>OX243890.1:10625590-11908238 GCA_945859645.1 Amphipoea oculea
GTATGATTACCAGACTTCTGGAAGTCAGACAAACCAGCAGGTTGTAGCACCAGCAGTATCATTTAACCCATCTTTCTCGGAAGTGGTAGGGGCCAAACACACTCATGACGGAAACTGCAAGTGTCTGGAAGGAAAGAAATAAACGATTTTTGTTTTTGTTAAAAAAGGTAAAATTGGTAACAAAAGTTATGGAGATCTAGTGCCATAAAATTATTATTCGCAATTATTTTTTAATAAATATTGTTTTTTTTTAAATATTTTGAACACAGTACAAAAAATACTCCAGTTCCTATAAGAAAAGTTACCTTTTTTCTGGTCATTATAAATTGAGTTTTTTTTTTTCGGAAACTGCGAGCGAAATAATTCTGATGAACTTTTTTTATTTATAAATATTAAAGATCTGTAAATAGGTAGGATATTTTTAATTTTTCACGAGAACCTAGTATTTTTTACGAAGATTTTTATCGTTTATTTTTATTCCTCGACATTTTTTTTTTACTTTTATTTTAAAAGGGCTTTAAATTTTTTCAACTTTTAATTTAAAACTGCCAATTTTTTAATCCTTAAAAGTATTAATTTCTTATTCACCCCGCCCCTTGCTTTGTATTTTTTTAATACATTGTATTTTATTACTAAGTATAGCACTATAAATATATGTAACGTTTTTTAAGAGAAAAATTGTCAAAAATTAGAAATTTGACCATATTGGATGATCCATAATGGCCAAAATGGTCGACTATCTAATACAATTGGTATTTAGTCGTAATAAACGAACCTTGTTGATTTGAATCTTAAAAAAGAAAACTTTAAGATCGATTTAAAAAAAATAAAATGATTTTTTGCAAAACCATTTTTTAATTTAAGATTGAAACCAGCCGGAGTTTGTAAAATAAAATAAGTACTTTTTATATAAAGAAAAATATTCACAATAAGTTTAGTCAATATACGTATAATATTATGTATTGATATAAACCGTTTCTTTCTAATTATTGTCTACAAATTAAGATTAAAATAATTGAAATAAATGGAATTTACAAATAATTAAATTTGAATATTATTTATTTATTTAATTATCCTTCTCTTTCCACCTTTCAGTATTGTACCTGCAGTCAGAGAAATTAATTAATCGTTATGCAAATTGAAGCGAAAACTCATCGATATGTGTAGGTATCCTGCCGTTAATGCCCGTCCTAACCTAAGGTGCTCAGACCAGAGGGGCAATTCTCGTAATTTTAAGAACGTTCACAGTCTGATCCACAGATATAGATACACCTAGATAACGCAAGAGCAACTACTTTGCGTGCAAAAAATCGCACCAGCTTATGTTTGAAAATCATAAGCCGCCACTTTCGCACTCAGTCCTGCGTACTGCTGGCTGGGCGAGCGTGAGCGAGAGAGCGCGAGCTTGTGACGTCATAGTAGGTAGTCGAAAAGTGGCACGCTTAGTTTTCATAGAGTTCGTGATACTTGCGTTATCTAGGTATATCTATATCTATGGTCTGATCTCAGTCTCAATCTGTCAAAAATACTTCTAGTTTCCCTACATTTTGACAAGTTTTTGACATTTGTTTGTCGCCGAGATGAGACTGCGACTAGATTTTGAACGATTTAAATTACGAGAATTGGCCATCGTCGCTCACCGAGTCACAAAAGTTCCGCCTTGGGGTTAGCCAAAGAACAATGGAGCGCAGCATTTTAAGCGTTAAACGAACTGAAAGAATACGAAACACCACGCTGCGCTCCAAAACGGGGATCCTAGACTTAGGCATAAAGGGGTCACGTCAGCCGCATGCATAGCGACCGCTGAGCACAGGGCAACAGTCTCCACACGGTGGATGCCTGAGGATGGACGGCGCCGCCAAGGCCGGCCCAACGAGACGACTTTCTCGATTCTTCGATTCTTTCTAATTATTGTAAAGGCGTACCGCAAGGGTTGAATCGAGATGGCGCTAGAAAAGGATGCCTAGAAGGATTTGGGGAAGGCCTTTGCCCAGCAGTTTGACAGTGAAGGCTAAAAAAACAAACAATTTAACTTATGTCTTATGTTTTTAAGTTAAGTTACTCTCGTATGGAAAAGTGTTTATGGTAGAAATCTAACTTAAAGATATATTAATGATTCTAATGACTATAATTCTGTAAATACATATCAATCATAGTCGCGAATCATATTTTGATCAAGATACAACGTGACACTGATCTGCAAATTGCAAAAAGCGTAATTAAGAAAATTTAAATTTCGCGGTCTACCACTTGAAAGAAAGAAGAAAGAAAGAAAAAGTATTTATTGCGACTCGTACAGGAAGATCACAAACTAAACTAAACACAGTAAAAAATAAATAAAACTGCACATTCACCTTAACCTTCGAACGACCCGTGCGGCTGTTTTCATTTATTTATTATTATTTATTTTATTTATTTTATTTATTTATATATACTTTATTGTACACCACAAAAATACATAACATGAAATAAACACATTAAACACTACAAAATATACAATGGGCGGCCATTATCGCTTTCTGCGATCTCTTCCAGGCAACCTTGGAATGGACAATAATCATTTAGCTAGGAGCCCCGGGTCAGCTTCCAATCTAACCAGATGCAGCTGACCATGTTTCCCTTAGAGCCCCGTTGACTTCCTAAACTAAAACTTAACTAAATCTTTTTTACCTACGAAGTAAATCTACTTAGGGCCAAAGCACACACGCTACTTTTTGCATCGGCGATCGGCGATTCAGCTGCTTTTTAGAAGCTAAATGCAGCGACAAAGCATTCTACACCGCACACTTAAAAACGCCAAACGCGGCGATTCAGTCGCTTTTCGGAAGCTCGATACAGCGGCTGAACGCTACACTCCGCACACATTCGGATGCCGGTCGCAGCGATTTGGCATTTGCGCCAGCATCGGAGCAGTCGCTAAAATGCGCGATTCCGATACCACGTCCGAACGCAGAGTCGCCAAAACGCGATGCAGCATCGGAGCAGTCGCTAAAACGCGCGATTCCGATACCGCGTCCGAACGCAGAGTCGCCAAAACGCGATGCAGCATCGATACAGCCGCAAAATCGCCGATCGCCGATGCAAAAAGTAGCGTGTGTGCTTTGGCCCTTACTAAAGTAAAAACATTGAGTTATTTAAAAATCACCCGGATTTGTAGTTATGTTCAAGAAAGTAATCTGTTTATCCTTAGTTACCTAAGCATTCAAAGCATTCAAGTTTTAGTATTTATTTAAATACAAACAACAAGCCTTATTAATTAGGTAGGTACATTATACAAGCTATAACTAAAATATATACCTAATTATGTATTGTGCACAGTATACCTATAGTAAAATATAAAAGGAAAAGAGTGACGCTCATTGGGGTTGTTCATAGATATATGTTTTTTACATTTCTATGGGGTTTTTATATTTGCGCCGTTTGAGGTTTTCTGCTCCTGCAGCAACCGACTCAGAATAATTAATCTTAAAACTTTAATCTTCTACAGAAGAACAACCAAACAACTTTCGTTGCTTTTGATCTGGGTGTCGAAGGATCATTTGCCGTAGTATGCGAGTATTTTGGTATCCATAGTACAGGAATATCCTTTGTGCTTACTATTAACTAACTGAAGGTACCTTTTAGTAGGTTTGCCAATGTTCTTCTTTTTATTTTTTCTGTCGCTGACGCGACTGTAGGTATTTTAGATCTTGTTTGCCCAAAACTTCATAGCCAATTCCACGGCGTTATCGGTGGCAGCGCAGAGGTCACTTTGACTGCATGTTTTGGGATATAGAGGCCAGGATAGGAGGTGGAGCATGGTTTGCGAATCATTGCAATATCAATTAAAAATCTACAGCAGAAACAAAACACTACTGTTAACGCCATCTATTATTTTATTACAGTACTAAACTTATTGTGCCCTATTTTTTAAATTTAAATAAGTGCCCTCTAGTGGCGAATAGCGATACTACTTAAAATTTGCTCCGCCATCTAGTGTTGAGTTGTAGTATCTCTTCATCAATCAGACGACAAAGCTTTTGTATTTTATCAACAGATGGCAGTAATTTGCCATATTTTGAATGTATTACAATTATTTAATTCGTTATCGATTTTTCAAGTTTGCCGAAAATATTACAACAAAACTATATTATAGCGTTTAACCATATTAATAAAACCATACCAGATATTACTAAAACCATTTCGTATCAAAATTCCTTCGTGAAACCGAAAAGACCCGTCCAAAATCCACGAAAATCTCCCGTTTTCAAATCAGTCAAATTGACTTTTCTATTGCAAGTCAATGAAAAAAAAAAAAAAAACATTTACAATTTTTCTATAAAAACCCCAAAAAACATGTCGTCAACTAATAAGAAATATTTTAAGAAGAAGTCTCGGACATTCCAAGACGAAAATGTAATTGATGAGTCGTCTTCTGACAGCAGTGGACGTGCAACTATTTGTTATGGGGTGGTCCCTCAAGAACATGCCAGACCGCGGCTTACAGCGCAGAAGAGCAGTACGACTCGATTTACCTATATCGACGCAAGAGATGCCATCTCCAACACTTCTGTAACATCTTCTATATCAAGGTACGACATATTTATATATTTACATAATTTTAAAAGCTAACCTAACTTAACTAAAACTAGGTATACTCAAACTAAAATATATCGTCGAAAAATTCATCCGCATCGCTGTCGACTGGTAATGTACCCAAGAGACTGGCGGCATTACCACGTTGTATGGCAATGCTTAGCCTTTGGTCAAGGTAAAAGCCAGCCCTTGGGTCACGGGAAGTGTCAACCAGCCGTTTTGAAATTTCCTTAAAAAGACCATGAGCACTCGGACCCCACGGCCCGAAGGTACGACATATCAAATTACAGCCCCATTATGCGAGGACCGCAACCTGGCTTGCTTAGTGCTTAGTGATTAATGGGAGATGTAAGGTCGTAGCACACGTATCAACTCGGAAATGGATAGTAACCGTATCGCAGCCCTGATTCACAACCATACGACAGGCTATCGTATCGAAAACCTGACATTTCGATAACCTGATTTGACTTCCCCTCAACAGCAAATTGCTGTTGGAAGAATAGCGGGCGTCTATTTGATTTAAACTGACAAAATTTTCGGGTTTTGGACTTGTGAACAGCGTTTAGAAGACTCCTACGTGTTCGATACGATACGGAAGCGTATCGAGTGTTTGTGTATACATATATACGTCGACTCGGCTACGGCTAGGCGACGCCGCGCTTACGGCTCGCCGACCGCTGGTTGACGGCTAGGCGGCACTAGTTCAATGATTGCGCGCGGCATCACCAATCTATCATAATCACAGTGGTCTTTATTTTCATTGCAATAAGGTTACTTATTATATTGGGTGCCTGCTGTCAAAGGTAAAATAATAACCGTGATAGGCGTGCATTCGCGCGACCGCTCGCTTTGATTTTTGATTAGTACACTGCACTTCTTGAAAACGATATTATTGAAGTTAAAATTCTTTACGCACGCTTGACTTGGGGAGTAAGCTGGCGAACATGTGACGTAAGCGTTACGAAAAGTGTGATCGGGCGAGGCGAACGGGAATTGAGTAGGGGATATAAGTAAGAGAAAGCAGTGCGCGCGCACATCTTCGTTTGAAGTTTCACTTCAGTCGTGTGGTCCAATCCATTTTTTTTTTTTTTAGGGTTCCGTACCTCGAAAGGAAAAAACGGAACCCTTATAGGATCACTTTGTTGTCCGTCCTTCCGTCTGTCTGTCTGTCAAGACCCTTTTTCTCAGGAACGCGTAGAGGTATCAAGCTGGAATTTATATAAAATACTCAGGTCTACTGTCCCTTGGAGCTGTGAAAAAATCAAATTTCTAAGCCAACGCAATCAAAAGATACAGCCGTTTATTCCGCAAATTTCCGCAAATTTTAACGAAAACTATATTATTTTGTTGTTACAGATTCCGAGACGATTTTGACACATTTAAATGCAAGATGCAAGTTTTTGGCGACACCTTAAACTTATGCCGTTGTATATCGTACGACTACAGAATAAAACTGGACAAAATGGAGAAAAGATTGGTTACTTTGGAAAAAAGACAGAAATTATTCAAAGTAAGTAACCTACCTGCCTATTTTACCAACCAATCTGCCTGCCTTTTCCCAACTATGTTTGGGTCGGCTTCCAGTCTAACCGGATGCAGCTGAATACCAATATTTTACACGGAGCGACTGCCTATCTGACCTGAACAACTCAGTTACTGGGTAATACGATACTCCTTGGTAAGACTGGTTGTCAGACTTTCGGGTTTCTGAGGACCCGTAACGACTGTCAAAGATCTACACATGACAGCCGGGACCAGTTTATTTTGACGTTCATATCGCTACTTTCTTGAATCTTTGTGACAATTTATTTTAAACCTCCTGTAAATAAGAATGAATGAAGTAATGCCGCCACAAAAAAAAATGTATTTGTTAAAGAGATAACAGTTTATGTTCAGTTTTTCTAGTGATAAGATAAAAATTGCTCTTGTATTTAAACACTAGCTTTTGTCCGCGGCTTCGCTCGCGTGGAGCTTGGAAGTTATCCCAAAGGGACAAAGTCAAAGTCAAAGTCAAAGCATTTATTTCAATTAAACCATTTCAGGTAAGTACTTTTGAATTGTCAAAATTAAGTAGTCGGTCAGTTAGTCAGAAAGTTGAAGCTAGTCGCCCATTCCAAATCGTAGATCTCTATGGAGAAGAACGGGCAAGAAACTCCATGGAGACTCAAAATCCTGGGTACATTATTCTTGTTGCTTCTATATGAGAGAACAATGTAAAAAAACACACAAGTGAAGAAACAATACAAGAAATAAGATTAAAAATAAGCCTTGGCAGTTAAGAGATGACCAGTCTCAACCGACGGCGCCCGTTCACGAACATGACGCATGGATCAGCGCCATCCAGCTCAACCATTTTGTAGGGAACCGAATGATCCAACACACGCGCCACCATCAGTGTGACATGTAACGGACGTAGTACTACCGGGATATAAATTATCCTATGTGTTGATCCAGCAGCCTAATTGCGGAACGCCAAATCGTCAAATGATTCTGATCAGTTGGCTTCATTTCTATCACAATTGGCTTCATTTTACGATTTTCGAATTGCGAAACTCTAGTTTCTGCACAGGGCCTTAACGTTCATAATTGGTTTCATAATAAACTAGAGTTTCGCAATTCGAAAATCGTAAAATGAAGCCAATTGTGATAGAAATGAAGCCAACTGATCAGAATCATTTGACGGTTTGGCGTTCCGCAATTAGGCTGCTGGTTTAAATAAACTATTTTTGTGCCAAATTTCAGTTTTACCGTTTTTGTGATCACATTCAAACATACAAACTTTTACATCCTATCCTAACTAATATTATAAATTCGAAGGTAAGTTTTTTTTTTATTACCTTTTCACGCCTAATTAATCCATAAATCCACTGAACCACAGATAATATAATACGACTGAACCGATCATCATGAAATTTTGCAATATACTACGTTGCCAGGGGTATAGAAAAGGACATAGGGTACCTTATATTCAGAATAAAAATACTGTTCCTGAGGAAAGAACAACAACTTTCGACGGTCACAATTGCTTTAGGAGGCTAGATGGCGCTACGTGTCTTTCGAATGATGATTTAAATATGATCCGACTTTCTGATCCAGTATTCTAACAAAAAGCTTGTTTTGGAGTGTTTGTTTCTGACGTAAAAATAACTAATAACGTTGCTGACGTCCACAAGTCACATGTCGTAAAAAATAATCCAATATTTGTGTTCTCTAATGAGTATAGGCACGTATAGGTCTTATCTGATAATACTGTCACACACTAATGTTATGAAGTTTTAAATAATGGCATTCAGCTGCATCCATATAGACTGGACGCCGACCCCAACAGAGTTGGGAAAGGCAGGCAGATGATGAAGCTCTTAATCAAGATATAAATGTCTTTGATTAACTTGCTTATGACTGTTTAATCATATCGTTAGTAAAGTAGTTTTTAATTGGATCTAGGAAAAACAAAGTAACTATCAATAATATATTTATTTATTTATTGGCCTATCTACAATTGCTACACTGTTTATCCTTAAAATACAAGCAATATACAAGCATAGTGTACAATATGATGCGATAGACACAGCATGCAAAAACAAAGTTATAATATAAATAAAATTGCAATATAGTCCATCCAACAAAGAGATTGTAGAGTGCGTGAGCAAGGCCCTAAGCAATTACTTCAGAAAATTGTTCAGGGTGCTTAGAGAGTTAACATACTAAAAGTCCTGACATCTAGGGGGTGAGGCGGAGTGGGGGGAGGGGGTTAAAGTTCCCATTTTTCAGTTTTTCGCTAATATCTTTTAAACGGTGCGTTATGGAGATAAAAAGTCTTCTACGCAATGAAAACGGAAAGCAATGTTGAACTGTTCCGCGGCGTGCCTCCACTGCCAAGGGAATTGCCTCAACGGCGTGTCTGTTGACGTTGACGATGATGAAGACGACGTAGAGCCTCTTCAGCAAGTACCATCTACTGAGGATGAGGGAGCCTTGGAAAAAGAACCATTGTCAGGACCCTCACAGCCTAAACGAATTAAAAGATAAAAGATAATATGTATCAAAGATACAAGTTTTGATTACTCAAAGGCTGAACCGATTTGGATGAAATTCGTTATGATTAAAGGCTACTTTTATCCCGAAATAACGCAAACAAAGTAGCAGGCAACAGGTAGAGATTCATAAAAGTAGTTTTTTCGAAAATTTTCACTATTTTAGAATGTATATGTAAAAAATGGGTAGTAATTCGAAAAAGTGTAAAAGACTAAAGTTGTAGGAAATTTTATAAGCTTTCATTGCGCAGAAAACTTCTTTTCTCTAAAACATACCGTTTTAAAGATATTAGCGAAAAACTGAAAAATGGGAACTTTAACCCCCTCCCCCCACTCCGCCTCACCCCCTAGATGTCAGGACTTTTAGTATGTTAACTCTCTAAGCACCCTGAACAATTTTCTGAAGTAATTGCTTAGGGCCTTGCTCACGCACTCTACAACTCCTTATGGGTGATTTATTGAATGGACTAATAATTGTGCAGAAATAACGCTTACAACACTAATGATTAATTTTATAAAAACAGGACAGGGAAAAAATAATAACAATTAAATGCAGAAAGAAAAAAAAAAAAAAAAAGCAGTTAAAAAAACAGTTAATTGTGTTGGTTACTTTTTATGGACTTGGCGCTTGAATTTTTGAAGTGATGTGGAAAAAATATCTATTGATTCATCGCAATTATTAAGAAGCCTGCAAATTCTGGGGATGGGGGAATTGGATCCTGAAACAGTTTTGCGGAATGGGGGACGTAATAGTTTGAAAATATATATCATTATATATCATAATATATATCATTATAATATTATATAATAATAACGAAGGCTATTAGGTTTCCATAAATTCCAGCACCCTAATTGCGTAATACTATCAATTGGAGTTCGAAAAAAAAAAATCTGTTCAACACGTAAATAACGCAATGAAAGTTGTTGAACTGTCAAAATGAAACCGATTCCGATTGATAATGTGTTACGCAATAGCCCCGCAGGAATGACTCAGTAGGAGCCCGGAGTATGGATTTGTGACCATGGCATGTGACCATGGCATGGCAATAGGCTCGCCCCCTGTTACATGGGACTCAAACATAACAAGTGATATGTGCGTCATGTTCGTGAACGGGCGCCGTCAGTAGGGACTGGTCATCTCTTTGCTGCCATGGCTTATTTTAATTTATATTTTGAATTGTTTTTTTTTTTCTCATCTTTTCATTATGGACGCTTTTAACGTTCTGCATCGTTCTCACATGTATAATTTTTTGCATGAATGATGTAACCAAGACTTTGTAACCATATTATTTTGATTTAAAAGAGTCTCCATGGAGTTACTTGCCCGTTCTTCTCCATAGGTACCTACGCTTTGGAATGGGCAACTAGCTTCATCTTTCTGACTGACCGACCCCTTGACAATTCAAAAGTGCCTGTAATTGGTTTAATTGAAATAAATGCTTTGAGTTTGAATTTGAGTGGGTTTACAATAGGTACATAATCAGGCTATAATGTTCCCACTTCTGGGACACAGGCCTCCTCTCTTCAAGAGGGATTAGGCTATAATCTACCACGCGGGCCCAATACGGGTTGGTATATGTCACATGTCTTCGAATTTTTGACTCTAGGACATGCCGGTTTCCTCACGATGTTTTCCTTCACCGTTTTGAGAGCAGTGGTGATGAAATAATTTACGCGAATTAAGGCGCCCGACTGGGTTCAAAGACGACCACGACCACGACCGGCGAACAAAGTCGGGGCCGTTGCCACTAGGCCACCAGTACCACTGCTCTATAGATACACCTCTGCGTAGCCCTTCGTAGCTTACAGGCGTGATGCTAACGTTAAGTTGTTATAAAGAAACAATTACAGACGCCAGCACATCAAGCTACCCGAAACTGTCAAACTTTCCCAATGAACCTTGAACCTAATTCTTTAGCCATAAAGTTGAAAGTCTATTAAGAGCGTTTACGACGTACGGCATTTCATACAAACTTTCAAGCCCTTGTTTATTGAAATGAATGAACCGATTTGAATGAAACTTCGTATGCATAAGCAGGATACAAAGGTCTAAAAAGATAGTTAAGAACATTTTCTAAAATTAGTGTTGCAGCCAAATTAGACCGATTTTAACAGACATTTCCAGTTATCTTTTTTTTAATTAGAAATTTCGAAAATGTTCTTTACTAACTTTTTAGACCTTTGTATTCTGCTTATGCGTACGAAGTTTCATTAAAATCGGTTCATTTATTTTGAAAAACAAGGGCTTGAAAGTTTGTATGAAATGCCGTACGTCATAAACGCACAGCGGAAAAACGCGTCGTAAACGCTTTTAAAGATATTTGACAGATTGTAGTCTTGATGTGCTGGCGTCTTTACATTAGGTTAGCTTGCTTATGGCAATTTAATCGTTTTATTTTTAACTAGCTGTACCCGCGACTTCGTTCGCGTGGATGTCGGAACTTAACAATATCCTGCGAGGATACCGATTCAAATCTTTATTTTTTATTTAAGCTAGTGCTTCTCTATTAATAACATTAGTTGTGGAACCATCTGAAGCGTACACAAAAAGGTTATTGGGGTTGTTTACGCGTGAAAGAGCTACGTATAGTTGACCATGGGAAAAGCATCCAATACTTAGGTCCACCCCCGCAACGGATAATGTCTGGCCCTGAGCTTTATTAATCGTCATGGCATAACAAAGACTGACTGGGAATTGCACTCGTTTGAAAGAGAAAGGAAAGTTGTTAGGAATAATAGGTATTCTTGGAATAAAAACAATATCACCGGCACCGCAACCGGTTAATATTTCAGCTTCGATAATGTTTTGCTGCAGATTTGTGACTTTGAGCTGAGTGCCGTTACAAAGTTTGGGAGGACATCAATTTCTGAGGAGAATTATTGGAACACCGATTTTTAAAACTATTTTGTTGGCGGGAAGTCCGGGTGTGTTGAGGGAATCCAAAAATTCTACCGTACACGTAGTGCGTGGCGTCATCTTCTTCCATAACTGTATTTAAAGAGGTGTATTCTCTACTATTCCCGGACACATGCATCAATATTTTTAAATTAATTGCCGCAGCTTGGTCATTGCGGGGAGTCAAAATAGCTCGCTGACATAGCCAAGAACCGGCTTGATTTCCCATATTTGTGGAATCTCCGTACACAGAAGAAATTAGCTCTTGTTGTGATGTAACGCAAGAACAGAGATTAGCGACCAAATTAACTTTTCCATCTTCTTGTACGGGGTATGTGCCATCGCCTATTTGTAACAATAAATTGGAAAACTCCTGTGCATTTTCGCAGCCTCCTAACTGTGCACGCATATTTACGCTCAGGTGTGTAGATGATATATTGCGCCATAAAACAGAACTCTTCAGACATGCAGCAATTTCATCGGCTCTCGTTCCTCGGGGTACTATCGGGAGTGTCTGCCGAAAATCACCGCAGAACAGTACCGTAATGCCTCCCATCGGCCGGTCATTTTGCCTTATGTCCTGCAAAGTTCTATTCACTGCTTCTACAGCTTTGCGGTTTGCCATTGTGCACTCATCCCTAATAATTAAAACACAATCGCGTAAAACCTTTGCTTTATCGCTATTTCGTGATATGTTGCAAACCGGGCTTTCCGTACGGTCCAAGTCGATAGGAATTTTAAATGTTGTGTGTGCCGTTTTTCCTCCAGGCAATAATGTGGCTGCTATCCCTGAAGAGGCGACAGCAAGGGCAATTTACTTTGGTTCCTTATTCGAGCCAAAATAACATTGGTTAGGAAAGTTTTCCCTGTGCCACCCGGTGCGTCTAAAAACAGGATTTCACCCGAGGCGTTATCTACACTGCAGCATTCCCTATCAAACGTCTGGCGCTGTTCCTCTGTCAAATTTGCGCAGTCATTTTGTAAAATTTCTTCGAGTTCCACGGGATTGTAACTAATTTCTGATACGTACTCTCTGTCCATCGACTACCGGTGTGGGCAAACCATAACAACGCCATCTATCGAAGTGCTATTAATATTCAATACTGCACGTAGTTGATCTCCAGATGTAGTCCATATTATAATTTTCAAATTTACATTTTTGAAGTGAAAACTTCTTTAGCGGCGTTGCACACTTTTTGTAATGAGTAAAAAATGTTAAACTCGCGTCAGGACATCGCGTCAGGACACGTGACCGTCAGGAGAGATTTCCCCCCCCCCCTCTCTTTCTACGGCGGCGCCAACCGAAGTGAACCAAGTGACACACGACAATGGATGGATGGATGGATGGATGGATGGACGTGGACGTGGACGTGGACGTAAAATGAAAAAAGTGACGCAGAAGTAGTGAAAAAAAAAATTAGTTATATTAATTAAATTAATAATTTATTAATTTCAACGTTAATATTCAAGTTTTCTCTTCTGCCGGCACTCGCGGAGTGCAACCCGTCTTTTTTTTAGGTGTGAACTGATTACGATGAAACAAAAAACTCAATGTTACTTCAATTTATAATTTTTAACGCAAATATTGTTGCGTATAAACGTGAAGTTGTGAGACCAAGTGCATATTAACACACATTAACTAATTTTATCCAGAGATGGCGCTGTTTTAATATTTATTTCTGAAACACTTAGAATTTTCTAATTTACAATTTTTAGGTGTGTGTGAACTAATTACGATGAAACAAAAAACTCAATGTTACTTCAATTTATATAATTATTAACGCAAATATATATAAACATAAAGTTGTGAGACCAAGTGCATATTAACACACGTTAACTAATTTTACTTCTGTTAGGTACACTTTAAATTCAAAAATCTTTTGATAGACTGAACCGATTGCAATGAAACAAAAACTAAATGTTACTTCAAGTTACGCTAAATCGTTGTGTATAAAAGTTATCTACATTTATTTCGTACATTTTACGTGATGCTCGGATAACTAAACATACAAACAGACAAACAGACAAAAATTCTAAAAATGCTGGAATTGGGTTCTATTGGTTGTCCTTTAACACCCTGGCTATATTTTTTTATTTATTTTTTAATGTACAAAAACTTCTTTTCTACAGTTTTATTATATGTATAGATAAAGTAGTTTTTAATTGGGTCTATAAATACTATCATTATGAATATACAGGGTGAATTTTTCAAGTGGGCGTAGATGGCCAAATTCTAAACTATGAGGAATAGCGAAAAGTACTCAAAGGAGTCGCGGGCTCGATTTTCATGAAAACTAAAACTGCATCATTGGATTTTTGAAAAATCAATATTTCTAGCCAGGAATCGAAACTGTTGATTTTGAAAAAAAAAAAACACTCACTGTATTATTACACCATTCGATAGTGTCCCTAATAAGGATCAAATTCTGGGAAGTAATGTTCCGCCAGTTACTCAACTGAACGCACGCGCTCGGCGCATCCTGGACAGTCACACCCAACACCTTATTTGACTGGCCAATTCTTCCCTTGCGATGGTAGGGCTAACGCCCGCCTGGTTTGCGACCACTCTCCCACCGGAGCCCGACGTCAAGCAGCTTGCTGTGTTTCGTCGATGCGTGGGAGTTCCAGTGCCTTAGACATCTTCTGGGCACGCTCGTTCCATCATAGACCTCATCCATCGCTTTCCATCAGGCGTGATCGATGAGGAATAAAAAAAAAATTAAAATATGCAAAATATCGAACCATTTTCCTGTTTCAATATAACATAACAGGAAAACCATTTAATCCAAAATACGTACTTATAACAGGAAAAACCTCTCATTTAATATGCGGTACATTATCGATAGATTTAATGAATTAAATAATTAGTTTAATAACAAAACCACTTTATCTAATTGATCCTGACTGTAGCAACATGCCATGATTTATTGCGTTATGTATGCGTGTTGCAGATTATTATTACACTAGCTTCAGCCCGCGACTTCGTTCGCGTGAAACTTCTTGTTTCCCCCGAGCCACCCCGTCGTATCGCATCACCCGTTCGCGCTATCACTTAACATTCTTTTTGACTTTTTTTTTCTTTTTGCTCGGCTCCTAAGGGTCATAGCGTAATGTTAAATAGCCTATAGCCTTCCTCAAGAACTGGGCTATCAAATGCAAGAAGAATTTTTCAAATCCGACTTGTAGTTCCAGAGATTACCCCCTACATACAAACTTACAAACAAATTTTACCTCTTTATAATATTAGTATAGATAAATACACACACAAATACGTACACGTTGATTTTTTTTAACTGAAAACTTTTGCTGCGTTGGGCATTTCTTTGAGATAGAAAAAAACCATTGAACTCGCGACACTGTTACCGTAACCGACACCTCTGTATAGTGAAAACTTCTTTAGGCGCGTTGGGCATTTTTTGAGATAGGAAAAATCCATTGAACTCGCGACACTGTTACCGTAACCGACACCTCTGTATATAAGTATGACGATTCAAAAAATACACACGTAATTGTTGAAGTTTTCACTTTTGTCGGCACTCCCGGAGTGCCACTGTAGCTTGTACTTTCCCACAGCTGGGCAAAAGCCTCATCCAAATCCTTCCAGGAACTCTTTTTCCGCGCCACCTGGAACCAACCCTCGCGGTACGCGTCCAGGTCTTCTCTCGCCATCTCTTCTTGGGCCTACCTCGGCGGAGCCGTTGATCGTCAGGCAGTGGCATGCATTGCATATAGGCATGTAAGCAGTGCCTACCTCGATATATCAACATAAGTCTGTCAATTACATTTTAGTGTGTGTGTCTCGCAATTAAGAAACTCACTAAATATCATACCTAACAAAAAACAAAATCTTCATACAAACACGCACGGCAGTAGGCAGTCGCCGGACGGCCTACTCGGCTCCCGTACTATTCGCACATTGTCATTGGTCTTTACTCGTTCAAGTTAATACGACAAAATTAAAAATACCTACGTAGGTACGTCTCACGCGTAATACCATGACGTTCGACCTTCTCAATTTATCACCCTTAAGTAGGCATGCCTACTCAAATAACCACACTTTTGACCTCACTTTTTTTCTGATTAGTGACCGCGTTCGCCTACACTAGACCCGAAAATTTTTACCCAAGAATAACTATGAACAAATTTCACTATGGGACCAACTCTGAAATCACGAAAAAAAAATCTGCTGTTTCATACATTTTGGTGAAGTAGGTATTGAACTTTATTTGTATTAAACTGCTGATTTATTTTTCGTGATTTCAGAGTTTGTCCCATAGTGAAAGTTGTTCATATTCATGGGTCACCCTGTAAAAATTTGGAACCTGTAAAAAAAACATCCTGTATAACAACAAAATATAACACAACTAGCTGGGCCCACGGTTTCACCCGCATAAGTTTCGATCCCGTGGGAATATCGGGATAAAAACTATCCTGTGCCCTTTCCCTATCTCTATACCAAATTTCATCTTAATCGGTTCAGTGGCTTAGGCGTGAAAAGGTAACATACAGAAAGACAGAATTACTTTCAAATTTATAATATTAAGCATGGGTTTTGGCATTTTCTTACCGAGACCCGTCGACATGCACCAACTTGTTTGGCAATGAAAAACCCACTTTTCTTTCATTGTCTATTTTTTAATGAAGTAAAAACTACGTCAAAGTAAACTAATTTATCTACAACAATGAACGGTAAATAGATGTGATGTGACTATTGTTTGAGTCTGACACGTCATTTGTCGTGTTTAAAATGAAAGACAGCATGACAGTCGCCATATTGTTTCTGACGTCACATGCTTTATGTTTTATTTTTTTGTTATTATTAAGTACTAGCTAGAAGTCGATCATGGTACAATTATATACTTCGCCTGGTATTCTCTTCCCACGATGGCCTTCGTCTACGTCACGATAAGTGTTGCCATTGATTGTCCTTTTCAGTAAATTTAGGGACTTTCTCATTTATTTAATAAAAATAAAATAAATTACTAACTAGCTTAACTATTTAGTAACTCGAGTGATCCATCTATTTACTTTTAAATTGATTAAACTATTGAATTATTAGTTCATAATTGCTTTGTTAACTTAAAAAATGCATTTTGCTAAGGTAATTCAATTACACACAGTGGCCACACATCGAATTGACAAGTGTCATACTGTCAGCTCACCATTTCATCGCTATCGTCGTGTCGCTCATACCTATAGCGTTGTTTCGCTCGGTAAGCAAAATACTGTGGTTCCCAAACATTGTTTACTGTGAAAAGGAAACCAGTGTAACCTTTGAAAGATACGCAAGAAAAAAAATGGTTAATTGTTCCATACTAAACTGATTTGAGCATTCGCTTTGTTTATTCTTTCCAAAAAAACATAGTTGGTAAATAAATATTAATCATTTTAATTTCAGTAAGACATTTGAAAAAAAATGTTAGCCCCAAATTTGCCGCCCCTAAAATCTTCGTTTATGCTCACTAGTTCCTTCGCGTAGTTCCTTTGAAGGAACTACTGAGAATTTTTGGATCAGTAGTTCCTTTGCAAAAGCTGAAGGAACTACTGAGACTAGATATTTCCTTTAGCAGTTCCTTTGAAGGAACTACTGAGAACTTTTTGATCAGTAGTTCCTTTGCAAAAGCTGAAGGAACTACTGAGACTAGATAGTTCCTTTGAAGGAAATAAACATATACGTATATAATGCTGCCCGATGCTGCCGCATGCAGGGCCGTAGGTTTGCTCGATGTACTAAGTAAATATAACTCTTTTTAGGGCATATTGCATATTAAATACATTTTCCAATTTCGCTTCTTCCGAACAGAATATTTAAATTTTTATGTCCCCATCATAATAGTCGGCAAACCTATTTCATGAAAACGAAGTCCGCTCCGCTTAGGCATTTCCAGCTCATTACTCTTTCGCGGTGGAAACCGGGCTTGATGGGGACATAAAAAATTTAATATTCTGTTCGGAAGAAGCCAAATTGGACAATGTATTTAATATGCAATATGCCCAAAAAAGAGTTAGGTATATTTACTTACTTAGTACATCGAGCAAACCTACGGCCCTGCATGCGGCAGCAGCGGGCAGCATTATATATGTTTGTTTCCTTCAAAGGAACTGCTAAAGGAACTATCTAGTCTCAGTAGTTCCTTCAACTTTTGCAAAAGGACTACTGATCAAAAAGTTCTCAGTAGTTCCTTCAAAGGAACTGCTAAAGGAAATATCTAGTCTCAGAAGTTCCTTCAACTTTTGCAAAGGGACTACTGATCAAAAAGTTCTCAGTAGTTTCTTCAAAGAAACTGCTAAAGGAAATATCTAGTCTCAGTAGTTCGTTCAACTTTTGCAAAGGAACTACTGATCAAAAAGTTCTCAGTAGTTCCTTCAAAGGAACTGCTAAAGGAAATATCTAGTCTCAGTAGTTCCTTCAGCTTTTGCAAAGGAACTACTGATCCAAAAATTCTCAGTAGTTCCTTCAAAGGAACTACGCGAAGGAACTAGTGAGCATAAACCAAAATCTTCCGCCCTAGGCTCCAGCCTACTCAGCCTATTGGTAAATCCGCCACTGACATCAAGCTATACATAACCGCTATAAGCTGACTTCTAATTGTACGAAAACCTATACAATGCGAGGTCAGCGAAAACTGGAAATGTATAGCTTGATGTATAGCCGTGTGTACCTTACTACATATTATTTCATTTCAGACTTTTTTACATTTGTTTTGTAGTGATTTTTTGTTTGTTTTAGTCCTGATTAAGGACAGGCAAAGAGATCTTGGCTCATACAGCCAAGTCAGATGTATTTTTTTTTTCAAGTGATGTTGACGTAGCTTGCTAGATAGTTTCTTTTTTCAAAATAATAAGGTTTAACGGCTCTGGCCAAAAGGCCTCAAAAGCCCAAAAGGGCTCATCTAAAATATTAATCAGTGTTTTGGATCCCTGTGGACACAGAATACATAATAATAGCGTAATTTTGAACTTTTTCGTTTCTGTATCGACTGACTACTATGACTTCAAAATCGATCTCTAAAGCTAAGGTTCTTAACTTTCTAATGTACCTATTATGCTGGTTGAGAGATGATGAATATTTTTCAACTTTCAGGTAGTGTGTGTTCAGTTCATTTTTTATCATCTGACCATCATAAGCCATTGAGGCATATTTTGATGAACGAATCGCCAAGAAATTGTAGGACGTTAAAACCGGACGCCGTACCTTCTTTGCACATAAATTCAATCGCTCAACCTTCGTCATGCGCTAAACCAATAATAGACCGAAGGTAAATATACTAAAATTGATTATGATTTCTGTGTTTGCATATCTAGAAGACACAGTGATTTTTAAACTTGTTCGTTCATGTCAAGTACAAGGCTGCACTAAAAGTATCGGGAATGGAATATTTCCACTGTTCCTGTCATATTAAAATCTTTTGAATTGAAAACTCCCCGTCCAGATTTAGTTCGTAGTCACCAATCAGATCACACCATAACGTCAGCAAGAAGCAGTCATCGTTAAGGATGACCAGAAAGTAAATCAATAGCCATTTTTCTAAATTTGTTCTGGTTATCCCTTGCAGTGTGATCATCCGACGTTCAGGAAGGCCTTACTTAGCCGAATCCCGGTGATGAGGGAAGTTCGCTAGATCATCTAGTCCGTAGGCCGCGTTCGCGTGTGCTCTCCTGTGAGCGAAGCCAAGGACCGAAGATCCGTCAACTGACTGAGTTCAGTAGTAATAATTTAGTATAGTTCAAATAGAAACCATCATCAGCTTGTTTCCAATTAATTTCTGTAAACTACTCAAGGGCCGGGTATTATTTTTATCTTTTCCCCACTAAAAAAGTTTGAGAACCGCTTCGCAACTGATGACGTATTACCGGGCCAATCACGTGACCCAGCTGTCACGGGAAGAGAATACCATGTATTGTTATACCATGAAGTCGATAAGATACACAGTACCTATATTGAACTAACAGGCACGTTTTTATCAAACTCCCTCGGTTGCGACGCATCGCATCGCCCGTCAGAGCTGTTACTTCGTTTTCGTTTAGATTGATTTCACAGCTGTCCGGGAGACCCGTACGGGCCGACCGTACACGGGAGACCCGTACGGGTAGTACCCGCAGTGCTCTGAAACGATGATTCAGTACGATACGGTTGCTAGCGGGAGACAGATGCGCTGTACGGGCTCAACCCGGAGCGGGTCGTGTACGGATCAAGCCGCGTCGCTGTGAAACGATGTTCTAGCGCCTAAGGCTAAGAACTCACGGAGCGATTTTCACCCGCGTCCGCCGCGGTTGCGGGCCCGCAGCTTCTGTAGAATGCAGATATATATGTAAAAAATTAAAGCACAACTCACGACACGTTTTACGCCCGCGGTGTGCGCAGTTGTTGACAAGTAGAATCGCGCGGGCCGCGGTCACCCGCAGCCTCGGCGGGTGGCGCCCGCGCGCTCTGCGATCGGTAGGCGGGCGACCGCGGTGGCCGGCGGGGGGGGGGGGGGGGGGGGGGGGGGGGTACAGAAATCCATCGCCATTTTGCACCAGTGACTGGTGGCATCGTGACATATTTGTGTGTGGATCTCAACTGGTCGTTTTCTGCCGGTCTTGCAACCGCCCGTCTTGCGGTCATCGCCCGCCATGTCTGCGGGCGATGATCGTAACCGCGACGGCTGCGTAACCGTGCAAATAACCGGTCTCGTGAGTTTAGAAATAAAACCGCAGTTCCACCACCGCGGCGGTCGCGGGCGAAAATCGCTCCGTGAGTTCTTAGCCTAACATGTGCTCCCGCTCCGGGCGCCCTAACTGACAGCCCGTACGGGTCTCCCGGATAGCTGTGAAGCCAGCCTTAGCGTTCCTTCAAACTTTTTTTTTGCTCAGCTCCTTTTTTTTTATCGTGGAGAAATGCTCATGCATTCTGCACTACCACGGGGAGATAGTGCAGTTATGTGGGACTCCAACCAGAGAAAAAAAAGTAAAAAAAAAGCGAGTGAGTCGCCTCATGTTCCCAGGGCCGTCTTAACCATATTGGGCGCCGCGCCGGGGTGCAAAAATCAGCCTTTTTTTTTTCTCGCGTTGGAAATCCTCATGGACTTCCTCTATCGTGAGAGTCACAGAGGGGCATGCCGGACTCTTACCGGCTAAAACCACCGCGGTGTTCCACCTCTACCTATGGCCGGGGGTGCGGGATTTGCATAAGCATTCACCGCTCCCCCGACAGGCCTCGACCCGCTGCTCCTCAGCGGGTCCCACCTCCCCGTGCACCCATTCCTATAATGGCCGCACTCTCGAGTGGCGCGCGTGGAACACTGCTGGGCGCAGGCTGATTTTCCTTGCCAACAAAAGGAAAAAATTTATAATATAAGACGATGAGCTACCAACTACCACGCGTGAACAAAAAGCTGTTCCCTTACCGGTGGCATGCCAGCAGGGAGCGGTCGTCTTGCTGACGGCGCGTTGGCGACAAACGGGTGGATTTTTGAAGTGAAACTTCTTTACGCATGCTTGACTTGGGGAGTAAGCTGGCGAACGCGTTACGAAACGTGTGATCGGGAGAGGCAGACGGGAGTTGAGTGGGGGATATAAGCAAGAGAAAGCAGTGCGCGCGCACATTTTCTTTCTCTCTTCCTCTCATAGCCAAATACGTTTGAAGTTTCACTTCAGTCGTGTGGTCATAAGCACACTCGGTTTTTTCCGAGGCGGTGCCGGGCCGTTACTGCGCTGGAGCGGTGCGGTTATAATGAGAGATGACCTGATCGGCTTGCGCCCCCTAAGACTGCGCCTGGGTGTCACGCACCCCTTGCACCCCCGGGTAAAGACGGCCCTGTGTTTCGAGCCGCCATATTGCTTGAATAGGGCTGTACAAATCAATATTCGGCCATTAACGGTAGACATCGTTGATCGGTAAATCTGCGCGCTACCTAATTGGCTTTAAGACCAGACTGGCAAGGGTGATATTTTTCGTGCACCCGATTTTCAACCCTCTGCTTAGAGCCGAGTGTTGAGAATCCGATAGAGCGCATCCTAGCGCGTCTAGAACACACTCTATTGGATTTTCAACTCTCGAAGCTAAGCAGAGGGTTGAAAATCGAGTGCGCGGCAAGAAACTGCTCGTGCGCCTGGGCTAAAAGGCCCTCTCACGGCTTTGAGACAGATGTAACTGTTGCCTCCTGTATCTTTGTCTGGATAGGGTGGCATGGACATCAAAGCGCAGCCTGTTAAATTCAGTACAGTACATGATTCTGAACTCAACGCACGTATCTGTGGCACGGGGTTGAAATATTTCATCTAGGTATTATCAAAAAAAAAGACGGGTTGCACTCCGGGAGTGCCGGCAGAAGTGAAAACTTGAATATTAACGTTGAAATAAATCAATTATTAATTTAAAAAGCTAACAATCTTAAAATAATAATATGTACAAGTATATAAAAAGGGAAAATCCACCACCACCACCAACACCACCACCACCACCAGCACCACCACCACCACCACCACCAGCACCACCACCACCACCAGCACCACCACCACCACCAGTACCACCACCACCACCACCACCACCACCATCACCACCATTACCACCACCACCGCCACCATCACCACCACCACCACCACCACCATCACCACCACCACCAGCACCACCACCACCACCATCACCATCACCATCCCATGCCCATTCCCATCCACATCCCCATCACCATCCCCATCACCATCACCATCCATCCATCCATCCATCCATCCATTATCGTGTCTCACTTGGTTCACTTCGGTTGGCGCCGCCGTAGAAAGAGAGGCGGGGGGGGGGGGGGGGGAATCTCTCCTGACGGTCACGTGTCCTGACGCGATGCCCTGACGCGACTTTAACATTTTTTACCCATTACAAAAAGTGTGCAACGCCGCTAAAGAAGTTTTCACTGCAAAAACCGGCGGCTTCATCATCATCGTCATCAGCCTACAGCAGTCCATTCCTGGACATAGGCCTCTCCTATTTCACGCCATTCAACTCGATTCTCATCCAGCGGCTCCCAGCCGTCCTGCGAAGATCGTCACCGGACTCACCGGTTGGTTCTTTGCTCCTCCCCTGCTCGTATAGCCATCCACATTTCTTTGGTGCATGTTGGGTAAAATTAAAAGGACGCTTCGAAATGTTGCCACTACATAAAAAGTAAAACGTTTATTGAGGATGATATTCTCGTAGCATGAACTGTATCTATTTCCTGTTTAGTTTAATTAATATTATTCTACTTACAATCACATTTAAATAAAATTATTTTTCTTTGAGTACGCTGTGCTGGTACAGTGTTATAATAATTGTGTGCTGCACCGGACGACGTCATTACGTCAGCGCCGGCTGTCGCTGAAAACCAGCGCTGGGCCTCTGTCTTACATAGGGTCGCAGCATTATGCTGAGCGATAGCCGTTTTGCGTGGATGTGACGCATGTTTCCCTTACCTTCTTTTTTATTTTTTTGTGTATATGTTCTTTTTTGCGTCATGTTCACCGCAAATAAACGTATTTTCTTTCTTTCTTTCATTTGTACTCAAAACTTTCCTCTAATCATTGAGTCTTAGCTCTTCTAGCATAAGCATCATAATATCAGCTTATAATTTTCCCACTGCTGGGACACAGGCCTCCTCTCTGTGAGAGGGAGTGGGCCACCAGTGGGCCCAGTGCGGATTGGTAGATGTCACATGTCTTCTGGGTTCTAGGAAATGCCGGTTTCCTAACGACGTTTTACTTCACATTTTGAGCGCTCTTCTATAATTGTCTAATTATACAATATTTTGTTACAGAAAACCAGCAATTACTCGCTGATTATCCAGAAAAACAAGTTACTAGCGAAGAAGTCGAAGAAAGACATTAAGGTACGTACTTATTTATATTTTTATCTACACACATGCTATAAATCCTCTATAAAAGTTTCTGAAACAGTTAGCTTATTGCCAACATTAAAACAACCAGTGTCATAGTAACCACATTATAATCCAAACGAGTGTTATAATGATTAAACGTGCGTCAACGGCGCGTTTAAAAAACGTGGTGTGCACAGGCCCTAAGCCTCCACTGTCCGTCCGTCTGTCTGTCAGCGCGCTGTATCTCATGAACCGTAATATATAAGGTCACATTAAAATAGATAGACAAACTTTTAGAAATCATTCTGACCACCAAAATAAGGACGATGGTAAAAAAATATATGTATAAGTAAAATGCATTAAGTAGATACTTACAAGAAAAATAATCAGCTAACGAAAATACATTAATGTGCCGGCAATTTATTATTTTAGATAAAAATAAAATCACTTTAATCAGTGTTTTTTTTTTTGATATCTTTGGTTAGACGTACTGAGCGCTGTGTTTTTGTCCATCTATTTTAATGGGACCCTGAATAGACAGTTGTTCACAGAATGTGTATTTTGATTGCAGCTATAACAAAAAATAATATAATGTTAAAAATAATAAGGGATCTCCATACAAGAATCGTGTTGTTTGCCTTATAGTACGGAACCCTTCGTGCGCGAGTCCGACTCACAGTTGGCTGGTTTTTTTTTTTTATAAAAACCCTAAAAAAATTCCAAGGTTGCATAGAGAAAAATAAACATTCTATCTATGTTTCTATAACCACAAACTATTGTTATTTATTTACTTTTTATTTCTTGTCTACGAGTTTTTGCTTAAAAACGGAAATACATTTGCTCTTTATATGACCTACTTACAATGTGTAAAAAATTGATTTGTCTTTTTTTGTAGGTAAATAATTTTGCTAAGGGCAGTATCACTTGTATGCAAGGCTCGGAAACCGGTTGAAATTCTTAACCGGTTATGGTCATTGACCCCAAACCGAAATCGATTTAGGTTAAAGGTTGCACTTTACCGGTTTCTACCGGTTTATGCGACAAACCGGTTTTTCATGAATTTTGGTTTTGATAGTGAAAATTAACCGGTTAAAACCAAGTTTAAACCCCCCCCCCCCGGCCCCCGCCACTCTCGCGGGCACGGTCTGGACGTTGCGATGTCAACTCATTGTCACTAGAACTTGTTGGAAGCGTTAAAAAAGTAGGCGAAAAAAATTTACGAATTACGGAATTAACCGGTTATTTTGGGTGTCAAAACCGTTTGAGCTTTGTAACCGGTAACCTTTATCTTTTGGGTTACATAAGAACAGTTCACTTGTTTAACCGGTTAATGAAGGAACGATATATTTACCGGTATTTAATCGAAATTAACCGCTCTTTTTAAACCGGTTCAGAGCCCTGCTTGTATGTAATCACAGCCTGATTGCGTTGCATTAGCATTTATCGATATTTTGTGCGTCGACATTCCGTATTCTACTCTTGATATTGGGATATCTACTAGAAAAATATTTTCTTTACTCGATAATTTCATGTTATTCTCTTATGGCTGATTTTTCAATCAATCAAAAAAGAACAAAAAGACAAGCTAGACATTTTTTTCAATTTAGGCTTGTCAGAAATTAATCAGAAAGCTAGTTGTCCGTTCTAAATCTAGGTCTTCATGGAGAAGAAGGACTAAAAAAATCCGGCCAAGAGCGTGTCGGGCCACGCTCAGTGTAGGGTTCCGTAGTTTCCCGTCCGTCACAATAAGTGTTCCCACGTACAATTCGATAATACCCGACCCAATGTAATAAGTACCTACAGCGCCATCTCTCGGGGAATTGGGTTACTAATTAATACATAGACGTGCCAGAAGTTTTCGGTGGTAATTTTGGATTGCGAGAACCGATTTTAATAATTCTTTTTTTGTTTGAAAAAAAATACGTTCAGGATAATAAAATATGTAAACGAAGTTAAAAAAAAATGCTTGCATATACGATTATACTACGAACATAGTCCAGAAATGATTTTGTACAACTTTTTGTCTTTTTTGTACAAAAACTGTTGTTTCAATCAAGTTCAAAATAATTTTCCTAGAAAGTCCTTATAAAGTTCTACTTTTCAGATTTTTTTCATATTTTCTAAACTTATGGTTCAAAAGTTAGAGGAGAGGGGGACATTGTTTTTTACTTTTGGAGAGATTATTTCCGAAATTATTGACATTATCAAAAGATGATTGTAGTAAACCCCTATTCATTTTTAAATACCTTTCCAACAATATATCACACGTTAGGGTTGAAATTAAAAAAAAATCACTTCCCACTGTACATATAGGGGGGCTACCCTAATAAAACATTTTTTTTTCCAATTTTTATTTTACCACTTTGTCGGCGTGATTGATATACATATTGGTACCAAATTTCAGCTTTCTAGTGCTAACGGTCACAGAGATTAAGCGAGGACGGACAGACGGACGGACGGACAGACAGACATGGCGAAACTATAAGGGTTCCTAGTTGACTACGGAACCCTAAAAAGGGAAAGGTATTAAAGTATTCTATCAACAAATTTCTTATATTGCCATAAATTATCTTAATTTTAAAATCAATTAATTCTATCTTTTGGACAATGGTTCAAGAGAACTCGGAATAATAGCTAGGAATATTCCATTATAAACTTTAAAACATTGGCAATTTTGGCCATATTATAACATATACCTACAGAACACCAAAGTTATAGCTATCAGCAATAATCAAGATAATAATATCTATTAGGTATCTTACATGACATCTGCAATTCTCGTAATTTTAAGAACGTTCACAGTCTGCTCTCTGTATCAATCTGTCAAAAAATACCTCTAATTTCCCTACATTTTGACAAGTTTTTGACATTTGTTTGTCGCCGAGATGAGACTGCGACTAGATTTTGAACGTTTTAAATTACGAAAATTGGCCTCCTGGTCGATCTATTCCACATAATAACGTCACTAGTACTAATCAACTGACTGCAGGCCGGAGCTCCGTTCTGGTGGGTTTCTCGAACAAGTCAACATTATTCCTCGGATACGAGGAATCATTTTGAATTTTTGACAGTTCTTCCATTCAAAAATTGTCAGACGTCAATTCCACGAATAAAATTTTCGGTCGGTTGAAAAATTAGCCCTTAGAGAAATAGTTTCAATTTAATCTGATGATAACTACGTACTTAACTGCGAACTAAGGGGCCGTCTCCATGAGCGAGAGAATCGCGGCGATATTATGGCCGTGCTACGTTACATCGACCGGCGAGTCGTATACCGCGGTTTTGGAGACGACGGTTTTTACTCGCGGAGTCGTGGCTCGTAGGTGCTGATCGACTAGCGAGCAAAACAGTCAAAACAAACTTTATTTCGTTCTTTTCTATATGAAGCTTGCAATCACTGAATTTTTTTCTTGACATCAGTTATGTTTAAGTTTGGTTCGTATTTTTTTTTAATCTCCGACAGTTTATTGTAGGCATTAAGACGGGTTCCTTTGTTTTTGTACTCATTCAATGTACATTGCCAAAAGCAAGGGCAGTCTCTGAAGGTGTTTATAAATTCTATTATGAAATCGTGACTACAGGTTCGCAAATCCATTATTAAAAAAGTGTGCACGTAGGTACGTCTGTTCGCTAGCGCTGTCGCGGAAAACTGTCGACGCGACGCGACGGCTCGGCTCGTCAGTGATGATCGATACTCGGTCTTGCGCAGCGTGCCGAGCAAAAAATTAAACATAACTAACGAGCCGCGAGCCGGGCTCGTTGGTTTTAAATACCGCGGTATTGTAATGATCCACGAGCTTTACCGACGAGCCATAAAACGGCGGTTTTACTCGCCCGTCGATCATGGCCTTTAGAACGTGTCTCCACACGGCGATATCATCGCGGCGAAAATTTGATGGCACGGCGAGACTATCGCCGCGATTCTCTCGCTCGTGCAGACGGCGGCTAGCTTCATCTTCGTGACTGACGGACTCCTTGACATTCAAGAGTACCTAATTATGTTTTTCATAGTTAATACCAAAAACACATTACATTGTTCACAAAACCTTCAAATTTAACCGTGATTCCGTTACGAATTACGATCATGCTTCAATCCGATCCGGAAGTCGGAGGCAATTATAAAAGACAAAAAGACGACATTATTTTTCACTTTGCAGTGTTTTTTTTAAGGTCGGTTAGTTTTTTTTTTGCATTCACGCTGTTTATACAATACCTAACTAAGGATGAGTTCGCTGCACTCTGGTATGCGCATGCGCATGCATAAAACAAATAATGTCTGAACCGGACTTGGCAAGTTGTTTCGAAGGACATTTTCCTTATCATAAATTTGCAAGGATACCTGCTGCGTTTTAAGGCTTTAATTTATAGCAATTCTAGCTTTTGCCAGCGGCATCGCTCGTGTTGAGGTCGGAAATTATACTTTGGGAACGTATTCATGATCTGCCTACCCTTTTCCCACTATGTTGGTGTAGGCTTCCAGTTTAACCAGATGCAGCTGAATACCAGTATTTTACATGGAGTGACTGCCTAACTGACCTCCACAACCCACTTACTGGGTGATAAGATACTTCTTGGTAAGACTAGTTGTCAGACTTTCGGGCTTCTGACGAACTGTAAAGTACTAGACCTGGGGGATTTTACCACAGACTGGTTTCTACAACGCATTAGTTTATATAAGATACTTATATTTTTTTTTTTTATTATGAAATATAATTTACTAGCTGCGCCCCGCGGTTTCACCTGCGTAAATGTCGATCCTGTGGGAATATCGGGATAAAAAGTAGCCTATATTTTAATCCAGGGTGTCAGCTACCTCCGTACAGAATTTTATCGCGTGAAGAAGTAACAAACATATAAACACACACACACACACACAAACTTTCGCCTTTATAATATTAGTGTGATTTAGAGAAATTGTAACTAACTATTTACACTAAATACTAACTAACTTACTATACAGGGTGTTACGGAAAGGGTATATCAATACAAACGGGTTAAAGAGTGTAGCTGGTCTAGAATCTTTGTACAAAATTTCAGCTCAAAAGCATTAATTTTGAAAATGCTTAATATTTTTTTATTTCGACATCACGGCGCTGCACTGGCGCGCGGCGGCGTGATGTGCGTGTACTAGGCGCTCAGACACGCTACAGATAATGGATAATGACCCTCGTAGTGCGGTGACACGTTTGTTATGATTTCAATTTAATAAACTATCAACTGTTTTCCTAGGGATCACGCTCGACTCAAGGCTACAATGGGGTCCTCATTTAACATCTCTTGCAGGACGGCTAAGTTCAGCTGCTTATGCTGTCAGAAAAATCCGTCAGTTTACTGATGTAGATACCGCGAGACTGGTCTATTTTAGTTACTTTCATAGTATCATGTCTTACGGTATTTTACTTTGGGGCATTAATTTTGAAAATGCTTAATATTTTTTTATTTCGACATCACGGCGCTGCACTGGCGCGCGGCGGCGTGATGTGCGTGTACTAGGCGCACAGACACGCTACAGATAATGGATAACGGTGACACGTTTGTTATGATTTGAATTTAATAAACTATCGAAATAAAAAAATATTAAGCATTTTCAAAGTTACTGCTTTTGAGCTGAAATTTTGTACAGAGATTCTAGACCAGATACACTCTTTAACCCGTTTGTATTGATATACCCTTTCTGTAACACCCTGTAGAAATAAATACAAAAACAAAGGACACTTAGGCGTCGAAGTACTTACCTACTCGTCCGCATTGCTATCATCGTAAATAATAGATAATTGTTTAAATGCATTTACACATAATATACATGATCCTAATCGCTTTTGTGAGATTTTTCCTGTGTACACGTACACACGAGTACACATCAAGCTATGCATAACCAGCAGTGGCGTGCATTGCATATAGGCATATAAGCAGTGACTACCTCGATATATCAACATAAGCCTGTCAATTACATTTTAGTGTGTGTGCCCCACAATTAAGAAACTCACTAAATCATCATACCAAACAACAAAAAACAAAATCTTCATACAAACGCGCGGCAGTAGGCAGTCGCCGGACGGCCTACTCGGCTCCCGTACTATTCGCACATTGTCATTGGTCTTTACTCGTTCAAGTTAATACAGTTCAACACAACTTAGATGTAGCATCGGCAAAATTCGTAAAACCGATCACATCCGAACTAAGTGCGCCTTCAAAATCACCAATCTTTATTACTACTTTAGGAAAAATTGATCAATTTTTCCTAAAATAGTAATAAAGATTTACGAAAACGAATTACGAATAACGAACGTTTTACGAATTTTGCCAATGCTACATCTAAGTTGTGTCGAACTGTACGACCAAATTAAAAATACGTACGTCTCACGCGTAATACCGTGACGTTCGACCTTCGCAATTTATCACCCTTAAGTAGGCATGCCTACTCAAATAACCACACTTTTGACCTCACTTTTTTTTTTCTGATTAGTGGCCGCGTTTGCCCAGACTAGACCCGGCCTAGTGCCTACCTATTCTGAAAACCAATGCACGCCACTGATAATCAGTATAAGCTAGCTGACTTCTGATTGTACGAAAATCCTATACAATGCGAGGTCTCCTGAAACACAACACAACCATACCACAATGACAACACTTAGACAATGGGTTTGTATGAAAATCAATAGTTTATTCACACGGACCACATTTGACCGTTAAAATCAACCGTGTGGTCAAAAAAAAAAACAACGACATCGTTCCCACAATACTTTATTGATTCACGTCTTGGAAAAACACGTAATAATATGCATAATAAAATAAAATAATAATAGGTAATAATTTATTCACCAAAAAGATTGTACAAAAACAACTTAAAAACTAGTAAGAGCTATTATAAATACAATACAAACAAAATAGGAGCATCTGCAACCGAACTAGGTGATAAATAAATTCGGGGAAAATGTTTTTTTTTTTTTTCTAAAAAAAGGGGTGTTTAACTTTATAATATTATGACCTGTCTGCTTTCTTGACTGTCTGATCGCTTTTTTATTTAAGTCATTTTTATAAATACAATATTGTTCTTCTTGAACGATCGATGGCCAATTTTTTCTCGCGGTGGAAATCCTCATGGACTTCCTCTATCGTGGGGGTGACAGAGGGGCATGCCCGACTCTTACCGGGTAAAACCATCGCGGTGTTCCACCTCTACCTATGGCCGGGGGTGCGGGATTCGCATAAGCATTCACCGCTCCCCCGACAGGTCTCGACCCGCTGTTCCTCAGCGGGTCCCACCTCCCCGTGCGCCCATTCCTATAATAGCCGCACCCACTCTCGAGTGGCGCGCGTGGAACACTGCAGCGCCAACTCGGGCCTGTCTGGTTGGACGACAGACGACGGACGCCCCTAGTCCGCCGCCCGCGCGTTTTGCGCCCTTCTCGGGCGCTCGGTGCGTCTCCTGCGGGAGGGGAGAGAGGATGCGGCTTCTCTCTCCCGCTCGGCCGCCTCCTTTGCAGACATGACATCCTCGCAAAAGGAGGCAACTCCGTCCCATGCGCTCCCGCTCTCGACCATCGATTGTACGACAGCCGGGAGCGAGAGATCGCTCCCGGCTATTGCCGCGATGAGGTCACGGCGCAGCCCTGCCCAAGCTGGGCACTCTTCCAACGTATGCTGCGCCGTATCCTCAGGGCAAGCCGCACAGTGGTGACACACCGGCGTCTGCTCCCGATCTATACGACACAGGTACTTCCCAAAGAAGCCGTGGCCAGAGAGTACCTGCGTCAGCCGGAAGCTGAGGGCGTCATGCCGCCTCTCGATCCACGCCTCCATGACGGGTCTTACCGCCGCTATAACGACGTGCCCCATAGAAGCTGGACCTGACTTTTTTTCCATGTACAGAAACAAATTATAGTGGAATTGGTTTGTTTCCATGTGGTATCCATCCAGTTTGAAAATAATATCTGAATAACCCAAGATATTATTAATATTGTTAAAAATACTTTTCGAGGATCAACAAACAAGTTGATTTCAGATGACATTCAGTTTTTAGCGATCTCATTTGTATTTACCTGAGTATATTGCATAGATTTCTCTCAGAGAATTTCCCAACATATGTAATAGCACTGACAAAATTAAAACAATAGAAGGAAATGAAAAATAGCTCAGTTCAGACGCCAGCACATCAAGCTACCCGAAACTGTCAAATTTTCCCAATCAACTTTGAACCTTATGTTTTAGCGATAAAGTTGAAAATCTATTAAAGAAGTTTGACAGATTGTAGTAGCTTGATGTGTGTGTGTGTGTGTCTGTACATTACAATTCACAATGAACAACATCAATGCAATTTTTTTATATTTTTTAAGACCTTAAAAATAACGGGTTTTTTCATAAACAGGGTCAAATTAAATTAGCTTGCGAAACTTTACACGTCATGGTTATCGACACCTAAACACGATAAAATAAAAACAAACATTATTTGAAGTAATTTTTTTTGAAGTGAAAACTTCTTTAGCGGCGTTGAACACTTTTTGTAATGGGTAAAAAATGTTAAACTCGCGTCAGGACATCGCGTCAGGACACGTGACCGTCAGGAGAGATTCCCCCCCCCCATCTCTTTCTACGGCGGCGCCAACCGAAATGAAACAAGTGAGACACGATAATGGATGGATGGATGGATGGTGATGGCGATGGCGATGGTGATAGCGATGGCGATGGTGATGGTGATGGCGATGGTGATGGCGATGGCGATGGCGATGGTGATCATGATGTGATGTGATGGTGATGGTGGACGCGGACGCGGACGTGGATGGACAGCTGATGGCTCGACCGTCTGTGTAGTAGCCACACTGCTGTGTATTCGTAAAATTCGTGTATATAAAGTGTTTCAAAAAATGGAAATTGAACAAAGTGCATCGATTAATGAAAAAAGTAACGCAGAAATAGTGAAAAAAACTTAGTTATATTAATTCAATTAATAATTGATTTATTTTAACGTTAATATTCAAGTTTTCACTTCTGCCGGCACTCCCGGAGTGCAACCCGTCTTTTTTTAGTCAACGACTGCTCTGGTTGTTGTTACTTGAAGTTTGGTTTGAGAAAATCTGTTTTCTTTTGTTTTATCGTATTGAGATATCGATACCCATCACGTCTGTGAAGTTTACACAAAAAACAGCTGATTTTTAACCTAATAATTCAAGTGCAGAGCAGTGGTGGCCCAGTGGTAACGGCCGCGACTTACGAGTTGTAGGTCGTAGGTTCGAACCCAGACAGGCGCTTTACTTTGTGTAAATTATTTCATCACCACTGCTCTCAAAACGGTGAAGGAAAACATCGTGAGGAAACCAGCATGTCCTAGAACCAAAAATTCGAAGACATGCGACATCTACCAACCCGCACTGGGCCCGCGTGGTGGATTACGGCCCACTCCCTCTCACAGAGAGGAGGCCTGTGTCCAAGCAGTGGGAACATTATAGGCTGATTATGAATTCAAGTGACTACACTGATGCGGTTGATGACCCCACAAAAAAATCATCAAATAAATTTATTTTTCGTTTTATCGTGTTTAGATATCGATACTCGTCACATCCGCGATGTTTCTCTACATAATTTAATTTGACCCTATTTATGGCATACTAGCTGCGCCCCACGGTTTCACCCGCGAAAGTTTCGATCCCGTAGGAATATCGGGATAAAAACTATCCTATGTCCTTTCCCGGGACTCAAACTATCTCTATACCAAATTTCATCGAAATCGGTTCAGTAGTTTAGGCGTGAAGAAAAGACAGACAGACAGACAGAGTTACTTTCGCATTTATAATATTAGTTTGGATCAGGACGCCATAACGACACAATTTCGTTGTCTTGTCAGGTACAATTTGGCGATCTTCCTTTATAGCGCTATGAATTATTTATATTCACCAGCTTTTTGTTTATATAAACATAAAGCTGGAAAATATTAAGCATTTCAGGAAGAGACAATTGAACTAGTTATAACCAAATTCTAAGTGTTTGGCCAGACTGCGGCGCAGGCGCGGGGCGGATGCGGGTGCGAGAGCGCGTGCGGGCAAAGTCAAAGTCGCCGAGCAGCCCGCGCCGCTAACCGCGCCCGCGTGCCTACTATGGACACTCAAAGGAAGTTCATGTCATGTTTAAGTTCGCCACGCTGCGCCCGCCCCGCGCCCCCGCTGCCAGTCTGGCCAAGCACTTAGGATTAGACTAATGATAATGACTATCATAATAATTACAGGTCATAAGGGCCTTATCACACTGGCGATTTTATTTATATTCTTGCAAAAATATTAGGTATTTATGGAACAGACAATTATTGAACTAGTTTATAAACTAAATTCTAAGAATTAGACAAATGATAATGACTATCATAATTTCAGCTCATAAAGGCCTTACCACACTGGCGATTTCAAACTCAAACTAAAAACTCAAAGCATTTATTTCAATTAAACTATTTACAGGCACTTTTGAATTGTCAAGAAGTCAGTCAGAAAGATTTGCAAGCGAGTCCCAAGCGAGGCGAGTGCGCAGCGAGCTCACCGCGAGTTCGCCACGAATAGCGCCGTCGACGCCATTTTGTACACTCTGGCGTCGACGGCGCTATTCGCGGCCACAGAGCATGTAACCTTTTATTCGCGGCGAGCTCGCTGCGCACTCGCCTCGCTTTAGACTCGCTTGCAAATTGAAATTGAAAATAGCAAATTAAATCGGCTTCACGACCTACCATTGAATTTCTATACCTACACCTACCCACATTTGACATTGAACGCTCTCTAATGTCAAATAAGAAATCAGAAGTCAAGTTTATAGCTGTAACGTTTTGCGAATCGATAATGGCTTACAGGGCTGGCTGTATCATGCACGGTTCTTGAGTATAAATCAGTGTACGTACTTAGAATAATAATAAGAACGTGTGCGGTCGGGGAACCCCGTCAGGAACAATTCCTTAAACCTAAACGATACGCACACACAAATAGAGGGAGATTTCAGTTATTCAAAGCTCTCATAAAAGGGTCGCCATCTTGGATTTTTATTTTGACCTCGCCATCGGCTTTAACACCCTCGAAACCCATGAAAACGATAACGGTGAAAAACTTGAAAATATTCGCAACCGCTATCTTGAATTTTCATTTTGAATTTTTTCCTCATTATTGGCTTCAGCACCTTTAAACCGCTTATGTCGGATTAATCCGACAAATATTTTCGTGTCCATTCCGCCAGAGTCGTATATATACGACCAAATAACACAGCTCGTTTAATCTGTATTATTATTACATCATCACAGCTCGTTTCATCGGTATTTTCTTTTCGTTTTTTTTTTTTTCGGGCGCTGGGGCACGACCGCACGATAACTGATATAAAGTCGGGCGGTTAAAAGGTTAAAAACCATGAAAACTATCCCTCTCTGTTTCTATCTATTATACATAGTAGATAGAGACAGAGACAGAAAAAGTCGCGTGAATAACTCGTTTTTGTTAGGTACGTGACGTTTCTACCAGTTTACTCCTACCGCGTTAAAGAACTTCGTTCCAAAAACAAATTTTTAAAATTTATGTCTGTCTTTCTTCTAAAAACAATTTTTTTTTTGTCTATCTGTCTGTTTGTTCCGGCTAATCTCCGAAACAGTTGGACCGCTTTTGATGAAATTTAGAATGGGTATACTTTGAACCCTGGGGAAGGATATAGGCATGTATACATACTTTTTATCGACATCCACGCGGGCGAAGTTGCGGACGGAAGCTAGTACTTAATAGTCTAAAGACTGAATTACTTAGAAACTACTTAGTTTACAAGCAATATAGTAAATCGCTTGTCTTTCTCGCTTTCCGAGTATGATCGGTAAGTAATCTACACTATAATATTATAAAGAGGAAAACTTTGTTTGTATGTTTGTTTGTTTGTACTGAATAGGCTCAAAAACTACTGGACCGATTTTAAAAATTCTTTCACCATTCGAAAGCTACATTATCCACGAGTAACATAGGCTATATTTTATTTTGGAAAAAAATAGGGTTCCGTAAGATATTTGGGTTTTTCGGACACAAGGTGTAAAAAATCAACCAGAAAAGTTACTTATTTTGCGTACGCTGCCTAAACTATAAAAGATAGAACCATAAAATGTTCTAATTAATTGTAGATCTTATAAATATCTACAAAAAAGTCCGCGACACACTATACCCATCTATGTCGAGTGAGGCACAGTAACCATTTTTTTATTTAAAAATCTTGAATTTTTTTTGGACTACATTTAAACGCGTTTATTTTACTCATGCTATTAATCCTTATCAAAATAAATGATTTCATCACTAAGAACAGTTTATGGAGATAATATTTGGTCTTTGAATGATTAAAATTGGACGTTTGGTTTTGAAGTTATGGCGAAATTAAAATATTACGATTTCTGCTGCACGGCCCGTTGCGAATTGGGCGTCACCAAGGCGGGGGGGGTGCGCGTGCGGGAGGGGAGTTTAGATCTATAAGCGAAGCTTCGTTATCACATTGTCCAAAAAAACTAAGGGAGTTGTTCGTAGTCATACTTTTATTTTGTCAACCATCGGAACCATTGAAGTTATGGGATACTTTCAAAGATCAGTTCTGTGAAGATATTAGACATCGTATCAGACAACAAAATCAGGATAACACTTTACCCTTCACTGAAGTCATTTATAATGAAGGATTAATCGAAATAGAAAACAAACTTCTAGAATTAAACGACAAAAATTTAAGTGATTTTGGATTACCTTCTCCCGTTCGTACCCAGAATAATACTATTGACACAATGGTACAACAGTATAACAGAAATGATCTAACAGCGTTTGTTAATGACAATGTGCCAAAATTAGTACCAGATCAAAGACATGCTTATGAGACTATTGTGGACAGCGTGAACAAAAACATGGGGAGATTATTTTTTTTGGACGCACCAGGAGGCACCGGAAAGACTTTTCTCGCAAATTTGATACTTGCTAAGATACGGCAATCAGGGAAGATAGCGATTGCAGTTGCTTCGTCAGGAATTGCTGCAACTCTCTTGAACGAAGGAAAAACTGCTCACTCTACGTTTAAACTCCCGCTATCCGTATCTTTAGATCAACGGTCTACCTGCTCTATTCGGAAAAATGGGCCAATCTACACTAATATTATAAAGAGGAAAACTTTGTTTGTATGTTTGTTTGTTTGTACTGAATAGGCTCAAAAACTACTGGACCGATTTTAAAAATTCTTTCACCATTCGAAAGCTACATTATCCACGAGTAACATAGGCTATATTTTATTTTGGAAAAAAATAGGGTTCCGTAAGATATTTGGGTTTTTCGGACACAAGGTGTAAAAAATCAACCAGAAAAGTTACTTATTTTGCGTACGCTGCCTAAACTATAAAAGATAGAACCATAAAATGTTCTAATTAATTGTAGATCTTATAAATATCTACAAAAAAGTCCGCGACACACTATACCCATCTATGTCGAGTGAGGCACAGTAACCATTTTTTTATTTAAAAATCTTGAATTTTTTTTGGACTACATTTAAACGCGTTTATTTTACTCATGCTATTAATCCTTATCAAAATAAATGATTTCATCACTAAGAACAGTTTATGGAGATAATATTTGGTCTTTGAATGATTAAAATTGGACGTTTGGTTTTGAAGTTATGGCGAAATTAAAATATTACGATTTCTGCTGCACGGCCCGTTGCGAATTGGGCGTCACCAAGGCGGGGGTGCGCGTGCGGGAGGGGAGTTTAGATCTATAAGCGAAGCTTCGTTATCACATTGTCCAAAAAAACTAAGGGAGTTGTTCGTAGTCATACTTTTATTTTGTCAACCATCGGAACCATTGAAGTTATGGGATACTTTCAAAGATCAGTTCTGTGAAGATATTAGACATCGTATCAGACAACAAAATCAGGATAACACTTTACCCTTCACTGAAGTCATTTATAATGAAGGATTAATCGAAATAGAAAACAAACTTCTAGAATTAAACGACAAAAATTTAAGTGATTTTGGATTACCTTCTCCCGTTCGTACCCAGAATAATACTATTGACACAATGGTACAACAGTATAACAGAAATGATCTAACAGCGTTTGTTAATGACAATGTGCCAAAATTAGTACCAGATCAAAGACATGCTTATGAGACTATTGTGGACAGCGTGAACAAAAACATGGGGAGATTATTTTTTTTGGACGCACCAGGAGGCACCGGAAAGACTTTTCTCGCAAATTTGATACTTGCTAAGATACGGCAATCAGGGAAGATAGCGATTGCAGTTGCTTCGTCAGGAATTGCTGCAACTCTCTTGAACGAAGGAAAAACTGCTCACTCTACGTTTAAACTCCCGCTATCCGTATCTTTAGATCAACGGTCTACCTGCTCTATTCGGAAAAATGGGCCTCTTGGTAAGTTGCTGCAAGACGCGTCGTTGGTAATATGGGATGAATGCACCATGAGTCATAGAGCTCATGTGGAGGCCGTGGACCGTACTTTAAAAGACCTCCGAAGCTCTGCCAATGTCATGGGTGGTATCACTTTTGTATTTGCTGGAGATTTCCGACAAACGCTTCCAGTCGTCAACAGAGGTACGCGAGCAGATATTATGAAGGCATGTTTAAAATCGTCTCACCTTTGGACATCTGTTCAACATTTGAATTTGCGCACCAATATGAGAGCTCATCTACATTGAAATACGCATAGCAATTTTCCACAACAGCTGCTGAAACTTGGAGAAGGAATTTTTCCATCTTTAAATTTGGGCACCGATTAGGCGGTTACTTTGGATGAGTCTCTAGGCCAAATAGTCCATAATTTAGATAGTCTGATAGATGCTATATATCCTGACATCGAAAACTTACATCAAAATGATTTTCGTTGGCTGTGTTGTAGAGCAATAGTTTCTCCCAGGAATGAAACAGTCAACGAAATAAACAGTTTAATTATGCAGAAAGTACCGGGTGAAGTTAAGTGCTATAAATCCATAGACACCGTCACTAACATCGAGGACGCTGTGCACTACCCCCAGGAATTTTTAAATTCTCTGAACCCCGCTGGGCTACCACCTCATGAACTGTCGTTAAAAGTTGGCACGCCGATAATGCTTCTCAGAAATTTAAGCCCCCCCAACATGTGTAATGGCACGAGACTTCTTATAAAGGAGCTAAAAGATAATTTAATAGTAGCGAAGATTATCACCGGCCCTGCAGCTGGTGAATTAGCTCATATACCAAGAATACCCATGATCCCTACTGATTTGCCTATACCCTTCAAAAGGCTCCAATTTCCAGTAAAAATTTCTTTCGCACTAACGATAAACAAATCCCAGGGCCAAACATTCAAATTAGTAGGAATTGATTTACGAAAAGAATGTTTTACGCATGGGCAACTTTACGTTGCCCTATCACGGGTCGGGGCTCCCGACCATCAGTATATTTTGTTACCTGAAAATAATTTAACGTCAAATGTTGTTTATGGAGAAGCTCTACAATAATCGCTTTAGTTATCTATCCTTAAACAACGGGTTGCGCTCCGGGACTGCCGGCAGAAGTGAAAACTTAGTATTAATTACATTTAAATATTTTCATCATTAAAAACTTAACATACACAGAAAGACAATCTGTGCAGCCTGCGGATAATGACTGCGTCGTCAATGTTACTGTCGGTGTCTGTGAATTGACCTGGGAATCATTTTGCTGACCGTGTCTTTCCTGGGTAGGCTTTTTGCAGCGGTAACCGACATCCACGCGGGCGGAGCCGCGGGCGACCGCTAGTATATGATATAATTACAAAACCTCTAAAGGTACGATTCCACCAAAATAGTGTGCAGCACATTTGTTTACAAACATTTTGTGCAGAACTCCAAGAGTGCACATACTGAGCTGCAGATCCGTTAGTCTCTGTTTCCACCGGCAAAGCTGTGCGTAACTTTTGTAAGCGCACAGTGTAGCACACTTGTGCACGAACATGTTCACTGAGCTGAGTGTTCACTGGGCATTCTGTAGCAAACTATTAGAAACTATAAAAAATAAATATTAGGTCCTTACATATGAAATTGGCGTTTTGTATGGAAGGAACAAAAAGTCGAATATTTTTTAATATAATATATTTAATTAATCAAAGTATGAACCATTGTTTTCAATGCACTTTTGCCATCTTATAGGTAGTTCATTGATCCCTTTACTAAAAAAACCAGTCGGACGGGAATCAATAAAATCTTTGAAGGCGATTTGGACTGCCCCATCGGAGTTGAATTTTTTCCCTTGCAAAAAGTTATCCAAATTGCGAAAAAAATGGTAATCTGTTGGAGCAAGGTCCGGGGAGTACGGAGGATGTCTAAGACATTCCAATTCAAGCTCTTCTAATTTGGTAGCCGTCTGTTGCGCAGTGTGTGGTCTGGCGTTGTCGTGCTTTCAAGCTTTTTAATCTTCCCAATTTGCTTCAAGTGAATTAAAACAGTTTTATCACTAACATCGAAGCCTGCAGCTAACTCGGACGTGGTTTGCGATGGGTCCGCTTCCACAATAGCCTTCAATTCTCCATTATCAACTTGGGTCTCAGGCCGTCCACGGGGCTTGTTCTGCAGGTCGAAATTTCCAGAACGAAAACGTTGGAACCAAAAACGAACTGTGTTTTCTTTTGCAACATGACCGCCATACACATCATTCACCCTTCGAGTCGTTTCCGCAGCACTAGTGCCACGGCGGAACTCGTACTCGTAAATAATGCGATATTTTAAATTTTCCATTTTGTAAAATGAGTGACGCAAACAGAAAAAACAGAAGAAAAAAAACAAATGAATGACGGTCATCGAAGCACAAATACATGAGTAAATAGCTGTACAAATTTGAATTTGGAATTCCTTACCAAAGAGGAGAAATTCGTGATTAAAGTGGCCAGTACGAAAAACGCCAATTTCATATGTAAGGACCTAATAATTGTAATAAATAAAAATAATTTTGAACGGCGAGCGCATTCCAAATATGTATATTATAAATTCAAATCGTAGATTCAAATTTAGAAACAATTCGGCGCGAAATTCAATAAATGACTATGTTCAAAGGTACTTAGTTATTGATTCAGTTTCAATATAAAGGCCACGATTAAACGAATAAAGGTAAATTAATAAACTTGCGCGCTAAATATGAAAAAATTCATATAAGTTTTTTATCCATCTCTTTTAATTAACGCACATTCGTAAGATTTGATGGGTAGCATAATAAATATTTATACATAATTTAATCAATGTAGGGTGTCGTATGTCGTCATTCTTGGGTCCGATGGGACCCGGTACCGAGCCGGCGGAGGTTCGTATGTTCGGGTCTAATCGGGGCAATGTGCGCGGACAAATAAATGTTTTCCCTCCTGCAGCCTAATTGCGGAACGCCAAATCTTCAAATGATTCTGATCAGTTGGCTTCATTTCTATCACAATTGGCTTCATTTTACGATTTTCGAATTGCGAAACTCTAGTTTCTGAGCAGGGCCTTAACGTTCATAATTGGTTTCATAATAAACTAGAGTTTCGCAATTCGAAAATCGTAAAATGAAGCCAATTGTGATAGAAATGAAGCCAACTGATCAGAATCATTTGACGATTTGGCGTTCCGCAATTAGGCTGCGGTAGCGGAAGCAAGACTGAGTTCGCGAACAACAAGCGTGTACGCGTCGACGCGAGTCCACTGCACGCATGTGTACGCGCATAAAAGTATGCAGATGTGCGCGAACATTTCTAGAATGTTCGCGCACAATTTTTTATTGTCTGTTTGAGTGAGTCGACCAGAATAAACATTTGTGTCGTACACTGTGCATTACAGTGCCGCACAGTTCAGCACACTAGTGGAATCGTACCTTTATATTTACAATATATAACAACTGAACCTATAATTTTATTTCATGTGTTCCCTACATTTATGTTCGCATAACTCGTCAAAATGTAGGGAACAGCTGATTTTTTTTCGCGATTTCAGGTTTGTTCCCATAGCGTAGTACTATTAAGTATTCTGTGCCCATATCAATGGTGCCCATAGTAAAAGTTGTTCATAATGATGAGTACAATCTCCCATTTCGATTTGTCGCATGTTTTCAACTTCAACCTGTATAAATATTATTATATAAAGAAGTTATATCAACAGTTGGTATATTTCACGTTTATTATATCTTGTGAACGTTATTGAAATGGAAATATACCAAATAACTTTATATGCAAAGTAAAAAAAAAAAACATCGTAAAGTTTCTATATTTATGTCTGTAATTTATAAGATGTACTTACATAATAAAGAGTATTCTATTCTATGATATGAGAGTTGAGACGCACCCAAGAGTGATATAATTATCATATTCTGTGGATATATTGAAGGTAATACATAAATGAGGAAAATCTTCAGTTTCCTCTGTAAAATTGCACTTTGGTTTTTCCAACAATTTATCCGTGGATGGGTGATTATTTGTATCACAGATATACAGGGTGTTACGGAAAGGGTATATCAATACAAACGGGTTGAAGAGTGTATCTGGTCTAGAATCTCTGTACAAAATTTCAGCTCAAAAGCAGTAACTTTGAAAATATTTAATATTTTTTTTATTTCAATAGTTTATTAAATTGAAATCATAACAATCGTGTCACCGCACTACGAGGGTCATTATCCATTATCTGTAGCGTGTCTGAGCGCCTAGTACACGCACATCACGCCGCCGCGCGCCAGTGCAGCGCCGTGATGTCGAAATAAAAAAATATTAAGCATTTTCAAAGTTAATGCTTTTGAGCTGAAATTTTGTACAGAGATTCTAGACCAGATACACTCTTCAACCCGTTTGTATTGATATACCCTTTCCGTAACATCCTGTAGATGCACCTAGATAACGCAAGAACACCTACTTCGCGTGCCAAAAATCGCATCAGTTTACGATTGAAAATCATAAGCCGCTGCAGCCTACTACTGAGGCACACAGTATTTTAGTTAAAAGATTATGTTTATTTTGTTATTTCTACTTTTTGTGTTTCACGAACTGTGTACAAATAAATTTTATTCTTTCTTTCTTAAAATTATTTATTTCAAATAGGCACATAAAAGGCGCTTTTGAACTTCAAAATCCTACAAATGTTTTATTTTATAATATAATCAGTAATCACACTAATATTATAAAGGCGAAAGTAAGTGAGTGTGTTTGTATGTTTGTTACTTCTTCACGCACAAACTACGGGTGAAACCGCAGGGCGCTGCTAGTGTATGATAAATTACAGATAGATTAAGTAGGTAAGTACTTACTATTTTATTTATTTATTTATATTTATTCATTCATAAGCATAAAAATGCATTAGGTGTGTTCAAAGTGTTTGTTTCTTGTCTGGCACGTGTCCCAGAAGGTTCATTAGAAAACCAGCGTCAGACAGCATGTATTTTTTCCAATATCAAAATTAATGTTCGATATTTTAACTAGTAGGTATTTTTTTAACGTAAATATAATGAACTCAAGTTTATTAAATGTTGACATTTTGAACTTAGATACTCGTATAATGAGTATCAATATTTTTAATTATTAGATATAAATTTTAATCACCGTTTTCCTCTTACGGGGTTATTGTACTCATCATTATGAACAACTTTTACTATGGGACCAAACATGAAATCGCGAAAAAAAATCTGCTGTTCCCTACATTTTGACGAGTTATGCGAACATACATGTAGGGAACAGCTGATTTTTTTTCTCGATTTCAGGTTTGGTCCCATAGTAAAAGTTGTTCATAATGATAAGTACAATGACCCCTTAAGAGGAAAACGGTAATTAAAATTTCACCCTGTATAACAATTTTCGATATAAAGATACAATCGATATTTAAATTTTCGATGTTTTGAACGTTGACATTTTACCCGTAGGTATTTTATTGTTCGACATTCAAATATGTAGCCTTCGATACAAATAAATAACATTAAAGTGTCTGTTTATAATGTCAAAATAACAGCTTTTTTTTTTACTAAATTCACATGAAAGTATTACCTACGTTCTGTCTGTCTGTTTGTTTCGGCTATCTCCGAAACGGCTGCGCCGATTTGGACGGGACTTTCACTGGCAGATAGCTGATGCTATAAGAAGTAAAATAGGCTTCTTGTCCCGGTAGCACGTTTCTTTCTTCAATCAACAATCAATCAACTCAGCCTATCGCAGTCCACTGCTGGACATAGGCCTCTCCCAGACTGCGCCACAACACCCTATCCTCCGCCTTCCGCATCCAGTCTACCGCAGCCACCTTCTTTAGTTCGTCCGTCCATCTAGCTGGGGGGCGTCCCACACTACGCTTGCCGATACGCGGTCTCCACTCCAGGACTCGTCTGCTCCACCGGCCATCGGTCCTTCGACAAACATGACCAGCCCACTGCCACTTCAGTTTGCTTACTCTGCAAGCTATGTCCATCTATCTGGGGGCTTTCTTAGCTAGTCGTAAACAATTCAAGACATTAATATTCAAGCAAACTCGAGTCATGTCACCGTATAATTTATGGTGTGGTTATTATGTCGTTGCGCGGCTGCTAACTAATGATGGACACGCGCTTGTTTATTAATTACTTAGCAAACCCCCTCCCCCCCCCCAACCACCCCGGTATTTACGACTTCGAGAACACAATTATCGAGACTTCCTTGTTACAATGTAACTATCTTAAGGTATTCTAATAGGTATAGTATTAATGAATTTATTATACACAATAGTTGCTGCACGCGATTTTGTCAGCGTGTTTTTTTTTTTGTCTAAAATAAAAGTAGCTTAAGTTACTCCTTACTACTTCAGCTATCTGCCAGTGAAAGTCCCGTCAAAATCGGTCCAGCCGTTTCAGAGATAAGCCGGAACAAACAGACAGACAAAAATTAAAAAAAAAAATATTTTGGTATATCGATGGGCATACGTATGGCGACTAGAATCAATTCTATTTTAAGATAATTTTTGACGTTCAAAAGTGCGTTTTATGTGCCTATTTGAAATAAATGCTTTGACTTTGACATACGTTGACAACTCGTAATCCACATTTTTTCGCAAAATGAGTTACGTGTTTAAAAAAAAATTTAATAAAGCGCCAAATCTTCCCATTGATATCTCGTAATGCACAAAAAATGTCACTCGAACAATTTATGCTACTTACTTTTTTTTTAAATTTATTTTCGTATTTATACAGTTTTTCCACTCTCCTGTAAAGTTGGATACATTGCAGTTACGTGGTGTCAACCTTTGACCATCGATATGTACCGTGTATACATTCATAGAGCAGAGAGCAGTGGTGGCCCAGTGGTATCGGCCGCGACTTACGAGTTGTAGGTCGTAGGTTCGAACCCAGACAGGCGCTTTACTTTGTGTAAATTATTTCATCATCACTGCTCTCAAAACGGTGAAGGAAAACATCGTGAGGAAACCGGCATGTCCTAGAACCAAAAATTCAAAGACATGTGACATCTACCAACCCGCACTGGGCCTGCGTGGTGGATTACGGCCCACTCCCTCTCACAGAGAGGAGGCCTGTGTCCCAGCAGTGGGAACATTATAGGCTGATGATGATGATGATACATCCATATGCATGTAGTAAAAAGCGGTTATTACACCACTTCTACTCCCTTCCACTTCTTCGCTTTCGCTGGGAAGAAGAAGTGGCGCAACAAACTCCCCAGCAGCACAGCTGTCTGTTCAGTTAGAAAAACATCAAATCATGAAAGTCCGTTGTGAAGTTTAGAAGAACAACGCGTCCACACAGACAGACACGAAAAGAAAAACCGGCCAAGAGCGAGTCGGTCTCGCGCACCGAGGGTTCCGTACAAACCTGTTTAAAATATTTTTATTATATGATGTAACTAAAAATTTACAGTTTTCGCAATGTTTCCTTTATCTGTGCTATAAGACGTTGCTTCGTACCAAATTTCAAGATTCTGAGTTGACGGGAAGTACCCTGTAGGTTTTGATTTCCTCGCGAGTGTCGAAAATTTGCGGAAATTTGCGGCATAAACGGCTGTATCTTTTGATTGCATTGGCTTAGAAGTTTGATTTTTTCACAGCTCCAAGGGACAGTAGACCTGAGTATTTGATATAAATTCCAGCTTGATACCTCCACGCGTTCCTGAGAAAAAGGGTATTGACAGACAGACGGACGGACAACAAAGTGATCCTATAAGGGTTCCGTTTTTTCCTTTCGAGGTACGGAACCCTTTTTTTTTTTTTTTTTTTTATGGATGGGAAATCATCAAATGACCCCTCCCGCTCTGGGTGGAGCGAAGGGAGTGTCAGACTCTTACTGACTAAAACCCATCCGTGTTCCTTCCTTAGCCCTTTATGTTCTGGGGTAGCGGTAACCCTTTCGGACAATCCCGCACCCCCGGCAGGCTTCGGCCCTGGCAGGCCCCTTCCTTTATGCTGACATCTCTTTGAGGCGCGCGTGGAACACGTACGCGCCGTCCGGCACGGGCCTGGTCCTGATCGGACGGTGAGCTAGAGGTACGGAACCCTAATAACACTCCGGGAGTGCCGACAGAATTCAAAACAAAACACAAAAAACCGGCCAAGAGCGTGTCGGGCCACGCTCAGTGTAGGGTTCCGTAGTTTCCCGTCCGTCACAATAAGTGTTCCCACGTACAATTCGATAATACCCGACCCAATGTAATAAGTACCTACAGCGCCATCTCTCGGGGAATTGGGTTACTAATTAATACATAGACGTGCCAGAAGTTTTCGGTGGTAATTTTGGATTGCGAGAACCGATTTTAATAATTATTTTTTTGTTTGAAAAAAAAATACGTTCAGGATAATAAAATATGTAAACGAAGTTAAAAAAAATACTTGCATATACGATTATATGTACTACGAACTTAGTCCAGAAATGATTTTGTACAACTTTTTGTCTTTTTTGTACAAAAACTGTTGTTTCTATCAAGTTCAAAATAATTTTCCTAGAAAGTCCTTATAAAGTTCTACTTTTTAAATTTTTTTCATATTTTCTAAACTTATGGTTCTAAAGTTAGAGCGGGGGACACATTGTTTTTTACTTTTGGAGCGATTATTTCTGAAATTATTGACATTATCAAAAAATTATTTTAGTAAACCCCTATTCATTTTTAAATACCTTTCCAACAATATATCACACGTTAGGGTTGAAATAAAAAAAAAATCACTTCCCACTTTACATATAGGGGGGCTACCCTAATAAAACATTTTTTTCCAATTTTTATTTTACCACTTTGTCGGCGTGATTGATATACATATTGGTACCAAATTTCAGCTTTCTAGTGCTAACGGTCACAGGGATTAAGCGCGGACGTATAGACGGACGGACGGACAGACAGACATGGCGAAACTATAAGGGTTCCTAGTTGACTACGGAACCCTAAAAAGAATACTTTGCCATCACTCACTGACATATCGGATATAATACATTAAAACCGATTGGGTACGGACGCCAGCACATCAAGCTACTACAATCTGTCAAATTTCTTTAATAGATTTTCAACTTTATCGCTAAATTATTAGGTTCAAAGTTGATTGGGAAAATTTGACAGTTTCGGGTAGCTTGATGTGCTGGCGTCTACCATTGATTTTTAACAACAATCAATGGTATGCCACACAAGTCACAGCTGCGCCAAAATGGTCTATATTATAATCAGCCTATAATTTTCCCACTGCTGGGACACAGGCCTCCTCCCTTCGAGAGGAAGTGGGCCGTAATCTAATATTCTGGCTCATTGCGGGTTGGTAGAAGTGGAAGTCACAAGTCTTCGAATTTTTTTATTCTTCTACTATAACTAACATATTTAATACTAGCTACGCGCCGCGGTTTCACCCGCATAAGTCTCGATCCCGTGGAAATATCGGGATAAAAAGTATCCTATGTCCTTCCCCGGGACTCAAGCTATCTTTATACCAAATTTCATCTAAATCGGTTCAGCGGTTTAGGCGTGAAAAGGTAACATACAGACAGATAGACAGACAGAGTTACTTTTGAATTTATAATATTATTACTAGCTGTGGCCCGCGGTTTCACTCGCATAAGTCTCGATCCCGTGGAAATATCGGGATAAAAAGTATCCTATGTCCTTTCTCGGGACTCAAGCTATCTCTATACCAAATTTCATCTAAATCGGTTCAGTGGTTTAGGCGTGAAAAGGTAACATACAGACAGACAGAGTTACTTTCGAATTTATAATATTAGTATGGATAGTATGGATTTTATCGTTACGACTGTCAAAAAGCCAATTATGATAATATTAAATGTGAAAAAAAGCAAGTAAACACTAATATAGATATATTATGTTTATTATTACAAGTAGGTATAGGTACAGTTGTGTGGCGATTAGGTTATCACATTAATTGAAACTACGTAACCACATTAGGTATTTTAAACATAAACATTTAAAATCTATACTAACAACAAAGCTGAAAAGTTTGTTTGTTTGAACACTCTAATCTCCGAAACTACCAGTCAAATTAAAGAAATTATTTTTGCATTTGATAGCCCAATTCTTGTGGAAGGCTATAGACTATTTAAAATCACGCTATGACTCTTAGGGGGGCGAGCAAAAAGAAAGAAAGTGAAAACGAAGTAGGCAATAGCGCGGGCAGGCAATATGATGGGAGCAGTGAATGCTTATGCGAATCCCGCACCCCCGGCCACAGGTAGAGGTGGTTTTAGCCGGTAAGAACCCGCCATGCCCCTCTGTCACCCCCACGATGGAGGAAGTCCAAGAGGATTAACAACGCGCACCAAAAAAAAAAAAAATTCGTGCGCGTTGCGGTGTAGAATATTGCAGTTTTAGGTCAGCGCCATCTCTTGACCGATAGTGGAACTAATGTAACTTTTGTTGATGATTTCTGAAAAAGTGTGCTGTTTAGAGACATCGTTTTATTTTTCCTGTAATCTTTACATAAACTTCTAGATCACAAAAAAAAATCAGATTTTTCGCTATGCAAACTTCGGAGATAAGGGGGAGGAACGAAATTTTTTTTTTTCATTTTTTATCAAAAGTCGAAAACTATGCATCCTAAAAAAAAATTCCGATAATGTGCAAACTAAGCTCTTTCATATGATACCCCACATGCTAGTAGCCCCACTTCGAATTTTTAAGAGACCCTTTTAGTCCCTGTTGTAAAAAAAAACTTTCTTATTTGCAAAATAGTTGGGCAAACATCATCTAAAGCTATTCCAAATTTCAAGTTGATAGCATTAGTAGTTCTTGAGATATCCAGCTGTGACCGACAGACAGACAGACGGAGTCGCGTCATAAAGGGTCCTTTTTGGTACGGAACCTTAAAATGAAAAAAATATTTGAGAATGTGCAAACTGCGCTCTTATGATACGGATGATACCCCACATGCCCTAGTAGCACCACTTCGAATTTTTAAGAGACCCTTTTAGTCCCTGTTACAAAAAAAAAAAGACGGGTTGCACTCCGGGAGTGCCGGCAGAAGTGAAAACTTGAATATTAACGTTGAAATAAATCAATTATTAATTGAATTAATATAACTCATTTTTTTTCACTATTTCTGCGTCCCTTTTTTCATTGATAGATACACTTTGTTCAATTTCCATATTTTAAACACTTTATATACACGAATGTTAAGTACGAATACACAGCAGTGTGTCCACGTCCACGTCCACGTCCACTTCCACTTCCACTTCGACTTCGACTTCGACTTCGACTTCGAATTCGATTTCGACTTCGACTTCGACTTCCACTTCCACTTCCACTCCATCCATCCATCCATCCATCCATCCATCCATTGTCGTGTCACTAAACTTGGTTCACTTCGGTTGGCGCCGCCGTAGAAAGAGAGGGGGGGGGGGAATCTCTCCTGACGGTCACGTGTCCTGACGCGATGTCCTGCCTGACGCGAGTTTAACATTTTTTACCCATTACAAAAACTGTGCAACGCCGCTAAAGAAGTTTTCACTTCAAAAAAAATATTTCTTTCTTATTTGCAAAATATTTAGGCAAACGTCATCTAAAGCTATTCCCAATTTCAAGTTGATAGCATTAGTAGTTCTTGAGATATCCAGCTGTGACAGACGGACAGACAGACAGACAGACTGAGTCGCACCATAAGGGTTCCTTTTTACCATTTTGGTACGGCACCCTATTTTATTCTTTCTTAGTGTTCCAACCCCAAACGGCTCCGGGCTCAAACATATAGTTATAAAGACAGCTACTGAATGTTGTTTTATAGTAGACTAGCTGGGCCCCGCGGTTTCACTCGCATAAGTTTCGATCCCGTGGGAATATCGGGATAAAAACTATCCTATGTCCTTTTCCGGGACTCAAACTATCTCTATACCAAATTTCATCTAAATCGGTTCAGTGGTTTAGGCGTGAAGAGGTAACAAACATATAAACACACACACACACACACTCACAAACTTTCGCCTTTATAATATTAGTGTGATTAAAAAACAATAACACATAAATAATCGTTGTTTACATACCTATTATTTTACCTATATACAGCGTGTATCAGACATTCAAATGCATTTATTAAAACTTACACATAGTTATCAAACAAGTATTAGCATGCAACTCTAACCAACAGAAAATTTCAGACTGATTTAACAGCAGCACCCTAATTGCGTAACACGCTATCAATCGGAATCTGAATCATTTTGAAGCAAATTGCTAATCCATTGCTTCATAAGTTCGAAAAATGTGTCTGCTCAACACGTAAATAACGCAATGAATGTTGTTGAACTGTCAAAATAAAACCGATTCCGATTGATAATGTGTTACGCAATTGCCCCGCAGGTCCCAAACTAGGCACAGCCTATATCTTGGTGACCCAAACACGCGCAAGATGATAATTTCGTAATATCATCACCTGCCTAGCCTTTTCCCAACTATGTTGGGGTCGGCTTCCAGTCTAATCGGATGCAGCTGAATACCAGTATTTTACATGGAGCGACTACCTATCTGACTTCCACAACCCACTTATTGGGTAATACGATACCCCTTGGTAAGACTGGTTGTCTGACTGTCGGGCTTCTGACGACCCGTAGCGACTGTCGAAGATCTACGAGCGGGGTGAGCGTGAGCGAGAGAGCGCGAGCTTGTGACGTCATAGTAGGTAGTCAAAAAGTGGCACGCTTAGTTTTCATACAATTCGTGATACTTGCGTTATCTAGGTATACCTATCTATATCTGTGAATTTACTCCTTTTTCAACAAAATAAATTAATTTAAAACTACTTTGAGTGAACTTTGATATGATAATTCTCTATGTTTTAATGTAAATTCCATTGAATAACTCTTAAGCGTTACGCCGTGATGTCGAAAAAAGTAAAAGAATAGATATAACGTTGCAATTTTTTTGTATCGAGAAAAATTCATTGAATCGTTTATTCCATTTTCATGATACTAAACCAAAGAGTCAAAAAACATATACCATAATGTTATATCCCTATTTCACATACCTAACAAGTTACACGAAATAGAAAAACCACATTTTTTTTTTTCAATATAAATCACCTTAAAAAGCTCTTTTCATTGGTGTATATGTCGCCGCCAACTAGCTTAATTAGCCATTCAGTTAACTGCCTAGCCTTTTAACTAAACGGCGCCGTTCAACTAGCGGCCTGAATGATATTCAGCCATTCAATCAAACATCAAAATGATGACAGGATGGCACATGGATGGCAGGATGACACATCAAAATTTTCTGTTTTTATATAATTTTAATGTATTTATTTTGAAAAATTCATTGAGTCTCATAGAATGTGCGCAATTTGGATGGAGTAGTGGAACTGTGGAGCTGACGCTGCCTGTGTGAGCGTGCGCGTTCCATCGCCGCCCGTTCGATGTCCACCGCGCATAGAATGGATGAAAACAGCATATGATGAAATTTCTTGCTCCGTTGGTGTAATTGCTGTATGGCGTTCCAGTAGGACGATAAATAAATAAATAAATCTAGGCAAATGACACGGATCGCTAACGTTTAACTACTTGCCTAGCCCAGACATTTAAATTGGCGATTGATTGGCGGCAGGTTGTTTATTGACGTTTATATAAAAAAAAATACAAACATTAAAAATATAAAAATTACAAATGCATACTCGTATTTATGAACATCCATCCATCCATCTTTTTGGGGCTGTTTGATGGTTTGCACCGCACATCCTTAAAATTCGACGACACTTTTCCGGTACATGCTGTATCTATATCAATTTTAATATGATTAAAAAAAACAGTGCATTGAGGAAAATTTGACATAGGTTAGTATTTTCCTCATCGCTTAGCATATGTGAATAAACCTGTTACCCTTCGCGCGGTCAAGCGGGTTATCTCAGAATAATATTATCATATTAAAATAAGGAAAATCAACCTCCTCAAAAGTATATAAACACACGCAACATTCAATCAACTCACAGAGTAGCCTTACCGACTACAGCAAACAGTCCTTCTTGTGATAACAATTCAACAAAAAACCAAAATCAACATGAACTTCAACCTGTTCATCCTCGTCGCCATCTTCATCGTTGCGGCTATGTTCATCCCCGACCAAGTTCTTGCCTGCATTAAAAACCGCGACGGTTGTCAACCTGATGGTAGCCAAGGAAACTGCTGCTCCGGATTCTGCCACAAGGAACCTGGCTGGGTCGCTGGATACTGCAAGTGATCTGTAACCATTATCATAACCATTCTTCTGCAATTATCCCAATTTATTTGGGGTCGAGGTAACAGATTGGACCTAGCATCTAAAATGACTGTCTTTTTTTATGTGTTTTGAAAAGCTCACTAATATTTATATAAAATAAATGTTATTCATTCTGTAATAATCTAAACAAATGTTTTTTTTATTTTGTATTTCTTCGCCGCAATTCGGCCTGAAGGACTATTTTATTCAGATAGGAGAACCTCTGAATAATAGTCCTCCAGACCATTTTCGCCTCTCTAGCCACTCCTCAAAGAGGGGTCTTATCTGCGCTGGGTTGCGAAAGTCGCTTCTTCCATGCCACCATCAGATCGCGCTGGAGGTCTGTCTGCTCCGCCGCGACTTGCCGCGGAAGCGGAGTTTCCCCCCGGCGTAGTGCCTGCGTGTCAGCAAAAAGGAAGGGGCCTGCTAGGGCCGAAGCCTGGGGGGGTGCGGGATTGTCCGAAAAGGTTACCGCTATCCCGGAACATAAAGGGCTAAGGAAGGAACACGGATGGGTTTTAGTCAGTAAGAGTCGACACTCCCTTCCGCTCCACCCAGAGCGGGAGGGGTCATTTGATGATTTCCCATCCATAAAAAAAGACCGTATTTCGGCAATGGCGACCAATATCAGCGGAGACCAGCCTTCGGCGCGGGAGGTATTGTAGTCCACAAGTTGTTGCATTATAGTGTGCGCAGACGCAGGTGCACTCTCTCTATGCTCACTCTCATTGTCCGATGGGTCGGCAATCCAACACGACCGGAGAGAGCACACACACATACACACACACACACTCTCACGAACATACTTAAAAAAAACCGGTCAAGAGCGTTCCGTACTATCATATCTTTTTATTGGCGAGGCCTATATTCGTCAGATAATTTTAACACTGCACGCTGCGGTGTAGAATATTGCAGTTTTAGGTCAGCGCCATCTCTTGACCGATAGTTGAAGTAATGTAACTTTTGTTGATGATTTCTGAAAAAGTGTGCCATTTAGAGACATCGTTTTATTTTTCCTGTAATCGTTACATAAACTTCTATCGCATAGAATAATTTCAGATTTTTTTGTATGCAAACTTCGGAGATAATCGGTATTTTTTTACATTTTTCACTAAAGAAAATAACCAAAAACATATTAATCGAAAACAGTGCGGCCTAAAAAAAAAGAAAAAATGTTTGAGAATGTGCAAACTGCGCTCTTTCGTATGATACCACATGCCCTAGTAGCCCCACTTCGAATTTTTCAGAACCCCTTTAAGTCCCTGTTGCGAAAAAAAATTCTCTTATTTGCAAAATAGTTGGGCAAACGTCATCTAAAACTATTCGAAAGGAGAATGACAACCAATGGGCCCCTAGTTTTGGTGCCGTGTCAAGACTATTTACTTCTCAAAAATTAAGTCGTATTTTTACATGTTTATGTTTATTTTATCGACATTTCTTTTACCCTAGCATTGGAAAACAAAATTAATATTTATTTTATTGAATTAATATCAGTTCCGCCATTAAAACTTAACCTGAATGTTGCCACACGACAGACTATACTATGTCTATTAAATAATTATTGTAATCGATTAAAAATATCGATATTTTACTAATCCTCCGACTAAAATGACCGGAGATAGGCTACAATAGCTTTTCTCCCGTCGTAATCTAGCTAACACTCTCATGTAACTGATTAGGCGCGAACTAGACGACAGGCGGGCTAAAATAAAGAAAATAAAAGTAGTAAATAAAGTTAAAAAAAATATTATCGTATGGTTTATGGTATTTCCTACTGTTAGAAATATTTCGCTATATTCATACCTGATGAGTTTCTTAAAAAACAAAAGTTCGTACCACAGACATTATTGTGGTTAGTACCTCCCATACATACCTAAATAGAGTTTATAATTATATTTTTAATTATGTTAATAATATTATTTATAACAAATCGATTGGGTAAATCGATTACCAAAATATTTAACATGGTCACACTTTTCTGTGGATCTAAATGTCAAATCAATCAATGCATCAATCAAATTGTTTCGTGCCGTTAGTTTTGCATCGAGTTGAATTTGTTCCTTCGTATTTACTGCTGTTCGTTACAATTTGAAGCTGTCGAGTTGAGCGTTTACAATCCTCCAATGGATTTCTTTTGAGATATTGGACTCCTGTTTAGTGACAAGTGAGCACATTGACTCTATTTAGTTTAAGTGAGCCTTGGACTCTTGTTTGTGTTGTCAATTGAAGAATTAGATGAACCAATGCTTATCCTTCTGAGATCCTGGGTAACACCTACACCGGTAAGTTTATAATGTGTCATTTACAAAACTTATAGGTCCGAACATTTAGGATGCCCGTGTTTGGTCAATCAAGGGGTCGTCAACTGTAAATCTCTAAGTATTTCCACTATAACAGAAATTAACGTTTTAGGCAGTGTATGGTAATCTGTGAGAAAACCTAGAGTCTAGACCATTGCAATGAGCGCATGAACAAATGTACGTAATATCTATTTAGGAATTTGCTGATTTATTTTTGTTATCTTTCAGATATCCGATGATGACATCTTGTGTGTTGAATGTTTTGTATTATTACAAATCCGGACATCATCAACCACAACTCTATCCCTTGTATTTCTGCTCTTGGACACCTCAACATATGTTTTGCGTGTGGCATGTCAATTGCAAGTCGCAGAACGCATAGGGTTAGTCAAGACTGTCCTCAAAGGAATGTTATACTAAGATGGACACCAGCTCATCACGTAAGTGTTTTAATCGTAGCATTATAACTATGATTGAACAAAAATAAATAGTATAATATATAATATTTTATTCTTTTTAGGTCTTGAATTTGGATCGAGTTTGTCGTGATTGTTGGGAGGCTTCATTGAGAGGAATACAGAGTCAGGCCGTTGGTGGCGTTAACAGGCCCACAGTGGAGTCTGCTGATGACGTGGACGATAACATCGTAGACCCTGTGATTCCTGTACCACCTCCACTACCACTGCCGGTTCCACCACCTCAGGAACAACAATTACCTCGAACATACTCAAAAATTAATTCACTAAAGTACAAACGGGTTTTGGCAAGTTCACAACATTGCCTGTTCCTTGATTGTGCGAACACTGAACGTCTGTTAGTACCAGGCACTATAAAAGAACTTTTGTTGTTACATCATAATGTATATGGGCGACTAGAATCAATTCTATTTTAAGATAATTTTTGACGTTCAAAAGTGCCTTTTATGTGCCTATTTGAAATAAATGCTTTGACTTTGCTTTGACTTTGATTTTATATATTTCCCTTCACTGAAAGAATCTGCAGATATCATCTACATAGCAATCGTTGGGATGAACTAGAAGCCCCATATTCAGATTTTACTGGATTTCAAGTAGATGATATTTTCACAAAACTTGAAAAAGCTACTGAGAGACAGTTGGATTTCAAGTAGATGATATGACTATATATACTATGACCGTTTTGTGGTATTTGAGTTGGGGTCGTTTTAATGATATAAGCGCCCCAGCGCACTTTCTAGACTGTATATTCGTTGAAGAATAAATGTTTTACCTACTATATATTGTTTTTTTTTTTAAAGTAAGCAGCCTTAGAGCAGCTTAGCTTAACTTGAGATGGATCCGAGCGGTTGTTGTAACATAGCCATGAGCTCCTCTCACCTAAGGCTTTAGTCGTAAGTAAGTATTTATTTTTAACAACACTGCCCACTATTGTTGAAGGCACAGCCTACTTAACTAACGCTGACTGCCGGCACGGCAAGGGATATTTGTAAGCGCTAAGTTCTTAACTTACATAATATCTAGCAAGAGAAGAAGTTGTGTAGTGTTTTCTAAATTCTGGAATCAATATTAATACAAAAATATTATTATTATTATTTTAATTTCAAATACTTATGTTTAAAATAAAAAACAAACTTGTTTTATAACCTCAATTTTTGTTTTATAACCTCAATTTCATCACCCGAAAAAATAAGATTTCTCTTAAACTAGGGTGAATAATTGAAAATCGATTTCAGGATATGAAAAGGTAATTCCAGGTCTACAAAACCAAGTTAAAACCACCGTGACATGCGAAGTTTTTTAGGGGCCCAAAACTCCTAACAAAATGGGCAATGTCCTTTCAAGTTGATAGCATTAGTAGTTCTTGAGATATCCAGCTGTGACAGACAGACAGACTGAGTCACACCATAAGGGTTCCTTTTACCATTTTGATACGGAACCCTAAAAAGGGAAGTGCTCATTTGTACATTAAAAAATCCGCATTGCTGTAAATGGGAAAGATTCTGGGGCAGCAACCTGGGATGGCAATGCTGATTCTGTGGCCAATAAAAAATGGCTAAAAAAATATATTAATCTATGAATAGATGGAATTAAAATAAATGTTTTTAAATATATAAAAGGAGTCCGGTAATGATCGCATCATTCTCACTGAATGTGTTGAACGTAGTTTAGTGGCGCCATCTACATCGCCACATGGGAAATAAGCATCAGACTGACGTCACGCAAAATTCTGCATCGCGCAAGCAGAGTTTGCCGCGCAACTACGAGTAGCATACAATGATTAATTTAATTAGTGACCCCAGTGCCTGTGGAGCAGGCCCAGCATTAAGCCAAGTTTATTTTTTTTGGAAGACTGTTGTTTTTTTTTTTGTAAGAAAGTGTTTTATTTACTAAAATGAGGAACGGACCCAATATTGATCCCTGTGGTATACCCATTTTGACTTTGAAACACAATCAATTCACACCGTTTATTTGAACCATAAGCAACACGGACCACCGGACCACGTGTTGGTCTATGATTTGAATAAAACGAATTAGGTGAAACTAAAATAAAAATCGGTACCCAGCAATAATTTTTGCGCAAAGCTACTTAGTTAAATGGTTAGATGTACAGTCACGTCTATAAGTATGTATACACTTGGCTTTATTCAAAGGCGAATTATTCCTTTATTTTTGAATTAAATTTTAGGTTCTTACGAACATAGTATTTTCGAACCCATACGTTTATGTTAAGTGTCGTATTTCAACGTTGCATTCGTTATTTCATGAAAAAATCGCAATTGAAAATTGCCAAGTGTTGACATATTGGTTTTGCAAAGTTGACAGCTATGTAATGTATCTTTTGCACCCTGTATACAGTGTGTCCATTAGGTTATCATAATTTTAATTGTGCATATTTAAAACTAGCTGTGCCCGCGACTTCGTTCGCGTGCATGACGCAAAACGTTTTAACTTTTTTGCACGGAATCCTAATTCTTTTTCTAAAATAAAAGTAGCCTAAGTTACTCCTTATTACATCAGCTATCTGCAAGTGAAAGTCCCGTCAAAATCGGTTCAGCCGTTTCAGAGATCAGCCGGAACAAACAGACACCGACAGACAGACAAAAATTGTAAAAAAATGTTATCTTGGTATATGTACCGTGTATACATCCATATGCATTTAGTAAAAAGCGGTTATTTTAATATTACAAACAGACACTCCAATTTTATTTATTTGTATGTATGTATATGTATAGATTAATTAATTTCACATTAGTATAAGGAAAACTCGGGCTCTTCAAAGGTATATACACTCGCAACGTTCAAACAACTCACAGAGTAGCCTTACCGACTACAGCGAACAGTCCTTCTTGGTATCGTGAAGCCAAAATCAAAATGAACTTCAATATGTTCATCCTTGTCGCCATCTTCGTGGTTGCGGCTATGTTCATCCCGGACCAAGTTGCTGCCTGCATTAATAACCGCGACGGTTGTCAACCTGATGGTAGTCAAGGAAACTGCTGCTCCGGATTCTGCCACAAGGAACCTGGCTGGGTCGCTGGATACTGCAAGTAATCTATCCATAACCATCATTATCATTCTCCTGACCTTATCTCAATTTATTTGGGATCAGCACAACAGATTGGACCTAGCATCAGTTTTGTGAAAAGTTTACTAATATTTAGGTATGATAAAATAAATATATACATTCTTAAATAATTTGAAAATGCATTTTTTATTTTGTATTTCTCCTCTTTGAATACGCGCTCACACAAACACATAACTATTATAAAAATGGCAAAAAAAAAATATTATAAGTACTATGTATAATAAGTATTAATGGAATAAAATATTATGTTAAAAGATTAAAAACATTTTATTGAGATTCAAGCCCAGGCAAGTACAAATATGACTTTTTCAATTCATATGTACCTACTTTCTGCGTTCATCTTGGACGTTACTGACTCCGGTGAGGATAAATATCATGAGCCCACCTGGAGTCAAACTCAAACTCAAAGCATTCATTTCAATTAAACCATTACAGGCACTTTTGAATTGTCAAAATTAAATACTCGGTCAGTTAGTCAGAAAGTTGAAGCTAGTTGCCTAGTTGTAGTACTTATAGTTAACTAGCTGCGCCCCGCGGTTTCACCCGTATAAATGTCGATCCCGTGGGAATATCGGGATAAAAACTATCCTATGCCCTTTCCCGGGACTCAAACTATCCCTATACCAACTTTCATCCAAATCGGTTCAGTGGTTTAGGCGTGAAAAGGTAACATACAGACAGACAGAGTTACTTTCGAATTTATAATATTAGTATGGATATAAGTCTGAACGCATGTCACGCCTGTGTATTCAGACCCTGCACAACGGTTTCCTCAGCCTTCATGCATGAAGACACTCCTCCACACTCTACAGAAGAACAGCGTGACTACTCGGGTCCGAAAGAGCAGAGAATCTACACCGATGGATCAAAACCTGACATCAAGACATTAACATAAATATATCCAGCAAACTCAAACTCGAAGCATTTATTTCAATTAAACCAATTACAGGCACTTTTGAATTGTCATGGGGTCGGTCAGTCAGAAAGATGAAGCTAGTTGCTCATTCCAAAGCGTAGGACGTGTTTGAATGTTCGAAAGGAACTTACTTCAAATATAACCAGCGGCCTGACCCGCAAGGAGGTCGGAATCTCTCAAAGAGGTCTCTACAGTACCTATGGAGGAGAACGGGCAAGAAACTCCATGAACAGTTAGTCAAAAAGTTGAAGCTAGTAGCCCATTCCAAAGCGTAGATCTCTATGGAGAAGACCGCGCAAGAAACTCCATGGACACTCTTTTAAATCAAGAATATTACAAAAACCTGGGTACATTATTCTTGTTGCTTCTATATGTGAGAACAATGTAAAAAAAAACACAAATGAAGAAACAATTGAAAAAATAAGATTGAAAATATGCCTTGGCAATTAAGGGATGACCAGTTTCAACCGACGACGGCGCCCGTTCACGAACATGACGCGTGGATCAGCGCCATCCAGCTCAACCATTTTGCAGGGAACTGAATGATCCGACACACGCGCCACCATCAGTGAGACATTTAAGTGAGCATGACACATTCTCAACTGCCATACTCGTACTACTACTATATTTAGGACATACTACTCTATTTAGGAATTCCTTTATGACCGAATATTGTAATTATGTGTAATTAGTTGTCAAGTACCTATAATGCATGCTTGTTATAAAATTGGGACTATATGTATATTATGTTGACCGATATTCTAAATATATAATCTAGTGCTTTTATCTGACATTTCCTGTTATTTTAATTATAATCGTGATTAATTATTGGTATTATTATTTCCTTTATTCAATTAAATATACAACATTATTTTTAGTATATGCGAAACCTGAATATAGTTTGTTCAGAATAAGTAACTGAATCGATTCCAATAATTTTTACCCCATGTTATATTTTGGCCCAAAAATATTTAAAAAAGGTTAAAGCTTGGACACCACGAGAGCGACGCGTTCGAGGAGGTATATTATAGTGTACTCTGTGTTCGAGGAGCGACACTAAGTAGGTACAACAATAGCGGCGCGGGCGCACAGCGAGCGGGGCGACCGGGGCGGGGGTGCAGCAACCCCTTCAGTCGCCCGGGTACCACAGGTAGGCGCGCACGTGTTCGCGTTCCCGTCCAACTGCATAATCGCGAGCGCGCGGCCGCCGCGGGCCTTACAAGTTGTGTTTCGGTTGATCGTGTACCTATCGTATGTAAAAAGTGTCGTGTAACATTTTTAAACACGCCAAGATGGTTAGTTGTAGAAAGTTATTATTTGTACCTACAGCCTCCTGTGGTTAAGTAATACGATGTTTAACACTTTTCATCCACTTTGAACTTTAAGTGGTTAACATAAGGTGCAACAAATCGCATTGACTACATTGTATCACTTACGGCTTACGAATAAGTAATTACTTATTCGTAGCTTACGGCTGCATTTATTTACGAATAAAGTACATTATAATAACTACCTACACTTGACCATTACGACAGTCCAAAGCCTGCAAGTGTGATGGAAAATGTTATCACCAGTTAATTACAATACAATCGCCCGAACGCACGCGGCGGAGCTTGGATGACCATGTTTTTGTAAGGACAAACAGGTAACATAACAAGCTTATAACTTTGTGATTATTCATGATACAGTTTTGAAATTTTGTACATAGATTCTTTACATAAAAATACTAGACACGTGTTTCGGGTTTCGCATATACTAAAAATAATGTTGTATATAAATTATATTTTTGAATATTAGAATATAAAAAAAAATATATAAAAACATTTAAAAATATAAAAAAACCGACTTCCAAAAAAACACTACAAAGTGAAAAATAACTTTAATTTCGGAAGTCGGTGCCTTTGGATCTGTATTTTAGTTTTTTGCCACCGACTTTAAAGTTATTTTTCACTTTGTAGTGTTTTTTTGGAAGTCGGTTTTTTTTTTTCTTAAAAAGTTTTTATTTCACGCTTTTTATTGGGTCTGCTTATAATTTATCTAAGTTACAATAGCCCAGTGATCATCGCCTTTTACAAACAAAATATTGCTTTTCCCGATGCAGGGAAGTTAATTGTTGAGGAGTTCTCCAGATCCACCATCAGCTCCATATCACCATTCACATTGTGACGAGCATGAATTGCTTAGCAACCATATTAAAGTAATCGAATCGCAACCCGTGAAATACTTAGATATTATTGAGTAGTTCCGGTGGCCATCTGTGGTCTTCATCACTTCACCAAATGGTGCTTTCCGAGAGCAAGTGCACGAGTTACTATAAAAAATACCCAAATCGCTATAGGTACTTGTTCTTCATTAAGTTTTCCAAAAAAAAAACAAAAAAAAAAAAACAAATTAAGAAATTTATTTATTAATTTTATTTTATTATCATACAAAATTATAATTGTTTTTTTTAATACTTATGACATTTATTCCATATTTCGTACAAATATAAGTTTACTTCCTACCTATTTGGTAAAGAAACTGTAGGTACCTATTTGTTTATAATGTTATTTTATTATCATAATTATTTTACATGATTATAGTTGATTTATATTTCTACGCAAATATTGTTTCATTATATTGTACTCAAATAAAAATCCTTAAAACTATTCTGTAAATCAATAAGATGGTCGTTCGAGAAATGATGTTTCAAGATAATGGCCTTCGCGCTGCCGATAATTCGAGCTTATAGTTATTCGAGATTTCGATGCATCGAGATAGTGAACTGTCGCGCTCATAATTCATCGATTTCATTTAATATCGAGTTAACGTTTTCGAGCAAGTGTTATTCGATCTAACGTCATTCGATTTAAACCCATAAAAAATCCACTACAAAGTGAAAAATATCTGTAATTTCGGAAGTCGGTGTCAAAAAACGAAAATGCGGAACCAACGACACCGACTTCCGAAATTAAAGTTATTTTTCACTTTGTAGTGTTTTTTTTAAGTCTTTTGTTTTTTTTTTTTTTTTTTAAAGGTGTTTTATTTACTAAAATGAGGAACGGACCCAATATTGATCCCTGTGGTACCCATTTTGACTTTGAAACACAATAAATTCACACCGTTTATTTGAACCATAGAGCAACACGGGCCACCGGACCACGCGTTGGTCTATGATTTGAGTAAAACGAATTTGGTGAAACTAAAATAAAAATCCCTCCTCCTCTACTCTCTCTCTCTCCTTTATCTCCTTTACTGTTTAACACGCTGTCTACATCTAACTTTAACTTAGCAAGGGTGCAAGTTACGACAACTTCTAGTGCTATATTCACACTTAAGTCATAAGTATGTAACATCAATTAGCTGTATTGTTGGTACGAATAAATACTATTATTATTTCCTTTATTTATTTACATATAAATTATATTTTTAAATATTAGTATAAAAAATATATAAAAACATTTAAAAATATAAAAAATAGTAGCCCACCGGTATCGGGAACAGGGTCCAAGCTACCGGCGGTCAGGGCTCCAGAGAGAGGAACCTCCTGACAATGCGAGCCGTGTCCAGAAGTACCGCTTTCTGAATCAAGCCCTTGATCCAGCTGCCCAACGTGAGCCTATTATTATTCTTATTATCTCTTTATTTCTTGTCCTATCGCAGGTATGCTGGAAGAGATTACTTATGAAATAAGCATCACCTTTGTACCTATTTTTCTGTTCTGTTTTTTTCTTGTCTGTTTATATATGTGTGTACATAAATGGTAAAATAAATAAATAAATAATAAATAAAAATCGGTTCCCAGCAATAATTTTTGCGCAAAGCTACTGAGTTAGATGTACAGTCACGTCTATAAGTATGTATACACTTGGCTTTATTCAAAGGCGAATTTCTCCTTTATTTTTGAATGAAATTTTATGTTCTTACGAACATAGTATTTTCGAACCCACACGTTTATGTTAAGTGTCGTATTTCAACGTTGCATTCGTTATTTCATGAAAAAATCGCAATTAAAAATTGCCAAGAGTTGACATATTGGTGCTCGTGACTGTACAGTTTGCAAAGTTGAAAGCTATGTAATGTATCTTTTGCACCCTGTATACAGTGTGTCGATTAGGTTATCATAATTTTAATTGTATATATTTAAAACTAGCTGTGCCCGCGACTTCGTTCGCGTGCATGACGCAAAACGTTTTAATTTTTTTGCACGGAATCCTAATTATTTTTCTAAAATAAAAGTAGCCTAAGTTACTCTTTATTACATCAGCTATCTGCAAGTGAAAGTCCCGTCAAAATCGGTTCAGCCGTTTCAGAGATCAGCCGGAACAAACAGACACCGACAGACAGACAAAAATTGTAAAAAAATGTTATCTTGGTATATGTACCGTGTATACATCCATATGCATTTAATAAAAAGCGGTTATTTTAATATTACAAACAGACGCTCCAATTTTATTTATTTGTATGTATGTATATGTATAGATTAATTAATTTCACATTAGTATAAGGAAAACTCGGGCTCTTCAAAGGTATATACACTCGCAACGTTCAAACAACTCACAGAGTAGCCTTACCGACTACAGCGAACAGTCCTTCTTGGTATCGTGAAGCCAAAATCAAAATGAACTTCAACCTGTTCATCCTCATCGCCATCTTCGTGGTTGCGGCTATGTTCATCCCGGACCAAGTTGCTGCCTGCATTAATAAGCGCGACGATTGTCAACCTGATGGTAGTCTAGGAAACTGCTGCTCCGGATTCTGTTACAAGATAACTGAATGGATCGCTGGATACTGCAAGTAATCTATCTATAACCATCATTATGATTCTCCTGACCTCATCTCAATTTATTTGGGATCAGCACGACAGATTGGACCTAGCATCAGTTTTGTGAAAAGTTTACTAATATTTATGATAAAATAAATGTTATACATTCTTAAATAATTTATACGAGTAAATGTATTTTTTATTTCGTATTTCTCCTCTTTGAATACGCGCGCACACAAACACATCACATCGTCACACTAATATTATAAACGCGAAGGTTTGTGTGTTTATATGTTTGTTACTTCTTCACGCTCAAATGGCTGGACCAATTTTGATAAAATTTTGTATGAAGGTAGCTGACACCCTGGATTAACATATAGGCTACTTTTTATCCCGATATTCCCACGGGATCGACATTTATGCGGGTGAAACCGCGGGGCGCAGCTAGTATTATAAAAATGGCAAAAAAAAATATTATACTATGTATAATAAGTATGAATGGAATAAAATATTATGTTAAAAGATTAAAACATTTTAATGAGAGCAGCAATTAAATTCAAGGCCAGGCAAGTACAAATATGACTTTTTCAATTCATATGTACCTACTTTCTGCGTTCATCTTGGACGTTACTGACTCCGGTGAGGAAAAACATCATGAGCCCACCTGGGCTTATAGTAAACTAGCTGCGCCTCGCGGTTTCACCCGCATAAGTGTCGATCCCGTTGGAATATCGGGATAAAAACTATTCTATGTTCTTCCCCGGGACTCAAATTATATCTATACCAAATTTCATCTAAATCGGTTCAGTGGTTTAGGCGTGAAATGGTAACATACCAGACAGACAGAGTTACACTTTCGAATTTATAATATTAGTATGGATATAAGTCTGAACGCCTGTGACTCCTGTGCATTCAGACCCTGCACAACGGTTTCCTCAGCCTCCATGCATGAAGACACTCCTCCACACTAGAACGGCGTGACTACTCGGGTCCGAAAGAGCAGAGAATCTACACCGATGGATGAAAACCTGACATCAAGACATTAACATGAATATATCCAGCCCGCTGGGAATGTTCAACGTCTTCTACCAGGCGGAGTGTGGACAATTATCCAAGCGGTCACAAGTAAATAGCCTTCGCAGAGCCGGTATGCTACATTTGGTTCCAATCGAAAAACGGAAAAGCATATGCGCAATGGCTCCATAGGTTTATAATAAACTACCAAAGTGTATCAAGTAGTCAGCAGACAATATTAATGAATATAAAAAGAAGTAATTTCTATTTCTGATCGAGAAGACATAAATTCAAACTCAAACTCAAAGCATTTATTTCAATTAAACCATATTGTACAGGCACTTTTGAATTATCAAAATTAAATAGTCGGTCAGTTAGTCAGAAAGTTGAAGCTAGTTGCCCATTCCAAAGCGTAGATCCCTATGGAGAAGAACGGGCGAAACTCCATGGACACTCTTTTAAATCAAGAATATTACAAAAACCTGGGTACATTATTCTTGTTGCTTCTATATGTGAGAACAATGTAAAAAAAAACACAAATGAAGAAACAATTGAAAAAATAAGATTAAAAATAAGCCTTGGCAATTAAGGGATGACCAGTCTCAACCGACGGCGCCCGTTCACGAACATGACGCGTGGATCAGCGCCATCCAGCTCAACCATTTTGCAGGGAACTGAATGATCCGACACACGCGCCACCATCAGTGAGACATTTAAGTGAGCATGACACATTCTCAACTGCCATACTCGTACTACTACTATATTTAGGACATACTACTCTATTTAGGAATTCCTTAATGACCGAATATTATAATTATGTGTAATTAGTTGTCAAGTACCTATAACATGCTTGTTATAAAATTGGGACTATATGTATATTATGTTGACCGATATTCTAAATATATAATCTATTTCTTTTATCTGACATTTCCTGTTATTTTAATTATAATCGTGATTAATTATTGGTATTATTATTTCCTTTTTTTTTTTTAAATACATATAAATTATATTTTTGAATATAAGAATATATAAAAAAGTAGTAGCCCACCGGTATCGGGAGCAGGGTCCAAGCTACCGGCGGTCAGGACTCCAGAGAGAGGAACCTCCTGACAATGCGAGCCGTGTCCAGAAGTACTGCTTTCTGAATCAAGCCCTTGATCCAGCTGCCCAACGAGAGCCTCCTCAGGTGTTGGTCGAGGCTCTTGGCTATCAATCCATACGACTATCGGCACAATGATTGTTGAGTCAACATCCCACATGTCGACAACCTCGGGAGCCAAGTCAAGATACTTGATTTTTATTTTATTTGTTTATTGTTTTATTATTATTTGCACACCACCAAGTGGTAGGACATAGAGATCATAATATACTTGACTGTAACATCTATTGTAACCTATGTTCACAAATAAATGAATTGAATTCAATAAATTATAGACCCGTATCGGTTTTGCCGGTTTTCAGCAAGGTGTTTGAAAAAGTAACGATAAATCAAATGCTCAATCATTTTAATCGTAATAAAATCCTACATGATCAACAGTTTGGTTTCGCCAAATGATGTTGCATTTACAACCGACGCCGGCTTCACCTTATTAAATTAAAACATTCCATCCAAACATTTTTTTTATGTGTGTGTATTCAAAGAGGAGAAATACAATACAAAAAAAAAACATTTTTAAATTATTTAAGAATGTATAACATTTATTTTATCATAAATATGAGTAAACTTGTCACAAAACTGATGCTAGGTCCAATCTGTTGTGCCGAAACCAAATAGATTGGGCAGGAGAATGGTTATGATAATGGTTACAGATCACTTGCAGTATCCAGCGACCCAGCCAGGTTCCTTGTGGCATGAATGGGCCGTAAAGAGTCGTAGCATGATGATAAATAAAAATATTATAGCCTTTATGTATAACCTTCCATATTGGTTGTTCCAAGAAACAAAGTCTTTGGCTTTACTAAGTATATTAATATAAGTAACGTACTGTATATTACAATAAATTTTATACATACAGCATATATTATATTTAATTTACATAATTCACACACACATAAGTACACATTTAGGATAGTATTACAATCATTATTATTATGCTTTTAATAGGATTTGGATATTTGTCACACAGATAGTTTATTATAATCTAGATTAATACATAGGATACTTTTTATCCCGGTAATACGTTTCCGTGGGATAATTTCCGATTTCTACGCGGGCGAGGCCGCGGTCAAAAGCTAGTGATATAGGTAATATAAGTACGGCTTTTTAGTCGACTTTCAACAAAGTCGACGACTGCTTCTCAGATCAATCTCCAACGAATTGACGTAAAGCTAAAGAATTTGCTTGTTTGTTTGTTTGAACTCGTTAATCTCTGGAACTACCAGTTGGATTAAACAATAATGTATTTGCATTTAATATTTCAAGTCTCGAGGAAGGTTTATACTATATATTTTATAACATCATGTTGCGACTCTACGGAACCGAGCAAACATGAAAAACGTCTGAAAACGTTAAGCGGAATTTCGTCTTCCTAAAAACGTGAAGACCGTGGCTGAACTATCAAAAAGCCATTGTAATCAAGTGCCATTATCCTTTTGAACGCCAGAGTATAAACGTATTGCCGTACCCCTGACACCTTAACAACACAACAACACACACACACTTAAACCAACAAATTTCTCGATATTGGTGGTTTATTTATATTAGTTTCATGCAATATAATATAGACGGAAGCTTAAACTTTTAAATTATATAAATAAAAACACACAAAAGTAATGATTAAATTGTTTATTTCATAATATCCGACGACGACGACAGACGTGTATTTTGTCACATATTTGTGACGTTGGCGTTCAGGGTAAGATTTCGTTTGTCACATATATGTGACAATGGCGTTCAAAAGGTTAAATGCATGTTACGCAATTAGTGGCCCTTGCACATGCGCAGTCAAACGAGTTATATAAAATATTAATTAATAATAGATTAATATTAAGATAACCCGGGCTCTTCAAAAGTATATAAACACTCACAACATTCAATCAACTCACAGAGCAGTCTTACCGACTACAGCAAACAGTCCTTCTTGTGATAACAATTCAGCAAAAAACCAAAATCAAAATGAACTTAAACATGTTCATCCTCGTCGCCATCTTCCTCGTTGCGGCTATGTTCATCCCGGACCAAGTTGCTGCCTGCATTCATGGCCGTCCATCTCGTGATCATAAGATGATGTATTAGTAGATAGAAACCTCTTGGCCTCGTATAGGATTTTCTGTTTCATTTTTCTTTTTGTTACTTAAAAAATATATATAATTTGGTTTTTTATTTTTGACTGTGCTTAGTTTAGTTTGTGATCTTCCTGTACGAGTCGCAATAAATAGTTTTTCTTTCTATGGTAGTCAAGGAAACTGCTGATCCGGATTCTGCCACAAGGATCCTGGCTGGGTCGCTGGATACTGCAAGTGATCTGTAACCATCATCACAACCATTCTTCTCCTCTTATCTGAATTTATTTGGTTTCTGCAGAACAGATTGTACCTATAGCATCAGTTTTGTGAAAACTTTACTAATATTTATGATAAAATAAATGTTATACGTTCTTAAATAATTTAAAAATGTATTTTTTATTTTGTATTTCTCCTCTTTGAATACACACACATAAAACAATTTATGGATGAAACATTTTAATTTAATAAGGTGAAGCCGGCGTCGGTTGTACATACAACGTCATTTGGCGAAACCATACTGTTGATCGTGTAGGATGTTATTACGATTAAAATGATTAAGCATTTGATTTATCGTTACTTTTTCAAACACCTTGCTGAAAACGGGCAAAACCGATACGGGTTTATAATTTATTCAATTCAATTCATTTATTTGTGAACATAGATTACAATAGATGTCACAGTCAAGTATATTATGCTCTCTATGTCCTACCACTTGGTGGTGTGCAAATAATAACAAACAAATAAAATAAAAATCAAGTATCTTGACTTGGCTCGCGAGGTTGTCGACATGTGGGATGTTGACTCAGCAATAATTGTGCCGATAGTCGTTACAGCCATTGGATTGATAGCCAAGAGCCTCGACCAACACTTGAGGAGGCTCTCGTTGGGCAGCTGGATCAAGGGCTTGATTCAGAATGCAGTACTTCTGGACACGGCTAGCATTGTCAGGAGGTTCCTCTCTCTGGAGTCCTGACCGCCGGTAGCTTGGACCCTGTTCCCGATACCGGTGGGCTACTATTTTTTATATTTTTTTTTTTCATATTCTAATATTTCAAAATATAATTTATATGTATTTAATTGAATTAAGGAAATAATAATACCAATAATTAATCACGATTACAAAATTAAAGTAGCTGGAAATGTCAGGTAAAAGCATTAGATTACATATTTAGAATATCAGTCAGCATAATACGAGTATACATATAGTCTCAATTTTATAATAATCAAGCAATATAGGTACTTGACAACCAATTATACATAATTATAATATTCGGTCATTAAGGAATTCCTCAGAAATAGAAATAACTTCTTTTTATATTCATTAATATTGGTCTGCTGACTTGATACACTTTGGTAGTTTATTATGAACCTTTGGAGCCATTGCGAATATGCTTTTCCGTGTTTCGTTTGGAACCAAATGTAGCATACCGGCTCTGTGCTGGCTATTTACTTGTGACAGCTTGGATAATTGTCCACACACTGCCTGGTAGAAGACGTTGAACATTCCCAGCGGGCTGGATATATTTATGTTAAAGTCTTGATGTCAGGTTTTGATCTATCGGTGTAGATTCTCTGCACTTTCGGACCCGAGTAGTCACGCTGTTCTTCTGTGGAGTGTGGAGGAGTGTCTTCATGCATGGAGGCTGAGGAAACCGTTGTGCAGGGTCTGAATGCACTGGCGTCACAGGCGTTCAGACTTACCTATATCACACTATCACACTAATATTATAAAGGCGAAAGTTTGTGAGTGTGTGTTTATATTTTTGTTACTTCTTCACGCTCAAACGGCTGGACCAATTTTAATAAAATTTTGTATGGAGGTAGCTGACACCCTGGATATAGGCTACTTTTTATCCCGATATTCCCACGGGCTCGACATTTACGCGGGTGAAACCGCGGGGCGCAGCTAGTTAACTATAAGTACTACAACTAGGCAACTAGCTTCAACTTTCTGACTAACTGACCGACTATTTAATTTTGACAATTCAAAAGTGCCTGTAATGGTTTATTAGGCTAATAAATGCTTTGAGTTTGAGTTTGACTCCAGGGGGGCTCATGATATTTATCCTCACCGGAGTCAGTAACGTCCAAAATGAACGCAGAAAGTAGGTACATATGAATTGAAAAAGTCATATTTGTACTTGCCTGGGCTTGAATTTAATTGCTGCTCTCAATAAAATGTTTTTAATCTTTTAACATAATATATTATTCCATTCATACTTATTATACATAGTATAATATATTTTTTGCCATTTTTATAATATGTGTTCATGTGTGCGCGTATCCAAAGAGGAGAAATACAAAATAAAAAATACATTTTTAAGTTATTTAAGAACGTATAACATTTATTTTATCATAAATATTAGTAAACTTTTCACAAAACTGATGCTAGGTCCAATCTGTCGTGCTGATCCCAAATAAATTGAGATAAGGTCAGGAGAATGATAATGATGGTTATGGATAGATCACTTGCAGTATCCAGCGACCCAGCCAGGTTCCTTGTGGCAGAATCCGGAGCAGCAGTTTCCTTGACTACCATCAGGTTGACAACCGTCACGGTTTTTAATGCAGGCAGCAACTTGGTCGGGGATGAACATAGCCGCAACGATGAAGATGGCGACGAGGATGAACAGGTTGAAGTTCATGTTGATTTTGGTTTTTTACTGAATTGTTATCACAAGAAGGACTGTTTGCTGTAGTCGGTAAGGCTACTCTGTGAATTGATTGAACGTTGCGAGTGTTTATATACTTTTGAAGAGCCCGGGTTTTTCTAATATTAATCTATTATTAATTAATATTGTAAATAACTCGTTTGTTTTGCGCAAGGGCCACTAATTACGTAACGTAAGGCACATTTAATGATAATCGATTACAATGGCTTTCATTTTGATAGTTCAACAACATTCATTGCGTTATTTGTGTTTTTGAGGAGACAAAATTTCGCTTAGCGTTTTTTTTCATTTTTGAAGGAGCCGACCAAAAATGAAAAAAAACGCTAAGCGAAATTTTGTCTCCTCAAAAACACAAATAACGCAATGAATGTTGTTGAACTATCAAAATGAAAGCCATTGTAATCGATTATCATTAAATGTGCGTTACGTAATTAGTGGCCCTTGCGCAAAACAAACGAGTTATTTGCAATATTAATTAATAATAGATTAATATTAGAAAAACCCAAAATAATAGATTAATATTAGAAAAACCCAAGCTTTTCAAAAGTATATAAACACTCCACAACGTTCAATCAACTCACAGAGTAGCCTTACCGACTACAGCAAACAGTCCTTCTTGTGATAACAATTCAGCAAAAAACCAAAATCAACATGAACTTCAACCTGTTCATCCTCGTCGCCGTCTTCCTCGTTGCGGCTATGTTCATCCCGGACCAAGTTCTTGCCTGCATTAAAAACCGCGACGGTTGTCAACCTGATGGTAGTCAAGGAAACTGCTGCTCCGGATTCTGCCACAAGGAACCTGGCTGGGTCGCTGGATACTGCACGTGATCTGTAACCATTATCATAACCATTCTCCTGCAATTATCCCGGTTTATTTGGGGTCGGGGTAACAGATTGGACCTAGCATCAGTTTTTTGAAAAGTCTACTGATATTTATGATAAAATAAATGTTAAACATTCTTAAATAATTTAAAAAACTATTTTTTATTTTGTATTTCTCCTCTTTGAATACAAACACATAAAAAAATGTATGGACGGAATGTTTTAATTTAATAAGGCGAAGCCGGCGTCGGTTGTACATACAACGTCATTTGGCGAAACCATACTGTTGATCGTATAGGATGTTATTACGGTTAAAATGATTGAGCATTTGATTTATTAAATCGTTACTTTTTCAAACACCTTGCTGAAAACCGGCAAAACCGATACGGGTCTATTATTTGTTCAATTCATTTATTTGTGAACATACTGAACATAAGTTACAATATGTGTTACAGTCAAGTATATTATACTCTCTATTTCCTACCACTTGGTGGTGTGAAAAACAAAACAACAAAAAAAAACAAATAAAATAAAAAAACGGGTTGCACTCCGGGAGTGCCGGCAGAAGTGAAAACTTGAATATTAACGTTGAAATAAATCAATTTTTAATTGAATTAATATAAGTAACTCATTTTTTTTCACTATTTCTGCGTCACTTTTTTCATTATTAGATGCACTTTGTTCAATTTCCATATTTTAAACACTATATACACGAATTTTACGAATACACAGCAGTGTAGGTACTACACCCACACCCACACCCACACCCACACCATCCATCCATCCATCCATTGTCGTGTGTTACTTGGTTCACTACGGTTGGCGCCGCCGCCGTAGTAGTCTCTCCTGACGGTCACGTGTCCTGACGCGATGTCCTGACGCGAGTTTAACATTTTTTACCCATTACAAAAAAGTGTGCAACGCGGCTAAAGAAGTTTACACTTCAAAAAAATAAAAATCAAGTATCTTGACTTGGCTGGCCCTTTTTTTTTTGTTAGCCTTTTTTGTGTCCCACTGCTGGGCAAAGACTTAGCCTTTTTTCTTCTAAACCTCCCTGCTGTCTTGTGATATCTCCTGCCCTTATCCCAATTCATTTGGAGTCGGCGCAACAGATTGGTCCCAGCATGTGTAACCACCGTAATCTTTGAAGTGAAAACTTCTTTAGGCGCGTCGGGAATTTTTTTTTAGATGCGAAAAGACCATTGAATTTTTTTTTATTGATGAATGGACTCGCTCTTGACCTCGATCACGCCTGATGGAAAGCGATGGATGAGGTCTATGGTGGAACGAGCTTGCCCAGAAGATACTTAAGGCACTGGAACTCCCACGCATCGACGAAACACAGCAGGCTGCTTGACGCCGGACTCCGGTTGGAGGGGGGTCGCGAACCAGGTGGGCGTTAGCCCTACCACCGCAAGGGAAGAATTGGCCAGGCAAATAAGGTGTTGGGTGTGACTGTCCAGGATGCGCCGAGCGCTCGGTTCAGTTGAGTAACTGGCGGAACAAACTGCGCTACACGAGGAGGCTTCTTCATGCATCCCAAAATTCGCGCCACTGTTACCGTAAGCGACACCGCTTTGGACGTGTTCGGCTGTCCTCGGGATGTACTCGGTTTTAATGTATCCGATATATCAGTGAGTGATGGCAAAGTATTCTGTTTGTGTTTTGTTTTCACTTCTGTCGGCACTCCCGGAGTGCCACTGTTTTTTTATTTCGTTTTGTGAAAAGTTTACTAATATCTATATGTAACATAAAACAAAGTCGGGTTTGTTATATCATTTATATATAACTCAAGAACGGCTGGACCGATTTTTATATTTATAACCTTATATTTGTTGGATTTGTCTCCGCCCCGAATAGCAAAATAACTATTAAAACATGGGTAAAATACATAAAAAAAAACATAATTCACTTTCTCATACATTTTTTGAAGTGAAACTTCTTTAGGCGCGCTTGACTTGGGGAGTAAACTGGCGAATGCGTTACGAAAACGTGTGATCGCGAGTAGGGAAGGTACGTAAAAAATAGCTGGAAATACCGTGTAAAAACCCGGTCCCGGTCGCATAAATATGCGACCGGGTTTTTACACCAGGTATTTGCTTCCAAGTACGCACACCGGGTACCGACTTAAAATACTTGCAAGACTATTAAGTATCTTATACGGCTACTCGCTCAAATACGTAGGTACTCAACCGCGTTAGTTTTCGCAAATGCGATCATGCTCCTTTTGGAACAATTTCGTATGCAAGTATTTTTTACCGACTTCACAAAAAGGAGGAGGTACTATGTTCGGCTGTTTGTATGTTTTTTTTTTTTTGTATGTTTGTTCATCGAATACTCCGCCAATTGTCGACGGATTTTCAAAATTCTTTTTTTGTTCCAAAGTAGATAATTTTGAGGTGGTCCCACTGTCACCAAGTTAGGATCTGATGATGGGATCTTAGAGTAATCGAGGGCAACCTTTAAATTTTATAGGCTCACTTATTGTTTTTCGCATATTTTACGAAGTATCTTGTGTATTTGCGTATGGTTGTCACCATCTCAGGTAGCTGGGCTGATGATGGAAGTTACAACTCCTTAACAGTAAGAAGTTACTCGAACAGGCAAGGACTGTTTTAGTCAATTGTTTAGATGTTTGATAGGGCATTTGCCACATTTGGTCTCATGATCATCAAGTCATGACCTGATGCTGCAGTCAGGATAGTCTGCAGAGTACCTAACTCCTCGACAACTAACAGCAGATATATCGTGTTAAAGGCTCATTGAAAAGGGCTCGATGTGTGGATAAACGTACTGTTAATGAGGAACACCGAAGTACATAAAGACCTGATGCTGAAGCCAGGAGCATTAGAAAAAGTACCAACCTTGAAATTACAGCACAGTAGTCGTGTTTGGGCTCATTTTAAACAGTACTAAATTTTAAGTTCAATGCAATGTTGACAAGTCTGGCCTGATGCTGCAGCCAGGATTATCAGCATCTAGTCTAAAAACATCAGGGCAGGATTTGATGATGGGATCCTGGAGAAATCGAAGGAATTCTTCAAATATTATAGGCACACCTATAGCGATTTGGGTATTTTTTATAGTAACTCGTGCATTTGCTCTCGGATTTGGTGATGTGGAACTGATGATGAAGACCACAGATGGCCACCGGAACTACTCAATAATATCTAAGTATTTCACGGGTTGCGATTCGATTACTTTAATATGGTTGCTAAGCAATTTATGCTCGTCACAATGTGAATGGTGATACGGAGCTGATGGTGGATCTGGAGAACTCCTCAACAATTAACTTCCCTGTATCGGGAAAAGCAATATTTTGTTTGTAAAAGGCGATGATCACTAGGCTATTGTAACTTAGATAAATTATAAGCAGACCCACTAAAAAGCGTGAAATAAAAACTTTTTAAGAAAAAAAAAAAAAACCGACTTTCAAAAAAACACTACAAAGTGAAAAATATCTTTAATTTTGGAAGTCGGTGGCAAAAAACTAAAATAAAGACACCGACTTCCGAAATTAAAGTTATTTTTCACTTTGTAAAGTTTTTTTTAGAAGTCGTTTTTTTTTTCTTAAAAATTTTTATTTTTACTTTAATGGTTTGCAAGTATTTATTTGTAAACGCGATTTTGCTCCTTATTTATTCGAAGTCATTGATCAATTTCCTATGCAAATACTTTTTACTTCCAACAGGGCTTTTGTTTGATTACGCGATTGTACTTCTTATTTGTATGAAGTTATGGATCAGTTTTCGATGCAGGTAGAAAATACTTGAAAGTATCTCGAGCCCTGGTTTTAGGCCCTGGTTTCTTAAGGTGGACGTACTTGGAAGCCCTGGTACTCGATTTTGCAAGTACGACCCATTACTAAGGGCTACGGGCGAGGCGAACGGGAGTTGAGTGGGGGATATAAGCAAGAGAAAGCAGTGCGCGTGCACATTTTCTTTCTCTCTTCCTCTCATAGCCAAATAGGTTTGAAGTTTCACTTCAGTCGTGTGGTCATAAGCACACTCGGTTTTTTGTTGGATGGAACATGTTTTTTAATGATATCCCTAGAACGATTTAACTGATTTCGCTAATCATACTTAGGCAGTACTTAGTTTGCCGGGTCTGCTAGTTTTTAATAAAATAAATGTTATACATTCTTAAATAATCTAAAAATGTACATTTTTATTTGGTTATTGGTTGTTCAATGCATTTAGGTAAGTCATTAATGTACAATATAAATACATATATAAGGACCCAGTACACTCCCTTGTGGTACTCCAAATTTAACATCTCGCTCTGATGATCGAATTATCTCTTTCTTCCTATTTGCTGTATTAATTTGGCTAATTTCAGTTATTTTTATTCTATTCACTAAGTAAAATTCCGACCGCCCATGGTGTCACCCAATGTAAAGTTTTCTATATTTATGTCTGTAATTTATATGGTGTACATAATAAAGAGTATTCTATTCTAAAATTCAATTAAATTAAGAACATTCAAGTTTTTTTAACAGAGTAGTATAATGTACGTAATCAAATGCCTGGGTCATATTGCAAAATATGCCAGACAGGTTTACGTTAATCGACATTGTTAATAACATCACACTAATATTATAAAGGTGAAAGTTTGTGAGTGTGTGTGTGTGTTTATATGTTTGTTACTTCTTCACGCTCAAACCGCTGAACCGATTTAGATGAAATTTGGTATAGAGATAGTTTGAGTCCCGGAAAAGGACATAGGATAGTTTTTTACCCTTTATTCCCACGGGACCGACATTTACGCGGGTGAAACCGCGGGGCGCAGCTAGTTGTATATAAAGTCATATATGGCCATATTAATTGTCATATGCAGTCTAAATCCTTTCTGTTCATCACACAAAATGCTATATTTTTCAATTCTATACAATTCCTTATACAATATTTTATAAATTTTCCATCTTAAACAATGGTTTTCTAATTGATGTTTTAATACATCTGGGTAGATACCTGCGCTGATACGTAGTACTATTATGTATTCTGTGCTGACACTTAGGTTAAGACTTAGATGTCCGTATATTTCCATTTATTTATTTATTTATTTATTTAAACTTTTCGCACAAAAAAGGTACAAAGGCGGACTTAATGCCTTAGGCATTCTCTACCAGTCAACCAAGGGTGGTGAAGAGATTAGATGGCAGGTGCTTTGGTTGAGAGGAACAATGATAAAAAATAAAAAAACTTAAAATTAGGTACACAAATACATAAATAAGTTATATACACACACATACTATTTACTAAAATAAATACTTGTAATATATATATATATATATACATACAAATTCAAGGGAGAGAGATGTTGAGATGACTCTACACTATTTGTTTTGAAAATAACTCTGCAATTTCCGCTTAAATGCATACCGACTGATACATGTTTTAATATTTTTGTAGTAATACCATCGTATCTCACACTACTTGTATTATTTAACGACATTATTATTTGGTGTATATCTAATGGAATACTAGGTGCCATGAACATTGAACATAGATTTATTATTGGTGTTTATTTTAAAAGATTTAGGTTTGGTGATGAAATCTGGGTTCGCTTGAATTTTATCGATAAAATAATTGTTAAAGGCCTCAGCGATGCACTTGGGATTTGATAGAATTTGTTTATTTAGGTACGTTAATTTTATTAATACTATGTTTAAGCAAGTTATACTTTGCGCGATTAATAATTTGCCAAGTAGTTTTAGACTTACTTTTAGATGCATTTATTTTGTACCTTTTGTGTCAAATTAATATTTTTTTATATAACTGTGAATAGTTTGAAAATCAGATTTCGTTATTTCTGTTAGGATTTAATCTTAACTGCCACAAGAGTTTTCTTTTCTTTCGACTATAATAGTTTAATTCCTTTAGACAACCACTTCGTTTTTTTTTTATTATATCTACTTCTATTAATTTAATTTATTGGAAAACATAAATCGTAAAAATTTTGAATGTATCAAGAAGTTGTTTATAATTATGCTACATTTGGATCATCCATGACATACTTACATCTCCGAAAGAGATACGACTTTTTATGTAATCTTTAAAATTTCGCTATATATTCCATATTGTAATCCCTTCTAGCTGTATACATACCAATAGTTTGTTGCATATATTGTTGGCACTGGACAGTGAAGCAGCTGTGCTGTATGTTCGGACAACGCAAACTCTAAGACATTTATTAAAATTACTCGCTGCTGCCCGCGAATTCGTCCGCGTAAAATCCTATCCAAACTAAAAGTAAGTTTGTTTGTTACCTTTTCACGCCTAAACCACTCAACCGATCATCCTGAAATTTTTCATATACGTTGTCAGGTGTACAGAAACGGACATAAGATACCTTTTATCTCGAAAAAAAGTGCTGTTCTCGAGGAAAACAACAATACACGTGGCGCCATCTATTATCATAATAACGTTATTGTTGTTTTCCCACGTTTATTTGTCTGCTGAACAACGTAAATAAAGCAATGAATGTTGTTGAACTGTCAAAATGAAAGCCATTGGATACTGTTAGCATGTTTCGCAATTATCCCACGGGTTCTATCACTGCGCTAATTACGCTGTGCTCAGAGGCGGCGTAAAGCGTGGGCGACGTGGGCCATCGCCTACGGCCTGGCATCTCGAAGGCAGGAAGAGTAAATTTTTTTGTCGCGTTTAAAACGATGAAACTCTTCAGTGGCTACTAGTAAACCCCTCGAGATTGGGATCATAAAATTCGTTTTGAAGAGTTTAATATACAGGCTGTTACGGAAAGGGTATATCAATACAAACGGGTTGAAGAGTGTATCTGGTCTAGAATCTCTGTACAAAATTTCAGCTCAAAAACATTAACTTTGAAAATGCTTAATATTTTTTTTATTTCGACATCACGGCGCTGCACTGGCGCGCGGCGGCGTGATGTGCGTGTACGAGGCGCACAGACACACTACAGATAATGGATAATGACCCTCGTAGTGCGGTGACACGTTTGTTATGATTTCAATTTAATAAACTATCGAAATAAAAAAAAAATATTAAGCATTTTCAAAGTTACTGCTTTTAAGCTGAAATTTTGTACAGACATTCTAGACCAGATACACTCTTCAACCCGTTTGTATTGGTATACCCTTTCTGTAACACCCTGTATTGCACTTGGTGTCGAGCTTTAAACACTTTCAATGTTTCCTACCTATAATTTACGAGTATTTATAGTTTTTTTTTTTGTAGCTTTTTGATTGTCCATAATACATAAATAAAAAATATCAGTTTAAATTGTTTTTCAAGTCCATCTTTTTGCTCCTTTCCTTTTCCTGCTCCGCCACTGTGTGCTCCTGGAATCTAGAATTCTTGGAAACCCCGGGATCCCTGTTTTATAGGTGACCTACATTGCACGTTAAATCAATAACTAGTAAACGGTTGAATCTGTCCTGAGTTGCTCGTAACAAATACGTTCAGATATTTATACTAATATTATAAAGAGGTAAAAGTTTGTAAGTTTGTATGTAGGGAGTAATCTCTGGAACTACCAGTCGGATTTGAAAAATTCTTTTGCATTTGATAGCCCAATTCTTGAGGAAGGCTATAGGCTATTTAAAGTCACGCTAAGACCCTTAGGGGAAACGAAGTGATAGAGCCGGAGACGCGGGCAAGTGATACATTACGACGAGATGGGCCGAGGGAATAAGAAATTTCACGCGAACGAAGTCGCGGGCAGAAGCTAGTACAATATACATTATGGTCTATTCAAATTCAAATTTTTGTTATTTCAAAAATGTTTGAAGTTGTAGCGTAAACTGAACTTTATGGTGTAGGATTTACCTAAAGTTATTTTCCCATAAACTCATATTTTTTAAATTTTTGGCAAATTAATCGCGAATGCAGATTACATAACATCACGCGTGTAATCCCTGAAGGGTTAGGCAGAAAAAGATCAGTATGCAGGAACGTCGGGCCGGGGGAGCGTGACTAAATGCGCAAGCACTCCAGCACCCCGGCTAAAGGTAGCAGCAGGACACCATGTGGATTTAGTCAGTAAGAGTCTGACAGACCCCTCCACCCACCCCAGGGTGGTGGACATCCATGAGGATTTCCACACGATAAAAAGGCAGATGTGTACCTATACTAGGTACACCAACATTTCCCCAGTCATGTTTGTGGCGACATCTACATTGCCACATGCGAACTACGCATGACACTGACGTCACGCAAAATCCTGCATCGCGCAAGCAGAATTTACCGCGCAACTAGCATATATAGAGTGCCCCGTAATTAATAGATAACCTCTTAAGGGGCCATTGTACTTATCATTATCAACAACATTTACTATGTGACCAAACCTGAAATCGTGAAAAAAAAATCAGCTAGCTGTTTCCTACATTTTGAGGTGCCCATTGGCGGCACGGCATGGCAAGGTATTTTTAGGCGACGAATAACAATATAACTTAACAATATGGAAATAAAGTTAAAATTTCAATGTTAACGGTCGTAAGTATGTACAAAAAAAATACCGCGGTATGCTCAGGCATGCCGTGTCGGCAGCCTTCGGAACGCTTCGGCATCCCTCGTAACGCTTTAGCAGTCTTCGGGATACCGCGACAAGACAGCGCCCGCCCGAGCCCCGCGGCCCCGCGTGTAGCTTCATTAGCTTTGCTTCTTCTTCAGCAAGAAATGCTATGAGCACTAGGTCCCAATCTACCATTATACACACGCTTACAACAACCATTCTGAAGAAGAGATACGACTATTGTGAAAAAAGCTAGGCGCGAGCACGGTTTCTAAGAACGCCTCGGCATGCCTAAGGACGCTTCGGCATACTTAAGGATGCCACGGCATAGTTACCGCCAGTGTGCGCTTATATGTAGGGATGCCGAAGGATCCCCGGCCGTGCCGTGCGGCCAATGTGTGCCGGGCCTTATGCGAACATAAATGTAGGAAACAGCTGTTTTTTCTTTTTTTAAATTCTTCAGCTTTATAATATTAGTACCTATAGATTTCTTGGATGCACAGAACAACACATAAGTGTGAGCTTCCATTTATAGGAGACCACATCATTCACTTACTAATAATAAAGCTGAAGAGAAAATCTCCACAGGTGGCTCAGGATCTCTTGTGCGTATGCGCCGCATGGGCTCCCCTTTTTTTTTGGATGGGAAGTCATCAAATGACCCCTCTCGCTCTGGGTGGAGCGGAAGGGAGTGTCAGACTCTTACTGACTAAAACCCACCCGAGTTCCTTCCTTAGCCCTTTATGTTCCGGGGTAGCGGTAACCCTTTCGGTCAATCCCGCACCCCGCATGGGCTCCCCTGTGCTGATGATCATAAGACTGCTTCAGTGCGCGGAGTTCGTGCAGCTGAATTTTGGGCCAAAAATGTTTGAACTTTGTGCCATCGGCAGACTTAAGGGTCAGTTCACACCGCGACGCGACGCGGCGCGCAGTTTTCAAGATAGCAATACAATTATAGACCTTACCTTCTACACAATAGGGTAGTTTCCTGGGTAAAAAAATTATAATTCTAATTAGTCCGTCAGTTAGATTATCGAAAAATAATGGACCCTTATTTTTTCGACACTTTTTAGCACGGCGTGACGTCACGACCCCCCACTCCCAAATTTTGACGCGCTTTATCTTTGTCATTTTTTGTTTGATTGACAAAAGAATAAATAAGGGTCCATTATTTTTCGATAATCTAACTGACGGACTAATTAGAATTTTTTAGGAAACTAGCCTATTCTGTGTGCCTACCACGTCGAGCTACGCCGCGCGGCGCAGCGCGGCGCCGCGCGGCTCTCCTCACTGATGTGTACTTTTTGTGTAGTAGATAAGGTCTATAATTGTATTGCTATCTTGAAAACTGCGCGCCGCGTCGTTTCGCGGTGTGAACTGACCCTAAGAAGAAGCTGAAGAATTTATTTGTTTTTTTGTAATTGTTTGTTTGAACGCGCTAATCTCTGGAACTACTAGTCGGATTTGAAAAATTATTATTACAACTGATAGCCCAATTCTTAAGGAAAGCTATGGGCTACTTAACATCACGCTAGGACCCTAAAGAGCCGAGCAAAAACAAGAAAAGTCACAAAGAACGCTGAGCGTAAACGAAGTAACGCGGGCAGGCGATGCAATACGACAAGGTGGGTCAGCCGTCAGGAAAACAAAAGACACGCGAATGAAGTCGGGGCAGAAGCTAGTCTTGACATAAAAGTATCTAATAGGTCTCAGAACAAGTAGAATGAAGAGTGAAGACTATGTAGATACCTTCTTTAATAAAAAAAAAAAACAGTAAGTACAGTTGTCTTGTCCCCCAATGTTGGAAGGATGCCCAAAAAAATGGCGACTGCGACCCCTTTTATGGAACAAAAGATATGACACGCCAGCACATCAAGCTACCCGAGACTGTCAAAGAACGATGACCATATTTGTATGAGACCCGTCCCCCCCCTTCAACAGAACTTTTGTATGTATTAGTAGGTTCACAAAGGTCTATAAAAAGACTAGCAACCAGTTTTAATTTCAAAATCCATGGGGTTTAAAAATAAAATAAAAATTAAAAATCGTTTTATTAATTTTTCCTAATTCGCTAGGCCCGTCCCCCGCCCTGCAACAGATCTTTTGTATGTGCTATCAGGTTCATAAAGATCTATAAAAAGACTAGCAACCAGTTTTAACTTCAAAATCCATGGGGCTTAGAAATAAAATGAAAATTAAAAAAACGTTTTATTAATTATTCTAATTCGCTGGGCCCGTCTCCCGCCCTGCAACAGATCTTTTGTATGTGCTATCAGGTTCATAAAGATCTATAAAAAGACTAGCAACCACTTTTAACTTCATAATCCATGGGGCTTAGAAATAAAATGAAAATTAAAAAATCGTTTTATTAATTTTTCTAATTCGCTAGGCTCGTCCCCCGCCCTGCAACAGATCTTTTGTATGTGTTATCAGGTTCATAAAGATCTATAAAAATACTAGCAACCAGTTTTAACTCCAAAATCCATGGGGTTTAAAAATAAAATAAAAAATCGTTTTATTTATTTTGGGATAAAGTAGTGTCTTGTTGTCGCGGGCGCTATTTTGAATCCTGAACGCAACGAAGGATTCTAGGTTTGAGTTGACTCCTGAGCGAAGCGAGGGAGTTAAGACTTGAATCCTGAGTGCAGTGAGGGATTCAAGCTCGCCCAAGACGAAGACACCCGCGTCTCCGTCGTGGACGAGCATATGGCAGTTGTCCCACCGCCGGCGAGGAAGCGACTAACTGTCAGCTGTTTTCTCGCTCAAGAAACGTACAATAGATATACATTCCGTGTAAACAAAAGAGATGCATATATTAACAGTTGATCGCTGACTGTTCACACTGCCAGCGAGGACTCGCTTCACTGGTTTGTCGCTGAGCGACAAGAGCTATCAAAGATAATACTCGCCTAGCGATACTCACTCAGCGATGGTCACTTGGTGGTCAGAGCTCACGCCGAGAGAAACCCCTGTAAGACTAACCGCCCCGAGCGAGTGGTGCGAGTAATCGCCCGTCGCACTTGAAAACTCGCTGATAGCCCAGCGACAAAACTATCGGAACTACACACGCTGCTCGCTGCTCGCCAACTCGTTTTCAGTTGCTAGTTCTACTCGCTAATCGTTCATTGCCGCCGGTAGGACAACTGCCTGCCTATAGGAATAGAAAAAATTGGACGAGTAACGAATGACGTTTTCTGTTTTTTAAATGGCATCTCCTAATTGATCTTGAGAGGTTTGAAAATCAAAGAATATGGTTTACTTACAAACTCTTATTTTGTGCCAAAAATATTAACATTAAAACATGATTTTTCTCGGAATATCCTGCACTTTTGAGAGATGTCGTCATAGTAAAAATTGATCACCTTGCTAAGACGGTTTGAATGAGATACATTTTAAGTTTGTTGGTCGATGTAAGGCTTGAGGGGACGTTCTGGCAATAAACATTAAAACATGATTTTTCTCGGAATATCTCGCACTTTTGAGAGATGTCGTCATATTAAAGATTGATCAGCTTACTAAGGCGGTTCGAATGAGATACATTTTAAGTCTGTTGGTCAATGTAAGGGTTGGGGGGACGTTGTGACGAAATTAACACTAAAACATGATTTTCTCGGAATATCCCGCACTTTTGAGAGATGTCGTCATAGTATAAATTGATCAGCTTGCTAAGGCGGTTCGAACGAGATACATTTTAAGTCTGTTGGTCAATGTAAGGTTGGGGGGACGTTTTGACGAAATTAACACTAAAACATGATTTTCTCGGAATATCCCGCACTTTTGAGAGATATCGTCATAGTAAAGATTGATCAGCTTGCTAAGGCGGTTCGAATGAGATACATTTTAAGTCTGTTGGTCAATGTAAGGTTGGGGGGACGTTCTGACTCATCGTCCTTTTCCCAATCAACTTTGAATCTTATGTTTTAGCGATAAAGTTGAAAGTCTATTAAAGAAATTTGACAGATTGTAGTAGCTTGATGTGCTGGCGTCTGTACATTGATAGACTGTTAATAAATTTAATGTGGATTACGATAAGCTTCGCTTTGTGGTTATCCTTGAAGTCGAATTGTACACGTGTGTTAATTGGGAAGGTAGAAGTAGAGTACAAGCAGTGGCGTGCATTGCATATAGGCATATAAGCAGTGCCTACCTCGATATAACCTAAGCCTGTCAATAAGCCTGTCAATTACATTTCTAAATTATCATACCCAACAAAAAACAAAATCTTCATACAAACACGCGCGGCAGTAGGCAGTCGCCGGACGGCCTACTCGGCTCCCGTACTATTCGCACATTGTCATTGGTCTTTACTCGTTCAAGTTAATACGACAAAATTACAAATACGTACGTCTCACGCGTAATACCATGACGCGACCTTCGCAATTTATCACCCTTAAGTAGGCATGCCTACTCAAATAACCACACTTTTGACCTCACTTTTTTTTTTTATTAGTGACCGCGTTTGCCTAGACTAGACCTGGCCTAGTGCCTACCTATTCTGAAAACCAACGCACGCCACTGAGTGCAAGGGGTATCATGCTACCCAGTAACTGGGTTGTGGAGGCTGACCTCAGTGGCAGATTTTAGGGGCGGCAAATTTGGGGCTAACATTTTTTTTAAATGTCTTACTGAAATTAAAAAAATAATAATATTTATATACCTACCTACCATGTTTTTTTGGAAAGAATAAACAAAGTGAATGCTCAAATTCTCTAAGGCTTCTACCGTAGATTTTCTCACAGTTGCCGATCTTTACAAATGTCTTGGCAAGTTTCGTAGCTGATGAACGAGAACATTTTAAGTATTTTGAAGAAAAGGCGAAGCAGTATACAAAAGACATGAGACATTATTGTAGAGGTCGGTAGGGGCGGCAAAATTTGAATAGCCTACTGGCGGCAAATGTGTAAGTCCGCCACTGGCTAACCTCCACACCAGTGAATTATTATTATTATATTAGTTTTGCCTCGGCTTGTACATACCTAACTGATTTGCCATTTTTACGACCCGATGAAGTTTAGCTATCAATCAAACAATTGCTAAATTTGCTAATTGGATACATAAAAGGTCACACGTGCGTGAAGTGAAACCTTCTTCAAAAATACACATAACCGAAGTATAGCGAGAATAAATAGCCCAGAACATTAATAACCGTAAGCTTAACAATGGTTCGAACGGATATTATATGCACAGCGGTAACGAAACCATAGCGAGTTTAAATTCGATGCCAACGCCATCTATCGAGGTAAGGGCTAACTTGGCCTTGTTTTGGAGAAAAGGTTTAGGTGTGTATTCAGCTGTATCCGGTTAGACTAGAAGCCGACTGCCGATCCCAAAATAATTATATTGGTTGTTGAGGTCAGAGTTCAGACTGATAGGCAGTCGCTCCATGTAAAACACTGGTAGGTACCTATTCAGCTGCATCCGGTTAGACTGGAAGCCGAATCCAACATAGTTGGGAAAAGGCTAGGCAGATGATGATGATTTAATACATACTTTATAATAATATACTTAGGTACCTACATCGAAAGAAACTTCGTTCCAAATGGTTGTCTTGCGACGACTCTCGATTTTTTTCATTATGATCTTTGACTTACCGAGTCAGTTTTTATCTCACAACAAGCAATGATACACAAGTGATTACAATTTCCGTTCATTTTTTAACAAGAATGGGCCTAAAGCTAGACCAGTGGTCGCCTGACGTAAATATTTTGATAACAATGCTACTCACAGATCAAAACAATGTTGTTACCTATAGGTGTCTACTTTAGATTCAAAACACAACTACAGCAGGATAGCCCAGTCGAATTTACCGTAAATAACACCATACTTTATATTGTAAGTACTATTTATTATTAATAAATGTTTAAACAGCTGAACATGACTACCGCAGTAATAAAATACATAGTAATCCGTCATAGGGAACGAATAAAATGAATGATTTTAGCATTTGGTCGCCTTATCAAGTTGACGAACCTCGTGGATAACGTAACAAGGATAGGATTTCGCAGAATATCGGTAACGATCGGCTATATTCGCGATGCACCATCTCTTTCGCACCCGTGAAAACGCCAATCACGTCACGCTATCGAATTTCCGTGCTCCTCACTTCATGCTGGCTCCGTCAGTACATATTTTTAGATTGTGAAGTGCAGACGTATTCAAGTAAACGTTTTATCGGTGATTTTTTAAAACGAAATTGAAGAATTAAACCTTTATTTACTGTATTGGACGTGGGACTCGTGTTAAAATGGCAAAGGTAATCTTTTGTTTAGTTTTCAGGGTTATGTTAGAAGGTGAAGTGGAGAGATTACACAAAAAATATGTTTTTTTTTGCACGTCGTACCATCTGTGACGTATCGTCTCTCAAGATATCAGTCTAACCATGTTTCACAATAAATTCAGATTTTTTATTTGACGGTTTGTATTTTTTTTTTTCTAATAAATTAAGCAACATAACAAACGACCACCTAGCTTGTTACAACAATTAAATTGGCATAAATACACAGTTTTTACAGTAACAAATAACAAAACATTAGTCACGCCAGATAAATTAACCGCGAATTCCGTTGCAATGTTATTTATGCGAACAATAATAATACGATTTGTGTTTATCCGACCTTTTAGATTGATTTTGTTTATGTTTTGTTTTTAGATTGATTATATTTTTTTTTTGGACCAAAAAAAAAACATTCATAACAGGTATTTTTTTGCACTGCAGGTAACATTATGTCACTGTCAAAATCAATAGAGTTATTGAAAAAAAAAAAAGAATGACATAACAACATTGCCATATCAATCACTTCCCGTAGTTCGTGTGAACTTGAATAATTGTAATGAATTCATTAGGAGAAAGGCAAGTTAAGGGGCTTACACGAGCTAAACGCAAAAAAACGGTAGTTTTCGAAACAATAAAAGTATATGATGGCCTACAGTAAACAAAATCAGAAAAATATATGATATTCTTCAGGATATATGCTAGATAGATAGTGTTTTGAAAACACAATACAACTAAATTGGTACGATAGAAAAAAATCATGAACATACCTCTAAAAAACATTCTTATTACAATAAAAACCATACTAATATACATACAATCATTCTGATTTTTTGTCAGATTATTCTACAAGTAACATACTAAAATGATAGTGTTTTATTTTTTTATTTAAAACAATAGTTTTTTTGTAAATCGAATATTCATAGTTCCGAACATAAAAATTGCGCATGTGTGCGTGAACGCCCGTGTAGCGACACTGCCGGCCGAGGCCTGATGCTATACGGACGTGTCGCTCTTTTCGCCGCACTATTTCCGTCAAGATTGTTATGTTTTTGTTAAGTTTTATTTGTAAATTCATTGTTTATTATTTGCATATCTTCTTTCCGTAAATATTTTTATTTCGTGTAAATATAAAATACTTTTAAGTTTGTAATGTATGGGGTGCAAGGCGCGCGCCATCTATTGTACGGCGAGTCCCAACTCCCGGGCGTTTCACTTGTGTCTCCCGGCAGTGGTCCGCGTAACCTAACAAAGTTAAAATAGGGTAATAATTTGTAAATAAATGGGAAATATAGTGAAACATTCCGTTAGGAGGACTACAAAACGTTCATATAAAACAAAAGCCGAACATAATATGAACGAAAGTAAAAAGTATGAGCATTTTATTTTTAACTGAATATTTTTATTTTTGCAATAAAATGCATAAGGTAAGTATTTTCGACTCCGCGTACATCTGTCACACCGGCGCATGTGGCCGACGTGTAGATTTGTATTCGAGAGTCCCCGGGTTCGATTCCCAAGGTTACGAAATCGTACTTTCTTTTTAAATTTTTGAATTTTTAGATAGATAGTGTTTTGAAAACATAATACAACTAATTTTGTACGATAGAAAAAAATCATGAAGATACCTCTAAAAACTTTCTTTTTACAATAGACACCATACTAATATACATACAATCATTCTGATTTTTTGTCAGATCATTTTACAAGCAACATACTAAAATAATAGTGTTTTATTTTTTTAGTTCAAACAATAGTTTTATTGTAAATAGCATATTCATAGTTCCGAACATAATAAGTGCGCATGTGTACGTAAACGGTAAACCCCCGTGTAGCAATAATGCCGGCCGAGGCCTGATACTATAACTATACGGACATGTCGCTCTTTTCGCCGCATTATTTATTTGTACATACATTCATTGTTTATTATTACTATTTGCATATCTTCTTTCTGTAAATATTTTTATTTCATGTAAATATAAAATACTTTTAAGTTAAAATAGCGTAATAATTTGCTATCAATTATATCATTTTTGTAAATATGGGAAATAAAGTGAAACATTCCCTTAGGAGGACTACAAAACGTTCATATAAAACAAACGCCGAATATATGAACGAAATTAAAAAGTAAGAGCATTTTATTATTACTGAATATTTTGGTAGTTTAAGAAAATGCACTTATTACGCATAAGCTCAGTTTTTTCGACAAGCTACGCAATCGTTACATTGGCTCATGTAGACGACGCGCAGGTTTGTGTTCGAGGGTCCCCGGGTTCGATTCCCAGTGATACGGAATCGATTTAATTTTATTTAAAAGTATTTTGAATTTTTAAATATATTTTTATAACTAAAAAAACGTCTACAATGTAATTATCTTTCACAGGAGAAAGAAAGTCGAAAATATCAACACGGAAGTTACTTCTAATGCGTAAGTACCTACACGTTTTCTAAGCCATTGTAACAATAAAAAAAACCTAAATTTATTAACAGACCGCGACTTATTGATAATGTGCATAAAGAAATCACAGATTCATCCGAAAATTGCGAAAAAATGATCACAAGCAAGAGTTTAATTTTTATTGATTGTGTTTATAATAAGTAAATAGAAATCATAATAATTATGTATGAATGTTAGGTACGAGTACCTAATCCTTGAGGCCGTTTACACATCATGCCGCAGCTGCAGCGGCATCACCCTTGGATTTGTATGAACACACCGCGCCCCCGCGCCGCCGCGCCGCCGGCGCACAGTGGGCCCATACTGAAAATTTGTGGACTTAGGCAACAAAGTTCCAATATCGATGCGATTTTTTTTTATATGACGTGTTATGATATTCCTAACAACTTTTATTCTTATAAAATTTCGTCTAAAGTTGATAGTTTGTCTTGAAAAAAATTTATTAGTTTTTTTTTGTATGGAGCGAATCACGTTTCATTTTTTTTCTTCAATTGTACTAATAAGTTGAGTGTGTGGCGGTGAGTATATGATAGCTAGGGTCATTCTCTATCCATGAAAAAAAAAATCAGCGCCGGCTATCTGCGGCATCGCGAGTAATCATTCGGTAAAATAAAAATATTTTGTATGAAATTTTTTGCCATTTAAAATAAATTCAAAGTATATTTTTTGTCTCATTTGGCTGTTTTGACCTTCTATTTAGTTAAATATATAGTTTTAATAGCGCATAGTTACATATAACTAGTAATTCTGGTAGAGATTTAGTTATTATTGCATGTTATCGGTAGCACCTGCATTGTGATTGATGACTCATTTGTTTGTGCGCTCGGCTAAGCGCATAACTAATGAGTTTTCAAAAATGCTCGTCTCTGATTGGCTGAATAATTTTCACTCACTGTTATGTCCACTACTTGAGTAATTAACACTGACTATAAATATAAAGACATTCATTAAGTCCATCTAGTTTCGCTCTTGTCGCTTATTTGTGAACACAGTGAAATACTTTTATTTTTATATTTACATTAGAACTATGGCTGGATTTTGTACCAACCTAGATCTTTTTGTGAAATTAAGAAGTGGCGGTGATCTGAAAAATCATATGTTTCTATATGAAAGTATCATTTCTGTCTTGACTACCGAAGTTTCTGAAGGAGACAAGAACCGAATCAAGGAGTTCTGTCGACTTTTTTGTGTAAATCTAAATAAAAAGTGGATAGAGTCATGTAGACATCAAAAAACTTTTATGAACCGTGAAAGTAATCGCAAGTGGTTGGAAAAAAACATCAAATGGCCTGTTTGTGACACTGTTGACCTGAGAAGTGAGATGGACTTTTCAGACGCAGCCTTATCTGAGCCTGTGGATATAGATTCCCATGTTCCTACTCTTGCAGTATGTACTGAGAAAGCGGGAACATCTACAGAAAAGGAGCACAGAAAACCGTTCGAAGACTTAAGTAATAAGCCAAAAAAAAGACGTTCTACTTCCATAGTAGAAGAAAATTCCGAGGAAGAGTTGCAACACTGGTACATAACAAAATTGAAAGACAACGGCAAAACGAATCTGACAAAAGTGGTCGAATACCTTTCCAGTAATCCAGATGCGCTATCCGAAGTAGATGAGCGACTATTCAAGAAGCAGAGCTTAAGTACTGTCTCTGAAGATAAGTATTTAGCTCTTTATACATCACTTGCGCTCTCGAAATGGAAATACTTAGCTCTTCGACAATTTCTGAAAGAAGAAAACTGTGCTGCCTTTCCATCTTATCCGAATCTTGTAAATGCCAAGAAAAGATGTTACCCACCACAAGAGAGTATGGAGATTACTGAAAAAGGAGCTCACATTAAATTGCAAGCGCTATTGGACCACACTGTGAAGAGGATTTTACTAGATATGAATTCTGCTGATAGGTCTCAAAATGAAGAACTCAAATTAACCTGGAAATGGGGACTTGATGGTTCTTCGTCGCAGAGTAATTATAAACAGAAAACGTCAAACACTGCTACAGAGTTCGATGATTCATCAGTAGTCATGATAAGTATCGTCCCTCTTCGGCTAGTGTCTACTAGCCCATCATCTGGGAATGAAAATATAGTTTGGGAGAACCCCACACCTTGCTCAACTCTTTACTGTCGACCAGTGAAGTTTACTTTCACTTCAGAGACAGCTGATTTTATAAAGTCTGAAGAGTCTGAGATGAAAAAACAAATTGATGAACGAATATCTACACAGTTTGGAAATATTATTGTATCACATGAATTGCATATGACCATGATTGATGGAAAAGTGGCCAATATTATTGCTGAAGTACCATCATTTGCAACGTGTCCCATTTGCTTGGCAAAACCGAGCGAAATGAATAATTTAGACGCTTTGGCTTCCAAACCACTTCGTGAAGAAATTTACAAACAAGGAATTTCTTCACTGCATATGAAGATTCGGTGTATGGAATGTCTTCTCCATATATCTTATAATCTGGATTTTCAGCGATGGACTGCTCGAGGCGAACATAAGGCTTTGAAACAAGCTAAAAAAATACCACGCAACAAGAATTTCGTGAGCAAACTGGAATGCTGATTGATATAGTCAAACAGGTATGTATTTAATTTTCGCTCTTTTTATGTTGTTTGTGTATTATATCTCTATATATTGTATATTACAGTATTGTTTTCCCATTTTAGGGTTTTGGAACTACAAATGACGGGAATACTGCGAGGCGCTTTTTCCAAGATTACAAAAGATCTTCCAGAATAACGGGAATTGACGAAAATCTGATTTTCAGATTTTCCGTTATTCTACAAGCCATATCATCAGGCAAAAACATTGACTGTGAAAAATTTAGAAGGTACTGTAGAGAAACAGCTGATGTGTACGTGCAACACTATTCGTGGTACTACATGCCAGTTAGTGTACATAAACTTCTAATGCACGGTGCAGACATCTGTAACCACTTTGGTGTTTTGCCAATCGGTAAGTAAAAAATAAATATAGTATGATGTATTATTTGACTCGATTGCGTTTTGAAATTAAAATGTACATAACTTATTCGTTTTAGGTACCTTAAATGAAGAAGCTTCGGAAGCCCGTAATAAGGACTTCAGAAACGTCAGGGAGAGGCACACTCGGAAAACAGGGAGAATAGCAACAAACGAAGACATCCTTCATAGACTTCTAATAAGCTCTGATCCCCACATATCCTACATAAGGCCTAAAATAACGAAGAAGGTTCATAATGAGTTGTTGCCTGAAGCAATTCAGTTGTTACAGACTACTAAGCCTTCCTGTGGCAGTGAGATTATGGAGGAAGAAGAATGCCTCATAGCAGAGTCCGAAAATTTGCCAGACCCACTAGCACTTCTGGAACAAGAAATAATGTGATCCGGCTCTAGATTATTCCCACAAAAGCCCATCAGGGCTAGGAATATGACAAACAGCCCTTTTCAGGGCTACAATGACTTCACAGTTTCATATTGGTCATACGTACGATAACTTATACTATAATATACATACGCTTGATTATGTAGGTAATTATCAATGACTTGCCCGTACAGATTTAAATTATTTCACCTATCATTAACAAAATTAGTATAACCTGAAACTTATTACGATATTTATTCAACAATAGATAACGTGTAGTTAAAAAAATAACACAGCCAATCAGAGACGAGCATTTTTGAAAACTCATTAGTTATGCGCTTAGCCGAGCGCACAAACAAATGAGTCATCAATCACAATGCAGGTGCTACCGATAACATGCAATAATAACTAAATCTCTACCAGAATTACTAGTTATATGTAACTATGCGCTATTAAAACTATATATTTAACTAAATAGAAGGTCAAAACAGCCAAATGAGACAAAAAATATACTTTGAATTTATTTTAAATGGCAAAAAATTTCATACAAAATATTTTTTTTTTACCGAATGATTACTCGCGATGCCGCAGATAGCCGGCGCTGATTTTTTTTTCATGGATAGAGAATGACCCTAGCTATCATATACTCACCGCCACACACTCAACATATTAGTACAATTGAAGAAAAAAAATGAAACGTGATTCGCTCCATACAAAAAAAACTAATAAATTTTTTTCAAGACAAACTATCAACTTTAGACGAAATTTTATAAGAATAAAAGTTGTTAGGAATATCATAACACGTCATATAAAAAAAAATCGCATCGATATTGGAACTTTGTTGCCTAAGTCCACAAATTTTCAGTATGGGCCCACTGTGCGGCGGTGCGGCGCGGCGACGAGTTATGATAAGATCTATCAAAACTCGCCGCCGCACAGTGGTTTGAAAATCGAGCTCCATACTCATAGAAACTTAAAGTACGAAAATAAAAAAACAAAAATTGTAATGGGTCTAGTATACCTCCCTTTACGTAATATTAACGTATGGATGGTATCAGTCGCTCCACGCGTGAGAAAAAAATGTTTTTTGTTTTTTTTTGTATGGGAGAAAACACTTAATGTACATTTTTTTGAAACTGAATGGAACTGATAGGCTGGAGCTCACACGAGCTATTGTACCATACACGGCCATCAAGATGACATACAATTCATGCACCGTTGGGCGCCGCTTTGCACGTAGCAAATTTTTGAAATTTTGTGTTTTCGATATGTGATTTTTCAAATCTTTGACGTGAATAAACGAACATGCCGATCGATTATCGTTACTTTTAGCCTGCTTATGACCTTTATGATGGCAACAATTAAAAATTATGTTGATTATAAGTACCTATACGTTTTTTTTTAGAACTACTTAACTCATTTAATCACCGTTGTAGTGTATCTATTAAATAGATATGTAAACACTGTCTCATTCACACAAGCGGGGTAGCTGCTGTCAGTTATGTTATGTCATCTGTCAGTTACGAGGAATGGCGGGAAACAGACAAAGTGAAGCAGGCTATATACGATGGCGCTTGGTGTGGTAGTGAGCCAGTGAAGTGATATGTTCAACATAAGTACGGAATCAACAGGATTCTACAACCGTGATTATGGTTGAGTTGTAATTAGATACTGCTTCAATCTGAGCCTCAATCAGAGCCTGTTCTTCCACGATGTTCAACTTGTTTTCGTTTGAAAACTTAAAATAAATTGGTCAGCAGAACATTGTGGAAGATGGCTTTGGATTCTCCCATACCTTTTCTTCGCCACAAACTAAGCGCAGAGGCACAAAAGAACACATAAACATACTGGAATCGTCTTCGTCTGCCATAGTTTGCTTATACAAACTTTGCCCTGAAGCACCATCAAAGCCATACTTGCATATAATTGTTAACTCTTTGCCATCCAGCGAAGGTTCCACACGTAGGAATTTTCCAAGCTTTGCACAGTTTTATCCAAAATTTAGCTTTACTTTTACCTCTCCTTCCGTGATGTACAATGGTAACTTTTGGAGGGCAGCAGTCCTTCTTCGCCTCAAGGATGGCAGTATAAGAAGGACACAGTGGTACTCCTTCTTCTTTTGCACAAGATCTTAATGTTATATACTGCCACTTCGAAAGCTTCAATGAGGTCAAAATAAATAAAGCTTTATCAGCGGAATATATAGGCACAGTTTCCTTGGGCTTAAACAATTTATTTATCCTTGTAGCCTCTTTGCTCCGAGACTAGTTTGACGATATCTGCTATATTCTTGTCATGTGCTTTCAAACCGGTTGCATGAGCAAGGCTTTCAGTGCTATACGTTAGGAGGTCTTCCGCTCTCCTTCTCTTCTGTAGCGGGCTTAGCTCTTTAAATGGTTTTCTCGGCCTCACAACTGATGTTGATGTTCCAACACTGCACGTCTCCGGTGTGTAGGATGTTGATGCACCCTCATTTAAAACAAAGTCAGAACTGGAACGGGTTTGCTGCTCTACTGACACTAAATAAGGGGTCATCTTTCCTTTCATGATCTCAGGCCTTTTTATGTTCTCTTGCAGCCATGTCTCATACTTTGTTATGTATGTACGTCTCGTACGATTACACGAGATCCATTTGTTCCTCAACGAACAAACATAAGTCTGACAGAATTGTTTCAATACCCTCTTTTCATTTTCTGACAAATCAATAGTATTCTCAAAAACTTCAAATAAAACATTGGGCTGTGAAAAACAATTGTTGTTTGTCACAAACATGACAATGTCCAAATTGGTATCACAACCTTCCATCACAGCACAATAAAAAAATAACGTAATAAGTTAGCGCGCACAAGTACTGAGAGCTACTGATAAAAGTAAGCTCAAACTTCCTATTTTTATACAACTACCCTCATTATCGTTCGCTATTCTTTAATTAGGTTTTACAGACTTTAATATTACAGACAATAGAATTTTATTGTGACTAGGGCCCATTTGGCCCTGCTAGAGCTGGTTGATGCTCATGTCATTAGTATATAATTATAACTCAACCATAATCACGGTGATTAAATGAGTTAGTTCTTGGAATGAAATAAAAAAAAAACGTATATAATCAATATAATTTTTAATTGTTGTCATCACAAAGGTCATAAGCAGGCTAAAACTAACGATAGTATAAGTAAATCGATCGGCAAGTTAATTTAACCTCGTCAAAGATTTGAAAAATCACGTATCGAAAATTCAAAATTTCAAAAATTTGCTACGTGCAAAGCGGCGCCGAACGGTGCATGAATTGTATGTCATCTTGATGGCCGTGTATCGTACAATAGCTCGTGTGAGCTCCAGCCTATCAGTTCCATTCAGTTTCAAAAAAATGTACATTAAGTGTTTTCTCCCATACAAAAAAAATAAAAAACTTTTTTTTCTCACGCGTGGAGCGACTGATACCATCCATACGTTAATATTACGTAAAGGGAGGTATACTAGACCCATTACAATTTTTGTTTTTTTATTTCCGAACTTTAAGTTTCTATGAGTATGGAGCTCGATTTTCAGACCACTGTGCGCCGCCCGCGGTGCCATACTATTATATTCTGTGGCGATGCCGCTGTATTGGTTTCTCTTGGATTTGTATGAGCCCTTACGGCGCGCCGCCGCGGCGCCGTGTGTTCATACAAATCCAAGGGTGACTGATGCAGCGATGACGCGACGGCGGTGCCGCTGCAGCTGCGGCATAATGTGTAAACGGCCTCAAAGATTAGGTACCTAACATTCATATATAACTATGATTCCTATTTATTATAAACAAAATCAATTTTAAATCTAATTTCTTGCTTTTAATCATTTTCATCGCAATTTTCAGATGAATCTGTTACCTATTTCATTATGCCCATTATCAATAAGTCGCGGTCTGTTAATAAAAACATTAGGTCAGAATTTTTTTTATTTTTGTAATAGCTTAGATAACGTGTAGGTACTTGCGCATTAGAAATACCTAACTTCCGTGTTGATATTTTCGACTTTCTTTCTCCTGCAGACTTTTTTTAGTTATTTATAAAAATATTTAATAGATATATTTAAAAATTCAAAATAACATTTAAATAGAAAATTTGATTTCGTAACCTTGGGAATCGAACCCGGGGACTCTCGAATACTAATCTACACGTCGTCCACACACGTCACTGTGACAGTTGTACGTGAAGTCGAAAATACCGACTGCACTTTCTTAGATGTTTCCAAAATTCATAGTTTTAGAAAAAAACACTGCAAAGTGATAACTTTTATTTCGGAAGTCGGTGTCGCTGGTTCCGCATTTTCGTTTTTTGACACCGACTTCCGAAATTATAGTTATTTATCACGCTGTAGTGCTTTTTTTGAAGTCGGTTGTTTTTTTTTTTCATTCTAATTGTACCTACCCCACAAAAATTCAATTAACACTAGTGCATTGAAGAATCATCAAAATTCGCATAGAAATGCCGGAGATGCAGTGCATTTATGCATATTAACTTCGGACATACTACGTAAGAATAATTACCTAATGTATTATATACTAAAACCTTCCTGGAAGTATGTAGATCACATTAGTGAAAGAATGATCAAAATTGGTTCATCAGTTTTTTAGAAAATCTACAAATATATATACAAACATACACACATACATACATTACATACATACATACGGGTCGAATACACAACCTCCTTTTTTGAAGTCGGTTAAAAATGTTTTAAATTTCATTGAATCAGTTTTATTTCAAAATCACCCACATCCTTAAGTTTTTCAAGTCACACTCAAAACGAATAAAATTTATTATGTTGTCACACATAACCACATAATTTGTTTGTTAGATCTTTAACTTATTTGCACATCGTTTCCGCGCCATCTATTAGAATACTAGGGCGTAATCTCACAAAACCGTTACTTCTAAATCTCATGTATGCTTTATGTCATAATTGTGATGGGCGTCGTCGTTAGATGGCGTTTGCGTCGATTCTGCATATGTGTGCATGAGTTTTTCAAGGACACTTAGGTCTAGTAAGCCTCTTAATACGTTCTTTTTATGATTGTGACGTACGTTAAAAAAACTTTCCTACATAAATATCATTGTTCGTGCATCACATTCGTAATTTATTTGAAGATTCAAATGTGTCAAGTACAACAGTAGTTATTTACTTACAGATTTATTTATGTTGAAATAATTTAAGACAAGACGTCTTTAAGATAAGGGATTCTCAAACATAATATTGTGATATTCACTTCATGATATTCCATTGTCTGTGTTTGTATGCAATAAAATACATTGCTCGTGAATAATCACTACCTACATAATATTTTATAAACCATAAAGTGTTAACAATGAGTCATTAACAGACATCGTATTTCCTAAGACAGACATGTTATATTGTTGGTTTGTTTCATACTTTACTCACAATAAAATACTTTATATAGTTACGTTGGCTTTGTTACGCCAATAAATGCAATCAATCTTTTTTTAATGCGTTTCGACAATAACAAACACGATTGTAATTACAATAGTTACTTTTTTTTTCATTACTATACTATTCAATAATATTCTTATTCCCAATGTTATACCCCGACATGGGCCCGGGTATTTATAATTTTAACATGGCAACTTGGCAACCCCATCTGTCATTGTCATATTGTGACCGGTCGCCGTCGGCCGGGCGTATTTTTCACGTGAGATCGATCGATTTAAATACATTATAAATGTCGTACACAATAAAGAATTTACTAATGCAGGCTAGAAATAGCTACAAGAGGTTCCTAGAAATGAATAAAAGCAGTTGCTTGGTGAGTGTCCATTAATAATTAGGTAATAGGGCGTGTTTTAAGATAACACTCAAAAGGCGTAAACTTCTTCGCTTCCAAGTCGGAAAAAACCTTTAATTAGCACTCATTTAACTCGCTATTGCCTTGAAAGTGTTGGAAAATGATTAGAGTGCAATAAAAGTGGGATTTGTTAAGAATTTGTGGCGTTTTTTATGCGCTATAAAGCAATAGTACGTGTTTTATTGCTCTTTTGGTCGTCAAACATCACGAAAGTATGTAATTGGTTAGATGCATAGATAAACAATGCCCTTGGCGCCAATTATATGACTAATTTCCTCTTTAAACATATCATAACAGTGTTGTCATACTACAGCGAGAAAGTTGTGAGGTACAGGGTCACGCCTGTAGCCTCCGAAGAGTTAGGCAGAGGTGTGCAGCACACCCACATTTCGCCAGTTATGTTTAAGTCCCATGTACTAGGGAGCGAGCCTAATGCCATCAACCGGGCACAAATTGAAGACTCCGGGCTGCTACTGAGTTTTGTCAAATTCCTGATGGAAAACCCAATAGTACTGCCCAACCTGAGAATCGAATCCAGGACATCATGCTCACTAGTAGCGCTTGCAACCTCTAGACCAACACGGCAGTCAGTCAGTTCTGGGGTAGTCTATTTATTTATTTATAGGAGAACCAACAGCTTTAACAGAAACATAACAATTGTACATCCATACTTTTTCTTTTTTTTTATGGATGGGAAATCATCAAATGACCCCTCCCGCTCTGGGTGGAGCGGATGGGAGTGTCAGACTCTTACTGACTAAAACCCACCCGTGTTCCTTCCTTAGCCCTTTATGTTCCAGGGTAGCGGTAACCCTTTCGGACAATCCCATACCCCCGGCAGGCTTCGGCCCTGGCAGGCCCCTTTCTTTTTGCTGACATCTCTTTGAGGCGCGCGTGGAACACGTACGCGCCATCCGGCATGTAAATTATTTCATCACCACTGCTCTCAAAATAGTGAACCAAAAATATGAAGACATGTGACATCTACCAACCCGCACTGGGCCTGCATGGTGGATTACGGCCCATTCCCTCTCACAGAGAGGAGTCCTGTGTCCCAGTAGTGGGAACATTATAGGCTGATATGTATGTTATTCTTAATATCTTAATATTTTGATGTTTGTGTCTCTTTTCAAGATAAGTCAAATATGATCTCTGTATCTGGGTGGTAGTTTATTCTAAAAATAATCAAAATGTCAGAGGTCATGATGTAAACTGGCAAAATTAATATATTATGAATCTTCCTTACTAGTTTAAAAGTATTAGCAGATACTGGCGATCTGTTTGTTGCATCATCATCTTCCTGCCCTGATCCCATGTTACTTGGGGTTGGCGCAACACGTTTTCTTCTACCATTCTCCCCGGTCAACCGTCACGCTATCTTCTCTTTCATATCATTCCTCACACAATCCATCCATCTTTTCTTCGGCCTTCCTCTCCCTCTCCATCCATCAACATGTATATTCATCACTCTTTTAGTCACATGCGTTTCGTGCCTGGGTCATTTTTCTAAGCTTGAAAATCATTTTTCTCACTAAATCATTATCCTCAACAATAGTAAAACAAAAAAAAAAATATTTCTTTAAATTCTTGTTTATCTGCAGTAAGTCTAATAAAAAACTTGTAAACTGAACATGCCTATCAATACTGTTAAAAAATATGAGCGATACACGCAGGTTTTCAAGAATCCACAAAATTTACTCAAAAATAATATTTTCTGGAGATTCACCCGCCTTCTCATCACATGCCCATACCAAGCCAAACAATATATGTATATTGGTTGCATATTCACTAATATTTTAAAAAACTAGTTGAGGTTTTCGTTTCCTATCCAACTACTCTGAGAAGATATCGCAAAACAAACTCGGAGGTCACAGTCTCTTTTTAAGTCCAGACATAATCTTGATCAGAACATGTGAAGACCATATAGATTGGTGTCTGAAAAGTGGACCAGTCCAGTCAATCCACACATATGTCAAGGGATTCTCATAGATTGCTCTTAGCAATAAGACCGCCCATTGTGTCACCCATTGTAAAGTTTCTTTATTTATGTCTGTAATTTATATGGTATACTTAATAAAGAGTATTCTATTCTATGTCAGTAATCTTGCAGCTCAACTCAGAACTTCAGGAGCTCAATGATTTGACAAACAATACCAAAAAAATGACATTTGGATGTGCCGCATAAATCACTTGTGTGTGAATGCACACCTTGTGTCTAAGCACAGAATACTTAAAGTACTACGTATAGAAAGGCCACTCCCTTCCCCGCACTAACATCAGTTATCGCACCTCACCCCGCACTTCGAGGTTACCGTCGCAGTTCCTTAACAAAGAGCGCTCGCAAACACAAGTACCTCACGGACACATTCATACGTATACAAACGTCATTTTTTATGTAGTAGTAGTAGGTAATTATTTTGCGAGCGTTGTATGGAGTGTCTGGGGTGTGGTCTAAGTAAAGAACCTATCTAAAAGATAAATAAGATATTAAAACCAAATGACATGTTTGCCATTGCAACTGCAACTTTGTCCAAATAAACATTTGTTCTTTCTTTCAGCCTTTGAGTTTGATGATAGCATTTGCAAGAAATATTGCATCTCGTCGACTAAGTATTCTAAGCTGCTAACTCCATTTTTAGCTTAACTATTTAGTATCAAACTAGCTTCTGCCCGCGACTTCGTCCTCATGTTTCACCCTCCCCCATTCACTCTCTTAGGAGTGGAATTTCGAAAAACCCTTTCTTAGTGGATACCTACTTGTCACAAAGAACACACTCTCCAAATTTCATGTCTCTAGGACCAGCAGATTAGGCTGTGCGTTGAATATCAGTCAGTCAGTCAGGACTTTGAATTTTATATGTACTTATAGATAGATGAAAGAGAAAATTCTATTTTTATTCTAAAGAGACAGTTAAGCAATGTTATGCAATGTCGTTGGCACATATACCTACCCTTCCAGGTGAGTTATGGCAGAAATAGGTGAGGTTTCTCTTTCATTTGATACTAAATAGTCAGTTAAGCCAAAAATGGAGTTGGCAGCTTAGAATATTTAGCCGGCGATCTGTATTTGCAAGACTGCAAGTATTGCAATATTTCTGTTAACACTTCCTATGGAAAGAATTGAATGTGAAACTGGTGTAGTTTTCCTTATTTCTTTACTGAACACGTTTTTCCTTACTTTGTCATTTTCCTGCATTCGGTTACTCATAATAATTGTGTATTAACTCGGGTAATTGCGTAACGCACTATCAGCCGCCATGGCTTTCATTGTAACAGTTCAACAACATTCATTGCGTTATAATTTACGTACGTTGTTGAGCAGACAATTCTTTCGAACATATGAGGCAATGGATTAGCAATATTTAGTATTTGTTACGCAATTAAAAGTGCTGGTTTTATTTATTTATTTAATACTTCAAGCACATAAATGTACAGACGCCAGCACATCAACCTACTACAATCTGTCAAATTTCTTTAATAGATTTTGAACTTTATCACTGAAGCATAAGGTTCAAAGTTGATTGGGAAAATGTGACAGTTAGGTGTAGGTTGATGTGCTGGCGTCTGTACAGAGGCGGACTTAATGCCATAGGCACTTTCTACCAGTCAACCTTTGGCCACAGATAATATACCTAATCTTTGGGTGATGCAGAGGCAAAAGGGCGCTACACACGGCTAAGATACTATAATATTTTATCTATACAATTCAATGGAATCCAAACTAATATTATAAATGCGAAAGTAACTCTGTCTGTCTGTCTGTCTTTTCTTCACGCCTAAACTACTGAACCGATTTGTGTGAAATTTGGTACAGAGATAGCTTGAGTCCCGGGAAAGGACATAGGATACTTTTTATCCCGATATTCCCACGGGATCGACATTTACGCGGGTGAAACCGCGGGGCGCAGCTAGTATGAAATAAATTTTATCTTCGTCATGTTTAATGGTCCATTGAATTGTATGGCAAGCGATATTGTATCTTAAGATAAAATGTTATAGTATCTTAGCCGTGTGTAGCGCCCTAAACAGTGGTAGGTGCAATCATGAACATTGAGGAATAAATACTATGTTTTAGGTTACCTATGTTCTTTTTATTTACTTTTAGTTTTTCCAGATCCAATTAAAAACTAACTTTACCAATGAAACAATTAACTTGTCATAAGCAAGATGATCAAAGACACATTGACTCTTTATTAGAAGCATCATCATCTGCCTAGCCTTTTCCCAACTATGTTGGGGTCGGCTTACAGTCTAACCGGATGCAGCTAAATATCAGTATTTTACATGGAGCGACTGCCTATCTGACCTCCACAACCCAGTTACTGGGTAACACTACCTTTGGCAAGACTGGTTTACAGACCGGGCAATTTTTTTTTTTTTTTTTTTTGATTAGGTATGTCTCTCATAATAGGAATTGGAAGAGTGGAGCAGTGGTGGTGACGGCCGTGACTTACGAGTTATAGGTTCAAATCCGACTGGTAGTTCCAGAGATTAGCGCGTTCAAACAAACTCTTCAGCTTTATCTATCTATATACAGGGTGTCCCTGGAAGTATGGATCAAATCGAATAGGGGCGTGGGCAAGGTCATTTCCAAACTTTTGAACCCTGAGAATGTCAGTGAATTTTTTTACGGTTCAAAAGTTATGACCGATTTTAATTTTTTTTTCAATCACCGCTTATAAAAAAATATTAAGCATTTTCAAAGTTAATGCTTTTGAGCTGAAATTCTGTACAGAGATTCTAGACTAGATACACTCTTCAACCCGTTTGTATTGATATACCCTTTCCGTAACATCCTGTATAATTGGAATGAATATGGATTCAAAATCGTAACTGACTGATATATCAACGCACAGCCTAAACCACTGGTCCTAGAGACATGACATTTGGAGGGTGTGTTCTTTGTGAAGAGTAGGTATCCACTAAGAAAGGGTTTTTCGAAATTCCACCCCTAAGAGGGTAAACTTTCACGCTGACGAAATCGTCAAAGCTAGTTGTTAGTATACAGGGTGTTACGGAAAGGGTATATCAATACAAACGGGTTGAAGAGTGTATCTGGTCTACAATCTCTGTACAAATTTTCAGCTCAAAAGCATTAACTTCTAAAATGCTTAATATTTTTTTATTTCGACATCACGGCGCTGCACTGGCGCGCGGCGGCGTGATGTGCGTGTACTAGGCGCTCAGATACACTACAGATAATGGATAATGACCCTCGTAGTGCGGTGACACGTTTGTTATGATTTCAATTTAATAAACTATTGAAATAAAAAAATATTAAGCATTTTCAAAGTTAATGCTTTTGAGCTGAAATTTTGTAGAGATTCTAGACCAGATACACTCTTCAACCCGTTTGTATTGATATACCCTTTCTGTAACACCCTGTAGATTTCAACCCATGTGGGTGTGCTCTACACTTCTACCTACCTCTTCAGGGCTTACAGGCGTGATTTTATATTATTCCTCTGTTGTAATTTGTCACTCAAAAGTCACAAAGTTGGACTTTCTTCTTCAAATAATCACCATCAGCCTATAGCAGTCCACTGTTGGACATAGGCGTCTCCTATTGCACGCCATTCAACTCGATTTTCGGCAACTCTCATCCAGCTGCTACCAGCCATCCTGCGAAGATCGTCGCTCCACCTAGCCTGAGGGCGTCCCACCTTACGTTTACCGATTCAATCAATCAATCAACTCAGCCTATTGCAGTCCATTGCTGGACATAGGCCTCTCCCAGACTACGCCACAGCACCCTGTCCTCCGCCTTCCGCATCCAGTCTACCCCAGCCACCTTCTTTAGGTCGTCCGTCCATCTAGCTGGGGGGCGTCCCACACTACGCTTGCCGGTACGCGGTCTCCACTCCAGGACTCGCCTGCTCCACCGGCCATCAGTCCTTCGACAGACATGGCCAGCCCACTGCCACTTCAGTTTGCTTACTCTGCAAGCTATGTCGGTAACTCCGGTTCTTTTCCGGATAATTTCATTCCTGATTTTATCCTTCAAAGAGACTCCGAGCGCCGAGCATAGCTCGCTCCATAGCGCGCTGAGCGACCGCGAGTTTACCGATTCGCGGTCTCCAACTCAAGAATACGTCTACCCCAACGTCATCGGAATTCATGAAATCATGAATATTAAAATCCAGCATTGTTTTTTTTATTTATTTTCCCTTTATTGTATGTTAATGGAGTTTCATCAAGAGAATATTTATTCTGAAACGCCCTGAGGGGCTTGTGGCTAAGTAATATCAGCCGCACGGGTCGATCGATCAGGTTAAGCTACGCTTGCCGCGGTTGGTCCGTGGATGGGTGACCATCTTTACATACCAAGACCCCTCCGTGCCTCGGAAAGCACGTTAAGCCGTTGGCGCCGGCTGCCATTCTTGGATCTTTGACAATCGTTACGGGTCGTCAGAAGCCCGAAAATCTGACAACCAGTCTTACCAACGGGTATCGTATTACCCAGTGACTGGGTTGTGGAGGTCAGATAGGCAATCGCTCCATGTAAACTACTGGTATTCAGCTGCATCCGGTTAGACTGGAAGCCGACCCCAACATAGTTGAGAAAAGGCAGACAGATGATTCTGAAACGCCATGAAACGCCGCGAGGGGCGCCCTAGAAGGACGTATTGTGACCTCATTGGTTATATTCTTTGGAAAGGTCATTTGCGTAGTACCTACTCACAACCTACGTGCGTGTTTGAAAGGCTTGGTGATTGCGTAACACACTATCAGTAGCTATGGCTTTCATTGTGACAATTCAACAACATTCCTTGCGTTATTTACGTTGTTAAACTGCAGCCTAATTGCGTAACACACTATCAATCGGAATCTGAATCATTTTGAAGAAAATTTCTAATCCATCTCACTAATCACACTACCACACTTATATTATAAAGGCGAAAGTTTGTGAGTGTGTGTGTGTTTATATGTTTGTTACTTCTTCACTCTCAAACGGCTGGACCAATTTTGATAAAACTTTGTATGGTGGTAGCTGACACCCTGGATTAACATATAGGCTACTTTTTATCCCGATATTCCCACGGGATCGAAACTTATGCGGGTGAAACCGCGGGGCGCAGCTAGTTGCTTTATAAGTTCGAAAAATTTGTCGGCTCGACACGTGAATAACGCAATGAATGTTGTTGAACTGTCAAAATGAAACCGATTCCGATTGATAATGTGTCAATTGCCCCGCAGATATTTTTTTCCAACATTATGAAGCAATGGATTAGCAATATGATTCATACATCTCTGATACATCAGCACCCTTATTGTTACGCAATTAAGTTGCTGGTGCTGTATTATGGCGGTTTAATGAGATCATGATTTCGGTTTAAGAGAGGGACGGAGCTATACATGACCTATAGCACCATCCCTTTTTCGCACTACGGCCCCTGACGAACGAAGCAAAAAGAGTGTTTAAGGATCGTCTGCCTACCCTCATGGCAAGAAGGCGTGAGATTATGTACAGTATATTCAAACGTATGTTTCAAATTAATATTATTTCATGTTAAACAAATTTCAACTTTATTTTAATGTAATTAAGTTGATTTCAGAGTGGCTAGCACTATTGAAAAAGCTGTTAAAATTTTTGAAGTTGTAGTGTAGCGTAAATTGAACTTTATGTTGTAGGATTTAAAGTTATTTTTCCATAAACTCATATTTGTTTACACAAATCGCAAACGCAGTATACAGGTTGAAATTGAAAACATGCGACAAATCGAAATGGGAGGTAGTACTCATCATTATGAACAACTTTTACTATGGGACCAAACCTGTAATCGCGAAAAAAAATCAGATGTTCCCTACATTTATGTTCGCATAACTCGTCAATATGTAGGGAAGAGCTGATTTTTTTTTTCGCGATTTCAGGTTTGGTCCCATAGTAAAAGTTGTTCATAATGATGAGTACTACCTCCCATTTCGATTTGTCACATGTTTTCGATTTCACCCTGTATGTATGTTTTTGTCTTTATCAAAAGAATGCAGGCCTATTCAAGGTGAATAAAAAATCCGATTTCGAGACTCAATTCTTCCTTCAGTAAAACTTATCAGATATCCGTAAAAATATTCCATTTAACCTCGGGAAATGAATAAAAATATATGTCAGATTCATATCTCTTTCTTGGTAAATGTTAATGATAACTTGCCTTTACAAAAACAATATTTATTATTATACTTGTACACGAAGTGAGGGGGCTGTGACTAAATAATAACAGCCGCACAGGTCGATCGATCAGGTTAAGCTACGCTTGCCGCGGTTGGTCTGTGGATGGGTGACCCATCTTCACATACCAAGACCCCTCCGTGCCTCGGAAAGCACGTTAAGCCGTTGGTCCCGGCTGTCATTCGTGGATCTTTGATAGTCGTTACGGGTCAGTCACAAGCCCGAAAGTCTGACAACAAGTCTTACCAAGGGTTATCGTAATACCCAGTAACTGGGTTGTGGAGGTCAGATAGGCAGTCGCTCCATGTAAAATACTGGTATTCCGGTTAGACTGGAAGCCGACCCCAACATAGTTGGGAAAAGGCTAGGCAGAGGATGATGCTTGTGATTACTGATCTATTTTGGTTTTAGTTTTCTTTATTATTATTCGTGTTACTTAATTATCTTTTTGTATGCACGTGTATCTGTGACAAATAAACATATTTTTAACCAACTTCAAAAAAGGAGGTTCTGTATTCGACCCGTTTGTATGTATGTTTGTATGTCCGCGATTTTCTCAAAAACTGATGAACCGATTTTGATAACTCTTTCACTGATGTGATCTACACATTAGGTAATGATTCTTATGTACGAAGTTATGCACATAAATGTACTGCATCTCCGTCATTTCTATACGAATTTTGATGATTCTTCTAGTTCTATCTTTTCTTTATTACTTCGGTAAATCTAACTGCATAGCAAATACCTCTTCACAAACGTCGAAAGTAAGAACGTTAATCACCTCACTCAAACGTTTTATTAACCACAAGATAACATTATCTTGTCTACAGTCTAAGTTTCAAGATATCGTAAAAGATAGCCTTTATGTTTGTAATCCAATACTTACCTTACGATAAAATTATTTTGTCGCGTGACAAAAAATTTGCAATGAAATTATAATCAGCGAGTTATCACCCCCTGTGAATTGCGAGAATTGTCATCATCAATCATTTCTTGTTCTTGGCCTAGTTCACATCAACTTCACGCCTGAAATCCCCAAACGGGTTGGTTGAAGTGTCTAGTAATAGTATACCTGCATTTCGTTACTTATGAAGTCCAGAGGCAAGTCTTTAAATGAACGCTCCGGGAGTGCCGACAGAAGTGAAAACAAAACACAAAAATCAAAGCATTTATTTCAAATAGGCACATAAGAGGCACTTTTGAACGTCAAAAATTACCTTAAAATATTATAGAATTGATTCTAGTCGCCCCTTCCAAAAGGTAGTTTTCGTATGGAGAAGAATGGGCAAGAAACTCCACCGTTACTCTTTTAAATTTTTTTACAATATTTTGCATGGGTACATTAATTATATTATAGAGGTATGAGGAACAGGGTGTAAAGTTCACTCATACTCTATAGAAAAGGGAGGATCCTCCGACCAGACGGGTGTTGTGTCTGGCGGGCAACTGCCCAATGATTCATGTCGGGCCGTTGTATATATGCTAGTTGCGAGGTAAACTCTGCTTGCGAGATGCAGGATTTGCGTGACGTCAGTATGACGCGTTGTTCGCATGTGGCGTTGTAGATACCGCTACATCACTCCCCCCCGGAGACCGGAGGTCGATAGTGGGCTGAGTCTTGTATCTTGCGATGCTTGCCAGGCCAGCTGAGGTTCCAGTGAGTCGGAACCGGGTGCCGCATAGTTCACGGTGAGTCGGAACTGTCTGCGAAGATGCCCCAGTGAGTCGGGGTGGCGCTGCGTTAATGCTCCAGTGCGTCGGATGTGGTACAGCGCCGGGTTGAGGCTGACTGCTGACGTCGACCAGGAGAGGCTTATTGAGGGCTCTGCTTGTAGACCGGCCGAAAGTGCAGTGTGCTGTGCCTAGGTTGCTGATGAGGCTGAGGGTGATGACCAGGTATGCGCGGTCGCTGCATGCTCGTGGTCAGGATACCCGTTGAAGCCGTGGGTGCTGGCTGGCTGGGTGACTCGCCGCTAAAGCTTGCGGGAGTGATGATGATGACGTCACGCTGAAGTAGGTGCACGAAGGCTGCGCTGACGTTCATGTTCGGGGTCACCAGTATAGAGGTATGAGGAACAGGGTGTAAAGTTCACTCATACTCTATAGAAAAGGGAGGATCCTCCGACCAGACGGGTGTTGTGTCTGGCGGGCAACTGCCCAATGATTCATGTCGGGCCGTTGTATATGTTACCGGCCAAACCCGATTTCAGGACAAACTAGTTTAGCCTAGGCTAAACTAGTTCTTCCTATACGCGATAGGGGGTGCCCTTCGCTCGCCCTTGGATCTTATGTCGACGGAGCCCCGCTTCGCGGGGCCCCTATTTCTGTGTAAAGGGTTTAAAGTAACCTAACCAAACCGAACCTCGGGGTGCCCTTCGCTCGCCCTTGCATCCTATGTCGACGGAACTAGTTTAGCCTAGGCCAAACTAGTTTGTCCTGAAATCGGGTTTGGCCGGTAACATATATATGCTAGTTGCGAGGTAAACTCTGCTTGCGAGATGCAGTATTTGCGTGACGTCAGTATGACGCGTTGTTCGCATGTGGCGTTGTAGATACCGCTACAATATAATAATATGTGAGGACGATGAAACCATGACATATAAATTAATTATCTGATAGATACATGGTGCTCACATATTTACAAACATGGTACAAGTAAACGATTTTAATTTAAAAAAAAATACAAGTACACAATCAGAATACTTTGCCATCACTCACTGACATATCGGATCGGATATACATTAAAACCGAGTACATCCCGAGGACAGCCGAACACATCCGACCCTTTATGGAATCGAACGATGCTCAGTCGTCGCGCTTGCAATCATTAAATCATTAATTTATTGCTTGGCTCATCGCCGCAAGGTTGCCTGCCTGTCGGTCTTCTACAGACTGTACTTCGGTGAGTGTGCCCAAGAACTCCACGACCTCATTCCACCGGCCCCCTTCTACCTTCGGACATCCAGGCGCACTGCAAGTTACCATCCCTACCTGGTTGCTATTCCACCAATTCGCACTAAGCGTTTGCAAATGTCGTTTATAATGCGCACAGCAAAAGAGTGGAACTCTCTACCTGCGTCTGTTTTTCCGAGCGCATACAACCCGATCTCTTTAAAGTGAGAGTGAACAGGCTTCTTCTGGGTAAGCTCGCTCCATCGTCGACTTTGTCTCTGTCACCTTTGACCTAGGCTAGAGTCAAGAGCAAGCCCATTTCAAATAAAAAAAAAACCAACTGAGCAGTCCTGTGAAGAATTTGTATTGATATGATTAGTTTCGGCCCTTTCTATCGCAGTCCACTGTTGGGTTTAGGGTTCTCCGCTTCTCTCAAAATGTGCCACAACCCTCGGTTCTCTGCTCACTGCATCCAGGTTCCAGACATCTTTTTATGGTCGTCGGTCCATCTAGCTAGGCGTCCTAGTCCTAGATAAAACTTGCTGCTTTGGGGTCTATGATAAATGATGTTTATCTATATGTATATATAAAAATGAAACCCGTTTTCCGTTGTCACAACATAACATGAAAACGGCTGGACCGATTTCGATGAAATTTGGTATAGAGATAGTTTGAGTCCCGGGAAAGGACATAGGATAGTTTTTATCCCGATATTCCCACGGGATCGACATTTACGCGGGTAAAACCGCGGGGCGCAGCTAGTATTTTATAAATTGGTTTCAACAAACACTAACACGCCAAAAAATATCCATACTTGATTAATCAGACGAACTTACCTTAAGTGAAGTCCGATTACAATTTCATGAAGGATGAACTGAAATATAATTGATTACAGAGTAGTTCCCAATTCGCTAGTATTTGGCATCGCAGTTTTAGAGAAAATAAAAACTTTTTCTCTGTGGATTGGCAACCCTGATTTGACACTCTTTAGAGTAATGATGGGCGATTCCGAGATGTTTTAACAATCGAAAGAATCGGAGTCGTTAAAATAAACCATCGAGTCAACCATCGACTCGCCGTTCTACAAAACAATCGAGATGTTTTTCGATTGTCTCGAGTCAATGGAATCGACCGCTAGTTTTCGACTGTTCGAATCAGTCATTCATCACTCTGACTCACCGAGTCTCGCTCGGTCACCGAAGTCAGTCGATTGCATGCATCAACCCGAGGTTCATGTTAGTTAGAGATGAGAGCGTGCCACATTCGATGACTCGAGTCGACAGAGCCACGCGTAATTTGTGAATGTTTACCTTTACTTACGACGACGATTACTTTGCACTGTTTTAATTTTAACTAGTTTTTAAATTCATTAAAATGCCAGATTCGCAATCATAACGCCAGTCAAGAACTCGCGAAACTAAACCATCGATGAACAACTCTCGAATGAACGCGCCATGCGCCAGTCGCAATACAGCTTAAACAGACCGAGTCGGACTCGAGTTCAAGTCGAAACAATCGAGAACCATCGAGATGTTCGAACAATCGAAACAATCGAATAAAACCTCTCGCCATCGCGCATCGCTACTTTAGAGATAGCGTTGCTCTGTTGGCCCATTCGACAAGGGACTGATCCTAAAAAGGATGGGCTGGGGGGGTAATTATATTTCAGTTCATCCTTCATGAAATTGTAATCGGACTTCACTTAAGGTAAGTTCGTCTGATTAATCAATTTCATTTCATGATGAACTGAAATATAATTGATTACAGAGTAGCTGTTTAGAGTAAAAGTCGACATGGGCCACTATTTTGAAGAGATACATATCAAAACAGCCATATATGAATCAAATTTATTTGAGGGTAATATAATCAAACTATAGTTTGCTAGCATGTACTTAGGTACATAATATCGATAATCTTAAGATATTCAACATGTCAGAATAAGACAAAATTATCCATTATGTGGTTTACATAAACATGGCATCATTAAAGACTTAACAAAATGACAATTGGCATATAGTATTTTCATGACAATAAAATTGCAATGAAAATACTAGCAGCAATAACATAACATCAGTACTATTACTATCAGTCTTGTCTCTTATTCAGATACAATTAGTAACAATAAATGCTATAGTGAAACATCTTTCATCAACATCAACTAACCTTTTGCCATATAACTAATCTATAACACTAATGACAGTGTACAAATAAAATAAATATTCATTGAAAACTTATTAATCTTTAAAAAAAAAAAAAAAAAAAAAGGAAAAAGAAATAATAATTACATCAAGTTGCCATTAAAGACAGCATTAATAAAGCTGTCATGTGGGTCATTAACATTCACTGGTACATCATAAAACCTGGCAAATGTAAGAGAGCTATCTGACCAGCCAGCAGTTTTCCTAATCACATCTAATGATACCCCTGCCTGTTTAGCAGAAGATGTGGCTGCATGACGTGTGCTATGTGAGGTAAATATTTTGGTATCAATACCACTTTCCTTCATAACTGATTTTATCCATCTACTAATTGTTTGTTTGGATGCTCTTTTATAAGGTTTCCTACTAGTTAATAGCAAATATTGTTCATCATTCCTAAGAGTTGATGTTTGCTCAATATATGTTTTTATAGCTCTAGCTGGGCAAACAATAGGGTTCTGATCGAAAAACGGTAGTTTAATTAATGTTTCAGATTTTGATAACAGTGATGTTTTTATAACATCAGTAATGTTGATATGTATTATGTTTTGTGACACGGATATATCTTGTATTTTAATTACTGACAGAGTCTGCACCCTTTGAGCAGTAGCAAGAGCTAATAAGGTGACAAGCTTTTTACTTAATTTTTCCAAATTTAAATTCACATTATCACCCCAATTAGACAGTAATCTTAGCACTATTGAAGGATCCCAAGTGTTAACATACCTACGTAGAGCAGGTTTAATTCTGAATAGACCCTTGAAGAAACGCTTGATTTGATCATCCCTGCCAATTCTTTCGTTTAACATAAGGGAAAGTGCAGATCTAGCTGTATTTAACGAGCTGTAGCCAACATTTGTTTTATGTATTTCAGTGAGGTATTGTATTACATCTGGTATTGAAGCTGTATAGATGTCCACACTGTGGCTTCGGCAGAATAACCACCAACTCTTATAAGTAGTACTATATTGCTTTAGCGTACCTGGTGAAATGGATGATAACATAATATTTAGTGAACCCTCTGGCAAACCTCTATGTCTGAATGCTTCCCGCAAAAGATGCTCGCTGCCAGGGTAAGCTGGTTGCTTAATGGATGTTTGGTACTGAAAGGAGATTGTAATAAATTATTATTAGGGTAGAATATGATTGGTTTTGTAACCATCAACTTTTTTGCCAAAGGGTACCATGGCTGACAAGTCCACAGTGGGTATACTAAGATTCCCTTGGCCCCATCGTTTTTAATTTTTTGCAGACATTTTGTAATTAATGCAAATGGTGGGAATGCATAAAAAAAATATGCGCTCCAGTCAAATGTGAAGGCATCTATTTCAAATGCATATGGGTCTCTATGCCATGACACATATGTTTTACATTTTGCATTGACTCTGGTAGCAAATAAATCAATACTTGGCTTGCCAAATTCTTTTTCTATTCTATTGAAAGCATCTATTGATAATCCCCACTCTGTGTCTATATTAGTATTTCTTGATTCCTCATCTGCCAAGTTATCTTTAGATTTTATGTAAGATGCCTGAACATTAATACACCTAGCTTCACACCAATCCCATATCCTTCTGCTAACATCATTTAGGTGTGGAAATTGAACACTACCCATCTTGTTAATGCAAGCAATGGCAGTAGTGTTGTCAATCCGAACAAGAATATCACAATTATTTTTTAAATTTGCAAAGCATTTTAAACCAAAAAATGCTGCCATTAGTTCTAACTGGTTTATGTGATATTTTTGTTCTGATTGTGACCACAGGCCTCCAACACTCTCACCATTGCAATGAGCACCCCAACCTGTCAGGGAAGCATCTGTATACACTTGTAAATCAAATTGTTTTGACTTATAAGTTTTGCTGTTATGCATTATGTTATCCCTCCACCATTGAAAATCTGACTGTAGTAACATAGGTATTGTCATGGATACATCATAATTGTTATTTGATTTCAATAATGCTGAATACCTAACATGTTCCATTTGTTTAGTATGTACTATGCCATATGGTATAGCTGGACATGCTGCTACTAAAGTGCCTAACAATCTAGCAAATTCTCTTATTTTACATTTTTTTAATTTTAGGAATTTATCAATCATACTCTTAATTGTATTTCTTTTTTCTAAAGGTAACTCAAGGCACATTGATGTGGAGTTAATCATGAATCCCAGAAATTTGCAATATTTACTCGGCACTAGGTTACTTTTTTCAGAATTAATAATGAAGCCTAAGCACTTTAACATACTAATTGTTGTTTCCATGTTTTGTAAACACTCATTATATGTTTGGCCAATGCATAAAAGATCATCAATATAGATTGTGGATAGGAAGCCTGAATTTCTTAGATAACCAACCACGGGTTTTAACAATTTAGTAAATACACTAGGTGCAGTACATAACCCATATGGCAATGCTGTAAATTCATATAAGATTCCATCAAATTCAAAACAGAGGTAATTTCTGTGTTCAGATGCTATAGGTACTAATAGGTATGATTCCTTAAGGTCTATGCAACACATATAATAATGATCATCTATTAATCTTACCGCAGTGCGAATATCCTCCATTTTAAAGTGACTAACTTTTATATACTTGTTCAAAGGCTTTAGATTTAAAATAAATCTTTGTTTGCCATTAGGTTTTGGAACCAGAAAAATCTTTGAGATGAATTCTCCCTTTGAATGACAACATGGTGTTATAGCTCCTAATTGTAAAAGGTTAACAATAGCTTCCTGCATATGTGGAATTTCACAATCAGGTAAATTATTTTTAGGGACTATACTTTGGTAAGGCTGAGACATGAACGGAATATGATAACCTTTAATCCACTGCAATATAATGGGGTCATTTGTTAATGACATCCAACAAGAAAAGTAGTTTTTTAAATTGCCAGCATGTACCTTGTTTATTTCCTGTTGTTGTAGTGGGCACCCCGGGTTCTCTCGGAACGCTGTGGGTTGAGGGACGTCCTGTGGTGTGATGGCTGTGGTCGAGTCCTTGGTCCACCTCGTGCCATCCCCTTGGTTGATTGACGCTGATTCAAATGTCGTGGTGGACCGTTCCTGTTTCCCATATATTTGTTATTTATGTTCTTAGCAGCAATTGCTGGCTTTGGTGCAGTCTTCTTAATAGAGTTTGAACTCTGTTGTATTATCTTATTTACCTTAATTCTTTCTGATAAATTGTCTCCATATAAAAACTCATTTCGGGTAGTATTTTGAGTCATTTCTAAGAAATGCTTGTCCAGTTGGGGAGCCACTAGTGACCTTCTTGTTTTAGTTTGTTGATGATGGAGGATCACACACCAATTTTGATGCTTCACCGAGTGATTTTAACATAGATATTTTATCTGGTGGGTTGTTTATTATATGAGACATGACTTTGCCTATTATTGTAAGCGCTGTGCCCATCTGTCTTTGCTGGTAGGCAATACACTTGTCTCTAGTTATTCCCGTTTCAGAGATCACTGCCTTTACTTCTTCATTCAAGATTGGGGCATCTAGGAGTTGGCAGTTTTCAGGCAAACTGTGACACTTTGTAATGTCATCTTTTTCAGTCTTAGACAGACCATGTGAAAGTAAGTAATTCCACCGTTTGCAAATGTCATTGTTAATTGTTCCTTCATATTTTTTTATATTGTCGTATTCTTGTCCCAGTGCCTGCACAAGTTCGGTATTCTGCTCCTCAGTAAGATGACTATCTGACGCCTCCGGTGACGCTACGGATTCAACCCCGGGGATTTGGACGTCAGATAATTATTCAGGACGCGATGTTTGAGGGTAAATTTCACTCTGTTCGGTGATTTCTTCTGAAATATGAGGAAAAAACAAACCCTTAAGGTTTCTCAACAGCATTTTTATTGCACTAAACAGTATCTCGTACTGTAAGCACATGCTGGATTGACAAAATCGGCATCACGTGCCGGTAACAGAAATCTGTTTTACATCAAAGTTGATATCTCGTATCAAAGTTGATCTTCGTGTTAAAGTATCTCGTACTAACACGGTATATTATACTCGACCATTGTAGCCAGCTAAGTTTTTTGCCTTGTTGCACCTAAAAAGCTTACCTTCGTTATCCGGGGTAATGGCGCGCAAAGGGCTCCGGTCACGGTCGACACTTTGTCGCCCGCGCCGCACGGTGGGCTGAAAATCGGCTTTCATAGACTTAGGCATTTTATTTTGCAAGTGCCAGTTTTTATGCCGGATATCACTTCTATTAGTTATAACAATATACAAAAATGACACCAGAATGGATTCTGCACAAAAACGAAGGAATTATAATTTTTTTACGAAAATTTTGTATGGAGCTAGTATGAAAAATCGAAATATCTCTAAAACGGCAGGGATAACCGTAATATCTTTATAGGAGGTTATAGTACTAATTATTTATGATTTTTTGACATACGTTACATAATATTTGTAGATGCCGTTTTTTTTTAAAAAATCGACAAAATATTTTTATTTATTTTTACATATGAAACGTTCTTTTTAGTGTTTAAGTTGAAGAATTAGGAGCTTTAACAACTCTTAACATAAAATAGCATCACCCCTATAGACCTGAAGGACTAGACAGAGGTGTGTAGTATCTTGTTGATCTTGTAAGATTTCCAACAATACCAAATAGTTGAATATCAATGTCAAAGTGCCCATGCTGTCGCTTCTTTTTGAAAGATAGGGGAATAAAATTGTTTGTTGTTGAATGTGAAATGCGTACGGAGAGTGACTGCAAGCAAATATTGATTGGCCAAGTTGCGTGCAAACTTTAATAAATCAAGAACCAACTATTGATGAGATACCAAGAGCACGCTCAGTCTCTCCAGAACCTTCGACATCATCGACTGTTGGAACAATGACAAAAAGGTCCCGAAAACCAGTCAGTTACGGATTCATCAGCTAGAATTACACTTCAAGCTTTACTTGACATCACGGTGAAGCGGATTCTTCAAAGTCTTTCTGATAATGTGGAAAATAAGCAGTTAAAGCTGATATCGAAGTGGGGATTTGATGGTGCTGGTGGTGGTGGAGTTCTCCTGGTCCACCATCAGCTCCATATTACCATTCACATCGTGGCGAGCATAAATTGCTTAGCAATCATATTAAAGTAATCGAATCGCAACCCGTGAAATACTTAAATATTATTGAGTAGTTCCGGTGTCCATCTGTGGTCTTCATCATCAGTTCCACTTCACCAAATGGTACTTTCCGAGAGCAAATGCACGAATTACTATAAAAAATACCCAAATCGCTATAGGTGTGCCTATAATATTTGAAGAGTTCCTTCGATTTCTCCAGGATCCAATCATCAGATCCTGGCTTGGTGACTATGGGACCACTTCAGAAGTATCTCCTTTCGAACAAAAAAATAATTTTGAAAATCGGTCCACAATTGACGGAGTAATCGCGTAACAAACATACAATAAAAATAATAAACATACCGTCGAATTGAGAACCTCCTCCTTTTTTTGAAGTCGGTTAAAAAGGAAGACAACCTTTTTTGCTGAAACTCTCGACCTAATACAGTTTCCGGAAACTGAGTTCGAGTTTGTAGGTATATCCAATCTGGATTCTGACTTGGAATTGGAGTCCGACAACGAAAGTTGTAAAGAAAATTTGTAAAATTTAATTATTTGTTATGTTAGTTTATTGTACCAATATGTTTAGTTAATAATTTCATAGATTATTGTTTCAAATATTTTGTATAATTGAATTTATAGCACTTAGATATTATTTTTGTTACTTTTGTTTTATTTAAATTACCTATCAATAAAAGTATATATTTACAGTCTATTTTTATCACATATTCTTAATATTTGGGGAAAAAACATGCTTCCTAACGATGTTCTTAACTTTGACACAGTTCACGGATCGTTTTGAACAGTTTCATATGTAAAAATAAATAAAAATATTTTGACGATTTTTAAAAAAAAAACGGCATCTACAACCATTATGTAACGTATGTCAAAAAATCATAAATAATTAGTACTATAACCTCCTATAAGGATATTACGGTTATCCCTGCCGTTTTAGAGATATTTCGATTTTTCATACTAGCTCCATACAAAATTTTCGTAAAAAAATTATAATTCCATCGTTTTTGTGCAGAATCAATTCTGGTGTCATTTTTGTATATTGTTATAACTAATAGAAGTGATATCCGGCATAAAAACTGGCACTTGCAAAATAAAATGCCTAAGTCTATGAAAGCCGATTTTCAGCCCACCGTGCGCCGGTTTGAACTGAGGCTGCGCCCGCGCTCACTATCGTGATTCCGTCTTTTGCTTCGTCTTCGACGCCGACGCTCCAACTTTTTACTGTATTTCTCTATTTTTCGAAGTATTTTTCTTCGGACACCATTTTTGTATGCGATGCCGGCAAACGCGCGAAAAAGAAGTGTCAAATCAGGGTTGCCAATCCACAGAGAAAAAGTTTTTATTTTCTCTAAAACTGCGATGCCAAATACTAGCGAATTGGGAACTACTCTGTAATCAATTATATTTCAGTTCATCATGAAATGAAATTAATATTATAAATTCGAAAGTAAGTCTGTCTGTCTGTATGTTACCTTTCAAGCCTAAACCGCTGAACAGATTTAGATAAATTTGGTATAGAGATAGCTTGAGCCCCGGGAAAGGGCATAGGATACTTTTTATCCCGATATTCCCACGGGATCGAGACTTATGCGAGTGAAACCGCGGGGCGCTGCTAATATCATATAAACTGGATGAGATTTCCACTAATTCCACTCCAGGACTCGTCTGCTCAGACGGCCAACGGTCTTTTCAAAGACATGGCCAGCCCACTGCCATTTCATATTATGTACTATGTTTGCAACTTGTAAAACACGTCCAACGACGACCTCTTATCGATCCCATAGTTTAAGAAGCGCAGTGACGTGCATTGCATATAGGCATATAAGCAGTGCCTACCTCGATATATCAACATAAACCTGTCAATTACATTTTTGTGTGTGCCCCACAATTAAGAAACTCACAAAATTATCATACTCGTAGCTAACAAAAAACAAAATCTTCATACAAACACGCGCGGCAGTAGGCAGTCTCCGGACGGCCTACTCGGCTCCCGTACTATTCGCACATTGTCATCAAAATTAGAAATACGTACCTCTCACGCGTAATACCATGACGTTCGACCTTCGCAATTTATCACCCTTAAGTAGGCATGCCTACTCAAATAACCACACTTTTGACCTCACTTTTTTTTTTCTGATTAGTGACCGCGTTTGCCTAGACTAGACCCGGCCTAGTGCCTACCTATTCTGAAAACCAATGCACGCCACTGAAGTAGAGAGAGAATTAGTCCCTTAACTTTTAGCGTTACTTACAGTAAATCTATAATTAATAATTACCTCTTCGATTAATAATAAGAGTTACCTCAGTAATCTCAATGTTATTACTATTGGTGCAATAATTCATTATTAATTACCGCGATTAATAGTAATTACAGTGATACGTAATAATTATCATCACCTCTGGGAGTAAACAGGGTCATTCTTCGGAGTTGCAAAAGTCTAGATATTTTAAGGTGAACGTCTCTTGCATTTTTATCAAGTATTTTATCAAAATTTAGTCCCTGTCTCGGCTCGAATCCACGACCTACAACTCGTAAGTCGCGGCCTTTACCACCTGGAGCACCACAGATCTTGTTTATAACAATTTAATCGTTTCATTGGTAAAGTAGTTTTTAATTAGGTTTGGAAATCAAAGTAATTATCAATAGGTATCTATGAAGGCTATTGGGCTTATCTATTTATTTATCCATTTATTTCAGGCATCAAGTCCCATATAAAACACATACAATACAATATTAACATAACTTAAAAATACTATAAATACACACATCAAAAGTGTCTAGGGATCAAGCATTTTTATGCGGATTTCTTGAGATTGAGATGTGGCTTTGTAATAAATTTATGATTTTATAAATTTATATGGATCCTTTTTGGTGCATTTCATAATTTGAATCAGGAACTGTGAATCAAATTCGAGTAAAAGATGAAAATCAGCTGTCAATATTTTCCCTATAAAAACATACAACGCATTGAAGACATTATTAGTGCTACTGTTTCCCTACTACTGATTAAAACCAACGTTATTATGGAGCGGCGACGTCATTTAAGCAGGGAAGAAATGCTCAGAGCCGTGGGAATGATAGAAGCTGGTTCCAGGCAACGTACTGTGGCTTTAGCTCTGAATACAAGTCAGAGTGTTATCAGTCGACTTTGGACACGTTACCGAAGCACTGGTACCGTGGCTGAGCGCCATGGAGGACGGTATCGCTGCACCACACGGAGACAAGACCGATACATTCAAATCTTAACTCGAAGAGCTCCAACAATAACCGCCATGATGTTAGCCGTGAGGCTTCATCACTCTTCAGGGAACTTAATTAGCGACCAAACAGTCAGAAACCGCTTGCATGAAGTGAACCTTCATTCCCGAAGACCGCTACGGGTACCACCTATAGCAATGCACAATCGTAGGATTCGATATCAATGGGCTCTTGAACACAGAAATTGGGCAGAAGAACAATGGCGTTTCGTGTGCTTTTCTGATGAGTCTCGTTTTGGTATGAGACCGGATACAAGACGTTTACGACACTGGAGAACCCCTGGACGCCAACAGCGATTAAAATCCTGCCAGGAAGTCCATCCTTATAGTGGTGGAACCATCATGGTATGGGCGGGTATTTGGATCGGCGGAAGAACTGAGTTGATTTGGATCAGAGGCAACCTCAACGCTCAAATTTATGCTGAGACGATTGTATCAGACGTCATCGTTCCTCTACAAGTGCAAATCGGTCCCTTATTTCAGTTAATGCATGATAATGCACGACCGCACACCGCAAGAGTTGTAAGACAGACTCTCGCCGCAGCTAACATCAATGTCCTGCCCTGGCCTGCTCAGTCGCCAGACTTGAACCCGATTGAGCATGCATGGGATATGCTACAGAGAAGAGCTCTGCCGAATATGGAGGGTATCCAGTCGCAAGAAGACCTTTTTTTGTTGTTGCAACGAACATGGGCGGCCATTCCACAGCGTGATTTGGATGAACTCATTTTGAGTATGCCAAACCGATGTTCTTGTGTTGTTAGTGTTCGCGGTAGAAACACGGATTATTAATTGTTTAAGTTACCCAATAAAATTTTAAAGAAAACTGTTATTTCAGTCTTTTTTTCGAACTTTTGTGTTAGTGGTTCAAATGTCAAAAATCCCTTTATTAGGAAAATGGCAAATTTCTTTATTAATGCAAAGGTGACTTGGTTTATCGTTACTATGACAAACGAAAACACTTTATTTGATGAATCCTTAAAGAAAATTTTAATTAATATCAATCAGGAGAAAAGTTATTGCAAAAATATATGTTGATCCCTAATTCCCTAGACACTTTTGATGTGTGTATATACAGGTTGAAATTGAAAACATGCGACAAATCGAAATGGGAGATTGTACTCATCATTATGAAAAGCTTTTACTATGGGACCAAACCTGAAATCGCGAAAAACAAAACAGCTGCTTCCTACATTTTGACGATTTATGCGAACATAAATGTAGGGAACAGCTGATTTTTTTTCGCGATTACAGTTTTGGTCCCATAATAAAAGTTGTTCATAATAATGAGTACAATCTCCCATTTCGATTTGTCGCATATTTTCAATTTCACCCTGTATACGACATTATAATTACACTAAAATCTAACTAAACACGAAGTGTCTGCGTCGAGTTTCGCTGACTGGTGTCATGTAGCCGGCCACAAAACCGGCGGTACACAACACCCTTCGGCCAGAACTCTTCCTTGAGGAAGTTCTCGAGATGATGTGTCGGTACACGCACCACGAACGACTTGAAGTATTGGGGTTTCCATGTGGGATTTCTCAGCAGCAGCCCGGAGTCTGGATTTGTGCCCGGGTGACCACCACTGCTCGAACAACCGACTTCAAAAAAAAAACACTACAAAGTGATAAATAACTTTAATTTCGGAAGTCGGTGTCGTTGGTTCCGCATTTTCGTTTTTTGACACCGACTTCCGAAATTAAAGTCATTTATCACTTTGTAGTGTTTTTTTTTTGAAGTCGGTTGTTTTTTTTTTGTAAAAAAGTTTTTATTTTTCACTTTTTTTAGTTGTACACCTACCTTACAAAAAGTAAACGAAAAGATCGTTAATGTAGATAAATTTTTAGATTTTTGTTGATTTTTCAAAAACCGCTCGTCCGATTTCGATAAAAATTTTCATGGGACCATTTGGGAAGTATACCCTTTCCAACAAAAAAATAATTTTTCAAATCGGTTGGCAAGCGACGGAGTTATGCGCGAAAAAAACAAAAAAAAAAAAATACAAACAGCCGAATTGAGAACCCCTCCTTTTTAGAAGTCGGTTAAAAACGAAACGAATCGAAAAGCACGTGCCATTCTGTATCGTTTTTAACGGCCAAAAACACATTCGGCGAATATAAAACTACTTTAAAATAATCAGTAGAGATACTAAATGCATTTTAATTGTGAATTATTGTTGCAATCACAATTGCAAACTATCAATTACAATTTGAGGTAATTAATGGTGTTTAAATGAATCTTTAATTGATGTTAATTTTCTTGTTATTTTCTTGTCAAAATGCAGACAAGGTGCAATTATCAATTCTGATGATATCAACCTGTAATTATTTAACTGGAAGGAAAAGGCCGCTCTTCATCATCTGTCTAGACTTTTCTAGGCTAAAATCGTTATTTTATGCTTAGATTCGTCTCGACATCTCAGCAATGACATCTGCCTAGCCTTTTCCCATCTATGTTGGGATTGACTCAGATTAAGGCGGTACACCGACCAAATAACCTTGAGCGTTCGCGACAGAGACAGAGAGCGACACGACTTCCTCGTACGAAAGGGATGCAGCGTACCCTGCGCACGCCCCTTTATCATAAAACTCGCAAATTTTTTGGAATTATTTTAATAAAATAGGAATAGCGATCTTTTTAAATAAATTAAAACATGGATTGTTTAGATTTTTAAATTATCTATCCATTGGTGAAATCCTCAAATAAATAGAACGTCAACTTTAGCAAAAGATTAATGCAATCAATAATTTTAGTCACTTTTTTTAAAAGGAGATTTTAAATGTATTAGTAACATATAAAAACAAATAATAACGTGCAATGTGATGATAGGATATCGAACATTAATAATGTGCTTTCAGATGTAGTTTATTTCTCATAATTTTTGAGTTAATAGCCTCTGAATAACGAAGAAAAACGCGGTTTTGGTCGGGGGACCGCCTTAAACGGATGCAGTACAGAATTAATCTCCATTAATGTATCTATACAACGGTATATAAATTAAAGGATTATAACAATAGAAACAGTTGCAGAAAGGAGGCAATTTTTTTTTTTTGTAAAGCGCTCTAATGCTTTGCATTATAAGTCGTGCAATAAAAATACAATCGTACAGCTTATCGTAAATCCACTAAATGCAAGGTTATTGTCAGATAAACGATAATATAGGCGTGTTATGATAAGATAATTAACATCAAATAGGATGAAGTGTACATGTGGCTTTTATACTTTATCTTAATTTATTACTTTACTAGCTGTGCCCGAGACTTTAACGAAAACGTTTAAATCTTTTTGCGCGGAACCCTAATTATGTTTCTAAAATAAAAGCCTTAGTTACTACTTATTATATCAGCTATCTGCCAGTGAAAGTTTCGTCAAAATCGGTCCAGCCGTTTCAGAGATTAGCCGGAACAGACAGACAGACTGACAAAAATTATTATACATCCATATGCGTTTTGTAAAAAGCGGTTATTTATTATATTATTATTTTAATATTACAAACAGACACTACAATTTTATTTATTTATATAGACTAGAAAGCTTCGCACGGTATACTTTTGCGGGATTCATGTTATCAAATAAAAATACAATCGCACAGCGGCTTATCATTATCACAAATCCACTAAAGCAAGGTTATTGTCAGATAAATGATAATACAGGTTGATTTTTTTTATCTGTTTCATATGTTTAGGTCAAGTAGGTACAAACTTTTAGGCAAAAATAACATACCAACTTTAACTGGGAAAAAAAAAAAAATATACTTCGTCTAAGACATGTATCCAGCTTCCAAACACCCTATATCATTTTCTCAGGGTCTTCTAATGCCCCCTTGAAAGTCTCAAACGCTCACGAGAGGGCGTTATCGCCATCACAACCACCAGTCAGTGTGGCGTAACTATAGGGTGGCATTGGGGCAACATGCCACGGGCCCCCAGTCAGAGAGGGGCCCCGGTCCGAGAAGGCCTTGAGCACAGAAAGATGCTAACATAAGGACAAGGTGTTAAATTTTGTAGGGGAAACCATGAAATGTACGCGGAAGTGCTATAAAAAAATAAAAAAACATAACCCTCCTTCTGGCGCAGTCGGGTAAAAACTATAACGTTGGTTGAGCTTCTTTTCATTGAGGGAGGGCCCCATCCCTTGAATATGCCACGGGCCCCAAACGGTATAGTTGTTACCGGCCAAACCCGATTTCAGGACAAACTAGTTTAGCCTAGGCTAAACTAGTTCTTCCTATGAACCTCGGGGTGCCCTTCGCTCGCCCTTGGATCTTATGTCGACGGAGCCACAGTATAATATAACGGAGCCCCGCTTCGCGGGGCCCCTATTTCTGTGTAAAGGGTTTAAAGTAACCTAACCAAACCGAACCTCGGGGTGCCCTTCGCTCGCCCTTGCATCCTATGTCGACGGAACTAGTTTAGCCTAGGCCAAACTAGTTTGTCCTGAAATCGGGTTTGGCCGGTAACATAGTTACTCCACTGACCACAGACACACACGAAAAGCGAGTTTGTCTAAAAACAACCGACTTAAAAAAAAACACACTACTAAGTGATAAATAACTTTAATTTCGTAAGTCGGTGTCGTTGGTTCCGCAATTTCGTTTTTTGACACCGACTTCCGAGATTAAAGTTATTTATCACTTTGTAGTGTTTTTATTTTGAAGTCGGTTGTTTTTTTTTTGTAATAGTTTTTATTTTTCACTTTTTAGTTGTACCTACCCCACACAAATTCAATTAATACAAGTGCATTGAAGAATTGAAGACACCGACTAGAAGAATCATCAAAATTCGCATAGAAATGACGGAGATGCAGTAAATTTATGTACATAACTTCGTACATAAGAATAATTACCTAATGTATTATATACTAAAACCTTCCTGAAAGTATGTCGATCACATTAGTGAAAGAATTATCAAAATCGGTTCATTATTTTTTGAGAAAATCGCGGACATACAAACATACATACATACATACATACGGGTCGAATACAGAACCTCCTTTTTTAAAGTCGGTTAAAAAACAAGAGACGCGTTCGTCGCACGGCAGCAATGGCGGCATTTCAAAACATGATGATTCCTGTGTCAGATCTAGTTAAATATTATTGTGTTATGAATATAAACCTTCCGGAATAAATGCTGTAAATAATGGTGGGAACCGCAGCAATATCCATTGTGTTTGTGTAGTTTAGTTCTAAATGGTCACGTGGTATAGTCGTTTTATTGCAGGTGCATCGTACAGACGCCAGCACATCAACCTACTACAATCTGTCAAATTTCTTTAATAGATTTTCAACTTTATCACTAAAACATAAGGTTCAAAGTTGATTGGGAAAATCTGACAGTTTCGGGTAGGTTGATGTGCTGGCGTCTGTACATTATAAATATTTACTTTGACACAGAGACAGGCATGAAGCGGCTGTGTTTTTAACCGACTTCAAAAAGGAGGAGGTTCTCAATTCGACTGTACTTATGTCTTTTTTAGGGTTCCGTACCCAAAGGCTAAAAACGGGACCCTATTACTAAGACTTGGCTGTCTGTCTGTCTGTCCGTCTGTATGTCAGTCATAACTTTTGAACCGTAAAAAAATTCACTGACATTCTCAGGGTTAAAAAGTTTGGAAATGACCTTGCCCACGCCCCTATTCGATTTGATCCATACTTCCAGGGACACCCTGTATAGACGAATCGAACAATTTTTTACTACGAACACGCGGTGCAATATTTTGCACGTTGAAACGAATAAGCCCGGGCGACCCGGGCCTCGCGCATGCGCAAAGGACCTGCAGGAAAAAGAAGATGGCGTAGGTCATACATACTGTATAAGTGCATTATCAACATACTGGTTTTCTCCCACGTAGAATTAAATGCGAATCGATGATTATTCATGTTGGCTTATTTTTTTTTTGTGTCGGTTGAGGTCTTTGCCCTGCAGAACAGTAACAGGCAGATATGAATATGAATGATAAAATATCCATACTAATATTATAAATTCGAAAGTAAATCTGTCTGTCTGTCTGTTACCTTTTCACGCCTAAACCGCTGAACCGATTTAGATGAAATTTAGTATAGAGATAGTTTGAGTCCCGGGAAAGGATATAGGGTACTTTTATCCCGATATTCCCACGGGATCGAGACTTGTGCGGGTGAAACCGCGGGGCGCAGCTAGTACACTTGGGAGCAAATAAATCGAGCCACTTCCTTTTTTCACGTATAATGGTTATTATTTTGGTATTATGGAACGTATCAAATCGAAACATATATCGCCTAAGAGCTTATTTAATAATCTTTACAATGAGGGTAAATTATTGAATGATAACCTTATTTAATGATAAATTATTGGCTCTGAAAGAAAAACGGTAATTTTGATAGAAAATTGTCAGTCCAGAAAAAAACAATTAAAAACAAAATTATGGTATAAACTTATTCTTAATATCTTGTATTACCCCCCCTTGCCCTGATTTCGATAGATTTTCTGGACTGTTTTAACCCTACAATTTTCTATCAAAATTACCGTTTTTCTTTCAGAGCCAATAATTTATCACTAAATAAGGTTATCATTCAAAAATTTACCCTCATTGTAAAGATTATTAAATAAGCCCTTAGGCGATATATGTTTCGATTTGATACGTTCCATAATACCAAAAATAATAACCATTATACGTGCAAAAAAAAGCAAGTGGCTCGATTTATTTGCTCCCAAGTGTATAATATAAAGAATGAAATTTACAATATAATGATAAAATATATTTTATAAAATTAATTTTACAGCAGGGGCAGTGGTGGCCCAGTGGTAACGGCCGCGACTTACGAGTTTTAGGTCGTAGGTTCGAATCCAGACAGGCGCTTTACTTTGTGTAAATTATTTCATCACCACTGCTCTCAAAACAGTGAAGGAAAACATCGTGAGGAAATTGGCATGTCCTAGAACCAAAAATTCGAAGACTTGTGACATCTATCTACTTATCTACCCGCACTGGACCCGCGTGGTGGGTTACGGCCCACTCCCTCTCACAGAGAGGAGGCCTGTGTCCCAGCAGTGGGAACATTATAGGTTGATTATGCTATGTTATGATCAATACGCTCATTTTATACAACTTCACGCCAGTTTTTCCCGAATAATTAGGCAGAGGTGGTCTTATAGTACACTCACAATTCATCATCTGCCTGCCTTTTCCCAACTATGTTGGGGTCGACTTCCAGTCTAACCGGATGCAGCTGAATACCAGTGTTTTACATGGAGCGACTGCCTATCTGACCTCCACAACCCAGTTACTGAGTAATACGATACCCCTTGGTAAGACTGGTTGTCAGACTTTCGGGTTTCTGACGACCCGTAACGACTGTCAAAGATCCACGAATGACAGCCGGGACCAACGGCTTAATGTGCTATCCGAGACACAGAGGGGTCTCGGTATGTAAAGATGGTCACCCATCCACAGACCAACCGCGGCAAGCGTAGCTTAACCTGATCGATCGACCTGTGCGGCTGTTATTATTTAGCCACGGACCCCTCAACGGGTCGGCAGGTGTTTATAAGAAATCAAAACATTACAACTATATTATTTGTTTACGTACACTCAATAAGGCGTATTTCATCACTTGGCATTCTGCCTAACTCACAAGATTTATTGCCTAAAGTTATTTAATTGTCGTTATTATAAACAAATTTATATTTAAACTTGTCTACATTAATCATCTTTTGTGATTAATTAATAACATACAATTGGCCAGAAAGCAATGGTGGACTGGTGGCGCAGTGGTGACAGCCGCGAATTACGAGTTGTAGGGCATAGGTTCGAACCCAGACAGGCGCTTTATTTTACTTCAGGCATCAAGACCCATATAAAGCACATATATACAATACAATATTAATATAACTTAAAAATACTATAAATACATACAACATTATAATTATTAGGTACACTAAAAAACTAACTAAACACGAATACGGTATTTGTGTACCTAATTTTATTTTTATTTTTTATCATTGTTCCTCTCAACCGAAGCCCCTGCCATCTAATTTCTACACCACCCTTGGGTAGAGAATGCCTAAGGCATTAAGTCCGCCTTTGTACCTTTTTGTGCGGAAAGTTTAAATAAATGTTAGTTTTCGTCTAAATCTCCGAGCTAAGTAACTAGACGAAAACAAGCATTAGGTACTTAAAATAAATACTCTTGTTTATCGATTTTATTCAATTTCGAGCGGCCATTGTTGTTTACATCTTTGGCAAATTTGGCGCGGTCGGACTTTAAGTCTGGCTATTTTTCACTCTCCTTCCAAAATCCGATTACATTGATATCTTGCACACTCATGACACTTTGATTGTCTCCTTTCATCATCATCATTTCAGCCGAAAGACGTCCACTGTTGGAGACAGGCCTCCCCCAAGCACCTCCACTTCGACCGGTTCTGTGCTTCTCGCATCCAACGAGTTATTTTGTCTCCTTATACCAAAATATAAATAAGTTTCAGCCGCCAACACTAGAAAAAAAAAGTTGTTTTGATGCTATCTCATAGTTCGGCGTAGTAAAATCTGGTTGTTGTTTTTCTAAAAATAATTGCACTGAATATTATTATCATAAGTAATCTTACTTCCTGCTAATATTATAAACGCGAATGTTTGTGAGCATGGATGGATGTTTGTTACTTTTTTAAGCAAAAACTACTGAATGGATTTGGATTAAATTTGGCACACAGGTAGTTTATAACAAGGATTAACATATTATAGGGTATTTTTTATCCCAATATTCCTACGGGCTCGAAACTTATGCGGGAGAAAATGCGGGGCGCTGCTAGTGTTATAAATATTTTAGTTAAAAGGTTACGCAAAAAATCTAGCCAGGCCCCAAAGAGGTGTCTCAGAAGTAGTTATTATTCAAAACAGTCGAAGTTAAGACCTACTTGCACAGTCTTAATTTGCGCCCAACGGGGTATTGCGTAACACACTATCAGTAGGAATGGCTTTCATTTTGACAGTTCAACAACATTCATTGCGTTATTTACGTTGCCGGGCAGACGAACTTTTTAAACCTATGTAGCAATGGATTAGCAGTATCGTTCAAAACCCTCGGATTATGATTGAAATTGTGTTACGCAGTTGACAACATTTCAAACATGACACGACCTTTAAACAAAAATACTAGGTATTTCTTTATTTTCGTATCCTGAGTATTCCTGAGTTCTAATATATATATATATTTTTTATTTCTAAATTTCTGAGAAAAAAAAAGTCAAAAAACATGTGATGACGTCACATAAGTGGCGGAATGAGGTAGTTACCTTTGCGCATTCCAATGTCTTTGATGAAAACATTACATCAAACATGTCAATGTCACCTCACAAAGTTCACTCAACCTCCATAGAAAAGGGAGGATCCTCCAACCAGACGGGTGTTGTGTCTGGCGGGCAACTGCCCAATGATTCATGTCGGGCTGTTGTATATATGCTAGTTGCGAGGTAAACTCTGCTTGCGCGATGCAGGATTTGCGTGACGTCAGTATGACGCGTTGTTCGCATGTGGCGTTGTAGGTACCGCTACATCACTCCCCCCCGGAGACCGGAGGTCGATAGTGGGCTGAGTCTTGTATCTTGCGATGCTTGCCAGGCCAGCTGAGGTTCCAGTGAGTCGGAACCGGTTGCCGCATAGTTCACGGTGAGTCGGAACTGTCTGCGAAGATGTCCCCAGTGAGTCGGGGTGGCGCTGCGTTATGCTCCAGTGCGTCGGATGTAGTACAGCGCCGGGTTGAGGCTGACTGCTGGCGTCGACCAGGAGAGGCTTATTGAGGGCTCTGCTTGTAGACCGGCCGAAAGTGCAGTGTGCTGTGCCGAGATTGCTGATGAGGCTGAGGGTGATGACCAGGTATGCGCGGTCGCTGCATGCTCGTGGTCAGGATACCCGTTGAAGCCGTGGGTGCTGGCTGGCTGGGTGACTCGCCGCTCTAAAGCTTGCGGGAGTGATGATGACGTCACGCTGAAGTAGGTGCACGAAGGCTGCGCTGACGTTCATGTTCGGGGTCACCAGTATAGAGGTATGAGGAACAGGGTGTAAAGTTCACTCATTCTCTATAGAAAAGGGAGGATCCTCCGACCAGACGGGTGTTGTGTCTGGCGGGCAACTGCCCAATGATTCATGTCGGGCTGTTGTATATATGCTAGTTGCGAGGTAAACTCTGCTTGCGCGATGCAGGATTTGCGTGACGTCAGTATGACGCGTTGTTCGCATGTGGCGTTGTAGGTACCGCTACAAATGTAACTAGAAAACAACTAAAAAACTGAATTGAATTCAACAATTTTTTTTTCCTATCAACTCGACACGCTGCTTACTGTTAATATTATCAATTTTTGATTGATATTTCGCCAATAAAATGGATCCCTATGAAAAATATACGCCATTGAAGGAACCAAAACACAACGACTGAGACTAAGTGACATCTAACAGTTTTTTTGACGGGTCACAGTAAAGCAAAGGTATATCGCCATTCTACCGTAAGCATTACGTCATCTGGCGCTTACGTCTTTTTAGAATACACCGAATTTCAAAGTTGAAATTATGAATGAAAAGTACATAATTTCGAAAAACGAAAAAATATGGGTGTCCTAGATTTGAATTTACTCTTACATGCAGGTTAAAAATATGAAATGTTGTCAATGCTCTTCCTCCTTCTCTAGTTATACTGTTACCTATGTTATTAAATTCTAGGTATACTGTTATATTATTAGGTATACTGTTATGTTAGTTTTAGTTTTAATTATGATCTGGCAGTTTGAGTAATTTACGCGGCCTACCCAAATGTCCTTTCTTTGGTATTGTTCGTCGAATCCTTGAGCTCCTCAAGTTCTGAGTTGAGCTGCACGATTTTTGACAAATGCGTGCACTGACTGGACAGATCCCCTCAATATGTGTGGTTCTTTCCTCAAAAGACCATTTTAGACACCAATCTGCATGGTCCAAGATTTTGTCTGGACCTTAAAAGAGACTGTGACCTCTGAGTTTGTTTCGGCCTTTCTTCTCATAGCAGTTAGATAGGAAACGCCGACCTCAACTAGCTTAAAAAAAATATGTTTGACGTGTGAAACTGTTTGTACAAACCTACTTACAGAAAATAAATCATTTATCATTAACCGGTCAAGCGGCGCGGTTCGCCGATCGGCGACGAAACAATAGAAAATCAATTGTGTCTCATCAGCGTAGCTTGACAGATTAAAAACATATCTTCTCTCCTATTACAGAAACTTCAAATGTGTGGCACGGTGGAGGAGATGAGGGAAGTAGCCGGCAGGATCTGTCGGAACTACCTCCACGGAGCCTGGAAGACCGTGGACCCTAAAGAGCTGGACTGCAAAAGGATCAGGTGAGGCTTCTTGATTTAATTAGTTGGCAGGATTTCACCCATACTCGAACTACATAAGAAAGAAAAGAAAGAAAGAAAAAGTATTTATTGCGACTCGTACAGGAAGATCACAAACTAAACTAAACACATTAAAAAAAATTAAAAACCAAGTTATATAAAAAAAGAGTAGCAAAAAGAAAAATGAGACAGAAACTCCTATACGAGGCCAAAAGGCTCCTATCTCAGCATGATGCTGTGACATTTAAAAAATAAATGTCGCAGCGCTGGTATTCTGATAGGGCCCGCTGTGATGTCACGGGCAGTTACAGAAATAAATAAATAATATCATGTAAAATATTAGCAAATAAAAATAAAAAAAACAACCGGCTTCAAAAAAAAACACTACAAAGTGAAAAATAACTTTAATTTCGGAAGTCGGTGTCGTTGGTTCCGCATTTTCGTTTTTTGACACCGACTTCCGAAATTAAAGTTATTTTTCACTTTGTAGTGTTTTTTTTGAAGTCGGTTGTTTTTTTTGTAAAAAAGTTTTTATTTTTCACTTTTTAGTTGTACCTATCCCACATAAATTCAATTAACACTAGTGCATTGTAGACACGACTCGAAGAATCATCAAAATTCGCATAGAAATGCCGGAGATGCAGTACATTTATGCATATAACTTCGTACATAAGAATAATTACCTAATGTTTTATATACTAAAACCTTCCTGAAAGTACCTATGTGGATCACACTAATGAGAGAATTATCAAAATCGGTTCAGTAGTATTTGAGATAATCGCGGACATACAAACATACATACATACATACGGGTCGAATACAGAACCTCCTTTTTTAAAGTCGGTTAATAAAATATTAATTTTTAATCCGCGCCAGACGTAACCTCATTACTTGTCTATGCCTTGAGTGTCACAGGCAACAGGCAGAAAAACTCGTCATATGATAAAAATATTTTATATTACCAATATTATTAATATATTGTTAGGACAGAAGTGAAATGACAATTAAATAACAGAATTATTTAATAATCTAATAACTAATCACATGAATTATGAAAAGAGTTATCAACCATAGTAAAATTACAATCAGAGGAACACAATCATCACTAAACAAATATTAAAGAAAAAATAACGAGAACCAGATTACACCGAACGGCTGACAGATAGTGCTTCTAGCAGCAAAGCTGTCAAAAAGCATAGACCACCAAACAAGAACCAGAGAGCCTGACTCGCCGCCTGCGGCAGCCTCCTTTCAGTGACCGCGTCCTCCGCGCTCTTGGGCCGGGTAGTAGTATCTAACAATATTATAATTAAAAATATTATTGGTTGTGGCTAAGAAATAACAGCCGCACGGGTCGATCGATCAGGTTAACCTTTTCGACGCCCATCTACATAATACGCGATGTGTCCTCCAGCGCCACGCTACAAATGTATAACGTATCTATAGTAAAACGTAGGGATGGGATTAATGTCCTATCGATAAATAATATTATAAGTTGAAATTAACGTTTATTCACCAATTTACGAAGCTAAATAAAAACTGATACCGTATTTTCATATTTTGTTTTATTTCATAAAAAAATCAAAATGAAAACCTGGATATATTTCCCATAATAAAAGAAAAGAATTGCAAATTTATTAGACGTGTGTTCTAGAAGGCACATCCCTATTTGTCTCCAAATGTAATCCTTCTACTTCATATCACGTCGTTGGCGCTCGAGGCACGTCAAAATCCTTTCTGATATAAGGATGTCTAGATGTCGATGTCTATGGTATTTTTCTTTTTTCTATTCAATGTGGTCGAGTTACACGTGCATAACCTCAACCGATTCATGCATAATTTATTTCGTTTACTTACAAAAAATAGAACCAAATACAATCAATAGAAGCTAGATACGTGGTTTTCTATCTACGTGTTTTAAAAAAAAATTAAAATGGAGTGTAAGTGACTGTTTTACGCAGATGTTGCAGATCTTTTTTTTAATGGTAGGTATAGGTGTCGCAAAATACTAGCAATGATTTTTCTTGTTTTTAGAAACTAATAGAAAACGGAAGTACATTCCTGAAACGGAAGTTGACGACTTAACGTAATGTCAGGACGACGAACTATTTCAACATTCTGATTATTCACAAACTTTTTCTTATGATGAATCTACTCAAAAAGAAACAAGATGTAAACATTGCACTACACTAAAATGCACAAAGTCACTATGACCTTGAAACCCGTCCGCTTGTGACGTCACAGATTTACTTCAATACTAGTTCGTGGCGTTGTGCGCACTGACAACTAGCTACTTTGTAGGGATGGGTTTTTCACACGGTGTTTCACTATCGACAATGATTAGAAAACCTATTTATTCTTGATTAAGGCGAATAAAACGTAGTTTATAGTTTACAATATGTATAAAATATTATTTATTCACGTCATTTTCTTGCAATAATGATATTTATGATCGTTTTGACGAGATGAAATATAGCGAGGTCTTCATCGTGTCCCATCACTGGCTTACTTTATATCAAGTACTTGGCGTTGGGGGCACTAAAATATTTTGTGGCGTTTTTGTTTCTATTGAATATAAAACAAACAAGAACTTATTATGTGTGAAAAAGTTAAAAATATGGCTTATACCAGGGCAATTTTCCATAAAAACAAAATAAAAGGTCTTGTAAAAGTCGTAAATTTATTTTATACTATTATTACTTCTAATCAAGTAGTGGCGCTGAGGGCACGAAAATCTCGAACTTGTATACAAGTGATTGGCGTTCAAAAGGTTAAGCTGCGCTTGCCGCGGTTGGTCCGTGGATGGGTGATCATCTTTACATACCAAGACCCCTCCGTGCCTCGGAAAGCACGTTAAGCCGTTGGCCCCGGCTGTCATTCGTGGATCTTTGACAGTCGTTACGGGTCGTCAGAAGCCGGAAAGTGACAACCAGTCTTACCAAGGGGTATCGTATTACGCAGTAACTGGGTTGCGGAGGTCAGATAGGCAGTCGCTCCATGTAAAATACTGGTATTCAGCTGTATCCTGTTAGACTGGAAGCCGACCCCAACATAGTTGGGAAAAGGATGAGCCCTACGTACTTAAGTGCCGTGTTTAACGGCTCTCTGAAATTTAAATGCACATCGGTTATTTGTTTTGTGTTGAAGGTGGCCTTCAGCACTAAATGTTTGATCGAGAATCGATTCGCTTACGAGGTCAAGTCTTTATGGCTAAGTTACACGCGATCTGTTTCAAACTCAAAGCATTATTTAAATCAAACCATTTGCAGGCACTTTTGAATTGTCAAGGAGTCAGTCAGTTAGAAAGATGAAGCTATTCCAGAGCGTAGTATAGGTACCTATGGAGAAGAATGGGCAAGAAACTCTGGACATTTTTTTCCATGTTTATTTAATTGAAAGAAAAAGTATTTATTGCGATTCGTACAGGAAGAACAAAAACTAAACTGAACACAGTCAAAAATAAAAGTATATAAAACTAGCAGCGCCCCGCGGTTTCACCCGCATAAGTTTCGATTCCGTGGGAATATCGGAATAAAAACTATCCTATGTCCTTTCCCGGGACTCAAACTATCTCTATGAAAAATTTCATCTAAATCGGTTCAGCGGTTTAAGCGTGAAGAGGTAACAGACAGACACTTTCGCAATTACAATAATTACAATATTAGTATGGATAATATAAAAAGAAAAATGAAACAGAAAGTCCTATACGAGGCCAAAAGGCTCCTATCTCAGCATGATGCTGCGACGTTAAAAAAAAAAAATGTCACAGCGCTGGTATTCAAATAGGGCCCGCTGTGGATGCTTTGCCTCTGATGCCCAGATCGGGTATGTTATTGGGTTTATAATTAGCCCCTTTACTAATAAACATTGTATAGCGTCTGTATAGTTACACAACGCTTTGTCTTCTTCTTTCGAATGTCAAATTGCTGACGGCTGAAAGAGAGAAATCGGTGTGTAACTATTCATCAGATATACCTAATACGTTTATTAGTAGGGGGTAGGAGTTTAAATTTTACACGGGGTCTGGATTTGTGCCCGGTTGATGGCAAGAGGCTCGCCAATTACATGGGACTTAGGCTAAGGCTATAGAAGGCAGCGATTTGCGATGCGACTGGAAGAGCGAAACGAGATAACCATGGTATGGCTACATTATAAGCGAAAATCCGGCGTATATTCGGCGATGTGGCTATAGTATACATGCTATCAAATCATCCATCGCGGTTTACTATACGCATAATGTAGCCACACGCATATTTAGTAGCATTATTGAACTAGATATGAGTTTAACCTGTCGTGCATTTAGTATTGAACTAAATGTAGGACGCCACCATGGGATAAATACACCCAAATAGGCTCGGATGGAACAGTCGATATTAGTGCAGGATATCAACTCAGGGCGGCGGCTGATGAACATCTAGCACGTCAAAGGCGGCGCCCACGGACCCAGTCAGGGGTCCACTGTACACCCACCAACTCGCACTAGACAAGCGCGGTAGGTTAATTTGTCTAAACCCCTACGAGAGTAGGGGTTTAGACAAATTAACACACCGCGCTTGTCTTGGCTTGACTCTCTCTTGAGAGATCAAGAGAGAGTAGGGAGGCCTTTGCCCTGCAGTGGGACGTCACAGGCTAATAATAATAATTGAACTAGTCGTGCAATTGAGAAATTTTTTCTAATAAATTCGCTCCAATTTCACTGATATGTTGATGTAGCCGATGCCGTGATTACAGTATTGTTGTTGCTATCGTATAAAGAAATCAAAGATCGCTAGTAATATTTGATGTACGGTGTTGCCATATACGGGAGCATTCATTTTTATTTTTTTTTATCGCTCATGTGTCGCAGGTCGCGTCGCGGCCTAATGTAGCATAACTGGCGAATTGTGGGTGTAAGTACCTACAAATCTGGCTACACCCTTTAGGGTTCACAGGCGTTATGTTATGTCCAAGTTTACATATTAAACACAATAATATATTGACCTCTTTTATAAGTCGATAAAAACCGGTTAAAACCTTGTACTTTCCGGTTTTCATTATTATTGGAGATAAGGAAGTATGGAATAAACATATTAATCTTAATAATGATATTATCACAATAATTTGTAATTACATTATTAGATATTATGTTAAGTTATTTGAAAATCAAGTGAAATTGTCATTACTTAAAAATATTGCATAACTCATGAATGGATTATAAATGATGAATATTTTTTTTAATTTTTGACAGTTCTTTCATAAAAAAACTATCAGACGTCAATTTTATTCCACGAATTAAAATTATCGGTCGATTGAAAAATCAGCCGTACCGCCCGGCCACGACTTTTGTCTTACCGGCAAGCGGCGCGGTGTCTTTGTCAAATGCACTGCTAGCGTAGACGCTGCGAGCGTTGCGACGTGGTCGTGGCATGGTTCATACATTTTCGTATATTTGTTTTTACCGCTCGCCGCCCCGCGGTAAGCTGCCGCTGATAGCGGCGGTACTCCGACCAAAACCGCGTTTTTCTTCGTTATTCAGAGGCTATTAACTCAATAATTATGAGAAATAAACCACATCTGAAAGCACATTATTAATGTTCGATATCCTATCATCACATTGCACGTTATTATTTGTTTTTTATATGTTACTAATACATTTAAAATCTCCTTTTAAAAAAATTACTAAAATTATTGATTGCATTCATCTTTTGTTTCAAGTTCAAGTTGACGTTCTATTAATTTGAGGATTTCACCAATGGATAGATAATTTAAAAATCTAAATAATCCTTGTTTTTAATTTATTTACCAGTAAAAAGATCGCTATTCTTTTTTTATTAAAATCATTCCAAAAATTTGGCGAGTTTTATGATAAAGAAGCGTGCGCAGGGTACGTTGCATCCCTTTCGTACGAGGACGTCGTGTCGCTCTGTCTCTGTCGCGAATGCTCAAGGTTATTTGGTCGGTGTACCGCCTTAACATTAACGTCATAATTACAAAAGACAGTCCCCCAGCACGCCCGCTCTTCACCACCTTCCTAGCGCTTTCGCTGGGAAGAAGAAGTGGCGCAACAAACTCCCCAGCAGCACAGCTGTCTGTTCAGTTAGAAGAACTTGATTCTATACAGTAGTATATCCTTGTCACAATCTTCTTCTTCTTAGCGTGTCGATAGCAATCTAAATGTACTCGGCCCAGAATTCGGCTAGGTACTTGTTTGGGGCCATCACTAGCGTCCATCAGTTCTTGTAACGTGCAGCTGACAGGACACGCAGGGCACGATATTAAGTGTCCCATCGTTTGTGGAACAGCACCACATTTACACTCCAAGGCGGAGTCGTCTATAAATTTCCACCTGAACAGGTTTTCCTTGCTTCGGCCAACCTGGGTCCGGAGTCTGTTAAAAGACTTCCAGGTTACCCAAGGTAACTCATGTCCAGGTGGGCGGTCTTCAGTCAATTTTTATGACATACATCTCCTATCAGACGTCATCTCAATAGAACTATTTTGGGGTCCGTCCGCGTCCATCCTAACCAGGTGCAGATGAATACTGGTATTCAGCCAAACTTTAACCATGGATTTAACCACAGATATAGATAGACCTAGATAACGCAAGTATCACGATCTGTATGAAAACCAAGCGTGCCTTTTTTTGACTACATACTATGACGTCACAAGCAATAGTGCTTGTGACGGCATAGTAGGTAGTATGTAACTTTTAACTTAAACTCATTTAAAACGGAACAGTACGGGGTTTATCTCCAACCCCCCACGACCTTTGCTCTCTTTATTTAATTATTAGCTGGCTGGCAAAAATTTGTTATTAGTAGGGTAAACTTATTTTGTTAATAGGTACCAGTACTAAATAGTTAGTGATTGGAAAATCAAATCGATTCAAAGACCTGCGTACGGCACCCGTCTAACCCCCACCCCCGGGGCCTAGCCACAGTATAATAATTATACAGTAGAACATCTTCATACAAACGTGCCGCTCTCGGTTTGAATGTGTGCGTGCGCGCCGCGCGCCATGTCGGCACGCGATTTCACGCACACGCTAGCATAAAATATGAGGGAATAAGGTGGCGGCAGTGCGGGCTGTGCAGCGCGACTGTGAGCACGCGCGTACGCTACATGACCGGTTGCGTTCGTCAACTCTCGCCGGCGGCGGCCACTTAAATTACGAGTATCATGATGACTTCAAAAAGGGGAAAAAAATATTGTAGTGTTTTCGGGTGCCTCAATAATGATTTCGCAAACCCGGGCTTATCATTCTTCATAGTTCCTACTCAACCAGAAATGTAAGTACCTACTTATACTTAAATATTATTAGAAAATGTGATATTGTATTGTTTATTTCACAGTTTATTTGCTTTATTAAGAGCGTAGCCGAGTCGCATTTTTCCTTAAAAATGTATTCCCAAATTTACTTTCTGAATACTATGTTTAGAGCTAAAGTTAGTTACCAGTAGCAATCAAACACAAGGAAATGAAAATATTTTGTCGGAAATCTTACGTTCTGACTATGTACCAATACAACATGAGCTACCGGAAAAAAATGCATTTTTTTATGTTTGTGGCGCTTTGTTAAAAAAATGTGTTGCTTACCATAAGAACTGCGATTTTTTAAATAATTACGTCGACGTTAATCAACGAGCGTGTAATTTAAGTGTAGAATCTAGATACACCCATTACAGGAATTACGGCAAAGATCGAAATTTACTCATGATCCCACCTGATGATTTTGTCGATAATGTAGAAAGGATGGAGCAGGTGTTTCGCAAAGCGTTCGAAAAGGACCACATCAACATTAAAATTGGCCGGTCAATTTACGATCAACTGAATGATATAGAATTTAAGATGCCCTGTCCATGCTTTCCCAAAAGCTTTTTACAAAAACTTTACATAAGAATGATAATTTACTTTACATTAAGAAATAATAATAAAGCGTTCCGGACGTGCAGAAACAGGAGAAAAATTTTCTCGGTATCAAATTTGTAACTTAGTATAATTAATGTTATGTGAAATGTGAATAAAGGCTTTTTATTTTTACTAAATTTATAAATTGGTAAAATATTCAATCATAATATGCTTTTTAACCGACTTTTTACTAACCGACTTTAATTAACCGACTTTAAAAAAGGAGGTTCTGTATTCGACCCGTATGTATGTATGTTTGTATGTATGTATGTTTGTATGTCCGCGATTATCTCAAAAACTACTGAACCGATTTTGATAATTCTTTCATTAGTGTAATCTGCATACTTTCAGGAAGGTTTTAGTATATAATACATTAGGTAATTATTCTTATGTACGAAGTTATATGCATAAATGTACTGCCTCTCCGGCATTTCTATGTGAATTTTGATGATTCTTGGAGTCGTGTCTTCAATTCTTCAATGCACTAGTATTCATTGAATTTGTGTGGGGTAGGTACAACTAAAAAGTGAAAAATAAAAACTTTTTTACAAAAAAAAAACAAACGACTTCAAAAAAAAAAACACTACAAAGTGAAAAATAACTTTAATTTCGGAAGTCGGTGTCAAAAAACGAAAATACTGAACCAACGACACCGACTTCCGAAATTAAAGTTATTTTTCACTTTGTAGTGTTTTTTTTTTTGAAGTCGGTTGTTTTTTTTTTTATTTCATAAATTTAGATCAAGTGCTGCTTGTTCGAAAATATTAACTAAAAGTAAAAGTGACAACCCTGGGGATCAACCCAAGAGTAGGCTAATAACTCGACGGGCTGCCTTAGATAACGTACTGTATATTTACTGTACTGTGGCCTAGCGCCAGCGCTCACGCTCACCCAGCCAGCAGTACTACAGGACTGAGCGCGAAAGTGGCAGCTTACGATTTTAGTACTTAAGCTGGGCACGCGATGTAGTTGCTCTTGCGTTATCTAGGTGTATCTATATCTGTGGATTCAATACAAATTATTCTAGACCCCCTAACGTAGAAATTTTTTCGTGGGTTATTATGAGCTGTTCCATACATTTTGACCGCGTAGTTATCGCATTAACAATACACGTCAGAACTTGTATGAAACTTGTTTTTAGACGACATGTTTTCGACAAGTCTTTTACAAGAATTGGCGAAAACAAGTCTCACAAAACTTGTATATGGGTGTAAACGCGGAATTGAGTCCACGTACGTATACGTATTTTATCGTGCACTGTATTTTAAACTTTCGGTGCTAAACCAAGCGTTGACATTCCAACAGAACGAGTCCCAGCGTGTCAAAAAAACTACTGTTGGATTATCAACCTTCGGCGCTTAACAATGCGTTGAAAATCCATTGCGTGAAAAAAAAAACTTGTCGATGACGTTTTAAGAAACAAATTTTTAACCGTTTTGCATCAAACCGACGATATCGCGGTAATGCGTTTAATTTTCCATCGATACCCAAGGCCAGGGTAAGGTTATTTATTAAAAGAATTCGTTTACATAATATTTTATGCTCTATACTAACAGCTGCCCGATTCGCGGTCGATTTTCAAGGATAAGCAACACTTGCCGCGGTCGGTTCGTGGATGGGTGTCCAGCCATTACATATCGAGACCCCTCCGCGCCTCGGAAAGCACGTTAAGCTGTGACCAACTGGTTGTTGCCCAAGTCTTGACAACCACTCTTAATGGTGTTACCCAGTAACTGGGTTGTGGAGGTCAGAAAGGCAGTCGCTCCATGTGAAATACTGGTGTTCAGCTGAATCCGGTTAGACAGGAAGCCGACCCGAACATAGTTGGGAAAAGTCGAGGCAGATTGATTGAGATACCCAATGCCAGACTTGCCGCAGTCGGTTCGTGGATGGGTGACCAGCCATTATACAGGGTGTCCGGTAATTAATGGATAACCTCTTCAGGGATCATTGTACTTATCATTATGAACAACTATCAGCAGTTTCCTACATTTTGACGAGTTATGCGAACATAAATGTAGGGAACAACTGATTTTTTTTCGCGATTTCATGTTTAGTCCCGTAGTAAAAATTGTTCATAATAATATGTATGTACAATAACCCCTTAATCTGTCAAGCTCCGCTAATGAGACACAATTGATTTTCTATTGTTTGGTCACCGATCGGTGTCCCGCGGTCCTTGACCGGGAGGTTATCCATTAATTACCGGAAACCCTGTATATCCAGACCCCTCCGTGCCTCAAAAGCACGTCATGAGGTCCCGGCTGTCATTCGTAGATCTTTGACAATCGTTACGGGTAGTCAGAAGCTCAAAAGTCCGACAACCAGTCTTACCAAGGGGTATCGTGTTCCCCAGTAACTTGCGCTTCTCCTTCACATTTATCATGCGCACAGCCAAAGTGTGCCTTCAAAGCATGAATGGAGAGGCATCTTCTGAGCACGCTCGTTCCGTCATAGACCTCATCCATCGCTTTCCGTCAGGCGTGATCGAGGTCACGAGCAGGATCATTCAGCAATTTAAAAAGTACTGGGTTGTGGAGCTCAGTTAGGCAGTCTTTCCATGTAAAATACTGGTATTCAGCTGTATCCGGTTAGACTGGAAGCCGACCACAACATAGTTGGGAAAAGGCTCGGCAGATTGATTGAGATACCCAAGGCTAAGGTTGTATTATTAAAAGAAGTCGATTACATAAGCTTTTATATACTGAGACGCAAAAAATGTAAATAAATACAAGTAACCTTGAGTTTAGCAGGACAAGATCTGTTGTTGTTGTGTGGGACATTTTATGAGCGTTAGCGTTTTGAAAACTAGTCGAAATTAAATCTACACCTGGTTGGTAATTGCGCTTTCATTTTGACAGTTCAACAACATTCATTGCGTTTTTAACGTTGTTGAGCAGACAAAATTTTCGAACACAAATAAATAAATAATCATATCATACCTAGGGATTGTTTTATTAGCCCGACAAACGATCGCCTACGCCGCCGCCGTTTACATGTAACGGTGTTCACGATTATATTTACTGTCGTTCCGTGTGTATTTTTTATGAACAATCGCGCCGGTTCATATGACATTTTGTCGGGTTAAAAATGTAATATCAATCGCAGAAATATAATGCATTCAGACATTTTGAACGTTTTTTGCAAAAATTCGTGAGAAACTGGTTTTTCTGTCTCTGTCATGACAGACAGGAATAGAATTCTAGGAAAAAAAGGATATTGTGTCAGAATTTATAAAAGGATACAAGATCAGTTTGTTTACTAGAATACACAACGTTCTCGTTGTATAAATAAAACTGGCTTTAACTTAAACCACCCACCAAAATCAGTATTGCAAAAAAATATCGTCGATTTCGTGCAAACCTATATAACAAAGTTAATGCCACAGTAAAAAGAATGAAATTACTTTATTTTTTACAATACCTCTCTTTTATAATACGTGACGGTTTTTATTTGTAAACAAGATAAAAACCGCTGCGTTTTTTACACACATTTCTTAAGGCAAAGTAATTTGAGTGGTTGAGGTAAAATGATTGTTGTTGAAGGAAAACCTAGTATTTTTTTTACTCTGGAGCGTATATCTTCGCAATAAAGTTTAATTTAAAAAAATTAGGGGCCCATGGCTAAATAACAACCGCACCGCTCAATCTTCAAGGTTAAGCTTGGCGAGGTCGATCCATGGATGGGTGACCATCCATAACATGTCGAGAACCCTCCGTGCCACGGAAAGCACGTGGTCCCGGCTGTCATTCATAAATCTTTAATAGTCGTTACGAGTAGGCAGAAGCCCGAAAGTATGTCAACCAGTCTTGCTAAGGGGTATCGTATTACCCAGTAACTGGGTTGTGGAGGTCAGATAGGCAGTCGCTCCATGTAAAATACTGGCATTCATCTGCATCCGGTTACACTGGAAGCTGACCCTAACATAGTTAGGAAATGGCTAGGCAGATGATGATGCTATTAATATAGCCAAGTATCTTTAGCTATTTTGCTGATGACAATTTAATCGTTTCGTTGGTAAAGTAGTTTTTAATTGGGTCTGGGAAAACTTAGTAAGTAATAAACAATACAACAATCAACTCAGCCTATCGCAGTCCACTGCTGGACATAGGCCTCTCCCAGGCTGCGCCACAGCACCCTGTCCTCCGCCTTCCGCATCCAGTCTACCCCAGCCACCTTCTTTAGGTCGTCCGTCCATCTAGCTGGGGGTGTCCCACACTACGCTTGCCGATACGCGGTCTCCACTCCAGGACTCGTCTGCTCCACCGGCCATCGGTCCTTCGACAGACATGGCCAACCCACAGCCACTTCAGTTTGCTTACTCTGCAAGCTATGTCGGTAACTCTGGTTCTTTTCCGGATAATTTCGACAGATCAGTTGACGATGTTACAAAAACCACTTGTAAAAAATTAATAACATCGCATTTATTGAGTGGTTTGTGGAGCACTGGAAAATTTCCCGTTGATAACATACGCATTGTTTAGTGAGTACTGATAACGAGTATATTTAATGCGTATATGTCTCTTTTTGAGCTGTCGGCCATCTTGTGTTGTTTATACTTAGGTACGAGTTGATAAAAAGGATTTGGAAAGACCTACACGTGGCGGTACTTGAGTAAATCAGTCGGTCAATCAATCCTGATACTTGAAAAACTAGCCAAGTGCGTGTCGGGCCGTCCACGGTGAAGGGTTCCGTGTTGGCATGAATATTCACTCATGCAGTGTCAATTTTATCAACCGATGTAACTGAAAACAATGCATTTTTTTTTTAATCCAAACTAATTGATTAATCAGACGAACTTACCTTAAGTGAAGTCCGATTACAATTTCATGAAGGATGAACTGAAATATAATTGATTACAGAGTAGTTCCCAATTCGCTAGTATTTGGCATCGCAGTTTTAGAGAAAATAAAAACTTTTTCTCTGTGGATTGGCAACCCTGATTTGACACTCTTTAGAGATAGCGTTGCTCTGTTGGCCCATTCGACAAGGGACTGATCCTAAAAAGGATGGGCTGGGGGGGTAATTATATTTCAGTTCATCCTTCATGAAATTGTAATCGGACTTCACTTAAGGTAAGTTCGTCTGATTAATCAATTTCATTTCATGATGAACTGAAATATAATTGATTACAGAGTAGCTGTTTAGAGTAAAAGTCGACATGGGCCACTATTTTGAAGAGATACATATCAAAACAGCCATATATGAATCAAATTTATTTGAGGGTAATATAATCAAACTATAGTTTGCTAGCATGTACTTAGGTACGTAATATCGATAATCTTAAGATATTCAACATGTCAGAATAAGACAAAATTATCCATTATGTGGTTTACATAAACATGGCATCATTAAAGACTTAACAAAATGACAATTGGCATAATATAGTATTTTCATGACAATAAAATTGCAATGAAAATACTAGCAGCAATAACATAACATCAGTACTATTACTATCAGTCTTGTCTCTTATTCAGATACAATTAGTAACAATAAATGCTATAGTGAAACATCTTTCATCAACATCAACTAACCTTTTGCCATATAACTAATCTATAACACTAATGACAGTGTACAAATAAAATAAATATTCATTGAAAACTTATTAATCTTTAAAAAAAAAAAGGAAAAAGAAATAATAATTACATCAAGTTGCCATTAAAGACAGCATTAATAAAGCTGTCATGTGGGTCATTAACATTCACTGGTACATCATAAAACCTGGCAAATGTAAGAGAGCTATCTGACCAGCCAGCAGTTTTCCTAATCACATCTAATGATACCCCTGCCTGTTTAGCAGAAGATGTGGCTGCATGACGTGTGCTATGTGAGGTAAATATTTTGGTATCAATACCACTTTCCTTCATAACTGATTTTATCCATCTACTAATTGTTTGTTTGGATGCTCTTTTATAAGGTTTCCTACTAGTTAATAGCAAATATTGTTCATCATTCCTAAGAGTTGATGTTTGCTCAATATATGTTTTTATAGCTCTAGCTGGGCAAACAATAGGGTTCTGATCGAAAAACGGTAGTTTAATTAATGTTTCAGATTTTGATAACAGTGATGTTTTTATAACATCAGTAATGTTGATATGTATTATGTTTTGTGACACGGATATATCTTGTATTTTAATTACTGACAGAGTCTGCACCCTTTGAGCAGTAGCAAGAGCTAATAAGGTGACAAGCTTTTTACTTAATTTTTCCAAATTTAAATTCACATTATCACCCCAATTAGACAGTAATCTTAGCACTATTGAAGGATCCCAAGTGTTAACATACCTACGTAGAGCAGGTTTAATTCTGAATAGACCCTTGAAGAAACGCTTGATTTGATCATCCCTGCCAATTCTTTCGTTTAACATAAGGGAAAGTGCAGATCTAGCTGTATTTAACGAGCTGTAGCCAACATTTGTTTTATGTATTTCAGTGAGGTATTGTATTACATCTGGTATTGAAGCTGTATAGATGTCCACACTGTGGCTTCGGCAGAATAACCACCAACTCTTATAAGTAGTACTATATTGCTTTAGCGTACCTGGTGAAATGGATGATAACATAATATTTAGTGAACCCTCTGGCAAACCTCTACGTCTGAATGCTTCCCGCAAAAGATGCTCGCTGCCAGGGTAAGCTGGTTGCTTAATGGATGTTTGGTACTGAAAGGAGATTGTAATAAATTATTATTAGGGTAGAATATGATTGGTTTTGTAACCATCAACTTTTTTGCCAAAGGGTACCATGGCTGACAAGTCCACAGTGGGTATACTAAGATTCCCTTGGCCCCATCGTTTTTAATTTTTTGCAGACATTTTGTAATTAATGCAAATGGTGGGAATGCATAAAAAAAATATGCGCTCCAGTCAAATGTGAAGGCATCTATTTCAAATGCATATGGGTCTCTATGCCATGACACATATGTTTTACATTTTGCATTGACTCTGGTAGCAAATAAATCAATACTTGGCTTGCCAAATTCTTTTTCTATTCTATTGAAAGCATCTATTGATAATCCCCACTCTGTGTCTATATTAGTATTTCTTGATTCCTCATCTGCCAAGTTATCTTTAGATTTTATGTAAGATGCCTGAACATTAATACACCTAGCTTCACACCAATCCCATATCCTTCTGCTAACATCATTTAGGTGTGGAAATTGAACACTACCCATCTTGTTAATGCAAGCAATGGCAGTAGTGTTGTCAATCCGAACAAGAATATCACAATTATTTTTTAAATTTGCAAAGCATTTTAAACCAAAAAATGCTGCCATTAGTTCTAACTGGTTTATGTGATATTTTTGTTCTGATTGTGACCACAGGCCTCCAACACTCTCACCATTGCAATGAGCACCCCAACCTGTCAGGGAAGCATCTGTATACACTTGTAAATCAAATTGTTTTGACTTACACCATAACTATTATAAGTCTATACGTGAGGATTTGTAATTGGCTTTCTGGTGACCATGGTTTTCTTTTTTGTTTGTTTTTATTAGCTGTAAGTCCTCCATGTACTAAAATAAATAAATAAATAAATTATAAGTTTTGCTGTTATGCATTATGTTATCCCTCCACCATTGAAAATCTGACTGTAGTAACATAGGTATTGTCATGGATACATCATAATTGTTATTTGATTTCAATAATGCTGAATACCTAACATGTTCCATTTGTTTTGTATGTACTATGCCATATGGTATAGCTGGACATGCTGCTACTAAAGTGCCTAACAATCTAGCAAATTCTCTTATTTTACATTTTTTTAATTTTAGGAATTTATCAATCATACTCTTAATTGTATTTCTTTTTTCTAAAGGTAACTCAAGGCACATTGATGTGGAGTTAATCATGAATCCCAGAAATTTGCAATATTTACTCGGCACTTGGTTACTTTTTTCAGAATTAATAATGAAGCCTAAGCACTTTAACATACTAATTGTTGTTTCCATGTTTTGTAAACACTCATTATATGTTTGGCCAATGCATAAAAGATCATCAATATAGATTGTGGATAGGAAGCCTGAATTTCTTAGATAACCAACCACGGGTTTTAACAATTTAGTAAATACACTAGGTGCAGTACATAACCCATATGGCAATGCTGTAAATTCATATAAGATTCCATCAAATTCAAAACGGAGGTACTTTCTGTGTTCAGATGCTATAGGTACTAATAGGTATGATTCCTTAAGGTCTATGCAACACATATAATAATGATCATCTATTAATCTTACCGCAGTGCGAATATCCTCCATTTTAAAGTGACTAACTTTTATATACTTGTTCAAAGGCTTTAGATTTAAAATAAATCTTTGTTTGCCATTAGGTTTTGGAACCAGAAAAATCTTTGAGATGAATTCTCCCTTTGAATGACAACATGGTGTTATAGCTCCTAATTGTAAAAGGTTAACAATAGCTTCCTGCATATGTGGAATTTCACAATCAGGTAAATTATTTTTAGGGACTATACTTTGGTAAGGCTGAGACATGAACGGAATATGATAACCTTTAATCCACTGCAATATAATGGGGTCATTTGTTAATGACATCCAACAAGAAAAGTAGTTTTTTAAATTGCCAGCATGTACCTTGTTTATTTCCTGTTGTTGTAGTGGGCACCCCGGGTTCTCTCGGAACGCTGTGGGTTGAGGGACGTCCTGTGGTGTGATGGCTGTGGTCGAGTCCTTGGTCCACCTCGTGCCATCCCCTTGGTTGATTGACGCTGATTCAACTGTCGTGGTGGACCGTTCCTGTTTCCCATATATTTGTTATTTATGTTCTTAGCAGCAATTGCTGGCTTTGGTGCAGTCTTCTTAATAGAGTTTGAACTCTGTTGTATTATCTTATTTACCTTAATTCTTTCTGATAAATTGTCTCCATATAAAAACTCATTTCGGGTAGTATTTTGAGTCATTTCTAAGAAATGCTTGTCCAGTTGGGGAGCCACTAGTGACCTTCTTGTTTTAGTTTGTTGATGATGGAGGTCACACACCAATTTTGATGCTTCACCGAGTGATTTTAACATAGATATTTTATCTGGTGGGTTGTTTATTATATGAGACATGACTTTGCCTATTATTGTAAGCGCTGTGCCCATCTGTCTTTGCTGGTAGGCAATACACTTGTCTCTAGTTATTCCCGTTTCAGAGATCACTGCCTTTACTTCTTCATTCAAGATTGGGGCATCTAGGAGTTGGCAGTTTTCAGGCAAACTGTGACACTTTGTAATGTCATCTTTTTCAGTCTTAGACAGACCATGTGAAAGTAAGTAATTCCACCGTTTGCAAATGTCATTGTTAATTGTTCCTTCATATTTTTTTATATTGTCGTATTCTTGTCCCAGTGCCTGCACAAGTTCGGTATTCTGCTCCTCAGTAAGATGACTATCTGACGCCTCCGGTGACGCTACGGATTCAACCCCGGGGATTTGGACGTCAGATAATTCTTCAGGACGCGATGTTTGAGGATAAATTTCACTCTGTTCGGTGATTTCTTCTGAAATATGAGGAAAAAACAAACCCTTAAGGTTTCTCAACAGCATTTTTATTGCACTAAACAGTATCTCGTACTGTAAGCACATGCTGGATTGACAAAATCGGCATCACGTGCCGGTAACAGAAATCTGTTTTACATCAAAGTTGATATCTCGTATCAAAGTTGATCTTCGTGTTAAAGTATCTCGTACTAACACGGTATAATTATTATACTCGACCATTGTAGCCAGCTAAGTTTTTTGCCTTGTTGCACCTAAAAAGCTTACCTTCGTTATCCGGGGTAATGGCGCGCAAAGGGCTCCGGTCACGGTCGACACTGTCGCCCGCGCCGGTTTGAACTGAGGCTGCGCCCGCGCTCACTATCGTGATTCCGTCTTTTGCTTCGTCTTCGACGCCGACGCTCCAACTTTTTACTGTATTTCTCTATTTTTCGAAGTAGTTTTTCTTCGGACACCATTTTTGTATGCGATGCCGGCAAACGCGCGAAAAAGAAGTGTCAAATCAGGGTTGCCAATCCACAGAGAAAAAGTTTTTATTTTCTCTAAAACTGCGATGCCAAATACTAGCGAATTGGGAACTACTCTGTAATCAATTATATTTCAGTTCATCATGAAATGAAATTACTATCCATACTTAATATTATAAATGCGAAAGTGTATGTCTGTTACCTCTTCACGCTTAAACCGCTGAACCGATTTAGATGAAATTTGGTATAGAGATAGTTTGAGTCCCGGGAAAGGACAAAGGATAGTTTTTTTTATCCCGATATTCCCACGGGAAACTTATGCGGGTGAAACCGCGGGGCGCAGCTAGTATTATAAATGCGAAATTGTGTCAGTCTGTCTGTTACCTCTTCACGCTTAAACCGCTGAACCGATTTAGATGAAATTTGGCATAGAGATAGTTTGAGTCCCGGGATATAGGATACTTCCCAATATTCCCACGGGAAACTTATGCGGGTGAAACCGCGGGGCGCTGCTAGTTGTATATATTTATACATTCGGAAGTAACTCTGTCTGTACCTTACCTTTCCACACCTAAACTACTGAATAGGTTTCGATAAAATTTGGCAAGGAGATAAATGACATCCTGGGGAAGGACATAGGCTACTTTTTGTCCCGGCAGCACGTTCCCGCGGGATATTTACCGACCTCCACGTGGGCGAAGCCGCGGGCAGATGCTAGTATCCCATATCTCAAAAACTCATCCTGCCTACCTTTTCCCAACTATGTTGGGGCGGCTTCCAGTCTAACCGGATGCAGCTGAATACCAGTATTTTACATGGAGCGACTGCCTATCAGACCTCCACAACCCAGTTACTGGGTAATACGATACCCCTTGGTAAGACTGGCTGTCAGACTTTCGGGCTTCTGACGACCCATAATGACTGTCAAAGATCCACGAATGACAGCCGGGACCAACGGCTTAACGTGCTTTCCGAGGCACGGAGGAGTCTTGGTATGTGAAGATGGTCACCCATCCAAAGACCAACCGCGGCAAGTGTAGCTTAACCTGATCGATCGACCCGTGCGGCTGTTATTACTTAGCCATAAGCTTAAAAACTATTGACATAAATAAAAAAAAAACACTTAGAAACGTCGTATTTTTTTTATAATTATGGGATCAAAAGATTCCCCGCGCGCTTAATCTGTTGCCGGTTGCCGTGGCGCTGCAGCGCGTCTGGTATGTTTGCTGAAGCGCGTACGGATGGCTTCCAAGCCATCATGCGCAAGAAAGCAAACTCCTTGCTGCATCGTCTACGTCTACGAAGCAGCAGCAACGGCATCCTAATTGCTATTGCTACCCGTTTTGACTGTCCTTTCCAAAAACAGTGGATAAGGACAGCCATAGGCATCAGTTAGGTATAGGTACTAACATAATTTTAGGAAAAATTTTCTGTTACTAACACACTAACAGTTTATGATTTTGTTATTTTGTTTTTATAATTGTGTACTTAATTTATATGGAGATTTCTCTGAAATAAATAAATAATAATAATAATAATCTGCATTTGCAATTTATTTGCTAAAAAATGTAAACAAATATAAATTATGGAAAAATAACTTTAAGTCCTACACAATAAGGTTCAGTTTACACTACAACTTCAAACATTTTTATAACTTTTTCAATAGTGCTAGTCACTCTTAAATCAACTTAATTACTATTAAAATAAAGTTGATATTTGTTTAACTTGAAATAATATTCATTGGAAACAAGTTTGAATAGACTTTATGTGCATTGGATTATTTTTTCATCATCACTCTGTTACATGTATGGGGAATGTCACCCCTAATATTTTATATTTCGTTTCTAATATTCTTTCTCTCTCTTTTCCCCAGCGGTGGCCTCTCAAACTTCCTCTACTACGTAGCCCTCCCCGACGACACCTCCAAATGGGGGGGCTACCAGAAACGCGAGAGTTCTCCCGATGACTCAGACTCTCTCGGGTCAGATAACGTGGAGGGCAGTAGGACCCGGCGCAAGAGTGTTATGAAGACCTACTCTTTCACCTCGCTTGAGGAACCTAGGAAGGTGAGTTACGGAATGAAATATACGTAATAAAATGTGAGGGGCTCGTGGCTTATTACGAAGTATTAATACTGTCATGATTCCAGTCCGAAAAAGGGATGGTGCTATCCAGTGGCGTAACTATAGGGTGGAATAGGGGCAAAATGCCACGGGCCCCCAGCCAGAGGGGGCCCGTGTAATTGTAAGGGGCCGAGGTGATGTCATTCTGTGATTGCGCTGCTAGCTTGTGACAATTTAGTAAGAACTGCAGCTACGACTTTGTTACATCTGTGGTTGTTGGCAGTGGCGTAACTATAGGGTTGCATTGGGGCCCCCAGCTAGAGGGGGCCCCTGGCCCGAGAGGGCCATGAGCACAGGAGGATCCTAACATAAATTTATAAATGCAAACTTTTTTTGAAAATGTGCAACAAAGGACTTCATTCAGGTTTTGAATATTTTGTACCTTTTCCCATTGTTTGTCTAATTTTTTGGACAGGACCTCATGCTCAGCAGTAGCGCTTGCGACCACTAGACCAATGAAGCTGTCAGGTGTTATCTTTTGTAGGGGAAAATACGAAATCTACGCGGAAGGAGTGCTAGTAAAAAACACTATAACGTTGGTTGAGCTTCTTTACATAGAGGGAGGGCCCCATCCCTTGAATTTGCCACGGGCCCCAAACGGTATAGTTCCGCCACTGGTGCTATCGGTCACGTATAGCTCCGTCTCTCTCTTACACTGGAATTATTTTGGTATTAAACCGATGACAATTACGAGCTGGTGCCGTATTATGATATACGGGCACCAGCCCATAATGGTACAAATCAAAGATAGTATATAACGAGTTTTTTTTATATCCCACTAGCCTCAGCCCGCGACTACGTTCGCGTGAAACTTTTTGTTTCCCCCGAGCCACCCCGTCGTATCGCATCACCCGCGCGCGCTATCACTTAACGTTCTTTTTTACTTTTTTTCTTTTTGCTCGGCTCCTAAGGGTCATAGCGTGATGTTAAATAGCCTATAGCCTTCCTCAAGAATTAGGCTATCAAATGCAAGAAGAATTTTTAAATCCGACTGGTACCTAGTTCCAGAGATTACCCCCTACATACAAACTTACAAACTCACAAACTTACAAACTAGTATCCCATAACTAGGGGGTCATTGTACTCATCATTATTTAAAAGAGTAACGGTGGAGTTTCTTGCCCATTTTTCTCCATACGAAAACTACCTTTTGGAAGGGGCGACTAGAATCAATTTTATTTTAAGGAAATTTTTGACGTTCAAAAGTGCCTTTTATGTGCCTATTTGAAATAAATGCTTTGACTTTGATATAAACAACTTTTACTACGGGACCAAACATGAAATCACGAAAAAAAATCAGCTGTTCCCTACATTTATGTTCGCATAACTCGTCAAAATGTAGGGAACAGCTGATTTTTTTTTCGCGATTTTAGGTTTGGTCTCATAGTAAAAGTTGTTTATAATGATGAGTACGATGACCCCCTAGAGTTATGGGATATAAAAAAAACACGTATGTTAGTGTCCGGTAATTAATGGATAACCTTTTCAGGGGTCATTGTACTTATCATTATGAACAACTGTTACTATGGGACCAAACCCGAAATCGCGAAAAAAGAATCACAAAAAAGAAAAAAAATAGTGTTACATCCAAATTAGACCGATTTTAAATTTTGTATAGAAAAAGAGATTCCCAGTTATCTTTTTTTTTTTAATTAGGCATTTTGAAAATGTTCTTTACTAACTTTTTAGACCTTTGTATCCTGCTTATGCGTACGAACGTTCATTAAAATCGGTTCATTCATTTCGAAAAACAAGGGCTTGAAAGTTTGTATGAAATGCCGTAAGTACGTCGTTTATTTGTGGGACAGCACCACATTACACTCCAGGGCGGATTCATCTGTGAACCCCTCATTTCATGACGGCAGTTCTAAAACCTAGAACTTAATATGTTCTCATTTAATTTAACATACATTACTCCCTCCTTTCAGGTGCTGCTCCGCATCTACGGCCAGGTGCATGGCGAGCGCGCAATGGATGCGATCGTGACAGAGTCAGTCATTTTCACGCTGCTATCGGAGAGGCGGCTGGGTCCGAGGTTACATGGAGTCTTCTCTGGAGGCAGAATTGAGGAGTATATTCCTGTAAGTTAAATTTTTCTTTACTATTTTTTATATAAGGAAGGTAAATAGTAAAAAATTATAAGGCTAGATTGAGGTTTTGCTAAAAAGAAACCGTAGTCGCACGTTGCTGGGGAGTTTGTTGCGCCACTTCTTCTCCCCAGCGAAAGCACTAGGAAGTGGTGAAGGGCGGGCGTTTTGGGGGACTGTCTTTTGTAATTTTGACGTTCAAAAATTTAGTGTGTATAAGTAATTAAATAGAGCTATAGTATTTTTATCTCACGAAGCGACGCGGGCTTTGCTTGTGGCTTCCAAGTGTATAAACACGTTGTGAATGTGTGTGTAAGCGCTCCCGATGCCCTCTGAGACAAGGAGGCCGTTCAAGTATTACGTAAGCAGATTTTTGAAGTGAAAACTTCTTTAGCTGCGTTGCACACTTTTTTTTGTAATGGGTAAAAAATGTTAACCTTTTGACCGCCACAGTCATCTATAGATGACAGGCCAAAAAGTGCCCAGCACGCCACAGTCACGACTACATGACAGACTTTTAAATGTAAATAAAGCTTATTAAACAACATTTATTTTTTTATTTCTTTTGCTAATTATGTTCCTTGACTCATTCTTATTTATATTAATTGACCTCCTTTCTTTATATTTTATCTATATTTACATAAAATGACAAAAACTTAATCCAATTCTAAAGTTCGAAAAACATAGTTCCCTCTACGCCACAGTCACCATAGGATGACAAGTAGTGATGTAGCTAACAGGCAACATAACAAGAATATCGACCTGAACGGCAACCTACGTTACAGTTAATTTCTTTAAGTTATTCTACAAAATTTAAATGCAAACGTTGATATTGAAGTTTTATAATTGAGAAATCATGAAAGTTTTTAAAACCGAGCTATTTATCTGCTCATCAAATGTCGGTGTCAGTTGATTATCGATAAATCATAATGACCATAATGCCCATCCTCATCACGCTGTCAAAATGTCTGTGCCTGGAACGCCACTGTCGTCTATACGTGACAATTCCCTGACGTCAAACGCGGAAAGTTTTTAAATAGAGGTGCAGCTTATTATTAAATTATAATAATAACAATGGGTGAAAGTAATATGAGTACTAAGGACCTAATAAATACGTTACAAGGTGTCGATAATGACAATGTGATTTATATTCGGAATAAAAATACGAATAGCAATGGCAACCCAGACGGAATTTTATACATCCTGATATTTTTCTCAAAAAATAATACACCTTTTTAATTTTACACTGTTAAGGGGTTTAAAGGTTTTGGCCCTAAAATCAGCCGCCATTTTTATTTTTTTTCAGAATCGCGGTGCACAACAAAAGTTATATATTTAGATAGAGGACACTTATACAAACAAAACAGGTTACATAACATAATATCCTAAAGCGTCAGGTTTCGGAGTTATTCACCGAAATATAAGTCGAAAACAACTAGGATTTTTTTGTTTTTTTTCCTTCCAGATAAGCATATTGAACTATTGAGGTAATAGAAACGTTTTTTAAATAAATGTCGACAGTAAAAATGTAGACTAATCTGACATTTAAGTCTTTTGTGTTTTCGTTTTTTTTAGTATAGAAGTTTGACATTACACTTGTCAGATTAAGTCTCTGGGATTAAAAAAACGAACTATAAATTGCCGTATTTAATTATTTATTTAAAAAATGTCTATTCTTCATTTGTTTCTTCTCCATAAAGGTTTCATAACGTTTCTATTACCTCAATAGTTCAATATGCTTATCTGTAAGGAAAAAAAAAACAAAAAAATCCTAGTTGTTTTCGACTTATATTTCGGTGAATAACTCTGAAACCTGACGCTTTAGTATATTATGTTACATAACATTTTTTGTTTGTATAAGTGTCCTCTATCTAAATATATAACTTTTGTTGTGCACCGCGATTCTGAAAAAAAAAATCAAAATGGCGGCCCACCTTAGGGCCACCCTCCATACAAAAATCTTCAAACCCCTTAATTGAGTAATCACCATATTATTATGTATCCAAAACCCAAATATTTGACAGAAAACCGCATAAATTTAAATTGGACAAACCGTTGTGAAGATAAAGGCCCACACAAACTAAAAACAAACAACCTCTCACCTCAAACTTAAACTAGGTAAGTACTACTCCGTTGCGTCGTGGGTATAAAATAATACGAAACCATAAATATAAAAGCTCCATTATTATTTCGATATTATTATATACTAAATAACGCTTGCACACCTCTAGTGCAGAGGCGAGCAAATTTAAGAAATCCGTGCCGGCCACGCCACAGTCATCATAGGACGACAGAAAAGTACTTCATGACTGAACATAGTGCTGTGATGGTATTGACTTGATTTTATCGATTGATGTTTTTAATTGTGGATTTAAATGATAAAGGGTGCCGAAATTTTGACACATATCATTATAGAAGGACACAGCGGGACAAAATAAAACTCCTGTATATTATATTTAAGGTATTTTAAAGTTTATTTAAAAAAAAAAATATCGTTAAAAAATGAACAGGCAGTTTTTATCGATATCATTCGGAACTCACTACTGTTTTGTAGGTATCTAAGGTTGAATTTTTAGCTTGGCGCTGAAGGCACGTCGTGGTTTTTTTGACGTGGCGGTCAAAAGGTTAAACTCGCGTCAGGACACGTGACCTGATCGATAATTCGTAAGACGAATGGAGAGTAGACAGCCAGCGCGGCGTAGGAGAGGAAGTATCCCCCTCTCTTTCTACGGCGCGGTGAAAATGTATGCCTGCTGTTTCGTTTAGGCGGCGCAGGGCGCTTGCGCGAACGTTCGTGTGTGTTTATGTTACAGCGTACCACGCGCATCCATGGATGGTGACAGCTGATGGCTCGACCGTCTGTGTAGTGGCCACACTGCTGTGTATTCGTAAAATTCGTGTATATATAGTGTTTAAAATATGGAAATTGAACAAAGTGCATCTATTAATGATAAATATCAAAAATGCACAACGTTAATATTCAAGTTTTCACTTCTGCCGGCACTCCCGGAGTGCAACCCGTCTTTTTTGCAATTATTAGCCCCCCCCCCCTCCCTCACATGCTTACGTAAACATTGGTATATGCATTTTTCAATTTGTTCAGCGGGGCAATTGCGTAACACTTTATCAATCGAAATCGGTTTCATTTTGACAGTTCAACAACATTCATTGCGTTATTTACGTGTTGAGCAGACAAATTTTTCAAACTTATGAAGCAATGGATTAGCAATTGGCTTCAAAATTATTCAGATTCCGATTGATAGTGTGTTACGCAATTAGGGTGCTGGTTTCTTAATTGATTCATGAGCAGAAGTTATATGCGTTTCGTTTTCAAGCATAGACAAGTAGGGTTGCCATGTGTTCAAACCAAAATCGACTAAATTTTGTAGAAAATCCAAAAAAGTAAAAAAAATAAATACTGCTGACGTAAATCACCATCCAGACCATGTCATCAAAAATAAGCAAAGCAAAGACCCCCCGCCCCCCTGTAGTGCTTACGTAATACTTGAATGGCCCCAAAGGTGAAGTCTGAAATATACAGGCAGATTTTTTTATCACCATCCAAATTTTTACAGGGTGTTCTACCCATGAATATGAACAACTTTCACTATTAGACCAACTCTGAAATCAGGAAAAAATTCAGCTGTTTCATACATTTTGGTCAATTAGATATTGAACTTTTGTATGAAACAGCAGATTTTTTTTTTTCTGATTTCAGAGTTGGTCCCATAGTAAAAGTTGTTCATATTCATGGGTAGAACACCCTGTAAAAATTTGGATGGTGATGAAAAAATCTTCCTGTATGTGTGCTGACGCTACTCATCTCTCATACATTCACAGCGTTTTTATACACTTAGTTAAGACAAGTAAAGCGCCCGTCGCTTCGTGGGATAAAAGTACTGTACAAGGATCTTTGGCGCCTGATTGATATTGACAAGGGGGTGCCGTTTGTAATGATCTGTGAAATTGTCACAGAAATTGTATTGAAAAAAACCAAGATGGCCGCCTTTAGTTCCAATTTTGGCCACGCTCAAAGATCTCCTTGTACCGTTGCAACTACGTTGTCTGTAGGTAAATAGGTTTTTTTATAACAGATAATGGGAAAGTATTCAGGTATGATAAAGATTCATTAATTTTTAAACTTGAAATGAAAGCGGAACCAAAACCTTTGATAAATGATATCTTGTATATTGTAGCATTTCTCTGATATTTTTATGACTATGTTTACCAAAACCCACAAACTGTCAATTGTATCTTATTTTAACTGAGATAATGGCCTCTGACGAACAGACGGACATTGTCGGCTTCTATAATCCATTTGATGTTAGATTAGACATTTGAATAAACCTTTTTACAGTCCGTTCAACCGATTTTGACTTCTATACCGTAGGCATAAGGATGGCATTAAAAGCAAAAAAGTGGTTACAATACCAACTGTTTACTGCAGCTGCCATTTGACATGCCACCAACGCAATAGAATTCAAAATCGGTTGAACGGATTGTAAAAATGGTTTATTTAAATGTCTAGTCTTATTTCAAATGGTGTATAAGCCAGTCAGATTGTCACCTACTTGGGTATCAACCCAAAAAATTGTGGGGTTTGCCAGCTAGAAGATTTTTAAACGGCTTCATATATACATTTCTATAAATAACTTTTATTTTACGAGTTTTGGAACCACATAAAATTGTGTTGTGGTATAGTCTGCAGTAATTAAATATTTTAAGGTTTAAGAAAAAGAAGAATTTCGTAAAAAAAATTAAAAAAAAGTACTTAAATGTTTCATTCATAAAATTGGCTTTTTAGTTTTTTTTTTTTTTCAAATATAAGTCGTTTAATTTCTATGTTATCTGTGGTACTATGTCATTGGTTGTCTACGGTGATCGTATGTTCGGCTATCAATGCCGGTAATTGGGTATTTCTGTTAGGAAATTCTCAGTTGCAGCCCAGGTATATCGCGATAGACCCGCTATCGAGTGGTGCCTAATACCGGACACCGGAACTACGACATAAGCAGGAAACGCACGCGTGGTATGTAATTTGACATTTAATGTCTAAGAAATATGGTTGATTTTTGTTCGTAGTGGATTTACAGGGATTTTTTATACATTTATTATTATATAGTGAAAATATATATGGACGCTTTATAATTAGAGAAAGAGAACTGTGTAAAAAAAAAAACAAAATATATCATTTAACTGTATTTTAATAAAATTATAAGATTTGGTCAAAATATCTACTGAAGAATCTCCTATTTTATACTGTCCTAAAGAAATTAAGCCGAGTTTAAAGTGAAAGGTCGTTATTTGGAAATCAAAACTGCGCTTATCCGGAATTAGGAACATGCCATTTCCACACCATTCCCCTTAAACCTAAGTACTCCACACTTTAGCCTGATATTTGTGAGATGGCCGATATTTGGAATTCAAAAATACTCTGCGCCGGAATTAGGAACACTCCAGCCAATATATATTCCATAATATTCGCCATTGGGGCATTGTAAAATATTTTTACTTTTGCCATCAACTCGAAAAGAAGAAGACGGGCCTTTTGCTCCCTATTTTACTCCTATCACATCCTACTTTAGGCCTACCACACCCCAATTCAGGCCAATCAAACCCTATTTTTTTAAAGCCCAGTACACCTAATTGTAGGCCTATTGCCCCCTACTTCAGGCCTATTACACCCTATTGTAGGCCAACCCCACCCTAATTCAAGCCCACCACCCCTATTTCACTCCACCTACCTAATTCACTATACTAAATACACACCCCACTTTCAGGCCCGTCCTCTCCTCACAAAGGAACTAGCGGAACCGTCGCTGTCAATGAAGATAGCGGAGAAGATGGCTGCTATACACTCCATGGAGGTGCCTCTCAGCAAGGAACCCAACTGGATCTGGAAGACCATGTATAAGTGGCTGAAGACGGTCAAGGAAGAGAGGTTGTCGGGGACTGTTCAAGGGAAGGTACGCTAAACGACATTTGTGTAGGAATATAATATTAGTTGTAAATAATTGGGGCCATACAGTTAACACTTATGCGCACCAAAGTAGTAATACTAATTTATGTCTTTTTCCTTCTAGAACGAAGAAGAACAGCGCATCATAAAGGTGCTGAAGGAGACAGACTTGGAGAAGGAACTAGAATGGCTGAAGAAGTTCCTGGCTTCTGTCGACTCCGTGGTGGTGTTCTGTCACAATGACATGCAAGAAGGTAAGAGACGAAACCATATATTATTCAATTTAACACTAGCTTTTGTACGCTGCTTCGCCCGCGTGGAGGTCGGGAATTGTCACACGGGAAATGATAGATAGATTCATAGACGACTCCGCCTTTGAGTTTTATTATTTGACATTATACAGGGTGTTACGGAAAGGGTATATCAATACAAACGGATTGAAGAGTGTATCTGGTCTAGAATCTCTGTACAAAATTTCAGCTCAAAAGCTTTAACTTTGAAAATGCTTAATATTTTTTTATTTCGACATCACGGCGCTGCACTGGCGCGCGGCGGCGTGATGTGCGTGTACTAGGCGCACAGACACACTACAGATAATGGATAATGACCCTCGTAGTGCGGTGACACGTTTGTTATGATTTCAATTAAATAAACTATCGAAATAAAAAAATATTAAGCATTTTCAAAGTTACTGCTTTTGAGCTGAAATTTTGTACAGAGATTCTAGACCAGATACACTCTTCAACCCGTTTGTATTGATAGACCCTTTCCGTAACACCCTGCATAGAGACAGTTCTAATTTTTCTACTCTATTAGTGGCTGTTATGACAATCATATCATGTACTGAATCCTTGGCAACAGATTAAGCATCGATGACACTGCCACGCTGTATAATCTAAGCTAAAAAACAAAAACTAAACTTTTAGTTTATTTTAATTTTCTGGCAACACTAACCACTAAAATTTTCTCAACAGGCAACATCCTCCTAGTAGAAGACACGCCTCAGCCGGCCCACGAGGACGAAGGAGCTTATAACATCGATGAACACGAAACGCTCTCAATTAGAGAAACGGACTCAAAAGATAGTTTTGAACTCTACGAGGACGCCAATACTTCGGACACAGTTCTGAGTCATTTTTCGGATTCGGGCGAGCCTAAACTCGTGTTGATCGACTTTGAGTATTGTGCGTACAATTATAGGGGATTCGATATTGCTAATCATTTCCAGGAATGGGCGTTTGATTATACGAATCCGGAGCACCCGTTTTATTATGAGAATCAGGATTTTACGCCCAGTTTGGAGCAAAAGGTGAGTTTTTACGATACTATGTAAGAGTGAGGCGTATATACCATAACAGCTAAATACAGGGTGAAATTAAATTCATGGGCACCCTTTTAAGGGGTCATTGTACTCATCATTATGAACAACTTTTACTATGGGACTAAACCTAAAATCGCGAAAAAAAAATCAGCTGTTCCTTGCATTTGTGTTCACATAACTCCTCAAAATGTAGGGAAGAGCTGATTTTTTTTCGCGATTTCCGGTTTGGTCCCATAGTAAAAGTTGTTCATAATAATGATTACAATGACCCTTTAAAAGGATGCCCATGAATTAAATTTCACCCTGTATAACAGGTATCACAAGATAACAGACTGTAACCGGGACAAACAAACTGAAAAAACAGCTTCTGTTCCACGATGAGGTAACAGAATCCATCCAGTCACAAGCTTTTCTCTATTCATGCTTATGACAGTTACCTTAGAATAAGATAATAATAATGTCACTGATACACTGTCACATCCTACATGTAGGTCTACGACGAGATATAGGTCGTAGGTTCGATGCCTGACGGGCGCTTTACTTTGTGTAAATTATTTCATCACCACTGCTCTCAAAACGGTGAAGGAAAACATCGTGAGGAAACCGGCATGTCCTAGAACCAAAAATTCGAAGACATGTGACATCTACCAACTCGCACTGGGCCCGCTTGGTGGATTACGGCCCACTCCCTCTCACAAAGAGGAGGCCTGTGTCCCAGCAGTGGGAACATTATAGGCTGATTATTTCAACCATATTCATTTTTATTTACAGGAAATATTCATCCGTGAATATCTAAAGTATTACCACACGAACAACCAGGATAAACCCGAGGCCAACCTGGACGATGTGAACAAGTTACTGGACGAGGTCGAGGCGTTCGCTTGCGCCAGCCACCTGTTCTGGACTCTATGGTCCATTGTTAATGCTTCCAAGAGTCAGATTCCCTTTGGATATTGGGTGAGTGAAAATATTTTGTACACCAGCTGCGCCCCGCGGTTTCACCCGCATTAGTCTCGATCCCTTGGGAATATCGGGATAAAAAGTATCCTTTTCCGGGACTCAAACTATCTCTGTACCAAATTTTATCTAAATCAGTTCAGCGGTTTAGGCGTGAAAAGGTAACATACAGACAGACAGAGTTACTTTCGAATTTATAATATTAGTATGGATTATGAGCTATTGTACGCGGCCGCGTCTGCGATTCGGGATGGAAAGTAACCTGATTCCTTCTCTATGTCATGATCTACCAGTGTGCCAAATTTCATCCAGATCCGTCTAGCCGATTTAGCGTTAAACCGACGGTAGTGTGTGCCAGGCTTCGTAATTATTATGAAAATCTTCAATCCCCATTCTTTGTGTTTCATCTCCGAAACCACTAGACAACTTGAATACATTATCTTTAAAAAATATTACTCTAACCCCAAATAATTTTTTTTTTTCAGGAGTACGCCCTCGCCCGTCTCGAGAACTACCTCCGGCTGAAGCAAGAAGTCATAAAAAAGGACAAATACGGCCTCCCCCAAAAGAGGAAAATCTGCGAGGTTGACATATGAGATAAAGTGGACAGCCTCGCGCTACACGACTAAGATGTTAGCAGCGAGCGAGTCGGGCCTATAAGGCTGTGTCCAGGGTGATAAGCTTAAGCGGAAGTGGAAGCGGGCGCGATTTTTTCAAACAATTCCGATTTAATAGCTGTGTTCTCCAAAGAATTTGGCAGAAGTGTACCCCAACATTTCGCCATGTATTAGGGGGTGAATAATATCATAGGTACTGCCGGTTGCTGACTATGGCAGGACTTTCAACCGTTACTACCCGCTCGTTGAGGTTCATACAAAGGCAGAATGCAAGAAAATCGAGAAAGATAAATATCTATTCGGGAGCGCGATTATCAGACGTTCTTTGGCGCTCGTTTGGGCTAATACTTGCAAGCCTAGACAGAAAGACAGACGGAAAAAAATGGCGCCTGTTATGCTTACAAGACATAATAAGACGTAGCGCGCTGTGGCCATACCTACAGGCTTGGAAAGAAAAGAAAGAAAATCAGGAAAGGAAACATCTTAAACACGCCTTTGTCACGCAGCGAGCGACGCAGACACAGTCCTGCAAAACGCTACAACAACTCGCTATACAGTGTGACCAGTATCCCCTATTACTCGCTGTACAGTGTGACCAGTATCTCGCGCCCGCTACCGCCCTAGTCACCGCTTACAACCTGGATAAGCTCTAAAGGTCCTTTAAAAGGTCCAGTTATCATTTCTGAAGAAGAAAACTTCGATTTTGAGTTGTCATGGACAATTTTGACGTCCGTTTGTGAAAGTCAGAACTGGTTTTTGTGTGGAACTGATCAATAAAGTCTGGGATTGGGTTTCTGACTGTCAAAAACCGCGTAGTGACCAACCCTCTGGACTCTTTTTGAAGTTCGAGTCCAGAGTGTTGGTTTATGAAGAAAAATGTTTATAAATAGGTTTTTGAGTGTCGATAAATAGTGATGGGACAAATTTTGAGGTCCGTTTTTTGGGAGTTGAAAACCGGTTTTGTGTGGGACTGTGTTATAGACTGATTCTGGAGTTGTTTCTAATAAGGAGACTTATAATTATGGATATTTAGGAGTCCAGTTTGGATTTTTAAAGTCAAATCATAAACCTACCGTCATCTGCCTAGCCTTTTACCAACTATGTTAAGGTCGGCTTCCAGTCTAATCGGATGCAGCTACCGGTATTATACACAGACGGACTGCCTATCTGACCTCCACAACCCTGCTACTGGGTAACACGGTACCTTAGTAAGACTGGTTGTCAGACTTTTGGGCTTATGACTACCTGTAACGACTGTCAAAGATCTACGAATGACGGCCGGGACCAACGAGCCACGGACAGGTCTTTATATGAAATGGTTGTTCACCCATCTAGAAGCCGACCGCGACGACTGTAGCTTAACCAAAAGTCCAAACCGGATATCCTTAAGTAGAGATGTAAATAAAACGAAGTCAATAATTGGTTCCTTAGATCCAGTATTGTTTCTCACAGTAGATTTACAGTAAAAATAAATGGATATTTTTAGGTCCATATTTAGACCCTGCCAAGTCCAAGAAACTTAAGTGATCGCTTTCGATGTTTCAAGCTAAGATATTATTCCGTTAAACCTCATATTTATTGGAAACAATGTTGGCCCACAGTTGCGCAACTGTTGCCCGCCACATCAATAGTTGCCGGCAATAGACGCGAATTTCTTGTGGATCATGTTTATGGAACATTAGCAGTTTGCGAGCAACAATTAAAAAGTTGCGCTCGTTACCGTCGCCCGCAACATCAAATGAAGCTGGCAACAATACTGCGTAACTTTTCTTTTTCACAAATATGGAACATAAGCATGTTGCCAGTGACAGCAACTTTCTATTTAACCAGCAACTATGTTTCCTAATAAATACGGGGTCTTAGCTCAAGACTCAATATTGGGATCTGCATATCCTAGCTATAGATAAATTAGAGTTTCATCAAAAACAAAGCAGTTTTGGGACAAACTCGAATATGTAAGTACAAAATATTGTTTTTGAGTCGCTCTTTGACGCTGAGTGTAATCGACTGATTGTATTAGATTGGGCGCACAATAGGCGATGTTTTGGTAATAGGCTAGTTGATTATGTAATTAGGGGCTCCGTTTGAGTTCAAAATTAGTCGTATAGTCTCGAAAAAGAATAGGAAGTTACATCATTATTGTAGCGCAACTCTAGGGATACAGTTGGCCGACTAAAACTACGTTTATTTGTGTAAATAATGCAGTTCACTGTTGATTAATAATGGCAACATTTTTCGCTTGCTGTCTCACTCTATGTTGCCAGATTAATTCTGCTACTTATGTATTGAATAATTTATATTGTAAGTTTTGAGCAACGTATAAGCAACTAAAGGGCGATTTGGGCCAGATTTTGTTGCCTAAAATTGTTTATCAATTAAATATGAAAAAACAAATGTTGCCTACTGTGTGTCCATTCTTACTATATGGATATGTTACCTATAAGGATCTCTTAGATAGTGGAATTCTTAAAAAATACCAAAAAAAAAAACGTAAAAAAAATTGGGAGAAAATTCTTCCCTGTATGATAAAAAAAATTGTCAAAAAAATATGACAGATTTAAAAATTATTAATATTTATTATTGTAAAAAGTTAAATATTGAGATTAACAAATCAAGCTAAATTTATTACTTATTATTATTAAAATGACAAAATTTATAGTTGTCATACTATTGAAATCCCGACTTTCCTTCAAAATGATGCTTTTCGCTTACCAAATATAACTTCGACTACATCACATAATCAGCCTGTAACGTGCCCACTGCTGGGACACAGGCCTCCTCTCTGTGAGAGGGAGTGGGCCGTAATCCACCACGCGGGCCCAGTGCGGGTTGCTAGATGTCACATGACTTCGAATTTTTGGTTTAAGACATGCCGGTGTCCGGTAGATACACAGAGTTAATTTAGAATTTAGTCAAACTAAATACAGTAGCATTTCATGCGAAAATAAACCTTATTTACATAACGTTAATCTGCATTTTCCTATAAGCGATCAAGCGTTTCATGCGAAAACTAGCCTTATTCGTATGAAGTTAACTGTGCATATTCCAATGACCGACGAACCAGGCGTTCCATAAACCTTATTCGTAAGTACCTAATCTACATATTTCTATAAGCGACTGATCTAGAGTTTGCGAAAATGAACCTTAACGTTATACGAGTAAGGTTCATTTTGCTACATTGAAAGTCATATTTGGTCCTCGGAGCGAAACTAGCATAGCTGTATAAAAGCTCAAAGTGTTAGTTGGCTCAATGTACAGACGCCAGCACATCAACCTACCCCAAACTGTCACTTTTTCCCAATCAACTTTGAACCTTATGCTTTAGTGATAAAGTTGAAAATCTATTAAAGAAATTTGACAGATTGTAGTAGGTTGATGTGCTGGCGTCTGTACATAATTACTTTTAGGCAAGCGTAGCTTAACCTGATCGATTGACCCGTGCGGCGGTTATTACACTTTGAAATGGATGATGGGTCGTAATGTAACTTCTATACTTTCTCAAAAACCTTAATGTTTATTTCCAAACTAAATGTAAAATTGTCTAGTTCATAAGCGATGTGATTCTAGAATTTTAAGTCTGTGGCCAGTGAGGCATCGGAACGAATGAATTTCTCTATAGAAAAATAACATTCCTGTCTTGTTAATGTGTATTTATTATATATAAATTTGTAATGTTTTATGCTTCGTTTAACAGTAGATTCGATTGCTTTCAGAAAAAAGGTATTTAAATGTCCATTTGACTGATGTTATTTAAAAAAAATCGGTCTTTACTTACTTAAGAATTTATGTACGCACAATTTGCAAAAGAATCGTGTATAGTCCACCTCGTAATTCCTTTACCACCCAAAGGTTAACACCCTCAGCGCCGGACCCTAAGTGTCCGTTCTTTCAAGTTTTTGACTAGTTTGTTTTTTGTACCGATTCCCAGACCATTTATACCGAACAAATGCTTCAGGCCAGAGGGGCAATTCTCGTAATTTTAAGAACGTTCACAGTCTCAATCTGTTAGAAATACCGCTCATTTCTCTACATTTTGACATTTGTTTGTCGCTGAGATGAGGCTGCGACTAGATTTTGAACGGTTTAAATTACGAGAATTGGCCTTCTGGGCTTTCATTTTTGCGCTACAAATGTATAGAAAACGTGTTCCTAAAGGATACACAGCGCATTTACAAAGCAGAAAGATGTGTATACTTTTGGATACACAATGTTCCAGACACTGTGGGACAAAAAGATACACATGGCGCCGAAGGTGTTAAATGTGTCACTTATAATAATACCGTGCCTATTTTATCCCACTGCTGGGCAAAGACCTCTTCTCCTTCAGAGAAGGCACGAGCATTGAACACCACGCTTGCCCAAGACGGGTTGGCGATTTCTCAAAACCAAAATAATTTCACATAAACCTACATGTGCACTTATGAAATGGCAGAAGCTAGGAGCACGGTTCCAATTATTCGATGAAGAGCCGGCAAGAAATGTTTTCTAAAATAACAGTAGCCTAAGTTACTCCTTATTACATCAGCTATCTGCCAGTGAAAGTCCCGTCAAAATCGGTCCAGCAGTTTCAGAGATTAGCCGGAACAAACAGACAGACAGACGGAAATTGTAAAAAACGTTAACAAACGAAAACAACGAGGTTGACTATAGCTAATTCTTGACATGTCTGAAAAAATGACACGTTACATTTTTGACAGCTGTCACTTTCTGCTCCTCATTCTTCTCTCAAGCCGCCATTTTGAAAATGGTTTGTTTATTCAAGTGTTACTAAAAACGTAATCTATAAAAATGGAAACTTACACCTGCTAAGTCGTCATAATTAACTTTTTCATCGAAATAACTTAATGTAGATAAATGAATTTGTAATTTGCTATGCCCTTGGTAATTCCAAAGTTTAATATAATCTGCATTCTTATTAAATTCACATAAAAACAGGGACTTAGTATTTATAAACTGCGAAGTTTTTATATATAGACAACGGTTTGACAACAAAAAAAAAATCGCCCAACCAAAAATCCTAAATCGCGCAATTATTGGGCGACAGTTGCGCCACAAACAAAGGCACATCAATCATATCCTAGTATTGTATTTGCTAATTAGTATTAAATTCCTGTGCCTTTGATTATAATGAAGCTTATTACTAAATGGGGTAAGCAGAGGCATGTAATGACTGAGTAGATATTGGAAAATATTTGTCAAAATTGTACTTAAAAAAAATTGGTTACTTAACTTTGATGTCTTACTTACGTTGTATCTCGTGGCGGCACTAGTTGTATCTCGTGTTGTCCCGGGATGTATCTCGCGGCGTCACTAGTTGTATCTCGTGTTGTCATGGGATGTATCACGTGTTGTCATGGGATGTATCTCGTGTTGTCACGGGATGTGTCTCGTGGTGTCACGGGTAGTATCTCGTGTCGGCATAAGTTCTATCTTAGTCCGCACGAGCTATAATATATCGTGCCGTGGTAAAAATATGAGCCAGTCGGCAAGGTGGTAGCCAGGCTGACTGTCCAGGGTTATCACACCTCATGGCGGATATATTAAAGCACCTGACAATTCCTTATAACGCGGTAAACGATGACGTTTACTTACGCAGACATTTTATTTAAAAACTATAAAAGTGTAATGCAAAAAAAAAAAGTAAAATAATGAATAGTGAAATTTATAAAAAAAAATGGATGAACCGAAAAATACTGTAATAAAAAAAATACTTAGTAACTTTGTAAACAAAATCAAAAAATATTGCATTGAAAATGTAAAATTGTTAAAACCTGACTGATTGTATTTGTTTTCCTTCAGAATGTCTCACATTCCCTAATTATAAAACATGTATGGCGCTACAAGGGTCTTTTGTCGCGTTGCCAAAATCGAATCTTCGCCATCTTGTTTTTTTTTCAATACAATTCCTGTGAGTCCATGTTCGCACGGAAGTAAGGGCGTTCGCTACGTTAAGCGTACAGTACACGTGGCGTGTGCCCACCTCGCGTGTTGGTATTAAAAGATAATATGAGCAGCGCTCCCTGCCGCGCGCGTGCGACGGGGTTGTACGCGCAGTGCGCCCGCTCCGTGCACCCGCCGCGTACGCATGCGTGGACGTAGCGAACGCGCTAAAAATATCGCGGCCGGATTTTATCGCGCATTGGATTTTCAACTGTCGGTGTTGAGCCGAGCATAGAGAATCTAACAGAGCGCGTCAAAAAACCACACTGTTTGATTTTTAACTTTCGGCGCTAAGAAAGAGCGTTGAAAATCTAGTGTACGAAAAACGAGCCCCGTGCGTACCTGGGCTGACTCACAAAATGTTTACCAAAACCCCCTTGTTGCACTTTAGTATTAGGCTGCGTTTCCACCAGATATGTGCGCGGATGCGTAGCGAGGGATGTGTGTGAAAGAGACCAATAACATCGCTTCATTTTCATAGCTTGAACTAAGTTAGCGTTGTTCTTGGTTAGTTTTACACACATTCCTCGCTATGGTGGAATCGCAGCCTTACAGTACCCTACCCCGCGTATCTGCGGAAAAATGCGCACACGCATACAAAAGCAATCGATCGCAATGCGTTTCATTTTGACAGCTCAACCACGTCCATTGCGTTATTCCCGTTGTTGAGCAGATGATTTTTTCAAACCTACGAAGCAATGAATTGTTCGAACTCTGATTGTGAATGAGTGTGTTACGCAATTAGGGAGCTGGTGCGTCAAGTTTTTATAAAAGTTCAGCTTTGTATAGCGCCGTCTCTGTCACTCATACCTGTGCGTCTCTTTCTACAGCTCGGTGTGTCATTTAGTCCGCCTGATTTTGACGTACGGGCAAATTTTTTCGCGCACTTGATTTTGAACGCTTTGCTTTGCGCAGAGAGTTGAAAACCCAAGTGTGCTTTCTTGACATAAAAAAAAATTAAGCCCGGGTACTGTAAATTCGACTCTATATTAATTTTGATGGCGTGTTTTTTTTCAATGACAGCTAAAATTCTGTACCTATAATAAATGTCTATAATAAAATACTGTAAATAGTTTTGTGATAACAGAAATAATGATTTTATGTAATTATTTTGTAATTTCTAGTTTATTTTATATATTTTTAAGGTCGTTTTTTTTTGTAATAAATAACGAATGAATAAAATAAAACATTGTTTCGAATAAAAGTTTTTTTTTTATTGAAATAACAAATATTTTTTTTAGTAATACATCGATTTTGATTTAGGTAAATAAGTACTTACATGATGATAATAAGTCTATAATGTTCCCACTACTGGGTCACAGGCCTCTCCGTGAGAGGGAGTGGGCCAAAATAAGTACATACTATGATTTAATAGTCAAAACCTTGGCAATAATTTACTAAGCAGAAATCTATATGGCTAAAATACACACTTTTATCCCGGTAGGGATAGACAGAGTTATACAGGGTGTCCCTGGAAGTATGGATCAAATCGAATAGGAGCGTGGACAAGTTCAAATCCAAACGTTTTAAAAAAATCTTTTAAAAAAAGTATCAGGGCTATCAATTTATTTTTAGATAGTCCTGATAGTATTTATTTATGATTATTTTCTCTGAGCACTATGCGAAGTGGTTGAAAAAAAAACGGTGATAACTTTTGAACCGTAAAAAAATTCACCGACATTCTCAGGGTTCAAAAGTTTGGAAATGACCTTGCCCACGCCCCTATTCGATTTGATCCATACTTCCAGGGACACCCTGTATAGTACACGGAGTAGACCCACATATCGCCAGATATGTTTTAGGGCCTTCACTCGAACTGTCAGGCCGAAAGAAGTGCCTCAGTGTTCAACGTGCGCCTTTATGGGAGAATGTGCGGTCGTGGGATCGGTCGCACCAGTCGGGGGTCCAGCGAATGTACTATCGCGGACACTCCCGCCTGACCAACACTAAGTTCAGTTTTGCATGCACTCTAAAATTAGAAGCGCTTTCTAGTAAGCGCGCCAAGGTCAAATAGTTCGTCCGTAAAATTCACAAAAAGGAGTACACGTGATGCGTCACTAAGCTGCGCAGTGCAGGTTGCAACTAATTGCTTTATCGCTTTCCTAATAGACGAAAACTTCAACCCTTTTTAAGGCATAGGGAGTATTTTTACCACCATAAATTTTTATCGTCCCATAGTAATAGTCCCACTAATATTATAAAGGCTTAAAGTTTGCGAGTGTGTGTGTGTTTATATGTTTGTTACTTCTTCACGCTCAAACCGCTGAACCGATTTAGATGAAATTTGGTATAGAGATAGTTTGAGTTCCGGGAAAGGACATAGGCTACTTTTTATCCCGATATTCCCACGGGATCGACATTTACACGGGTAAAACCGCGGGGCGCAGCTAGTTGTTCATAATGATAAGTACAATGACCCCTTATGGTTGTAAAAATACTCCCTATGCCTTAAAAAGGGTTAAGGGGACGTGGTTTAGCGCCGCCGCAGGATTTAGGCGAAAACATTTTGAAGTATTCAGGCGGAAATAGCCGCGATGGTACAAGTATCTCCCGGGCCCCCGACTTATGGTAGAAGGAACTGGCGTTTTAGTCGGTAGGAGTCCGACATAAACCTCCGTTCTTCCCACACAGAGGGTATCCATGAGTATTTCCCCAGGGGAAAAAAGGGCCTTAGCACAAAAAAATCCTCCGCCGCGAAAATAATGATGAGAAACCGCTCAACGAATTCCGCTAAGCAACATTACTACATTATGTCGCGGAACATCATGAAGAGTCAGTTGAATTGTAGCAATTAGCACTTAGATTCCTGCTTATTCACAGACTAGAGTACATTAATATAGTAGTAAAATACATTATAGTTAAATATGATACATGGTGAGTAAACATCGACTGATGACTCTCATATATCTCTCCCAAACGCTCTTCAAATCAGCTTCCCTGTGAGACGAAAAAATATGTTAGTCCATTATCAGGTTGCGGCGCGGTAAACGAGACACAAAATCAAAATAACTCAAAGCATTTATATCAATTAAACCAATTACAGGCACTTTTGAATTTTCAAGGGGTCGGTCAGTCAGAAAGATGAAGCTAGTTGCCCATTCCAAAGCGTAGGTACCTATGGAGAAAAACGGGCAAGAAACTCCATGGACACTCTTTTAAATCAAAATAAAATGGTTACAAAGTCTTGGTTACATCATTCATGTTAAAAATTATACATGTGAGAACGATGCAGAACGTTAAAAGCGTCCATAATGAAAATATGAGAAAAAACAACAATTCAAATATTAAATTAAAATAAAATAAGCCATGGCAGCAAAGAGATGACCAGTCCCTACTGACGGCGCCCGTTCGCGAACATGACGCATGTATTAGCACCATTCAGTTCATGTTTCACATAAACCTACATGGGCACTTATGAAACGTCAGAAGCTAGGTGTACGGTTCTGATTAGGCGTTTCCTATGGAGAAGATCCGGCATGAAACCATGCGGTTACTATTTTTTTTAAATAGCTGACTTTTTCCCAAACATGCTTGGAAATTTGAGCATTATTTTGACAACCTTCTTCGAGATAAATCGAAATTGTTATACTGGCCAAATACATCCGAGCAGCGGCCGGCAAAAGATGTATGAAACCCTATATCTGTCGTGGTTAAGCGGCAAAATATTGTAAAACATTTTAAAAGAGTAACGGTGTAGTTTCTTGCCCATTAAAAACTACCTTTTGAAAGGGGCGACTAGAATCAATTCTATTTTAATGTAAATTTTGACGTTCAAAAGTGCCTTTTATGTGCCTATTTGAAATAAATGCTTTGACTTTGAAATAAATTACATAGTAAACTCATATCTGTCGTGTAATTTAAAAATGGAACGATTTTTTACTCCGAAACATGCAACCAAGGAGGTGACTTATCAATGGTTTTATTTAACTTTCGAACTGGCTTGCAAATACACATACAGTATTTTTATCTCACGAAGCGACACGCGCTTTACTTGTAGTTACTATTTACTCAGTGGCGGATTTACCCATAGGCTGAGTAGGCTGGACTCTAGGGCGGCAGATTTTAGGGGCGGCAAATTTTGGGCTAACATTTTTTTAAATGTCTTACTGAAATTAAACAGATTAATTTTTATATACCTACCATGTTTTTTTGGAAAGAATAAACAAACTGAATGCTCAAATTCAGGCTTCTAGATTTTATCACAGTTGCCGATCTTTAAAAATCTCTTTGCAAGTTTTTCGTAGCTGATGAACGAGAACATTTTAACTTTTAAGTATTTTGAAGAAAATGTGAAGCAGTATACAAAAGACATGGGACATTATTGTAGAGGTCGGTAGGGGCGGCAGAGTTTGAATAGCCTACTGGCGGCAAATGTGTAAATCCGCCACTGTAGTTACTAAGTACACAAAACACGCTGTGAATGTGTGCGTGGAGACGAGTAGCGTCAGCACGTAACACGCACACAAACTTCCGACTTCGCCATTGTCTCGGACGGCACCGAAAGCTCCTGCATTTACACACACACACATTCAACTTGGTGAACACAAGTAAAGCGCGCGTATCATCGTGAGGTAAAAATACTACAAGTGTTGCTTAATTCTTTCTACAGGAACAAAATATTATGTACCTAGTTACTAAAATACTGAAAAAACTAAACGTCATTTTTTTTTTGATGACCGACCGAAAATTAAAAAAAAAAAAAATATACAGGAAGATTTTTTTATCACCATCCAAATTTAGGGTGTTCTACCCATGAATATGAACAACTTTCACTATGGGACCAACTCGGAAATCAGGAAAAGAAAATCAGCTGTTTCATACATTTTGGTCAAGTAGGTATTGAACTTTTGTATTAAACAGTTGATTTTTTTTCATGATTTCAGAGTTGGTCCCATAGTGAAAGTTGTTCATATTCATGAGTAGAACATCCTGTAAAAAATTGGATGGTGATAAAATGATCTTTCTGTATAAAAAAATATATAAATATTAAATTCATGGTTACAGTTTGTGCGTCTATGTGAAACCCTGTTTTACGAAAATAAAAACAAATTAAACCCAATTTACCTCAATACATCCATCTGCAATGCACATTGCTCGTAAGCACTCAGGAACTGCGCTAAATCAGTTTTGGGCCAACCACCCAATCTTAGAGGTTCTACACACCTGAAAATTAAAACAATATATTTAAATACATAGAAAAAGTGTGCACCCCAACCCAATTTCAAGTTAAACAAATACCAACTTTATTTCAATGACAATTAAGTTGATTTCAGAGTGACTACCACTATTGAAAAAGTTATAAAAATGTTTGAAGTTGTAGCGTAAACTGAACTTTATTGTTTAGGAATTAAAGTTATTTTTCCATTAATTCATATTTGTTTACATTTTTGGCAAATAACTCGCGAAAAACGTGGAGTCTGACAGTCGGGCTGGTCCACAAATTCAAGGTCGCTCAGGGCGAGGTGGGCTATGCTCGGAGTTTCTTTGAAGTATAAAATCAAAAAAGAAGTTATCCGAAAAAGAACCGGAGTTAGCGACATAGCTTGCAGAGTAGGCAAGCTGAAGAGGCAGGGGTCTGGCCATGCTTGTCCAAGGACCGATGGCCGGTGGAGCAGACGAGTCCTGGAGTGGGGGCGGGGATCGGCAAGCGTAGTGTGGGAGCCCCCCAGCCACAGTGGTGCGACGACCTCAAAAAGGTGGCTGGGACGGACTGGATGCGGAAGGCGGAGGATGTATATAATAGTCTATGTCCAACAGTGGTCTGCGATAGACTGAGTTGATTGATCAGTAGATATGCTCTTTTTACCCTTTACAAAAAGCCTCTGTATTTACCCTTGATTACAAAAATCCTCCGTATCTACCCTTGGTTGCTAAAAGCCCCTTTTTTACCCTTAACTGCAATAGGCCTCTGTATCTACCCTTGGTTGTTAAAAGCTTCCCTTTTACCCTTGACTACAATAAGCCTCTGTATCTACCCTTGGTAGTTAAAAGCCTCCCTTTTTACCCTTGACGACAATAAGCCTTTGTATTTACCCTTGGTAGTTAAAAGCCTCTCTTTTTACCCTTGATTACAAAAAGCCTCATATTTACCCTTGGATTCTATACCTAAAGCGTTTTGTAATAATTACCTTAATTTATTAAACTTGGGTTTTAAAGGCATAAACAACTGACTCCAGGTTATTGAAAGTCTCTCAAGAAAAAAAAAATAGAAAAATAGGAATTTATTTTTGCCTTTTAAGAGAAAAGGTCAACATGGCCAAAGATCACACAAGACAGGGAGGTTTTGGAAGAAAAAAGGGGCGGTCTTTCCCCAGCAGTGGGACACAGTATAAGCTAAATAAAAGAGAAACAAAGGAATTGATTCTTCTCTTGCGTAGTGATTATTGTGATAACTCACCTCTCAAGTAGATCAATGAATAAGGACCTCAGTTCCCTGCCTCGATGTAAGTTACACGCCAGACCGACCAATGCGCGAGTGTACAACCTAGAAAACATATTAAATTATTGCATTATTTAAAACATATTTCAAGTTTGTAGGTAAATAGAAAAGAAAGAAAACTTAGGTATGTCATTATAAACAGTTCTAACGGCTATTTCTCAGTTTAAAGTTATTATAAGTATTGCTTACAACTATTTCTCCGTCTCCATGTCAATATAAATAGTGCTAACATCTATTACACCGTTTAAGTTTTTGAACCTACTAAGCGAGCGAAAGTGATACAACTACTTTTGAAACGCAAAAGAAGAGTGATGGCTATAATGTGCGTGCGCTCGGAATAAAATGACGTATGTGCCAAAACGAATTTAATCCTTTTTTTAACCAAATAGATTTATTTAATTTAAAACTACTTTTTGATATGATAATTCTCTATAATTTTAAGTCTAATTGTAAGATAACTACACTATTGTATTAGGTAAGCCTGTGATGATTTGTGTGTTTTAAAATAAATAAATGTGAAAACTGCAATTTCATATTAATATTATTTTTTGTTGATATTCAAGTAGATATGTATTTCTTACCTGAAATTGAGTTCCAATTCTTGATAAGACTTCTCCAATAATTTTGGTCTGAGACGCATGCAGATCAAACTGAAAAAGAAATACAATTACTGAATTAGAATATAATAAGGCCCTGCGCAGACGACAGACTATCCGTGACGGACTTTTTAGTCTGTGAAAATAGAACCTATGCAATTATATGCAGTAACGCACACGACGCGCAAAAAGTCCGGCGCACAAAAAATCCGTGTAATTCGGGCAGACCGCACCGCGCCGCGGCGCGCCGCTCCGCACAAAAAGAGTTGTGAAAAAAATTGAACGTTTGCTTCAACGCGCGCTAACGCAGACGGCGCACACTTTAGTCGGCAATCTGCATTTGCTAGGGGTGGACGTAAATCTATTATCATGGCGCCAGAGGTCGATGTAACTATGTTAATTCAAGAAATACAAAACAGACCAGCAATTTATGATACTTCTTCTTTCTGAATGAGTCAAAGCAGGTCTCAAAATAAATAGCAACTCATCAAATGTCGTAACAGACATTTTATAAAATTTGAAAAAAATTGCCGGATGTTGTTTCAGAATTGAATGTTTAGTATGGAACTGTCCCTTCAGTAATCTTTCCGAAAGTATAGGATGTACCCAAATTTCTCTATTTCTTCTTCTTTTTCTGTACTTCATGTACAAAATAATACTTCGCGATCTCTGCACGATTTCCATAGCGTCTACGTCCCTACAGCTCTGCCAACAAAATGATCGAAGATGTGCGTCGTGTGCGTTGAGTCTGTGAAAAATCCGCGACCGACTTTTTGCGCGCCATGCAGACTTTTTGTGCGCCGCAGACTCGATCGCACAAAAAGTGTGCCGTCTGCGCAGGGCCTAAATATGTCATCACTAGCTTCTGCCCGCGACTTCGTCCGCATGAAATTTCACCCTCTTAGGGGTGGAATTTCGAAAAACCCTTTCTTAGTGGATACCTACTCTTCACAAAGAACACACCCACCAAATTTCATGTCTCTAGGACCAGTGGTTTAGGCTGTGCGTTGATATATCAGTCAGTCAGTCAGTCAGGAATTTGAATTTTATATGTATAGATGATCTGCCTAGCCTTGGTATGGGCAAGTGATAAGGAGGAATGAGGAACATGGCGTGAGGAAAGTGTTGAGTATGAATGTCGATGGCTATAAGAGTAGGGGAAGACAAAAGAAACGATGGATGGACTGTGTGAATGATGATATGGTTAGAAAAGGGGTGACTACCGAGATGACGACTAATAGAGCAGTATGGAAGAAAAAGACATGTTGCGCCGACCAGAAATAAATTTGGATATGGGTAGGAGTGTAGCGGTATCTACAACGCCACATGCGAACAACGCGTCATACTGTTGACGTGACGTCAAGCAAATCCTGCATCTCGCAAGCAGAGTTTACCGCGCAACTAGCATAGATACAACAGCCCGACATGAATCATTGGGCAGTTGCCCGCCAGACACAACACCCGTCTGGTCGGAGGATCCTCCCTTTTCTGTAGAGTATGGGTGAACTTTACACCCTGTTCCTCATATCGCTATAGGAGAACCTTCATTAATACTGGTATTCAGATGCATCCGGTTAGACTGGAAGCCGACTCCAACATAGTTGGGAAAAGGCAGGCAGATGATAATGATAGCAGGAGAACCTTCTGCCAATTGTCGGCTTCCAGTTTAAACGGATGCAGGTGAATACTAGTATTTTTCATGGTAGATCCTGGATGGGGCTGGCACAGGAGCTTGGGGATTGGCACAAGAAAAGAGAGGCCCAGGAGTGGATGAAGTCGGGCTGTGGTTGAAGATGACATGGAGCGACTGCCTATCTGTCCTCCACAACCCAGTTACTGGGTAAAGGTCATAGCACACATATCAACTCGGAAAGGGTTCGTCACCGTATCAACTCGAGCCATTCAGTATTCTTTGTATGAAACTCCCTACTGCAACGCACACTAATCGGAATCGTAACGTAATCGCCTCGCCTCGGGACAAGCTTACGAACCACGGTGCGGTGCGTTACGGCTCGTCCCCGCGCTTACGTCTCTCCGTACCCGAGCTTACGTCTCTTCGACCACCCTTGCCCCTCTCACCCCTCCTGCGGCCTGCAGCACCATCAACCAGCGTTCGGCGAGCCGTAAGCGCGGCGTAGCCTAGCCGTAGCCGGGTCAACGTTTCGGAGCTGCTGATCCGCTTTGGTTACGTGCTTACGTTAGGTTGACGCCTGTTTGACGGCGACACGAAAGGCGATACGGTGACGATTCCTTACCGAGTTGATATGTGTGCTATGACCTTAACACGATACCTTGGTTAGACCGGTTGTCAGACTTTTGAGCTTTTGACTACCTGCAACGACTGTCAAAGATCTACGAATGACAACCAGGACCAAAGGCTTAGCGTGCTTCCCGAGGCACGGAGGGGTCTCGATATGCATTAGACGGTCACCCATCCACGAAGCGACTGCGGCAGCTTGACATTATGGCCTGTAAATGATACTATAATACTCACTGCTTATGCTCCTTCTCCTTATCCAGGAGTATGCGCAGCTCCCGCAGCTCCAGCAGGAACTCCCTATCCATCTCCGTGTCGTAGTACTCGGGGCCCGTGCAGCTGTACGTCCAGCTGGTCATTATAGCCTGCAAATAACAATAAGAACGTTATCTATTAGGGTAAAAGTACCCTAAGGCTAGGTCATTTTGACCCTGTTACCCTAGGCTTCAAATAATCTCGACGACTGACTGAAAACTGTAAGAAAGATTTCCTTATTCATAACAGCCGACTTGCTTCCCGAATTAACAAAGGTCAAGCATTTAATCTAAATTTATCTACACCCAATAAATCCTTTATAAAAGTTTCTGAAACAGTTAGCTTATTGCCAACATTAAAACAACCAGTGTCATGGTAACCATAACATCATCCAAACGAGTGTTATTATGTTGTACAAAATTTCATTATGCAACTCGTTTTCAAAAAAAGAACATTGTCACGCACGCGCGTTTCACTACCACAGCGGAGTAATTTAAAAAAGGAACTTATAGGTTATTCGAATTAACGTCGTATCCCGCCGGTCGCCATTTTTGTTCGATATAGTATTGCAAAAAAACTGTTTCAGAACCTTTTTTTAGAGGATTCATATCATGGGTGTAGATAAAGTCTTGTATGCAACTGTACATAATTAGTTATTAAAACACACGTTGCATAAATAACTATTATAAGAAGCTCACTTGTGCGCAATGATAGTAATCATTGAATGTCAAGTAGGTAAGCTTCCTCTTCGCCGTTTCAAACCGCATACATGCGATGAATACCACTGCTCCGTACTTTCTGAAAATTAAAAAAAAAATAAAGCTAAATTTTCAGAGTTAAAACTATCCTACACTCTTTCCTCACAAGGCTTCATTAATGAAGACGATTAAGAGAATAGGGTAGTTTCCTGGGTAAAAAAATAATAATTCTAATTAGTCCGTCAGTTAGATTATCGAAAAATAATGGACCCATATTTTTTCTTTTGTCAATCAAACAAAAAATGACAAAGATAAAGCGCGTCAAAATTTGGGAGTGGAGGGTCGTGACGTCACGCCGTGCTAAAAATTGTCGCACGGCGTGACGTCACGACCCCCACTCAAAAAAAAAAAAAAAAGAAAGAATAAAAAAAAAATAAAAAAAAAAAAATAGAAAAAATATGGGTCCATTATTTTTCGATAATCTAACTGACGGACTAATTAGAATTTTTTAGGAAACTAGCCTATTAAGGGCTGCCAATCAAAAGAGTTGACAAATTTAAATACCTGGGACACTTTCTAACCGGAGACCTCAAAGACGACGTAGATATAAATCGAGAGCGCCGGGCGCTAGCGGTCAGGGCAAACATGCTGATACACAGGTTCGCTCGTTGTAGTATTGGGGTAAAGATTACGCTGTTTAAAGCGTATTGCCAATCATTCTACACGAGCGGCCTGTGGATAAGGCATACTAAGAGATCGCTAGACGCCCTGCGTATTCAATATAACAACTGCTTCAGGATGCTGTTGGGACTACCGCGCTATTGTAGTGCGTCCGGTATGTTCGCATTTGCGCATACCGATGATTTTTACGCCATAATGCGTAAAAAAACAAATTCCGTCTTGTCAAGAGCGCGGTCTAGTTCTAACGGCATCCTAAGTATGTTGATGGAGAAATACGACGCACCCTGGTTGTCGCACGCTGTGGAGGTGCTGGTCAGAAGAGCCCACGGCTAACCTTGCAATTTTTATCTTTGTTTTGTTTTGTTTCTGTTTTCTGTGTGTGTTTACTAACAATAGTTTTTAAGAACTATGTTACTAACAATTGGGCCTAGTTGCCATCAATAAACAAATATTTAATTTAATTTTTATTTTAATTTAATAAATGACGATTCAATATACAGGGTGAAATTGAATTCAACACATTTTGAAACAAGCTAGTTGCCCAGAAAACTGCTTGATATCTACAGAGTGAAATTAAATTCATGGGCATCCTTTTAAGGGGTCATTGTACTCATCATTATGAACAACTTTTACTATGGGACTAAACCTAAAATCGCGAAAAAAAAAATCAGCTGTTCCTTGCATTTATGTTCACATAACTCGTCAAAATGTAGGGAAGAGCTGATTTTTTTTCGCGATTTCAGGTTTGGTCCCATAGTAAAAGTTGTTCATAATGATGAGTGCAATGACCCCTTAAAAGGATGCCCATGAATTTAATTTCACCCTGTAGATATCAAGCAGTTTCCCGGGCTTGCAAGCTTGTTTCTGAATAACTGGATCAACTCTCTGACCAAATAACTGATCGACTATGTTAAACAATGGGGCGATAATGAATTCTGAAGAAATTGTCGCGCTATAATAATTTTTTTTCTCAATCATGCTTGGAAATTTGAGCATTATTTTGACAACCTTCTTCGAGATAAATCGAAGGCGCTGTACTGGCCAAATACATGCGAGCAGCGGCCAGCAAAAGTTGTATGAAAATCCATATCTGTCGTGGTTTAGAGGCCAAATAAATTACATGGTAGTTTACACGTTCGTCCATCTTTGCCTCTTTTGCTGGCCGCTGCAGTAATGTACTATAACGTGAGGATATTATCGTGAACGTCCACGGCATCATGACTACACACACAGGGAAGTAAAATGTATGGAAATACAGGGTGTCTCGTAAGTCGACGTGAAGCCGGAATGGGTAATAGGCCCAGTCGTAATAGGTATCAGAAAAATATTTAAAAAAATCTTTGGAATAAAAAAAATTTAATAAAAACATTTTTTGGAATACTTATTACAGGCGGCAACTTTTATGTTACTTGCCAAACTCGCATAGTACTTTTTCTTTTCAGTACAGTCAGCCAAAGTTTGACAAAGTATTAATTTTGAAACATTTGTTTGCGCAAAAAGAGACATTTAAATGCCAATCATTTAAAAAATACACAACTTAGATTTTTTATACTTTGGCCTATTACCCGATTCCGGCTTGACGTCGACTTACGGGACACCCTGTATATGAAGTAATATCGACACGTTAGAAATTACAGAAGCGCACAATACCTAACTTATAAGAGTTTTAGTTTGCGTCCAATATTTAAGTTTCAACAATATTTATGTATCCGGAATGAGGTGATTCGGCAGAGAACCAAAGTTTTTGACATAGCTCACAGAATAAGCAAGCTAAAGTGACAATGAGCCGGCCATATTAGCCTTAGAACCGATGACCGCTGGGGTAGACGTGTTCTTGAGTGGAGACCGCGAATTGGCAAACGTAAGGTAGGACGCTAGGTTAGATGGAGCGACTATTTTCGCAGGGTGGCTGGTAGCAGGGTGAATCTCCAGAAAATATTATTTTTGAGTAAATTTTGTGGATTCTTGAAAACCTGCGTGTATCGCTCATATTTTTTAACAGTATTGATAGGCATGTTCAGTTTACAAGTTTTTTATTAGACTTACTGCAGATAAACAAGAATTTAAAGAAATATTATTTTTTTTTTTGTTTTACTATTGTTGAGGATAATGATTTAGTGAGAAAAATGATTTTCAAGCTTAGAAAAATGACCCAGCAGCTGGATTAGAGTTGCCGAAAATCGAGTTGAATGGCGTGCAATAGGAGAGGCCTATGTCCACAGTAGACTGCTGTAGGCTGATGATGAAGTATCAGAGGACGACTTACTTGGCCAAAGGTTCAGACAGTAAGAACGTGCTTCTAATATTAGCGACCACATTCCCCGGCATCTCTTCCACGGCCTTGAACACTCGACGAACGTTGTCGAACTGACGTCGACAACAGCGGAGCGGGGCGCCTGAGCGTTCTGCTACCTGGGGACAGCGAATGATAAATTGAGAGATGTATTGGTGACAAGTGAATTATAAATAGAAAAACACTACAAAGTGAAAAAAAAAATAACTTTAATTTCGGAAGTCGGTGTCGTTGGTTCCGCATTTTCGTTTTTTGACACCGAGTTCCGAAATTAAAGTTATTTTTTTTTTCACTTTGTAGTGTTTTTTTTTTTGAAGTCGGTTGTTTTTTTTGTAAAAAAGTTTTTATTTTTCACTTTTAAGTTGTACCTACCCCACACCAATTCAATTAACACTAGTTCATTGAAGAATTGAAGACACGACTCGAAGAATCATCAAAATTCCCATAGAAATGCCGGAGATGCAGTACATTTATGCATATAACTTCGTACATAAGAATAGTTACCTAATGTATTATATACTAAAACCTTCCTGAAAGTATGTAGATCGCAGTAATGAAAGAATTATCAAAATCGGTTCAGTAGTTTTTGAGATAATCGCGGACATACAAACATACATACATACATACGGGTCGAATACAGAACCTCGATTTTTAAAGTCGGTTAAAAATGTATTGGGGCAGATAAATAGGAAAATGTAATGGGTCTAAAAACCCGAATGATGGATGACAATATGTATTACCTCATCTAAGTCCTTCCTGTGTCTAGAAGACAGTTTCCTTCCAAGCAGCTCCCTGATCACAGTATCATCAAGATCATAATATCTGAAAAGAGGAATGCCATAGTGAGAATGTATCTGCTTTTGGTTCAACAAAGGACTTTGAAGGTCCGTGGCGTACCGACCAGTCCGCCATTTTTTTTTCAAAATGGCGACCACCCATTAAACCTATATAAATCAATAGCTGACATCAATGCAAACAGAAAACATAATAAGACCAAACCCCGTAAAGTGTCACGTTCCCGTGGCCGCCATTTTGAAAAAAAAATCAAAATGGCCCAAACCCCGTAGTGTCACGTTCCCGTGGCCGCCATTTTGAAAAAAAAAAACAAAATGGCCCAAACCCTGCAGTGTCACGCTCCCGTGGCCGCCATTTTGAAAAAAAAAAAAACAAAATGGTGCAACAGTAGGTATGCCAGGTTCCCTATAAAAATCTTCAATCTCCTTTATTTTCTTTCTTTCTTTCTAGATTTATGCAATGCTATTAAAAATAACAAAAGTTACGACCATCTTTGCAAAAAAAACTTTTTAACAAAAAATTAAACCTCCGAAAAAACTGAAAAGCATAAAATAATAAACTTTTTTTATTTAACCTTAATAAATAAGTTCTTAAACTAATGCAAGTATACCTAAGTAACTTAGAGTCGGCGCCAAACAAGCAAATTAATATCGTTGCGAGTGGTCGTGCGGAGAGCGCATTTTTTGTTTGAAATGTTAATGTTTATCGCTAGAGATTTCACATTGCTTATTTTTTTAAATTTAAGGTAATTTAGTAATCTTTGTTCATTGATTGTTGTTGTTGTTGAAAAAAATATATACGTGTCGAATTGAGAACCTCTTCCGTTTTTTTTCGTCGGTTAAAAATAGTTGAACATTATTTTACTGGTGGGTATGCAAATTTTCTGCTTGGTTAGTTTAGCCGTCGAAATCGTGAATGCTGAGCACGGGGTCCTGGGTTCAATCCTCAGGTCGGGCAGTGTTCTTGGCTTTATCCAAATGGAACCAAAGGACAATTTCAGACATGAATCTACATGGTCTTCACATGATCTGACCAAGATTATGTCTGGACTTTAAAAGAGACTGTGACCTTTCGGACTTTCTTCTCAAGAGCGAGACAATTTTATTAATTAAAACCCAAGCCTTATATACCCAGCCGTGTAACGAAACCATACCGCGATCTAATTCGATCCCAACGCCATCTATCGAGCTATCAGGTAGTATTTCAACAAAATATTGATTATGTTTGTGGGATAGCGTGGGAATCGATCGCACATTTATTATTATTATTTTTACATTGAACAGTAGTCAGATAGAAAACGCCAACATTATTTAGCTTATTTTTTATATTATGACGTATAAAAATGATTCCGTATCCTATTTACAGAATAAGCAATTGCATTTTATTTCATGTCAATTTTTCGGTACCAGCCCGAATCTGGATTTCCACTTACTTTTCAATGAGCATCTGTTTGGTAGCCTCGTCAATCTGGAAAATCATCTGTTCTGATAACTTCGAAGGTACCGTGAGCAAGCGCTCCAGAAGGGCGAATGTCCTGCAATTCAAGAATGTCACATTTTACATCGATTATCATCTGCCTAGCTTTTTCCCCAACTATGTTGGGGTCGGCTTCCAGCAGCCTAATATGATGCAGCCGAGTACCAGTATTTTACATGGAGCGACTGGCTATCTGACCTCCACAACCGAGTTACTGGCCAATACGATACCCCTTAGTAAGACTGGTTGTCAGACTTTCGGGCTTCTGACGACCCGTAACGACTGTCAAAGATAACACTTCGTAACCACAAGTAAAACGCGCTCCGCTTCGTGAGATAAAAATACTGTACAGGAAATTGGTGATAAAATGACTTAGAAAATACTCAATCTCTTGTCTTTTGGTGTTCATTTTAATTTAGTTGATTAATTTACCTGTAATGGTCCAGGACATCACTAGCAATGAGTTCCACAGTAGCTCCATGCTGCTTGGCGAAGTCTCGCTTGTGTAATGTAGAAACGGCTTCACTTGCTGGAAAGTCAAAATATGTGAATATCATATCATCAGTTGTAAGCATATAACAGGACTTGGGTATAATAAGCCACTTTCTGTTCACTGTTTCGAGCCCGGGTAGGCGCTTCCTTTGTGTAAATATTTTCATCAACACTGCTCTCAAAACGGTGAAGAAAAACATTGTGAGGAAACCGGCATGTCCTAGAACCAAAAATTCAAAGACATGTGACATCTAGCAATCCGCACTGGGCCCGCGTGGTAGATTATAGCCCACTCCGTCTTGAAAAGAGGATGCCTGTGTCCCAGCAGTGAGAACATTATAGGCTGATTATTATAACATAAATTACGATCTTTGTTCTTAGGAATATTGCCTATATACCTTATTTGGCAAGTTATTGACCCGCCTATTTTATTTGCAGCCTTTTTAACTATGGGGACAAAGGGGAGGGATTTGCCTGCTTTTTCTGTGCCGGTCTTTCAAAACAATTTGTCAGTGGTCCTTAGTAAGGGCACTGGTGGCCCAGCGGTAACGGCCGCGACTTAGGGGCTGGGTCGTAGGTTCGAACCCAGACAGGTGCTTTACTTTGAATAAATTATTTCAACACCACTGCTCTCAAAAAGATGAAGGAAAACATTGTGAGGAAACCAGCATGTCCTAGAACTGAAAAAATTTCGACATCTACCCAACCTGCACTGGGCCTGCATGGTGGATTACGACCCACTCCCTCTCACAGAGAGGAGGCCTGTGTCCCAGCAGTGGGAACGTAGGCTGATTATGCTATGCCTTAAGGTCTAGATTTACTTAGAGTCACACATGACAATACATTTAGTTGTAGCCATAGAAGATGAAGCATGAACCAACCTCAAAGTCTTCAGTTTAAAAATAAACAGTTTTATAAGCAGTATTATTACATTTTCCCATAATAGATACCTAGATATAACCTCAGACAATTAAGAATGACAGGTATCTACCTGCCATTCTGAATAATGATCTGCACATTTGTAGATAATATCAAATTTGATACTATGCCAACGCTTTTATCAATGGTGTCTCATACAATCAATAGTAGGTATATCACACTATCATACTAATATTATAAAGGCGAAAGTTTGTGAGTGTGTGTGTGTGTTTATATGTTTGTTACTTCTTCACACTCAAACACAAAATTTTGTATGGAGGTAGCTGACACCCTGGATTAACATATAGGCTACTTTTTATCCCGATGTTCCCACGGGATCGACATTTACGCGGGTGAAACCGCGGAGCGCAACTAGTTTGGCAATATTTGGCCAAGTTTACCGCAACTACCTTGTAAGTCTTATTCATTCTTATAAGGTAGGTAGTTATGGTAAACTTGGCTAAATATTGCCAAATTATATGGAAATTTGATTCGTATGGTCTTACCCCAGCGTCGAACTTACCCGAACATACTTTACTTACCTACTCTCTAGTGGCTCTGGTACAACAACAACAAACACAACAACAATTCAAAGATTACTATTTAGACAGAAACTGACCACAAACTTTTATGCAATATCTCCTTACATAAAACAGATCCTAAATCAGCTAAATATAGAATTTCTATTAGATTCTAAAGAGATAATTGATGATAACAAATATTCCGTTTATTGGACAAATACTTACAAGAACATCCTTCAATCCACAGCTGATATATCTCAGGATCAATTAAAGTATAATTACTAACAAATACATCCACTTCTGTGTACATTTCTGTTTATTTTTATTAATTTTCGCAATCTAAGATACGACTACGATTTTCGACCAAAATATGTTTTGACACTGACAGTTAAGGTCGTGTTGCCTACGTAAAAAAAGAAGAAAAAAACGTCTTTTTATCGTAAGATGGTGTATCCGCACCCTAATTTGCAGTGAAGTTAGCTACAAGTACTGCTGACAGCTGGAAATACGTTCGGAAAACTCTAACATGAAAAAATGTAATTTATTGTGTTACTAATACCTATAAAGGTTTAGAGCAGTGTTACTATTATTATACTTTGGTGAACTTTAGTGCACAACGCTCAAATTAAATTATTTAGATTGCTTTTAACCTTCAAATTATTAATTTAAATGAGAACCTAAAACGAATAAGAGCTAATGATGCTCTATAGTTTCCGAACGTAAAACAATAATGAAAGATTGATTTTTTTCGTGAGCGTTTGTTGAAAATAATGAGACTATAGAAGTAGTTGTGGAAAGTATTATTTTTAGTTCATAAATATGAATTAAATGTAAGTAAGTACCCATTTTAATCTTAATTTACAATAATCCACATAATCCTTTCCTTAAAAGGACCGTGTTACACACAAATTCGGAGATACAGCGTCAAGTTTTTTTTTTTGTAGAATCCAAAAATAGATATGGCCTGTAGGAAAATCACTGATTTTAGGCCGTAACCGCTTTTTATTATTTTTGATAACACAGTACAACTCGTCCAACTTAACTGTGCACCTGGCGCTGTGACGTTACTCTGTCGTACTGTTTGAAAATAAAAGTAAACTTCGTAAAAATATTTTGTACGATTTTTTTTTTCAACATGCATGGGTATAGTTTTTATCTTAATGATAAATATAATAGATATAAACATTTCGCGCATAAACGCATTCCAGCGAGGTGCACACTTAAGTCGGACAGGCAGCAGGTTGCTTGAATTGTTGATTTCGTGTGTTGCTAAGGCCCTTCTTTCGGCAAAACCGGTATCAGTACACAACTGAAGCATAATTTTGTATTTTACTTATAATTTCGGCATTTATGAAATATATTATTCACTGTTAATTGTAGTTGTACTAGATATCATTGGGATACCATTCAAAGTCAAGTCAAATCATTTATTTCAAATAGGCACTTTTGAATGTCAAAATTTCCAAAAAAAATAGAATTAGTCATAGTTTTTTCAGCAGTAAATGTGTACATTGTGTGTGAATTATTAGTCCTATCAGTCCCTATGATCACTACTCAATACTCAATATCTTTATTGCTTTACCATAATGTGTACTTAGGTGGTAACTATAATATAATTTAGATCATTATGGACCAACAGGGCACAGCAAAAGGGTAGGAGAGAGGAAGCCCTGTTTTTGGAGATAATTAAGTTGTTTTTGTGGGAACAAGATTTAACTTGCTTAATTATAAATCAGTCCTTTAACCCTTTGTATGCTTAAACGTGGATCCACACGAGACACAATGGATTTATAATTGTGTCTGTAATTACGGCATTCGACCGGTTAAGTATAGATGTGTAGCTTCCTGGTTTTTTCCTTCCGGAATTTCTCAGCAGCAGTCCGGAGTTTGGACTAGAGCCCGTTTGATGGCAATAGGGTCGTCCCCATGAGACTTTAACAAAACTGACGAAATGTGGGGCACCTCTGCCTAATCCTTTAGGGTTGTGGGTGTGATGTTATGTAACTTTACAGGCTCCTGTATTAGCAGGTATTTTAACAAAATGATTTTAATAAGACCATGTCAAATTTATAGGTTTCAAATAACATAAACACATGAAAGCACTGATCAACTTTTTTTAATTAAAATTCAAGAAAAATGGCAAAAAAATCAACAATTATGGCATAAGAAATAAAGTCAAACTTAAATAATAAAACTCCTTTTTAATTTATTGAATGTGATAATACTAGGGATTTTTTTTTTTTTTTTTTATGGATGGGAAATCATCAAATGACCCCTCCCGCTCTGGGTGGAGCGAAGGGAGTGTCAGACTCTTACTGACTAAAACCCATCCGTGTTCCTTCCTTAGCCCTTTATGTTCCGGGGTAGCGGTAACCCTTTCGGACAATCCCGCACCCCCGGCAGGCTTCGGCCCTGGCAGGCCCCTTCCTTTATGCTGACATCTCTTTGAGGCGCGCGTGGAACACGTACGCGCCGTCCGGCACGGGCCTGGTCCTGATCGGACGGTGAGCTACCCATTACTCTCCGTCCGCAGGCCCGCGCCTACGGTGGCCGGGAGTCGTCACGCGGCTCCCGACGCCCGGAGCGTCTCCCGCGGCGGCTGGGGTGTGAGGCTCTCTCCCTCAGCCGTTCAGCCACCTCCTTCGCTAGCATGACTGCTTCGCAGAAGGAGGTGACCGCCCCCCACTCCCTCTCGCCCCGGACCATGGCTTGAACCAGGGCCGGACGCGAGAGGTCGCCGCCGCTGTCGATCGCCTCTACGAGGGCACGGCGGTGCTCCGCCCATGCGGGGCAGACCTCCACCGTATGCTCCACCGTGTCCTCTGGGCGATCCTCGCAGTGGTGACACCCGGGCGTCTCCTCCCGCCTGATGATGTGCAGGAACCTCCCAAAACATCCGTGTCCGGTGAGGACCTGCGTCAGGCGATAGGTGAGGACGCCGTGACGCCTCTCTAGCCACTCCTCAAAGAGGGGTCTTATCGCCACTATCGTGGCGTGCCCTGCGCTGGGTTGCGAAAGTCGCTCCTTCCATGCCACCATGAGATCGCGCCGGAGGTCTGTCCGCTCCGCCGCGATTTGCCGCGGAAGCGGAGTTTCCCCCCGGCTCAGTGCCTCCGCGCGCCACTCATACAGGCGCGCGAGGACTATCGCCTCCAGATCCCATGGCGGCAGTCCGGCAAGGAGGCTTGCCGCCTCGCCCGAGATCGTGCGGTACCCCCGGATCAGCCTTACGGCTACCACCTTTTGGGGCGCGTTCAGATAGTGGGCGGCTCGCCGCCGCAGAGAACGCGCCCACACCGGGGCCCCGTATAGGGCCATGGACCGCACGACCCCCGCGTAAAGCCTCCGGCAGGAGGTGTTTGGCCCCCCCAGGTTAGGCAGGAGCCGGTTGAAGGCGGCCCCGGTCCTTTCCAGTTTGGGGGCCATACGTCGGAAGTGTTCGACGAAGTTCCACCGGCTGTCGAGGACGAGACCCAGGTATCTCATCGTTGCCTCGACGCCGATGTGAACCCCTCCCACCGTTAGTTGGGATCCCGATGGTGGCCCGTTCCGAGGCCCATGGAAAGACATGGCCTCGGACTTGTGCAATGCCACCTCGAGACCCAACCGCCGGATTCTTTCCACGACTATCGCAACCCCGCGTGTCATCGCGTCGGCCGCCGCCTGATGCGACCTCCCTTGCGCCAGGACCAGCGTGTCGTCAGCGTAGCAAACCACGCTGACGCCATCAGGGAGGTCGGCCCGCAGCACCCAGTCGTAACCGATGTCCCACAGGAGCGGCCCCAGAACCGATCCCTGTGGGACACCGCACGACATCTCTCGCCGGTTCCACTCCCCGTTGCGACCGGGGTAGATGACGGCTCTGTCCGTCAAATACGCCCCAACTACTCGACGGAGGTAGGTCGGCACCCGGTGATACCGGAGTGCCTCCCCAATACAGCTCCAGGGCAGGGTGTTAAACGCGTTGGCGATGTCGAGTGACACCGCCACGACGACCCCACCCCGGGTCACCGCGTCCCCCGTCGTGAGGGCTCTCACGCGCATGATGGCGTCCACTGTCGAGCGCCCCTTGCGGAAGCCAAACTGGCTATCCGCAAGATCCGGCCCCGTCCTCACTAGGTGCCCGACGAGGCGGCCTGCAATCACTCTCTCAAAGAGCTTGCCGACCTCGTCGAGCAACACTATGGGCCGGTATGCGGACGGAGAGTCCGCAGGGCGCCCTGGCTTCTGAATGAGGACCAGCTTCCCCGTCTTCCAACGGAGTGGAAACTGGCCCCTCTCCATGCATGCGCTTAAGAGCGCCTCTAGTCGAGGCCCGAGAGCCCTCGAGGCCAGGACCCAGACTTTACCCGGCAAGCCGTCGGGTCGTGGGGCGGTATTTTTGGCCTTCAGCCTGCCTACCGCCGCTCTCAGATCTACCCCGGTCACTTCAGGGATGTCGTCGTCGTCTTCATGGTCCGCTTCGGGCACCGCAAGTGGCGGAGCCATGGGCGGGGGAGTATGCTCCCCCCGTGAAGGGAACAGAGTGCTCACCACCTCCTCCACCAGCTGTGGGCGGAGACTCTGCGTCAGCGGGGGGGGCCAGGTGCGGAGTTTATTCCGCACCATTTTGTAAGGGCGCCCCCATGGATCTCTGTTCAGAGTCTCCACCATCTCTTCGCGGGCCGTATCCTTGGCCCGCTGGACAGCCCCTTGGAGGGCGGTCTTCGCCGCTCTGTACCCCTCGTACAGCTCCGCCTCCGTGGCTTCCGCATCCGGAGGGCGGATGCGGAGCCTGCGGTGCCTGGTGTACCGGTGTCGCGCGTCGACGCACGCCTTGCGTAGCGACTCCACCTCCTGCGACCACCAATACACCTGACGTCGGGCGCATCCTGGCCGGACTCGGGGCATTGCCACGTCACATATATATTCAATAGGTTTACCGAACATTAATGATTGGCCTATTATTTGGCAAAAATCCAAACATGCTACCAAGTAATATTGTATTTAAAAAGTTGCCTCTGTAAGTTTATAAGCATATAAGAACAATTACATAATTGTATCCATAACAAGTGAACAGTCTCTAAAAAAAATGTTCACAGTCTTCCTTCCAATTATTGTTTTTTTGGCAATTTACTTTTTTTTGTACAGTTTTGATCATAAAAACAAACGCACGTGTCGTCTCGCCATTAACTAGATGATGCAATAACACGGTAGCGGCGACTTGCGCTACAACGCGCTCGACAAGCATATAATTGGATTTTGGAGATGCACTATAAGCGAATCGAATCGAATACTCAACTGAATATTTGGTTACGTAATCTTTTCACCAAACATTCGGCCGATTATTCTTATTTGGTAAAACCCTTATTCGGCCCATCACTAGATAATACTCTAGTTAACACTACTGACTACTGTTAAGAACTCATTTTATTTAATACTAGCTCCGCCCCGTGGTTTCACCCGCATAAGTGTCGATCCCGTGGAAATATCAGGATAAAAAAGTAGCCTATATGTTAATCCAGGCTGCCAGTTACCTCCATACAAAATTTTATTAAAATTGGTCCAGCCGTTTGAGCGTGAAGAAGTAACAAACATAATAGCACACACCGCCTTTATAATATTAGTGTGATTTTTTCTTTTAGCACATCATGTCTGACGACTCTAAAGATGCGGACCAGCACATGCTGAACATGTTTGCCAGCGTGTGGGTGAAGGTGGAAGTTGAAGATGATGATGAAAACGACTCTGAGAGTCCTCATGATGCTGACAATGTGTAAGTATTATTTCTTTTATAGTGACCGACCGAACACGGTTTTTAGCCGAAACCGTAACCGAACCTTCGATGTCTTTCCTAGTTTCGGCGGAATCTTGTAAAATTAAGAAAATGTTAGTTAATTAAATGACATTATTTCCCACTTTCGGCCGAAACTGGCCGAAATCGAAACCATTAGTCGGTCACTATAATATTTTTATTACTTATTTCATATTCAAATATAAAAAAAATATATAAATAAGTACCTATGTATATTTAATGAATAAAAAAGTGTGACCGACCGTTTTGGTTTCGGCCAAAAAGTGGCCGAATCTTCGGCCCGACCGAAACTGTCTTAACTGAGGATTGATACAAGCTCTAAGTGCAACAGCAGATGCATCTTAGCGACTGTGCGTGCAGCCATGTTAAACTCATATGTTTCAGCGATTACTTCGACGCTGCATCGCGTTTGGTGACTCGTTTCGCTTGAGTAGGTATGGTTTAAAAAATGTGTTTTTAATGATGCTTTATTGTTTGGTAAAGAGATAAAGCATTGCATTGCATTTTTATTTATTTATTGTCGCTGGGTACCCAATGATATTATAATTTTACACTTATAATATTGTAGGTACATATTTCGAGATTCCGATAAGCGATGAAATCGGTGATTGCTAAAGTTAAAATTTTGCATCGAGCATCTAAAAACTAACCCCCTTATTCATAAAACTTATCAAACCTATTTTAGTTAAAATGGGGTTTGTCTCTTTCTTACACACAGAAATGACATGACAGATATGTACATGACGTGACAGATAAAGACAAACGTTCTATAAACCTATTTTAGCTAAAATAGAGATAAAATAGGATTATGAATAAGAGCCTAAATCGCTATTCACAAATGTTAACAGTCAGTACTCTTATAGGTAGTAAATTACTGTCAAAGTTGAAATTTTGACAGTTTTTCACACAAAATCTGGCAAAAAGTTTTTTTTTTTCTTTGGACTAAAGAAATTGATAAATGCAAAATCACCCTCATAAAATATTTGTAACAATAGACGAAAAACGACGGTGTTCAGAAAATATTCTCATTTAATTAACAAGCTTTTTCTTAACTTCATAAGTTTCGGTTTCGGCCGAAACTAGAAGACGTGCCGAAGGTTCGGTTTCGACTGGAAATCATGTTTCGGTTGGACATTATTTATTGAATATTAATTTATTGAAGTGAAACTTCTTTACGCACGCTTGACTTGGGGAGTAAGCTGGCGAACGCGTGACGTAAGCGTTACGAAAAGTGTGATCAGGCGAGGCGAACGGGAGTTGAGTGTGGGATATAAGCAAGAGAAAGCAGTGCGCGCGCACATTTTCTTTCTCTCTTCCTCTCATAGCCAAATACATTTGAAGTTTCACTTCAGTCGTGTGGTCATAAGCACACTCGGTTTTTTATATTTAAATATTTATTTATTTGTAGCCTTTTTTCAGTGATAGTTGTAGTAAAAAACTTTAATATCAGTGTGTGCTCTTTGGCAAAGGCCTCCTCCAATCTCTTTCAATTCCGGTTCTCAACAGAGACAAAATAAAATGATTTCTCTCTTTTTATAAAAAAAAAAAGTTCTTCAAGTCCAAGCTTTAAACATTTTCTAACATATCAATCTCATATTCCAGAAACTTCAAGAAAAAGAAGACACAGTCGCATCGGAGAAAAAAACCTCTGAAATGTGATTCTTGTGAATACACAACCATCTACAAGAACTGCCTGAACCTTCACGTATTAGGTCACACCAACGCTAAACCATTTTCATGTGATATCTGTGACTACACCACGAAGTATCCAACGTCTTTGCAAAGGCATATGATGATCCAACATGAGTTGAAGGCATTACATGATAAACTTGATAGTTTCAAATGCGACGAATGCCCATACACTACATACTTCAAATGGAATTTAAAAGCCCATAAAAGGAAGCATAAGTTAGAAAAGCAGTACAAATGCGAGCATTGTAACTATGCTACTGCGTACAGGCATAATTATATGAAGCATAGTAAAGTACATAATAAGGAAGAAGTAATTTTTAAATGTGATAAATGCCCATTTGTGACTAAGTACGAAGGGCATATTTCGAGGCATCTCGCCAAGATACACCATGAAGTCTCCGATAAAGCGAACAAATGTGATCTGTGTGATTTTTCAACTAAAGTAAGATGGAGATTGAACATTCATAAACGGAGAAGCAAACAGACGAATGTAATAAAATGTTCCAGCTGCGATTTTGAAACAATGTACATGTGTGAATCAAAAAAACATAAATCAATGCATTATGATGAAGCTCCTGATTTCAAATTGAACGAAACCAGCGGTGAATATGATCTCCCTGAATTTGAACCGATACCGAACCAAATCGATGAGGCAAATTTAAGCGTTCACGAGAAATGTAATAATTACATGTTGGATCCGAACTGTGAGATCGATTGGAAGAGTATAAGAGTCTGTGAATCTAACTCTAAAGACCGTCCGTACCAATGCATAATGTGCAAATACACATCTCGATTCAAAGCATCCGTACAACGTCATTACCAAAGACATCATACTGGGAATGAGCACCGTCCCTACAAATGTGTGAACTGTGAGTTCTCTACTAAGACTAAAGACCAAATTGCTTTGCACAATAAACGCAGCCAATCTGAAGCAGCGTTGAAATGTGTAGAATGTCCTTTTACAACACTATTCAAATGTCAATTTGTTACACATCAAAAATGTCACTACCCGCACAAATGCACAGAATGTAATTACTCCTGCAAACATAAGTATGAAATTCAAAAACATGTGTCTACAATGCATATGGGGAATGGTTTAAAATGTCGTTTTTGTGATTATAAGGCAACTAGAAAAGAGACCTTACTTTGTCATGAAACCATGCACACGGGTAACAAACCTTTTAAGTGTAAGTTTTGTGATTATAAATCGGTGAGAAAGTCTCTTTTGGATAACCACGTCAAAAGACACCACAGTGACGTTTGTCATAATCCAGTCATTGTAACTGATAATAAGATTGAATCTCTAAAAATACCTGTAAGAGATAAAATTTGCAGTCCGGACGTCATCCAGAATATAAAAGAACAGAATATTTCGTTGGAGGACATGTTGGATTCACCGGAAGTAAAAGATTTTGCTGCCATCATGAATTCTGCACAACAAACTAGTAACGGACTTGTATAGTTGTAGCTATGACTAGTTTTGCCCTGTGGCTCTCATTATGTGCTAAAAGCATTGATTTCTTAAGATAGCTGTGAAAAATCACAACGGCTATCCAAATACAGCGTTGACAGCTTTATGTCAAAAAGTGGTGAAAATGATAACAGAACCTCTCTTCTAAAGGTGTGTATAGGCTGGAGCATTTACTTGTAACAGAACATTGAGCATTCGCCGTTTTTAATATTTAACCGACTTCAAAAAAGGAGGTTCTGTATTCGACCCGTATGTATGTTTGTATGTCCGCGAGTTTCTCAAAAACTGATGAACCAATTTTGATAATTCACTAACGTGATCTACATACTTTCAGGAAGGTTTTAGTATATAATACATTAGGTAATTATTCTTATGTACGAAGTTATATGCATAAATGTACTGCATCTCCGGCATTTCTATGCGAATTTTGATGATTCTTCTAGTCAGTGTCTTCAATTCTTCAATGCACTAGTGTTAATTGAATTTGTGTGGGGTAGGTACAACTAAAAAATGAAAAATAAAAACTTTTTTATAAAACAAAACAACTGACTTCAAAAGAAAAACTACAAAGTGATAAATAACTTTAATTTCGGAAGTCGGTGTCAAAAAACGAAAATGCGAACCCAACGACACCTATTTCCGAAATTAAAGTTATTTATCACTTTGTAGTTTTTGTTTGATGTTGGATGTTTTTTTTTTTTTTTTGTAAAAAAGTTTTTTATTGAATCTCATTTCGAACACGATGGTCGATGTTTCGATATTTTGTTACAACCTGATTTTAAAAACTAACTAATTGGAGTAACATTTTATCGAGCAAAGGCACGGGCTATCGAGAACCCAAAATGATCAACAATGAACGCAGGGTAGAAAGAAATGTTACAGGTAAATGCTCACCCACCTTCATGGGCGTAGCTGGAGGGGGGGCAAAGGTGCGCAATGCCTACTTACCTAGTAGAAAGTTCTTTTGTTTTGATAACAACAGTTTCGTTTTAGTTAAATCTGTAAAAACGCGTAATAAATATTTCTTGCTTTTTTCCAAAATGGTAGTTTTATTTTTATTATGGCAGTTCTTTTTGATGACACTGGTATCCCTAGTCTTGTGGCGAAAACGGTGGTCCTGAGAAATACTGATGCTATGAACGGTTAAAAATGTATGAAATAGTGAGACCACAGAAGGCACATCATTGGTCTATTGGTCTTGAGCGCTAATTGCTGAGCGTGAGGAACTGGGTTCGATTCCCAGGTTGGGCAGAGTTTATTGGGTTTTTTATTAGAATTTCTCCGAGCCAGTCGGCGTCACGCAGACTTGTACTGGTGGCGTGCATTGCATATAGGCATATAAGCAGTGCCTACCTCGATTTATCATGTACGTTTGCCTGGCTAGGCCCCCCGGAATTTGCGATTTAGGTATACACCAATGCAATGTACTCGCCTCTAGGAGTATATGTACCGCTTTCTTTTTCAATGTACCTCTGTACTTTTGAAGAAATATGCAAAAAAAGGGGGCCGTGCCAGCCAAACGTTTTCAGCACGGCCCTCGTGTAACTTGAAAAATATATAGCGTATTAAAAAGTTTCATAAACTCAAGGAATGTACTTTATTAACACGTTCTATGTACCGTAACAGATATTGTGAATTCGTAATAACAAATAATATATAGACGTGGATAGGGGGCCGTGCTGAAAAAAAAAAAATGAGAAAATATCTAAAAAAGACAAAACAACCTTAGCCAAAAACTATATAAAAGTAATTCATGTTTGGCAAGTAACATATGTACCGCATTGGTTTCTCATACAATTTGCTGAATTAAAAAAATAAACCAATTTTAGTTTATTCAGCACGGCCCTCTATAGTTGCCTATATCTTTTTAAATATGACATGTTTGTTTACAAAATTCGACTTCCTGAATTATGTATAGGAGTACATTCGTTCCAAATAAATTGCGATTATGGTGTATTAGTATTTTAAAAGATAAATTGGATCAAAAATATCCTAACATGCAACTGATGGGGTGACCATGGTTCCATAAATTAGGTTGATTTATTCTATACCTTTAATGAAATTATGTGACTACATTGAAATAAACATTATTTTTTTACAATTTGTTTTTTTTTTCTTTAAAATTAATATTAGCGATGACATCTTTTAAGGGAATTAAATCAGTTAAAACTTGTTGTGTGCGGTCGCTATTAATTCACTAGGTAAGGTTCAATCAATGTGATTTGTTGGAAACGTATCTGTAATTTTTTAAGCTCAATACCTACTTACTCGGCCAAAATGTATGAAACAGCTCATTTTTTTTTCGTGATTTCAGAGTTGGTCCCATAGTGAAAGTTGTTCAGTTCGATGGTCTAAAGCACCTCTTAAAGTTTTTAAGGTTAATTTTTTTACATCTATATAATAATATGTGAGGACGATGCACCTAAAATAAAATTACTATACCACAATAGGTAAAAGAATTGTAGTGTTTGTGACACATAGTTTTTCTGCGATTATTCCATAGGTAAACGTAACTAATCTGTGAAATGTACCGAAACTGTAATTTTATTGTAATGTACCGTACATCAATCCGTGTGATTTATTGGAAATATATATGTGATTTTTTTTAAGCCTTTTGAGCTATTTAGTCTTAACGACACTTGTTGTTTTGTTCGATTTGCGACCTACTACTTACTACTATTATAGTTATCGTTAATAGTTAATACAGATTACGATATTTTTGATTTTTTTATTTTATTAAAGATTTACTCAGAAGTTTTTTTATCCATTCTCACGTGGAATCATGGTCACCCCATCAGTTGCATGTTAGGATATTTTTGATCCAATTTATCTTTTAAAATACTAATACACCATAATCGCAATTTATTTGGAACGAATGTACTCCTATACATAATTCAGGAAGTCGAATTTTGTAAACAAACATGTCATATTTAAAAAGATATAGGCAACTATAGAGGGCCGTGCTGAATAAACTAAAATTGGTTTATTTTTTTAATTCAGCAAATTGTATGAGAAACCAATGCGGTACATATGTTACTTGCCAAACATGAATTACTTTTATATAGTTTTTGGCTAAGGTTGTTTTGTCTTTTTTAGATATTTTCTCATTTTTTTTTTTTCAGCACGGCCCCCTATCCACGTCTATATATTATTTGTTATTACGAATTCACAATATCTGTTACGGTACATAGAACGTGTTAATAAAGTACATTCCTTGAGTTTATGAAACTTTTTAATACGCTATATATTTTTCAAGTTACACGAGGGCCGTGCTGAAAACGTTTGGCTGGCACGGCCCCCTTTTTTTGCATATTTCTTCAAAAGTACAGAGGTACATTGAAAAAGAAAGCGGTACATATACTCCTAGAGGCGAGTACATTGCATTGGTGTATACCTAAATCGCAAATTCCGGGGGGCCTAGCCAGGCAAACGTACATGATTTATCAACATAAGCCTCTCAATTACATTTTAGTGTGTGTGCCCCACAATTAACCTTTTAACCGCCTGACTTTATATCAGTTGCCCCCAGCGCACGAAAAAAAAAAACGAAAAATAAATACCGATGAAACGAGCTGTGATGATGTAATAATAATACAGATTAAACGAGCTGTGTTATTTGGTCGTATACAGGGTGAATTTTTCAAGTAGGCGTGGATGGCCAAATTCTAAACTATGAGGAATAGCGAAAAGTACTCAAAGGAGTTGCGGGCTCGATTTCGATGAAAACAAAAACTGCATCATTGGATTTTTGAAAAATCAATATTTCTATCCAGGAATCAAACCTGTCGATTTTGAAAAAAAAAACACGCTGTATTACTTAGTACTTTTCGCTATTCCTCATAGTTTAGAATTTGGTCATCCACGCCCACTTGAAAAATTCATCCTGTATACGACTCTGGCGGAATGGACACGAAAATAGTTGTCGGATTAATCCGACATAAGCGGTTAAAAGATTAAGAAACTCACTAAATTATCATACCTAACAAAAAACAAAATCTTCATACAAACACGCGCGGCAGTGCTGTAGGCAGTCGCCGGACGGCCTACTCGGCTCCCGTACTATTCGCACATTGTCATTGGTCTTTAATCGTTCAAGTTAATACGACGAAATTAAAAATACGTACGTCTCACGCGTAATACCATGACGTTCGACCTTCGCAATTTATTTATTTATTTAATACTTCAAGCACATAAATGTACAGAGGCGGACTTAATGCCGTAGGCATTTTCCACCAGTCAACCTTTGGGTGATGCAGAGACAAACAGCGGTAGGTGCAATCATGAAAATTAAGGAATAAATATTTTAAATACAAAGATACGCATAAACCTATTAAAACTATGAATATAATATATAACTAATTATATATAAATATAAGCACAAATAAATATACATAAATACATGAATATACTTACTAACTAAAAAAAATAAGACAAGCAATGAGAAAATATTACCGTTGTGATGATACTGCCAGCTTCTTGCGAATGTGCTCACGAACCTTAACTTTGAAGGATAATCGGTTGGTTGCCATCCTGATCTCCTGGGGGAGCGCATTCCACAGAGAGATAGACTGAACGAAGAAGGAAGAGTGAATGAAGTCTGTGCGGTGAGTGGGACATTGAAGAAGACGATTGTGTGATGAACGAAGATTTCTATTGTGGTTGGCGCATATGTACTGAAAATGGGGGGCTAGATAACCAGGGGAAGACGGAGAATCAAGAAATGAACACAAGGTGGTCAGCGCCCTTAGTTCTCTACGTTGGCGTATTTATCACCCTTAAGTAGGCATGTCTACTCAAATAACCACACTTTTGTGAGCTCACTTTTTTTCTGATTAGTGACCGCGTTTGCCTAGACTAGACCCGGCCTAGTGCCTACCTATTCTGAAAACCAATGCACGCCACTGCTTGTACAAGTCGAAACTTGCGCAACTATATCGTAACGTATACAATGTGTTTCAGAGGGATGTGACCAAACTTGGGGGTGTGGTACAGGCCATCAAACTGAACAACTTTTACCCGGGGACCAACATCGTAATCGTGAAAAAAAAATCATTCGTCACATACATTTGGTCAAGTAGGTATTGAAGTTTTGTATGGGACGACTGATGTCTTTCTCAAGATTAAGATGTTGGTCCCCGGGAAAAAGTTAGTAGGGTAAAATTGGGGCTTCTGCATCACTCGCCTCGCTTCGCTCGGCTCATGATGTAGAAGCCCCAATTTTATACACGCAACGTCTATCCGATGAGGAGTACTCAACGTCTAACCGATACAGTGCACTTTTAGCACTGATGAATGCTGATTGAAGTATGTGCACTTATAAACCGTAAAAATGTAAGCTTCAGCACAAATGTTTCGCAATACCAACGGGTGACGAATCTTTAGTAGTAGGAACTTATAAGTTATTTTCTATCTTCATACTTTCCTAGCATTTATTAAAAACATTTATAAAAGGAACTACATACCAAGTTTCATGCTTGTATTTAGTTATTACCCGTAGTATAGAAATAACACGGGAAAAATATTTTTTCTTTCGAGGCTTTTTGTATGAGGACTAGGTCTCTAGACCTAGGTCCTATCTTAGATTTTAACATTTTGTAATTTCTTATAATATTGGTTATACATAATATTTTAAGTATTATATTAAATTTTAAGTGACAGTCTATTGCCGTTGAAAATATACAGCTCGATGACAAACATATGGTGGACCCGTTGGCAGTGGGGACCCTTGGCCTTAGGATGCGCTACCCTTAACGAATGATAGTAGTGTAAGTATGTTTTTAAGTAAGTCTTTATTAAATTCTATTTTAAGTTAAACTACGTCTTATATTAAGATTGACTAGAGAGTACATACGATTACCTTATACAAATTTCGTCTCAAATTACAGCGACAGTGCGGCGCCGATGTAGTATTGCATCCAAATAAGATTAGTAAAGGAGATGACACTTGAGTACCTAATTTATAATATATAAACAATCAATAATAATTCTTATGATCAATGAGTATAGTGTTCAATATTAAATATAATAATTAATTATAGATTTATTAGAGAGTACATACGATTACCTTATAAAAATTTCGTCTCAAATTGCAGCGACATTGCGGCGTCGGTGTGGTATTGCATCCAAATAAGTTTAGTAAAGGAGATGTTCACACTTGAGTACCTAATTTGTAATATACAAAGAAACAATAATAGTTCTAATGATCAATGAGTATAGTGTTCAATATTAAACATAAAAATTAATTATTTTTAAATTGAAACGTCAGCGAAAACTTTAATACGTTACAATGATCGTTCCCTTATAATATTAGGGTATAAATAGAGCCATCGAGATGTTTTTATAACACATTGGTTGTGGCATCATTCCTTCATTGTGGCTGTGGAATATCTTCCCAAGGGGTCAAGTATGTACGTAATACTTAGGTCCTACGCCCATAAGCAACTCAGTTGCAATAATGTTGTTGTTTGCTCAGCGTGCTGATGGGCTAGTATTTTTTTGATAACTGCTGTTTTCGTTTCATAAATAGTTTACTTTAATTTATCTGTATTTCAGGTCTTCAAATCCCTTCGATTCAGACGCTGAAGCGCCTTCAACATCAACTAAGAAAAAGACCACCAAACCGTCGAAACCCAAGAAGCAACGAAGCAAGATACAAAAAAGACAGGATCATTTAGATAGTGACTCGGAATCAGAGACTGATCCAACACCAGCAAACGTGAACAAAAAGCGTAAAATCAATCTCTTTCCCGATTCTGAGGTGAGTTCATTTATCTACATAATATTTTACGTTTTGTTTCTAACGAAAATTAGTCTGAGCAGAAACAATTTTAATTTCGATGCCTGCCCCATATCTATCTCGTAAATGACCCCGATGGTAGCAAGTGTGTTCCGCTTCTTGTATTTTCTATCTCGTTCTGTGTTCGATTCGCAGTCCGGACAAAGTGTTTTTGGTTATCCCAACAATAAAGACATGCTATGTTATTTTAATACGTTATATATAAGTATAATAACGTGTAGATAGTTAAATCGTATATTAATATGATGTTGTAACGATGTTAAGCTACTGATCTTATAATAATTCAAAGTCTGTTTTTGTTGTTGACAGGATGATGAGTCTGAACCTGTCCATGCAGCAACATTAAAAAATTATCTTTCACGACGTGTAGCTTCTGGCAAAACCTATCAAAGCGATCCCACAAAGAGAGGCGAGTATTACATTGAAGTTCGCATCTCGAACAGCCGTGAACTGGAAGCAATTACCAACAACCGATGGCAACATTCCCTGATCACTTTTAAAACTGCAGTAAATGACAAAACGCCAACTTGGAAAGCAGTTACTCAGCTTGTTTCTACGATAAAAGAAAATTTTCGTCACGTTAAACCTATTTTGTATCCATCCAAGGATTAATCAACATGTACTTGCTCACTTAGTTTATCGATATCCACATAATTTTTGGGTTTATCAGTTTATGCATGTATGTAGGTATGTTTAATTTGAATAGTTATTTCATGTTTTTACATAATTAAATGCATTGTTTCTTACAGGATCTACTCTGTAGATAAAAACTAAATAAAACAAAAACCAGAACCTAAAAATAAGAAAAATTAAACTTTATAAAGAATAAACTAAAATGAGAACCTATAACAAGAGAAAATAAATTTATATAGAATAAAACTAAAATCGGAACCTAAAAAACAAAAGAAAAATTAAACTTTGTATAGAATAAAACTAAAATCAGAACCTACAAACAAGAAAATTAAAGTTTGTATAACAGAAAAGTAAAATAAGAACCTAGAAACAAGAAAAAAATAAACTTTGCGTAGAATAAAACTAAAATCAGAACCTAAAACAAGAACAAATAAATTTGTATGGAATATAACTAAAATTGGAACCCAGAAACAAGAAAAATACACTGTGTAAAACTAAAATCAGAACCTATAAACAAGAAAAAATCAACGTATAGAATAAAACTAAAATCAGAACCTATAACAAAAAAAAAATAACTTTGTATAGAATAATACTAAAATCAAAACCAAGAAACAAGAAAAATAAATAACTTTGTTTAGTATAAATAAACACAGAATAAATTGAATATTTTTGAAGACTAAAATATGTATTTCTGCCAACCCTGTAATGAATACGTTAAAAAACATTCTTCTCACAAGAAATCCAACATTCATAAATCTAACTGTTTGCTACAAACTGAATTTGACAATGTTCATATGATTGCTTGTGCCTTTAAAAACAAAATAGTTAGTTACAAAATAGATTCTCAAAAATTTAATATTTCACCTGAATTATTTTTAAATGATATTTCGCATATATGTTCTTATCTTATTAAAGAGAAACTGAAAGTACATACATCATTAAAAGTCAATTTTGAACTGTTTGTTTCATATGTTTTACCTAAAAATAATGAATCATCTCTGAAATCTTTTAACACTAAATATGAAATAATATCGCAAAATACCGATTTACTATCCATTTTTAAAGCATGTGCTGAAAAAATGATTTACAAATGTTCAGAGTTTGAACTTTGTGAATCAGGTTGGACAATCGAGAGAATAAGTCATTTAGAAATAAATATTTTAAAATACAACCCTTTAAGAGCTGGTTCTTACATTCCATTACCTCAAAATATTCGCAAAACAAAATCTTGTCTAAATTTAGTTAATAATGATGAACATTGTTTTCTTTGGAGTGTTGTAGCTCATTTGTATCCGTCTATGAATAATCCAAATAGAGTGACATCATACCCTCATTATTCAAAAGTTTTGAAAACAACTAATATGTCATTTCCTCCAAGTTTTACAGATATCAAATTATTTGAAAATCTAAATCCGAATTTGAGTATAAACATTTATGGTTTAGATTCGAAAAATCAAGTGACTGGACCATTGTATAAAACTTTAAAAAGAAAAATAATGCACGTCAACTTACTTTGTATTAATAATAAAAAAGGTAAAAACCATTACTGTTTAATAAAAAAGTTCGACAGACTTGTACATAAACAATTAACTAAGCATAAGTCCAAGATACATTTATGTGACGAGTGTTTCACATATTTTAATACATCAGAAAAACTTTTAAATCATAACTGTGCAAGAGTGAAAACTATACTCCCTGAAGATAACACGACACAATATTTTTCAAATTTTGAAAGAACTCAAAGAATTCCCATAGTTATTTACGGTGATTTTGAGAGCTTATTACACGAATATTCAGACAAAAATAAAACAAAATATGTTGAAAACATACAAATTCACGAGGCAAGTTGCTTTGCATATTATATTTTTTGCCATTCTCGACCAGAACTTAATAAGTTCGTATCATACAGGGGGCCAGATTGTTCAAAGAAGTTTACTAAATCAATTACCAAAAATGTGAAAAGATTGTATGAAATAATTTCAGATTCAAAGCCCATGATAATCAGTGAAGATGAACGTAATTCTTTTAACAATGCAAAAAAATGTTATTTATGTAAGAAAAAATTCTGTGATACAGACATAGTAGTCGCAGATCATGATCATTTCACAGGAAAATACAGAGGACCAGCGCATGATAAATGTAATTTAAATGCTAAAAAATGTTCATTTATACCTATAATATTTCACAACCTTTCAGGTTATGATTGCCATTTGTTTATAAAAGAACTTTCTGCTATTTGCGGGCGCATAAATTTAATACCTAAAAATAAGGAAAAATATATATCTTTTACTAAATTTATACCAATTAATGATAAAAATGTGGCTCAATTAAAATTTATCGACTCTTTTAATTTTTTGAGTTCAAGTCTTGATAATTTAGTGAAATCAATGAAACCTGAGGATTTTCAAAGTCTGCGGCAGTTTTTCGAAGATGAACACTTATTTAATTTAATTCGGAGAAAAGGTATTTATTGTTACGACTATATTGATTCATGGGATCGTTACAAAGAAAATAAATTGCCAGATCAAATCAAATTTTATAATAATCTGACATCTGAAACTGTTTCCGATGAAAACTACAATCATGCATTAAAAGTTTGGGACGCATTTCATATTTCCAATTTAGGAGAGTATACAGATCTGTATCTAAAATGTGACGTCCTTCTTTTATGTGATGTATTTGAAAAATTTAGAGCTATGAGTTTAAAATATTACAACCTTGATCCATGTTATTACGTTTCTTCACCATCATTAAGTTGGGACGCTATGTTGTTATACACTAATATTAATTTAGACTTGATTTCGGATATTGAAATGTATCAAATGTTGGAAAAGGGTATACGAGGAGGTCTTGCCCAATGTTCTTTAAGATATGCTAAAGCAAATAATAAATATCTTCCACATTATGATAGTCAGAAACCTAATAGTTATCTAGTTTATCTGGATTGTGTTAATTTATATGGTTATGCAATGATGCAAAAATTACCAGCGGGAAATTTTAAATTTTTGAGCGAAAAAGAAATAAATACATTTGATATTATAAATGTTTCCGATGATAGTGATAGTGGATATATTCTCGAAGTAGATTTACACTATCCATACGAAATTCATGATGACCATTCTGATTTGCCATTTGCAGCTGAAAAATTTGTACCTCCGGGAAGTAAAAATTATAAACTAATTGCCAACTTGAATGACAAATTTAAATATGTGATTCATTACATTCATTTGAAAGAGTGTTTAAAAAATGGTCTTATTTTACTCAAGATTCATAGGATATTAACTTTTAGTCAAAATGCATTTTTAGCACCATACATCTTATTGAATACAACACTTCGTCAAGAAGCAAGTTCAGATTTTGAAAGAGATTTTTTTAAAAAACAAAATAATTCTATTTTCGGAAAAACAATAGAAAACAAAAGAAAACAAGTTGATGTGAAATTGGTTAATGTATGGAAAGATACATCAAATAAGACTAATAAATTTTGTGGAGCAGAAAAATATATAAGTGCTCCGAATTTCAAAAATATGTCGATGCTATCTGAGTCATTGGCTGCAATCCAGATGCAACAGACACAAATAATTCTGGATCGTCCGATTTATATTGGATTTTCAATTTTGGAATTGGCTAAGAGTCATTTACATCATTTTCACTATTCTGTAATGAAACGTATTTATAAAGAGTCTATCAAACTTTGTTATACTGATACAGATAGTCTTTTGTATTTAATATACACTGAAGACTTTTATAAAGACATGAAAAAGTATATTAGGTACTTTGACACCAGTAACTTTGAAAATGAGAATTATGATATGCCAAAAGTAAATAGTAAAATACCAGGATTTTTCAAGGATGAGATGGGTGGTGATATCATATCCGAGTTTGTGGGCTTAAGAGCAAAATTGTATTGTATAGATTCTGTAACCACATCAATAAGAAAAGCAAAAGGTATTAAAAAAACCGTTACAAATAAACTTAATATTAAAAATTATAAAAGAGCTTTACGATACAATGAACATTTAAGAGAAAATATGTGTATAATTAGGTCAAAAAATCATAATATATTTACTCAAAAAATTAATAAACTTGTACTTAGCAGAGATGATGATAAAAGACAAATATTAGAAGATGATTATAAAACTTTACCTTGGGGACATTATAAAACTGTTTTTTAATACATAATTAACTATGTAAATCTACAATCAATACCTGTAAACTGTGTAAATGCATTTTAGTATGTAAAAGAAAATTCCCAATATGTAATTAATTAAGTTAAAATGTGTATAATTCATAATCATAATAAAGTTACTTGAAAATGTATTTGAAGTTAAGCTGTATGTACTATGTCGATGTGTGTAATAAAATTTCTAATGTTTAAATAAATTATGTAAACAAATTGATGTGTATTTATTTAACAGACTGATTATAACCCTTTATAACAGGAATAAAACACAAATATTAAGATGATAAGAAATTTATTAAGATATATTATCTTTTAAACGTAATGAGTAGGTATACATGGTCTTATTAACTTTTAAAATATAAAATGATTATAACATACAGCGTGTTACGGAAAGGGTATGTACATATCAAAGGCACGGATTCTTTTGGTGATAATGAACTACATGGCAATATGTTTTTGTACCTATACCTACATAATTATAAAGTTAAGAACATTTAACTAAAAATCAATTATGCTTCCAATTGAATTCTACACATCACTAGACCAGGTAAGCTGATCGGTGTCATTAAACTACACACCAAAAAGCCCCTTGTAGTGCGGTGACACGTTTGTTATGATTACAATTTAATAAACTAACGAAATAAAAAAACATATTAAGCATTTTTAAAGTTACTGCTTTTGAGCTGAAATTTTGTACAGAGATTCTGGACCAGATACACTCTTCAACCCGTTTGTATGGATATACCCTTTCCGTAACACGCTGTATAATAAGAATAACTATTATTAATACATATTATCACTCTAACTTTTCACCGATTTTTTTAATTAGAACCTCTGCAGTATCCATCACATCATCAAAAGTTTCGCGTACCACATACTGTAGACTTGTACAAGCATTATCGCTATCACTAGAATAATTTTCACTGTCACAATCTTTAAGTTCATAAATATTCAGTTTAATCAAATAGCGTCCTCTAATATCACTTGGTTTACCTCGGCGAGCAATGTATGATGTTGATGGCGAAAATCTTGATGAACGCTTTCTCTTTCTTAACACTTTTTTCTTAGTTTGCGTCTGTTCTTGAGGATTCGTTGGATTATTCAACAGTTCTTCATTTCTACGCCGTTGATTTTCTAAGCTCTCAATATACGAGTTATAATTGCCCTGAGAGTAAAAGAAAGGCCTGACGGCCTGATTTTCATCATTGAGATCCGCAGAGTTCCACTGTAAAAATGAACAAATAATAACATGATGAAAACGAAAACAAATCAGATATAAATAAATACATTACCAGTAACATAATACATAAGTACTACATACCTCGCGTATTATGGATGGATCTTGATCTTCATCATCATTGATCAGAATGCTGGGAGTGTACGATGGTGATTGAGTCATAATTCTGAAAAATAAAACGTATTTATTTATAAAGTCAATATAAAATACAACACATTTTTTTTTTTTTTTTTTTTTTTTTTTTTTTTTTTTTTTTTTTTTTTTTTTTTTTAATTGATTTTATACAAAAAACTTACCTTTAATATTTTAAATACAAATATTTTTTAAACCACAACAAAAGTGACTGGGTTTTCGATAGTTGCCCTCAATTAAATGAACTACTTTTTACTTTGAGGTGTCTAAACTGTTGATCTTTTTAGGCATGTAATACGAATAGACTCATATTACTATTTAGTATAAAGGTCAGTTTACACCGAAACGCAATACAAGTATTCAACCCGACTCTGTATGCACTTTAAGATAGCGATACTGAATTTATGTACAAGAATAGATAAACATCTCAGTGAAGCTACAGACTTCTTTAAGAATCTGGACGTAATATCACGTTACGTCTCGATGTGAACTGACCCTTAATCATAAATATGTGCTTAGATGAATTTTTAAAAGTGAGTATATTATACAAGTCCAAACCTGTTGTGTACATGCATACATTCGTAAACTCATTCCTTCTTCCCATGGAGGTAGGCAGAAACAGAACGCCACTTGTCAACGCCACGATCCTTACATACTCCTTTTGCCTCGTTTACGCTCATACATGTTGTGTAATCACGTTAAAAGCTATCTCAATTTGAATGCAAGTCCAATCTGCACTATGACTATGTTTAAATAATAAAGTGTATATATGTGTATGTAAGGTTAACATTTGAATTAATCGACAAGATGAAGTTGATCAAGCAACCCATATCTCTCAACGTCAATAATATAAAATTATGTGACTCTGTTCACCACATCAGACATAGCGCTTTATTGCCAAATACCATTCGTTGTATAATATGTGGCCCATCAAACTGCGGCAAAACGAATGTTATGATTAGTTTACTGCTTCATGAAAATGGGCTCAAGTTTAAAAATCTTTATCTTTACTCTAAAACTTCTTTTCAACCAAAATATCGTTTCTTGACTCAAGTATTAAAAAGAGTGCCACAGATTAACTATTACGAGTTCAATGATGATAAAGATGTCGTTTCTCCGAGTGAAGCTTTAATAAATTCTGTATTTATTTTTGATGATGTTGCGTGTGAAAATCAAGTAAATATCCGCAATTATTTTTGTATGGGTAGGCATAAACAAATAGATTGTTTCTATTTATCTCAAACCTATTCTAAAATTCCAAAGCAATTGTTACGTGATAATGTGAATTTTCTTATTATATTCAAACAAGATGATGTGAATTTAAAACATATTTATGAAGAGCATGTTAGTTCTGATTTACAATGGAAAGAGTTCAAAAATATTTGTCAAACTGTTTGGAGTAAGCCTTATAATTTTCTAATTATTAATAAAGAATCTTCATTAAATAATGGAAGGTACAGACAGAATTTTGATATGTTTTTTAAATTTGAGTGACTGTTTATATGCACATATAAGTAATTAACATGCAAAATCAAATTCAGTATAATTTGTACGTTAGCTGAACACAGTTGTTATAATATAACATGGAGAAAAATATTAAAACAGAATTAATGAAGTCAGTAGACTCCATAAAGAATAAAATAAAACAGATGAAGGACCAGGAACACTCAATGAACTTGTCACTCGATAAAATGCTAAAATCTGTCACAGACCCCCTTAAAACTCTAGTTGACTCAAATATAACAAAGGAAAAAATAAAACATTTAGAAAATACAACACTTAGTAATTCTGAAGGTATTGAATTGGATGAAATCAATACTAGCTCATCTACAAAGTTTGTGGACTGTTACGAACCAAAACTTAATTCTACACAATTGGTTAAAGAGTCTCCTGAAATGGTATTACCAGATGATTTAGAAATCTCATTAGAGGGACAGGATATCTACGATATTTATGATGGTGTAAATATACCGTTTGGAATAAGACGTGAAAACAAAACTTTATTGATGGGAAATTCAGTAGTATCATTTTCTAAAATTGATGGCTTGAATAATGAAAATGTAATTTTGATTAAAATCGGTGATAAATCCTACAATTTAACTCCTGGCCTGAAAGAACTTTTACTTCGAAAAAGACCTGATTTAAAACTAATATCCAACAAAGACAAACTTGTCTACAAGGATATATTGTATTATACAAATGTTCATAAGAGAGACTTCAATCCGAAAGGTCAAATAAAAGGTGATAAAGGAATAAAATATCGTGAAATAATCAGACCATTATTTTCCGAAACGTCGAACGATAATATTCACACTAAACTCGGAGGATACTTGCCAATGTTAAAGAAATATAAAAAAAATACTGAGCTAGTATATTGGGATGACCCTAACGAATTAGTTGAGAGATTGAAACTATTAGTTGCTTCAAAAGATGCTGGCAATACAAACCATGATAATGAAATACTATCGATAATTGAAGAATTAAAAGAAGCTGACATAATTAAAGAATAAATAGTAGCAATAACATGTTTTTCATTCAGTATCATTGCTGGATTCACTACAAATGTTTATATACTGAGTTTTGAACATGAGTAAAGCCGATGTGGTAAACGAAATTCATAAAAATGCGAGGGTAAACTTTCCACGAAGACATGTTATTATGAAAGATATAGATGACCTTTGGCAAGCAGACTTAATTGATATGCAATCAATTTCCAAAGAAAATAAAAACTATAAATATATTCTTGCTGTTATTGATACATTTTCGAAATACGCCTGGGCCTATCCTTTGAAAAGTAAAACCAAAGATGTTGTATGCAATTCTTTCAAGATTTTGTTGGATAATGGACGTGTTCCCAAAAATCTGCAAACGGATAATGGAACAGAATTTTATAATAACACATTTCAGAACCTTATAAAATCTTATTATATCAACCATTATTCAACCTTCTCAACGAAAAAGGCATCAATAGTTGAGCGATTTATTAGAACATTGAAATCGAAACTGTACAAGGAATTTAGTTTAAAAGGTAACTATAATTGGATAGATAATACCCTTAATAATGTTATCTATAAATACAATCACACCTATCATCGGACAATTGATGAAATACCGGCAAACGTGGATAATACTAATAAAACACGCATATTAAGGAGATATTTCAGGTTGGTAAAAACCGATAATATAAAAAGCAAGTTTGAAGTGGGTGATTATGTACGTATCAGTAAATACAAAGGAACATTTGAAAAGGGGTATACTCCCAACTGGTCGACAGAACTTTTTAAAATTCGAAAAATACAAAATACTACTCCTATTACCTACTTAATTGAAGATGCAATCAGAGGCCAACCCATTTTAGGTGCATTTTATGTGCAAGAGCTGCAAAAGACAAAACATTCCAATTTATATCTTGTCGAAAAAGTTCTTAAAAGTAAAGGAAATAGGGTTTTAGTAAAATGGTTAGGTTTGTCTTCATCTGAAAACAGTTGGATTGATAAATCGAATATTTATTAAGTGTTCAACTCATGATGCATCAGTTTAATGATGGGTATTGGAGAGAGCAGTCTTCTCAATTGGCTTATAAATAATTTACCAATTGAATTACATTTACCAGGATACAATTATTGCGGTCCTGGCACTAAATTAATTAAAAGGCTTAACCGTGGGGATAAAGGTGTTAATAAATTAGACGAATATTGCAAACAACACGACATTGCCTATCACAAGTCTTCAAACTTAAAGGATCGCTACAAGGCAGATTTAATTTTGTTAAATATGGCTAAAGAGCGAGCACTTGCCTCAGATGCGAGTGCAGGAGAAAAACTAGCAGCGCACTTAGTAAGCAGCGCTATGTCAACCAAAATTAAAACTGGTTTTGGCTTAAAAAAAGATAGCAAAAACTGTTCTCCTAAAATTAAACCTGGAAAAGGGTTGAAAAATAATTTCAAAAATGTTATTAACAAAACGAAGAGACGTATGAAAAAATTAAAACCGAAATGCAAGAAAGTGGCAATAGAATTAGCTATGGCCGCTGTCAGAGAATTAGCTGATAATTCGTCTATAAAACTTCCTCGTGTTATTCCTATACCAAAAACTGGTGGAGTATTGCCTTTGATTCCGATTTTTGCGGGATTATCGGCTGCAGGGGCATTAGCAGGCGGTGCAGCTGGTATTGCTAAAACCATAAATGAATTCAAGATGGCTAAAAAGTTATTGACTGAATCGAAGAGACACAATGAAAAGATGGAAGCTCTTTGCATCGGAAAAGGACTACACCTTAAACCACATAAAGCTGGGCTCGGAATTTTTGTATCGAAAGAAAAAAACTAAGATATCGGCTACCCAAACGAGCTCTGAGTAATTTAGACATTTTGAAGTATGGAAATAATATTCCGTATTTTAGAGGTGTCTTTATGAGAGATGAGCTGCCTAAATACCCGTTTAAAAAAGAATGTGGAGTTATAAATTTAGATAGCTCTAAAAATCCTGGTTCTCATTGGGTAGCCTATGCAAAATACAATGATTATATTGAGTATTTTGATAGTTACGGAAATCTCAAGCCTCCGAAGGAATTTATAAAATACTTGGGATCCAAAATTCACTATAATTATGATAATATTCAGCGTGATCACCCTTTTAATTGTGGACATCTTTGTTTAAACTTTTTGAATAATTTTTGGTGTAGTAAAGGAATAAAATAAAGAGGATCTTCTGAATGAAGCCAGTATAGAAGCATGTCTACTACGATTACCATCTCTGGAAATAAATCGGAATTGGTTTCATACTTTCAACCGCCACTGCATTTATCAGATCAATACGAGTGCGGTTTGATATACTTTTCAGTATTAAAATCAAGACCAAATATTCCCATTATCAGCAAAGGTCTGTCTGTAATCAGAATCGAATGTGATCTTGTTCACGGTTCATACTGCAACGGATTACCAACTCATTTTATTCATGAATTTGTGTCAGATACTGCTCCAGGTCATCAGTGTGTGGAAATACCCCAAAATGTTATTTACTTTCCAGTAAACAAAAATATAATTTCATCGGTATCTGTTAAGATTGTAGATCAATTTGGTCACTGTATTAACTTTGGAGAGGAACAAGTTCAGTTACGTCTTCATTTAAGAACACCAAAATGATAATATATTATAAAAACACTCAAGCAACTGAAAAACGTCTTAGTTCTTCAGCGATTGCTAAGGTGCAAAGACGTAAGAAAAAAGTTAAGAAATTGGTTAAAGCAAATAAAGATTTTCTTAAAGCCCTAGGCTTTAAAGTATGAATATACTACAGATTACTGAATCACCGCACTTCGACACTTCGATCGAAAGTTATGAAGTCCATTCATACAATCCCTACAATAGCAGCTTTAGAGAAAACGATGAAATCAGAATTCCCATCCACCAGCAAGACATATACGTGTTACCATCAGCCAGTTCAATTTATATCGAAGGACAAGCGAAGCTCTTCGGTAAAGATGGGAATCCAATCAAAAAAACTGTTACGTTCACTAATAACCCTGTTATGTCTTTGTTTCAAGACATCAGATACGAAATTAATGGTATTGAAATAGATCGCATAAAAAATTCTGGAATAACGTCAACAATAAAATCATACATCTCATTAAATGAAGCAGAAAATAAAGTTGCTGCTCTATGGGGTTGGGGTTTAGGAGGATTTCAAAGTGATGGATATTTTAGTGCTGTGATACCATTAAATAGGGTTTTAGGGTTTGCAGAGGATTACAATAAAATAGTGTTAAATTGCAAACATGAACTTATATTAAACAGAAGTAACACAAACTTAAATAGCCTTATCCTTACCGATGATATTGCTCATTTTCAAATAGATATACAACGAGTTCAGTGGAGGGTGCCATGCATAAAAGTATCAGACCGAGAGCGACTGACACTTTTAAAACATTTAGAAAGAGATAAACCTATTCAGATGGCGTTCAGAAATTGGGATTTATATGAGTATCCGTTACTACCTAAAACCACAAAGCATTCTTGGTCAGTTAAAACTGCTTCACAATTGGAAAAACCCCGATATGTAATTTTTTGTTTACAAACTAATCGAAAAAATAATAAAACTAAAGACAGTTCAGTATTTGATCATTGTGAAGTAACAAACGTGACGCTCTTTTTGAATTCACAATATTATCCGTATGAACCTTTAGGTTTAAAGTTTTCTGAGAACAAATATAGTATATTATACGAAATGTTTGTAAAATTTCGTCAGTCGTATTACAACTGTCCAGTAGACCCGTTGCTTAACCTAAAAGAGTTCAAAGAAAAAGCCCCTCTCTTTATCTTAGACTGCTCAAGACAAAACGATAGCCTAAAAACAGGTCCAGTGGACGTGAGGTTGGAAATTGAATGTTCTACAGAAATACCAGACAAGACGACTGCTTATTGTTTGATTATAAACGATAGAGTTGTGGAATACAAACCTCTCAGCAACATTGTGCGCAGGTTATCATGATTGCTATTGTGGATATTCAAGGCTTCAAAACAGAAACAAATGAATTTATAATAAAAGAAATCGCTATATTGTATGATAAAACATTACAAGTGTTTTTAATTAAGCCACCATTTCCATTTGAAAAATTAACGAAACAAGAAAAAAAACAAGTTAATTGGATTGAACGTAACAGAAAGATACGGTGGCGCGAAGGATTTGTACCCTATTATAATTATCAGGATTTGGTTATAGATATTTTAAGAGATAAATGTATCTACGTCAAAGGTTCAGAAAAAGTGTTGTGGTTAAAGCATATTTTAGAAAATAGTAATTGTAATGTATTCAATTTAGAAGATAAAGGTTGTTCTAGTTTGATAAGTTTATATGATGAATATAAATATTCTCAAGATTTATATAACTGTATTTATCATGACTCTGTATGTGCTTTAAAAAATGTATTGTGTTTAAATAAGTGGTGCTTTGACAATAAAATTCTAAAAAAATAAATATGTTCTTGTTTTATTTCTGTAGTTAGGTAAAATGCATCTTAGTTTTTATCCCCCCCTCTGTCAAGCCTTTATAAGTTGTTGACAAAAGCTGGATGATATCATTATACGTGTATAATTGAATTAGAAAGTAAATAGAACATGTCTCAAAATGAATACAAGCCTCGCTATGACATGTATAACACCTTTAAAATGCGTGAATTTTCATATAATTATTACTGGAGAACGTTTAATAAAAAGAAAAGATTAGTGAGGGAAATGGCTGACGCGGGATTCTTTTATTGTGGAAATAGTATAAATGATACTGTAGCATGTTTCTCATGTGGAGGTGTTATCGAAGATTGGGAGATTTATGATGATCCTTGGATGCAACATGCTATACATTATCCTGAATGTTTTTATTTGAACGCTGTGAAAGGAAAGGAGTATATAATTAAATACGCATATTTCCATCACAGCATTAAACTCTCAGCATTGTAGTGTGATGGTTTGATCTTAATCAACGCTTGCTTCATCATGAGAGAGAGAGAATAAATTAATATTATCCACATTATGCTACTTTCATCGAATTTTGATTTGGAGGGTATTTCTAAAATTGTTTTCAAGAATGCTAGTGGCGAGATTCTATTTACTCAAGACATGACTGACCAGAAAGTAATGAACACCATTTCATCAAAACTTCAGGACAATACAAACAAGACAGAGCAAAACTCACTAAAATTCACCTTTGAAAATATGCGATATCTCACACTCAAGAGTGGTCACAATGAGCTCCTTACATTTGTTCAAGTTGGCAACGTACATCCTGAAAAATCGGCTGTAAGGTCATCAAATCCTCGTAAAAAGAAGTATAATATAACACGTGATATAGTGTTATCTGATTCAGAAAACATTCTATGCTACCAGATGCTGCCAGAAGATGAAATTCCTTGTTTAATGAATTATATAAATGATAAATAACTGTCCTATAAACTGAATAGTAGTAAACTTATGAGCCACTAGATAAATCCCTATATTTAAATGTTTTGCGATCGATTATTTATTCTTGTCATGCTTTTATAAATAATAATAAAATATGTTACTTAGTTGACAACAAACTTTGTTTCTTTTATCACAATAGGTACCAACTACAACCCAACCACAAAAGTAAAAATTGTATAAATTGATTATTGAAATCATTCAGTTTCCTAGAAACATAGGAGCCACTAGATCATTCTTTTGAATAAAATGAAGGGAACTAATAATAAATTGGCATGACCTAGATCTCCTTAATCCAGGAAGACACCTGATTTTTATAAAGATGTGCATGATAAATATACATGAATATAACATCGGATAGACGTTGCGTGTATAAAATTGGGGCGACTACATCATGAGCCGAGCGAAGCGAGGCGAGTGATGCAGAAGCCCCAATTTTACCCTACTAAAGTTGTTCAATTTGATGGCCCGTACCACACCCCCAAGTTTGGTCACACCCCGCTGAAACACATTGTATGACTACCAACCAGAACAGTCCAGTTTGGGTGGGCACAAGCTTGGTTTGTGGCGAGAAGCTCGCCCCCTATTACGTGGGACTTAGCTGCCGAGTCGTGGGTGCACTATGGGCACACCTTAGCCTATCCCTTCGGGTAATTCAGGCGCTATGTTATATATAGGACATCATTCTCGTACCTAAAAATTAAAGTGTCAGCCAGAAAAAAAGTACTGTTTTCTTATACGAAATAACATCTTGACCATTTTTTAGTATTACAGCGAGTCTAAAATTAACTCCTCCGTCTATTTAGATTGAAAATGCCAAAAATATGATTTATGGCATTTTCAATCTCAAATAGCAGCCGGGGGGTTAATTGTAGACTTTCGCTAATTGCTCAAGATGTTATTATCCACAAGAAAACAGTACTTACTTTTTTTTTCTGGCCGGCACTTTAATTTTAGGGTATAAAACGTTCGACTCTTGCAAATAAATAAATAAAACACATAAACAAGGACAATTACCTTTTATTAAAGTTCATTGTGCATTCGGTAGATATAAAATAAATGGCAAATTAACATTATATTTAGGCGTGCGAGTGGCATCGGGCCTAATAGATACATGTATGATTTAGTTTATATATATTAACGTACGATCGTGAGACGGCAGCATGTCTGCGAATCGAGACGATGTCGTAGGCTACACTTGTCTCACCCGACGACACTGTTAAAGGTGATCAGCTACGGTAGCCCGCAACATTCAAATTTCCATACGTTTTTTGCAATTTGCAGATCAGTGTCAGGTTGTATGTTGAACAAAATATAATTCGCGCTGTATATACATGTTTTTTTTTATAGAATTATAATCATTAGAAGCATCTGCAACACGATACATGATTTCATAATGACATAGTCATTACATAGGGTAATTGGAACTTTGAGAGCTGGATTGATGATTTTAATTACTATAATCCCGTAAATAAATATATGTTACAAGCGCAAATCACATTTTGATATATACAACCTGATATTGAGCTGCAAATTGCAAAAAAAACGTAACAAAATTTGAATTTCACGAACTACCCTGGCGCATTTGCCCTAACGTGTCACAAGTGTGTTCCTTTACAAGTCAGGATACACTTGTGACACCCGACGACAGTGTGAGCGTGTTACAAGTGTGCTCCACGCTTAATACAAGAGCGAAGCTGAGCCCAGCTTCAGATATTTTTTTTTTTAATATTTAATAATATCGTAATACTTATCTCTATTAATATTTTAATAATAATCATTACATAGCAGTAACTAAGCAGCAAGACTAGAATTGAATGGCGATGGCGTCTACTTAATATATATATTTATTTATTTATATATATACGTTTATACAGTATCGTGTGGGAGTTATGTGCGTGTGAGTACTTACTTATGTATAACGAAAGAGTTCAATATACACCTGTGCCCACCCTCTCGGGGAATGCAGCCGCATTTTATACAACCGTTTGTATACACACGCACACAAAACACATCATATTGATATTATTATAATATTCCATAGACTGGCAACACATTTCACAATGTTGTATAATTTATATTTTATCTATGGTTTTTATATGTCATCTTGACATGCAAAATAAACCAGCTATCCGTCAGTACATATCTGCTTTCTAAGTCCTAAGCCTTCGCCCTCCGCCATATCCTCATACTTATCACATAACAAGACCTTGGCTATCCACTTCTGCTTACCTTCGAGAAATACAGGCGTGATTTTATGTTACTCCCTTCTATTGCCTATATCATAGATAGTTTAACATTTTAAACGTTCCATGTTGTCTATGAAGCTTGTGTTGCCAGTTACCCAAACAATATTACAAAGATACCATTTAAAAAGTCGAACCGAGATCATCAAACTAAATATACGCCTGATAGATTCGTTTTAAACTCGTCCATACTATTATTATTTAATAGTGCAGTACTATTAAATAACTAGCAAAATTGTGGGCGTACTAGACACCTCTGCTTGCCCTTCGGAGGACACACGCGTGGTGATATATGCAGTACTTATGTAATAGTACTAACACCACTGAGTAGGATTTTAACCTTTTAAGCGCTTGGCTAAATATCAATTGGCGTGCCCCTAGCGCGCGGCTACAAATCGATAAAATCAAGATAAAAATAATACCTACAATAAAGAAGAGAAATCGTTGAATCGATTAAAAAAAAATTCTCTATTTAATAATGGTTTTAGTTGTACCACTCAGTTAATAATGCGAAAATAGAACGAAAAAAACATGCATGTTCTCTGTCGCAGAAATACGACACGAGCGGTAGGGGCACGGAAATATGTGTCGCATAAATGCGACACAAGCGGTTAAAAGGTTAAACTAATACTTTCACATTTTCTCTCGAGCGATGTGTACAGGGTGATTTGTACAGTGATGTCAGATTTTAGAGGGAGTATACAGGGTGGTTTTGTTTTGGGTTAAATTGACCCCACTTTACCCTTTAAAATGTAACATCGCTGCACAATGGCCCTGTTTATTAACTATTACAACATAAACATGTGACAATCTATTACATTTTGTTTTCTGTTTTGTTAATGTTTTAAATGTCGATTTATTTTGTGTTTTTTATCAATAATTTTTGCAATATGACGGTATTAGGGAGAGCCTATGTCCAGCATCGGACTGCTGCATGCTGACTTTTTCTTGGGATATGTAAAAGAGGTAAAAAGGGTGATATGCTAATATTATAGATTATCTGTGAATCCTTTGAAACAAGTAATTAATGCCGCCTCGTTGGTCCAGTGATCTGCAAGTGCTACTATTGAGCATGAGGTCCTATGTTCGAGTTCCAGGCCGGGAAAAGCGTTATTGAGTTTTCCCATCTGGAGCTTCTCAGTGAAAGCCTGGACTCTGAATTTGTCTCGGTTAATGGCAGTAGGCTTGCTCCCTGTTACATGGGCCTTGAACATAACTAGCAAAATTAGGGAGTACTAACGGTGCACCTCTGCTTAACTCCTCGAGAATTCCAGGCGTGAGAATGACTTGAGAATAGTTTTTAACCGCTTTATCACCGCTAATGAGACACAACTGATTTTCTATTGTAACGGGCCGATATCGTACCACGCCGGTATTGAGTGGTTAATCCAGCATCTTACAGTAGTGTACAGATTAAAACACAAAATAATCGACCATTCGAAACACAATAACAATATAGCCTTGTCGATACGTTCAAAAGCATAAACATTATTATACCTTAACCATATCTAAGTATTTTAAAAATTACGCTATCCCACCGTTCCATCGATATATCGATACTCTTCAAACTATCGATATACCGACGTAAAGGATAGAGAAGTATTAAAATATTGTTTTCCAATCAGCCGATACATACATATATTAACAAATTTTGAACTATGTTGCACCCATTTTGTAAAATATTATAACTTTTTTTTTTGTTAAGAGGGTATAGAAACGAATTTTGTACATGACATGCTCGTATGTAACAATTTTATTATACAGATAGGTTTTGTAATGTCAATTCTTAAACGGCGTCAGGACTTAAAACATGTTTTTGGACCCAAAATTAATGGAAACAAAAGGAGTGCGTAAGGATCGTAGCAGCTGACGTTCTACCCCCTTGGGGAGAAAGCGTTAGGTTATGTATGTCATCGTTTTGCAAATATTTTTCGAGGACATTAGCTTTTTCTTAAGATCATAAATATTTTGATTCAAACTGACTATTGCAAACAACAACAGCACCCTAATTGCGTAACACACTATCAATCGGAATCTGAATCATTTTGAAGCAAATTGCTAATCCATTGCTCCATAAGTTCGAAAAATCTGTCTGCTCAACACGTAAATACCGCAATGAATGCTGTCGAACTGTCAAAATGAAACCGATTGATAATGTGTAAAAGTCCCTGCAATTGGCTCATCCGAAATAAATTACCTATTTACTTTTGATTATAAAATTCAGATTCAGTGCATAAATACTTCTGGGTTAAAATGACCTGTTTTAACCAACTCCATTTTACCCTTCAAGAATGAACATTAGCCAACCAAACAACTTGTATATCTTAAATATGCGTTTTTAACTAAAACTATATCACGTATAGTTCAGTAGCTAAGATTTCAACTTGAGATATAAAAAAAAGGTCTTCGATTCAAATCTTACTTCGACAATGGTGCCGATTCCCTTGTTCACAAACTAAACTAAATTTAAGTTCAGTGCATCTTTTTCTTTCTATTTCATTAAGAAAAGGACAGAAGATAAATATTAGTTTATTCTTGTCAAATTAGTCAGCGCCTGACGTAAATTGACGTATTTTTAGTAGCCGATTTTTTATGTATATCAGAACCGCGGGTGTACTTTTCAGATCTGCCTAAATTTATTGCAATTATTTGGTACCTTCTGTGTACCTTTACGTACCTCTCTTGAAAATCTGTGTACCTACACCCGTACAGTGATATTTAAAAAATTAGGTACACCCGCCATCCTGATGTCAGAACCGCGGGTGTACTGCTAACCCATATATGTTGCTAAGTGCACTGTATAAGTAGATTTGGTACCCCTTGTGTACCTGCAGAAACAAGTATTAAATCAACAAAATACTGTCAGGTTGCTGCGAAAAGTTAAAAAAACCATTTTCTTTCTATGACGTTGTTATTATTAAAGAAAAAACAATCTTCACTATTAATAACTTAAGTTAAATATTTAAAAAACCTATTAGAAAAACAAACAATAGTTTGCCTATTTCAGAATTGTGAAGGATTTATAGAATTAAGATGTTTGTCAGTGTTTTCAGAATCAAAATGAAACAAGAGAGAGTTTTAAAGGATTTTTTAATTAATTTTAACGGTAACTAAATAAGTAATGATTAATATGAATAACACATTGATTCCATGTACATTTAACTCGGCCAAATAATTTGTTACAAGACTTATATAAACTTCTTATACAGGGTGTTACGGAAAGGGTATATCAATACAAACGGATTGAAGAGTGTATCTGGTCTAGAATCTCTGTACATCAGCTCAAAAGCATTAACTTTGAAAATGCTTAATATTTTTTTATTTCGACATCACGGCGCTGCACTGGCGCGCGCCGGCGCGCGGCGTGATGTGCGTGTACTAGGCGCACAGACACACTACAGATAATGGATAATGACCTTCGTAGTGCGGTGACACGTTTGTTATGATTTCAATTTAATAAACTATCGAAATAAAAAAATATTAAGCATTTTCAAAGTTAATGCTTTTGAGCTGAAATTTTGTACAGAGATTTTAGACCAGATACACTCTTTAACCCGTTTGTATTGATATACCCTTTCTGTTACACCCTGTATTAATGACAGCGCCTAACACGCAAGCACTTCACGCGATCCACATCAAAATAATTTCCAATGTGATAAAATGGCATGTCCATATTATAATATCTTGACGCAAGTATATAAAATCAATCTACCTACTCCGACCTCTGATTATGATTGTAAATGTATGCTTGGTCAATCCCTAGTATCAGGTGGGATGACACTGATAGCTCACTCCACGCTCACTTCGCCTAAGTTTTCACGGTGAGACGGTTACAGAATCGCACGGCAGCATTAGAAAATAGTGAAAAACGATAAACCAAGTATGTCAACAACAAAATTATATGCATCAATTATCTATTATCTATATGTAAATACTGGTATGTATCTATTTCGGTCTTGGAACTGAATGGAAATAATTTCATATTTTATTATTATTGATATCAGGATAATCATAAAGGAAACAGAGGCAACAAGGAAATATAATGACTGCGTCCTTGCACCAGAGTTATACAAATGCAACCAAAAAAAAATTAGTTTTGACTGCCTCGGTGGTTCAGTGGTCGTAATACGACTGCTGAACACGATGTTGTGGGTTTGATCCCCACAGAGAACAACAATTTCCGGATCACACACAGTATTGTCCTGAGTCTGTGAATAATTTAATTCCGTTAATTTCATGTTTTGATTCCCGGTATGGGCACACAATCACACTCACACTAATATTATAAAGGCGAAAGGTTGTGAACCGCGGGGCGCAGCTAGTAGTGACTAAATGTTATGCGGAGGTTCTGGATTCGGGATTCCTGGTATGGCCACAATACAAGCTTAACGTGGTGGTTCTGGGTTCGATTACCGAAGATTGTTATTTATTCTCTGACGTCGTTACTATATTTTTTATAAAATAGTAAGAACATCAAAGAAAGAAAAATTGTTTCTTTTTTACTTTTCGCAGCAACCTGACAGTATTTTGTTTATTTAATACTTGTTTCTGCAGGTACACAAGAGGTACCAAATCTACTTGTAGAGTATACTTAGCTACATATATGGGTTAGCAGTACACCCGCGGTTCTGACATCAGGATGGCGGGTGTACCTAATTTTTTAAATATCACTGTACGGGTGTAGGTACACAGATTTTCAAGAGAGGTACGTAAAGGTACACAGAAGGTACCAAATAATTGCAATAAATTTAGGCAGATCTGAAAAGTACACCCGCGGTTCTGATATACATGATTTTTTAATCACGTCTAAACTTGTCTATGGAGTATCTTAATTTGACAGGAATAAACTAATATTTATCTTCTGTCCTTTTCTTAATGAAATAGAAAGAGAAAGATGCACTGAACTTAAATTTAGTTTAGTTTATGAACAAGGGAATCGGCGCCAATATTTAACGTAACTTATTATTACGATAACATTTTCATTGAGTCCAAAACCTATTTTACACAAACGTAGTGTTTAGTTACTGAAATCGTTTAAACAGCTGTTAAAACTGAGTAACACGCACTGGCCAAGTGTGAATGCATGTTTTAAGTGACATTTTAGTTAAAAACACATATCTAACCCAAGTTTCCGAATTAATTCAAGTAAATCTGCAGTCCGCCCCTCATATTACCTATTCTAATTGTTGAACAACAACAACAACCAACCATATAAGTCCACTTAACACTCGACAACAGATTCTATTGACTAACCTTCCAGAAACTGGATGTGTCCTTATGTTATTGATAAAATAGATATTTATAGCACGTTGCATTCCAAGCAATTAGTTGCAGCTTGAAATTATTACTATAATGAGAATCACCATCCTTAGATCACCATTTTTTTGCCAAGCGAGATACTATAATCTCACAATTGTATAAATAATATCACTTTTAGCTGTCGGTGTTGCTTAGAAAAGACAATAAAATATTATGTTTACCACAGAGCACGAGGCAGCACCTAGAGGTGGTAGTACAGTCGAGTTCATAAATATATTGGCAGTGAAAATTATCATATAGTTCTATACAAACTTAGACATCAATAAAATGTTTTTATATAAACTGTTCATAAGTATGTTACGAAAGTGCAGTCAAAAATATCTGACTACTCTTCGGAACATAAATATTTAAATACTCTAGATTTCAATAAATTTGTTGCAACCTAGGATTCATAAATATCTATACAGCTTTGAATATTCAACTAAATGGCCTTTACCATTGAATTTATTTTTGCTTGCCGGAGCAGAGGTTCGAGTAATAATGCAATATTGCCGTTGAAGGATGTCATAACTGACAACTTCAAATTGATTTTGTTTCAAGATCTTTTTCACAGAAAAATAATTGCATAGATATTTGTGAACCTAACTTTGCGCTAAATAATATGAACAAGGGATTGTGCACAATTTTTAGTCTTTGTCTGTAGTAATATTATTGATATAATGTCGTCACATATTTATGATGTCACAGATTGTTTACAATTTATTGTAAGGCAAAGCTGTTTAGAGTTTTATGAAACTTACCATTGCCTATATATTTTTGATTCATGAGCATGCTCAGATATTAAAGAACTCGACTGTACCAATAAAATTCTGTCATTAACTGCCTTCAAAGCCCTGGCGGATTTGAAGGCAGGCCTTGACAATTTTCTAAGTTACACAGTATGAAAGAATAGGATAGCGTTTACTACGTTCATTGATATGTGACCACCAATCCTATAACAAAGCGTGGTGTTAGTGGCAGTTCCTTTGTCTAGCTGTATTTTAGGAAGCCCTTAAGTGACAGTCAATGTTTTGCGATGACAATGTACAGTCGACAAAAGAGATAAGTATACAGGATCGTCGGATATAGTTGAAGTTTAGTAAGAAACCGATGGATGTTATCGACTGAAATTTAATTTGATGAATTTTGATAAATGAGCTATTACTTTTCTATTAATAAAATTAAATTTTATTCGAGAACTTCCATCAGTTTCTTACTAAACTTCAACTATATCCGACGATCCTGCATATTTATCTCTTTTGTTGACTGTACCTACATAATACAAAAGTTAGTCTTAAATGTACGCGGAGCACACCCTGGACAAAAGCCGCAAGAGAAGAAGATACATTTTATTGACATTTCTAAGCATTATCGATTCAAGAAAAGTGACTTTTATACGTTTTCCCTTGTTTTTTTTTATCTCCATATTCAATGAAACTTTATTTATCTACATCGTACAATCATATAACTTCGACCATTAGAAAGAGATGGTCGTATGAGATCGTATTTGTATAGCGCTGTCCCTGTCGTTGTCATGATTTGGTCGTTGTCTCCTCGAATAACTTAAACATATAATAATATAGAGAGCCTTTTAAACCACATAATTAATTAATAAAACTAAAAGACTATTTTAATAAAAAATAAAAACCTTTTCTCAACTACGCTGAGGTCGGCTTCCAGTCTAACCGGATGCAGCTGATTCCACAACTCAGTTAATACGTAACAAGATACCCCTTGGTAAGACTGGTTGTCATGAATGACAGCTCAATTTCTATTATAAAAGATTTTTTTTTCAAGACAGATAGCGCTCTACAAATCCGAAGCTTTCCGATCATCTCTTTCTAACAGCCGAATTTGTGTACGGCATAATGTAAATGTATACCTACTCAATGTCACTTTGTATGCACGCGGACGCTTTTAGTGTCAACGTGGCATTTTAAATGTAACTAATAAATAATTAAGAGATACAACACTATATTAAGCATTTATAGCAAATTAACGTTCGAGTGATGTCTTTTAGGTGTCTAATGTGGTACTTTTAGTGGCAATTATGAAAATACTAAGTTAATATGTATTACTTAAAGTTGTGATGATCGGGCCGTTTGGCAGTATTATATGACCCCAATTTAGTACCAAACCGACACATAAAAAACACACGCGATAAAATAAATAACGCACCGCTTTTTTTTTTTAAATTAACTCAATATTTACAAAACAAAATATAATAATTAAAATTTTTCAATTTCAACACAATATACAGGGTGACTCGTTTAAGGCGTGATAGTGGAGAAGAAATGCAATTGCGACCCCCTATAGGTCCAAGTCATGGATTTTCTACATATTTCGTTCGTTTGAATAAAAAATGTAATTAGAACAAATACACTTTTTCAATAAACTCAAAATATGCAGTACGGTCGTGTATGCACGCAGACGCTCACATGGGCCGCGCGTGCTAGGGCGCGATGGAGAGCGGGCGGAAGCGGCGTGCGCGTGCCGCGTTGTGCTGCGGCGGCGCGCCGGGCGGCGGCGCGGCGGGCGGCGGCGAGCCCGACGAGGACTCGCCGCCCGACGCCGGCGGCGACGACAGCAGCAGCGCCGGCACGCCGCGCGACGTGCTGCGGCTGTAGGTACAAACACCCCAGTTAAACCCACCACAGAAATGAAAAAAGAATTACCTGAGTTACCTTGTACAAAAACCTAACCCAGTATAGTACTGTATAAAAATTACCCAAATTTAACCGTGTATAAAACTACCCAAGTATAACCCTGTATAATAAATTACCCAAGTGTTTTCAGTCCTAAGCCATGGTAAAAAAATGGGCAGAAGCTTTAAGTATACATAATAAGTATTAAAAAAACTATTTTACAAAAAAAAACAACAGACTTCAAAAAAAAAAAACACTACAAAGTGAAAAATAACTTTAATTTCAGAAGCCGATGTCGTTGGTTCCGCATTTTCGTTTTTTGACGCCGACTTCCGAAAAAAGTTATTTTTAACCGACTTCAAAAAAGGAGGTTCTGTATTCGACCCGTACGTATGTATGTATATTTGTATGTCCGCGATTTTCTCAAAAACTAATGAACCAATTTTGATAATTCTTTCAGTAAAGTGATCTACATACTTTCAGGAAGGTTTTAGTATACAATACATTAGGTAATTATTCTTATGTACGAAGTTATATGCATATATTTACTGCATCTCCGACATTTCTATGCGAGTTTTGATGATTCTTCTTTTTTTGATTGCAAAAATGTTTTTATTTTTCACTTTTTAGTTGTACCTACCCCACACAAATTCAATTAACACTAGTGCATTGAAGAATTGAAGACACCGACTAGAATAATCGTCAAAATTCGCATAGAAATGCCGGACATGCAGTACATTTATTAACCGACGAAAAAACGGAGGAGGTTATCAATTCGACGCGTATATTTTTTTTTTTTTTTTTTTTTTTTTATAACTTTTTACAGAGCAGTCCGATTTTAATAATTATTTTTTGATTAGAAAGGATATACCCCGAAGGTGGTCCCATATAAATTTGGAAAAAAAAATCCAACCCTAAGGGTAGGAAAACAGGGGATGATTGATAGTTCACTCACTGATTGTTATGTATGACCACGCGTAACTTTTTACAGATTAGTCCGATTTTGATAATTCTTTTTTTAATGGATAGGACATACCTCGAAGTTGGTCCCATGTAAATTTGGAAAAAAAATCCTACCCTAAGGGTGGGAAAATAGGGGTGATTTGTTGTTCATTCACAGATTTTAATGCTGAGCTGTGTATTACAATTAAAATTAAAGGCCTATCTATGTTGGTATATAAAGCCTGTTTTTTAAGTATTTTACTATACAAAAAATAATAGTTAAAGTAGGATTATATAACAGTTAATATCTAAAGTAAGGTAGGTAGCCATTTTAAAAGTAATCAAAAATTAAGCATGCAGTAATAAGTAAATTATAGCCTCAAAAAATTATAAAATAAAAACTTTTTAACAAAAAAATTAAACCTCCGAAAAAACTGAAAAGCAAAAAATAAAAACCTTTTTCATTTTACCTTAATAAATAAGTTCTTAAATTAATGCAAGAATACCTAAAAAAATTTGAGTCGGCGCCAAACAATCGATGAACAAAGATCACTAAATTACCTTAAATTTATAGAAATAGCCAAATCAAATTAATAATGCAACGTGAAATCTCCAGCGATAAATATAACATTCCAAACAAAAAATGCGCTCTCCGCACGACCACTCGCAACGATATTAAGTTGCTTGTTTGGCGCCGACTCAAAATTACTTAGGTATACTTGCATTAATTTAAGAACTTATTTATTAAGGTAAAATGAAAAAGGTTTTTATTTTTTGCTTTTCAGTTTTTTCGGAGGTTTAATTTTTTTGTTAAAAAGTTTTTATGCATATAACTTCGTACATGAGAATAATTACCTAATGTATTATATACTAAAACCTTCCTGAAAGTATGTAGATCACATTAATGAAAGAATTATCAAAATCAGTTCATTAGTTTTTGAGAAAATCGCGGATATACAAATATACATACATACGGGTCGAATACAGAACCTTCTTTTTTAAAGTCGGTTAAAAAATAACGACAAAAAGATGAAAAAAAAAGAAATGTTTTTATTATTTTTTAATACGCTTTCTACCCCTTTTGTGTTTGAACATTTGTGAAAATCTCCATTTTAACCATGGGGTAAAGACCTTAGGACTGAAAACCAGCGAATCAATAACTGATTGCACCTTTAAATAAATATCCAAAATATTGTTTACAAAAATATGATTTTTAGTACTTTCAACTCAAATAGCTGCCAGGGTGTCAATTGTAGATCTATGTTGTAATAGTTAAAACATGTTCGAGATGTTATATGCAAATAAAAGTTGGTATTTTTTAAATGTTATGCTTAAACACCTGTTATAAAAATAAGATTTTTGGCATTTTCAATCTCAAATAGCAGACGTGAGGTTAATTGTAGGCCTTCGCTGTAATATTTAAAAAAAATGCTCAAGATGTTATTTCCCATAAGAAAACAATACTGATCTTTTCAGGCTGATTTTTTAATTTTTAGGTACGAAATTAATGATGTCCTCTTTTGACCCCTGTAACATTTCTATTACATGTGTCTGAAGTTTATTTTTGGACGTTTTCGTTACATGATGCATGCTTGGTCTAGCAAAGGCAATGGTAGATACAAATAAGAAATTAATCATTACTTCTGAGGTCTCGAAGAACGAGAAAAAAACTAAATAAGCCCAACTATAAATAGCTAAAAAAAAAAAATTGGAGGGATATAGGAGTACAAATGCTTTTAAAAAATTTTGCAGTTATTGGTCATTATAACGGTCTGCTATACAGGGTGAAATTGAATTCATGGGCGTCCATGTAAGGGGTCGTTGTAATCATCATTTTGAACAACTTTGACTATGGGACCAAACCCGAAATCGTGAAAAAAATCAGCTCTTCCCTACATTTCGACGAGTTATGTGAACATAAAGGGAAGGAACAGCTGATTTTTTTTTCGCGATTTTAGGTCTAGTCCCATAGTAAAAGTTGTTCATAATGATGATTACAATGACCCTTTAAAAGGATGCCCATGAATTTAATTTCACCCTGTATATAATACAAAGCTCTATGAGTTTGTAAAAAAAACAAGACTCAAATGCAAACAACAACTCTGCGACTAGTCGCGGCGACTAGACGTAGCGACAAGACGCACGGTCTGTGCTCGCACTTACCTAGAGTGATGGTGCGGCGGCTGTCGGTGCCTCGGGCGCGCGAACCGCAGGTTCAGTTCCCGCGCGGGGTCTACGGCATACTTGTCGCCCGCGTTCTGGCGACGCCGGCGTAGTGCTGTTGAGGAAAAACTGCAGGTCTTTATTAAGTTACGAGTCTAGGAAGGGGGAGGGGAGGGGAGTAATTTAGAAAAAAAAAACCGAGTGTGCTTATGACCACACGACTGAAGTGAAACTTCAAACGTATTTGGCTATGAGAGGAAGAGAGAAAGAAAATGTGCGCGCGCACTGCTTTCTCTTGCTTATATTCCCCACTCAACTCCCGTGCGCCTCGCCCGATCACACTTTTCGTAACGCTTACGTCATGCGTTCGCCAGCTTACTCCCCAAGTCAAGCGTGCGTAAAGAAGTTTCACTTCAATAATAGGCTTAAGTACCAATGTGGCTGCGGAGAAGCTTTGTCTCTGGGGGGTTACGTTACGTTCGTGCTAATTCAGGAACCCGAAGATTATCGAAGCGCATACATTTACTGGTTTAACTGTAGGTGTATGTACTAACCGGGCGTAAGATCCGCCACGTCGGGAGACAAGGGTCCGTCCCCGCTCCAGCTGGCGCACTTGGCTAGTCTCTGTTCGGCTCCGCAGGCTACCGGGATGCGGGATGTACTGGCACTGCCTGTGGATCGCTGGGGACAAGAAAACAACATTAGTACATGCACAGAATGCAATAAAAAAAGTACGTAGTACGCCTATACTGGACTGTATCGTTGGTGTAGTGGTCGTAAACGCAACTGCGAAGCGTGGGTTTGATCCCCAGAGTCGGGTAAAAAGTGTGATGCTGTAGCGGTATCTACAACGCCACATGCGAATAACGCGTCATACTGACGTCACGTAAAATCCTGCATCTCGCAAGCAGAGTTTACCGCGCCATTAGCATATATGTATACAACGGCCCGACATGAATCATCAAAGATTTAACGTGCTGTCGCTACAGCGTCGGTGGCCCTACTGATCTGCGGTCAGGCGACACGATGTCTGCAGTCGAGTGACGACGTGTAGTCGGGCGACGTGTCGCTAACTGCGGAAGGTATTCCATAGAAATACATACAAACCAGTAGTGTCGTAGCGACGCGTCGTCTGCTGCTGCTGTCTGCAGTCGGCTACGAACTCGTACCTAAGCACTCCTAAACCTACCAGTCTTCATTACACACATCAGTCACACTTACATCTCGCAAACTCTGTGATCCGTCGCCGCCAGCATTGGTGATTTCTTTCTTATTAATTGCTATGATGCTCCTGTAAAAAAAAAAGGAAAAAAAAAAATTACAACTTCTTTAAAAAAATAGTCTTTTAATAATGAAACATCATAGTTGTGAACAAAACTGTGTACCTATCAATTGCAAGTGTAGTCATATTATTTAAAAAAACGGACCCTCAATGATGCTAATTAAAAAAAAATTCATTTGAATGTTAATGGGGATATATCTTCTTCTTAAGGTTCGATGACTAACTAACTAGGTCCTATGATTATATTGTTGCGGCCTAAAACTTGGCCACTTTGAATTTCTAAGTAATTTTAATATTTCTACACCGGCAACGGTAGTGTATGTGAATCTGTTTAATATTAAGATCTTAATGTACCATATACTCAGAAATAAATCAATCTAATCTAATCTAATTGGTTATACAAATTAAATTGCTAGGGAAACTCAGCATAAGTGATGGGAATCGATATCTAAAAATAATAAAACAAATAATAATGATTTTTTAATACTTTATTGTGATCTATATCGCCATATGCGAACTACGACTTGCATATACAGGGTGTCCCTGGAAGTATGGATCAAATCGAATAGGGCGTGGGCAAGGTAATTTCCAAACTTTTTAACCCTGAGAATGTCAGTGAAATTTTTTACGGTTCAAAAGTTATAACCGATTTTTATTTTTTTCAATCACTTGGCATATTGCCCAAAGTAAAAAATCATAAAAAAAAAACTACCAAGGCTATGAATTTATTTTTTTTAGTAACACTGATAGTTTTTTATTATTACCTAATGATTTTTTAGTGAATGAGTATTTTATGAATGGTTAAAAAGTTTGGAAACTACCTTGCCCACGCCCCTATTCGATTTGATCCATACATCCAGGGACATCCTGTATACAACGTCCCAACATCACACGTCAAACAGTAGCCCACCAGACACGACACTCGACCGATCGAAGGATCCTCTCTGCACTATGGAGGATGAGTGAACTTTACACCCTGTTCCTCATACCTCTACACCGTGTTCTTTAAGATATCCATAAACTTTGTCAAAGGTTTCCATAGCTTTTACAAATTAAATCTAACAAAGGAAGTAGTACTTAAAAAGGCTTCGTTACAAAGATATTTGTAATTTCATTCAGTGAAATTTAATTGAGCATGCAGTAAGAAAGGGTCTTAACTCAGTTTTGACAAGTTACAGCCCGCCAAATCTTATGAATGAAAATACGTCATCGTTGTCAATTCGGATAAAGAGGCATGCATATCGGGCGATTTACGTCAAGGTATTTAGTTTATATGAAAATTAACAAAAAATAATAATTCATTAATGTGTCCATAATGAAAAATGCTTATTTCCATGGTCTGAGTTTATGTACAGGGTGTTACGGAAAGGGTATATCAATACAAACGGGTTGAAGAGTGTATCTGGTCTAGAATCTCTGTACAAAATTTCAGCTCAAAAGCAGTAACTTTGAAAATGCTTAATATTTTTTTATTTCGATTGTTTATTAAATAGAAATCATAACAAACGTGTCACCGCACTACGAGGATCATTATCCATTATCTGTAGTGTGTCTGTGCGCCTAGTACACGCACATCACGCCGCCGCGCGCCAGTGCAGCGCCGTGATGTCGAAATAAAAAAATATTAAGCATTTTCAAAGTTAATGCTTTTGAGCTGAAATTTTGTACAGAGATTCTAGAACAGATACACTCTTCAACCCGTTTGTATTGATATACCCTTTCCGTAACACCCTGTATCGATATACAGGGTGTTACGGAAAGGGTATATCGTTGTATGTTCCGGACGATTCCGGAACATGGTGTATAGACACCAATGTTCGACACTCAAGAGAAACTGCAGTAAACAATAATACAAGTATTTAGAGTCTCCTACCTGTCGGGTATAGCGTCTAACCGTGTCCTCTCCACCGCTGGACTCTGACTCTTCTCCCCGCTGCGGGTCGATGAACTGAAATCAAAGACAATTATTAAATAAGTACTCTCTTATAAAAGTAACGTACCCACTGAACAATTTCAAGGCATTCTTAGTATTGTGCAAACTTGACAGTACTATATTCAGAATCATTAAAAGAATCGATTTGCGTTTTTAACCTTTTAACCGCTTATGTCGGATTAATCCGACAAATATTTTCGTGTCCATTCCGCCAAAGTCGTATATATACGACCAAATAACACAGCTCGTTTAATCTGTATTATTATTACATCATCACAGCTCGTTTCGTCGGTATTTATTTTTCGTTTTTTTTTTTTTTTGTCCTCCGCTGGGGGCACGATAACTGATATAAAGTCCGGCGGTTAAAATGTTAAATCACACTAATATTATAAAGGCGAAATTTTGTGTGTGTATGTGTGTGTAGTTATATGTTTGTTACTTCTTCACGCTCAAACGGCTGGACCAATTTTAATAAAATTTTGTATGGACGTAGCTGACACCCTGGATTAACATATAGGTTACTTTTTGTCCCGATATTCTCAGGGGATCGTCATTTAGGCGGGTGAAACCGCGGGGCGCAGCTAGTATTTTCATCATTATTTTTCTGGGACAGAACTAGGGCGTAATTCAGCCTTGTGCTCACCCACATTTAAATCAACTGATTAAATATTTAATCAGTTCTATTTTTAAAATTTCTTTAGGAAAGTCATAAACCAACTGTTTAAATTCCTAACTGGTGGTTTGAATGTCGGTGATCTTAGGCCTTAGGGGTTTATTTATAAACGACTAGTTGCGCCCCACGGTTTCACCCGCATAGTCTCGATCCCGTGGGAATATCGGGATAAAAAGTATCCTATGTACTTTCCCGGGACTCAAGCTATCTCTATACCAAATTTCATCTAAATCGGTTCGACAGACTGAGTTACTTTCGAATCTATACTTAATATTATAAAGAGGTAAAATTTGTAAGTTTGTATGTAGGGGGTAATCTCTGGAACTACCAGTCGGATTTGAAAAATTCTTCTTGCATTTGATAGCCCAATTCTTAAGGACGGCTATAGGCTATGTAACATCACGCTATGACGCTTAGGAGCCGAGCAAAACGAAAAAAAGTAAAAAAGAACGTTAAGTGATAGCGCGGGCGGGTGATGCAATACGACGGGGTGGCTCGGGGGAAACAAGAAGTTTCACGCGAACGAAGTCGCGGGCTGAAGCTAGTTTATAATATTAGTATGAATCACAGATATAGATACACATATATAACGCAAGAGCAACTACTTCCCGTGCCAAAAATCGCACCAGCTTACGTTCGAAAATCATAAGCCGCCACTTTCGCGCTCAGTCCTGCGTACTGCTGGCTGGGTGAGCGTGAGCGAGACAGCGCGAGCTTGTGACGTCATAGTAGGTAGTCAAAAAGTGGCACGCTTAGTTTTCATACAGTTCGTGATACTTGCGTTATCTAGCTCTATCTATATCTGTGGTATGGATGATTAAAGTTACTTTAAGTGACATTTAAACGTCAAAAATGGTTAAACCACAGAATACATAAATGAGCTGTTTGTTTTCTATCAATAAAATTAAATTTTATTCGAGAACATCCACCGGTTTCTTACTAAACTTCGACGATCCTGCACACTTATCTCTTTGGTTGACTTTGTTTGACCAACGGCCTAACGTGCTTTCCGAGGCACGGAGGGATCTCGGTACGTAAAGATGGTCAGCCATCCACAGACCAACCGCGGCAACCGTAGCTTAACCTGATCGATCCACCTGTGCAGCTGTTACTATTTAGCCACGGGCCCCTCTACACTGTAGTACGTTTTACCTATCAAAATTGAGAGAAAAAGAAAAAAAGAGAAAAGGAAAAAAAGAGAAAAGAAAAAAAGAGAAAAGGAAAAAAGAGAAAAGGAAAAAGAGAAGGAAAAAAGAGAAAAGGAAAAAGAGAAAGAAAAAAGAGAAAAGGAAAAAAGAGAAAAGGAAAAAGAGAAGGAAAAAGAGAAAAGGAAAAAAAGAGAAAAGGAAAAAAAGAGAAAAGGAAAAAAGAGAAAAGGAAAAAAGAGAAAAGGAAAAAAAGAGAAAAGGAAAAAGAGAGAAAAGGAAAAAAGAGAAAAGGAAAGAAAGAGAAAAAAAGAGAGGGAAAGAGTATCCTATTCTATTCATCATCATCATCATTTCAGCCGAAAGACGTCCACTGCTGGACATAGGCCTCCCCCAAGCACCTCCACTTCGAGCGGTTTTGTGCTTCTCGCATCCAACGGGTTCCTACGGCCTTCACAAGGTCGTCGGTCCACCTTGTGGGCTATCCTATTCTATTGAGATTTAAATATGGATGTAACACTAATAACTAATGTTAAATAACTGCTCTTTTGTTATTCATTCTATACTGTGACATATACGAAACACACAAGTACACACACACACACACACATACAACCACACCACACACACCTATTCCTTGCTTACATAAATTTTGATAGGGGTTAAGTACTTATGTTAAACTAAGTTTTGTCTACCAAAACTCCTACTAAGTGCAGCAATTTGTCATTGAACTGTAAGAGGAAGGCGCCTGTGTCTGTAACACAGTTTATACTAGCACAGACACAGACATTCACTCCGTCTCAATTTTTTTTTTATAACTTTATTCATTTGGATCATAAAACTACAACCTGCACTTAAATACAATAATGTGACTAACTTTCTCACCTTTCTAACGTCTTTAAAATGTTGTTCGTTTAGTACTTACGTCACATGATAATCATTTAGCACGCATTTAAGCACTAATCAATCACCAACAAATTATTTACACTGATATTGTTATTTAGGTTGTAGCATTCGATTCACACTGTCCTCCGTACTAGTCGAAACTGTATCACGGTAGGACAGTTTTCCTCTAACTCAATTAACCAGTTCTAAATACAAATAGTATTCCACTAATAGTTCACAGCATAATAATTTAATAATTTAGAAATAATGCATAAGTAGCGTTATACTTCATTGTTTTAATGTTTGATTTGATTGAGATGGAAAAATTGTATTTGGCTCTTTGATAAATAAAGATTATTATCTCGTATTATTAAATTCTAGTTTCGTATCATAGCTGTGTATTTGTAAAATTGCACGCCTTAGGGTAAGATATGGCTAATGGACACTATTGTTTGTATGAGACCTTATCTTTTGTACCTATATTCGCAAATTAATGAATGATTATGATTATTATAAATTGAGATGAGGGCAGGGGAATGAAGATGCCTTACCGTTTGTCCCGGTGATGTTCCGTCGCGTCGTAGTAGACCGACGCTTCGTCGTGGTTCGGTCGCGTCTCGCCGCTGATCACCGACTGAATCTTCACTGCAACATCACACATTATTAATTTTATTTACTTTATAATGCTCTATGTTTAAAGTAACAAGAGGGAGTTTCCTTAGTCCTCTAAGTAAAGGGGATTGAAGTTTGACATTTTATACGGAAGATGAGCACACGTAGGTCGGATTTTTTTTTAACAATGATTCTAGGGCTAAACCCCCAGCGTAGACGTATTTCGTCGGTTACCAAAAGAAAAAACAACCGACTTCAAAAAAAACACTACAAAGTTATAAATAACTTTAATTTCGGAAGTCGGTGTCGTTGGTTCCGCATTTTCGTTTTTTAGTTTGTAGTGTTTTTTTTTTAAGACGGCTGTTTTTGTTGTAAAAAAGTTTTTGTTTTTTACTTTTTAGTTATACCTAACCCACACAAATTCAACTAGTGCATTGAAGAATTGAAGACACCGAATAGAAGAATCATCAAAATTCGCATAGAAATGCCGGAGATGCGGTACATTTATGCATATAACTTCGTACATAGGAATAATTACCTAATGTATTATTTACTAAAACCTTCCTGAAAGTATGATGCACATTAGTGAAAGAATTATCAAAATCGGTTCATTAGTTTTTGAGAAAATCGCGGACATACAAACATACGTGTCGAATACAGAACCTACTTTTTTGAAATCGGTTAAAAAATGTACTGTTTCATAGAAAATTGGAATACCTATGTGGTCAAAATGAAAAGCAATTGCTTTTTATAATAATCGACGCTAAATTTCAGCGCAGGGGGTTCATAATCATGTACTGAATACATGGTAAACAGGTTGCGTGTCAATATTCTTGTCACCCTGTGTTAAAATGCTTAAGAGGGAACAGGGCGTGCGATTCTCCATACAAATGTATTCACCTTTTTTCTTCCTGAATAATGCCTCTAGAGCAAAATTTGTTTTTCATAAAATCAAGGTCTGCTGTAAACACGTCCCTGTCATTTTCCTTTTTACAGCAACTAATTAGTAAAGAAAATATGACTCTCTAAAAATTACAAAGAATACCCTATTTTTGCAGCAGTGATTAGAGGACTACCGGACAAATTAGAAAAGTTTTTAACTTAAAAAAAATGTTGAATCGGCTCAGTTTTCGAGGAGAAAAAATGGGAATACGAAACGTCGATGTCGTCAAAATTTTTGTGATAATTGCGGTCTGAGCTGCAGCTGTTCCTATCACACACTACGGGGGCAGATTTGAGGTAAGGCGACGGCAATAGTTTTTTCAAATTCCTCGCAGGCCCCGTCCCCCTTAACATTATATCCCAATCTGTCATAGTGTAGTTTGGGATAAAACTAATGAGTGAGTGGTAATAACATGTGTACGTTGTACCGGAGGTGGGCGGCTCGTCCCGCGCGGGCGGCCGCACGCGGATCTCCAGTCGCGACGACACCGTGGGGCCCGGCGGGGACCCGGGCGGGGCCGCCGGGGCCCGCGCGCTGGACGAACTGGACAGGCTCTGGGGACACAAAAAAATAACAATAATAAACTAGCTAAAAAGGGGGGTTTTGTGTTAAAAAGTCTGATAATTTGCAGTCAAATCATATATTTCAATAAGACCATTAAAATACGACTTTTAAACATCACGAATTACAAGAACAAAGAAGAATTATACTAGTTGCCCCACCTAAAAGGTAGCAACGTATAGAAAATATGGGCAAAAAAAATTGTTTTACATTATTTTGTTTACATCAATTAGATAATCATACTTATACGAAGACGATGTTCCTAGAATAATATTACCAAAAAAGTATCGTGTTATGAAGTAACTGGGTTGTGGAGGTCAGACAGGCAGTCGCTCCATGTAAAATACTGGTATTCGGTTAGACTTAAAGCTGATCCTACATAATATCCTCTAGATCGATTTCGGTCACAGTGGCAATCTCAACGGAGATTAGCTAGGTACGCAGGAGATATTATAGTGCACAAGTGTGTGCGCAAATACAGGTGCACTCTCTGTTCCTTTACTTTTATAGTCCGATGGGACGGTAATCTGACACGACCGAGGAGAGATCAGACACGGGGCCATCGGCTTAACGTGCTTTCCGAGGCACGGGGATAAAAAAATAAGAAAGTCTTAATGGAAAACCCAGTAAAACTTTGCTCGACCTTTTTTTTTATTTTATGGTTGTGAAATCATCAACGGAAGGGAGTGTCAGACTCTTACTGACTAAAACCCATCCGCGTTCCTTCCTTAGCCCTTTATGTTCCGGGGTAGCGGTAACCCTTACGGACAATCCTGCACCCCCGGACTTTTCTCGAGCTGGGAATCGAACACAGTACCCCACGCTCAGTCAACACCCTAGACAGGCCAGATACTCACGGGTGCACTCGAGGCCCGCTGCAGCGGCGCGGGCTGGTCCTCGTGCCTGGCGGCGACGCCCCGCATGACGTCGAGGCGGTACCGCACGGAGCCGCCGCTGCCGTCGAACGACGCCTGCTGCAGCAGCGGCGCGCGCAGCGAGCGCACGCGCACGCCTGGGGGGGGGGTACGTTGAGGTGCGTTCACTTTGTCAACATTTATTAACAAATTCTGTTGTTTGTGCGACCCAAACAACTAAGACAATACAAAGTAGCACGATGTATAAACAGACACCCAACATTAATGTTACTTTATAATATTAGTGTGATGTGATATTATACGACTCTCTCTAATTTGAATGACAAGTTAATTGCTGGGTTGGACCGGTACCGTTGCGGTGCCGGTACAGTGTGAAGTAACTCACCGATAGCAGGAAGCGACCAACACCTCGGCAAACTTGGCTGCAACTTCGGATAGGCATCAATTCCAGGTATATAAAGACAATGAGGCTGATTCCTTCTAGCAGTCGGCTCTGTCTTTCGGGCAGGCTCACTATACTGTCTGGCAGTGATTGGCCGTGTTTGGATGGGGGTGGGAGATGGGACCGGTGGGGGTGGGATTGGGGCTGCGGCAATGGGTGGTGGAGCTGACGAGGTCGCTGGTGGTGATGTTTTTTCTGGCTGTTGGGCGGCCTGTAACAAAACGCGAAAGTTTATATTGATGGATAGTCATTAACTGTTTATTGAACACTAAATAGATGCATAAAAACGCGTAATAGAAAAGGGGTAGTCTTAAGCTCTGGCTGGCCTAACTAAAAAGCCAGACAGCAACAACCACAGATATAGATAGACCTAGATAACGCAAGTATCACGATCTGTATGGAAACCAAGCGTGCCATTTTTTGACTACCTTACTATGACCACAGAATAATTAAAGTACTACGTACAGAAAGGACACTCCCTTCCCCGCACTAACATCAGTTACCGCACCTCACCCCGCACTTCGGCATATTCGTCTCCGGTTCTTTAACAAGAGCGCTCGCCAACACAAGTACCTCACGCACACATTCATACGTATACAAACGTCATTTTTTAATGTAGTAGTAGTAGGTAATTATTTTGCGAGGGTTGTATGGAGTGTCCGGGGTGTGCTATGACGTCACAAGCACTGTTTAGTGATGGGAAAATCAAATCGTTCAAAGACACCGGCACCCGTCTCAGAGGGCCCAGCGTCAGCGCTCACGCTCTCCCAGCTAGTAGTACTCAGGACTGAGCGCAAAAGTGGCGGCTTACGATTTTTGCATGTAAGCTGGTGCGATTTTTGGCACGCGAAGTAGTTGCTCTTGCGTTATCTAGGTGTATTATATCTGTGGCAACAACATTACACGAATTTTCATGCCCTGTCCGCATGTAATAATAACATCCTCCCGACCGATTTCGGTCACGGTGGCAATCTCAACGGAGATTAGCCAAGTACACAGGAGACATTATACAGGGTGAAATTTAATTCATGGGCATCCTTTTAATGGGTCACTGTAATCATCATTATGAACCACTTTTACTATGGGACCAAACCTGAAATCGCGAAAGAAAAATCAGCTCTTCCCTACATTTTGATGAGTTATGTGAACATAAATGCAAGGAACAGCTGATTTTTTTTCGCGATTTTAGTTTTAGTCCCATAGTTGTTCATTATGATGAGTACAATGACCCCTTAAAAGGATGCCCATGAATTTAATTTCACCCTGTAGTGCACGAGTGTGTGCGGAAACACAGGTGCACTCTCTTCTCCTTTACTCTTATAATCCGATGGGACGGCTGTAAAAATGTCACGGCGATTTATTTATCGTATTTATCTCGAATGCTGCTTAGATACTATTTGCGTGCCTTGCTCGTGTGGTTGTGGTCATATACGTAACTGATTCATGTGGTGATTATATTGTATGTAAGTGATTTATGTGAAGATTTCAGGTGATAACTGCTAATCATCTTGGAGATTACTGGTCATGGTGTATGGTTGTGGTCATATACGTAACTGATTCATTACTGCGGAGATTTTTGGTGGCAGCTGCTCATAATTTTGGTGAAAACTGTACATTGTGTGTGAGTGGTTGCGGACATGTATGTATGTGATTCTTGTGGTGATTACTGCGACGATTTATGGTGACAGCTTCTGATTATTTTGGTGATAGCTGCTGTATGTTTTAGGTGAAATTTTGGTTCTTCTAATTGAACTGACAGGTATATTTGCGTGCGCGCGGCGTGCGAGCACGACGGCGCGGCGTGCGAGCACGACGACACCGCGGCGACAACTGATGTAGATGATACCTGGTGTAGCTGTGCGGGCTGCACGGTGTGCTGCGTGTGGTGCGTGGTGGTGGAGGTGTGGAGCTGCGTGCGCGCGGCGTGCGAGCACGACGACACCGCGGCGACAACTGATGTAGATGATACCTGGTGTAGCTGTGCGGGCTGCACGGTGTGCTGCGTGTGGTGCGTGGTGGTGGAGGTGTGCAGCTGCGTGCGCGCGGCGTGCGAGCACGACGACACCGCGGCGACAACTGATGTAGATGATACCTGGTGTAGCTGTGCGGGCTGCACGGTGTGCTGCGTGTGGTGCGTGGTGGTGGAGGTGTGGAGCTGCGTGCGCGCGGCGTGCGAGCACGACGACACCGCGGCGACAACTGATGTAGATGATACCTGGTGTAGCTGTGCGGGCTGCACGGTGTGCTGCGTGTGGTGCGTGGTGGTGGAGGTGTGGAGCTGCGTGCGCGCGGCGTGCGAGCACGACGACACCGCGGCGACAACTGATGTAGATGATACCTGGTGTAGCTGTGCGGGCTGCACGGTGTGCTGCGTGTGGTGCGTGGTGGTGGAGGTGTGCAGCTGCGTGCGCGCGGCGTGCGAGCACGACGACACCGCGGCGACAACTGATGTAGATGATACCTGGTGTAGCTGTGCGGGCTGCACGGTGTGCTGCGTGTGGTGCGTGGTGGTGGAGGTGTGGAGCTGCGTGCGCGCGGCGTGCGAGCACGACGACACCGCGGCGACAACTGATGTAGATGATACCTGGTGTAGCTGTGCGGGCTGCACGGTGTGCTGCGTGTGGTGCGTGGTGGTGGAGGTGTGGAGCTGCGTGCGCGCGGCGTGCGAGCACGACGACACCGCGGCGACAACTGATGTAGATGATACCTGGTGTAGCTGTGCGGGCTGCACGGTGTGCTGCGTGTGGTGCGTGGTGGTGGAGGTGTGGAGCTGCGTGCGCGCGGCGTGCGAGCACGACGACACCGCGGCGACAACTGATGTAGATGATACCTGGTGTAGCTGTGCGGGCTGCACGGTGTGCTGCGTGTGGTGCGTGGTGGTGGAGGTGTGGAGCTGCGTGCGCGCGGCGTGCGAGCACGACGACACCGCGGCGACAACTGATGTAGATGATACCTGGTGTAGCTGTGCGGGCTGCACGGTGTGCTGCGTGTGGTGCGTGGTGGTGGAGGTGTGGAGCTGCGTGCGCGCGGCGTGCGAGCACGACGACACCGCGGCGACAACTGATGTAGATGATACCTGGTGTAGCTGTGCGGGCTGCACGGTGTGCTGCGTGTGGTGCGTGGTGGTGGAGGTGTGGAGCTGCGTGCGCGCGGCGTGCGAGCACGACGACACCGCGGACGCTGCGCGCGCGCCGCGGTGCTCCGGCGACTGGGGGCAAGCCGCACGATATGCTTATAGTAAGGAGATTTTTTTTATTGGTCCTTACTTATAATATTCCCTTGTAAACAGTTAGTCTATGAAAACCATGTCCACACTTAGAACCTCGACACATTATGAGATGCAAATGACAACGTCAAAAATGATACGTCAACGATGTAGAAAGATTATACCATTGACTAATCTTAAGGTAGGCACTAGTCGATATTTTTTCCTCGGGAGGTTATTACTCCACTGTTTGACATTGTACAGACGCCAGCACATCAAGCTACTACAAAAATTCAAATTTCTTTAATACATTTTCAACTTTATCGCCAAAACATAAGATTCAAGGTTGGTTGGTAAAATTTGACAGTTTCGGGTAGCTTGATGTGCTGGCGTCTGTACATCCAAAGTTATATATGATATCATTTTGTCGTATTATTAATTTTGTCTGTACGGAAACAGAATAGTAAAATAAAAAGCCATTAAAAAGTTATGAACCAACAAATATTTATTTTTCTTGCTAATTTTAACGTAACTTTGGGTGTAAATAACTAGTAAAAGAAGTGTAAAATCTTCAAAACTAAGTCAGTAAACTAAGTCACCGACAAAGCTGATGAAGTGTAAGAATAATATGTATGCTCCTTTAGTTTAGTAAGTAAGTACGCTGCTTTATAACCGTATGTATGCTGAGTTTGCACTATACCTTACATGCATTATTTTAGATTATTACCAGCGCATTAATTAAATAGTACGTAACCGATGTGGTCGTTTCCTTGAATAACACCCATTAGGAACCCCAACATCACACTGAATTATCGAAGAGTTCAATAAACTTTATTTGTAATTGATTTATGCAGTGGTTTTTTTTATAAAACTCGATTTTCCAAAGGACTTTTCGAATTCCTTTACGCGCCTTACAGTTCGGAACGGTGCGTGAGAACTAGACGTTGTGCGTGTAGACTAGCCTCTTACTGCTCATCACTGACACTATCTCTGTCAGATACGATGCCAGGTGAGACAGCGTGCTTTTTGGCCACGCCCACCAGTGATCTCGAGCTCGCGACTAGTTCGACCTTAAGACCATAATAATGTATCATATTTTGACAAATTAATAATGATTATGGTTATGAATGAGATTATTATTATTATTTTTTTAGTTTTATATTTATTTAGATATCGATCACGTCTGTGAACTTTTACCAGTTTATTTAATTTTACGTTTACATCATCATCGGACTAAAGCTCTGATCAAAATGAGATGACTCCAGAAATTCGCTCGCGCCGATTGTGTCAACTAACTTGTATGGAGGTGTTCACTGACACGAAACTTCCTAATAATTAAAACAAAAAACGCGCGCAATCGCATCCCGCATCCCTCGCGTGATTCGCTTCATTCCTTTCGCAGTTATTTTACCTCTGGCAGAGGTAACAACAACAACCATATTGTAAAGAGAATATATCGTCTAAAGTCCCCGTCACGAGAAGCCATAAATTTTGTAAATAAAGAAACTCTACTAAGTTACCTAGCGACAATTCAATCAACAAATAATCTCAAACTCAATCAATTTAAAGTAAAGGCTTATTTAGACAGGGTAAGTAACTGACTCCAAACTCGAGACAAGTCAGTGCTGACCCGATATTTACCTAGTATAAATTGCTTTAGGAGTCAGTAAGACTGACTACACTGACTCCAAATTCATTTTACACTAGGTAAATATCGGGTCAGCACTGACTTGTCTCGAGTTTGGAGTCAGTTACTTACCCTGTCTAAATCAGCCTTAACATACGTGTAATACGAAACTAGCGAGCTATGTCACTTGGTTGGGTTATATTTTAGCGATATAAAGCGCTGTCGTCTAATGTTTTGTTGTACTGGAACGCGTCTGACTCATGGAACTAAAACTTTTTGGCCGCCATTTTGAAAGTAAGTTCACGCTGACGCTGTCAATGCTGCAGAATGCAGATGCAGAATACTCAGAATCGTCTGACGACAGTAATTAGATATGTGTATTTATATAATTTAAAAGTTTATGCTTACAATCTTAAAATAATAATATGTACAAGTATATAAAAAGGGAGGGTAAATAATCAAAGGGCATCAAAAAATTCGTCCGCATCACTGTCAACGGGAAACGTGCCCAAAAGGCTGGCAGCATTGCCACGTTGTATGGCAATGCTGATTCTTTGGCCAAAAAATAGGCCAGCCCTCTGGTCACGTGATGAGTCGACCAACCGCTTGGCGATGTCTCGGAATACTAAGTGGGCACTCGGGCCCCATGGCCCTAGTGTTTCAACCCCAAACGGCTCAAATATGTAAGTTCCAAAGAGATTGGAGTATTTGCGCCGTTTGAGGTTTTCCGCACCTGCAGCAGCCGCCCCAGCACAGCTTACCGTGCTTGGAAGATGGGATGGCGCAAGGGTGTCGACACACGTTATGTGTATTAACACAATTATCCATACTAATATTATAAATTCGAAAATAACTGTCTGTATGTATGTTACCGTTTCACGCCTAAACCACTGAACCGATTTAACCTTTTGAACGCCATTGTCACATATATGTGACAAACGAAATCTTACCCTGAACGCCAACGTCACAAATACATATATGACAAAATACACGTCGCACGGGTCGCACTATATTATGAAATAAACAATTTAATCATTACTTTTGTGTTTTTATTTATATAATTTAAAAGTTTAAGCTTCCGTCTATATTGTATTGCATGAAACTAATATAAATAAACCACCAATATCGAGAAATTTGTTGTTTTAAGTGTGTGTGTGTGTGTTGTTTTGTTAAAGTGGCCTGGCGTCAGGGGTACGGCGATACGTTTATACTCTGGCGTTCAAAAGTTTAAATGAAATTTGGTATAGAAATAGTTTGAGTCCCGGGAAAGGACATAGGATAGTTTATATCCCGATATTCCCACGGGATCGGAACTTATGCGGGTGAAACGGCGGGGCGCAGCTAATGTCCCTTATAAAAATAAAAATCATAACAAATCTGTTTTTTTATTTGATCCAAAGGTTGCGAACCCCTGACTGTGTGTTTACAAAATGTATAGCTTCGCGTGACGGGGACTGTAGAAAGAAAGAAGAAAGAAAATACGTATATTTGCGGAAAACTTGACGCAGAAAACGTACACAAAAACAAAAAAAGAACAAGTTAGAGGAAAAACTTTTTTACAAAAAAAAAACAACAGACTTCAAAAAAAAAAAACACTACAAAGTGATAAATAACTTTAATTTCGGAAGTCGGTATCGTTGGTTCCGCATTTTCGTCATTTGACACCGACTTCCGAAATTAAAGTTATTTATCGCTTTGTAGTGTTTTTTTTTTGAAGTCGGTTGTTTTTTTTTTTTTTTTGTAAAAAAGGTTTTATTTTTCACTTTTTAGCTGTACCTGCCCCACAAAAAAGTAAACGAAAAGATCGTTAATGTAGACAGTGTAGATAAATTTTTAGATTTTTGTTGATTTTTCAAAAACGGCTTGTCCGATTTCGATAAAATTTTCATGGGACCATTTGGGAAGTATACCCTTTCCAACAAAAATATAATTTTTCAAATCGGTTGGCAAGCGAAGGAGTTATGCGCGAACAAACATAAAAAAAAAAATACAAATATTCGAATTGAGAGCCTCCTCCTTTTTAGAAGTCGGTTAAAAATATGCGTCACATCCACGCAAAACGGCCATCGCTCAGCATAATGCTACGGCCCTATGTGTGGGTAGGCAGAAGCATACAACTAGACCATTCTCATTCTCATTGACTGAATGTGCCCTGGCGGCTGAGAGTATGTCATGCTCACTCAAATGTCTCGCTGACGGTGGCGTGTGTGTTGGATCATTTAGCTCCCTTCAAAATGGTTGAGCTGAATGGTACTAATACATGCGTCATGTTCGTGAACGGGCGCCGTCAGTAGGGACTGGTCATCTCTTCGCTGCCATGGCTTATTTTACTTTAATTTAATATTTGAATTGTTGTTTTTTCTCATCTTTTCATTATGGACGCTTTTAACGTTCTGCATCGTTCTCACATGTATAACTTTTAACATGAATGATGTAACCAAGACTTTGTAACCATTTTATTTTGATTTAAAAGTGTCCATGGCGTTTCTTTCCCGTTCTTCTCCATAGGTACAGTCGAGTTCATTAATATATTGGCAGTGACAATATTTCAAAATATTGTAAGCGTTAAAATGATCATATAGTTCTATACAAACTTAGACATCAATAAAATGTTTTCATATAAACTGTTCATAAGTATGTTACGATATTGCAGTCAAAAATATCTGACTACTCTTCGAAACATAAATATCTAAAAACTCTAGATTTCAATATATTTGTTGCAACCTAGGATTCATAAATATCTATACAGCTTTGAATATTCAACTAAATGATCTTTACCATTAAATTTATTTGTGCTTGCCGGAGCAGAAGTTCGAGTAATAATGCAATATTGCCGTTGAAGGATGTCATAACTGACCACTTCAAATTGATTTTGTTTCAAGATCTTTTTCATAGAAAAATAATTGCATAGATATTTGTGAACCTAACTTTGCGCTAAATAATATGAACAAGGGATTGCGAACAATTTTTAGAGTCTTTGTCTGTAGTAATATTATTGATATAATGTAGTCACATATTTATGACGTCACAGATTGTTTACAATTTATTGTACGGCGAAGCTGTTTAGAGTTTTATGAAACTTACCATTGCCTATATATTTTTGATTCATGAACATGCTCAGATATTAAAGAACTCGACTGTACCTACTCTTTGGAATGGGCAACTAGGTTCATCTTTCTGACTGACCGACCCCTTGACAATTCAAAAGTGCTTGTAATTGGTTTAATTGAAATAAATGCTTTGAGTTTGAGTTTGAAGACCCACAACCACCACCAACAACTATCATCTGCTATGTTTTTTTTAACCTATCATCTGTTATGTTCAATGCCTAAGTAAGAAATAAAATAATAAAGTATGTCTATGACTGACCTGTAGCTGTTCTTGTTTCCATTCGTTGTCTGTGGTTTCCTCAGAGTCATCAAACTGTGACTTCCATAGTGATACCAAAGTCAGGGCACCGCCTTTTGTGACCTGAAACAAAAACAATACAAAATAAAATACAGGGAGATTTTTTTATCGCCATCCAAATTTCTATGGGACCAACTCTGAAATCACAAAAAAAAAAACATCTGTTTAATACAAAAGTTCAATACCTACTTGACCAAAATGTATGAAACAGCTGATTTTTTTTTTTTGGGATTTCAGAGTTGGTCCCATAGTGAAAGTTGTTCAGTTCGATGGTCTAAAGCACCTCTTAAAGTTTTTAAGGTTATTTTTTTTACACCTTATAGAACTCACCTTGTCATTTAGGATCGAATGTGTTATAAAACACTCTTTTACCCGACTGTGCCCGAAGGAGGGGGTTGTTGTTTAAGATTTCCGAACTAAAGTATGACTTGTTCGACTCCATCTATACTCCACAGGTTTAGGTAGTTAAATAAAGGTAAACAAAAAAACCACGTGACTTAGTTAACCGACTAAACGTAATACCAGTCTATTCAGTTGTCATGCTACGTCACAGTTGTACTCTTCAATTTAGCAACTTTTTGAATGAATTATAATAACGTAGCTAAATTGAAGAGTACAAAAAAAAACTCTTTTGTTTGTTTTGTTGCGTTTAGATATTATCGATTCCCATCAAGTCTGCGTTGTTTCGCTGACTAATTTCATTTGGACTTAGCGCTATCTAGCAGCAAAATTTTTACAAGGAACTCCATTGACAGCTGAATCACATTAGGGGGCATCCATAAATTACATGAGGCGTTGGGGGGGGGGGGGGGGGTGGGTTGGTTGGTGTGCTGGTCAAACCGATTCTAATAAATCCAACGTGTTCGACGCATGTCGCTCGTATATATTGCACACTAGCAAACACGTAGCGCCGTCTAAGCGGAATTAATTCGGGCAATAATGTTTCACAACTGTTGCTCAACTTTGTTCCCCAATGAATACGATGCTTTAGTTTAGAATGTAATTATACACAGTGTTCTTTACGATATCCATAAACTTTGTCAAATGCTTCTATAGCTTTTACAAATTAAACCTAACAGAGGAAGTAGTACTTAAAAAGGCTTCGTTACAAAGATATTTGTAATTTCATTCAGTGAAATTTAATTTAGCTATGAAGTAAGAAAGGGTCTTAACTCAGTTTTGACAAGTTGCAGCCCGCCAAATCTTATAAATGAAAATACGTCATCGTTGCCAATTCGGATAAAGAGGCATGCATATCGGGCGATTTACGTCAAGGTGTTTAGTTTATATGAAAATTAACAAAACATAATAATTCATTAATGTGTCCATAATGAAAAACAACTACATATGGAAATGACATAAATAATTCTCTTGAATCTATAATTAAATGGTTAGATAAAAATAATTTTATTATCAATTTAAGTAAGACAAAGGTAATGCACTTTAGACAACGAACACCTGGTGTGCCGAACCTCCACATACATTATAAAAATTACGATATTGACGAAGTAGGTGATACCAAATTTTTAGGACTACAAATAGATTATAGCTTAAATTGGAAAGCGCATATAGATTTACTGTGTAAAAAATTAAGTTCATCTTCCTATGTATTATATAGATTATCATCCATAGTAGACACATGCACACTTCTTGCGGCATATTACGGCATAGTTGAGTCTCACTTGCGCTATGGTGTAATTTTTTGGGCGAACTCAACTGACAGAGACACAGCATTTAAAGCTCAAAAAAGATGTCTACGAGCAATGTTTAAACTCAAAACTACCGACAGTTGCGAGCCATATTTTAAACAGTACAATATCCTGACACTCCCTTGTATATATATTTTGGAAGTAGCTATGTTCGTAAAACACAATCCAAGTCGTTTCGAACGTATGGCTGATGTAGCTCCAAGAAATAGGCGTGACAACAGTAGGTTATGTCAATTGAGGTGTCAAACCGCTTTGATGCGCAAGAGTATTTATTGCATGGGCCCAGTTATTTACAATAAATTACCAAGAGATTGGAAAGATTTAAATGCTTTGCTGTTTAAGAATAGATTACGTAAATTTTTGATAGATAAAACGTACTACAGTGTGACTGAGTTCTTATCTGAGAAAAATATTAGTTGAATTTTCTAGTACCTATTCGATAAATATAAGAAACTTTAATAATGATTAATTTAATGGAATATAATTTAATAATAAACAATTTGATAATAATTTGATGTAAATAATATATGATAATAACTTGACGTGAATAATATAATTATAATAATTTGATGTAAATGATAATATACAATAATAATAATTTGATGTAAATATTTGCATGCCGAATGGCAAAATATGGCTGATCTTTGTACTGTACTAACACCTATTGATGTATCATCTACCCATATTTGCAAAAATAAATGATTCTGATTCTGATTCTTATTTCCATGGTATGAACATCTGGTCGAAGTTTATGTATATCGTCCGGAACACGGTGTATAATTAATGAATGTAATATGTAATATACCTGTTGCAGAGCGGACACATTCTCGTCGTCCATGACGGCGAACTGTGTGTAGCTCTGGTCTGCGCGCGCGCGGGCTGCGCGACGCGCTCCTGTTGACAATACATACATTATACATAGGCATTCGGTACATACACTTTAGAAATCAATTAACTGTATTTTGTCTTGTAGGCGGTATCTACCGCCATATGCAAACTAAGCATCATACTGACGTCACGCAAAATCCTGCATCGCGCAAGCAATGTTTACTGCGCGACAATCATACTCGTAGGTCTTGGTTATTAGGCCAAAGTGCGTGGTGTAATTATTATTGCTTCGTTATTTATTACTAGCTGCGCCTCGCGGTTTCACCCGCATAAGTTTCGCTCTCGTGGGAATATCGGGATAAAAACTATCCTACGTCCTTTCCCGGGACTCTAAACTATATCTATACCAAATTTCATCTAAATCGATTAATTGGTTTAGGTGTGAAAAGGTAACATACAGACAGACAGACAGAGTTACTTTCGAATTTATAATATTACTAGCTGCGCCCCGCGGTTTCACCCGCATAAGTTTAGATCCCGTGGGAATATCGGGATAAAACCTATCCTATGTCCTTTCCCGGGACTCAAACTATCTCTATACCAAATTTCATCTAAATCGGTTCAGTGGTTTAGGTGTGAAAAGGTAACAGACAGACAGAGTTACTTTCGAATTTATAATATTATATAGTATGGATAGATACACTCACCAGTCAACATCTTAGTTCATGAACTGTTTCACAAAAGACAGTTTTACCTTCGTCTCGCTAATGACTTATTTATTTATAAAACACGTCTAAGTATATAGAACGAGGTCAGATGTTTGACTGATGTTTCACGTTATTGTGACAATAGCGGTCAAGAGCGTGTCGGATTTAGTGTGTAGGGGTTCTGTAGATGTCATGATTGATTGTTTTTATTTTTGTGGAAGAAATTGTAAATTTACTTGTGACAAAATTAGCAGAACTATCTATTATTTTTAATTAAGTAAGTTAATTTGGTTGTTTGTTAAGCAATGAGTACTTAAGAGCCTATACTACCTCAGCTGAAATTCACTCTTTATCTCGCTCATACGATACTGCTCGCGGACTGAGTGAGAGCGAGACAGAGTGCGGTGCTGGGCGGCAGGAAGCGCCAATAGTTTAGGTATTTGCTTTTTACAGTGAAAATAATGGCAATTATAAAAAAATAAATAACATAAGACCTGCTTTAAAGTAAGTTCAGTTAGTATGCAAAGTTTCATGATCTAATTTGAAGTATTTTTTTAATACCAGCGGTTTATTGTTCGGGTTAGAGGTAACTTTGGATTTTTTTTCTATCGAGAAAATTTTATGGAATCGTGTTTTCGTCTAACATAGGACTTAGCATTAATCCTCAACTTTACCATATATTTATTTCAAAATTAATGGTGCAGTATTTTCGACATAACGGAGGATCAAACTAAGCCATTTGAGGTAGTATTGGCTCTTAACGGTTGAACTGATTTGGATGAAACTTGGCACAAGGATAGACCATGACCGAGGTTACGACATGGGATTTTTCCCTATTTTACCTTTTATTATTTAATTTATCTAAGGGGACTACAGGACCTAAATACAAAAAACGCAAGTTTTATAATGCCTAAAAGCATATGATCGACTACAGTAAACAAAATCAGAAAAATATATGATATTCTTCAGGATATATCCTAGGTAGATAGTGTGTTGAAAACATAATACAACTAATTTGATACGATAGAAAAAAAAAAACATGAAGATCTAAAAACTTTCTCTTTGCAATAAAAACCATACTAATATACTTACATACAATCATTCTGAATTTTTGTCAGATTATTCTACAAGCAACATACTAAAGCACTAGTGTTTTAATTTTTTAGTCCAAACAATAGATTTTTCGTAAATAGATAACTGCTTCATATTTTGCAATAAATTACCAGCGTTGTGTCATCGCGCTTCTCTTTCTTTTCTATGCAGACCGACAGTGACCGCGCTTTAGGTCATGTAGTCCCCCTAACGTCTCACACGTTTGCCCGCCTACCTGTAGAAACACCCCACGTGTCGGAGTAGTTGACAATGACAATACAACAATGACACTGTTGTGTACACTTGGTGTACCGTTGACGTTTCGAGCACTGTCTCTTATGTACACTTGATGTACACTTGACGCTTGAGGGGTATAAATAAAAACGCTAATAACTGACCTCTCTTGAAATGCGTGTCTGAGTGTACGCTGTCGACATCTGCAGCCATTATCCTGGGACTGACCGCTTCACCTGTTAACAACATTTTATTATAACTCTTCATAATGTATAAGGGCGGGATTGGTACGTGACGATGATTGAGGGGGAGGGCTATGTCCAGCAGTGGACAGGTTTTTACTGAGATGATGATGACAATGTGTTCAAAAAAGAAATCCTGTTGGTAAAAAATACATATTTCATTTCATTTATTCATAAACAATTTACATTGTGTTGAATATATTATACACATGCAATTTAAATACAAATAAAAAAAACTATGAATGATTAATTAACAACTCCAAGTGAAATTCAAAAGTGCCAAACTGTTTTAAATAATTATAATGTCAAATATTTTCTTTCTTACTCATCATCTGCCTAGCCTTTTCCCAACTATGTCGGAGTCGCCTTCCAGTCTAACCGGATGCAGCTGAATACCAGTATTTTACATGGAGCGACTGCCTATCTGACCTCCACAACCCAGTTACTGTGTAATACGATACCCCTTGGTAAGACTAGGTTGTCAGACTTTCGGGCTACTGACGATCCATAACGACTGTCAAAAATCCACGAATGACAGCCGGGACCAACGGCTTAACGTGCTTTCCGAGGCACGGAGGGGTCTTCGTATGTGAAGATGGTCACCCATCCACGTACCAACCGCGGCAAGCTTAGCTTAACTTGATCGATCGACTCGTGCAGGTGTTATTACTTAGTCACAAGCCCCTCTCGATTTTCTTTCTTACTGTAAGTAAAATTTTTATAGTAAACTGTACTGTATTAGATTTTGTGCGTGAGTCATTTATACAGGGTTAAAATAAGTTAGGTAGAGAAACTTCGCAGACGTGATGGATATCGATATCTGATGACGATAAAATAGAATAAAATACTTTTTCTGAAGTGAAATTTCTTTACGCACGCTTGACTTGGGGACTAAGCTGGCGAACGCGTGACGTAAGCGTTACGAAAAGTGTGATCGGGCGAGGCGAACGGGAGTTGAGTGGGGGATATAAGCAAGAGAAAGCAGTCATCATCATCATCATCATCAGCCTATAATGTTCCCACTGCTGGGACACAGGCCTCCTCTCTGTGAGAGGAGGCCTGTGTCCCGTAATCTACCACGCGGGCCCAGTGCGGGTTGGTAGATGGCACATGTCTTTGAATTTTTGTTTCTAGGACATGCCGGTTTCCTCACGATGTTTTCCTTCACCGTTTTGAGAGCAGTGGTGAAAAAGAAAGAAAGAGAAAGCAGTGCGCGCGCACATTTTCTATCTCTCTTCCTCTCATAGCCAAATACGTTTGAAGTTTCACTTCAGTCGTGTGGTCATAAGTACACTCGGTTTTTTTTTTTTGGGGTCAACTACTGCCGGCTGTGTGTGTGAGTTGAGAAAATCTGTTTTATTTTGTTTTTGTTTTTCTTTCTTCTTTCTTACGTTTATGCGAACGTGGGTCTGGACAAAGCCGACCCTGATATAATTGGGAAAAGGCTAGGCAGATGATGAATTTTCCTTTTTTTTGTTCTACAGAATATGTTTACGATGACAAAATGGGTGAAAAGTGAATGATAAATCCATATAGTCCGCTAACAAACATACAGTAGCTACCTGGCGTGGCGGGCGCGGCACTGGCGAGCTCCTGCACGCACGTCGGCGGCGCCGTCACCACGCGCAGGCGCGCCAGGGTGGGCCCGCCGCCTGGGGGGGGGATGGGTTTTTTGCAATTTTCAGGTCAGTGTCAGGTTGTATCTTGATCAAAATATGATTCGCGACTATAACAGGTACGTATTTACAGAATTGGCTATTTGACAGTTTTCGAAAAGATATTTTTAAATATACGTAGGTTTATTTTATACCTCTTACAATTATTTTTTTCTTAAAAAAAGCGTTGTTTATTCGAAAAAAATGTTTTTTTTCATTCCGTATTTTGAAATTCGCGCGGAAACAGCCGATCACGTGACATTTATGGCTGTGACGTCACATTTCAATAAACTAAGTAAAGCTAACTACGACGCTTCAACTGTTAAACATATTTTGTGTGGATTAAGTTTGCATAAAAAGTATATTTTGTGTGGAAAATCAGCAAACTGCCAACGATGATAAAACACAGTAACACACAACGTTTTATTTATTGTGATGTGACGTCATACGATGCTCGATCATGGCCGTTCGCGTTTCAGTTTTTGTAATCCACAGATAAAAAATCTCTAATTTATTTTTCAAAAATAAAATATTTACAATTTATTTTAATGCATAAAACCTATTGTATGATTATTGTGAACCTATATGCTACTATATCTAACATATTATATATTTTATCGTTACAACTGTCAAATAGCCAATTATATTAATTAGAATCATCAATACATCTTTCTAAGTTAGATTTCTACCGTTAAGAACAAATCTCGTATGGAAAAGTGTTTATGGTAGAAATCTAACTTAAAGAGATATATTAATGATTCTAATGACTATGATTCTGTAAGTACATGTCTATTATAGTCGCGAATCATATTTGGATCAAGATACAACCTGACACTGATCTGCAAATTGCAAAAAACTTAAGAAAATTTAAATTTCGCGGTCTACTATGGCACATTCACCTTAAGGAGACTAAACGACACAAAAGTTTATAAAAAAAATCGGGCGTGGCTGTCTAGACACGGCCGTGTGTTGTACGTGAATACGTTTACGTAACGGGGTCGATCCGCTCGGCCGCATTCATTCTTTTACGTTCCCGGCACTGCTTGACTCGGTCATGTGGTGTTTTATTGGTACCATTCGATTGCTCTTGAAAAGCCCTTTCCAACCGTATACGATCTCTGTATTTGGATTTGGCTTTTGGACGCGTATAAGCCGACATTATACAGAGTGAAATTTTAATCACCGTTATCCTCTTAAGGGGTCATTTTACTCATCATTATGAACAAATTTTACTACAGGACCAAACCTGAAATCGTAAAAAAATATCAGCTGTTCCCTACATTTATGTTTGCATAACTCGTCAAAATGTAGGGAACAGGTGATTTTTTTTCGCGATTTCATGTTAATTTCGTCACTCCAAATATCGAAAAAACTGAGGTATATTAAAGTGCCGAATATGTAATCACCACACACACTTGCGATGACGTCGCTTACGATACTAAGAGGGCGACTCAGCGGTGCGGTAGGTGGTTGGGGGAGGGGACGCAAGTTCCACGGAGCGGCTAACTTAGCGCGAACTTTATTTACCATAGATACAAGCAATAATAATATAATCTTACCGGGTGCGGGAGGTCTGGGCTTGCACGGCGGCACGCTTTGCCTCTCAGGCCGCGTGGTAGTGCCTGTTACCGCGGAGTTGCTTGTCTCTTGTTGCTGCAACAAATAAAGTCAGATTAATTACAGTTAATAACTGGAAGGATTCGGGGGAGGCCTGTGCCCAGCAGTAAGAAAAAATATAAAGGTAATAGTTTACCTTGGCATGTCTGTCGGGAGAGGGCGCGGGCGTCGTTCTAGGTTCCGCTTCCTTGTCCGTGATTGGCTTGTCTGTGGTTGACTGTAAATAAACAAAATACGAACAAGTTGAAGGATGATTGAACATCGTCGAAAAACATCACAGTTGCTCCTTATCCTAACATTATAAATGCGAAAGTAAGTTAAACTAACTTTCGCATTTATAATATTACTAGCTGCGCCCCGCGGTTTCACCCGCGTAAATGTCGATCCCGTGGGAATATCGGGATAAAAACTATCCTATGTCCTTTTCCGGGACTCAAACTATCTCTATACTAAATTTCATCTAAATCGGTTCAGTGGTTTAGGCGTGAAGAAGTAACAAACATATAAACTCACACACACACACACACTCACAAACTTTCGCCTTTATAATATTAGTGTGATAACTCGTCAAAATGTAGGGAATAGCTGATTTTTTTTCACGATTTCAGGTTTCGTCCCATAGTAAAAGTTGTTCAAAATGATGAGTACAATGACCCCTTAAAAGGATGCCCATGAATTTAATTTCACGCTGTATATGTGGCACATATTTTGCCCAACAGTAAGTTCTACATACATATCCATTCAAATGGTTAGGCCCATGCCTCGGCGAGGCGGAATGCACTCTCTTGTCTGTATGTTTGTCTTTGTGTGCGCCTGTCTGCGTGTCTGTTGCGACTGCTGTAGTTGCCTCTGTCTCCAGACGTCGGCGGGTCTGCGAAAAATAACATGATTCAATTAGTACAACATTTAAAGGTGCTCGTGGCTAACTGCGGGGCAATTGTGTAACACATTATCAATCGGAATCGGTTTCATTTTGACAGTTCAACAACATTCATTGCGTGATTTACGTGTTGAGCAGACAAATTTTTCGAACTTATGAAGCAATGGATTAGCAATTTGCTTCAAAATGATTCTGATTCCGATTGATAGTGTGTTACGCATTTAGGGTGCTGATCTGCAAGGTTAAGCTGCGCTTGTAGTGGTCAGCAAGTCGATTGGTAACTATTTTGAGTCCTTAGTCCATCGAAAGCTAAATTTTTTAGTTTTAAAACATCAGCAAAAAAAGCTAGTTGTTAGTAATGATAGTTTTAAGGTTGAAGGCGTAAAGTCCCTTTTTTAAGCCTACCACCAAATCGTTTATGAAAACGTATCGCATTTCGTGTTAGTATTACGCCTATTTTTTTAGACACTTATGAGAAAACATGTTGACCCATTTCTGAGGGGCCCGAGGCTGAATAGTAACAGCCGCAAAGGTCGATCGACCAGGTTAAGCTACGCTAGCCGCGGTTGGTCTGTGGATGGATGTCCATCTTTACATACCAAGACCCCTCCGTGCCTCGGATAGCACGTTAAGCCGGCTGTCATTCGTGGATCTATGACAGTCGTTACGGGTAGTCAGAAGCCCGACAGTCTTACCAAGGGGTATCGTATTACCCAGTAACTGGGTTGTAGAGACAGTGGCGTGCATTGCATATAGGCATATAAGCAGTGCCTACCTCGATATATCAACATAAGCCTCTCAATTACATTTTAGTGTGTGTGCCCCATAAGCAACTCACTAAATTATTTTCATTTTGAACTTAAGTTCCTGCCGGGGGTCCCCCGACCACACGTTTTTTTCTGATTAGTGACCGTGTCTGCCCGGCCTAGTGCGCCTGCCTATTTTGAAAACCAATGCACGCCACTGTGTGGAGGTCACATAGGCAGTCGCTCCATGTAAAATACTGGTATTCAGCTGCATCCGGTTAGACTGGAAGCCGACCCCACCATAGTTGGGAAAAGGCAGGCAGATGATGTGTTGACCCATTTCTGGTCGTTCTTTTTTGGTATGATCTCGTCCTCTCCCTTGCAGTGTCACTTAACCAATGATATCCCTATCATTTATTTTCTTGGGAAAATATGAAATGATATTTTTTTTTTCTTAGTGTATCAATTTCGTAGAACGTCGTGCGACTTCGTGCGATATCTCTAGATATTTATATCAAGGGACGTTTGGCCCCTAGTGAATAGTTGACGCCTGTAAAGCTTATAATTGTAAATATCAGAGTGTATAGTCACCGTGTCGGGCAGAGTGTCGTGCGGCGCGACGTGCTCGGGCGCGGCGTGCACGGCCGCGCGCGTGCGGGACACCGACACCGCCTGGGGAGACACACAACGTTAACAATACCATTCTACTTAATTAGTACAGTTACCGGCACGTAAGTTGGCAAGATATTTCGTAGTGGGGGAAGTTCGCGCATGTAAAAATGTATGAAATTGTGCATGCGCGAACTTCCCCCACTACAAAATATCTTGCCAACTCACGTGTCGAAAACCTAAACCTGGACCTATGATACTAAACCCCGTTTTGGTATTTAATTCAGATTATAATTTTTTTTTTGCATAAACTCGAAGACATATTGTGACCTTTACCAACCCGCACTGGGCCCGCGTGGTGGATTATGGCCCACTCCCTCTCACCGAGAGAATGCCGCAGTCCCAGCAGTGGGATCGTTATAGGCTGATTATGGTTGCATGGGTTACAAAAAAATGCGATACCCTGAAGTCAGATGATCCAGTCACAAATTTTACAGACACACAAAATAAAAATTTCAATCCAGTTCTGAATTTAGAACTTAACATTGCATTTGAATATAAATAAATATGAAATCAAACCAATTAATGTGTTCCACCATGTGACTGTAAAATAGCCCACAAACATACCCTCGAAACCGAAAACAGAAATTATTTATATCAATAATGACATTCCCAAACGATATCTTGTCATAAAAATATATAAAGATATTTTAATAAAATATCCCCGATTTTCACATAAAACATCACATTTGAAAAATAACACATAAAAATAAAACAGACAATCCACAATTTCCAACCACCCATTTTGAATAAAAAACATGTAAAACCCAGACATTTTTTGACACCACAAACATAAATAAAAAATGTATCTAAGAACATATACAATGTAAATATAATACAAATAATGATATACCTATAGCGTTTTATTTTACTTTTCTCACCTATTCAATTTTAAAGATGTTGTCAAAACAAATATGCCTGAAATATAATTTTGTAGCTTTATAATCGAGTGGGAATACTGTTCTGAAGGAGGCTATACTCATTATTTAAAATCTACAACATTGTTTTTTTAAAGAAATTATTTAAGAATGCAATTGACCATATCTTTAGTCACGCCCGTCATTTTAAAGGAAAATAAAAAAATATATGTATGTATAGTCGACCTCTTAATTGCTTCACCACTTTCGTCACTTGCATGTCATAAAACCACAAAATCTATTATTCTTTGTGTTAGTTTTAACCTCATCAAAGTTTCACACATAACATATATAGCAAAGTTAAGAAATCATAAAGTTCATAGAAAGTCATATTAAAGCTAAAATTTTCAGAGAATTGTTGTCAAAAGTGATAAAGCAAATACGAGTCTGAGATCTAGTTTAAAAAGAGCAACTACAGGTTTGTAGAGCGTTGTCTCTGTCACTCACATCAGTGACAGTCTCTCGAATCTACGATATCAACCACAGATATAGATACACCTAGATAACGCAAGAGCACCTAATTCGCGTGCCAAAAATCGCACCAACTTACGATCGAGAATCATACAGTACTTTTATACCAGACAAGTTCTAGACGTGAAGACCTGTAATTGGCTGTCAGATTATCATACTGTTATTTATCACTATTGTATTTAGCTGTAAGTCTTCCAAAGTCCTTAAATAAATAAATAAATAAGCCGCCACTTTCGCGCTCAGTCCTGCGTACTGCTGGCTGAGTGAGCGTGAGCGAGAGAGCGCGAGCATGTGACGTCATAGTAGGTAGTCAAAAAAAGTGGCACGCTTAGTTTTCATACAGTTCGTGATACTTGCGTTATCTACGTATATTTGTGATATCAACGGATACTACTCGTATCTATACAATCTATTATCAAAATGCCACTCACATCTTTCTCCCAATCATAAGGATCAGTATCCCTGATGCCTCGCCTCTTGCAGCACCTCTCAAGCAGTGACGTCAGCATGGCGTAGTCTGGCGTGTCGGCGTACTCCAGCTGTTGAACGTGTTCTAGGAACTGGCGTAGTTCTGATGGCAGGTGCTTGAGGAGCAGACGGTGGTCGTATTTCTCTTTCATGAGGCCAACCTGTGAAGATAAGATGGTTGTTAAGTTCTGTATACACCGGGGACAATGTTTAGCAACAAACATGCAACATTGTTCTTGCAAAATTTGATGTTATTTTTTAGGGTTCCGTAAACAAAGGGTGCAAACGAGAAACTATTACTATATCTCCGGTGTCCGTCTTTCTGTCACAGGGCTGTATATTTTAAACCGTAATAGGTAGACACTTGAAATTTTCACAGAGTGTGTACTACTAAAGCCACTATAACAACAAATATAAAAAAAATAAAGTCAAAAATTAAATTGCTTTATTTGCAACAGAAATTCGTAATGGAAAACCTAAGAAGACTTTTCCCTACTTGAGGATCTATAGATGGTCTACTCATTTGCTCCTTATCCTTGATCTTCCTTCACGTCATCATGTAGTCCATCCATTGTTATTTTGGGGTGGTCTACTGGGTCTACTGGCGGTCTACTCGGTCTATTGATGGTCTACTCGGTCTATTAAAGGTCTACTGGCGGGTTTACACACCTGCTCCTTGTATTTGATCTTTTTCTACGGCAGCTGTCCGTTCACAAACTCCACGAGCATATATTTATAGAACAGGGACCATAGATCTACTGTATGCAGTAGACTGCGGTCTACTCATTCTACTGACTTGTATAGTAGGTCTATTGCTATTTTAAGCTGTTCTGCTCGGTCTACTGACGGTCTACTCAGTCTATTGATGGTCTACTCGGTCTACTCACCTGCTCCTTGTCCTTGATCTTCCTCCACGGCAGCTGTCCGTTCACAAACTCCACGAGCATATAGAACAGGGACCACAGATCGTCGTGTCTGCCCATTTCTTTGTTTTTGTGCGCGTTTATTGACGCGTAGCGGACGGTTCCTAGAAAACAACAAGATAGAATTTAGGAAAATAACCTAAAAAATATTCAAACAAGTTTATATAACATTTACATTTTTTTTTAAATCTGCCAAGCGTTTTCTCAACTATGTTGGGGTCGGCTCCCAGTCTAACCGAATGCAGCTGAATACCAGTACTTTACATGGAGCGACTCCAATTTTTTTTTTGAACTAATTCATTTTTGGAATAATGTTATTTCTCATCTCACCCTGGAAAAGGAAGAGAGAGGCGTTTGCCCCGCAGTGGGACAACACAGGCTAGTTAGATTAGATTGAGCAGTGGTCGCGAAGTGTTAACGGGCGCGACTTACGAATTTTAGGTCGTAGGTTCGAACCCAGACACGCGCTTTATTTTTTGTAAATTATTTTATCACCACTGCTCTCAAAACGTTGAAGGAAAACATCGCGAGGAAACCGGCATGTCCTAGAACCAAAAATTCGAAGACACGAGACATCTACCAACCCGCACTGGGCCCGCGTGGTGGATTACGGCCCACTCCCGCTCACCGAGAGGAGGCCTGTGTCCCAGCAGTGGGAACATTATAGGCTGATTATGATAGATTAGATTAGATGGATCTTATACGAGTTAAAAAGTCGTTTCGTAAGTATTAGGTTGTTAGTTGGGTGTAAATAGCGAACTTTAGGACAGTTTAAATAGTTCAATTTTCAGATTTTCATTTTGTTTAAAATACCTTAATCACTACTGCCCACAAGTTTTTCCTAATAGCGGTATTTCCAGGCGAACGTATCCTAAAACACTTACCCCCTTACTAATAAATGTTGTATAGCGTCTGTATAGTTACGCAACGCTTTGTCTTCTTCTTTCGGAAGTCAAATTACTGACGACTGAAAGAGAGAAATCGGTGTGTAACTACACATCTGATATAATACGTTTTTAGTAAGGGGGTTAAAGTATAAAGCACCAGTTCTGTGCAGGCCATAGTCCAGCACGTTCCCTTCTACAACTAGATGGATGAGTCTAAGGGCCTTATCATACTAGCGGATTGCGAGCGTCCTCAAAGCGGAGCGGGCGCGCAACGAACACGGGTCGCGTGCGCACGGACGCGCAACGAGATCGCGGCGAATGTTACTGTGCGTGTGTGTGTGGACGCCATTGTTACTGAGTGTATTGTACGTCGTTGACTTGCTACAACACAACAAAACGTTGCGAATTAGCCACGCGTCCGCGACGTGTTCGCTGTGCAGCCGCGGCGTGTTCGCGATGCAGCCGCTCGTGCGGTTCGGTGTCCCGTACCTCTGAAGCCGGCGGCAGCACGCGGCGGGCGCACTTGGCCGTTGCTGGTGGTGTACTGTCGCGCGAGACCAAAGTCCAGCATGTACACTTTTCTACAGTTGGAAGGATGGCGGCCTATGCTGAAATTACTCTGAAAACATATAAATTGACTGGTTTAAAAAATTACCAAGGATCTCGAAGTACAAAATGAAGAAAAAACAGTGGCACTCCGGGAGTGTCGACAGAAGTGAAAACATGAACAATTACGTGTGTGTATTTTTTTAATCGTCAGGTGTCGGTTACGGTAACAGTGTCGCGAGTTCAATGGTTTTTTCCCATCTCAAAAAATGCCCAACGCGCCTTGAGAAGTTTTCACTTCAAAAAGAAACAAAATAAACTAAAGGAAAACAGTTTTCAAAAATACCAAATAACATTTCGATACCTTAATCCGCAAACCAGCCAACTCCATTTTGCTATAGTTTACAGGAGACACTTAAAACTTTCTAGTTTTTATTTTGACTAAAAAACGACATCATAATATTTTTTTTGACAAAAATGAAGTTGGCTGGTTTGCGGATTAAGGTATCGATTTTGTAAAACAGTTGGAAAGAAAACAGGGTTCCAAAAATTATTTGAAACTAAATTACCTTAAGTATTTACCGAAACGATTGATTTCCGAGTTGTAAAATTGATAATTTTTTAACTAAGGCGGCTAAAAATCTTATAAATGTTTTTTTCCTAATCTTTTAATCGGTTGAATGCCGTAAGTAATTACAGACACAATTAAAAAGCCATTGTGTCTCGCATCTACAATTCTCTATTCGTCAATTTAATAAACTAAGAATCCTTAGCTTATAACCTAATTTTTATGAAGACGGTTTTAATAATCACACTAATCACACTTCACACTAATATTATAAAGGCGAAAGTTTGTGAGTGTGTGTGTGTGTGTCTATATGTTTGTTACTTCTTCACGCTCAAACGACTGGACCAATTTTGATGAAATTTTGTATAGAGATAGTTTGAGTCCCGGGAAAGGACATATGATAGTTTTTATCCCGATATTCCCACGGGATCGACATTTACGCGGGTGAAACCGCGGGGCGCAGCTAGTAATAAATAAAAATGAGGGAGGCTCTCGTTGGGCAGCTGGATCAAAGGCTTGATTCAGAGGTTCCTCTCTCTGGAGCCCTGACTGACCGCGACCCTGTTCCCGGATACCAGTGTATTTTTTATATTGTAATATTTAAAAATATAATTTATATGTATTTATTGAAATAAAGAAAATAAACATAATGTTTTTCTTGTTTTTTATAAAAATATTTAAAAATGCATTTAATAGTAAGTAAGAAGTAAACAAATAAACGAAATAAAAATAATGACAAGAAATATTCTTTTTATGATGGCATAAAACCACAAGTCCCTCCCGTAATCGTAGTAGTAGAAGTTTCTTGCCCGTTCTTCTCCATAGAGATCTACGTTTTGGAATACGACTAGCTTCAACTTTCTGACTAACTGACCGACTACTTAATTTTGACAATTCAAAAGTGTCTGTACATATGCTTAGAGTTTAAGTTTGAGAATCCCCCGGAGGTTTAGGCAAAGGTGTACCTGCACCAAAACGATAATTATTTTGATAAAAAAGTAATAATAATACTTACAGGTTTAATATCTCTGTGTAGGAAGCCTACGGAGTGAATAGAATCTATAGCTTTGAGTATTTGTAGTCCCAGTCTGTAACAAACAACATTGTCATGTAAAACATTGAAAATACAAACAAAATCCAGAGGTCTTATGCCGGCGCCTCACATTGGGTGTCTTGGATCCAATGCACCAGTGTGTGGATCGGTCTTCGACTGATCAATATCTATCCAAGACCGATCTTCACATTGGTGTGTTGGATTCAAGACTGCAGCTTGTGGCCAATATGCCCAATGTGAGGCGCCGCCGGCATTAAATAAGGCACATCGAATTTAAGACGAAAGCGTCACACGGTAGACCGCGAAATTTTTGGAATTTGGCTGTGTCGGGTTCTATGTTGACTGATTTAAATGTAAGGTGTTAAAAAATTAACCCGACAAACTTTAAGAGGTGGTTTAGACCATCGAACTGAACAACTTTCACTATGGGACCAACTCTGAAATCACGAAAAAAAAAAATTCTGCTTTTTAATATAAAAGTTCAATACCTACTTGACCAAAATGTATGAAACAGCAGATTTTTTTTTTTCGTGTTTTCGCCCTGTATATGCTTGGTCAATACCCTCTGGGCTCCCCTACCAATAGAATAATTTTTATCCCAGAAAAATGCATAGTTTCCTGTGGATTTTTCCGTTAGTTTAACATTTCTGCCTCAACTAGTTGATGTCCATGTTTCTCTTTCCATCACGCCGCAACGGATCGACGTGATGGTTTGCATAGAGATAGTATAAGGACCGGAGAGCTAGAGATGATTAATGCAGTGTTTGTTTGTCTCTCCCACAAACAAGCATACTATAAATTAGAAGATTATATCCAAGATAAGAACGCTTGGAAACATGCTGGTCCTGCTCCATAGGACAATCTAGAGTCTAGACAAAATCAAACTGGTTGCTAATTTAATTGTAATTTTTTTTATTAGTTTTTACATTCATTACTCACACCCTGACTTATTACTTGTATTTTTTTTTTTTTTTATAAAAATCGTTTTGCTTGTACCATGTTTGTAAATATGTGAGCACCATGTATCTATCAGATAATTAATTTATATGTCTTGGTTTCGTTTTTAATTCTTTTACCTATTGTGGTATAGTAATTTTATTTTAGGTGCATCGTCCTCACATGTTATTATATAATTAATGTACCCATGCAAAATATTGTACCTAAAACATTTTAAAAGAGTAACGGTGGAGTTTCTTGCCCATTCTTCTCCATACGAAAACTACCTTTTGGAATGGGCGACTAGAATCAATTCTATTTTAAGATAATTTTTGACGTTCAAAAGTGCCTTTTTTGTGCCTATTTGAAATAAATGCTTTGACTTTGACCACAGATATAGACACACCTAGATAACGCAAGAGCAACTACTTCGCGTGCCAAAAATCGCACCAGTTTACGATCGAAAATCATAAGCCGCCAGTTTCGCGCTCAGTCCTGCGTACTGCTGGCTGGGTGAGCGTGAGCGAGAGCGCGAGCTTGTGACGTCATAGTAGGCAGTCAAAAAATGGCACGCTTAGTTTTCTACAGTTCCTGATACTTGCGTTATCTAGGTCTATCTATATCTGTGGTCTCTCCATCACGCTGCAACGGAGCCATGGATCGACGTGTTTATTTTTTGTTTATGTGATGTGCCGTCGAGTGACGTAGACAACTAGAGCGAGATCCTCTTTCCTCACCTAAGGGTAGTAGACAGGGAGAAGGCGCCTCTAGGCTGCGCTCGCCTCAGCTCGGCCAGGTTCCGACCCTGTAGCTGCATGACCACGTAGTTGAAGCGAGCGTTTCGGCCGCAGCCGATGAAACGGCACACATGTTCTTTGCCTGGAATGTACAGCAATTATATTTTAAATAAGGTACTTATGAGATATAATATAACATTAAAAACCTGCAAAAGAAAAACTGGCGAAAAGTGACAAAACGGGAATCTAGTTTTAGTTTCACTTAAATTTATTTGTCATATATCCATCTCTATCTTAGGAAGTCAATTCTGAAATGAGGGTCGATATATTATCTTTCAAAATATAAATATTTATACGGATAATAGCATCATCATCTATCTAGCCTTTTCCCAACTATGTTGGGGTCGGCTTCCAGTCTAACCGGATGCAGCTAAATACCAGTATTTTACATGGCGCGACTGCCTATCTGACCTTATTCGAATAATAGCATCTTTCACAAAATTCATCCACCTTTTCTTGGATCCATAGAGGTATGAGGAACAGGGTGTAAAGTTCACTCGTCCTCCATAGAAAAGGGAGGATCCTCCGACCAGACGTGTGTCGTTTCTGGTGAGCTACTACTGCCCGAAGATTATAATATACATGCGTAATATACATGCTAGTCGCGCGGTAAACTATGCTTGCGCGATGCAGGATTTTGCGTGACGTCAGTGTGGTAGTTCGCATGTGGCGATGAGATGCCGCAACAGATCTGCCTCTTTCCTTTCATTATCCACATACCTTTTGACATGAAAACGACGAAAATCGGTCACTCCGCAGCTTTCAAACTTCCTTTTATAAGCTTAGGCTAAAATCATTTTTAAAACATGCTGTTCTTAGATAAAGCGTGTGCGATCGGGGGACCCCCGTCTGGAACGAAGATAGCCGCACGCAAACACACTCGTATACAATAAAAATCGACAGAGAGAGAGGGGAAAAGTCGCATAGAGGGGGCATAACTTCGTTACGTGATCATTTCTACCACTTTACTCACCTTGCAACTTCTTCAGCACCGCCACCTCCATCTTAAGGACCTGCTTCGGCTGCCGTGCGGACTCCACCTTCAGGGCCACCTGTTCCTGAGTCACTAGGTCTAATCCTTCGTAGATCTCGCCGAAGCCACCGCCACCGATCTTCTTAACAACCTGAGAAGATGATGGGGTGAAGTTATTTGCTTGAAAGGAATTTTAAGAAAGATGGCATCCTGGGAAGGACAATGGCTACTATTAGCCCCGGTAGCCATTTCCATGACATCCAAGCGGGCGAAGTCACGGGGACTAGTACAATATATCCTTTTTCCAGGCCCCCCAACAAGGCGGACCGACGACTTGGTGAAGGTCGCAAGCACCAGCTGTATTCGAGGAGGCATAGGTCTACAGGGCAATTGCGTAACACATTATCAATCGGAATCGGTTTCATTTTGACAGTTCAACAACATTCATTGCGTTATTTACGTGTTGAGCAGACAAATTTTTCGAACTTATGAAGGAATGGATTAGCAATTTGCTTCAAAATGATTCAGATTCCGATTGATAGTGTGTTACGCAATTAGGGTGCAGGTCGTTGTGGCTTATGTCCAGCAGTAGCCGTCATTCAGCTGAATGGTCTTCCAGGTTTTGCAAGGAGACTCCTTTTTTTATTGCTGAATGGGCCCGCTCTTGACCTCGATCACGCCTGATGGAAAGCGATGGATGAGGTCTATGATGGAATGAGTGCCTAAGGCACTGGAATTCCCACGCATTGACGAAACACAGCAGGCTGCATGACGCCGGACTCCGGTAGGAGGGTGGTCGCAAACCAGGCGGGCGTTAGCCCTACCACCGCAAGGGAAGAATTGGCCAGTCAAATAAGGTGTTGAGTGTGACTGTCCAGGATGCGCCGAGCGCTCGGTTCAGTTGAGTAACTGGCGGAACAAACTGCGCTACACGAGGAGGCTTCTTCATGCATCCCAAAAATTCATAATTATGGTAGAGACCAGCTATGAAGGAACAGGTGCTTACCTTCCAGCGCTCCTTGACAACGTGGCCCGGCTGCAGCAGATCCTCGGACGCCATGGTGATGTGGTGAGCTCGGCGGGAGGTGTCACACCTCGACGCCTCGCGCGATTGACGGCCTCCGAAATTCGGTAAGGTTCGGGACCTGGAATGAGAAGCGAGGAGTCACATTTATTTATATACTAGCTTCTGTCCGTGACTTCGTCAGCGTGACATTTCTTATACCGGCATCCCTTCTTTTCGCATAATGTTCTTTGTCCTAATATACTTCGGCATAACGATTTTGGCACAATTTGTTTTGGCATAATAATACTTCGGCATAATTTTTTTAGGCATACATTTTATGTTGGCATAATCATCTTAAAGACTAATTTGTTTTGGCATAAATTTAATTCGCATAATACTAAACGACGTTAGGGCACCCCGAGGTTCGGTTTGGTTAGGTTCCTTCTAACCCTGCAGACAAAAATAGGAGCCCCGCGCAGCGGGGCTCTGTCGACCTGACGTCGTTAGAAATAAAACGAGCATGCTAAATTTATGCTTTAGAATGTTATGCTTAATCATTATTATGATTAGAAAAATTATGCTTAAAAAAAATATGCGTAAGCTGTTATGCGTAATTATATTATGCGAAAATATAATTATGCCAAACAAAATTATGCTAAGTTATATTAGGTCTTAAAATTTTATGCAAATGGATAGGGAACCTTCTTATACCCCTTTCCCTTGTCGTCTGTCAGCGCTATTATTTTGTTTTCGCTTAGTGTTCGTTCTGACTCTTTTTCTTTTTGCGCGGCTCCTAAAGGTCCTGGCGTGATGTTAAATAGCCTATAGCCTTCCTCAAGAATTGGGCTATCAAATGCAAATAGTATTTATCAAATCCGAGTGGTAGTTTCGGAGTTTACCCCCCTACATACAAACAAACAAATTTAACCTCTTTAAGGGGCTTACAGGACCCAAACGCAAAAAAACGCAAGTTTTAGAAACAATAAAAGTAAGTATATGATCGACTACAGCAAAAAAAATCAAAAAATATAGCATATTCTTCAGGATATATTCTAGGTAGATAGTGTGTTGAAAACATAAAACAAGCTTATTTGGTACGATAGAAAAAAATCATAAAGATACCTCTAAAAACTTTCTTTTTACAATAAAAACCATACTAATATACATACAATCATTATGATTTTTACCAGATTATTCTACAAGCAACATACTAAAACTCTAGTGTTTTCATTTTTTTAGTCCAAACAATAGATTTTTCGTAAATAGATAACTGCTTCATATTTTGCAATAAATTACCAGCGTCGTGTCATCGCGCTTCTCTTTCTTTTCTATGCAGTCCGACAAAGACCGCGCTTTAAGTCATGTAGTCCTCTTAATATAAAATATTAGTATACATAGTGAAATTAAATTCATGGGCATCCTTTTAAGGGATCATTGTACTCATCATTATGAACAATTTTTACCATAGAACTAAACCTAAAATCGTGAAAAAAAAAAAAAATAACCTCTTCCCTACATTTTAACATGTAGGGAAGAGGTTATTTTTTTTTTCACGATTTAAGGTTTGGTCCCATAGTAAAAGTTGTTCATAATGATGATTACAATGACCCCTTAAAAGGATGCCCATGAATTCAATTTCACCCTGTATAATGAAATATTAGTATAGATGAACCTTAGTTCATTACACTAACCTTGTAAGGCCAAGGCCGCAAGTTCAATCGTGTATATACCCTAATAAAACCTAAACCTTTAATACATGAACTCTTGTAAAGTTCAAACCGGTCTCATTTAACCTCTGACCTTATCTGCAGAGATCTCGATTTAATATTATGACGAGCACTCCGCCTACGCAGACACGGGTGAATTTATCAATGCTTTATACAGGTTGAAATTGAAAACATGAGACAAATCGAAATGGGAGATTGCACTCATCATAATGAACAACTTTTACTATGGGACCAAACCTGAAATCGCGAAAAAAAAATAAGTTGTTCCCTACATTTATGTTCGCATATCTCGTCAAAATGTAGGGAACAGCTAATTCTTTTTTTTTTTATTTCAGTTTTGTTCCCATAGTAAACGTAGTTCATAATTATGAGTACAATCTCCCATTTCAATTTGTCGCATGTTTTTAATTTCACCCTGATAGTCTGTTCCAAAGGCATCCGAGGAACGTGCAATCACACCCTGTACGGGTAAAAGTCTTAAGCAATCACTCAATAACTAAAGGGAATAATCAATTCCTGTAATTTTAAGAGCGTTCACAGTCTGATCTGTCTCAATCTGTCAAAAATACATCTAATTTCCCTACATTTTTAACAAGATTTTGACAATGATTGTCGCCGAGATGAAATTGCGACTTGAATTTGAACGTTTTTAACTAGGTACGAGAATTGGTCTTCAGAGATATTCTTAAGATTTTTTTGTCAAAGTATTATTTACTAGCTGTGCCCCGCGGTTTCACCCGCATAAGTGTCGATCCCCTGGAAATATCGGGTTAAAAAGTATCCTATGTCCTTTCCCGGGACTCAAGCTATCTCTATACCAAATTTTATCTAAATCAGTTCAGCGGTTTAGCCGTGAAGAGGTAACATACAGACAGACAGACAGAGTTACTTTCGAATTTATAATATTAGTATAGATTTATTAAAACTTTATACACAAGCACAAAAGTACTGTAAAGCCAAGTCCGTACGTTATTCTTCTTCTTAGCGTGTCGATAGCAATCTAAATGGACTCGGCCCAGAATTCGGCTACTTGTTTGGCGCCATCACCAGCGTCCATCAGTTCCTGTAACGTGCAGCTGACAGGACACGCAGGACACGATATTAAGTGTCCCATCGTTTGTGGAACAGCACCACATTTACACTCCAAGGCGGAGGTCATCTATGAATCTCCAATCTCGTACGTTATTTATCTTTTTGCTGTTAATACATATATCAGGTGGTTCTATACATAATCCAGTCACTTTAATGTGTACTTGAGCGTAAATTTACGGTCGTCGCTTCAAGGGCAAAAGATAGATACCTATTATAGTATAGGTAGGTACTGAAGTTCTACTGCATACAACGGGCAAAAAACGCACGCTCACATGACTGCCTATTTATCGTTGTACTAGCATCTGCGATTGATACGCGCCCTAGTATTCCCTATCTTCCTGTATGGAGTAGAAACGTGGACGAATTTGGCCCGAGAAAGACATTTGAGATGTGTTGCTGGAGACGAATGTTGAGTATACCGTGGACTGCCAAACGCACCAATGCATCGATCTTAACCCAGCTTCGAATAAAGACCCGCTTGTCGACCTCGACCATATGTCAACAACGCATTCTCTCCTATTTCGGCCACATAGTACGCAGAGACGATGAAAGTTTGTAAAAACTGATTGTGGTTGGCAACACCGAAGGCAAACGATCGCGCGGTCGTTCGCCAACACGATGGACCGATCAGATGAAGGAATCATCATTATGAACAACTTTTACTATGGGACCAAAATTGAAATCGCGAAAAAAATCAGCTCATCCCTACATTTTGACGAGTTATGTGAACATAAATGCAAGGAACAGCTGATTTTTTTTCGCGATTTTAGGTTTAGTCCCATAGTAAAAGTTGTTCATAATGATGAGTACAATGACCCCTTAAAAAGATGCCCATGAATTTAATTTCACCCTGATGTTTTTTACCATCGTCCTTATTTTGGTAGTCTGAATGATTTCTAAAATTTTGTCCAGGTATTTTAATGGGACCTTGTATAGATTAGGAGGAATAGGTAATTTACGTCTTTGCCTACTCTTTCGGGAATACATACGTGGCGCTATGTTGCAGTACGTAATATTATCGCGCTATTCTCCCGCAAAGGTAAGCAGAACCTTCACAACGCAATATGTGCTTCTTTCAACACCTCGGCTCATTTATTCATAACAGCTTCTTTTCATATGCGCCGTTTGTCGAATGTCAAAGAGAGACCTCGGGGTAAAACTCGGGGTTTGAGTGTTTAGAATGACCTAGGTTAATGTTAGGGTCATTTTCAGAGCGATAAAATAGCGTATGGTTTGTTCCAAAAGTATCTGATGAAAATGTAAACATAGAATGATGGGCATTTTTGTATGGAGCTTGGTCTGATAAGCAATATAGTTTTAATGAGATCCACAAATGACAGCCGGGACCAACGGCTTTACATGCTTTCCGAGGCACGGAGAGGTCTTGGTATGTAAAAATGGTCACCCATTCAGGGACCAACCACGGCCAGTGCAGCTTAACCTGATCGTGCGGCTGTCACTCCGTCTCCGTCTATTGGTGAAAACCGTATGAAAATCCGTTTCGTAGTTTTTTGAGTTTATCGCGTTCAGACTTCAGACCTTCAGACAGACGCGGCGCGGCGGTGGGGAGGACGTTGTTTTATAATATGTAGTGTTCAACTCACCTCAATAAAGGGTTTGGTTGTATGCGCGGGGCTCTAGCCGCTTCCTGCCGACGCTCCTCCCTCTGCAAAAAAAAAATAATAATTACATAATCAGCCTATAATGTTCCCACTCCTAGGTAAACAGGAGGCCTGTGGGACACAGGCCTCCTGTCGGTTAGAGAGAGTTGGACGTAACCCACCATGCGGGCACAGTGCGGGTCGGCAGATGTCACAACTCACAAGTCTTCGAATTTTTGGTTCTAGGACATGCCGGTTTCCTCACAATGTTTACCTTCACCGTTTTGAGAGCAGTGGTGATGAAATAATTTACACAAAGTAAAGCGCCCGTCTGGGTTCGAACCTTCGACCTACAACTCATAAGTCGCGGCCGTTACCACTTGGCCACCACTGCTCTTCTCTCATTTAATTAATTACAAACAAATAACTTAAACGGACAATGGAGCGCAGCATAATATGTGTTAAGCGTACAGATCGAGTTAGAAACACCACGCTGCGCTCCATAACTCAAGTAGCAGATGTTGGAGAAAAAACAGCCAGGCCGAAGAGGGAGTGGGCCGGACACGTCTCACGAATGCACTCGGAGAGATGGGCAAAGATCGTCACTCACTGGACGCCTAGAGGACGACATCGCCGTCGAGGTAGACCACGTCGAAGGTGGTGTGACGATCTGGTAACGTTTGCAGGGCCACCATGGCCAGAGATCGCACAAACCAATATAGTAGTATGGTCATGGATAAATGTAAAAGTTTGTGAGGATGTTTGTTACTCTTTCACGCAAAAACTACTGAACCGATCTGGATGAAACTTTGCAGTAATATAACTTATACATCAGAATAACACATAGGATACTTTTTATCCCGATATTCCCACAGGATCGACACTTATGCGGGTGAAACCGCGGGGCGCTGCTAGTACAAAAATAAAAGTAAAATTGCTCCAACTCCAACAAAACTTACTGGAACAGTGACACATTGTATAATCTGCAGGACAGCATGCTCTAACGACTTCATTATCTCTATCAAGTATCAACACGACTGTTTATCAGTACAAAATTATTTTTAAACCTACGATCACAATAACAATACCCATTTTCACTAACACAAGGACATACCTAAATCATCATCTGCACTCTAATTGCGTAACACTCTATCTAAATCTTTTTGAAGCAAATTGCTAATCCATTGCTTCATAAGTTCGAAAAATGTGTCTGCTCAACACGTAAATAACGCAATGAATGCTGTTGAACTGTCAAAATGAAACCGATTCCGATTGATAATGTGTTACGCAATTGCCCCGCTGATCTGCCTAGCCTTTTACCAATTGGGATCGGCTTCCCGTTTTTATCAGATGCAGCTGAATACCAGTATTTTACATGGAGAGACTGCCTATCTGACCTCCACAACCCAGTTACTGGGTCACACGATACCCCTTGGTAAGAATGGAGATACCTAATGATGTAGATAACTAAAAAAAACCGGTCAAGTGCGAGTCGGACTCGCTCACCGAGAGTTCCGTACAAATTTGTAGGTATTTAAAGTTTTAAAATGATTTTTTTTTGTAATGTAACTACAAATTTACAGTTTTCGGATTGTTTCCTTTACATGTGCTACATGACATTGCTTCTTGCCAAATTTCATGATTCTAGGTCAACTGGAAGAAGGTATCCTATAGGTTTTTGATTTCGGAACATAAACGCCAGTATCTTTTGATTGCGTTGACTTAGAAGTTTGATTTTTTCACTGCTTCAAGGGACTGCAGCCCTGAGTATTTGATATTAATTGCAACTTGATAACTCCACGCGTTCCTGAGAAAAAGGGTCTTGACTGACGGACAACGAAGTGATCTTATAAGGGTTCCGTATTTCTTTTTGAGGTACGGAAACCAAAAAAAATACCTAAAAAAATGCGCACTGTTGGATTTTCAACTTTCGACGCTAAACCGAGCGTTGAAAATCCAACGCTTTGTGTTGCCTAGTGCTAGTGTGAAAACGGATATACAACATCACTATATGCACAAACTTTGAAGACAAGTGTTACATTCATACAGTGGCGGATTTACATATTTGCCGCCAGTAGGCTATTCAAATTTTGCCGCCCCTACCGACCTCTACAGTAATGTCCCATGTCTTTTGTATACTACTTCGCCTTTTCTTCAAAATGCTTAAAATGTTCTCGTTCATCAGTTACGAAAAACTTGCAAAGAGATTTGTAAAGATCGGCAACTCTGATAAAATCTATGGTATAGAAGCCTGAATTTGAGCATTCGCTTTGTATATTCTGTCCAAAAAAAAATGGTAGGTAGGTATATAAATATTAATCGTTTTAATTTCAGTGAGACATTTAAAAACAATGGTCGCCCCAAATTTGCCGCCCCTAAAATCTGCCGCTCTAGGCTCCAGTCTACTCAGCCTATTGGTAAATCTGCCACTGCATTCATACTATAACCAATTTTTGTCACTACATCTCCTTAAAAAAACCGCACCGTTACCAACGCACTCGACACGTGTTACGTATCCGATAATTTGACGAATACTGAAGACATCCTTTTGACAGTTCCTTATTGGGAATGGAAATAAACATTGAATTAGTATGTCTATCGCGTACTGTACAGGGTGTGGCGTAAATAGTGGTCCACCGTTAAGGATTTGATGAACCAGATAATTAACTATACACAATTAATTTTTTTTACCATTTTTACCCAAGGGTTCCGAAAATATTTCGTTTTTGTCTTTTATTTACGAAATTTCTACCTTTTATTACAAATTTGGTTGCAGTTTCAACAAAAACCATTATTTTTTCATTTTGGTTTCTGTTAATTACTGCTGAATACTGGAGCTATCATGAGAAATTATGTTTTGTTATGTAAATTCAGATCTTTTGATGAAAAAGTTGGTTCTTCTCTAATTTTAACCCAAATTTTTAACACACCATCCAAGTTCAAGAGCGATTTATGTAAAAAAAACGTACTACACTGTCAGTGCCCATTCATTGAATAATATGCCTACTAAATACTAATTTCAAAATGGTATCACTATAATAGATCCTATTATTTAACAAAAAGATATTCAATTTTAATTGAAGAAAAGAGAATTTTCATTATACTACTTTTTTAAACTTTGTTGCGTTAATACTATTAAATACAATATAATACAATACAAAACGTATTAAATCTTAAAAAACGGAAAAAACTTTTACTTTTTAAATGTGATTTGCGTTGGAGCATGTCAGGTAAAAAAACCCCGACCCTTTTTTTTACCAGAGACATGTTTGTTAACAAAAAAAACCCGCTAAAGCTCTCGCGATCGAGTAACGCACAATAACGTTGAAATCTACAGAAATCTCGAAATGATTTAGTACGATCTCGTCACTCGTGTCGTGCGTCGTATGCGTTTCGTTTTTATTCTGCCTGTGTTTACCTCCGCCGCTTTCTTTGCCCCTGCCTGACCCCGGACTCTGTTTAATTTGCCTACTGATTGGATTTGTTGTGTTGGTGATCTCTGCGATATTGGCTACGTGTACTGGTGACTTTGGCTTGCTCAACGATTTGGACAAACGTGCAGTGCGGTGACAGTTAGAAAATGTCTCAGTACACACCGCGCGAATATGCTGACATGCATTTTATTTATGGCGAATGCAGAGGTGTCGGTAGAGAAGCAGCTCGACTTTATCGGGAGAGATATCCCGATCGAAGACATCCAGACCACCGAGTTTTTGGGAGAGTGCATAACACATACACCGAGGGAAGGATACCTGGCACAGGCGTAGGCGGTGCAAGTGAAGGTCGACCGCGACGACACAACGATGAAGACGTAATGAATTTAGTTACAGAAGATCCTTCAACATCGGTCCGTGTCTTAAGTCGCAGAACTGGCATATCAACTAGATCTGTGCACCGAATACTCAAAACACATGAACTGTACCCATACCACTATCAAAGGGTACAGTCATTGCTACCAAGAGATTATCCCTTGAGAGTAACATTTTGTAGAGTAATGCTACGCAGAATAAGAGAAGACCCGCAGTTTTTTAATAAAATACTATGGAGCGATGAGTCATCCTGCAAAAAAGATGGATATTTGAATCTACACAATTTGCATAATTGGCAGCTAGAAAACCCGCATCTCATAAGGCAAGACAAATCACAGTATCAATTTAAAATAAACCTTTGGACCGGAATCATTAACGGACAAATAATCGGTCCACACGAGCTGCCAGAAACTTTAAATGCAGAAAGTTATTTAAGTTTTTTGCGGATTGACTTGCCCTTGCTTCTGGAAAGTGTCACTCCTGAAGTTCGAGAAGACATGTGGCTGCAGAACGATGGCTGTCCCGCTCACTATGCTGTTAGAGTACGAGAGCACCTTAACACAGCGTATCCAAATAGGTGGATAGGGCGCTTAGGTCCAATATTGTGGCCACCGCGCTCGCCAGACCTAAATCCCCTAGATTTCTTTTATTGGGGTTGCCTAAAAGAAAAAGTCTATAGAGAAGAAATTACAAGTATTGACCATTTGAGGACTAGAATCCAGACAGCAGCTAGAGAAATCAGCGAAAGCGGGTTTGCCCGACGACTTAAACGGTCGTTTATTCGACGTTGCAGAGCGTGTATAGTTGCGAATGGAGGCCATTTTGAACAGTTCGTTTAATTTTAATGTTTGTAATCATGTGAAAAAGATTAATAATAAATGATAAATAAAGTGACTTGTTTTATTAATGCTTTGTTCAAATACCTAAGTAACAAGTTAGGTCTAGATAACTGCAATAGTAGTGTTTAATGGGCACTGGCACTGTAGTGCATTTTTTTTGTGAATATCGTAAGTATTAACGCAACAAAGTTTAAAAAGTAGTTTAATGAAAATTTTATTTTCTTCAATTAAAATTTAATATCTTTTTGTTAAATAATAGGATCTGTTATAGTGATACCATTTTGAAATTGGTATTTAGTAGGCATATTATTCAATGAATGGGCACTGACAGTGTAGTACGTTTTTTTTACAAAAATCGCTCTTGAACTTGGATGGTGTGTTAAAAATTAGGGTTAAAATTAGAGAAGAACCAACTTTTTCTTCAAAAGATCTGAATTTACATAACAAAACATAATTTCTCATGATAGCTCCAGTATTCAGCAGTAATTAACAGAAACCAAAATGAAAAAATAATGGTTTTTGTTGAAACTACAACCAAATTTGTAATAAAAGGTAGAAATTTCGTAAATAAAAGACAAAAAGGAAATATTTTCGGAACCCTTGGGTAAAAATGGTTAAAAATTTTAATTGTTATAGTTAATTATCTGGTTCATCGAATCCTTAACGGTGGACCACTATTTACGCCACACCCTGTATATACGATTTATATGTATGATCTGTGAGTTATCGATCTACGATTGCGATTTTATGTCGGTCTGAGAATCATTGTGGTTGTGAAAATCTTACAAACCGTTACATCTTAGGCAACCTTTTTAATTGATTGAAGTTCCTGGTCCTCTTAACCTCATGTGACATCCACCAACCCGCACTTGGCTCGTGGTGGATTACGGCCACCCCCTCTCAGGCCTGTGTACTAGCAGTGAGAACATTATAGGTTTCCTCACGATGTTTTCTTTCACCGTTTTGAGAGCAGTGGTGATGAAATATTTTACAAAGCGTAAAGCGCCTGTCTGGATTCAAACCTACGACCTACAACTCGTAGGTCGCGGCCGTTTCCATTGAGCGACCGCTGCTCTCATGGGTACTATTAATTTATTTATTTTTTGGGTTCCGTACCTCGAAAGGAAAAAACGGAACACTTATAGGATCACTTTGTTGTCTGTCTGTTCGTCTGTCAAGACCCTTTTTCTCAGGAAAGCGTGGAGGTATCAAGCTGGAATTTATATCAAATACTCAGGTCTACTGTCCCTTGGAGCTGTGAAAAAATCAAACTTCTAAGCCAACGCAATCAAAAGATACAGCCGTTTATGCCGCGAATTTTCGACACTCGCAAGGGAATCAAAACCTACAGTGTACCTACTTCCCGTGAACTCAAAATCTTGAAATTTGGTACGAAGCAACGTCTTATAGCACAGATAAAGGAAAAATTGCGAAAACCGTAAATTTTTAGTTGCATCACATAATAAAAATATTTTAAACTGGTTTGTACGGAACCCTCGGTGCGCGAGTCTCGCACTTGGCCGGTTTTTTTATTGTGGAATGGGACCTCGATCACACCTGATGGAAAGCGATGAATGAGGTCTATGGTGGAACGAGCATGCTGAAATGCTGGAAGCGCTTGGTTACCTGTGGTTCATGACGTCGCGCTCGCTGTGCCGGGGCTGCTGCAGCTGAGCCTGAACCCTGCGATGCTGTGTCTGCTGAAGATGTGGACGATTCTGTAACCAAAACAAACGATTGTTAAACATTTGGTGCACTTAGAATTACAATCACAGCACGCATAGCATGATAGACGACATGAGCAGACACAAAATGGACATGGCCTTCTTCCATGGCTATCTCGTAATTTAAAACGTTCAAAATCTAGTCGCAGTCTCATCTCGACGACAAACAAATGTCAAAAACTTGTCAAAATGTATGAAAATTCGAGGTTTTTTTGACAGATTGAGACTGAGATCGGACTGTGAACGTTCTTAAGGCGAATGGTTACGCCAAACTTCAAAGTAGACCTCTCTTTGAAGGCCTACTTCTCCCAAATGGATAGCCCAAATATATTTAAAAAATATATATGATATGTGACATATGCTTACAAATATAATTTAAGTTTGATTTTTTTAATATTACTGTTAGTTTTAACAATAAAAAATCATATCCATCCTCTTATTTTACGCAAGAATTTTCTTTCTACTTTCAAACGCCTGAAGCGATTTTGATGATTATTTCACCAAATTATAGCAAATTTAATGATTTATAAAAATTAAGTTTGTTTTTTTTAATAATTATTATTTAAGTGGGAAAAAATCAATAACACCATGGTTTTACCTATACGGGCGCGGGCAGCAGCCGCCCGGTCAGTCTCGCTGTATCGTTCGCACGGGGAGGTTGTGTCGCATGTCGGCTCGCTCCGATCTGCATTTTTGTGGCAAAGACTAAATAGCGCAGATAGTACACTCGAACTGTTCGTTTACGCTTGGACGTTGATAGTATTAATAGTAGTGTTAGTTTGTTTGCGAGTGGACGCTATATTATTGTCTATTGAATACTAATATAATAATAATATCAATAAAACACGTTTATTCAGTATACAGATCGTTTATTCACGTATACAGTTTATAAAAAAATACAATTACAAAAAAAAAACTTAAAACTAACTTATGACTAATAACGCTCTTAACAGTGGTAGTTTTTAGGGTTCCGTACCCAAAGGGTAAAAACGGGACCTTATTACTAAGACTCCTCTCTCCGTCTGTCTGTCTGTCACCAGGCTGTATCTCACGAACCGTGACAGCCAGAAGAAGGGTTATGTTTTTCGAGAGTATATAATATATACTCTCGAAGAACAATTATACATACGTAAACACATATTATGTATGTATGTATGTATAACTGTTTGGCACGCTCTGCGGCCTGAACGGCTCGATGGATTTTAGCTTAAGAGGTGTCGTTAGATTCGTATGTACTGTGAGAGTGACACTGGGTATATCAAAATAAAAAATACAAAATGGCGGATTTTTGGCGCAATCTTATTTCTTCAAAAAACATTTTTTTCTCATAACCTGTCGAGTGGGGTATCAAAATAAAAGGTTTTAAAAGGTGATTACAAAAATATATACAACTTATAATATGATAAAAACTAATTCAAAGTGACAAATCGTAAAAAACACCTACCAAGAACTAAATCGTCTGCGAAATCTTTGACATTTGTAAACTAAAAAGCAGGAAATAAAAAAATTAAAAAACCCGACTGCAACCTTATACTAAAACTAACTGAAAAGCTAAAAACAAGCCCATTTTAAATTAAATAAAAGTTGGAAGCAGGCGGGACCCATTTGAGTTTGAAACTATAATAATGGTATTCTTCTGGCAATCACGGTTCGTGAGATACAGCCCGGTGACAGACAGACAGACGGAGAGAGGAGTCTTAGTAATAAGGTCCCGTTTTTACCCTTTGGGTACGGAACCCTAAAAACTACCATTGTTAAAAGCGGTATTAGTCATAAGTAAGTTTTTTTTTTTTTTGTAATTGTATTTTTTATAATCTGTATACGTGAAAAAACGAACTGTATACTGAATAAACGTTTTTTTATTGATATTATTATTATTTTTTATTTGTCTCTAAGAAAGCAGTATTTTTACTGTACAATAGCATTCATACTCACAACATAAATATTGTACGTATTCTCGATCCATCTACACTCAGTAGGTAGCGTGATAAAACTGCCTAAGACAAAATGCGTCCCACGCCGCATCTGCATGCGCTACGTACGAGTACGACACTCTTTGACATTGGGGAGGTAAGCGGGCGCGCGGGGTGAGGCACTGGGTTCACCTATGCTCCGCCCAAACGCTCAAGGACATTCGAGGCTATAATCGCCTTAAAATCACGAGAATTGCGCCCCTGGTCTGCGTTGCCGCGCCGCTCCCCGCGCCTCCGCCGTCGTCGCCCCACGCCCGCTGACTTCGTGTCCGTAGCCTTTGATCACCCTAGCGTGGGTTCCTGAAAACGTCCAACGGCATCGCGAAAGAACCAGGCGTAGATGGCGGGACGAACTGGACGCCTATATGAGGGACTAGCTGCGCCCCGCGGTTTCACCCGCACAAGTGTCGATCCCTTGGGAATATCGGGATAAAAACTATCCTATGTCCTTCCCTGGGACTCCCACTATCCCTATAACAAATTTCATCTAAATCGGTTCAGTGGTTTAGGCCTGAAAGAGTAACATACAGACAGAAAGACCGACAGAGTTACCTTCGAATTTATATTTTTATAATTATGAGGGAATATGAGGGATTGGTCCATATTGACTCAGAATCGAATTGAGTGGAAAAAGGAAAAGGAGGCTTTTGTCCTGCAGTGGGAGAATTTAGGCTGATTCCCAATAGAGACAAAATTATGAAATTCACGGAATTTGCATGGTCCAACAACCTCCTGAAAATTTCACGGCGTTAAAGTGCACTCTTTTCAAAGGCTCTTGAAAACCGCGACGTTCGTGATTTTCATCGGAATTTAACACTTTTGGACCGATTTAATTATCATTCGACGGTTCCCCGGCTATTTGATCTAAGCGACATTTTTTGCGAAATTGAGTTAAGTAATACATAATTGGAATCAGAAAAATTCGCTGATAAATATGTTGGAGATACGAGGGAGTGTGTAAAATAATAAGTACTCGATATTATTGCAGGGAGTAATAATCCTTTTATTTGTTGTTCCTGCTGCTTACATCAAAATTTATAACATACAATTAGTTGCTAAGCACACCTATATTAAAATATTTGATTGACCAATGGGAGAACACTAATTTCTTCTACTTAAAACAATGTGCGACTATGATCCACAACGAACGGGCACCCATCTCGCTCTGGCGCGTGCGCGGCGTATAGCGTCGACTGCACGCACACTATAAATATTACCGGCGCCGCGCTCTGCGCGCCAGTAGATCGTGCGCCGCTGCGCGGGCACGTTGTATGTTGTTCTGATGCCTCCATATCACTCCCCCTCAAGAGAAGCGTACATTTCTCTTGACCAATCTTCCGCTTCTCGTGATGTAGGGTTTACTTGCAGGTGCAGCGGTAGCTGTCGAGTCCTGGTGAGCTGCCGATGTATGGGAGTGTGCCGTTGTCGTCCGAGTGCTTGCTAATGTTTCCGTTTCGTTCACGATGTATGCTGGTTTAAGTCGATCCAGTGACACCACCGTAGTTCGTAATGGCTGCTGGATTTTGTAATACTTGTCATATCGCTTCAGTACTTCAAAGGGTCCATCGTAAGGTGGAGTGAGTGGCGCTCTGGTGGTGTCGTTGCGAACGAAAACATGTGAACACGTTGATAGGTCCTTGTAAATAAAGGGCTTGTCAGCTGACTGCGCGCGGTGCGGGGCCGGCGTGAGTGACGTCATCGTGCGGGTGAGACGGCGTACTAGCTCAGCGTCGTCGATTCTTGAACTTTGTGGCTCAAAGAAATCAGATGGTATGCGTAGCGTGGTACCATACGTCATTAGAGCTGGGCTGAGGTTGTTGTCTTGCCGCAAGGCAGTGCGTAATCCGAATAATACGGTTGGAAGTTCCTCTGTCCATGTCGTTGTTGCCCCGCGAGCCATAAGCGCCGCTTTCATAGTGCGGTGCCATCGCTCAACTTGTCCATTCGACTGCGGGTGGTACGCCGTTGTACGAATTCTGTTGATTCCCATTTTCTTCATGAGCGCGTTGAACAGTGAAGACTCGAACTGCCGTCCTTGATCTGTCGTGATGCGTAACGGGCAGCCGAATCTCACTATCCACGTGTCGTATAGTACTTGCGCGACGACCTCCGCTGTGATGTCACGGACAGGAACTGCCTCGGGCCATTTGGTGCATCGGTCAATTATAGTGACGCAGTAGCGATATTCATTAGACAGACGTAGCGGGCCAACGATATCTATATGAATGTGTTCAAAGCGTTGTGATGGCGGGAATTGTACTAACGGCGTTGTTACGTGCCGATGTACTTTCGCTCGCTGGCAGCTTATGCAGGCTCGCGTCCACTGTGCTACTTCTTTATTCATAGACGGCCAAAATAATTTTCTTGTTATCAATTATCTTGTACCACGTACGCCCGGGTGACATAACTCATGTAGCGCTTTGAATGCTGCGTAACGGTGTCTTTCGGGTAGATATGGTCGTGGTATTGATGTTGAAAGCTCACATGTGATTGGTCCATTATATGCTGGTATAGTTATTTCTTTGAATATCAAGTTTTTTTGTTTTTTGAGTTTCTTTAGTTCTTGGTCTTGCTGTTGATCGATGCTTAGTTGATTATAATCGATAGTTGTTGGACAATTAATCTCTTCGAGTCTTGATAATGCGTCTGCGACTGTATTTTGTTCCCCCTTTATGTACTTTATGCTCGTACAGAATTGACTTATGAAATGCAGTTGTCTCTCGCGATTCGGTGTGTCGGTGGTACTTGCTGTTCTTGTGAGGGCGTAAGTAAGCGGTTTGTGGTCTGTATGTATCTCGACGTCGCAACCCTCTATCAATCGGCGAAAGTGTTTGACAGCTGTATACATGGCTAACAGTTCGCGATCGTATACACTGTATCGGCGTTGTGTTGCGCTCATTGCTTTCGAATAAAATGCTAGCGGTTTCCAAACTTTGCCCACTTTTTGTTGGAGAACAGCACCAAGGCTGTGATTTGAAGCGTCTGACATGATGGCGAGGGGACTTCCTTGAACTGGATGTGAGAGTATGGTGGCCTCTGTGATGCTTTGGCGGCACTTCTCAAAGGCTTGCTCTGCGTCCGTTGTCCACTCGATCGGCGTGTTGTCATTGCGCTTTCTGTTATGTAGGTACTTGTTAAGTTCGTTCTGTAACTCTGCTTGCCGAGGGAGACAGTCTCTGTAAAAGTTGATCATTCCCAAGAAACGTCGAAGTTCGAGAATGGTTTTCGGTTTTGGGTAGGTAGATATAGCTTTGACTCGTTCCGTTGTAGGTTTTATGCCAATTATGCCGGTCGGCGATACTTCATAGCCAAGAAAATCTATTGTTTCTTTACCAAACTCGCATTTTTCTATGTTCAGTGTCAGACCGTATTTATCCAGTCGCTGTAGAATTTGATGAAGAAGCTGCTCGTGTTTTTTTTCGTTTTCTTCGAAGAGGAGTATATCGTCGATGAAACAGAAACAGCCGTCTATGCCTCTCAGTACCTCGTGCATGAATCTTTGAAATGTTTGACTGCCGTTACGTAGTCCAAAAGTCATACAATTGAACTCAAACATCCCAAAAGGTGTTGTGATCGCCGTTTTCTGTGCGTCATCCTTGGCGATGGGTATCCAATAGTACGCCATTTTTAGATCTAGTTTCGAGAATATTTTCTTGTTGTGTAGTTGGTACGTGAAGTCTTGAATGTGAGGTACAGGATAGCGATCCGGTTGGGTGACTGCGTTTAGACGTCTATAGTCGCCACACACGCGTAGTCTTCCATCTTTTTTCTTTACAACATGAAGAGGGCTGGCCATATACAGGGTGTCCCTGGAAGTATGGTACAAATCGAATAGGGACGTGGGCAAGGTCATTTCCAAACGTTTTAGCAAAAAAAAAGAGAAGAAAGATCGAATTCGTGAAAACTATCAGGGCTATCAATTTTTTTTTTTTAGATAGCCCTGATAGTATTTTTTTATGATTATTTCCTTTGAGCACTAAGTGCAGTGATTGAAAAAAAAAATTAAAATCGGTCATAACTTTTGAACCATAAAAAAATTCACTGACATTCTCAGGGTTAAAAAGTTTGGAAATAACCTTGCCCACGCCCCTATTCATTTGATCCATACTTCCAGGGACACCCTGTATAACTCAATTTCGCAAAAAATTTCGCTTAGATCAAATAGCCGGGGACCCGTCGATATCATTATTTCGCAGATCATCAACTATGTTAATCACACTATGACAATAATGATTACCTGATCTATTAGACTGGTGCGGCGCCTGTTGTTTGAAAGATGTGTCTCTCTCGCACGTTGGCTCTTGTTCCCTGTAACAAAATGAAACGAACGTTGAAAAATGTGGCCAAGTTCTTGAGTTATGATGATTTGTTTTTTAAGGGCTAATTTTTCAATGGGCAGATAATTTTTATTCGTGGAATAAGGTTGACGTCTTGACAGATTTTTTATCGAAGAACTGTCAAAAATTTAAAATTATTTCTAGGATAAAATATTATCTGGCGTTGGAAAAATCAGGCCTTAAAAATATAGAAAATATTGTTTATTCGATATACATATACACACAAGATACATAAAGGTCTTTTAGTATAATTTCGCCATGTCCGATCGTCCGTCTGTCCGGATAACACAGTCATCATTATGCATGGAGACTATTGGCACAATATCCATGAAAATTGGAAAAAAGGTGTACATATTCTGTGCACCGCTAAACAACGGTGAATTGAAATAACGAAAAAGTCATTAGGGGTGGCACTCCCCATACCATACAATCATACAAGTAGCCGAGGGATGAAAAATTAAATTGATCGTACGCCGTCATCCGACACGCACTTGACCTTGGGTGGGTTTTTGTTTCATTAATATTTTTCCAGCTTGACGCGGCGAAAGTGTAGGTCTACTTGGAAAAAATTGAGGAAAGCCTTTGCCAATGCAGTGGGTTCATTTGCTAAAACGAGCACGGTCTACTTTTGAAGTGAACATTTTTTTAGGCGCGTTGGCCATTTTTCGAGATGGGAAAAAGCCATTGAATTCGCGCCACTGTTACCGTAACCGACACCGCTTCGGATGTGTTCGGCTATCCTCGGGATGTACTCGGTTTTAATGTATATCCGATATGTCAGTGAGTGATGGCAAAGTATTCTGTTTGTGTTTTGTTTTCACTTCTGTAGGCACTCCCGGAGTGTTTTTTTTTTGACCTCTTTTTGGACTGTTTTTTTTGGTGTTTTTTGTACCTATGAATATTTAAACCATCATAGCTTACGTGAGATTCGACAGCAGATTTATTGATTAGAGCCTTATAGTAAACGGGCTTACATTTCGCATGCTTAATGGAACATTGACCCATTAGTAGATAGGTCAGAATTGAGTTACAGAATTTTGTTTACTCTGATCTTATCAATAGTTAATCATGGACGTTTAAAATACAAGCAATCGTGATTAATTAATAATCAAATCAAATCAGTTTTAATTTTATGCGTCAACAAGTAGGATAAGTCCTCATAGCAAGATCTCCTTTTGCTATGTCACAAAAATCGTCTTTTTTGAGTTAAGTCAGTATTCCATTAACCTCTCGTCTGTCGGAACGTAGATCTACGCGAGACAGAATGGCTTTTTAATTGTGTCTGTAATTACGACATATTTGTTTTCGGTATTAGAGAATAAGAAATGAGAACATAAAAAAAACTCTGAAAGTGGCACCGGTAACTGAAAAGTTGCGTGGAAGTCGGTTGTCATGGTATGGGCATGTGATACAAAGGAATAAGGAAAATTTTGTAAGGAAAGTTTTGAGCATGAATGTCGATGGCTATAAGAGTAGGGGAAGACCAAAGAAACGATGGATGGACTGTGTGAATGATGATATAGTTAGAAAGGGGGTGACTACCGAGATGACTAATAGAGAAGTATGGAAGAAAAAAATACGGTTTGCACTCCGAGAGTGCCGGCAGAAGTGAAAACTTGAATATTAACGTTGTGCATTTTTGATATTTTGGAATGGTTAGGGAATAATTTTGCACGAATTGCTTTAATTATCGATATAAAAGTACTACCATTTATGTGGTAGAATACAATATTTATTTATTGCGCTATCGTACACAAACATGACAATTAAAGTAAAGTAGCTATTTTTTGTTTTATAATAATTTTACGAATACACAGCAGTGTGGCCACTACACAGACGGTCGAGCCATCAGCTGTCACCATCCATGGATGCGCGTGCCACGCTGTAACATAAACACACACGAGCATTCGCGCAAGCGCCCTGCGCCGCCTAAACGAAACAGCAGGCATACATTTTCGCTGCGCCGAAGAAAGAGAGGGGATACTTCCTCTCCTACGCCGCGCCGGCTGTCTACTGTCCATCCGTCTTACGAATTTTCGATCAGTCTCACGTGTCCTGACGCGAGTTTAACATTTTTTACCCATTACAAAAAAAGTGTACAACGCCGCTAAAGAAGTTTTCACTTCAAAAAGACATGTTGGGCCTCCAGAAATAAACTGTTATAAGGGCAGGAGATTGACGATGATGAATTTCAAAGCCAAGTTTACTTTTGGATCTGCCTGGTAGGTAAATATTGCAAGCTAAATGCCACCCACAGATGCATAATGATGTATATTCTAGCGTTACGCTTGTGAGCCCCTAAAAGGTCATGTAAAGGTGTGCCATAGACATAATATCTAATGGATCTATCACATAATTATGTTTTGATAGAGAATTATGGTCCGTTCCAAAAGTATCTTAAGAAAATATAAACAGATGTATCAGAAAACGTTCCTGTGGGTGTGGGGACTGTTAGTATCAATTCAAAATCAAAAGTCATTTATTCAAATCCAGCTGACCCAGCGAACTTCATACCGCATCAGAATCAACAGGCCATTCCATACAAATTGTATGAGAAAATGAATTATTCTTATTATTTTTTTTTTTTCGTGAATTTTTCCCATGTTTTAATAGTTATTCTGCTATTCGGGGCCCGGACAAAGATCATAAAAATTGGTCCAGCCGTTCTTGAGTAACTCAACTTTGTTTTATTTATACAGATAGATAAATTACATAAGACAGTTCCTCAAAACACCCGCCCATCACCACTTCTTAGTGCTTTTGCTGGGAAGAAAAAGCGGTGAAATAGAAAGTTGAAACTTCCTTAGCATAATCAGGCTATAATGTTCCCACTGCTGGGACACAGGTCTCCTTTCTGTGAGAGGGAGTGGGCCGTAAACTGAATACAAATGATTGTGTGACTAATTCCCTTTATTGAGTGATTGCGTAAAAATTTAACCTGAACAGGTTTTATTTACAAATTCTTCAGCTACTTTAAGGATCGACTATAGTTATACTTGAGAGAAAATCGGGTGGCTTTCAAAGTTAAAATTACTTTAGAAGTAGGTAATGTTTTCGTGGCTAAGCAATAACAGCCGCACGTGTCGATCGATCAGGTTGAGCTACGCTTGCGCGGTTGGCCCGTGGATGGGTGACCATCTTTACATACAAAGACCCCTCCGTGCCTCGGAATGTAAGTTAAGCTGTTAGTCCCGGCTGTCATTCGTGATCTTTGACAGTCTTTTCGGGTCATCAGAAGCCCGAAAGTCTGACTACCAGTCTTACCAAGGGATATCGTGTCAGTAACTGTGTTGTGGAGGTCAGTTAGGCAATCGCTCCATGTAACAGCATCCGGTTAGACTGGAAGCCGACCCCAACATAGCTGAGAAAAGGCTAGGCATATTGCAGTAGATAATATTTTATGTCATAATACTAAGCCTTTATAAAACCTTTATTAGAACTAGTCACGTGAAAAACATCAGCTGTTCAACCAGCTGTGTCAAACAGCCTTGGATGTTTCTTTAGCACAGCTGTTTTTAGTTGCCATACAAAAAGTTACTGAAGTGAAAACTTCTTCAGGCACACATATCCCTCTTTCTGAACTCAAACTCAAAGCATTTATTTCAATTAAACCAATTACAGGCACTTTTGAATTGTCAAGGGGTCGGTCAGTCAGAAAGATGAAGCTAGTTGCCCATTCCAAAGCGTAGGTACCTATGGAGACGAACGGGCAAGAAATTCCATGGACACTCTTTTAAATGAAAATAAGTAATGTGGTTACAAAGTCTTGGTTACATGATTCATGTTAAAAATTATAGATGTGAGAACGATGCAGAACGTTAAAATGAACAATGAACGAAACTAAACCGTCACGTCCTTCCACTTTTCTCGGTCTACTGCGATCCTTTAAGGAGTCCAGCTCTTCCCACCATCTTTTTCTGGGCCTGCCGCGCAGTCGTTTCCTGCCATTTAGGGTCCACTGCGCGGTGGCTTTTGCGTATTGCTGCACCAAAATGCGACAGATGTGGCCAGCCCGATTCCATTTTAGTCCAGCAGTTGTGCGGCCAGCGTTTGTTATTTGTGTTTTGGAACGTAGTACTTATATAGTTTTCAACAATAATCACACTAATATTATAAAGGCGAAAGTTTGTGAGTGTGTGTTTATATGTTTGTTACTTCTTCACGCTTAAAGGGCTGGATCGATTTTGATTAAATTTTGTATGGAGGTAGCTGACACCCTGGATTAACATAATATAGGCTACTTTTTATCCCGATATTCCCAAGGGATCGACATTTACGCGGATGAAACCGCGGGGCGCAGCTAGTTACTATTAATTACCTTTCACGTCACTTCAATCCAAACATAGTATTTAAAAAAACCTTTTCACTCCTAAATTAAATTAAGTATTAACAAAACCAACAAGAACTTTGCCGGTGCCCTACCACAGAGATAAATTGTCCACAGCTAATGAACAAATAACAATCAATTAATCAATAAATAGTTATTAATAAGTAATTATTTGGCCTCAATAGATACCACGGAAATAAACGATAATGATATTGTTATTTATCGCTTTGTTTAATTGAATTAGATACCCAACTGCAGTGAACACGACCCGGTACCTCTGAGGACTGGGTCCTAGCATTGAGAATTTTCATCATCTACCAAGCCTTTTGCCAACTAAGTTAGGGACGGCTTCCAGTCTAACCGGATGCAGCTGACTACCAGTATTTTACATGGAGCGATTGCCTATCTGTACTCCACAACCCAGTTACTGGGTAACACGATACCCCTTGGTAAGACTTTCGGGTTTCATTATGGGCTGATTAAAATGGAACAATGTACTGATATTTTTTTCTATTTCTTTACTTCAAAGTTTTAATGTGGTTGGATACCGTGGCGTGCATTGCATATAGGCATATAAGCAGAGCCTACCTCGATATATCAACATAAGCCTGTCTTACATTTTAGTGTGTGTGCACCACAATTAAGAAACTCACTAAATTATTTTCATTTTGAACTTAGTTCCTGCCGGGGGTCCCCCGACCACACGTTTTTTTTTCTGATCAATGACCGCGTCTGCCTAGACTAGACCCGGCCTAGTGCCTACCTATTCTGAAAACCAATGCACGCCACTGGTTGGATATAAGATTAGAGAAAGACCAAAGAAACGATGGATGGACTGTATGAAAGATGATATGGTTAGAAAGGGGGTAAACAGTGAAATGAAGGCTGATAGAGAAGTGTGAAAGAAGAAGACCACTAATAAATTGGAGCAGAGAAAAGATGAATGGACTGTGTGAAAGACGCTATGACTAGAAGGAGGTGATTATTTACTAAAACTTTATGCACAAGTAAAAACTGTACAAAGGCGGACTTAATGCCTTGGGCATTTTCTACCAGTCTACCTTAGGGTGATGCAGAGACAATACACAGTAGGTGCAAAACCAGAAAAAAAAGAAAATATTTATAACTAAGATATAAGAATAAATACATACAGTGTAAACTCCATGTAACGTCACTCGATTTAACGACAAACTCCCTAAAGCGTCGACATCACTCGGCTTTGGTTGGTTTAGCTTGTTTCCCATACAATGATACACTCTATATAGCGTTACACCCACTCTCAATAACGACAGCAATTTAATAATAAAAAGTACTTTTTAAGTTGCCAAAATTAGTAAAAACTGCGCAGTTGTGTGTGTGTTGAGATGATGGTTGAAAGATGTGTATAGAAGAAGACATGCTGCGTGGACACAAATAAATCGAGGCAGAGTAAAGATGAATAGGTTGTGTGAACGATGATATGGCTAGAAAGAGGTGAAGACTGAGATGATGGTTGATAGAGATGTATAGAAGAAGACATGCTGCGTGGACGCAAATAAATTGGAATAAAGGTAGGAGAACTATGATCAAGTAGGTATAGACTTGTACCTTGTATTAATTTCGGAAGTCGGTGTCGTTGGTTCCGCATTTTCGTTTTTTGACACCGACTTCCGAAATTAAAGTTATTTATCATTTTGTAGTGTTTTAGTTTTTTGAAGTCAGTTTTTTTTTTGTAAGAAAAAAATATTTTTCGCTTTTTAGTTGTTCCTACCCCACACAAATTCAATTAACACTAGTGCATTGAAGAATTGAAGACACCGACTAGAAGAATCATCAAAATTCGCATAGAAATGCCGGTTTATGCATATAACTTCGTACATAAAAATAACTATCTAATGTATTATACACTAAAACCTTCCTGAAAATATATCTTAGATCACATTAATGAAATAATTATCAAAATCGGTTCATTAGTTTTTGAGAAAATCGCGGACATACAAACATACATACATACATACGGGTCGAATTCAGAAGCTCCTTTTTTGAAGTCGGTAAAAAATTCAAATTAAATCTCAAAAATAATATTTCACCACAAGAGAAACACAGGGCAATCTACTGCACTTGGAAAGAAAACAATGCATTAATTTACCAAGTGAACCCAAAACTAGGTAATTAATGATACACAAACAGTTAGTATCAGTTAGCAAGTAAATTATGTGTCACAGTTGATACCGATAACCCCAAAATTGGTTGTTTATGTTATTATTTTGACATAGCAACATCTCCGAGACTTAATGCAAAATCTGATCTTTTATCATCATCTACCTAGCCTTTTGCCAATTATGTTAGGGTCGGATTCCAGTCTAACTGGATGCAGCTAAGTATCAGCCAAAATCTCTACTCTTCATCATCATCAGTTAGGGTCGGATTCCAGTCTAACCGAATGCAGCAAAGTATCAGCTCAAAATCTCTACTCTTCATCATCATCAGTTAGGGTCGGATTCCAGTCTAACCGGATGCAGCAAAGTATCAGCTCAAAATCTCTACTCTTCATCATCATCAGTTAGGGTCGGATTCCAGTCTAACCGAATGCAGCAAAGTATCAGCTCAAAATCTCTACTCTTCATCATCATCAGTTAGGGTCGGATTCCAGTCTAACCGGATGCAGCAAAGTATCAGCTCAAAATCTCTACTCTTCATCATCATCAGTTAGGGTCGGATTCCAGTCTAACCGGATGCAGCAAAGTATCAGCTCAAAATCTCTACTCTTCATCATCATCAGTTAGGGTTGGATTCCAGTCTAACCGGATGCAGCTAATTATCAGCTCAAAATCTCTAAGATAGATCTCTCTTAGCTTGGGACTAGATGGCGTTGTGTGATAGTTGTGGAATATTATTATTATTATTTCGTTTATTTATTTATGTACATATTATTTTACATTTTTAAATATTTCTTAAAATATAAAAAATAAGTATAAAAAACATTTAAAAATATAAAAAATAGTATTCCGCCGGTGTCGGGAGCAGAGTCCAAGCTACCGGTGGTTAGGGCTCCAGAGACAGGAACCTCCTCACAATACGAGCCGTATCAAGGAGTACTGCCTTCTGAATCAGGCCCTTGATCCAACCGCCTAACGAGAGCCTCGACAGATGTTGATCGAGGCTTTCGGCCATAAGGCCATTGGCCGATACGACAATCGGCACAATGATAGCCGAGCTCACATTCCACATGTCAACAACCTCGTGTGCTAAGTCGAGATATTTAACTTGTTTCTCTTTCTCAGCTTTCACGAGGTTCCCGTCATGTGGAATGGTAACATCGACAATCATTGTGCGGCGCGCTAATCGATCTATCACCACTATATCAGGCTTATTGGCGACAATAGTCCTGTCAGTAATGATAGACCGATCCCAGTACAGCGTGGCATGGTCATTTTCAAAAAAAATTTTTTTTTTTTTTTTTTTATTATTATTATTATTATTATAGAGTATCATCATCTACCAGCTGGGCAGCCCGTTCCCAATTAAGTTGGGGTCGGCTTCCAATCTAACGGGATGCAGCTAAGTAGGTATCAGCCAAAATCTCTACTTTTTCAGATGGTTAAATTTTTTTTGGTGTCTGTCTTTATTATTATAGCAAAAGCCTCCTCTCCTTCCACCTATCTCTAAACGAGGTTTCTAATGACCATCGGGGTAATTGCGTAACCCACTAATAGAAGAAATGGCTTTCATTTCGACAGTTCAACAACATTCATTGCATTATTTACATTGTTGAGCAGACAAATTTTTCGAACATATGAAACAATGGATTAGCAATATACTTCAAAATGATTCAGATTCTCATTGATAGTGTGTTACGCAATGAGGGTGCTGATCATCATCATCATCATAATCAGCCTATAACGTTCCCACTGCTGGGACACAGGCCTCCTCTCTGTGAGAGCGAGTGGGCCTTAATCCATCACGCGGGCCCAGTGCGGGTTGGTAGATGTCACATGTCTTCGAATTTTTGGTTCTAGGACATGCCGGTTTCCTCACGATGTTTTCCTTCACCGTTTTGAGAGCAGTGGTGATGAAATAAATTACACAAAGTAAAGCGCCTGTCTGGGTTCGAATCTACGACCTACAACTCGTATGTCGCGGCCGATACCATTGGGCCACCACTGCTCCAGCTCAGAGTGCTGATATGAAAGAAAAAAAATATCATGACTGATTGGCTTCCAAGCTTATCGTGGGTACAGAAGCCAGCACGTCAAGCTACCCGAAACTGTCAAATTTTCCCAATCAATCTTGAACCTTATGCTAGTTGAAAATCTATTAAAGAAATCTGACAGATTGTAGTAGCTTGTTGTGCTGGCGTCTGTACATCAATACGCGCAGGATCTTCAACCATCGTGCGTATATATATCCTTTCTGTCACTCTTCTCTCAAAGAAGTACGCTCTCTAAAATTCGCAATCTCTCTGAAACAGTACTTTGTGCACTTTCTTTTAATAGCACATGCACCTAAAATTACTATGCATTAGATACGCCCACGTGCTCCATTCGCGCGATAAACTAAAAATGCGAGCAATATGTGTGCACTTTAAACAAATAACATACTGTTCTAATAATGTAGGCAGAAACTACAAAACCTGCCTGCTACGATCCTTACATACTCATTTTGCCTCATTGACGTTCATACACGAATCGTGTGTAAATAACCAATAACACTTCAACTAGTAGCGTGCATTGGTTTTCAGAATAGGTAGGCACTAGGCCGGGTCTAGTCTAGGCAAACGCGGTTACTAATGAGAAAAAAAAGTAAGGTCAAAAGTGTGGTTCTTTGAGTAGGCATGCCTACTTAAGGGTGATAAATTGCGAAGGTCGAACGTCATGGTATTGCGCGTGAGACGTACGTCTTTTTAATTTTGTCGTATTAACTTGAACGTGAAAAAGACCAATGACAATGTGCGAATAGTACAGGAGCCGAGTAGGCCGTCCGGCGACTGCCTACTGCCGCGCGTGTTTGTATGAAGATTTTGTTTTTTGTTAGGTATAATAATTTAGTGAGTTTCTTAATTGTGGGGCACACACACACTAAAATATAATTGACAGGCTTATGTTGATATATCGAGGTAGGCACTGCTTATATGCCTATAAGCAATGCACGCCACTGACTTCACCCGACCCGGAGATCAAATCCAGAAGTCCCGCGCAACATTCGCGCTTCGGAACACTAGACCAACGAAACAGTTCTTAATATAAAGTCTATTAAAAAGTGTAAGAACAAAAAGTACATCAAATGTCAGATATATTTCGTTCCAAAAGATGGTACCCGATAATCGCCTGACCTATATTCACGATGTTCTTAAATATACTGTTCAAAAATAAGTATTGCAGCTCGAGCGAAAAATCATAGTAAATCTAAACGGATGCAGGTGTGGTGGAGAATAACCAGTGCTTAATATGGAGAGACAGCACAGCCTATCTGACCTCCACAACCCAGTTACTGGTACCTCTTCGTAGAATGGTTGTCAGACTTTAGACCTTCTGACTAAAATCAAAGCATTTATTTCAACAAATCTAATTACAGGCACTTTTGAATTATCAAGGAGTCAGTCAGAAAGTTGCAAGCTAACTGCCCATCCCAAAGCGTAGTAGATTCCTATGTAGAAGAACGGGCAAGACACTCCATGGATTTTAAATCAATAAAATAAAAACACTGCCTAATGCCATTCTATCCTAGAGACTAAAATTATAACGCCCCATTCCCAGAATGACAACCGAACCTACACCATCCAAACTGGAACACAGCACCGCTGCACACACACACCGCCGTGTGTGCCGTGGGACACAGGCCTCCTTTCTCGGCTCAGGCGGACGGAAAGTAATGGGTAGCTCACCGTCCGATCAGGACCAGGCCCGTGCCGGACGGCGCGTACATGTTCCACGTGCGCCTCAAAGAGATGTCAGCAAAAAGGAAGGGGCCCGCGCGGGCCGAAGCCTGCCGGGGGTGCGGGATTATCCGAAAGGGTTACCGCTACCCCGGAACATAAAGGGCTAAGGAAGGAACACGGATGGGTTTTAGGCAGTAAGAGTCTGACACTCCCTTCCGCTCCATCCAGAGCGGGAGGGGTCATTTGATGACTTTCCATCCATAAAAAAAAAGCACCGCTGCTTGGAGTGAGAAATAGGTAGATATCTTGGTAGTCGTTCCCTGGACTAGCTCCTTCGCAAAGAGCTACTGGACAGCTTGTTGCGCCACTTCTTCTTCCCAGCTAAATCACTAGGAATCGGTGAAGGGCGGGCGTTTTGGGGACTGCCGCATATGTTGTGACGTTCAAAAAGTAATGGCTCTCAGACTAATTTGAATAAATATTTTTTGATTTTGACTCTGTCATGGCTAATAGCCGAAGTGCGGCTACATCTAGTTTTAGCCGGGTAAAACTAGGTGCAGCCGCCGCAGCCGGCCACATGCGGTTTGTGCGTACTTCGGGAGGCGACGTAGGATGCAAGATCGAGGGAAGGGCACCCCGAGGTTAGGTTTGGTCGGAATGAAAACTCCAACTCAAAGCATTTATTTCAATAAAACCAATTACAGGCACTTTTCAATTGTCAAGGGGTCGGTCAGTCAGAAAGATGAAGCTAGATGCCCATTCCAAAGCGTATGCACCTATGGAGAAGAACGGGCAAGAAACTCCATGGACACTCTTTTAAATCAAAATAATATGGTTACAAAGTCTTGGTTACATCATTCATGTTAAAAATTGTACATGTGAGAACGATGCAGAACGTTAAAAGCGTCCATAATGAAAAGATGAGAAAAAACAACAATTCAAATATTAAAATAAAATAAGCCATGGCAGCAAAGAGATGACCAGTCCCTACTGACTGCGCCCGTTCACGAACATAAAACTAGGTGTAGCCGCACTTCGGCTATTAGCCGTAACAAGAACAGCTCTACTTAGTATAAGAACTATTTTACTAAAATCTTTAGTAACTGGATTATCTGTCTTCATATTGACAAAGGATTTGTACCACTTAATATTCCCCTTCCGATGTTAAATTTACATAGGAAATACAACCTCGTGAATGAAACGCATCGATTATACAAATTGATGTAACTTTGTGCCTATTTAAGTTCGTATTAAAACATGACTTTCTTCAAGCATAGCTATGAATGACATAGTAAGTTAAAAACTTGAAGTCAAACCGTTGAATTTAAATTGGATACTTTGGAGAGACAAGAATAATTATAAAGATAGTGTTTATAAAATAATATACTCCAATCATATTGGGACTTGTTCGAGCCGGTTAAAACACCAAGGGGTCTGAGAGCCCACTGAGTTTTTCAAGACATCGTCAAGTGGTTGGTCAACTCTTCACGTGACCAGACGGCTGGTCTATTTTTTGGTCAAAGAATCAGCATTGCCATACTACATGACAACGTGCAAGGCTCCAGCCTTTTGGGCACTTTTCCTGTTGACTGCGATGCCATACCAGTATATTACCACCGTTTCCTCGTAGAGGCGATCGGCAGCGGCGGCGACCTCTCGCGTCCGGTCATGGTTTAAGCCATGGTCCGGAGCGACTGGGAGTCGGAGGCAGTTACTTCCTTCTGCGATGCAGTCATGCTAGCGAAGGAGGTGGCGGGATGGCTGAGAGAGAGAGCCTCGCGTCCCAACGGCCGCGGGAGACGCTCCGGGCGTCGGGAGCCGCGTGACGACTCCCGGGGCCCGGCTACCGTAGGCGCGGGCCTGCGGACGGAGAGTAATGGGTAGCTCACCGTCCGATCAGGACCAGGCCCGTGCCGGACGGCGCGTATGTGTTCCACGCGTGCCTCAAAGAGATGTCAGCATAAAGGAAGGGGCCCGTTAGAGCCGAAGCCTGCCGGGGTTGCGGGATTGTCCGAAAGGGTTACCGCTGCTCGGAACATAAAGGGCTAAGGAAGGAACACGGGTGGGTTTTAGTCAATAAGAGTCTGGACACTCCCTTCCGCTCCACCCTGAACGGGAGGAGTCATTTGATGAATTCAAATCCACAAAAATAAAAAACAGTATATTACATGCGGATACCCTTTGGTAAGACTGGTTGTCAGACTTTCGGTCTTCTGACTATCCGTAACGACTGTCTCTCGAAAGTTCTACAAATGACAGCCGGGACCAACGGCTTAAGACCTACGAATGAGCATCACCACTCTTAGAGGTTATATTTTAACGTAACAAAGCAGACACTTCCAACTATTCCAATAAACTACAAAAAAAGTAATCCAATTACATTAAAAAGTCCAATCACTTTTCTATGCAGTGAAATAAAACACAAACGAATTTGGTAAAAGCTTGGCGTGGGTAGTCAGAACTATGGTGAAAAAATACTGAAGGAAAATGTTTTCAGGTGGGGTAGTCACATGCAGCAAAGGTCATAGCTCCATACGTTGGCATAAATAAGGTTTTATGAAGAGATCTCGTGTTTTCAACTAGTATATTAAAAGATGGCGAAACGGAGAATTCGAATGTACAGACGCCAGCACATCAAGCTACTAAAAACTGGCAAAGGAGAACGAGTAAGACCGTACCCAGAGACCAAGTTAATTGTAGCATTATGGACTATGTCGGTATTTGTTGACCTCATATAGTAGTTTAATTAATCCTAAGACAGCATGTCTGAATTCACTTGGAGAAAAAAGATATTTAAGGAAGTTAAATTGGTTTGAGAAGACGGTACCCAGAGACAAGGTTAATTGTAGCATTATGAACTATGTCGGTATTTGTTGACCTCATGGAGTAGTTTAATTAATCCTAAGACAGCATGTCTGAATTCACTTGGAGAAAAAAGATATTTAAGGAAGTTAAATTGGTTTTGAGAAGACCGTACCCAGAAACAAGGTTGATTGTAGCATTATGAACTATGTCGGTATTTGTTGACCTCATGGAGTAGTTTAATTAATCCTAAGACAGCATGTCTGAATCCACTTGGAGAAAAAAGATATTTAAGGAAGTTAAATTGGTTTTGAGAAGACCGTACCCAGAGACAAGGTTAATTGTAGCATTATGAACTATGTCGGTATTTGTTGACCTCATGGAGTAGTTTAATTAATCCTAAGACAGCATGTCTGAATTCACTTGGAGAAAAAAGATATTTAAGGAAGTTAAATTGTTTTATTAAATAGAATAAAATAAAAGAATAGAACGTTATTTATTCTCATTAATTATTATTTTAACTCCTTTATTTCATTATACATGTTTATACAAATTATATTTTTAAATATTAGAACATAAAAGCATTTAAAAATATCAAAAAGTGGTAGCCCACTGGTATCGGGAACAGGTCCAAGCTATCGGCAATCAGGGCTCCAGAGAGAATAACTTCCTAATAATGTGGGTCGTGTCGAAAAGTTCCGCTTTCTGAATCAAGTCCTTGATCCAGCTGCCCAACGAGAGCCTCCTCAGGTGCTAGTCGACGTTTTTGGCTATTAAGCCATAGGCTGTCACGACTATCGGCACAATGATCGCTGAGTCCACATTCCACGTTTAACAACCTCGTTGTTAATATGTTTATCTTTCCCGGCACACAAGAGGGTCGCAATCATGCAGTGGCGTGCACAGAGATTGCAGACAGGGTATGCACAAAAAAAAAAACTACATCAATCAACCGTTTGAAAATGTTTCTATTTAAACATACTTCACCAGCAGGTCTTACAGGTATAATTTTCCATTTTTACAATAATCTTACTAAATAATAATTACTCGACAGTCAATCACTTGCGCCATATCTCATATTAGGACTTGGTTCTACGCATACCTCTATAGAGTACCAACATGCCTCTTCGCAAATGCTCGGACACGTATGATTTTGCGAGTTTTAATTGGTATGTGCCTAAACTAAACAAGATAAGTTCCTCCCCGTTGAGGTTAGGAAATGGTACATTGCTTTCTTCCATCGCTGTGAAACGTACCCTTTGGCGGTTGATATTACAGTCCACAACATATTAGTCACCAAACCTGTTGGAAACGTTAATTCTGTCTTTTATTATTTCGACAATGTTGTTAGCGTGTGGATTATTCTACAATGGATCACGGAACGTGTTCAATAATGCTCCAGCGATTTAGAAAATTAACAGAACTTGATTAAAAATTAATTAAAATTGATTTAGAACTGAGCAGTGGTGGCCCAGTGGTATCGGCTGCGACTTACGAGTTGTAGGTCGTAGGTTCAAACCCAGACAGGCGCTTTACTTTGTGTAAAATTATTCCATCACCACTGCTCTCAAAACGGTGAAGGAAAACATCGTGAGGAAACCGGCATGTCCTAGAACCAAAAATTCAAAGACATGTGACATCTACCAACCCGCACTGGGCCCGCGTGGTGGATTACGGCCCACTCCCTCTCACAGAGAGGAGGTCTGTGTCCCAGCAGTGGGAACATTATAGGCTGATGATGATGATTTAGAACTTGTATTGTGTTTTGTTTTTATTTCTTTTTTGTATCTCATTTTATGCTGCATTGTCGGTTGCCAGCAGACATGCTGACTAAGGATTAATTAAACTACTCCATGAGGGCAACGAATACCGACATAGCTCATAATCTCTGCCCCGAATAGCAGAATAGCTATTAAAACATGGGAAAAAATTAACAAAAAAAAATAAAAAATAAAGGGGGTACGAAGTTCGCCGGGTCAGCTAGTATTGAATAAGAACCAATATAAGTATGGTAATTACAATAATGAATAAAGATAATGAACTTTCCTATTATTTTATTAAAACAATTTAACTTCCTTAAATATCTTTTTTCTCCAAGTGAATTCAGACATGCTGTCTTAGGATTAATTAAACTACTCCATGAGGTCAGCAAATTCCGACATAGTTCATAATGCTACAATTAACTTTGTCTCTGGGTAGGTACCGTCTTCTCAAAACCAATTTAACTTCCTTAAATATCTTTTTTCTCCAAGTGAATTCAGACATGCTGTCTTAGGATTAATTAAACTACTCCATGAGGGCAACGAATACCGATATAGCTCATAATGCTACAGTCATCTTTTTTTTTTGGGTACGGGGCCCATACAACTTTACCCATTGTTCTTTCTTTAATAGATTTTCAACTTTATCGCTAAAGTATAAGGTTCAAAGTTGATTGGGAAAATTTTACAGTTTCGGGTAACTCGATGTGCTGACCTGTTGGTAAGGAAACCACAATGATAAGAACCAAATAATGCGAAGACATGTGACATCCACCAAACCGCACTTTGCACGCGTGGTGGATTACGGCCCGCTCCCTCTCACAGAGAGAAGGCATGAGTCACATTACACCCATATTTAGCCAGTTATTTATCCCATGTAATAGGGAGTGAGCCTATTGCCAAAAGCCGGGCAGGTGATAGCGGAGGTGACTGTTTTGGGTGTGGCGAAAGCATCCGGAAGGTATTTTGAAAATGTTGTTCATCATCTGCCTAACCTTTTTCCCAACTATGTTGGGGTCGGCTTCCAGTCCAACCGGATGCAGCTGAATACCAGTATTTTACATGGAGCGACTGCCTATCTGACCTCCACAACCCAGTTACTGGGTAACACGATACCCCTTGGTAAGACAGGTTGTCAGACTTTCGGGCTTCTGACTACCCGTAACGACAGTCAAAGATCCACGAATGACAGCCGGGACCAACGGCTTAACGTGCTTTCCGAGGCACGGAGGGGTCTCGGTATCGGTATGTAAAGATGGTCACCCATCCACAAACCAACCGTGGCATGCGTAGCTTAACCTGATCGATCGACCTCTGCGGCTGTTATTATTTAGTCACGGACCCCTCTTACAGTACAGAATTATACAAAACAACAGTTATTGAAGTGAAAACTTGTTTAGGCGCGTTGGGAATTTTTGAGATAAAACTACTGAACTCGCGCCACTGTTACCGTAATCGACATCGCTTCGGATGTGTTCGGCTGTCATCGGGATGTACTCGGTTTTAATGTATATCCGATATGTCAGTGAGTGATGGCAAAGTATTCTGTTTGTGTTTTGTTTTCACTTCTGTCGGCACTCCCGGAGTGCCACGTTTTTCCCTGTAAAAGTTTTGTTCGCCGATAAATAATTATTAAGGTCTGTTTCACAGTGTCCAATTAGCCACTACTGACCTAAAAAACTTGAAAATGCAATACACAGTTTATGAAATTATCTGCCAAAGTACCAATTACTGCAAATTATTATCACCTAAAACGTTCAAACTACCTAAAACTCCTGCGACAAACGGAAATTGACACCGAGAACGAATATCAAATAAAGTAGGCTGAAATCGAGACTGGGCTAGAATTGCGAGGACGTCCTTGCGCCGGTCTAGGCCGGGACAAGGACAACCTAAGAGGCAGCATCTCACAGATCAATACAACTGAACACGTTACAAAGTGCTAACAGCTGGTTGCCTTGAACTTTTTTTTAGGGTTCCGTACCCAAAGGGGACCCTAATAACTAAGACTTCGCTGTCTGTCCGTCCGTCTGTCTGTCACCAGGCTGTATCTCAAGAACCGCGATAGCTAGACAGTTGAATTTTTCACAAATTATGTGTATCTGCTGCCGCTATAACATCAAATACTAAAAACAAAATAAAATAAATATTTAAGGGGGGCTCCTCTACAACAAACGCGATTTTTTTGCCCTTTTTTGCTCGATATCAATAATGGCAACAGGTAGGCACTTGAAATACACAAAATACTCAGTTGTATTTTTACTTTAATAATAATCACACTAATATTATAAAGGCGAAAGTTTGTGAGTGTGAGTGTGTGTGTGTGTGTGTGTTTATATGTTTGTTACTTCTTCACGCTCAAACCGCTGAACCGATTTAGATGAAATTTGGTATAGATATAGTTTGAGTCCCGGAAAAGGACATAGGCTACTTTTTATCCCGATATTCCCACGGGATCGACATTTACGCGGGTGAAACCGCGGGGCGCAGCTAGTATAAAAATAAAATAAATATTTAAGGGGGGCCTCCCATACAAAAAACGTCAGTTTTTACCTACTTTTTATATATGTAGTGTTAAATATTGTACGGTGGTACGGAACTCTTCGTGTGGGAGTCCGACTCGCACACGAAGAGTTTTTATTAATTTCTAAATTGTTTTCATCTTTTTATTACGGACGCTTTTAATGTGCCCGTCTTTTTACATCGTTCTCACATGTATAATTTTAACATGAATGATGTAACAACAATTTTATGATTGAAAAGAGTGTCCATGGAGTTTCTTGCCCGTTCTTCTCCATTTGTACCTACTACGCTTTGAAATGGGCAACTAGCTTTATATTTCTAACTGACTCCTTGACAACTTAAAAGTGCCTTTAATTGTTTTCTTTTTAATAAATCCTTTGGGTTTGAGTTTGACCTGTCGCAGTCGCATGTCGCATAGTGTGCGCCACGTCTACGTCTTTGTTGCAAAGACTAGCCGCAGCGCAGACACAAGACGTACAGTTTGCGCTGGCACTAAAATTTTAACACTCCTCATAATTTAAAGAAAACAATCCGCCTTAGTTAGTTTACTATTACAAGAACATTACTGGCTACCAAGAAAACCCATTAGTCACCTAATAAGAGATTCCTGAACCGTGGCAGTTATAGTCTAATGGTCTAGTTTTCGTTATGGGCTAGTTTATAGGTAATGTCGTTAGGATGCCTGGCGGGAGGCTATTAATCATGGACATGTAATACCTTGGGGTTAATGCCTCTTCGGTATATATGGAGTAATTTAGACAGATGCGTATTTAGTCCGGGTGGCGAAATACTGGTAAAATCAAGGACATTTTTAACCGACTTTAAAAAAGGAGGTTCTGTATTCGACCCGTATGTATGTATGTTTGTATGTCCGCGATTATCTCAAAAACTACTGAACCGATTTTGATAATTTTTTCATTAGTGTGATCTACATACTTTCAGGAAGGTTTTAGTATATAATACATTAGGTAATTATTCTTATGTACGAAGTTATATGCATAAATGTACTGCATCTCCGGCATTTCTATGGGAATTTTGATGATTCTTCGAGTCGTGTCTTCAATTCTTCAATGCACTAGTGTTAATTGAATTTGTGTGGGGTAGGTACAACTAAAAAGTGAAAAATAAAAACTTTTTTACAAAAAAAAACAACCGACTTCAAAAAAAAAACACTACAAAGTGAAAAATAACTTTAATTTCGGAAGTCGGTGTCAAAAAACGAAAATGCTGAACCAACGACACCGACTTCCGAAATTAAAGTTATTTTTCACTTTGTAGTGTTTTTTTTTTAAGTCGGTTGTTTTTTTTGTAATTAGTTACCTTGACGGCATTAGGTAATGTCAGGTAATGCCTTTTTCTGTTTCCATAGAGCTAACAATCCATCTGCCTGACTTCCAGTCTCTTACCCCGAATACCAGTATTTTACAGCAGCGACTGCCTATCAGACCTCCACGGGTAACAGGATACCACTGGTTGTCAGACTTGTGAGCTTCTGACTACCCGTAACGACTTTCAAACATCTACGAATGACAGCCGGGACCAACGACTTAACGTGCTTTCCGAGGCACGAGTGGTCTCTTTCCACCTCTCTCTGTCTATAGCTGCCAGCAAGGCCTAATCTTTATCAAAGGAGTCCAGCTCGTTTCGCCATCTCCGCCTGAGCCTGCCGCGATGTCCTTTGCCATTAAGCGGGACCCACTGGGTCGTAAGTTTGGCCCATTGATCGTCTGACATGCGGCAGATGTGTCCAGACCAAGGATCCAAAAACGGGATCCAACGGTAATAAATCTTCCATTTAAGCGTGGCAGCTTTCCGAGTGACAACTATTATTTTAGTGATGGAACGGATTATCCCGGTCCACATGTTTTTTACGCAGAATACTCCGCTCCGTAGCTCCCTGGTAAACCTCGAATGTGGACCTCTAGCTTTATTAATTATAGGCCAACGTTGCCTGAGGTAGCTGCGCGGCGCGGGAGGGCTGATAGTTGTCACAAGTTGACGAATCACTGAGCTCTCGCATCACGTCACCACACCTCTCCTGCACCGCGCTGCTACCTCAGGCAACGTCTCAGTTAAGCGGTCGGCCTATAGTATATAGATTATGGAAGTATGGATTCTACTGAACAAATCAACACCTCGTTTAATTTGCATCGACAATATTCGCGACATATCTCGCATCATGTCTCGGCAATGCGACAGGGACCAAATAAAATTCGCCACACAGCCGCGTGGGAGTGACGTAGGAGGTATTTGATGTTCATGATGTAAAGGACACTTTGAGTGGAACTAATTTAGTTCCGCTATGGACTATTTTGTGACTGAATGCTTTTAATCCGAAATACGTTTAGACGAAAGAGTCGCAAGAATCCTTGAAAGGGCTCTTTGGGAAAGTAAAACAAATAATGGTAGATTATCTATTTCTGTCGAAAAGCAGTATGTTGAGGAATGAGCAGAACCCTAATTGCGTAACACACTACTTATCAATCTCAATTTGAATCTAGCATAAGCACAATCAACCTATGTTCCCACTGCTGGGACACAGGCCTCCACTCTACGAGTGGGAGTGGGCTGTAATCTACCACGCGGGCCCAGTGCGGGTTGGTAGATGTCACATGTCTTCGACTTTATGGTTCTAGGACATGCCGGTTTCCTTCACCGTTTTGAGAGCAGCAGTCGGTAGCAACAATCTGAAGGAAATTGCTAAGTAATCCTTTGCTTCATATGTTCGAAAAATTTGTCTGCTCAACAACGTAAACAACGCAATAAATGCTGTTGAACAGTCAAAATTAAAGCCATTGCTACTGATGATGGTTTGTTACGCAGTTACCCCGCTGGGTTAGGACATAGGATACTTTTTATCCCGGGAGTACGTTCCCGTGGGATAATAGACATCGTACCCAAGTAGGCCACAGACAATGGCTCACCTCCCATCTTGCACCGCATGCCCTGACACCTGCACACGTGGGGCCCTAATGGCTGCGTCAGCGAACGTTATCCGCGTTGCTGAATTTTGGGTAAACAAAAAATAATTTTGCCATCGACACGAGAAGAAGTAGGATAATTTCTGACCTGCACGCGGGAAAAAGCGAGTCTGCTGTAGGGATGAATCTAGCCGAGGTTATTACACTAGTTTCCTGACGCAGTATACAAAAGATCGAATCGATAAACGATCAGCATTTTCGTATCTAGCAGTTTTTTATAGAAACGTAGCATGGCCTTCCTAAAGAGTCAACGGCCAGGAAAAAGTTAGACAAAGTGTGTGTCAAATTGACAATGTATCTACGAAATCCGAGGTAAGATATTATTGTCTGATTTAATGCCTTGGTTCAACGCAGTGGCGAGACAGTGACAAGACAGAACCGGCATTACAGAAGTGAAAATAAAACACAAACAGAATACTTTGCCATCACTCAGACATATCGGATATACATTAAAATCTAGTACATCCCGAGGACAGCGGAACACATCTGAAGCGGTGTCGGTTACGGTAACAGTGGCGCGAATTCAATGGCTTTTTCCCATCTCAAAAAACGCCCAACGCGCCTAAAGAACTTTTCACTTAAAAAAAAAACCTGGTGGTTATTTTTCAAGTTGAGGGGTTTCAGAATCTCATTAGAATTTCATCTCGCGAAAAAAAAAATCAGCTGTTCCCTACATTTATGTATAATCGTATAACTCGTCAAAATGTAGGGATCAGCTGATATTTTTTTTTCGCGATTTCATGTTTGGTCCCATAGTAAAAGTTATTCATAATGATGAGTACAATGACCTCTTAGTGTCTTTGTTAGTGTTTTTCCAATAACCCTGTATAAAAATCTACGTTTATACCTGTTTTTTTATGGTGCACTTAATTAATAAAGGGTATTCTATCTATCATGTCAGACTTTCGACTTTATTCCTGAGGGCGTCTGACTACTCACCCGTAACGACTGAGAATACGATCATGATGTTATGATCAGTTAACTGAAGATTCTATCGATGTTCCTACATATAACTACGTCATTTTACCAGGAATTATAACTACCCTTTCCCCGTTGTCAAGGTACAAAGGTCAGTCTGCCAAATATCACAATCGATTTGGTGGTTCGCTCGTAAAATCATAACAAGCAGAGGCCGCATCGATTCGCATTTAAAATGAAGCTAAATGTTGATAAGTTTTTGGTTGTGAAGAACATGAGAAAAGCAGGTCGCTTGCATATAAATATCTCTGGTACTAGTGGTCGGATTTGAAAAAATATTTTTGCATTTGATAGCCCAATTATTGAGGAAGGCTTTAGGCTACTTATCATCGCGCTACGACCCTTAGGAGCCGAGCAAAAACTAAATAAGTCAGAAAGATCGCTGCGCGGGTAGGCGATGCGATGCTACGGGAGAAAAAAAAATATTTCACGCGGACGAAGTCGAGGGCAGAAGCTAGTATTATAAAACCTGGTATTCCCTGAAGGGGTAGCCAAAAAAGAGTAGTCCTACATTCCACCAGTGATATTCAAGACCCATGTGAAAGGAGGCGAAATTCTCATTACTTACCTAATGCTATTCAGCAAAGACTTCCACAATCCACAGTTCAAAGAAGAACCCCGAAACTCAACTGGTCATAGCATAATCAGCCTATAATGTTGCCACTGCTAGGACTCAGGCCTCCTCTCTGTGAGAGGGAGTGGGCTGTAATCCACCACGCACAGTGTGGGTTGGCGGATGTCACATGTACCTTTTCGATATTTTTAGTTCTAGGACATGCCAGTTTCCTCACGATGTTTTCCTTTACCGTTTTGAGTCATAGAATAAAGATCACCAGGTCGCTTGCTCATTGCGCATCTAAGCGAATTCTGGCTCTGGTTGTGCCGAATTTTACCGATCCCGACCGAACAAGTATGTAGCACGTCTGTAAGAGAGCATCGTCATGAAACCTCATCTTTTTTCATTTTTATTGTTGAATGGGCCCGTTCTTGACTCTCGATCACGCCTGATGGAAAGCGATGGATGAGGTATATGATGGAACGAGCGTGCCCAGAAGACGCCTAAGGCACTGGAACTCCCACGCATCAACGAAACGCAGCAGGCTGCTTGACGCCGGACTCCGGTGGGAGGGTGGTCGCAAACCTGGCGTGCGTTAGCCCTACCACCGCAAGGGAAGAATTGGTCAGTCAAATAAGGTGTTGGGTGTGACTGTCCAGGATGCGACGAGCGCGAGCATTTATTTGAGTGGCGGAACAAACTGCGCAACACAAGGAGGCTTCTTCATGCATCCCAAATCTTCATGTTATAAGCCCGCTTTCGTAGGGACGTAAAATATTATCAGCGGGATTTTATCGCGCACTGGATTTTGAACTGTCCGTGTTGAGCAGAGCATTGAGAATCCAACTGACCACATCCCAGCGCGTCAAAAAAATATACTGTTGGATATTCAACTCTTGACGCCGAGCAGTGTGTTGAAAGGCAGACCATCTCAGACATCGATACCTACCCGTTCTTCATATAACTTGATCAAGATTATGTCTGGAACTCTGGACTTTAAAGACTGTGACCTCCGAGTTTGTTTCGGCCTTTCTTCTCAGAATAGTCACGATAGGAAACGCCGCCCTCATCTAGTTTTAAAAAAATATGATTGACGTGTCAAAGTGTTTGTGCATACCTACTTACAATAATAAAATCATTTATCAGTGCGCGAAAAAAAATCGCCCGTGCTTGGGCTTAGTCTGAAATCTGAATCCGCTTAATTTTAAACATCTTTGTTGAGTAACAAATCACAATATGGGGTGCCCTTACTGTTACCCAAAGATATCTCAAATAAATTAAGAAATTAAGCTGACAGATCTCATCATCTACTTAGCCTTTTCCCAACTATGTTGGGGTCGGTTTCCAGTCTAACCGGATGCAGCAGAATACCAGTATTTTACATGGAGTGACTGCCTATCTCCACAACCCAGTTACTGGGTAATACGATGCACCTTGATAAGACTGGTTGTCAGAATTTTGGGCTTCTGACGACCCGTAACGACTGTCAAAGATCCACGAATGACAGCCGGGACCAACGCGGCCTAACGTGCTTTCCGAGGCACGGAGGGGTCTTGGTATATGAAGATGGCCACTCATCCACGGATCAACCGCGGCAAGCGTAGCTTAACCTGACCGATCGACCCGTGCGACTGTTATTACTTAGCCACAAGCCCCTCTAGGGCTGACAGAAGTATAAAAGCTAATTAAAATAACTCCATTGCAAACAGGAATTAATTTCAAGGTCAGACTGCTTCCAGCTGCATAGAAAATAACTTCAATGCCCTTGACATGGCAGTTGTTAACTTAATTACTTATTTATGGAAAAGTATAAGCAAATATTTGGCAAGTACCACGTAATTTCTAGTTCTTTTGGTTTAGTTTCTATGTTAATCGTTTTGGCAACAATATGTCGTTTATTAGGGGGGGGGGGGGGGGCTCGTGGCTTAGTAATAACAGCCGCTCGGGTCGATCTTCAAGGTTAAGTAACGCTGGCTGAGGTCGGTCTGTGGATGGGTGACCGGGAACATTATAGGCTGATAACGCTTATGATATTAACAAGACTGGTGTATATGGGGATATGTCATAGTAGTCTCTTTGCTGTGAGAAAACCTCTAATTTTCCTCCTAAACCCTTTGTAGCGGTATCTACAAACGCCACATGCGAACAACGCGTCATACTGACGTCACGCAAATCCTGCATCTCGCAAGCAGAGTTTACCGCGCAACTAGCATAGATACAACAGCCCGACATGAATCATCGGGCAGTTACCCGCCAGGCCGCCAGACACAACACCCGTCTGGTCGGAGGATCCTCCCTTTTCTATAGAGTATGAGTGAACTTTACACCCTGTTCCTCATACTTCTATACCTTTATAAAATCAGAATTCACAAGATGAAATCTTTCAAACATATAAATAAGTTTACCATGCTCATTGATCATGAACTGGAGTTCGGCCATTGTGTTCGCACACACAAACATACATTTGTATAAGTATAGCTATTGTGTACAGGGAATAACAGAGACTATTATATGGGTTTTTATCAAAGAGGTTGTCTGAGTCATGTCATTCTACTGCATTTTATCCAAATCTATTAGTGGTTGGCACAAAACTCAAACTCAAAGCATTTATTTCAATTAAACCAACAAGCACTTTTGAATTGTCAAGGGATTGGTCAGTCAGAAAGATGAAGCTAGTTGCCCATTCCAAAGCGTAGGTACCTATGGAGAAGAACGGGCAAGAAACTCCATGGACACTCTTTTAAATCAAAATAATATGGTTACAAAGTCTTGGTTACATCATTCATGTTAAAAATTATACATGAGAGAATGATGCAGAACGTTAAAAGCGTCCATAATGAAAAGATGAGAAAAAACACAATTCAAATATTATTAATAAATTAAAATAAAATAAGCCATGGCAGTTAGTCCTCGATATGACTTTAAACTGTCGTGCATTTAGTATTGAACTAAATGTAGAACGCCACCTGTAGGCTATGGGATAAATACACTCAAATAGGCTCGGATGGAACAGTCGATATTAGTGCAGGATATCAACTCAGGGCGGCGGCTGATGAACATCTAGCACGTCAAAGGCGGCGCCCACGGACCCAGTCAGGCGGTCCACTGTACACCCACCAACTCGCACTAGACAGGCGCGGTGGGTTAATTTGCCTAAACCCCTACTCTCTCATCAGAGAGTAGGGAGGCCTTTGCCCTGCAGTGGGATGTCACAGGCTAATAAGAATAAGAAGCCATGGCAGCAAAGAGATGACCAGTCCCTACTGACGGCGCGCGTTCACGAACATGACGCATGTATTAGCACCATTCAGCTCAACCATTCTAAAGGGAGCTAAATGATCCAACACAGTTCTTCTTCCATACATTTCTATCCGTCACATTTACGCGGGTGAAACCGCGGGGCGCAGCTAGTAAAATATATAAACCTACTAGCTGCGCCCAGCGGTTTCAACAGCATAAGTCTCGATCCCGTGTGAATATCGGGATAAAAAGTATCCTATGTCCTATCAGGGGACTCAAACTATCTCTATACCAAATTTCATCCAAATCGGTTTAGCGGTTTAGGCGTGAAGAGGTAACATACAGACAGACAGAGTTACTTTCGAATTTATAACATTAGTATGGATTAGTGGTTGGAGCAGTGTAGAAAGTTGTGTGTAGTGGATAGTAGATAAAAAGGAAACAGCCAGTTCTTGATCCAGATTGTATTTCAACCCAAACACGTGGAGTTAAGGTAAGCGCAAGGTCGGAGCGTATGTATGTCCTATCGCGGACGCGGCTTGTGAGGAAGTGGAAGAGACGAACGTTTAATATGGCGACCAAACTAGCGTTGTTCGCTAGTGTTGTTACCACAGACATTATTACTATTTTAGTGTTGGGATTCCAACAAGCAGCATATCTTCTTCTCTATCAGCTGTCAGCACCTCAGTAGTCCCCTCCTTTCTAGCCATATCATCTTATTTGGTTCTAGGACATGCCGGTTACCTCACTATGTTTTTCTCCACCGTTTTGAGAGCAGTGGTGATGAAATTCTTTAAGAACACACAGTAAAGTGCCTGTCTGAGTTTGAACCTACAACCTACAACTCGTAAGTCGGGGATGTTACATCTAGGCCACCACTGCTCCAATTATAATATTGTTACTGTACAAATAATGGCTAAACTACAGACGCCAGCACATCAAGCTACCCGAAACTGTCAAATTTTCCCAATCAACTTTGAACCTCATAGTTTTAGCGATAAAGTTGAAAATCTATTAAAGAAATTTGACAGATTGTAGTACCTCGATGTGCTGGCGTTTGTACCAGGAGAGCATACTTTTCAAATAGATACAAAATACCACCAGTGTTGACCTTCTAAAAGGTTTACACCAGAGTAAGCAGAATCTATTTATTTATGGATACTCATCTGTAAAGAAATAGATGCTGCTTATTCTACTGCATAGCATAGCATAATCAGCCTATAATGTTCCCACTGCTGGGACACTGGCCCCCACTCGGTGAGAGGGAGTGGGCCAGCCACCCACGAGCACAGTGCAGGTTAGATGAGTCACTGGCTTGGTGTTATTAAAGTCATTGGCATCAAATATTGGGTCCCTGCTGCTATTTGATCTTTGACAGTTGTTATGGGTCCTCAGAACCCTGAATGTCTGACTAGTCTTACCAAGGGATATCATTATACCCAGTAACTGGATTGTGGTTTTTATGGAGTTCAGATAGGCACTTGCTGGATATAAACTGCTGGTATGCAGCTGCAACCGGTTAGACTGGAAGCAAACGGCTTCCAGTCTAACATCAGCAACATAGTTGGGAAAAGGCTAGATAGATGAGTATAAATCCAACAATATCCCTATTTTTTTTTTTCTGTCTTGTTTGTAACAACAGTGTGATTATTATTATCAGACTAGCTTTAAAATATGGCAGTTGATTTGATGGTCTCCCATCTAATCAAACATGGCTGAGCTTCACATTTTAACATGAAGAAACTTCTACAACTCTTTCGTCATAATGAAGCAAATTTTGAAGAAAAGACTTCACCAAACTTTTCAGTCTGTATCTAGGGTCTGTAATTGCCTAGATGTTGAATAAAAAAACTAATGATTAATAAGGCTGCAGACATCTTACTGCAGTCACCTTTTGACCTTAGGGTCTGCAAAGCAGTAGGTAGTACATAATTTTAAACAAATCAGGTTTTTTTCGTTAAAGAATCTTTTGAGTAGGCTGCTGTTTTTTGAACTAGGTGGGTACAAAAAAAGTTACAAAAACTGTTCAAACATTACTTCCTGGTTAAAGTAACAGATATAAGCTAAATCATTCTTATTTAATTTTAGATTGTAATTCGTAATCAACAAAACAATTTTTTGCATGCAGTCATTCAAGTTTGACATTTATTTATTTTCCGTTGCAATCAAACAGGACACGGCAAGTGGATTATACAGCCAATAAACTCATAATGGAATCTTATCGAGTACTTTATTGTTATATCTAAAGGGTGGAGAGACACACCTGTAATATACGACACTCCTTCACAGCAAATTAATTAATTCGACGCCAAAACTATCTACAATTTATTACTTTTTGCACTCGCGACATTTTCCAATTTAAAAATATCACGCAACTTTCGCTCTTACGGGAGTATCGTCCGATTAGATGAACACTCGTTATCGATTAAATACAACACTATTTAGGAAGAAAACTGTCGGACAGTCTATCGCGAATGACGCGCAAACTCCCGTAGAATACATTCGTAACGTGATTCATTTGAGTTTTACTTAGAAAACTGTGAAAGAATCCAGAAAAAAATAACTAAAATTAATAAGACATTACGCTAGAAAGGAACAGATATGGTTACCCGGCCGAATTAAATGGACTGCGACGCGATGCAGACGTCGCATTGTTACGTCACTCTCACACGCTGCCGGGTTATACACAAGTGAGACAGGGACAGGTCCCAGCAATCCCACCCACTTATAATCGATTTTTATTCAAGCAAAGGACATTTTTTTCTGAATTATTTACACATATTTACAAATAAATCACATTACTATCTTTTAAAATGACCGCCTACGCACACGTGAGCTTTGCAAAAAAACACAAATACTCACCGTGAAAATTTTCACGACTGGTCCCGTCTGACAAGGAACAAATTTAGATACGCTCGAAATTCACACAATAAACACTTTACTAGTGTAACGATACGTTAAATGTAATTATTATAGTTTTGCGAAGGCGCGAGCGACGTCCTTCAGCGCTTTTCGCGACATATTTTTTATGTTTTCCAGTAATTTTTAACTGGGGACTAGCATCGATCGCGTAGCCATGACAGATACATTTTCAACTGAATGAAGTTGGCTGCGGTCTCTCAGCTGACGGACAAGTTTTTTTTTCTGGTTGACGCAGTGAAGTGAGCGGGTATCGCTGTAAGGAGGTTAGTGACCTATGCGGTGTAAAATTAGGGTTCCGCACGGTACCGTAATGTATGGTTTGCAGGTGACATTTGTGCGGAATTATGTAAGAGTTTTTTGTATGTTTTACGTATAATATTTTAGTTAGTTTTATATTTTATTTTTATTTGACCTATCGATTATTAGATTGAACAGTAAGTAATATGTTACAATAAATAATAGTCTTTTTAACCGACTTTAAAAAAGGAGGTTCTGTATTCGACCCGTATGTATGTATGTATGTTTGTATGTCCGCGATTATCTCAAAAACTACTGAACCGATTTTGATAATTTTTTCATTAGTGTGATCTACATACTTTCAGGAAGGTTTTAGTATATAATACATTAGGTAATTATTCTTATGTACGAAGTTATTTGCATAAATGTACTGCATCTCCGGCATTTCCATGGGAATTTTGATGATTCTTCGATTCGTGTCTTCAATTCTTCAATGCACTAGTGTCAATTGAATTTGTGTGGGGTAGGTAAAACTAAAAAGTGAAAAATAAAAACTTTTTTACAAAAAAAAAAACAACCGACTTCAAAAAAAAACACTACAAAGTGAAAAATAACTTTAATTTCGGAAGTCGGTGTCAAAAAACGAAAATGCGAAACCAACGACACCGACTTCCGAAATTAAAGTTATTTTTCACTTTGTAGTGTTTTTTTTTTGAAGTCGGTTGTTTTTTTTTTATTTCCAAACTTTTCAGCCGTCTCATTCAATTTTACTATGAGTTGTTTAGCACTTGGCTTTTTGCACAAGGGCCGTAGGTTTGATGTTAGCTAACAATAAAATGGAGAAAGATGACTCACTTTTACACTCTTTTGACGGGTCGAACGGTGTGGTAAGTGGTTAGAGCGGTTTTTACGGGTTCTGGGTCATGGGTTCGATTCTCGTACCTACTATGTCTACGGAAGTCATGTTTCCGTAAGTAAGATTTTTGTCTGTAAGAAAAGCGCTCACTAAACAGAGAAGGGGCATTTTTTAGTTCTAATGTAGTCTTACAGCTGCATTTGTTTACATACGGGGTAATTGCGTAAGACACTAACAGTAACAATTAATCATTTTGACAGTTCTTCATTTTGACAGTTCAACAACATTAATTGCGTTATTTACGTTGCTGAGCAGACCACATTGTCATTGTTGTTGTTGCCTGTTGTGTGTGAATAGCTATATGCTGTGGGAAAAAAAATACCACAACACTTTTATTTGTACATACCAGGTTCATAAGTCTAAAGGAGATGCAAAAAAAAACTTAAGTTGATAATGAAAAAAATCAAAGTGATCTGCCCACCCTCTCAGCACAATCCCTTACCTTCAAGCTTTCAACCCTGATTGAAGAAAGCCTTTCAACGTTGACCAGTTACCTACTGCGCATGTCCAGGCACAGGGAGTCAGGGACTTATATAGGGAGCTAGGAGATGCCTTGACCCACTTTATCTGAAGACCCGATGGCCGTCTGAAATAGTTCTGTAGCCCTTTGGATACCCTTGAGGATCAGCGGGGTAATTGCGTAACACAATAACGGTAGGCTAATAGCTTTCATTTTGACAGTTCAACAACATTCATTGCGTTATTTTCGTTGTTGAGTAGACAAATTTTTCGAACATATGAAGCAATGTATTGGCAATATCCTTCAAAATTATTCAGATGGAGATTGATAGTGTGTTCCGCAATTAGGGTGACAAGGTGACAACTTACTAACTGGGTTGTGGAGGTTACTTAGGCAATCACTCCATGTAAAATATTGCTATTCAGCTGCATCCGGTTAGACTGGATGCCGAGCACAACATAGTTGGGAAAAGTCTAAGTACAGACGCCAGCACATCAACCTACTACAATCTGTCAAATTTCTTTAATAGATTTTCAACTTTATCACTTAATCATAAGGTTCAAAGTTGATTGGGAAAATCTGACAGTTTCGGGTAGGTCGATGTGCTGGCGTCTGTACCTACCTAAGGTCCGGCCGCGCCAAAGCCAAAGATGTAAACAACAATGAACGCTCGAAATTGAATAAAATCGAAATATATCGATTTTGAAGAACATTTGTTTTAATGTTTTTTTTCGTCTAGTTAGCTCGGAGATTTAGACGAAAACAAACATTACTAACAATAAATGTTCTTGTATATCGATTTTATTGAATTTTTAGCGGCCATTGTTGTTTACATCTTTGGCAAATTTGGCGCGGCCGGACCATACATAGATGATGCGGTACAGGTAATCGCAATGGCTCATGGGCTCCTCAATCCTCGTTAAGGGGTCGGAGATATCTCTACTATTAAACTCCTTTGTTTTTTACTAGCATTGCGCACTCTTTTTAATTTTTTGGAAAAAAAAAACTGAAATAAGTACCTAGGTACTTAATACTTAGTAAAATAGAAAATTCAGCTGTGCAATGAGGAAATGACTAGACGTTAAAACTAACATTCAAGCAGGATCCAGCCAAGCATCAAAGAAAGTTTAACCATAGCACACAACAGCTTTTACACTGCGAGAAAAATGGGAACTTTATACTAGAACATAGAGTATAGTAACTAAAATGGATACTAGAATAGGTATTTACGTGCTTTGTAGGGCAAAGACAACAGTAAAAGGTTACATGCTCTGTGGACAACAGTGATGTCACTGTTGTCCACAGAGCATGTGTGGTGTTGTCCAACACCATACCTACCTTCAGTCTAGTTGAGTGCTACATTTTCAAGACAGATGGCGCTAGTTATATCATTTTTTTTTATAGCTCTTAAACTTTTATACAGGTTCTGTTGCACTACAAATGACTAAATACGTTCAGCGCTAAACGAATTTATAACATCGGTTCTATATATTGCTGACAATTGTTTGATGAATATAGACAGAATGATATTTTAAATAATTAGGTAATTTTAGAGCTAAACCGCTAAACGCAACGCATTAGTGATTTAATTGGGGTGCAGAATAGTTCTTTGTTTATTTCATAGGTTTATTTAATTCCATAGTCGAACAATGAAATGCACAACGGTACAAAACTGAAAGCAACTTCTAGGCAACTTCGGTTTGTTGTGAGATTGGGTTTCCCCTTTTACTGAGCATACCTCTTCGTTTCGTTCAGAAATAGCGATTGTATAGTTACCTACTTTTATAGCTATTTTATTTATTTAGGAATGCCCAGTTGTTTAATGCTGCAAGGATCTTTTCGCGCTCGAATGACGTAGTTATGTAGGCGCTCTTGGTAGACATTTTTGTAAGTAATTGATCATAAATGGTAAGTGAAATGTATTGAACAATACAAGATGGCGGCATTACATATAGTTCCGATTTTGGCCACGCACCAAAAGATCCTTGTACAGCTATCGAATAAGATGCTTCTATTATAAACTAGTGAATCTTACCATGGTATTATCGAAGGAGCCCAGTCCAGTTGGACTCTCCTTGGTGCAACCAGCGACATCTTCTGTCCTTTTCTATCTGCCACACTCAATACCTCTCTATCTCTATCGCACAAACACTTATTCACTTTAATATTTCTATTCGAAATGCCATTTATTTTCGTTTATTTACATAATAATGTTTATATGTAAATGCGTATTTATTTAGTAAGCGTTTCTATTAAAAAGTAGTTCTTTTGATTTTTTGGCGGGAATTAATATGCTTGGTCGATCTGTCAACTCATACCTGTAACAATAAAAAAAAAAACAATAAATAACTGAAACAATATAAAAATTATAAAACATGATAAAAAAAACTTTGTGATAATCATCATCATTATCACAAATCTTTTTTTTGATGTGAAAACTTCTTTAGGCGCGTTGGGCATCATGTATTGAGATTGGAAAAAAAAAACCATTGAATTCGTGCCACTGTTACCGTAACCGACACCGCTTCGGATGTGTTCGGCTGTCCTCGGGGTGTACTCGGTTTTAATGTATACCGATATGTCAGTGAGTGATGGCAAAGTATTCTGTTTGTGTTTTGTTTATATGACGATTAAAAAAATACACACGTAGGTAATTGTTCAAGTTTTTACTTCTGTCGGCACTCCCGGAGTGCCTTTTTTGGCATCTTATTATTACAGGCATTGGTTAATAAGTTGCACAATCTTAAAGAAAGATAAATGCGTTTATTGGCATTGCAGCAAAATAAATACAACAGTTATAAAAACAGAAAATAAAGATTATAATGCCAAAAGGGCCTCAGTTGAGCATAATGTCATATGACGACCTGGTGATGTTCATAGAGAAAGGTATAGAATAACTGTCAACCAAAATCTGAATAATTTTGAAGGATATTTGCTAATCCATTGCTTCGTATGTTCAAAAAAATTGTCTGATCAACAATGTAAATAACGCAATGAATGTTGTTGAACTGTCAAAATACAAGGCATTGCTAGTGCTACAAGGTATTTTAAATAATATCAAGATAATTATATTAGGCTTAAATTGCAAGTAGGTATAATATTAAGTAAAATTGACAAGAACATAAAAATATAACACTTTAAAATAAATAAAATTAAACATAAAACCTACTGAAAGATACTAAACCGTTTGAAAGCAGTAGGTAGGTACAGTTCAAGGACCTACATACAAAAATCCAGGATTAAATAATTTATTTGGCTTAGGTGATCGAAGTTTATAAAATCCCCCATGAGCTGTAAATATTATTTATCTGTTGAAAAACTAAATTATCTACATTCATGTCAATGTCATCGTATATATTCTGCGACGCAAATTGTGCAATAATTATTTTTAGTTAATAGGTTTTGGCTGATGTACTCAAAAATGCAGGATTTTTTTAAAGTAATACTTTTTAAGCGGCGCGGTGGTTCGACAATTGGACGATAATTGAGAATTTTGAGAGTGAAATTTCAAGGACACGTCATGTTTAGACACATTTCGTTACACGAGAGAGAAGAAAGATATAACTCACTCTGTTTCTCATTCTAAATCTCTCTCATTCTTTATTTTTTTAGAAGTTTTTTTTTACTGCCTCGTTGGTATAGTGGTCAGATAGGCAGTTCCGCCATGTAAAATACTGGTAGTACTTATTCAGCTGCATCCGGTCAGACTGGAATCCCACCACGAAAAGGCTAGGCTAAGGTTGGGATGATGATGCCTCGTTGGCCAAGTGGTCGCTAAGGAGACTGCTGAACGTTGGGTCCTCAGTTCCGTTCCCAGTTCGGACACAGTAGCGCACACTAGCAGCCAGCCAATTGTCTGAATATATGCCTTGATGATGGCAATAGACCCTCCGTTTTTCATGGAACATGAAAAGAAGTAAAGTGTTGTAGGCACTTTGAAGTGTAAACAATTGCCTAACTCTTCGATTAACTGTGGCATAACACCAACGACTTTATTTACACAAACCACATGTTTTATTTTATAGACATTCTTTTATGGATTAAAAACACAAACAGTAGCCAAACTTGTCAAGATATTTAGGACAATATAAATATTTGGGACGAGGTATTTATTCTTGCATTAGTTTCCAGCAGGTGACGCCTACGTGAAACGTAAATAGAATTTGACTACAATAAGATTCTGAATTCTGAACGCTCCGTGTTGTGTCAAAATTTCAAAATGGCGGTCTTAGTTAGTGAAAATTATTTTCGCGCGCTTTTCACGTTTCATGATAAGCAAAGGGTATGGTTGGAGAATAAAATAATGCTAAAATTAAGTTTATTATGTTGCTATTAAAAACATTCAACTAAACGAAAAACAATAATCTAGTCTAGTATTATAAATAACTAAACGCCTGTCACTATTTACAACACAGCGGTGAACAGTGTGATTGCAGTGACAAAATGCCAGGCGCTTTACCAAAATAAAAAGAAAACAAAAATAAAACTTTTGGTTGAGCTTAAAATGTGTCAGCTGATTCATTTAATTTTTTTCCGAGTAAGTCCATTTACAAAAATGTTTTTGAGAATCATTATTCTCAAAATAACTTTCGAGAAACTGAAAACTTTCATTTTCGTATGTTTTGTTTTTAGAAAGGAGTTTGTTTGGAAGCACTAATTACGTGTCTTGATGTTAACGATCTGAAGAAAGATTATTATCAGCCCTATAATGTTCCCACTGATCTTGCTGGCCCAAAATCGTCATTACTTCCACGTTGTCGTCGGTGGCGGCGCAGAGTTACTAACGCAACGGATAAAAAGCAGACACAGTTTCTTTTAATCCAGGTAACCCTGCTGACGACCGTTGCAAACTGTAGATGGATACTCTTCCCACCCTACTTTCTATCTACCAGGAAAAGAGCATCTTCCGCAGGGTGTAGCCTTTCGTGGTCCACTTGGGAGTCTGTGAACCATCTCCGGACTCAAGTGGGAAGATGTAACTCCAACCTGCATAGCTATTCACAGCCATCAGACCGTCGGAAGAATAGCGATCGTCTGTTTGATTTAAACTGACAAAATTTTCGGATTTCGGACTTGTGAACAGCGTTTATAGGACTCCTACAATAACATTGATTGATGCTCGATACGGTACGGAAACGTATCGAGTTGTTGTGACATAGAGCCTATGCTGGTGCTATAATTATGTTTCTAGATTTAATTATTGCAGTGTAGTGCATACTTTACAGTTGGTCCGTAATCAGGTAGGTCTTACGCAATAACAAATGTTATATTATGAAGATAAAGCAAGTAGAAACCAGTATGGGTAGGAATTTATCAACGAACATTGATGCTCCAAAGTTTCTTATACTCGGTAAAATTTAACTTTTATTTTTATTTTTATTAGCAACTGTCATCATCTGCCTAACCACTTTTCCCAAGTATATTCAGGTAGGCTTCCAGTCTAACCGGATGCAGCTGTACCAGTATTTTACATGGAGCGACTGCCTATCTGACCGCCATAGCCGAGTTAATGGTGCAAGGGATATGGTGAAGTTACCCCTTGGTAAGTCAGGACAGACTAGGGCTTCTGACTACCCGTAACGACTGCCAAAGATCAACGTGTGACTGACAGTCGAGGCCAACAGCGTAGTAAACCAACTTTAGCGAAACATATAGGTACTTACTTATAGATATTTTTGGTAAATAAATCATTATACTAAAATATTGGTAAGTAATTTCGTAACTTGGATTACAAAAAAACTTTGACAAACACCTTCACAATAGAATACAACAGAGGCGTTAGAACGATGATTAAGTATTCACAATAACACCCAACCGGAAGATGAGCCAGCACAAACGAGCCCAAGGTCGAAAATAATGAACCATATTCTCTTCAGTCTACACAAAGTTAACAACCGGAAAACTCGTCGAGCAAAAATGGCCAAAAAGCACCTCATAATCATTGCTTTAATACAAATCTGCAATGGAACAGTAACTGATAATCTACTCCCGCCATTAATACAAAGAGTGTCGAGAAATATTGTTGAAGGGATAACCAAAGATCCTGTGTTAAGTTTGGCAACACACGCGTATACAAACGCGTTCGCAGCAACAGTGAATGCAGTGACCTGGATGCCTAACGCCATAGCAAGAGCATTAGGACCAGTTGCGTTTCCTAATTACGTCAGTGACACAAATAATGGAGACAGAATCAACCAATTCGTAATCGATTTTAGTGAAGCAACTCGGAATGAAGACGCTAAGTTAGGAATAGCTGAGTTAGTAAACAAATATGGATTTCAAGTTGAAGTACATGAAGTGGAAACTGAAGATGGATATGAGTTAACGGTGTTCAGGATTCCCGGGAAAGGGCAAGCTGTGTTCCTCATGCATGGACTGTTGGGCAGTGCTGATGACTTCGTAGTGGCAGGTAGAGAAAGTGCACTAGCTTATCTGCTAGCTGATGCAGGCTACGACGTCTGGATAGGCAATGCTCGCGGCAACAAGCATTCAAGAAAGCATATCATTTTGAAGCCCTCAGAAGCTGAGTTTTGGGACTTTTCTTGGCATGAAATTGGTGTCTACGATCTGCCATCTATGATTGATTATGTACTGAATACAACGAATAAGAAATCTTTGAAATACATCGGACATTCACAGGGAACGACTACGTTCTTCGTCATGGCTTCGGAAAGACCTGAATATAATGACAAGATAGCTCTTATGGTTGCATTGTCTCCAGTAGTTTACATGTCAAATGTAAGATCACCAATGGTGCGTTTAATGTCACCTGGAACCTTCATTCTACAAGGGTTATCAAAGAGTTTAGGCGTATACGAGTTTCTACCTGACAACAATTTGATAAGGGCATTAAAACTCCTGACCTGCGGTACCGGTCCTCTATCGGAGATTCTCTGCAGCAACACGATATTTCTCATGTCTGGATACGACTTTCCTCAACTAAATGTGACAAATCTGCCAGTGATTCTTGGACATATACCTTCAGGAGCTTCCATGAAGCAGTTCGCGCACTTCGGCCAAGGGATATTGTCGAATGATTTTCGGAAATTTGACTACGGTGTTGAAGAAAATTTGATAAGATATGGCGTTAATGTCCCTCCGAGTTATGCTTTGGAGAATGTTGTGGCGCCAGTGTCTATGTTTTGGAGTGAATCGGATTGGCTGGCTCATCCTAAAGATGTAGCTAGATTATTTAGCCAGCTAAGTAATGTGGTAGGTTTTTATAAAGTTCCCTTTAAACATTTTAACCATGTGGACTTCTTTATGGCCAAAGATGTCAAGCAGTTGGTCTATGACAGGGTTCTTAAAGATTTGGATTCGTTTTAAATATTGGTTGTTGTGCGATAATAAAGGTGTGTATTTATGTATTTGTACGCTATTAAAAAAAAATGTTTTTATTTAATGTTATTTTTATTTAAGTTTGTACTTAAATAGAGACGTACAAAAGCCAGCACATCAAGCTACCCGAAACTGTAAAATTTTCCCGATCAACTTTGAACCAAATGCTTTAGCGATAAAGTTGAAAATCTATTAGAGAAATTTGACAGATTGTAGTAGTTTGATCTGCTGGCGTCTGTACTTATGTAAATACTAGCAACTGCCCGCGGCTGCGCCCGCGTGGATGTCGGTGATTATCTCACGGGAACGTACCTACTACCGGGACAAAAAGTAGCATAATGTCCTTCCCCAGGATGCCATCTATCTCCTTTCTTAATTGTATCGAAATCTGTTCAGTGGTTTAGGCGTGATAAGGTAACATACAGAGTTACTTTCGAATTTATATTAATTTACTAGCTGCGCCCCGCGGTTTCACCCGCATAAGTTTCGATCCCGTGGGAATATCGGGATAAAAACTATTCTACAGGGTGTTACGGAAAGGGTATATCAATACAAACGGGTTGAAGAGTGTATCTGGTCTAGAAACTCTGTACAAAATTTCAGCTCAAAAGCAGTAACTTTGAAAATGCTTAATATTTTTTTATTTCGATAGTTTATTAAATTGAAATCATAACAAACGTGTCACCGCACTACGAGGGTCATTATCCATTATTTGTAGTGTGTCTGTGCGCCTAGTACACGCACATCACGCCGCCGCGCGCCAGTGCAGCGCCGTGATGTCGAAATAAAAAAATATTAAGCATTTTCAAAGTTAATGCTTTTGAGCTGAAATTTTGTACAGAGATTCTAGACCAGATACACTCTTCAACCCGTTTGTATTCATATACCCTTTCCGTAACACCCTGAATACTAGGTATACTAATAATAAAGCTGAATAGTTTGATTGTTTGAACGCGTTAATCTCCAGTCGGATTTGAAAAAATATTTTTGCATTTGATAGCCCAATTCTTGAGGAAGGCTATAGGCTATAAAAATATTAACATCACGGTAGGACCCTTTAGAGCCAAAGAAAAATAAAAGAAATCAAAAAGAACGCTAGGTGAAAACGAAGTAATAGCGCAGGCAGGCGATGCGATACGCACCGCATGCGGTTTTTCACAAGTGGATCCCCTTTTCGCATGCTTAATGGAATATTGACCCATTAGTAGACAGGTCAGAATTGAGTTAGTTGTTAGTTGAGTATTCTATTCTATTCTACAGATTTTTTTTACTCAGATCTCATCAATAGTTAATCATAGACGTTCATAATACAAGCATTCATGATTAATTAATAATCAAATCAAATCAGTTTTAATTTTATGCGTCAACAAGTAGGATAAGTCCTCATAGCAAGATCTCCTTTTGCGATGTCACAAAAATCGCATTTTTTGAGTTAAGTCAGTATTCCATTAAGCATGGAAAACAGCAACATCCAACACAACACAACAGAGCAACGACATACAAAAGAACCGAGAAAGCAGTAGAACGCCGCCAAAAGACTCAAAGATGAAGCTCGACCTTAACCAACCTGGCGGCAAGGTCGTTAAAAGATGCCCATCCATAGATATAATTACCCATCTAGATATAATTACCCATCTCTCCACTAGTCCAATGCTTACTCTAGGATGCATATCCGGTATAATAGGCTCTTAAATCCTTACCTATCCTTCGGGCACGTCTTCCCTACCATTACCGCGCCCCCCGGTCTATTCCTTGATATGCAATGGTCGCTGCAGCACCATGAACATGAGGCTACAGGAGCTAGTGCGAATCTTGGGGTTCATTCGATTAATCGAGTCTGGTTTAACCATGCTGGGATCGGTGCAATGCATTCATTCATTCATAAGTCAGTATTCTATAAATATGTAAGTACCTACCTCAGTTACAAAAAGCCCATAATACGGAATGCAGATTGCTTTTTAAGTAGGATTGATTATCAAAATTATGTTTTTGTACACATCTAGCGAAAATTACCTAGGCATGCGGTATGTAGGCAAATTATTCTTCTGTTTTTTTCTTCCTTGAGATTATATTTAAGTAGGTAGTCGCGAACAAAAATCAGCACTTCCCTACATTTTGACGAGTTATGTGAACACATGCAAGGAACAGCTGATTTTTTTTCGCGATTTTAGGTTTAGTCCCATAGTAAAAGTTGTTCATAATGATGATTACAATGACCCCTTAAAAGAATGCCCATGAATTTAATTTCACCCTGTATAGATATCGATACCCAAAGAGAATTGTATAGTCATTGTCGATACCCAACACGTCTGCGAAGTCAATTCCATTTGACCCTGCATACCTAGTTAGCCTGTTATTACTGAAAAAGCCTTAATTAATTGATTTTTCTATCTCTACCAATATAGGTTTTGTTTAAATCATAGGTAGGTACGAGCCCCTGTTCCTTATATCCCTACTGTTATATCTCCACTGGTAGGGATACTTGGAGATTTTTTCCAATTATCGCTACCGGTAGGGATATTATGGAACCTTGTGCTCCATTATCCCTACTGATCCGCACTGGTAGTATTGTCTCAGGTAATTTTATTCGCAAGGATCTTTTAATAGTTCAATTGAAATTGTATATAAATACGTATTCGAGTCCCATTTTACATTACATTAAAAAAAAAACCTATTGTTGTTGCAAAACAACATTTTTGTTTTCCAGTGACATCACAAAAGAGAATCACATATTCACGCCCGCGCGCCCTGAAAATGTAAACAGCTGTTTTTTTCAACCTACTTAAGTACTTTTTGTTTAAAAATACGCACAGCAATCTTTTCAGGATTAAATGTAGATTTAGTACGAAAGATATTGATGGTAACAATTATTTTATGAGTTTAAAAAGGTCGTTTTAGTTACAATACAAATAATCGATTTCCACAGACCTATATACTTATGACGAATACGCCTGAAAATACACACCAACTTATCTATGCATAACTTGCAAAATATGGCTATCATCATAATAAGCCTATAATGTTCCCACTGCTGGGACACAGGCCTCCTCTTTGTGAGACGGAGTGAGCATGTAATCCACCATACGGGCCCAGTACAGGTCGGTGAATATCACATGACTTCGAATTTTCAGGTTCTAGGGCATGCCCGTTTCCTCACGATGTTTTCCTTTACTGTTATAAGAGCAGTGGCGTTGAAATTAAATAGGTACACAACGTGCCAGTCTGGGTTCGAAGTTTCGAACTCAACGACCTACAAATTGTAATTAGGGGCTGATACCACTGTCACCACTGCTCTCAATGTGGCTACACTCAATTCCTATTACATGAGACTTAGACATAACTGGAGAAATGTGGAAAAAACCAACCCTGTTATTCATAATCCTATTTTATCTCTATTTTAGCTAAAATAGGTTTATAGAACGTTTGTCTTTATCTGTCACGTTGTCATTCCTGTGTGTAAGAAAGAGACAAACCCCATTTTAACTAAAATAGGTTTGATAAGTTTTATGAATAAGAGGGTTATCTTTATACACCTCTGCGTGGCGTGACCCTTCTGAGAATACAGGTGATATCATTGACAGCGCAAATTAAAGAAAGAAAAAGTATTCATTGCGACTCACAAACTAAACTAAACACAGTAAAAAAAATCCAAGTTATATAAAAAAAAGTACCTAATAAAAAGAAAAATGAATAGAAAGTCCTATACAAGGCCAAAAGGCTCCTATCTCAGGAAAGCTGTAGGAAGACTGCCTCGTGGTCGCAAACGCTAACATGAAGACCTGCATAGCTATTCACAAACACTCGATACGCTTCCCTATCGTATCGAACATTAGGTAATCATTGTTATCGTAGGAGTCTTCTAAACGCTGTTCACAAGTCCAAAACCCGAAAAATTTTGTCAGTTTAAATCAAATAGACGCCGGCTATTCTTCCAACAGCTATTTGGTGTTGAGGGCAAGTCAAATCAGGTTATCGAAATGTCAGGTTTTCGATTCACAACCGTGAATCAGGGCTCTGGGTGCGATTCTCGAGGTCGGGCAAAATGTCATTGGGGTTTTCCATCAGGAATGTGTTAGTAGCCAGGAGTTTGGAATTGTGCCCGGTTGGCAAAAAAGGCTAGCCCCTAGTATTATATGGGACTTAATGCAAACGTTTCTGGATTTATGGTTTTATTCCTCTGCCTCTAATTTAGAAATGTTATCTTCAAAGCAATGATAATAACTGTCAAAATGAAACGAAAATAAAAGAAAACGGGAATAACCATCCAAAATTAAAAAACAAAGCGTTTTAGTCTCCTATTAATAATTATTGTAGTCTTTAGAAGTTACAGATACACATAAGTCATTTTATTTTCGTTCAATAGTTTAATCATCTCAAAGAATTTGACACAGAATTCAAAATGGCGGATTTGTAGATCAAATAAATTACGATTATTACATGAAAAACATGACAGATATAATGTTTTCACACACGGAGACGACCAGGCTAAAGATATCATTATTTTTATTTTAGTTATTTTGAATTTAAAACATACAAGTCGATGAACTTTGCCGAGTTTTGGGAAAGGCCAAATTAAAATAAAATGTGCGAGTCATTTTCAGGAAATGCCTTTTTTATTTCAGCTGAAGGTAATTTGCTACGAATTTAGTATCTTTACAAGGTTTTTATTTAAGTATTTTTGGAAGGCAAAATGAGGAAATTTATACATGAGTTCTCTTTCAAAGACAATCACCCCCACAGTCTTTTAAAGTGTGGTTATCATGCTCATTCCTGAGACTTGTAGCTAAGTAATAACAGCCGCATGGGTTGATCGATAAGGTTAAGCTACGCTTGTCGCGGTTGGTCCATGGAAGGGTGACCATCTCCACATAGGTACCAAGATCCCGCCGGGCCTCGGGAAGCACGTTAAGCCGTTGATCTCAGCTGTCATTCGTGGATCTTTAACAGTCGTTACGGGTCGTCAGTAGCCCGAAAGTCTGACAACCAGTCTTACCAAGGGGTACCGATTACTGGGTTGTGGAGGTCAGATAGGCAGTCGCTCCATGTAAAGTACTGGTATTCAGGTGCATCTGGTTAGACTGGAAGCCGATCCTAACATCGTTGGGAAAAGGCAGGCAGATGATGAAGTGGCCTTACCCCGATAAGTACTCGTTTAAAGTTGCTAGCTTCACTTATCCGCTTCTCTTTAATGGCTGGGCCAGATGCTTAAGACTTAGGCTGAGGCTACATTAAGCAGCGACGCGACCTGCGATACATGAGCGATTAAAACAAATAAATGAATGCTCACGTATATAGCTACACTCGACACCGTACATCAAGTATTACTAGCGATCTTTGATTTCTTTATGCGATAGGAACAACATTACTGTAATCACGGCATCGGCTACATCGACATATAAGCGAAATTGACGCGAATTTATTAGAAAACTCACTTGCACGACTAATTCAATACCGGTAAACTGAGGTTACTTTGATCAATTTTGAACTTTAATTGACTGTAATTTTTGTAGGTTCTAAAAAACTTATAAAAAAATGTAATAATCGGTTTTTATAGTTCTCTCTGTAAAAGTAAAAAAAAAATCAAAAAAATCGATTAGTTTTTCAGAAAAAAAAAATAAAACAAAGTGATTTAAGTTAAAATGATTCTGGGGTTACTTTGGGACCTCCCGTTTTTAACATAGAATCTGAAAGTAGCCCCAATAAATCATTTTATCTGGTAAAAATCGGTATCGATATAAAACTTACCTTTTTTTTGTATGAAACAACGTGTCATCACCAGCGCACCCGCAAAAAGGATTGTGACAGTTTACCAGTGTAGTCATCCGAAAAAAAAAAATCTACCAAAAGTTGTTCCGTTTTACGCAATTTGCAGTTTTATGTCGATAAGAAGTTTCTATCAAATTAACCCCGTGATTCAAAGTAACCCCGGTTTACGGTAGTGCTACTAAATATGCGTGTGGCTACATTATGCGTAAGTATAGTAAACCGCGATGGATGATTTGATAGCATGTGCACTATAGGCACGTCATCGCCGAATATACGATTTTCGCTTATAATGTAGCCATACCATGTTTATCTCGTTCCGCTCTTCCAGTCGCATCGCAAATCGCTGCCTACTGTAGCCTCAGCCTTATACCTACTATTAAAAATAGCTATCAGTAACATCGTTATCATAACAGAAAGTGATAACAGACACACCAATGTCGTACAACATCGCCAAACGTCTCAAGAATGCAGCATACCATCCATCTCTCAACAATTAATTTAATACAATGACCTGATTATGAACCAATTATAGCTGGCTCGTGGCTAAATAATAACAGCCGCACAGATCGATCTTCAAGGTTAAGCAACGCTTGCCGAGGTCAGTCAGTAGATGGGTGACCATCCATTACATACAGAGACCTCTCCGTGCCTCGGAGAGGGATGCATTAAGGTACCCCGCGAAATTAAATTTTTCTAAGTTTTTTTGTAACAAGTCAGGCTCTATGTTAAATTAAATACTCGTATGATTGGCGATTGTAATAATTATACTTAGGTATAGGTCTTATGGCTTTACATAATTATCATCATTACAATCCGCAATATAGCTCGAATGTCACGATTTCATGAAATAGTCATTCAATACGTGTGCAAGTCTTTTTGATATTTTACCTTTTTGCACCTTTTGTTTATGCTTTTTCTGCCTTTTCGTTTTTACTTTTGATTAACTTTACTGTTGTAAAAATATATGCGTACAGCATAACTATAACTACGTAGGTATAATTGGTGAGTGTTTGGCGACAGTTTCGAGCGTTACTTTTATTCGAGACTGTGCATCTTGGGTTTTTTATATATCAATGCATATTATATACTTTGTTTTTACTACCCACAGAGTACTTTTTGATAGATTACTACCGAACCAGCGCCTTTTAATTTGGTAGTTAATAATACGGTAATATTGAACTGAGAGAGTTGTATTGATGACTTCTATGATTATAACTAGCTGACCCGGCGAACTTCGTACTGCCATCGCCACAAAACACAAATTGTAGTACCGCCTCAGAATTAAATCATGTGACAAAGTTCAATAGACACGTGGCGCCATCTATTATCATAATAACGTTGTTGTTGTCTTCCTCGCACTTTTTTCGGGATGAAAGGTAGGTATCCTATGTCCGTTTCTGTACACCTGACAAAGTATATTATGTAGGATGATCGGTTGAGAGGTTTAGTACTATTTATTCTGTGGTTTAGGCGCGAAAAGGTAACAAACAAACTTACTTTCGCATTTAAGTATAATATTATTATAGTTAGGATTCTATAAATAAATATTTGTTACGGCCGCGAATCATATTTCGGTCAGCATACAACCTGACACACTGACCCTACAAAAAAAGTAAGAAAAGAATTTCGCCTTAAGAGGGCGCCGACCATAGTCGACCGCACAGTGGCGCCCTCATCGTTTTTTAGGTTATATCTTAAAATAAATAAAAGATATAACCTAAAAAACGATGAGGGCGCCACTGTGCGGTCGACTATGGTCGGTGCCCCCTTAAGCCGTTGGTCCCGGCTGTCATATGTACCTAGGTCTTTGACAGTTTTAACGGGTAGTCTGACAACTATACTGACAAAGTAAGTTTGTTTTACCAAAAAGTATCGTGTCAAACTCAAACTCAAAGCATTTATTTCAATTAAACCATTTTTAAGCACTTTTGAATAAAATTGTCAAAATTAAGTATTCGGTCAGTTAGTCAGAAAGTTGAAGCTAGTTGCCCATTCCAAAGCGTAGATCTCTATGGAGAAGAACGGGCAAGAAACTCCATGGACACTCTTTTAAATCAAGATATTACAAAATCCTGGGTACATTATTCGTGTTCCCCAGTAACTGAGTTTTGGAGGTCCGATAAGCAGTCGCTCCATGTAAACTCCACTGCATCCGGTTCGACTGGAAGCCGACCCCAAACATAGTTGGGAAAAGGCTAGGCATATTGATTTTGACCTAATTATGAACCAATAATAGCTGGCAACACTTGCTTGACCTTGCCAGTGTAAAATATTAGTTTCTGATTCTCGTCTGTCGATGCTTGCTGTTATTTGCAGAGAAACAGATGGTTTTAGCGTAAACTTATCGTAAGATTTAACCTCTAAGTATTGTACCTAATTTGTTTTGGTTTGGAGATCAGTGGATTCGCGTGAATATTGTTTTTTTTTTTTTTGCTAAGTACTATTTTTCTGTTCATTTGAGTTGCCAACGGTTTCTGAAGATCAATTATTAAGATTAATTCTCCCAAAACAAAAGGACCCATATCAAAATATCTCCCATTTTCCGAAGTTATTTTAATGATTTGGGTTATTTAACCCTGATTATTTGCAATTTTATTCTGAGCATAAGTTTTCGATGTATTTGGACTAAGCGGAATTAACAAGAGCCTGGGATGGCTCATTATGGCAGAACTAAGTCCAATTGGATCAGCATAGCTATTCACAAACACTCGATACGCTTCCGTATCGTATCGAACATTAATCATTGTTATCGTAGGAGTCTTCTAAATGCTGTTCACAAGTCCAAAACCCGAAAATTTTGTCAGTTTAAAACAAATAGACGCCCGCTATTCATCCAACAGCTATTTGCTGTTGAGGGCAAGTCAAATCAGGTTATCGAAATGTCAGTTTTCGATACGATAGCCTGTCATATGGTTGTGAATCAGGGCTCTGCACCCTAATTGGTGCTAATTGCGTAACACACTATCAATCTCAATATGAATAATTTTGAAGGATATGTGATATGAATAATTTTGAAGGATATGTAAGGATATGTTTACGCAGTTACCCCGAAGACAGATTACACACTGACTGAACCCATTATTCAATTCATTACACAATAGACAATGTTTATCTGAAAAGATCACTTTTTCAAAACAAGAGTCAATGATACCACGCGGGCATAGACAAAAATAAATTGTGCTATTTTGTAGCGCATGAAATGTAGATGGCGTTATATTCCTATAGTGCATCTTTGTTACTAGCTCTTTCATACTGCCACAGATAATATATACCTACTGCTTTGCTTTCGCAATTTCCCCGCAGATATTGTGGTTAAGGTGAATGGGTAGTTGTAGCCCGCGAAATTCAATTTTTCTTACGTTTTTTGCAATTTTCAGGTCAGTGTCAGGTTGTATCTTGATCAAAATATGATTCGCGACTATAACCGGTACGTATTTACAGAATTATAATAATTAGAATCATTAATACATCTTTCTAAGTTAGATTTGTACCGTTAAGAACAAATCTTGTATGGAAAAGTGTTTATGGTAGAAATCTAACTTAAAGAGATATATTAATAATAATAATATAATAATATAATAATTACTTTATTGCAGACCATAGTGTCCATTTTGTTAGTAACAATGTTCTTATAGACTAGTGTTAGTAATACTTAAAACTACCCACCACAAAACATATAAAAATAAAAAGTAAGTACCTAACTATACCTACTCAACAATCATTACCGCGCCATTCCATGAGTAATGGCGCAGCAACGACCGATGTACGCACAGTCCAGGCGACTAGCGATCATGCTCAGGATGCTGTTGGCGCTGCCGCGTACTCTACGCACCAGGGATGCGCATCTTTTACGCATCGTAGCGTAAAAGCAGTCTACGCGATGTTCAGCAAACATCCCTGATGCACTACAGAACCGCCGCAGCCCCATCAGCACCCTGAACGCATTATTAAATTGGACTCTAATTGAATGATTCTAATGACTATGATTCTGTAAATACATGTCTATTATAGTCGCGAATCATATTTGGATCAAGATAAAACCTGACACTGATCTGCAAATTGCAGAAAACGTAAGAAAATTTAAATTTCGCGGTCTACCATGGCACATTCACCTTAACCTGCTTGTGGACATCTGCCATTGCAGCATTTCCTCAGGCTTCGGTAACCACTTCACATCAAACCCAATTTTTTTAAGTAAAAACTTCTTTAGCCACGTTGGGAATTTTTTGAGATGGGAAAAAACCATTGAACTCGCGACACTGTTACCGACAACGCGCTACATTCGGATGTGTTCGGCTGTTCTCGGGATGTACTCTGTTTTAATGTATTTCCGATATGTCAGTGAGTGATGGCAAAGTATTCTGTATGTGTTTTGTTTATTATGACGATTCACAAAATACACTGGTCGTTCAAGTTTTCACTTCTGTCGGCACTCCCGCAGTGCCACTGTTTTTTTTATGTCACATCAGAGTTTTAAATCGCCGCACCGGCCTCGCCTAGCCTGACGGCAGTAGGTTCTAATAAAATTCGTGGCGCCAAAAGTGCGTTGAGTGCAAAAGTTCTGTCGGGGACCGCTATTCAGAGCTGTTTTGTTGGGTTCCCTACGGGAGTAAGAAATATATTCTGCAAAAATCGATGTTTTGATAATGCGACGTTACATAATGTTTTTACGACGTCTTTTTTGTTCGCTGTTTCTTTATATCGATAACCTTACATCGAACCCTTGTTTCTTCGACGTTTGTTTGTTCGAAGTAACGTTACTTCGAAAATATTTAGTCAACACATTTTTCTACGAAATAATGATACATGATGCAAGTTTCTATACGTCATTAGTGACGTAGTGCGAGCAAACGATGACACGCTTGTTTGTATTGAAAGTGTTGACAATGTCGAGTCTACAACTCATCATATTTCTGCATGCATTTTTTCCGCACATGAACCGTCTCCTTAACATTTGATGCACTGTCTTTCATTAGAATCATAACGAAAAGTCATAAACTCATAATACACGTGCTGTTTTTACATGCCAAATACATCACGTGTATCATTTTAATTAAGTATCATTCTGTTATTCTAAAAATGTTAATAAAAATTGTCTTTGAAATCTGTTTGAAGCACGAGGGACATAGACAATTATTGATGTTATGATTAGGCTGTTTACAGAGTTGCCTTGGTCATAAAATATAAAGGGATTAGGAATGAATTTATGACCGATGATATTGGCAAAAGACTGCTTCGTTGATCTAGCGTAATGCTGAGAGTGGGTTTGTTCCCTGGGTCGTTTCATTAGGAATTTCTAAGTGGCATTCCAAATCCTGGTTTTAAAAGTAGCTCATGGGTTCGAATCTAGGCAGACGCTTTACTTTGTGTAGGTACCTAATTTATGTTATCACCACTGCTCCCAAAACAGTGAAGAAAAACATTGTGAGGAAACCAAAAATTCGATGACTGGTAACATCCACCAACCCGCACTGGGCCCGCGTAGTAGATTACAGCCCACTCCCTCTCAAAGAGAGGCCTGTGTCCCAGCAGTGGGAACATTATAGGCTGATGATGCTTATGCCTTAGTAGGTATCGATATGAGAAAAGCATACCTACTGGAAGGCTCATGAAATTATGAAAACCTTCATTACTCGTCTTAGAATGACATCTATTTTACAGCTGTTGGTCTCTACAGATTGCCGTTTCATGACATACTAGAATTAAACATAACTGGCGAAATGTGGGTGTACCTACCTGTGGCGGCATCTACAACGCCATATGTGAACTACGCACAACACTGCCCTCACGCAAAAATCCTACATCGCGCAAGCAGAGTTTACCGCGCAACTGGCATAAACATATACAGCGTACCGACATATTGATGTCAGGACGTTGTAACTGCCCGATGCAATCATCGGGCAGTTTGCCGACCAGACACAACACCCGACTGGTCGGAGGACCCTCCCTTTTCTATAGAGGATGAGTGAACTTTACACCCTGTTCCTCATACCTCTATATTCTTCTGCCTACACCTTCGGGGAACATAAGAGTGATATTTAGTTTTCATCACAACGAAGCGCAGTTCTTAAAGACGTCACTCGGTAAGATGCCAACAATTTGGGACATAACATGACAGATACTAAGCTGTCCATCGCAAAATATGTCCAACTTTCTCCTTCACTGGGTAAATAGTAGTTCTTCCTGTTTGTAATGAAATTGTAATTTAACTTTTAATACACTATATACTAAAATAAAAGACTAACTAACTTACAATACAAATAAATAAAAATAAAAAAAGCAAAGGACACTTAGGCGTCGAAGTATTCGTCCGCATCGCTGTCATCCGGAAACGTGCCCAGAAGACTGGCAGCATTGCCCCGTTGAATGGCAATGCTAATTCTTTGGCCAAAGAACGACCCAGCCCTCTGGTCACGTAAAGTATCGACCAGCCGACGAGACCGACTTTTAATTATATTTATGTCTGCATACATTAATTTATTTGTCGCGTAATAGAAACGAAAAAATTTGGCGTAAGTGGAGGATATAAGATATCGTATGAAATTACAACTTTCAAAGCTTTAGGCACCATGACTTTTTTATTATTTGCTAAGATCCTGCACTTAACGTCATTCGAAGAGAAATCAAGTTACAAAACTTGTCAAAAAATGTCGCCATTTTAAATCTAAAAGCTGCATTCTTTCCCGCGCTATTTTCAATCTAACGAAACAAATATCATCTGGCTAGCTGTTTCTCAACAATGTTGGGGTCGGCTATCAGTCTAGCCGGACCTGAATATCAGTATTTTACATGGAGCGACTGCCTATCCGACCTCCACAACCCAATTATTGGGTAACACGATACCCTAAGACTACGTAAGACTGGTTGTCAGACTTTCGGGCTTCTGACTACCCGTAACAACTGTCAAAGATCTACGAATGACAGCCCGGGAGTGACGGGACCAACGGTTTAACGTACTTTCCGAGTCACAGAATGGTCTCGCTCGATATGTAATGGCTGTTGACCCATCCGCGGCAAAAAAAACAAACGTCAAAATAGTTTTAAACATACCAAGCAACTATTTGAAAAAAAAGTCAACTATTCAAATAATTTCACCTTTTCCCAGTATATTCTCAGGACGTACAGACGCCAGCACATCAACCTACTACAATCTGTCAAATTTCTCCAATAGATTTTCAACTTTATCACTAAATTATAAGGTTCAAAGTTGATTAGGAAAATTTGACAGTTTCGGGTAGGTTGATGTGCTAGCGTCTGTACCATAAACAACGGCTAGTAACAATCGCGTCTATCTTGGATTCATTCCAAGCGCGTTCGTTTTATAAATTGCATGTCAAAACTTTAAGTATTTTGATAAGAGACTATTATATGAATTGATTGAGATAGTTATTGTAGCAGCTGATATTTGATGTATTACTTCCTGGTTCTTGTTTTGGTATGCAACTGGATTAATGTTTTGGTTAATTCGAGTTATGCCAGCACCATTTTGTCTTAACTGAATATTCTTAACCGGCAAGCAGCGCGGTTCGCCGATCAATAGAAACAATAGAAAACCTTATTGTGTCTCATTAGCGGAGCTTGACAGATTAAAGAAGTCGTACCAAGGGGTATCGTTATCAAGGGGTACCCAGTTACTGGGAAATAGTAACTGGGTTGTGGAGGTCAGATAGGCAGTCGCTCCATGTAAAATACTGGTATTCAGCTGCATTCTATTAGACTGGAAGCCGACCCCAACATAGTTGGGAAAAGGCTAGACAGATGATGATACCTAATGATTCTTAAGGAGGTCTGTTTGATTAGGTACTTTTTGCTAGCATCTGTAATTGGATAGATGGCGCTGTATCGGCAGTGACCGGTAGTGACAATGGACATCTCCAAATCACCATAAGTGTGTTAGCTGAAATCTCTCATGCATATGCCAGTAATGACACTCGCTACGACTATGAGATCACAGCTATGCTGCTGGACGGTAGAAATAGGTACGATGGGAGCACTTCCCCATACGAGCTCCCACATCACAAAGAGCTCCTAGTTACTTAAGACTAAAATCATCATCTTCATCATCTGCCTGCCTTTTCCCAATTACTTTGGTGTCGGCTTCCAGTCTAACCGGATGCAGCTGAATACCAGTATTTTACATGGAACGACTGCCTATCTGACCTCCACAACCCAGCTATTGGGTAATATACGATACACCTTGGTAAGACTGGTTGTCAGACTTACGGGCTTCTGACGACCCGTAAAGAATGTCAAAGAACCATGAATGACAGCCGTGACCAACGGCTTAACGTGCTTTCCGAGGCACGGAGGGGTCTTGGTCGTCTTAGTATGTAAAGATGGTCACCTATCCACGGACCGTGCGGCTGTTATTAGTTAGCCACAAGCCCCTCTAACGCTTAAGACTAAAATACAAAACAAAATATCTCTTGTTGTTTTCCCCAAACTAAGAACAGCGTAAACAGCTACATTATACGTCATACATAAACATTGCTTTGCCTACCTTCATAATGACTTAGCGCGATATAAATAGTTTTATAATTAAACCACAGCGGAGCGGCGCAGATTTCAAAGAATTAGCAATAAATGTTCGATACGCAGTGAAAACTGTTTACATTTTCTTTGCAGCTGGATTTTTTTGGGAGTCATCGAGTGTTTTGGTTCCCACGGTGCAGCTTTTAAAATCCACTCGCTTTGTGACCATGCTCATTGAAGGGATTATTTTTAACGGAGGGATGTTTAGCCATGAACTGCGTACACGGCTGGGCAGTGTAAGGTTTCTTCTGCATATTGGACTCATTTTCAATATGTTATGCAGACGTTAAGCGATTATTAATACTATTACTACTATTGGGATTATTATCTCATTTATTCAATTAAATACATTACCAGTCGACAGCGATGCGGATGAATTTTTCGACGCTATATTTTACTTTTTGTATAGTTTTAGTTAAGTTAGGTTTTAATTTTGTTATTTTTATTAATTAAATACCATATAAATTATATTTTTAAATATTAGGTCCTTACATATGAAATTGGCGTTTTTCGTACTGGCCACTTTAATCACGAATTTCTCCTCTTTGGTAAGGAATTCCAAATTCAAATTTGTACAGCTATTTACTCATGTATTTGTGCTTCGATGACCGTCATTCATTTGTTTTTTTTCTTCTGTTTTTTCTGTTTGCGTCACTCATTTTACAAAATGGAAAATTTAAAATATCGCATTATTTACGAGTACGAGTTCCGCCGTGGCACTAGTGCTGCGGAAACGACTCGAAGGGTGAATGATGTGTATGGCGGTCATGTTGCAAAAGAAAACACAGTTCGTTTTTGGTTCCAACGTTTTCGTTCTGGAAATTTCGACCTGCAGAACAAGCCCCGTGGACGGCCTGAGACCCAAGTTGATAATGGAGAATTGAAGGCTATTGTGGAAGCGGACCCATCGCAAACCACGTCCGAGTTAGCTGCAGGCTTCGATGTTAGTGATAAAACTGTTTTAATTCACTTGAAGCAAATTGGGAAGATTAAAAAGCTTGAAAGGTGGGTACCTCACGAATTGACTGAAGCAAACCGGCAAACGCGCGTCGACTGCTGCGTTACATTACTGAACCGGCACAACAATGAAGGTATTTTAAACCGAATCATTACCTGTGATGAAAAATGGATTCTTTACGATAATCGGAAGCGCTCAGCGCAATGGTTGGATCCTGGCCAGCCAGCCAAATCCTGCCCCAAGCGAAAATTAACCCCAAAAAAGTTACTTGTAAGCGTTTGGTGGACTAGTGCCGGTATTGTTCATTACAGTTTTCTCAAATCTGGCCAGACTATTACAGCTGATGTCTATTGTCAGCAATTACAAACCATGATGGAAAAGCTAGCGGCTAAACAACCAAGGCTGGTCAATCGCTCCACGCCACTGCTGCTTCACGACAACGCCAGACCACACACTGCGCAACAGACGGCTACCAAATTAGAAGAGCTTGAATTGGAATGTCTTAGACATCCTCCGTACTCCCCGGACCTTGCTCCAACAGATTACCATTTTTTTCGCAATTTGGATAACTTTTTGCAAGGGAAAAAATTCAACTCAAAGATTTTATTGATTCCCGTCCGACTGGTTTTTTTAGTAAAGGGATCAATGAACTACCTATAAGATGGCAAAAGTGCATTGAAAACAATGGTTCATACTTTGATTAATTAAATATATTATATTAAAAAATATTCGACTTTTTGTTCCTTCCATACAAAACGCCAATTTCATATGTAAGGACCTAATATTAGAATATAAAAAAATATAAAAACATTTAAAAATATAAAAAATAGTAGCCCACCGGTATCGGGAACAGGGTCCAAGCTACCGGCGGTCAGGGCTCCAGAGAGAGGAACCTCCTGATAATGCGAGCCGTGTCCAGAAGTACTGCTTTCTGAATCAAGCCCATGATCCAGCTGCCCAACGAGAGCCTTCTCAGGTGTTGGTCGAGGCTCTTGGTTATCAATCCATCTGTAACGACTATCGGCACAATGATTGCTAAGTCAACATCCCACATGTCGACAACCTCGGGAGCCAAGTCAAGATACTTGATTTGTTTATCTATTGGGATTATTATTGGTCCCTCGCCTGATATCTCTTGGGTTGTGCCGGGTTGCATGCCGTGCCGTGAGATTTATTTTAACGGTCCACCTTATCTGTGACCTCCCGCGTGCCCTATTACTTTGGTCTACTCTTGCCTGCACCACTAGACTATCTATGGAGGCATTAGGTGTTGAATAGAAGTGGCCATAGAATACATCCCTGGCGGACACCTGCACTGGGATGGAATCTATCAGCGACGTGGTCGTCTGTTTGCACTGGTACTGTTTCTCCTTTCTTGGAGTTCTTCAAGAAGGTGCACAAAGTAAACACTTTGTGCACCTTCTTGAAGAACTCCCACACCACTCTCACACAATTAAACACTTGTGCCCTTTTCCAATAGTGTATTTACACAAGGTTGGCCATTTTATAGAGTCAAATGCTTTGAGAAAAATGATGTTGATTGATTGTTGTTGAATTGTTGTTGAGCAAAGCATGTGTTGATCGGCTTGTTGAATTCTCATCCCTTTTCGATGATCTGACGAGCAATGAGAATCTGTTCCCGGTTTCCTTTTCCGTCTTTTATATTATTTTCATAATAATCTTATTGGTGCTGAAGATTAAATTATGAAAATACTTACTGTGGAAATTGAAGTGTTCGAATTCGAACTGAAAGATCGGAAAATGCCAAAATGAATAATATGAATTTGCCAAATCATAACGAGTAAGCTAATCATCAATGATCGTTTTGCTATGTTTACCTTTGCTTTGCATTAGGAAAAAAATTGCATAGGTACACGGAAACTATAGCTGAAAATAGAACTTTGTTCAGTTCTGCGTAGATTCTTTAAAAAAAGGTGATTTTTGCACGATTTGCGTAGATTGATCTTGTGACTTGATGTTATTAGCTGTACCTACCTACTTATCTAACCTACCTATGAATGGAACAAAGATTTTTGCGATTTTCCATGCAAAACAGATTGTGTTGTGAGATGATCTCATCGGATAATGCCTGAAGTTTATTTTAATGCCCGCTTTGCAATCGATGGATGAAGTCAAAATTGTTTTGGTTTTCGTTTTGCTCCACATTTTAGCGAGATCCAATAATCAACTAATTTTGTTTTTGTACTGTGTTATGTAAGACAATATTTTGGCGAAGCAAAATAAATTTACAAAACATTTGAAGGCTAATTCTGGTATATTTAAAACAGTTTAAAATGTGGTAGCAATGTAATCTCAGCGACATTGACAAAAACTTGTCGAAAATACACTTCTATAGGATTGGAGGAATTTTTGACAGAGTGAGAGCATTGAGACAGATTACTGAGGCTAGTATGTTAATGTCCTTAAAAATACGGGAAATGCCCCTCTGATCTGAAATTTTGCAGGAATCGTCGACAATTTTACACTATGATCTTCTAATCTCCTAGAGCAAAAAGTTCCAAAACTTTTGGCATTCACCAACCCGTACTGGGCCCGCGTGGTGAATTACAGGCTGCACCCAACTTCTTCCCACAGAGGGGTGGCCTGTGTCCCAGCAGTGGGAACGTTATAGAGGCTGTTTATGCTCAACGCGTGATGGAGATTTTTAGACAGGTTTTGTTTCTGTTAGAAATGTTTTATTTTCTCATCTTGCTCTATCTGCATAATGCTCATAATATTATAAATAATTTAATTGCGTGGCCAGGGATGGGGCTGGCTCGTTCTTTGGCCAATGAATTAGTCTGCCAGAATTAGTACTGCCAGTCGTCTGGGCACGTTTCTGGATGACAGCGATATGGACGAGTACTTCGACGCATAAGTGTTCTTTTTGTTTCGTATTTAATTTCCTATTAACCTAGTTGCGAAAATCGTAAGAAAATTTGTATTTCGCGGACTACCTTGGCGCTTCCCGGTCAGTGGGTCGTCTTAGGGGCGCCCCCTTAAACAGTAGTACTTACCGCTATTTAACAAATAAATATATTCAGGGTTGTTGACCCACACAGGCCACACACAATTACATCAAACGAAAAGAAAACGTTGACATTTACAATTCACATAAAGTAGAATGAGGCTTATTATTTCTTTCTATCACTGCCAAATGTTAGAAGTATTAATGTAAATAATAGTTTAATTGAACTTTTTATTGAGATGTTTTTATTGTGTCGTGGCTAAAGAGGGGTTCGTGGCTAAATAATAACAGCCGCACAGGGCCCTACCTAATTCACTATGACCTCTTCAAAGCCACGTCAATTCCTTAGTTATGTCGTGGTTTATTATTATTATTATGAGCCTGTTATGTCCCACTGCAGGGCAAAGGCCTCCCTTCCGTCTTTCCACATTCTCCTGTCTCTTGCTACATCTGGCCAATCCTTTAGATAGGCGTCCAATTCGTCAAATGAATGGAGAAAAACTAGAATTTGTTGATCAAACGGTTTTTCTGGGAATCACGCTAGACGAGAAATTGCAATGGGGACCTCACATAACATCTCTTGCGGGGCGGCTCAGCTCGGCCGCTTATGCTGTTAGGAAGATAAGACAGTTAACAGATGTAAAAACCGCGCGTTTAGTGTATTTTAGCTACTTTCACAGCATTATGTCGTACGGCATTTTACTATGGGGTCGAGCTGCTGACATTGAATCCATCTTTATTTTGCAAAAGAGAGCTGTCAGAGCCATTTATAATCTACGTCGCCGCGAATCTCTCAGGGAACTATTTAAAAGGATTAATATTATGACGGTACCTTGCCAATTCATTTATGAAAACATTATGTATGGAAGAAAAAATCTACATCTTTTTAATAAAATAAGCGATAGACATAACTTTAATACAAGAAATAAAGATAAAATACATCAACCATTTTTCAGATTAGCCAAAGTACATACATCTTTTATGGGGTACTGTGTCAAATGTTACAATAAAATACCTTGTGATTAGGAATTAAATGAAAGAAAATTTAAAACTCACATTAAACGTACACTTTGTTAACAAGCATACTATAAATTAGAAGATTATATCCAAGATAAGAACGCTTGGAAACATGCTGGTCCTGCTCCATAGGACAATCTAGAGTCTAGACAAAATCAAACTGGTTGCTAATTTAATTGTTATTTTTTTTTTATTCGTTTTGTCATTCATTACTCACACCCTGACTTATTACTTGTATTTTTTTTTATTAAAATTGTTTTGCTTGTACCATGTTTGTAAATATGTGAGCACCATGTATCTATCAGATAATTAATTTATATGTCATGGTTTCGTTTTTAATTCTTTTACCTGTGGTATAGTAATTTTATTTTAGGTGCATCGTCCTCACATGTTATTATTTAATTAATGTACCCATGCAAAATATTGTACCTAAAACATTTTAAAAGAGTAACGGTGGAGTTTCTTGCCCATTCTTCTCCATACGAAAACTACCTTTTGGAATGGGCGACTAGAATCAATTCTATTTTAAGATATTTTTTGACGTTCAAAAGTGCCTTTTATGTGCCTATTTGAAATAAATGCTTTGACTTTGACTTTGTCACGCCATCTCTTTCTGGGCCTACCGCGTCGGCGATTCCTGTTGTTCGGAACCCAGTCAGTGGCTACTTTTGCCCAATTCTGTTGCGACATGCGGCAGATGTGGCCTGCCCAATTCCACTATAGTTTGGCGGCTGTGTTGCCGTGGTTGGTGGCATGTTTGTATTGTGTCGTGTGGTTGTCGTGGTTTGATCTGTCAAAATACATGTTGTTCGAACGCTTGACATTTTGATTTCTTGCCATAAACAAGACACGATGTTGACGTGGTTTGCACGTGGTAAGATTTCGCGGGGAATAATACAGAATTGGGGCCCAGGGCGATCTTCAAGGTTAAGCAACGCTTGCCGAGGTCGGTCTGTGGATAGGTAATCGTCCATTAGATACTGAGAGCCTTCCATACCTCGGAAAGCATGTTAAGCCGTTGATCCCGGCTGTCATTCATAAATTTTTAACGGTCGTTACGGGTACCGTAAGGAGACCGAAAGTCTGACAAACAGTCTTACCAAAGATCGCGTATTCGTGTTAACCAGTAACTGGGTTGTGGAGGCCAGATTGGCAGTTGTTCCATGTAAAATACCACGGAACAGACGAGAAATAAATGAAAGAATTTGTTATAAGTAGTCCGCTCGGAACTAGTTGGCCGCTGAGGTGGGGACAGGGGTGAGGCGGCGGTTCGCAACGCACGTACTGAGTAATGCGCCCCCGCCCCTCCGTCCCACCGCTCACATACCTAAGGCGCGGCCAACTAGTTTCGCGCGGACTATGAGGGCAAACACCGTGACGAAACAAGGCGACGGACGTGACAACCAACAGCCAGAAACAAGTGACGTATGCATACGCGCATGTCGCTTGGGACTTGGGACAATGTCTGCCAAATATTAGAATATCTCAGTTTAAATGAATGTTTTATTGCGAATTCTTTATTAAGTCGTTCACTGAAACCAAAAGATCTTGGTGGCATGATCGTTAAAATCTTTTAACAATTTGGTTAACCATTGTTTCTCTAGAATACGAACGTTGTAATAAGTGGTACAGGTTGTCGGTAAGACAGTTTTCAGTCTTAAATAATGGATACCTAATGTTAAAAACCAAGTGGGCACTCGGACCCCATGGCCATAGTGTTTCAACCCCAAATGGCTCGGATTAGCGGCTATGTCGTCACTTTGGCCATTTCCGAACATATATCTCCCAAAAAGATTGGAATATTTTCGCCGTTTGAGGTTTTCCGCACCTGCAGCAGCCGCCTGCACACTAAAGGCCTGCCTAACTTCCAGGACAATATGGTAATTCCGTCCTATCGTCGCGTGGCAGGCCGTTGGGTCCTAAAACAGCTGGCTCCCCGGTGGTGCCAAAAGCACGACAGATGTTTAATGCTGGCGTGCCGTGGTATTCGGCTTGCACTCTTACTGCAAGATAGGCCATGGTGTCTGAGGTAGTCATCACTCCCTGGCTTGGTTAACGCCATGCTGAGGGATGAGAGGTCCTGGGCGGCAGTCGCCTCGTTCTGCGAACACGTCATGTCCCAGAAGGAGGCGGCGGAGCGTGCGCGGGAGGAAGATCCTCACGCGGCATTGCTCCGAAGGCGGAGGAGGGGTCGAAGAAGACGTCAGTTTGACAGTCATCTCCGACTCCTCCCAGATGGAGGCCAGCAGGCAACAGGTGCGGGGGCACCTTTGCCTGCATTGCACAGGCCTCCATCAGTGTTGGACGGGAATGGCCAGGTGCTCCCGGCTATTCCCGTAGCCCCCCAGCCTGGGGGGCATGCGGGGCCCGCCAGCTAGGCGGGCATGCGCTGGGAGGGTTGTGGAAGTAAAGGCTGAGCCGGTTTCCCATGGCCCTCCCATCACGGCGATGTGGGAACACCGCTGAGTTTTAGTGGGTATACTGTCGGTGTCATTCCGACAGGAGTCCCACATACCCCGTCTCGTCCCCCACGAGCGGGGATGCGTAACGCATTTCTCAGCGAAAAAAAAAAAAAAAAAAAAAAAAAAAATGGTGTCTGAGGTAGTCGACAACTCATCGCACTGGCAGCGATACGGAACCCCTCAAGGAGCGCCCAGCGCAGACAAGTAGTATGTAACTCCGCACTGGCAGCGATGTGGAGCTCAAGGAGCGTCCAGATGTAGTAGACAAGTAGTGAGTATGTGACTTCCATGTCGATTAGATTCAGAATGATTATTTATGTGGCAACACCAAGCGGTGACGGTTGAGAAGCGATCAAGGAAGGCGCGATCGATTCGTTCACTTGGTTTTGGAGCGAGCTAGGGTTCGGGCGAACTAGAGTAGCGGAGTCTAGCATAACCATAATCACTGCTGTGACACAGGCCTCCTCTCTGTGAGAGGGAGTCAGCCGTAATCTACCACGCGGGCCCAATGCGGGTTGGTAGATGTCACGTCTTCAAATTTTTTGTTCTGGGGACATGCCGGTTTCCTCAGGATGTTTTCCTTCACCGTTTTGAGAGCAGTGGTGATGAAAATTTTTAAATAAAGTAATGCCTAGGTTCGAACCTACGACCACTTGGCCCCCACTTCTCTGAGTCTAGAATTCTAGATAATTTTTGTTGTAGATGGTTGATTGTAGGCAGTTGTAAAGGGTGTTTGTAATTGTATTACTATAATTTTCTTACATTACAAAACTTTCTCCATTTAAAAAAAATGTGAAATAAACAAGTGTCTGTTATGTATTTTAAGATAACTGAAGATTGCTCCGAAAATACTTCGAGTTTGTTTTAATTCTCGTGCGCACCGTTTTGTTTGACGTTTCCCCGTGTTTGTGTTGCAATGTTATAAAATTATGCAATGGCTGGCTCGGGATCGGGTTTCAGACTTTTAACCGAGAATTTTCGTCCTTCTTTACGACTTTTCTTCTTCTCTTCCAGTACGAACTATACGAGAACAGCAATGTAATTGCGTAACACACTATCATTCTCAATTTAAATCATTTTGAAGGATATTGCCAATCCATTGCTTCATATGTTCGAAAAAATTGTCTGCTCAACAACGTAAATAACACAACGAATGTTGTTGAACTGTCAAAATAAAAGTCATTGCTAATGTTAGTGTGTTAAGTACGCATTTATGGCGCTGAATCTTGCGTGGTTAAAGGGACAGGGAAAATGAAAAGAAAAAGAGTTAAGGCTGATTTAGATAGGGTAGGTAAGTAACGGACTCCAAACTCGAGACAAATCAGTGCCGACCCGATATTTACCTAGTGTAAATTGAATTTGGAGTCAGTAGTACTGACTCCACTGACTCCAAATCCAATTTACACTAGGTAAATATGAATATCGGGTCAGCACTTGATGGGAAATCATCAAATGACCCCTCTCGCTCTGGGTGGAGCGGAAGGGAGTGTCAGACTCTTACTGACTAAGACCCATCCGTGTTCCTTCCTTAGTAATTTATGTTCCGGAGTAGAGGTAACCCTTTCGGACAATCCCGCATCCCCGGCAGGCTTCGGCCCTGGCAGGCCCCTTTCTTTTCGCTCTCTCTGAGGCGCGCGTGGAACACGTACGCGCCGTCCGGCACGGGCCTGGTCCTGATCGGATGGTGAGCTACCCATAACGCTCCGCCCGCAGGCCCGCGCCTACGGTGGCCGGGAGTCGTCACGCGGCTCCCGACGCCCGGAGCGTCTCCCGCGGCGGCTGGGGCGTGAGGCTCTCTCCCTCAGCCATCCCGCCACCTCCTTCGCTAGCATGACTGCTTCGCAGAAGGAGGTGACTGCCTCCCACTACTTACCCTGTCTAAATCAGCCTTTAACCTTTCGTATGAACGTAGATCTACACGAGACACAATGGCTTTTTAATTGTGTCTGTAATTACGGCATTCAACCGGTTAAAGCTCATTGTTGATTGCACTTTTCCTCAAAAGTTACGTAAAAACTTCTCTATCGTTCGACAATAATATGAAACAGATACACGAGCCATCACTCCCGCTACTAAAAACATTTTAACATTAGTATTTTGAGAAACATTTACATCTTTCTACGAAACTTGCGCATTCTATTATTATTTTTATGTTCCTATGGTAGGACTCACAGATTGTACGATTTTTTTTAACATACATTACATACATAGTATGCATAAATATATAAGCTGTCACGCCCTTTATGCCTGGAGGCTCTTATTTGGGTGGTAAGTTTTTGTTTACATTTTTATCGGAATAAAAAGTATTTTATGTTTTAATCCTGGTTATAAACTATCTTTGTGCCAAATTTCATCCAAATCCGTTCAATAGTTTTTGTGTGAAAGAGTAACAAACATCCATCCATCCATCGTCACAAACTTTCGCGTTTAAAATATTAGTAGGATATGTATTATAATAATAATAATAAACTAAAATAAATAAAGTGGAGCCCTAACCACCGGTAGCTTAGACCCTGCTCCCGACACCGGCGGACTACTATTTTTTTATATTTTTAAATGTTTTTTATACTTATTTTTATATTTTAAGAAATATTTAAAAATGTAATTGAATATGTACATAGATAAATAAACGGAATAATAAAAAAATGCCGAAAAAAAAGTCGAGCCTTTTTCTATTACTCGATGTGTGATAAGAAAAATCTTTATTTGTAATTTAATGTAGTACCTTCTACACGTACTACTGCCACGCTGGGGAAGGCCAAAGAAACGATAGATGGACTGTGCGAATGATGACTTGGTAAGAAAGGGGGTGACTACCGAGATGACGACTAATAGAGAATTATATGGAAGAAAAAGACACGTTGGGCCTCCAGAAATAAACTGGATTAAGGGCAAAAGAATGTTATTAATAATGATGATGACTACAAGCGAAAAACAAAAAGAAAATACAATGCAAAAGATCAGCTGTCATTCATCTACACGCAATTTATATAAGTTCTGAAATACAAGATAAAACACCAAGGTGTAGACAGCAGGAAACCAGACGAAAATAAAGCAATATAGAATTGTCACAGGAAAATGTTCATAAAAACAATATTATCATTATATTTTTAAACGTTTTTACGGAGAAGTGAATAAATCAGGGAGACTAATACGTTACATATTCTAGGCGGTAGGGCTGGCAACACAGAGAAATGGATTTGCTAAAACTACAACATAAGCGATTTGTGTACTAATTAAAAAAAAAAATTTACAGATTGGGTCAAGATCAAAATCAAAAGTGAGAGTGAACAGGCTTCTTCTGGGTAAGCTCGCTCCATCGTCGACTTTGTCTCTGTCACCTGTGACCTAGACTAGAGTCAAGAGCAAGCCCATTTCAAATAGAAAAAAAAAGTCATTTATTCAAACTAGGCTTAGAATCAGCACTTTTCAAACGTAGGTACCTAAAAACCTCTCTTTTAACCTCGGTCTCATCTGATGGAAAGTGATGAATGAGACTTTGTTATGAAACCACCTTGACAGAGGAAGAAATAGTTGCCTTTAATAATGCTGTAATTTCTCTGGTCCGAAATACTTAAGCCAAGATTAAATCCCAACGTGCTTTTCCCCTCTTTCTGATTCACAGACAATTGTTGAAAAAAGTTGTAAAAATGTTAATTTGCCACAAGTTTAGTTTTGAGTTACCTGCAAATCAGTAGAGTGGAAGCATGCGTGGACATACATAGTATATAGGTACTTCATACTTTCCAACCCTTATTCTGTACCTATTACGGAGTCTCATTAAAGCCGTAAGTCGCTCTCAAACGGTGAAGAAAAACATCATGAAGGTCTGGCATGTCCTAGAACCAAAAATTCGAAGACATGTGTCATCTACCAACCCACTGGACCCGCGTGCTGGAGTAGGGCACATCCTCTCACCGAGGCCTCCTTCCTGTGTCCCAGCAGTGGGAACAATATTCGGTTTAAAGATTCTTTATTTATTCTTCGGTAATAATATTACCGACCTTGTTACTTTCTACAACATATTAGTTAGTTCCACCACATTTTCCCATTTCAGCCACTGTGACAGATTAGTTTATGGCAGTATAAATGCGATTTAACTAAATGCTAAATAACTTTCTTCTCAAATCGAAATCAGTCGTCTAAAACCACAGACAACCCTGAACTACAGACTCTATGCGTAACTCAAACGTTTTTAACCTGACATTGACCTTCACGGACGCCATTTTAAATCGACCAAAATACGTGGGAAAAGTTTAATGTAATTGCGTAGCTCGGTACTCGGTTTTGAGGTTAGACTTTTCGATTTTTTAAAAGTTTTTATTGGTTTTGAAAAGCTGTCTAGCTTGTGCGATTCAAAATAAATTGTTAACTCATTTACATGTAGTGATTTGGTGAATTAGCAATCTATAGGTACCCTATGTCTACTGATATTATAAAGAGATATTTGTGAGTGTTTATGTAAAGAGTAGGTAATCTTTTTCTTTCACTTATGGGAAGCTACATTATCCTATGTGTCATAGGCTACATTTCTTACACGTGGACGATGTCGCGGGCAGAAGCTAGTTACTTTTAGAATGATTCTAAAATCTTGAAAGACTTGAAAGACTGCAGCCCTCACTCACTCCCTCCCTTCATATTGACGGGGATACATAATCCATTGCTTTATTTGTTGAAAAAATTCGTCTTTTCGACAGAGTTAATAACGCAATGAGTATTGTTGAACTGTCAAAACATCGCAATCGCGAATAAATTATTATCAACTGTCTATACAAAACTTCAGTAGGTACCTACTCGACCCAAATGTATGGGAGGGCTGATAATTTTTTCGCGAATACGATGTTGATCCCATGGAAAAAGATGTTCAGTTTGATGGTCTGTACCCTTAAATACATATACAGCTTTCATATATCCTGTATAGAAAAAAAAACACAGTGGCAATGGCACTCCGGGAGTGCCGACAGAAGTGAAAACAAAACACAAACAGAATACTTTGCCATCACTCACTGACATATCGGATATACATTAAAACCGAGTACATCCCGAGGACAGCCGAACACATCCGAAGCGGTGTCAGTTACGGTAACAGTGGCGCAAATTCAATGGTTTTTTCCCATCTCAAAAAATTGCAAACGCGCCTAAAGAAGTTTTCACTTCAAAACAACTGACAAGAATGTAGAACTTGGGAAAAGTCAAGAACGATATACCTAAGTGGTTTATTGGCACTTCTACGATGGCATGGGGGCTTGGCACAAACTTACCTACTTCTGTTAATTTGGTCGCGTCTAATCGCACTGTGACGCTATTTTGTTAAGCTTAGAATAAACGCGGAAACCACATGGATAAAATGAATTTTAAATATTGTTTGTAGATCTGCTCCTGGATCTGGATGTAGATGTGCCCTCTGCAGCAGAATGACAGATGAGCAACATCCCGGCATAGCAAAATCCCAGATTAGCAAAGTCAAAAGTCAAAGCATTTATTTCAAACAGGCACATAAAAGGCACTTTTGAACGTAAAAATTTACATTAAAAAAATAGAATTGATTCTATTCGCCCCTTACAAAAGTTAGTTTTCGTATGGAGAAGAATGGGCAAGAAACTCCACCAGAAGGACAGATTAAGTCAAAGTTACTGCTGCACTCTGACACGTCACAAAAATAATTTGGTAATCAACTATTAACTTTAAAATCAATCAGTTATTTAATTTTTATGTCAAAATGTGCAATGCTTTCAATAAGTCACGTTTTGGACTGCGTTTCAATATTGTCAATTTAAGTATGTAAATGATTCATTTGTTGCCTATTTTTAAATGACCTCTCTGAGTACGTCAATTAGTATGTATGTAATTATACTTCATGTGCCTTTCAAACCAAAATAAATCTAAAGTGAAAGTGAGTTTATATGAAGGGCGTAATCTTCAGAACTGCTTATCCGATTCCGATTTTTTTACACTACTTAATAGAAACTACAGCTACATATTGCTGAGTATCATATCATACATAATCAGCCTATAATGTTCCCACTGCTGGGACACCTCCTTCTCTCTGTGAGAGGGAGTTACCCGGAATCCACTACGCGGGCCCAGTGCGGGTTTGTAGAAATCACATGGCTTCGAATTTTTGGTTCTAGGACATGCCGGTTTCCTCACGATGTTTTCCTTTACCGTTTTGAGAGCAATGGTGATGAAATAATTGACACAAAGTAAAGCGCCTGTCAGGGTTCAAACCTACGACCTATATCTCGTAAGTCGCGGTCATGTTACCAAGTGAAGTTAAATCAACACAAATTTCACGCAGACGAAGTCACGGGCAGAAGTTAGTTACTTATACATTATACATACATAATATGTGCCTTTAAGTCTGTGCTAAATAAATGTATAAATCTATCTTTATTTTTTTTACATACCTACCTAAACAAAACGCTATTCAAGGAAATGCACCACCCACTACATTCACCACGCTTCAAACCAGGTTGGTGACCGTCCATTCATTCCCCTCGAAACAGAATTTCAACGCAATTTCAAAACACTCACATTTTTTAATATCCTGGCATTCCGATCTATTCTAAAAATGCTACAATCAAAACTAACGCACGAACCGTCAGAGAAAATAACACTTTCAACTAGAAATAGCTAAGTATTTCATAATCAGCCTATAATGTGCCCACTGCTGGGACACAGGCCTCCTCTCTGTGAGAGGGAGTGGGCCGTAGTCCACCACGTGGGCCCAGTGCGGGTTGGCGGATGTCAGACGCCTCTGAATTTTGTTTCCTGAAGATGTTTTCTTTCACCGTTATGAGAGCAGTGGTGATGATAAAAATATACCATCAGCCCAGGCCTTTACTGCTCACCTATTAAATTCAAGCTTACCCATTGGGGAACTACGTTATGATGACGTATTGTTTTTGAAGTGAAAAGTTTTTTAAGCGCGTTGGTAATTTTTTTAGTTGGGAAAAAACTATTGAATTCGCGCCACTGTTACCGTAACCGACACCGCTTCGGATGTGTTCGGCTGTCCTCGGGATGTACTCGGTTTTAATGTATTTCCGAAATGTCAGTGAGTGATGGCAAAGTCTTCTTATACGACGATTCAAAAAATACACACGTAATTGTTCAAGTTTTCATTTCTGTCGGTACTCCCGGAGTGCCACTTTTTTTTTTCAATGGACTTCAACAAAACATAAATCAATCTCAGCTGCCAAGGAGTATGACTTTACCCAGTGACTGGGTTGTGGAGGTCAGATAGGCAGTCGCTCCATGTAAAATTCTGGTAGGTATTCAGCTGCATCCAGTTAGACTGGAAGCCGATCTAACATAGTTGGGAAATAGGCAGGCAGATGATGAGCATACAAATGCTTTCCTAAAATACAGGCAAGGTTTTGATAAAGATGTTCACACATTGCTGTAAAACAAACTGTCATCTCTCCGAAATGGTTTGACGCCAATACACTTAAAACTAGAAAGCATAATGGAGTAAAAGTGACAGCTGATTTGTAGATGAATAAATTGGACATGCCAGAGTCGAAATGCAAAATGGACGGGATAATCAAGCTATTATTTTGTGAGATTCAAGAGCATCGATTAGGTTTACAGCAGTACAGAAAAAATACACCGGTTTTTTAACCCACTTCAAAAAAGGTTCTGTATTCGACCCGTATGTTTGTATGTCCGCGATTTTCTCAAAAACCAATGAACCAATTTTGAAAACTCTTTCACTAATGTGATATATATATATATATATACTTTTAGGAAGGTTGTAGTACCTATATAATACATTAGGTAATTATTCTTATGTATGAAGTTATATGCATAAATGTACTGCATGTCCGGCATTTCTATGCGAATTTTGATGATTCTTCTAGTCGGTGTCTTCAATTCTTCAATGCATTACTTAGTGTTAATTGAGTTTGTGTGGGATAGGTATGTACAACTAAAAAGTGAAAAATAAGAAGTCGGTGTCAAAAAACGAAAATGCGGAACCAACGACACCGACTTCCGAAATGAAAGTTGTTTATCATTTTTGTAGTGTTTTTTTTTTTGAAGTCGGTTGTTTTTTTTTGTAAAAATAGTTTTTTTTATTTATGACCATATATTGACACTTTAGGCAGTTGGCTCCTATTCCTAATAGTCGTTGAATTTTAAGTTTTTTAGCCAAATAGGCCACGAAATCAGAACAGATTTTCAGAAATGCCTAGACAACGACTGTCTTAACAAACAGGAAGTATCACTCTGATTCCCACGGCGCAATGAGTCTGTCAGTTTGTTGGCACACGACACTTTCGTAGTAGGTGTCCGGTTGAGACACGAGACACAATATCTTAGGGGCATTGTAACGTTTACTCTTGCGTGGAAATCGAACTATGTGTTTTAAAGACTTTTGTAGTCTCTTGTATAAAACTCACACTGTGCAGCCAAGGATATTATAAGTTGGGAGATTACATGCTTGGCTCAACGCTGGTTATGCTCATCTGCTCCACAGGGGCGCTTGGACTAATTGATTAGCATTCGAAAATATTGTTGGAGCTGCTGAAGATTGAAAAAACTATCGTTGCATTGTAGAAATTCAATCTCTTAGTATCGTATAATTGCATAGCACATGTGTGAGCGCTATCTATGTACCTATACAGGGTGAAATTGAACACATGCGACAAATCGAAATGGGAGATTGTACTCATTATTATGAACAACTTTTACTATGCGAACAAACCTGAAATTGCGAAAAAAAAATCAGCTGTTCCCTACATTTATGTTCGCATAACTCATCAAAATGTAGGGAACAACTGATTTTTTTTTCGCTATTTCAGGTTTGCTTCCATAGTAAAAGTTGTTATAATAATGAGTACAATCTCCCATTTCGATTTGTCGCATGTGTTCAATTTCACCTTGTATACTTTAAACCTAACATTTATACTGGATACGTCTTTCATTCACTTGAATGTGCCCTGGCGGCTGAGAGTATGTCATGCTCACTCAAATGAGCCTCCTGAGCTGAAGCATTAAAGCCACGCCTGACAGCCAAATAGGCCATACTTCATGCGAAATTACCAGAAAAAACGCTAAAAAAATATGCATAACACTGCAATAGACGCAAACAGTTAAAAAAGCGTAATTATGAAAGCGATATACGTTTATTTTGATTCAAAGGAAAATCGTCTTAACGTTGAATTGTGCCCGTGCCAACTCCAATGTTTGGATGCTGGACTCTGGTTCAAAATAGATGCGAGTGTAGAATGTAACTAGGGTTGTGCACCTGCGTCGGGGCGATTGACTTGGATGCGGTTCATTCTGGGGCGGGACCTTGAGTGGATAATCATGTCCTGGTAGAAATTAATCTTATAGTCCTGCCAGAGTTATTTGCAAACTATGTAATGAGATGAGAGCCTAGAAAAGTGGAAATCGCTTTTAAGGCGCAGATATACATATATACGACTTCTAATGATTTTAAATTCAACATCACGTCTAATCGACCGGACTGATTTCTTTGAAAAAAATAAATGTTATACTAGACCATTTGCTTCGTAATTTGATATGTGAATATTTGCAATTATATTTTTTTAACATAGTGTAATTAATTTGTAAAGTAATGTCTACCGCGGACATAAAAACGATAATCACGCAAACACTATCGGGTGTATTTTCATAAAACTTTCACCATCTAAAAGACAATTTAATTCCCCGAATTTTAGTATACGGTTTTTATTTGTTTGGTGTTTGAGAGTTTTTGTAAATAGATAATTGCTTCATATTTGCAATAAATTACCACGGTTGTGTCATCGCGCTTTTCTTTCTTTTCTATGCAGTCCGACAGTGACCGCGCTTTAGGTCACGTAGTCGCCTTAAAGCGTTTCGTATAACGAATTACAACAGCACCCTAATTGCGTAACACACTATCAATAGGGATCTGAATCATTTTGAAGCAAATTGCTAATCCATTGCTTGTTGAGTTGGAAAAAATTATCTGCTCAACACGTAAATATCGCAATGAATGTTGTTGAACTGTCAAAATGAAACCGATTTCGATTGATAGGTAACGTGTCGGATATCTATGGTAACGTGTTACGCAATTGCCCCGCTGGATAGACATAAGCTTTTCGGTGATAAATTTCCGAAAAACTGCCGAAAAAATAATGATAAATGACAAATTATTATTATTTCTGTAACTAGGTTTGTACAAACATGTTTACAGGTCAATCGTATTTTAAAAACAAGATGAGGTCGGCGTTTCCTATCTGACTACTCTAAGAAGAAAGACCGAAACAAACTCAAAGGTCACGGTCTCATTTAAAGTCCAGATATAATCTTGGTCAGATCATGTAGATTGGTGTCTGAAATGGTCTTCTGAGGTAAGAATCACTCAGTTGAGTAAACCTGACCGGTCAGTGCCCGACTGCCCGCATTAATTGTTGTAATCGTGCAGCTCAACTAACAGAGAGCCTGGACAAGTGGCAATCGCTTTCAAAGCGTTTGTTATTTCTACAACGATTTACAACAGCATTGCTTTTCAGTAGCTCGTGTCAGTATGTCTAGGTCCTCCGGAGCCTAGCAGCATTTGCAAAGCATATGATGTGCAAGTCAAGACGAGTTTACAGTTGCGTTGAATTTACAGTGCGATATGGTACAAAATTACATGACAATGAGAGTAGGAGCCAGTGGCGTGCATTGCATATAGGCATATAAGCAGTGCCAACCTCGATATATCAACATAAGCCTGTCAATTACATTTTAGTGTGTGTGCCCCACAATTAAGAAACTCACTAAATTATCATACCTAACAAAAAACAAAATCTTCATACACACACGCGCGGCAGCAGGCAGTCGCCGGACGGCCTACGCGGTTCCCGTACTATTCGCACATTGTCATTGGTCTTTACTCCGACAAAATTAAAAATACGTACGTCTCACGCGGAATACCATGACGTTCGACCTTCGCAATTTATCACCCTTAACTAGGCATGCCTACTCAAATACCCACACTTTTGAGCTCACTTTTTTTTCTGATTAGTGACCGCGTTTGCCTAGACTAGACCCGGCCTAGTGCGTACCTATTCTGAAAACCAATGCACGCCGCTAGTAGGAGCTCTTAGATTAGTGAAGGAGCTCGTCCGGAGAAGAATTATCACCATAGGTACCTATTTCTGCCATTAAGCAGCGTCGCTTAAAGTAGTGTCGTTAATAGTAGTTTAAAGTTAGGTACACTATTTAGCAGAGTTATTTATCTAAGGGCTGATTTTTTAATCGACAGATAATGTTTATTCGTGGAATAAAATTGACGTTTGACAGTTTTGTATGGAATAACTGTCAAAAATTCAAAATTATTCCTCGGATGAAATTGTCTGGCGTTGGAAAAATTTGCTCTAATCATTAAACTAGTAGGGACAAAATATACTAATGACTTAAAAATCTACTCCGTGTCCCGCGATGGTTAACAAGCAAGAGGCGAACGCTATGGGTAGCGCCCCTGATCGTAGCTTAGTGTTGCCACTTAAGGTGAATGCGCAGTTGTAGCCCGCGAAATTCAATTTTTCTTACGCTTTTTGCAATTTTCAGGTCAGTGTCAGGTTGTATCTTGATCAAAATATGATTCGCGACTATAACAGGTACGTATTTACAGAATTATAATAATTAGAATCATTAATACATCTTTCTAAGTTAGATTTCTACCGTTAAGAACAAATCTCGTATGGAAAAGTGTTTATGGTAGAAATCTAACTTATAGAGATACCTATATTAGTGATTGTAATGACTATAACTCTGTAAATACATGTCTATTATAGTCGCAAATCATATTTTGATCAAGATACAACCTGACACTGACCTACAAATTGCAAAACACGTAAGAAAATTTAAATTTCGCGGTCTACCACTGCGCATTCACCTTAACAAAGGTGCGTTCCTGACTAACTTATAAATACTTCAAGCGACGCCACGTATTCTAAGATGCGTTCACATATGCACAATACCTGACGCCACAAGCGCAAGAGTTCTTTTACAAAGAGCTCCACTACTAGGACTAAAATATTGTCAAACAGGAAAAAAACCGTCTTTATTTACCCCCAAAATACACACAGCATTCGGAAATATCTTCTCCACTAATCCCACGGTCTGTTTGGCAATGTTTGTGTCCCATTACCGCCTGTTGCCCTCGATATCTTGCCAAACAATACGTTGTCCTTTTTACGTGGATCGTCATTGCTTGACAATCGTTGAAAAAGTGATTGCATTGTTTTTATGGGGTTATTAACTTAGGTGGAAGAATATGGGGAAGGCCTTTGCCCAGCAGTGGGGCAATATAGGCTAATGGAAATAAATTACTTCGATGGTCCTAGTTTGTCATTTGTGACTTCAAGTGACAGCTATGTAAACAGAACCCAGCATTTCATAAATATGTAAGCTGTCACGCCCTTTAGGTATACCTGGAGGCTTTTATTGTGTTTAAATTTTAATTTTTGTTTTTTTTTTTTTGCTTGTGTACGTACAGATTTTATTGTATTTGTTGGTATATTGGCGTGGCTAGCCAACATACGGCAAATAATTTTATTTAATGTTCTGTGTCCTGTAATGTTAATTATTTTGCATACCTAGTATTGTATACAATCATTTTCTAACTGAACAGACAGCTGTGCTGCTGGGGAGTTTGTTGCGCCACTTCTTCTCCCCAGCGAAAGCACTAGGAAGTGGTGAAGGGCGGGCGTGCCGGGGGACTGCCGTGTATAATTTTGACGTTTATTCCAGTGCTGATTCTCAGCCTAATTTAAATAAATGACTTTTGATTTTGAAGCCATGCCTCGTCTCATACAGGTAAGGAAAAAGCTTTGATCACCATGTTTGCGCACTGCGTGTTGGTGTCTAGGTTTTTATCACCGTCATTTGCTTACCATAGGCCAGTGGTAGTCTTAGATTTTAAGCCCGCATCTGAGCCCTGATTCACAACCATACGACAGGCTATCGTATCGAAAACCTGACATTTCGATAACCTGATTTGACTTGCCCTCAACAGCAAATAGCTGTTTGAAGAATAGCGGGCGTCTATTTGATTTAAACTGACAAAATTTTCGGGTTTTGGACTTGTGAACAGCAGCGTTTAGAAGACTCCTACGATAACAATGATTGAATTGAATGTTCGATACGATACGGAAGCGTATCGAGTGTTTGTGAATAGCTATGCTGACCCGGAAATCATATTGTGACACAATCCGGATAGACTGGAAGTGAAGGTCTGCGTCAGGATGACTGGACCAAGAGAGATTTTGGAAGTTTTACAATACCAAGTATTTGGTACTATTTGGTACCAGACATCAAATAATTGGTACCTCGCTAAAGAGGAAAATCTATTACGAGGAAAGTGGCCAGCCATTCTAACTTCAGAATGGCTGGACCACATCGGTTTCAACTATCTCTCTTAGTGGGCCTGCGGACGGAGAGTAATGGGTAGCTCACCGTCCGATCAGGACCAGGCCCGTGCCCGACGGTACGTGTTCCACGCGCGCCTTAAAGAGATGGCAGCATAAAGGAAGGGGCCTGCAAGGGCCGAAGCCTGCCGGGGGTGCGGGATTGTCCGAAAGGGTTACCGCTACCCCGGAACATAAAGGGCTAAGGAAGGAACACGGATGGGTTTTAGTTAGTAAGAGTCTGAGATTCCCGCTTCACCCAGAGCGGGAGGGGTCATTTGATGATTTCCCATCCATAAAAAAAAGCCCGCTCATACTGACGCAGACAATGCGACTTCAACAAAGCTGCGAAAAGGCTAGGCCGTTGACTGGAACTAACACGGAAGCAAGCCAAGGCAGCCAACCACATCTCACAACTTTCTACCTGTCATCTTTTCTGGAAACAATGACACACGTATTTAAACAAAGCTTTTCTTTTGTTTGTCCTAGTTTTAAAACGAGGTGCTTCCTAGCGGCGGTCACCTGTAAGGTCACTGTCTTCTGTCTGACACAATAACCAAAATAAACTGTCTGGAATCATTTCAATGCGCGTGAGTTTGCGGTTTTCAGATGAATTTCTTTTTCTTTTAAGTACTTGACTGCGACGGAGCCTTTTTTGTTTCATTACTGCTTTCATTTTCGGAGAAGCGGTAGCTCAGGAGTAGGTACCAGTCCCGTCTTACGAGTTGTCGAGGTCGTGGGTTCGAACCCAGATTGGCAATTAACTTCGTACATTTAATTTCATCACCACTGTTCTCAAAACGGTGAAGGAAAACATCGATAGGAAACCGGCATGTCGTAGAACCAAAAATTAGAAGACATACGTGACATATACCAACCCGCACTGGGCCCGCGTGGTGGGTTACCCACTCCCTCTCACAGAGAGGAGGCCTGTGTCCCAGCAGTGGGAACATTATAGCCTGACCTCCACAACCCAGTGTATCCGTAACTGAGTCCTAGTTATTCGAGGCAGTACTAACCTAGCCTCTCTATAAATATCTTGGCCTATATTCGTTAGTGCGATGACCTTTTAGTATTGATGGATCGTGGCAGCGCGTCAAATTATTTCTAGTATTAAACTATGAGTGATTATTGATTTAGGTATAAATAGATTTTGTAGCTATTAGAATTAAGGCTCCCGTAGACAGAACAATGTCTATGAAAACTTGATGGAAATAGTTCTGCCAGAATCGCGTCGCCCGTCTGCGGGAGTCTTTAGTCGTAAGTTTGTAACAAAATGCTTCTTTGGTCGAGTGGTCGCAAGCGTGAGGTCCTGGGTTCGATTCTCGGGTCGGGCAAAGGATTATTGGGTTTTTTCATCAGCAATTTCTCCGTAACATCCCGGAGTTTGGAAGTCGGTGGTGTGATACCCCCGTGCCTCGGAAAGCACGTTAAGCCGTTGGTCCTGCGCCTGATCTCTCTGCGGTCGTGTCGGATTGCCGTCCCATTGGACTATAAGAGTGGGAACAAGCAGAGGAATAAACAAGCTAAAGTGGCAGTGAAGGTCATGCTTGTCGAAGGACCGATGGCCGGTGGAGCAGACGAGTCTTGGAGTGGAGACCGCGTATCGGCAAGCGTAGTGTGGGGCGGCCCCCAGCTAGATGGGCCGACGATTTTAATCTGGGACAGAGTGGATGCGGAAGGCGGAGGACAAGGTTTTATGGCGCAGTAAGGAGAGGGCTGGGTGGACTGCGATAGGCTGAGTCGTGCATTAGGGTCGACTTGGCTTCCATTCTACCTAAATGCAGCATAAAGTCTGCTGCGACCAGTCATTCTCAGGGCTTCTCCTCCACATTTATTATGCGCACAGCCAAAGTGTGGAACTCTCTGCCGGCATCTCTGTTCCCTCCCACATTTAACCCGTCTGCCTTCAAATCAAGAGTGAACAGGCATCTTCTGGGCACGCTCGTTCCATCATAGACCTCATCCATCGCTTTCCATCAGGCGTGATCAAGGTGATTAAGGAATGTACAGGGTTAAATAAAATTTGTTAGCGAAACTCTGTAGAGGTGATGGGTAATCGATATCGGAAACACTATAAAATAAAAACAAAAGAGATTTTTTTTTTTTGGGGATGTTTTGTTACTTGACAAATATGAGTTGAGAAAATCGGTTTCCTTTAGTTTTATCGTGTTGAGTTATCATGGATGAGAGCAGTGCTGGCCCAGTGGTATCAGCCGCGACTTGCAAGTTGTAGGTCGTAGGTTCGAACCCCGACAGGCGCTTTACTTTGTGTAAATTATTTCATCACCACTGCTCTCAAAACGGTGAAGGAAAACATCGTGAGGAAACCGGCATGTCCTAGAACCAAAAATTCGAAGACATGTGACATCCACCAACCCGCACTGGGCCCGCGTGGTGGATTACGGCCCACTCCCTCTCACAGAGAGGAGGCCTATGTCCCAGCAGTGGGAACGTTATAGGCTGATTATGTGTATGTGTGTGTGAGTTATCGATACCCAGTTTACTCAATAAAAAGTTGATTTTTAAACTGATATTTCAAGTTACTACACTAACTGCGGTCAAAGACCCTACCAAAAAAAACATCGTCATATTATTTCTATTTTTGTCGTGTTTAGATATCAATACCTATCATGTCCGCGGAGTTTGACTAGCTAAATTAATTTGACCTTGTATATGTAAGTATATTATGTTTCTTTAAGTGTATAATACATGCAAATAAAAATAATCAATTCTTTTCTAAGTGTCAATAACGACTCCTAAATATAGCGTACGCGACACTCACGCGTATGCCAGGTTGTCTTTCGACAACCAGTTGGTATGGCGCCTGTGTTATTGTATTTATTTATAGTTTTGTTTGTAAGTCTATGTAACAACAATAATATTATTATATCATCCTGTAATTACCCCGTACGTTCGTCCGCCGTACTGTCCTATCCATAGATATGTCTATGGTCCTATCCGTGCCTCGAATAACACATCAGGTCCCGCACCCTATTTGCGTAACACCCAATCAATCCTAACCTGAATAATTTTGAAGGATATTGCTAATCCATTGCTTCATATATTCGAAAATTTTGTCTGCTCATCAACGCAAATAACGCAATGAATGTTGTTGAACTGTCAATTTGAAAACCATTGCTACTGATACGCCATTACCTAATCACTCCATCTATCGGTTCTAAGATTTTCCCCTAGTCTTATAGCCATGTACACCATTATCATCCCGATTTATTTCCCTTTGTGCTCACTAGTTCCTTTAGTAGTTCTTTTGAAGGAACTACTGAGAATTTTTGGAGCAGTAGCTCCTTTGCAAACGCAAAAAAAAAATATGTTTATTGCAATTACATACAAATGAAAACAAATTAGATGGAGATCACCTTTTAAGCAAGAAGATGCTTGTGTTAGGTGAACTCCGCTCTTCCACTTATCATAATAATAAGTATGCAATTGAAAAACGAAAAAAAAAAATCAAATTAAAATAAAACAGAAAAATAAAGTAAAAACAAAAATACAAAAAAAGAAAGAAAAAGGAGCGCACTTGTGTGATGTATGTGAGTGTATTTAAAAGCAAAAGCAAAGCAAGCAAAAGGAACTACTGAGACTAGATAGTTCCTTTAGTAGTTCCTTTGAAGGAACTAAGGGATAAAATATAAAGTATAATAAAGAGTCCCTAATATGGAATTATTAGATTTATTTTAGATTTAAGTTTGGTTATTTAAAGCTTCCTCTCTCCGACATTTTGTGTTCTTCTCTTTTTGCTGTGCCCGACAGGGTCCATAATGAACATTATTTCTTTCTTTTTTGAACTTACCTCCCAAGTGTACATTGTGGAATGCAAATAAAGTATTGAATATTAAACTAGTGAGCACAAAGGGAAATAAATCGGAATAGGGAAGGAAAAAAAAATTACTGATCCAAAAGTTCTCAGTGTAGTTCGAAAAAAGACTACTGATCCAAAAGTTCTCAGTAGTTCCTTCAAAGGAACTGCTAAAGGAACTATCTAGTCTCAGTAGTTCCTTTATCTTTTGCAAAGGAACTACTGATCCAAAAATTCTCAGTAGTTCCTTCAAAGGAACTGCTAAAGGAACTATCTAGTCTCAGTAGTTCCTTCAGCTTTTGCAAAGGAACTACTGATCCAAAAATTCTCAGTAGTTCCTTTAAAGGAACTACTAAAGGAACTATCTGGTCCCAGTAGTTCCTTTAGCTTTTGCAAAGGAACTACTGATCCAAAAATTCTCAGTAGTTCCTTCAGAGGAACTACTAAAGGAACTATCTAGTCTCAGTAGTTCCTTTAGCTTTTGCAAAGGAACTACCGATCCCAAAAATTCTCAGTAGTTCCTTCAAAGGAACTGCTAAAGGAACTATCTAGTCTCGGTAGTTCCTTTGGCTTTTGCAAAGGAACTACTGATCCAAAAATTCTCAGTAGTTCCTTAAAAGGAACTAGGAACTAGTGAGCACAAGGGTTTATTTCCTTTGTACTCACTGGTCGGCGCAACATTTGTCTTTTTCTTCCATACTTCTCTATCAGTCGTCATCTCGGTAGTCACCCCCTTTCTAACCATATCATCATTCACACAGACCATCCATCGTTTCTTTGGTCTTCCCCTACTCTTATAGCCATCGACATTTTGTCATGACATCTCCGTCATTCCTTCGTCACGTGTCGACAGTTGGCCATAGCAACTAATTCAATTAATTTATAAAGACAGCAAGTATTCAATTAAGATATAATTAACGTTACACGAGCCACGACATAAATGCATAACGACACACCACTGACGTCAAATGAATATAAAATCCCGCGGAATCGAGAATAAACTGCATATTTTGAAGCTGAAAATATTATGCAGTTTGCATTGAGAGTTTGTGAAGTGCCAAAATACAGGCTGATCAATAGGAATATTTTATCAGACGATGCATTATGACGGGGTTATTTTAAATTGTCTAACTAAACTCCGCGGACGCGATGGGTAACGAAATCTAAAGATGATGGAAGGAATATAAAAAATCAAATCAATTAGCACCTCCTTTATCCATAAATCAATTTACACAAGTATACAATCGAACGGAAGTGGCGCGAGAGTGAATCGATACAGCTGAGGCAAAACGGTTTGACCAATCACGAGCCAGAGCCCTGATTCACAACCACACGACAGGCTATCGTATCGAAAACCTGACATTTCGATAACTTGACTTCCCCTCAACAGCAAATAGCTGTTGGAACAATAGCGGGCGTCTATTTGATTTAAACTGACAAAATTTTCGGGTTTGGACTTGTGAACAGCGTTGAGAAGACTCCTACGATAACAATGATTAATGTTCGATACGATACGGAAGCATATCGAGTGTTTGTGAATAAGGGGGCTGATCACATCGAGGCTTGCCGTCGACCGCGATGTAAAAACAAAATATTTGTTTTCACGTAGGCATCGTGGTACACCCCCAAGCAGCCCGCGAGCGGTATATAGCAGTGAGGTATCCTTCGGCATGTAATTACCCTTACGGGAATTCTCTAAGTGCAGCAGTTACACTTTCGAAACTTACAAAAACTAGCTACATAGCATGAAAATGTCAAAACACAAAGCAAACAAAAAAAAAACAACCGACTTAAAAAAAAACACTACAAAGTGAAAAATAACTTTAATTTCGGAAGTCGGTGTCAAGAAACGAAAATGCGAGTTTTTCGTTTTTTTTCATCTGTTTTTCCGAGCGCATAGAACCCGAATCTCTTTAAAGTGAGAGTGAACAGGCTTCTTCTGGGTAAGCTCGCTCCATCGTCGACTTTGTCTCTGTCACCTTTGACCTAGGCTAGAGTCAAGAGCAAGCCCATTTCAAATAAAAAAAAAATAAAAAAATGCGAAACCAACTATACCGACTTCCGAAATTAAAGTTATTTTTCACTTTGTAGTGTTTTTTTTTTGAAGTCGGTTGTTTTTTTTTTGTAAAAAAGTTTTTTCACTTTTTAGTTGTTCCTACCCCACACAAATCCAAATAACACTAGTGCACTGAAAAATTGAAGACACCGACTAGAAGAATCATCAAAATTCGTATAGAAATGCCGGAGATGCAGTACATTTATGCATATAACTTCGTACATAAGAATAATGACCTAATTTAATATATACTAAAACTTTCCTGAAAGTATGTAGATCACTTTAGTGAAAAAATGATTAAAATCGGTTCATTAGTTTTTCAGAAAATCGCGGACATACAAACATACATACGGGTCGAATACAGAACCTCCTTTTTTAAGTCGGTTAAAAATGTTTAGGTTACGTTGGCAAGCAATTTTATATTCACTTTAGCTTCCAATCTAATTTAGACTTTTACGAGTTATTCAAGATAAGACGCACCTGATGTTTTTAACCAGATGCCATGGTATTAAATGAGTGCAACTTAAGAAGTAACAAGCTAATAAGTGCAAAGAAATGCATAATAATACTCTAGAGAACATATCTACATATTATTATATACAAACTGCAATTTGCTCGAGATGTGCATATTATGTATAAACTACAGTTTATATTTAGTTTTATGTTGCAGACACATGTGTGAGCGTGGGGTATTGTCTCCATTTAACTGAGACGAAATTATCTTCAAGAATACAATAATCTTTTGTAATATACTAAAATATACCGTGAGGAATTGTGCCACTGCAGGACAAAGCCCTCTTCTGAAACCGAGAAGGCACGAGCATTGACCACCACGCTTGCTCAATGACTGTTGACGATTTAAGACTTTTGTGAATTTTGAGCTGATTTTCAGAAGATGGCTGGTAGGTGGTAGCAGTTGGATGAGAGTAGCCGAATACCGAATAGCGTCCGATTGGAGAGGCCTTTGTCCAGCATTCTAATAGCGTGACACACTTGAAAGTGTGTCTCACACATCTGTATGATTTTGAAGTAAGTACTTAAGTACTTACTACTACCCGTACTTTGCAGCCGAAGTGCGGGTCGCTTAGCGCGCCACGCGAACATTAATGACATCATCCGACGAGCTCTTGTTACCGTCGGCGTTCCTGCTGTATTAGAACCCAATGGCTTGGTACGCGACGATGGCAAGAGACCGGACGGTATGTCTCTATTTCCTTGGAAGGTGGGTAGGCCTTTAGTGTGGGACGCAACTTGTGTCGATACTCTTGCGCCATCCCACCTTCCTGGATCGGCATGCTGTGCTGGCGCTGCTGCTGCGGCTGCGGAAAACCTCAAGCGGCGAAAATATAATAACCTTATCGGAAATTATATTTTCGAGCCGTTTGGGGTTGAAACCCTCGGGCCGTGGGGTCCGAGTGCTCATGGTCTTTTTAAAGAAATTTCAAAACGGCTGGTTGACACTTCCCGTGACCCAAGGGCTGGCTTTTACCTTGGCCAAAGGCTAAGCATTGCCATACAACGTGGCAATGCCGCCAGTCTCTTGGGTACATTACCAGTCGACAGCGATGCGGATGAATTTTTCGACGCTATATTTTAGTTTTTGTATAGTTTTAGTTAAGTTAGGTTTTAATTTTGTTGTTTTTATTAATTATAAAGAAATAAAAATTCAACACTCAGTACTTAACTATATTGCTAATTCATTGCTCCACAGGTTCGAAAAATTCGTCTGATCAACAACCTAAATAATGCATTGAATGTTGTGGAATCTAAAAATGGAAATGATTGACAGATGTCAGGAGAGCGCGCCAACGACTGGACCACAGATTACATTTGTTTTTGAAGTGAAACTTCTTTAGGCGCGCTTGACTTGGGGAGTAAACTGGCGAATGCGTTACGAAAACGTGTGATCGCGAGTAGGGAAGGTACGTAAAAAATAGCTGGAAATACGTGGTGTAAAAACCCGGTCCCGGTCGCATAAATATGCGACCGGGTTTTTACACCAGGTATTTGCTTCCAAATACGCACACCGGGTACCGACTCAAAATACTTGCAAGACTATTAAGTATCTTATACGGCTACTCGCTCAAATACGTAGGTACTCAACCGCGTCAGTTTTCGCAAATGCGATCATGCTCCTTTTGGAACAATTTCGTATGCAAGTATTTTTTACCGACTTCACAAAAAGGAGGATGTTCGGCTGTTTGTTTTTTTTTTTTTGTATGTTTGTTCATCGAATACTCCGCCAATTGTCGACGGATTTTCAAAATTCTTTTTTTGTTCCAAAGTAGATAGTTTTGAGGTGGTCCCACTGTCACCAAGTTAGGATCTGATGATGGGATCTTAGAGTAATCGAGGGCAACCTTTAAATTTTATAGGCTCACTTATTGTTTTTCGCATATTTTACGAAGTATCTTGTGTATTTGCGTATGGTTGTCACCATCTCAGGTAGCTGGGCTGATGATGGAAGTTACAACTCCTTAACAGTAAGAAGTTACTCGAACAGGCAAGGACTGTTTTAGTCAATTGTTTTGATGTTTGATAGGGCATTTGCCACATTTGGTCTCATGATCATCAAGTCATGACCTGATGCTGCAGTCAGGATAATCTGCAGAGTACCTAACTCCTCGACAACTAGCAGATATATCGTGTTAAGGCTCATTGAAAAGGGCTCGATGTGTGGATAAACGTACTGTTAATGAGGAACACCGAAGTACATAAAGACCTGATGCTGAAGCCAGGAGCATTAGAAAAAGTACCAACCTTGAAATTACAGCACCGTAGTCGTGTTTGGGCTCATTTTAAACAGGACTAAATTTTAAGTTCAATGCAATGTTGACAAGTCTGGCCTGATGCTGCAGCCAGAATTATCAGCATCTAGTCTAAAAACATCAGGGCAAGATTTGATGATGGGATCCTGGAGAAATCGAAGGAACTCTTCAAATATTATAGGCACACCTATAGCGATTTGGGTATTTTTTATAGTAACTCGTGCATTTGCTCTCGGAAAGCACTATTTGGTGATGTGGAACTGATGATGAAGACCACAGATGGCCACCGGAACTACTCAATAATATCTAAGTATTTCACGGGTTGCGATTCGATTACTTCAATATGGTTGCTAAGCAATTTATGCTCGTCACAATGTGAATGGTGATACGGAGCTGATGGTGGATCTGGAGAACTCCTCAACAATTAACTTCCCTGTATCGGGAAAAGCAATATTTTGTTTGTAAAAGGCGATGATCACTAGGCTATTGTAACTTAGATAAATTATAAGCAGACCCACTAAAAAGCGTGAAATAAAAACTTTTTAAGAAAAAAAAAAACCGACTCAAAAAAACATTACAAAGTGAAAAATATCTTTAATTTCGGAAGTCGGTGGCAAAAAACTAAAATAAAGATCCAAAGACACCGACTTCCGAAATTAAAGTTATTTTTCACTTTGTAAAGTTTTTTTTGGAAGACGGTTTTTTTTTCTTAAAAAGTTTTTTTACTTTAATGGTTTGTAAGTATTTATTTGTAAACGCGATTTTGCTCCTTATTTATTCGAAGTCATTGATCAATTTCCTATGCAAGTAGTTTTACTTCCAACGGGGCTTTTGAATACGCGATTGTATTTCTTATCTGTATGAAGTTATGGATCAGTTTTCTATGCAGATAGAAAATACTTGAAAGTATCTCGCTCCGTCGTGCCTCGACGCTCGAGTACGTAGGTACTCAAATAGTTCAACAACCGCGTTTGTTTTCGCAAATGCGATCATACTCCTTATCAGTAAGAGCACAGAATACTTAATAGTACTACGTACAGAAAGGACACTCCCTTCCTCGCCCTCATATCAGATACCGCACCTCACCCCGCACTTCGAGGTATTCGTCGCCGACTCTTTAGCAAGGGCGCTCGCGAACCGCAGTGCTGTATTGCTGACACACAATTATGCGATTTAAAAGTTTTATTTGAGTTTTAATCACGATGGTTGGATATTGTGATGCTTTTCCGAATTCGTATTTACATAATAATATACTGTTTGTATGATTTCGCATTTTTAATAACATGCGTTTTAATAACCCATTATTTACAGAAAAGTCATTTAAACTAAACTATTTTAGTGTTTTTATTTCATTGCGAACCCGTCTATATAAAAAAACAATTGAACTACTTGGTCACTTCATAATAATGCACACGTTCGGGCAGCGCCGCCGCCGACGTCGTTCGGTTCCCCGACACAAATTGCTTTCCGCGCCATTTTTTTTTTACGCTACTAGATTTCACGCACACATTTGCACGTATACAAACGTCATTTGTTTATGTAGTAGTAATAGGTAATTATTTTGCGAGCGTTGTATGTGTCCGAGGTGTGGTAAGAGTCTACGGAACAATTTCGTATGCAAGTATTTTTACTTTAATGGTTTGTAAAAGTATTTATTTGTAAACGCGATTGTGCTCCTTATTTATAGGAATTCACGGATCAATTTCCTATGCAAGTACTTTTTACTTCCAACAGGGCTTTTGTTTGATTACGCGATTGTACTTCTTATTTGTATGAAGTTATGGATCAGTTTTCGATGCAGATGGAAAGTACTTGAAAGTATCTCGAGCCCTGGTTTCAGGCCCTGATTTCTTAAGGTGGACGTACTTGGAAGCCCTGGTACTCGATTTTGCAAGTACGACCCATGTCTAAGGGCTACGGGCGAGGCGAACGGGAGTTGAGTGATATAAGCAAGAGAAAGCAGTGCGCGCGCACATTTTCTTTCTCTCTTCCTCTCATAGCCAAATACGTTTGAAGTTTCACTTCAGTCGTGTGGTCATAAGCACACTCGGTTTTTTTTTTATGATGGAGGCTTTTATCTTTATATAATGTGATTAGCGAGTTGTGCTAGTTTGCACTCGTGCACCACTCGCTAATCACATCACACAGCACACTTTTTCAGAAAACATCAACAAAAATTACATTAGTTCCACTAACGGTCAAGAGATGGCGCTGACCTAAAACTGCAATATTCTACACCGCAGTGTTAACATTCTCTGACGAATATAGGCCACGCCGATAAAAATTTAAAAACATTTCACGTTTCACAATACGGAACCCTCGGTGAGCGAGTTCGACTCGCTCTTGGTTTTGTTACATAGTTTGTGTTTAGTAGGTGGCCACGTTGATTGAGGCATCAGTGGCATTATTAAGGTCACCCAAGGTGCAGGAGAACGGGCACTTCGGACACTCCAGCAAGTGGGGCAGGTAGGGTTGACTCTCGGCGCATGCTGAAGTGGGGGGAACTGAGAGTATATTACTTATATGTATAGCGTATTATAGCTAAAACCGCAGAAAAACGAAAGAAATCACTTGCCTCGCGCCAAAATAATCAAACTCGTCTGACATCTATTTCCAACAAACAGCTTGTCACATTGACATTATATTTTGACGTAACTGATTGTGGCTGCGTTCAGAAACGCCCGAGGTAATGCCAAAAAAGTCAGTTTTTGTAAAAAGAGTATTTTAGCGTACTCTATTAGTGTTATAGATTAACTATATAGAGTACATCAGTGGCGAAGGGTGAATTTATGACAGAGGTAAGCCGAAACAAAAAAAAGAAATGCCAAAAAAAATTTCAATTGTGGATTGACTATAGTGTGGGAAGCCGGTGGGAATCGAGTTGAACACATGATCTACAAGAAAAGGAGTACCATACTCTATTTTACAGTACGACAGGGACTGATCAGAAGCACCGCACTCGCACTGAGTGTTGGATGGGTCTGTAATCCCCAACTTCGACAAAATTTGTCTGCATCGGCCTACTTAGATATTTTCTTTCAATTTGGTCATATTTGTCATGTATCAAACTCTGTGATATGTTTGAGTAAAGGCAGTGGCGGATTTACACATTTGCCGCCAGTAGGCTATTCAAATTTTGCCGCCCCTACTGACCTCTACAATAATGTCCCATGTCTTTTGTATACTGCTTCGCCTTTTCTCCAAAATAGGTACTTAAAATGTTCTCGTTCATCAGGTAGGTACGAAAAACTTGCAAAGAGATTTGTAACGATCGGCAACTGTGATAAAATCTACGGTAGATGCTTGAATTTGAGCATTCACTTTGTTTATTCTTTCCAAAAAAACATGGTAGGTATATAAATATTAATCTTTTTAATTTCAGTATGACATTAAAAAAAAAATGTTAGTCCCAAAGCCGCCCTAAAATCTGCCGCCCTAGGCTCCAGCCTACTCAGCCTATTGGTAAATCCGCCACTGAGTAAAGACTGCCAAAACTAAGGCGAAACCCGCGCAGGATGCGGGACGCGCGCAAATTACTTAAGATTAGGAAGTCATGCGTCAATTATCGTCAGTTTGAACACCTCCATATAAGTTAGTTGAGACAATAATCGGCGCGGAAGAAATTCTCCCCACGCAGAATTCGCGTCAGTTTGACCAGAGCTTATATATTTTCTAATACTACGCTCTGAAAACGTGCACAAGTAATTAAAATTTAGTTGGCTGGAAGATTTAACACGTATTTGATATGATTAATTATTTTGTGTTTGTAAATAAACAAATATCATTACAAGCCAACGACTGAGTACACAAGCATCTATAATTCCTTAAATGCGATAGTACCTACCTAATTCTCTAGGACTGTCTGTTACTTTTGAAGTGAAACTTCTTTAGGCGCGCTTGACTTGGGGAGTAAACTGGCGAATGCGTTACGAAAACGTGTGATCGGGCGAGTAGGGAAGGTACGTAAAAAATAGCTGGAAATGGAAAAACCCGGTCGCATATTATAATGCGACCGGGACCGGGTTTTTACACCAGGTATTTGCTTCCAAGTACGCACACCAGGTACCGACTCAAAATACTTGCAAGACTATAAAGTATCATATACGGCTACTCGCTCAAATACGTAGGTACTCAACCGCGTTAGTTTTCGCAAATGCGATCATGCTCCTTATCAGTAAGAGTCTACGGAACAATTTCGTATGCAAGTATTTTTGAAGGGAAACTCCTTTACGCGCGCTTGACTTGGGGAGTAAACTGGCGAACGCGTTACGAAAAGTGTGATCGGGCGAGGTGAACGGGAGTTTAGTGGGGGATATAAGCAAGAGAAAGCAGTGCGCGCGCACATTTTCTTTCTCTCTTTCTTTCTCTCTTCCTCTCATAACCAAATACGTTTGAAGTTTTTTTTCTTTTGCTTATATCTCGAAAATGGTGCGTCCTATCGCAAAAATAATGAAATTTTCGACCCCCTTTATAAAACCCTTAAACTCCTAAAACTCAACATGTAGGTAAGCATTTTTCATATTTTCCATACAAAAAGTGAAAAATTCCTTAAAAAACACGCCAAGGCCGTCCCTTCCGCGCCTGCGGCTCTAAAAAACAGTTCAAGGGGTAGGGCAAATACACCACGTGTCGACGAGTCGCGATTGTCAAATTCGATTTTTGTTGTGTCAAAATTATTGAAGTCAAACTTCTTCACGCACACTTGACTTGGAGAGTAAGCTGGCGAACGTGTGACGTAAACGTTACGAAAACTGTGATCGGGCGAGTAGGGAAGGTACGTATTTAAGCGACCAGGTTTTTACACCAGGTATTTGCTTCCAAGTACGCACACCAGGTACCGACTCAAAATACTTGCAAAACTATAAAGTATCTTATACGGCTACTCGCTCAAATACGTAGGTACTCAACCGCGTTAGTTTTCGCAAATGCGATCATGCTCCTTATCAGTAAGAGTCTACGGAACAATTTCGTAGGCAAGTATTTTTTACTTTAATGGTTTGCAAGTATTTATTTGTAAACGCGATTTTGCTCCTTATTTATAGGAAGTCATTGATCAATTTCCTATGCAAGTAGTTTTACTTCCAACGGGGCTTTTGAATACGCGATTGTACTTCTTATCTGTATGAAGTTATGGATCAATTTTCTATGCAGATAGAAAATACTTGAAAGTATCTCGCTCCGTCGTGACTCGACGCTCGACTACGTCGGTACTCAAATAGTTCAACAACCGCGTTTGTTTTCACAAACACTCCTTATTAGTAAGAGAGCAGAATACTTAATAGTACTACGTACAGAAAGGACACTCCCTTCCTTGCCCTCATATCAGATACCGCACCTCACCCCGCACTTCGAGGTATTCGTCGCCGACTCTTTAGCAAGGGCGCTCGCGAACCGCAGCGCTGTATTGCTGACACGAACACACAATTATGCGATTTAAAAGTTTTATTTGAGTTTTAATCACGATGGTTGGATATTGTGATGCTTTTCCGAATTCGTATTTACATAAACTGTTTGTAAGATTTCGCATTTTTAATAGCATGCGATTTAATAACCGATTATTTACAGATAAGTCATTTAAACTAAACTATTTTAGTGTTTTTATTTCATTACGAACCCGACTATATAAATAAACAATTGAACTACATGGTCACTTCATAATAATGCACACGTTCGGGCAGCGCCGCCGCTGACGTCGTTCGGTTCCCCGACACAAATTGCTTTCCGCGCCATTTTTTTTACGCTACTAGATTTCACGCACACATTTGCACGTATACAAACGTCATTTGTATATGTAGTAGTAATAGGTAATTATTTTGCAAGCGTTGTATGGAGTGTCCGAGGTGTGGTAAGAGTCTACGGAACAATTCCGTATGCAAGTATTTTTACTTTAATGGTTTGTAAAAGTATTTATTTGTAAACGCGATTGTGCTCCTTATTTATAGGAATTCACGGGTCAATTTCCTATGCAAGTACTTTTTACTTCCAACAGGGCTTTTGTTTGATTACGCGATTGTACTTCTTATTTGTATGAAGTTATGGATCAATTTTCAATGCAGATAGAAAATACTTGAACGTATCTCGAGCCCTGGTTTTAGGCCCTGGTTTCTTAAGGTGGACGTACTTGGAAGCCCTGGTACTCGATTTTGCAAGTACGACCCATGTCTACGGGCTACGGGCGAGGCGAACGGGAGTTGAGTGGGGGATATAAGCAAGAGAAAGCAGTGCGCGCGCACATTTTCTTTCTCTCTTCCTCTCATAGCCAAATACGTTTGAAGTTTCACTTCAGTCGTGTGGTCATAAGCACACTCGGTTTTTTTCACGCTTTAGCTGGGCTGAACGGATTTCGATTACTTATATTAATTTGGCATACAGGTGAGTTAGGACACACATAATCAGCCTATAATGTTCCCACTGCTGGGACACAGGCCTCCTCTCTGTGAGAGGGAGTGGGCCGTAATCCACCACGCGGGCTCAGTGCGGGTTGGTAGATGTCACATGTCTTCGAATTTTTGGTTCTAGGACATTCCGGTTTCCTCACGATGTTTTCTTTCACCGTTTTTGAGAGCAGTGGTGATGAAATTATTTACACAAAGTAAAGCACCTGTCTGGGTTCGAACCTATGACCTACAACTCGTAAGTCGCGGCCTTTACCACTGGGCCACCACTGCTCTCTGCTCTCTCACTGAGTACAAGCATCTATAATTCCTTAGATACCTAATTCTCTGTCTGTTACTTTTTCACGCTTTAGCTGGGCTGAACGGATTTCGATTACTTATATTAATTTGGCATACAGGTGAGTTAGGACACAGGATACTTTTATTATAGTAGTTATTGCCGTATCGTCGTCCTCCATTGTATAAGACATTTACGATGATTCAGCCAAAGAAAACGAAATATAGGTGTTACCACAAAAAAAAAACTGCCAAGAATTGTCCCAATAACTCTCAAAATAATACAGATTTATGAGATATATAAACATCAAAAATTTATTAAGAAAGGGCAGAAAAAAGTCGCTCAAAACGTTAGATATAATTAATTGAATAACGGCTGTTCATAGTTTTGGCAATAACACGAGAGTACGCGACAGAAACAGATGCGTGGCTCAGATAGTACGCGGCAATGTTACATTTGTACTATCTTTGTACACAACATATACAGGTAAACCAAAAAAGGTTTGCGCTTCGAGAATCTTCATGTTTTTGAACTAGTTTAAAGGCTTAGTATCAGCCATTCTCTCTTTAAATATAAGAAATGTCTTAAAAATTTATTGTGAATGTTTTATTTTCTCTTTTTTACGTTAATGTTAGGTATTTTAATTTTTCTGTTTTAATATTTTACAGAATTTGTTGTGAAAAAATATTTTATTATGTATTAGTTATTTAATTTGTTAGCTTAGTTGTTCATTTTACTGTGCATTTTGTGGTTTCATGTAATTGAAAGAGTACACCTACCAAATACTTTGTCGTCCATTTACTATACAAGGTGTAACAGAATAAACGCAAGTCCTGAAAGTACTTTGTTCATAATTGACTACTGAATCGATATCAGTAACTTTTGATGTAGGTATTTTTTTCAAAAATTATGTATTTTGCCATACTGACCGGTGATTGAGCCAAAGAAAATTCAATCTTATTTCAAAGCAAGAAGACTCAATTTTAAATGCATAAAATAATGTAAGGATCAACACGATTTTTTTAATAATAATAGGTAGCTTTAAAAAAAATAGTTTTGGTTATTGTATTATGCTTTTAACTTAATACTCTAATTGGGGTATATGAGGTCTTGCGCTTATTATGTTACACATTGTATAATGTTTAGTGTATATCTTTTGTTGGAGATCCTAAAATAAATAAATGAATAAGGCTCCCGCAGAGAGGTGCGGCGCGAGACCGCGGCGGGACTCTAGTCGAACAATTTCTATGAAAACTTCATGGAAATTGTTCTACCAGAATCTTGACGCATCATCGCGTCGCGGCACGGAGAAAACCCCCACAGAGGCAAAGCTCCAACTCAAGATTTGTATGGGATAGTTTAAAAAAAAATCGGGATTATCCGATGTTGGTCCTATGGAGATTGTTGAGCAGTTAGAAATAGATGGTCTGAACCACACCCTTAAATATGACCAAATCGTACTGATAATGTTGTATACACAACCGGCAACACTTCCAAATACAACAGCCAAAATACTTCACCAAAGACAGTTCCGAAAAAGGAAACCAAAACAATAAAAAAATAAATCAAAATCAAATTATGAACAATAAATCCCTGTTATATTTCGCTTCTGACAGCACACAACATCTCTATAACTCACAAATAACATTCTTTAGCTAGCAGTGCCACAGAATAACTAATACAGAATGTCGTCTCCGTACATTGAGCGCATACGCACTCACACATAGACACGCCTCACTTGTTTAGAGTGCGCGGCGCGTACGAGTCTGTGTGTGCGTGCGCCTGTTTTTGCCCATTCTATGGAGCCGGTCTTCTGTATATCTAGGCTACTATACAGGTTCATTTTTTTTGGATATGATGACCATTAGTCACATTGGCCATTTCGTCGCTATCCTTAATAGGTCACATTCACTAATACGTCACCTTGTGCATCTGGTCAGTTTCTTAACTCGTTTCATGCTGTATCCTAATTTTTACAGGGTGTTCTACCCATGAATATGAACAACTTTCACTATGGGACCAATTCTGAAATCACAAAAAAAAAATCTGCTGTTTCATACATTTTGGTCAAGTAGGTAGGTATTGAACTTTTGTATGAAACAGCAGATTTTTTTTTTTCGTGATTTCAGAGTTGGTCCCATAGTGAAAGTTGTTCATATTCATGGGTAGAACACCCTGTAAAAATTTGGATGGTGATAAAAAAATAAGCCTGTATAGTATTATTATCTCGCGAAAAAACGCGCGCTTTAGTTGTGGTAACCATGTGTACGAATATGTGCGTGAAGATTAATAGCGTCAGCACATCACACACACACACACAAGCTTCCAACTTCGCCATTGTCTCGGACGTTACCGAGAGATCCTGCGATTACACACACATCGTGTTTGTACACTCGGTAACCACAAGTAGAGCGCGGATCACTTCGTTTGATACAAATACTGTACTAGCGAGTAATCGCCTATCTCCGTGGCGCAACCGCTGCTCGTTACTCGTCAACTCGTTTTTATTTCCTAGCTCATCTTCTTTCCCACTAACAAGACTACTATTCGTACTGGTGCGGGATTGTCCGAAAGGGTTACCGCTACCCCGGAACATAAAGGGCTAAGGAAGGAACACGGATGAGTTTTAGTCAGTAAGAGTCTGGCACTCCCTTCCGCTCCACCCAGAGCGGGAATGGTCATTTGATGATTTCCCATCCATAAAAAAAGGACTACTATACGTACTGCAGGGGGGTACCTACCATCCAAACTTGGTTGCGCGCGTCGCTTCGTGGGATAAAAATACTGTATACGTAGGTACAACGAGAAGTCAGCTGCTGATAATCTATCAAATTCAAAACGATTTGTTGTGGCTTGCGTGTCAACTACGTCATCGTGTTGGTAAATAATACAACAGACATGTCGAGGAAACGTTGTGGATTGTGTGAAAGATGATATGGCTAGAAAGGGGGTGACTACCGATATGACGACTGATAGAGATTTAGATGAAGAAGAAGACATTGTGCGCCGAACACTAATAAATTTGGATAAGGGCGAGGGAGGGACACACACACCACCAATGGCGTAACTATAGGGTGGCATTGGGGCAAAATGCCACGGGCCCCAAACCGCGGCAAGCGTAGCTTATAATTTAGCCACAATCAGCCCCGCTAATAATAAAAATATCCTCCCGACCGTTTTCGGTAACGGTGGCAATCTCGACGGAGATTAGCCAGGTGCGCAGGAGATATTATAGTGCACAAGTGTGTTCGTAAACACAGGTGCACTCTCTGTTCCTTTACTCTCATAGTCCGATGGGACGGCAATCCGACACGCTTGGGGAGAGATCAGGCGCAGGACCAACGGCTTTACGTGCTTTCCGAGGCTGTTATTTAAAAATTCCTAATGCAAAACCCAATAAGACTTTGCTGGACCTGGGAATCGAACCTAGGACCCCACACTCAGCAGTCGCACTTGCAACAATGAGACCAACAGCCCTTTTGGTCTCGTTCCCGCTAATATTTGTACTACGGCATTAGCATACAGTTCGTGCCAATATCTAGAGACTTTTAGGAATTTTGAGAGACGTTTGCGACCACTAGACCAACGGGGTGGTCTAGTGGTCGCAAGAGCTACTTCTAAGCATGAAGTCCTGGATTCGAGTGGTGGGTCAGGCAGGGAACACTTGTTCCAGATCTTTTCCATCAGGAATTTCACAGGAGCAAAAATTGTGCCCGCTTGATGGCAATGCCGTGGACTGCCAAACGCACTAGCTTCGAATAAAGACCCGCTTGTCGACCATATGTCAACAACGCATTCTCTCCTTTCTGCCACATAGTACGCAGAGGCGATGAAGGTTTGGAAAAACTGATTGTGGTAGGGAACACCGAAGGCAAACGATCGCGCAGTCGTTCACCAACACGATGGACCGATCAGGTCCATCGTCCTCTAAATTCTACACGGTGGTAAGGGATGCGCTGGACAGAAACTGGTGGAGGCGGATTATCCGCTCCAGATGCAATTCCGAAGCTGACCACGATCCATAGACCGGGACCGACTACAGAGAGAGAGAGAGATGGCAATAGGCTCTCCCGCTACTACATAGGAGTTAAACATACAGGCTAAATGTGGATGTACTATTGGTAGTAAAAATTTTATTCATCCTTTAAATAAATTGCAATCTACAGTTTTGTATAATTTAGAAGCATTTTTTCAATTTTCTAAATGTAAGAACCATGGATCCGTTTATTATGATTTTTTGATGTTGACTTGAAAGAGCATGGCAGTTGAGAATGTGTCATGCTGGTGGCGCGTGTGTTGGATCATTCGGTTCCTTACAAAATGATTGAGCTGGATGGTGCTGATCCACGCGTTATGTTCGTGAACGGGCGCCATCATCGGTTGAGACTGGTCATCTCTTAACTGCCAAGGCTTATTTTTAATCTTATTTTTTTAATTGTCTCTTCATATTTTGTGTGTTTTTTTACATTGTTCTCACATATAGAAACAACAAGAATAATGTAAGTACCCAGGATTTTGTAATATCTTCATTTAAAAGAGTGTCCATGGAGTTTCTTGCCCGTTCTTCTCCATAGAGATCTACGTTTTAGAATGGGCAACTAGCTTCAACTTTCTGACTAATCCTGTACATGGTTTAATTGAAATAAATGCTTTGAGTTGGAGTTTGAGTACATCTCTGCCTATTCATTTCGTGATTACAGGCGTAGTAATGCTATAAAAGGGAATAGTATTTTACCGGGACCTTCCTAACTGGGCAGAAAAATACGGAAGAAAGATAAAACGTACCTAAATTCCTGTAAGAATTGCCCCTGTTTCTGCCTCGCACAATAAAGATGTGTTGAATGATACTCGAGAGAAAAAAAAACATGTGTTATTTGCCAAAAGTCATTTTACAAGCAAGTAAAAATAGCCCAGCAAACTGGCTAAAGATTTTAAATTGTATAAACTTTTGATATTTTTGTGAAAGTAAGCGAGTTTTTGATAATTATTCAGATGCATTTTTCTTGTGAAACAATTCGTCGGCGTAAATCAGCCTATAATGTTCCCACTGCTGGGACACAGGCCTCCTCTCGGTGTGAGGGAGTGGGTCGTAATCCACCACGCGGGCCCAGTGCGGGTTGGCAGATGTCACATGTCTTCGAATTTTTGGTTCTAGGACATGCCGGTTTCCTCACGATGTTTTCGTGAGAGCAGTGGTGATGAAATAATTTACACGAAGTAAAGCGCCTGTCTGGGTTCGAACCTACGACCTACCCCTCGTAAATCGCGGTCGTTACCACTTGGCCACCACTGCTCAATACCACCGCTTAAACACCACTGCTTAATAGTCTTCCAGACTGAATTTCGGCTATGGTGACCAGTCTCAGTGGAGACTGACCTTCGGCGCAGGAGGTATTAGTGCACAAGTGTGTGCGCATATACAGGTGCACTCCCTCTTCCTTCACATTCATAGTCCGATGAGGCAGTAGTCCGACACGACCACAGAGAGAGAGAGAGATCAAGTGCAGGACCAACAGAATAATTTCGATAGTTTATTAAATTGAAATCATAACAAACGTGTCACCGCACTACGAGGGTCATTATCCATTATCTGTAGTGTGTCTGTGCGCCTAGTACACGCACATCACGCCGCCGCGCGCCAGTGCAGCGCCGTGATGTCGAAATAAAAAAAAATATTAAGCATTTTCAAAGTTAATGCTCTTGAGCTGAAATGTTGTACAGAGATTCTAGACTAGATAGACTCTTCAACCCGTTTGTATTGATATACCCTTTCCGTAACACCCTGTAGAACAGTATACAGATTGGCTGTTTTACTAGGCCTTCAACCCTACTAGTATACCTACACATAAGGTCATTTAAGTACTGAGTACAATACTTAGTGTTCGGTATTTAACCGTAGGAATCGTAGCTGGTAAAGTTTTGTAGTTTCTGCCAAACCCCATAGGACAAAGGCGTGAGTGTAATTGTGAAATATTTCAAATTCAGCTGAAACTCATGCATTCTAGTTTGAACATTGGCACCATTGGGAGGGAATGACGTGTTCCTAACACTAACACTGCAGGTTGATCACCCAGCCTCCTACAATTCCTATTTACTTTGGAATGATTCATAATTTCCGCCCTATATTGTTTTAAGATGTTTTTATAAATACCAGACAGTGAAAATGTTTGTGATATTTTAGGCAAACTGTGACATAGGTACCGCCGGAGACGACATTTCATAGTACGCAATCGTTGACCTGCATAATAAGCAGTGATCGGAATAGGCTGAGTATATTTACCTAAACTTCGGAGAATAGAGACAGAAAGTGGAGACTTCCTTACGACGGCATTTTTTTTTCCGGAAATCGGGAAAAATCAAAATAAGCTTTATTTATGATAGGTAAAGGCTATTTTAAACTAAACTTGCTAAAATTTCGGGGTATTCACGTAAAATCAAGAAATAAATAGTCTAACTTTAATTCATGTAAGTATTCGAATTATATGTGCTCGTAATACAACGGTTAGTTTAAGGATCGTGACTAACTGACCGACTATTTGACAATTCGAAAGTGCCTGTAAATGGTTTAATTGAAATAAATGCTTTGCTAAAGCATACATGCCTCAGCGTAGTCAGTTTACCAAAAATTATAAACTACTTAAAATAAATAATTTAAAAACAATGTAGTGTTTTCCCTGTAGTCTCTACGGCCTACGGGATTACTACGACGCGCTTCGAAGTGCTACGCCGAACCACAGAATGCTATTAAAAAGCTATTATGCGTCAAATAAGAAATATTATGCATGTGTATTTTTATGTTAATTCGTCACAAATAAATACTTTCGTAAGACTAAAGAAGAATTCCATTCCTCATAATATTATATGTAGATACCTAATTGTTAAATTAATTGAAAAATAGGTATGTAAAAAATTAAAAATGCCTTTTGATAATGCATATTATTATGTGCATATTTTGTCCTTTTTACTAGATCATATGCATGCACATTTTGCCGTTGTGTAAGTCCTTATTTTATTACGATGATACCTACGATAGATTACAGTCCAGCCGACGGACGAGAGAATGCGTTCTTGCAATGATGTGAATTTGATCTTTATTCCTTAGTATAATTGTCGCACTGACACGTGTCAAGAAGGCATTTTCTCGACGGCCATGCACTGTAATAGGTACCTAGATATGTACCTAGGTATATTAAATACGATGTCTATTGGTGGATCCTCATCATCATCATCACCAACCTACTGGCGAGAACTCCTCTCACTAGAGCCATACGCATAGTGAATGAGGTTCACGGGAGGGTTGATGTATTGTGGTGCAACTTGAGTGAATTCGCAAAAGTTACACTATATGTAATAAGTTATTTAGATTAAGATATTTTTTAACTAGGTATAAGGTGTAGATTTAGGATTTAGTTAGTAAGGCCAATCTGTCGCATTGGATCATAGATCTGTAATGATAGTGTAGGTAAGATTGTTATAAATAAATAAATAAATCATTTCAGCCGAAAGACGTCCACTACTGGACATGGGCCTCCCCGAAACTTCGCCATATTGATGAACAAATATTTTAAAAAAATCTGGCCCACTAAAAAAAATCTGGATTAAATAGTTTACCCGCACTGGGCCTGCGTAGTAGATTACGGCCCACTCCCTCTCACAGAGAGAAGGCCTGTGTCCCAGCAGTGGGAACATTATAGGCTGATTATGGTTTTCATCCAGACGATTTCTGATTAAGATTTTTAGGGTAGTCCCATAGCTTTATAAAACACTGACAAAGAAAAACTGATTAGGTCGTCCTGTAAATGGAAAATCAGTAAGGTCGATTTCTGCACGTAACGCTTACAATTTAATCGCGCGTGAGTGTCGCTCAATACAAATTAACACAATGTTCAATGGCGGATTTACCAATAGGCTGAGTAGGCTGAAGCCTGGGGCGGAAGAGTTTTAGGGGCGGAAAATTTGGATCTAAATTTTTTTTTTTAATGTCTTAGGTATTGAAATTAAAAATATTAATATTTATATACCTACCATTTTTTTTTTGGAAAGAATAAACAAAGTGAATGCTCAAACTCAGGCTTCTACCGTAGATTTTATCACAGTTGCCGATCTTTACAAATCTCTTTGCAAGTTTTTCGTAGCTGATGAACGAAAACATTTTAAGTATTTTGGAGAAAAGGCGAAGCAGTATACAAAAGACATGGGACATTATTGTAGAGGTCGGTAGGGACGGCAAAATTTGAATAGCCTACTGGCGGCAAATGTGTAAATCCGCCACTGACAATGTTAGTTATTGATCATATCACTGACAAAGCTATTTTCTAGAGAGTCGAATTTAAAATAACAACTAACTAACCCAAAAATAGTAACCTGTTGTAACGACGTAACAGTGTTTACATTTAAAACCAAGCATAGCAACTCGTCCGGGAATGAACCAAACATCATCATAATAGTATATGTATATGTCAGTGTTACGTGTCCGCGTCGAGGTAAATGTACACATTAAACAAATATAATACAGTCAAAGAGCGAAAGGAGATTGACGATTTTTCATAAAGAGCCTGGCGTACCTACAATGTCCGCCATTTTATGTATTTTTATGACTACGAAACCTATACAGGGTGAAATTGAAAACATGCGACAAATCGAAATGGGAGATTGTACACATCAATAATGAACAACTTTTATTATGGGACCAAACCTGAAATCGCGAAAAAAAATCAGCTGTTCCCTACATTTATGTTCGCATAACTCGTCAAAATGTAGGGAACAGCTGATTTTTTTTCGCGATTTCAGGTTTGGTCCCATAGTAAAAGTTGTTCATTATTGATGTGTACAATCTCCCATTTCGATTTGTCGCATGTTTAAAATTTCAACCTGTATAAATCGATGTTTAAAATAACCACTGTGAATGTTTAAAGTCTCAAACATCTATGCAAAAAGACGTACCACACAAGTTCAAAAAAATACGGATGACACGTGCTCAACTGTGCACATTAATATTTCGGAAACGTGACGCTTCATAAATGTTCGCAAAAATTGTTTCCTAAACAACGTAAATAACGCAATGAATCTGGTTGAACTGTCAAAATCAAAGCCATTCCTACTGTTAGTGTGTTGCGATTACTCCGCTGATGCTACGCATTGACGGTGACGATAATGATAAAGCACGTCACTGCACCAAACTTCAAATATATATATATAGATGTACAGACGCCAGCACATCAATCAAGCTACTACTACTGGGGCTGGGGCGGCTGCTGCAGGTGCAGAAAACCTCAAACGGCGAAAATATTGCAACCTGATTGGGAGTTATATGTTCGAGCCGTTTGGGATGGAAACACTAGGGCCATGGGGTCCGAGTGCCCACTTGGTTTTTCGAGATATCGCCAAGCGGTTAGTTGACTCTTCACGTGACCAGAGGGCTGGCCTATTTCTTGGCCAAAGAATTAGCACTGCCATACAACGTGGCAATGCTGCCAGCCTTTTGGGCACTGTTCCTGTTGACAGCGATGCGACCGAATTCTTTGATGCCCTATGATTATTTTGTTTATTTTTTCATATAAATGTACATATTATTATAGTTTATATGTTAGCTTATATTACGTAAATAAACGCAATTGTAACCATAAATAAAAATAGCTACTACAATCTGTCAAATTTCTTTAATAGATTTTTCAACTTTATCGGTAAAGTAGGTATAAGGTTCAAGGTTGATTGGGAAAAATTTACAGATTCGGATACCTTGATCTGCTGGCATTTGTACCTACTCATGTATTATCTGAACAGCTACTCCTAATGCTATTAGAAACTATTTGAGAAACAACATAATAATTTATCAACTCCTAACAACATTTATCTAAATCCTATGTTATTTACTATTACTGAAACTGCATTTTCAATGCATACTCAACGCTCTATAGATTTCGAACTCCAAGGGTATATACTAAAATTGGAGATTTAAAAAAAAAAATATTGCTGAATGGGCCCGCTCTTGACCTCGATCACGCCTGATGGAAAGCGATGGATGAGGACTATGATGGAACGAGCATGCCCGAAGATGCCTAAGGCACTGGAACTCCCACGCATCGACGGAACACAGCAGGCTGCTTGACGCCGGACTCCGGTGGGAGGGTGGTCGCAAACTAGGCGGTCGATAGCCCAACCACCGCAAGGGAAGAATTGGCCTGTCAAATAAGGTGTTGGGTGTGACTGTCCAGGATGCGCCGAGCGCTCGGTTCAGTTGAGTAACTGGCGGAACAAACTGCGCTACACGAGGAGGCTTCTTCATGCATCCCAAAAAGATTGTCAGATTGTTTCAACGGGGGCCTATCCCTTTCATAATAAGCCCAGCCCACTACTGTCCCACTGCTGGGCAAATTCTTCTTCTCTTGTAGAGAAGACAGGATCATTAATCACCACGGTTGCTATTTCAAAGGTCCGTACACAATTTTCCAAAAAAAACACAAAAGAAAATCGTACTCTGATACTTTTGATAGCCTAGCCCGTCCTATAATATGTCTACTTAACTTAATCTTGTATACTATTAAATTGCGTCTAAAGCAGCATTAAATGTTTGCTAGCTCGTTACAAAAACCAGAAAGAAAATAACGAGTTTAGTTATATTAAAAAAGGCAGAACGTCTTGATCTTTTTGAAAACAAGTAAAAAATTCATCGAATTAACAATTTTCTCTTTCAAAAGGAACAAACATAAATTTTCTTAATGTCGAAAACTTAGTACCTACCTACGCCATTAATATTTTTTCGGAAATAAAACTTGATCGGTTTAACAAAACACATTTTAAATGCTATGTTTTGTATGAAAACTGAAGTTTCCAATCTTAAAAACACGCATCTTCTTTGCAGGTACAAAGTTTTCATGCCAAAACTGCACTCAAAACATTACGACTGCATTACATTTGATAAATTTATCGTCCTACATAAAAACAAAGTGCCAAACTGAAACTTTATACACAACAATAACGTTCGTACGATATACGTTTTACATATTATAATGTGGACGACAATACGACAATAAATAAAAAAAAAAAATATACAGTGTTATTGGAAAAACATTAATTAACAACCTCTTAATAGGTCATTGCACTCATCATTATGAACAACTTTTACTATGGGACTAAACCTGAAATCGCGAAAAAAAAAATCAGCTGTTCCCTACATTTTATGTTCGTATAACTCATTAAAATGTAGGGAACAGCTGATTTTTTTAAATAATGATGGGCGGAATTTGTGTTTTGTAAATCTTTGACTAGCCATAGTGACTAAACTATTGGATATATTTGGATGAGCTTTTGTATGCAGACTGGGAACGTTATAAAGTTTAATTTATTGTGGTACTAGCAGCGGTTTCACCCGCATAAGTTTCGAAAGACACGTGGCGCCATCTATTATCATAATAACGTTATTGTTGTTTTCCTCGGGAACAGCATTTTTTTTCGGGACGAAAGGTACCCTATGGCCATTTCTGTACACCTAACAACGTATATGCAAAATTTCAGGATGATCGGTTCAGGGGTGAAAGGTAAACAAACCTATTTTAGCATTTATAAAATTAGTTAGGATTGTCGTCGCCACCTTGAATACAGGTTATTAGGTTAAACGTGGACATACTTTATGGAAGCGTAGTTCTCATGAAAATGAACACTACGAAACCAACAGCGAAAAAAGGTCAGCTGCTCCACACATTTATGTTCGATAAAAAACTATAACTAGACAAAATGCAGGGAACAGCTAATTGATTTTTCACATTTCAACGTTAGTCCCATAAAAAAGTTATCCATTTTCACAAGAACAACACTTCCTTAAAGATTACCTACAAACGGGGTGAATAGGGATGCAGGGGTGAATCGGGACGAAACTTTAAAATGGATTTTAACGTTGAAATAATATAGTTTGTTGTCAATAAGGGCACGTAATCGTTAATTAAATTACAGTAAACACGTTAGGGTTCTTTTTGGCCACAAACCATATGGCCAAAAAGAACCCTAACGTACCAAACTTTAAAAGGGATTTTAACATTAAAATAATATTATTTTAATGTTAAAATCCCTTTTAAAGTTTTGTCCCGATTCACTCCTGCATCCCTATTCACCCCGTTTGACGGTATGTTTCTTGATAACCTAACACCCTGTATACCTATATTTGTAAAACCGTAAAAGTTTTCAACGTTAGGGGGCGTGTCGAAGAGAACCGTGTGCAAGATGTTATTGTGACGCCTAAAGTTTTAGTACACATCAAACGAATTTATAGAAAGAAAAATGTTTTCTTACCCCCTTACTAATAAACGTATTATATCAGATGAATAGTTACACACCGATTTCTCTCTTTCAGTCGTCAATAATTACACTTTCGAAAGAAGAAGACAAAGCGTTGTGTAACTATACAGACGCTATACAACATTTATTAGTAAGGGGTAAATAAAAAAAAATATGGGAATTTTAAGAACACTATGTTCTGCCCACGATTTCGTCCGCGTGTTTTACAATAAAACATAACCTTCAGGCACTCGGCAATAGCGTAGATTTCTATCAGCGAAAGAGTTTTTGAAATCGGATCAGTAGTTCCGAAGATAACCCTCTACATACAATCTAACAATATAAATAAAACAAGCTAAAATAACATTTGAAAAGTCTAAATAAATAAAAAATACGTAAAGAAAAGTTTGTTGAAAAAATACCTTCCCCATAGAAACAGCTGATAGGTAATAAAAAAACAAAAACATTTAAAAAAAACCGTCCTGTAAAAAGTACAAACGAAAAAAGTATTTAACAAAAAAAAAAAACGAAACTACTTACTTACCAATTCAAAATCATGTTCCACTCACAAAAAAAAAAAACACTGAACTGATGAAAATAGAAACGGTATATTTTTAACTTGAAATATCACGAATTAGTGGCGAGAGTAATTATAGCCCGGCCGCGACCGAACCGCGCTCCGGCTCAAATACATCTAAACCACACTCCCGACAAACTAAAGCGAATTGGGGAAATATAAAATTACTTCTGTAGTGATGGGGTTGGGAAATATCGATAGATCTGAGAATGATAATCATCATCATCATCTGTCTAGTCTTTTCCCAACTATGTTGGATGCTGCCAGTTTAAGCGGATGAAGCTGAATACGAGTATTTTTAACCGACTTCAAAAAAAGGAGGAGGTTCTCAATTCGTCGGAATCTTTTTTTTTATGTATGTTCCCCGATTTCTCGAAGACGCCTGGACCGATTTGGAAAATTTTTCTTCTGTTGGAAAGGGTATACTTCCCAAATGGTCCCATGAAAATTTTATCGAAATCGGACAAGCGGTTTTTGAAAAATCAACAAAAATCTAAAAATTTATCTACATTGTCTACATTAACGATTTTTTTGTTTACTTTTTTGTGGGGTAGTTACAACTAAAAAGTGAAAAATAAAAACTTTAAAAAAAAAAAAACACTACAAAGTGATAAATAACTTTAATTTCAGAAGTCGGTGTCAATAAACGAAAATGCGGATCCAACGACACCGACTTCCGAAATTAAAGTTATTTATCACTTTGTAGTGTTTTTTTTTTAAGTCGGTTGTTTTTTTTTTGTAAAAAAGTTTTTATGTCCTCCATACCCCAGATATTGAAAAATATCATCTTGTTATTGTGACACTGCAGGACAAAGGCCTCTGCTCATAAAGAGAAGAAATGAGCATTGATTACTATGCCTGCTAGCATGCCGCATGGAATCGTCCTTACGTATGGACAATATCATGCGGCAAGCTCAGATTTTCATTTTTTTTTTAAGTGAAAACTTCTTAAGGCGCGTTGGGCATTATTTGAGACTAGCTGCGCCCCGCAGTTTCACCCGCATATGTCTCGATCCCGTGGGAATATCGGGATAAAAAGTAGCCTATGTCCTTTCCCGGGACTCAAACTATCTCTATACCTTTCATCTAAATCGGTTCAGCGGTTTGAGCGTGAAGAAGTAACAAACATATAAACACACACACACACACACACTCACAAACTTTCGCCTTTATAATATTAGTGTGATGGGAAAAAACCATTGAATTTGCGCCACTGTTACCGTAACGACACCGCTTCGGATGTGTTCGGCTGTCTTTGGGATGTACTCGGTTTTAACGCATATCCAATATGTCAGTGAGTGATGGCAAAGTATTCTGTTTGTGTTTTGTTTTCACTTCTGTCGGCACTCCCGGAGTGCAACTGTTTTTTTTTTCTAACTATCGACACAAAACATATCGACTGGTCCCATCACTAAGCACCTAGCACCTGGCATTGCCCGGCACGTTCCCAGAACCGATTGTTTATTTTAGAAACAGCATGTATATTTTGTTTTAGCAACAACATGTATACAGATTTGTTTTCTACTCTCTTTTGTACGTTTTTAATTGTTTTTTTAATAAGTCATGGAACTGAATAACCTTTGTAAGCGAAAAGTCTATTTTCTGGGTTGTGTGGGTCATCGCTTCATGTAACAATTCAAAAGTTTTCAATACGGACTTCTGTCTACGGAGTTACGCTTGGTGTAGGCAAACACCAGGCATAATGACGATTCGATACAAATGAAGTGGGTATGTACAGACGCCAGCACAACAAAGCTACTACAATCTGTCAAATTTCTTTAATAGATTTTCAACCTTATTACTAAAGCATTAGGTTTAAAGTTGATTGGGAAATTCGACAGTTTCGGGTAGCTTGTTTTGCTAGCGTCGTACGGAATATGAAGAACGATAAAAACTATGTTTAATAACTTGGTATAATGACCAAAGCTCGCACACGTCATCATCATCATCATCATCATTTCAGCCGAAAGACGTCCACTGCTGGACATAGGCCTCCCCCAAGCACCTCCACTTCGACCGGTTTTGTGCTTCTCGCATCCAACGAGTTCCTGCGGCCTTCACAAGGTCGTCGGTCCACCTTGTGGGAGGCCACATAAAGTTTGAAGAACAGAAGGTGAAAAGACTACACAAGGAATCCTACAAGGACACAAGACAAGGATAAACAAAGACAAGAATTCCTTGACATGACTAGTAACCACAGAGCACCAACGCTACACATACAAAACGTGCAGCTCCAACCCGCACAGGGCCAACAACCAGCACTGGGCTTCCAACCCGCACTGGGCCTCCAACCCGCACTGGGCCTCCAACCCGCACTGGGTCAATAACCCGCACTGGGCCTCCAACTCGCACTGGGCCACCAACACGCACAGGGCCCCGAACCCGCACTGGGCCAACAAACCGCACTGGGCCACCAACTTGCACTGGGCCCCCAACCCGCACTGGGCCTCCAACCACACTGGTCCTCCAACCCGCACTGGGCCTCCAACCCGCACCGGGCCTCCAACCCGCACTGGGCCACCAGCCCGCACTGGGCCACCAATCCGCACTGGGCCACCAATCCGCACTGGGCTGCTAAGCCGCATTGGGCCACCAACCCAAACTGGGACACCAACCCGTACTAGGCCACCAACCCGCGGCACAGGGCCACCAACACGCACTGGGCCCCCAACCCGCACTGGGCCAGCGTGGTGGATTACAGCCTACTTCCTCTCACAGAGAGGAGGCCTGTGTCCCAGCAGTGGAAACATCAGCTCCACTTGATGTAACTCGGCGTATGACACGCAGGACGGCGGACGAGAACCCTTCATAGGATTAGCAGTTCTTGTAGATGCTGTGAAAGATGATAGGGCAAGAAACTGGGTGACTACTGAGATTACGACTGGCAGAGTGTTATGGAAGAAGAAGATGTGCTGCACCAACCACTAATAAATTGGGATCGGGCAGGAGAATGATGACGATCGTCATCATCTGCCTGCCTTTTCCCAACTATGTCGGGGTCGGCTTCCAGTCTAACCGGATGCAGCTGAATACCAGTGTTTTACATGAAGCGACTGCCTATCTGACCTCCACAACCCAATTGCTGGGTAATACGATACCCCTTGGTAAGACTGGTTGTCAGACTTTCGTGCTTCTTTCTGACGACTCGTAACGACTGTCAAAGATCCACGAAAAACAGCTGGAACCAACGCCTTACGCGTGCTTTCCGAGACTCGGAGCCCGGAGGGTTCTTGGTATAAGAAGAGGGTCACCCATCCACGGACCAACCGCGGCAAGCGTAGCTTAACCTGATCGATCGACCCGTACGACTGTTATTACTTAGCCACAAGCCCCAAGGAGAATGATGACGATGTTTATTTAAAAACTTACTACAAGTAAATAGATTCGTTAACGGTCAAATTAATTTTTTGTTCTAATTTTTTTTAATTTACTTATTTTCATAAGTAGGTACTCATATTTTTAAGTAATTACGACTCTACCGCGCTGGCCGTTGACATATACAGCTGTAAATTGACAACATTTCAAACCTGACACGACCTTAAAACAAAAATACTATTTCTTTATTTTCGTATCCTGAGTTCAAATATATTTTTATTTTATTTTTTTATTTCTAAATTTCTGAGAAAAAAAATAAAAATCAAAAAACATGTGATGACGTCACATAAACGGCGGAATGAGGTAGTTACCTTTGCGCATTCCAATGTCTTTGATTGAAAACATTATATCAATCAAGACATGTCAATGTCACCTAAGAAGTGTAACTAGAAAACAACTAAAAAACTGAGTTGAATTCAACAATATTTTTTCCTATCAACTCGACACGCTGCTTACTGTTAATATTATCAATTTTTGATTGATATTTCGCCAATAAAATGGATCGCAATGAAAAATATACGAAACAACGACTGAGACAAGTGACATCTAACAGTTTTTTTGACGGGTCACAATAAAGCAAAGGTAATATCGCCATTCTACCGTCATCTGGCACTTACGTCTTTTTAGAATACACCGAATTTCAAAGTTAAAATTATGAATGAAAAGTACATCATTTCGAAAAACGAAAAAATATGGGTGCCCCAGATTTGAATTTACTTTTATATAACGTAATAATACATGCAGGTTAAAAATATGAAATGTTGTCAATTCTTGAAATTATTATTATTATGTTTTTATTTCGATCGTGAGTCATTTCATATCGATACCCATCTCATCTGCGAAGTTTCGTCAGCTCATTGAATTTTACCCTGTATAGGTTCAAATTTAGACTTAGGTGAAAACGATCATCCATCTTGCATGACAAACAGTTCCTCACAACAGGAAGTGCACCGGAAAAGCGTTGAAATGAGACGTCAAGTGAAGTAACCTTCTCTAGAATAGATATACTCTATTCTCGTTCACAGTTAATAATATATCCGTCATCAACATCCAATGATAAGGAAAATTGTTGAGGAAACTCGTGTTTATAATGAAACTAACGTTGTTTGCACTCGCAGACACATAAAAGGCACCTTTGAACGTCTACATTTACAAGAAAATTGAATTGATTCTAGTTTTCCAAAAGGTAGTAGTTACAAGGACTATAAAAATGTTTATTTATTTATTGGATCGCCAACAGAGGCTACACAGTTACATGCATGTTAACATGAACAGGGACAAAAATAAAAGTGTGCGCTTCCAATTGTAGGCGACCACATCATTCACTTAACATTAGGTAGGTACATTAAGTTTGACAAGGACGAACACATTAAAATAAATCACAATACAATACACGAAAATTATAGAAAGAAAACAAAATTAAAAGCTAAAGCAAAACAGTACAGACTGAAGGAATAAAATAATATCTACAAACTAATTTTAAATACGTTCAAATAATATAAACGAAAACTAAAGAATAAACATAGATCAACAGAAATAAAAAATATGTTTACTTAACAAAAATAAAAAAACTTTTTAAGAAAAAATAAACCGACTTCCAAAAAAACACTACAAAGTGAAAAATAACTTTATTTCGGAAGTCGGTGTCTTTGGATCTGTATTTTAGTTTTTTGCCACCGACTTCCGAAATAAAGTTATTTTTCACTTTGTAGTGTTTTTTTGGAAGTCGGTTTATTTTTTCTTAAAAAGTTTTTATTTCATGCTTTTTAGTGGGTCTGCTTATAATTTATCTAAGTTACAATAGCCTAGTGATTATCGCCTTTTACAAACAAAATATTGCTTTTCCCGATGCAGGGAAGTTAATTGTTGATGAGTTCTCCAGGTCCACCATCATCTCCATATCACCATTCACATTGTGACGAGCATAAATTGCTTAGCAACCATATTAAAGTAATCGAATCGCAACCCGTGAAATACTTAGATATTATTGATTACTTCCGATGGCCATCTGTGGTCTTCATCATCAGTTCCACTTCACCAAATAGTGCTTTCCGAGAGCAAATGCACGAGTTACTATAAAAAATACCCAAATCGCTATAGGTGTGCCTATAATATTTGAAGAGTTCCTTCGATTTCTCCAGGATCCCATCATCAAATCTTGACCTGATGCTTTTAGACTAAATGCTGATAATCCTGGCTGCAGCATCAGGCCAGACTTATGTCAACATTACATTGAACTTAAAATTTAGTCCTGTTTAAAATGAGCCCAAACACGACTACGGTGCTGTAATTTCAAGGTTGGTACTTTTTCTGATGCTCCTGGCTTCAGCATCAGGTCTTTATGTACTTCGGTGTTCCTCATTAACAGTACGTTTATCCACACATCGAGCCCTTTTCAATGAGCCTAAACACGATATATCTGCTGTTAGTTGTCGAGGAGTTAGGTACTCTGCAGACTATCCTGACTGCAGCATCAGATCATGACTTGATGATCATGAGACCAAATGTGGCAAATGCCCTATCAAACATCAAAACAATTTACTAAAACAGTCCTTTCCTGTTCGAGTAACTTCTTACTGTTAAGGAGTTGTACCTTCCATCATCAGCCCAGCTACCCGAGATGGTGACAACCATATGCAAATACACAAGATACTTCATAAAATATGCGAAAAACAATAAGTGAGCCTATAAAATTTGAGGGTTGCCCTCGATTTCTCTAAGATCCCATCATCAGATATTGAAATGGTGACAATGGGACCACACGGGAAGCACCAGCTTTCAAATAAAAAAAGAATCATGAAAATCGGTTCGCCCAGTCGCAAGTTATGAGGTAACAAAAATAAAAAAAAAAAAAAAAAAAAAAAAAAAAAAAAAAATACAGTCGAATTGATAACCTCCTCCTTTTTTTGAAGTCGGTTAACAAAATTAAAAACTAACTTAACTAAAACTATATAAAAACTAAAATATAGCGTCGAAAAATTCATCCGCATCGCTGTTTACTTGCATACTAGGACTTTTAGGTCTTTTTTGAACTTTGATAATTTACATGTAAATGTTTTGCATTATTTGTGTGTTATTATTAAATAATATCTACACAACCGCGAAACGGTAAACGTAAGGTTACGCCCTCAGGCTAGGTTTAGCGACGATCTTCGCAGGATGACTGGTAGCAGCTGGATGAGAGTTGCCGAAAATCGAGTTGAATGGCGTGCAATAGGAGATGCGTATGCCCAGGAGTGGACTGCTATAGGCTGCTGATGATGATCGACACAATACAGAATTTGGAAAAAAAGAAATGTTACACAATGCAGTGGAAGTAAGGAACTTCTGTCGTGCAGTCGAGTACAAAGAAATCTATACTTATAATAAATCTGTAGATAAGTGAAAATTCTGTACATTGAAAATATCAAAAAAATAAATGGCAGGGGGTGTTACTAGACCGTCACTGAATCCAAAAATGTGATTAAAAAAATTTTTGGCTGTCTGTCTGTTTGTTCAGGCATCACGCAAAAACTAAGGGTTCGATTACGATGAAACTTGGTATAATTATTCTTTAATATCCTGGGCACCACACTGGGTACTTTTTATCCCGGAAAAGTATATACAATAAAAAACAAACTTAATTTTGCGGTTCGATTGGTTCGGTTGGTACAGTAATCGGATCTAGGGAGACCCGATTACTGTACCAACCGCAAATAATAAGTTTGTCGTAGGTTACGTCACCCGCAGTGGAGTTTAATAAGAGGGGCTGCACACGGCTAAGATACTACACTCAAAGACAAAGACAAAGACAAAGACATTTATTCGTCGGATATGGTAGTACAAAGTTGGTTGGTACAAATGGATAAGTTCAACACATCCGCCGCTAATAGCGGCATACGAATATTTACAACGTGAAATTAATGTATTAATGTACACGTGGGTAGGTATAAAACCTAACTTAAACTCTAATAAACAATAAAAAACTCTTATAACTATGGACATATTTTATACTCTAATATACAATATCAAATAAAAACACAACAATAACAATTTTTCTATTTTACAACTAAATAAATCTAGGTACCTTATTATTTAAAACAAGAAAAAAATGTATACATATATGTATTATTTACCCTTATAATCAAAAAATTCTTTTAGAGTGTAAAAATTATTTTGGAGAAGCCAATTTTTCAGAGTTTTTTTGTAAAGATTAAATGGTAGCTCTCTTATTATTTTTGGGATATGGTTATAAATTTTAATGGACATAAGGTAGCTGTTTCTGTAGTGGAGAGTGCTATTACAAAATTGGTTTTTTAATTTGGTGGGGTCCCTTTTTGCAAATCTATTGTTTTCGGCTACTGTGGAGAAGAAGTGAGAGTTTTTCTTGACAAATATGGCTATTTCAAAAATGTAAGTAGAGGATAGAGTTAGAACCTTTAGCTTTTTAAAAATTGGTTTACAGCTCTCGTATGGAGGCGCCCCAGTTATTGCTCGTAAGCATTTTTTTTGCGCTATGAATGCTCTTTGTATGTGTGATGAGTTACCCCAAAGGAGTAAGCCGTACCTCAATACAGACGCTACGTAGCCGTGATAGGCGTTGAGTGCAGCTTCTTCGTTCGCTGTTTTGCGTAGTTCTCTTAGTGCGTATACAAATCTGTTTATTTTTTTACACAGATTTTCAATGTGTATTCCCCAATTACAGTTTTCATCTAATGTTAGACCTAAAAATTTTATAGTATTTTCTTTATTAATTATTTGGTTATTATGATTTAAAATAATTTTTGGTGGATTTTGTTTGTAGTTTGCAAACTGAATGAATTTTGTTTTAGATAAATTTATTTTTAAGTTGTTTTCGTTTAGCCAATTAATTATATCGTTGATGGTTTGATTTACTTCTTGTTCATGTAATGTTTTGTTATTTTCCGGTATTATTACTGACACGTCATCTGCAAATAGTACGCACTTATGTTTTGTTATGTTTGGCAAGTCGTTAATGTATAACAGAAAGAGAAGAGGCCCAAGGATGCTTCCTTGGGGCACTCCGGACCCATTATGTCTAAATAAAGATTTATATACCATCGCAACAAGTTTATCATCAATACGGGATACTTCAACACACTGTTGTCTATTGCTGAGATAACTTTTCAGCCATTCTAACGCTGGACCTCTGATGCCGTAGCGCTCACATTTATCTAAAAGTGTATTGTGGTTAACGAGATCAAAAGCCTTGCTCATATCTAGAAAGATTACTGAAACAGAGCGTTTTTTATCTATATTATCTGTTATGGACCTTACTAACGAGAATGCTGCTAGAGTTGTTGACTTACCTTTTTGAAACCCATTTTGTTCTTCATTAATAAGTTTATGTTTGTTTATATATTGAACTAGACGATTATGCATTATTTTCTCATAAATTTTTGAGAATATTGGAATGAGAGTGATAGGTCTATAATTATTTTTATCTAGTGTACTCTTACTTTTATGAAGGGGCTTAACTATTGAAAATTTTAATCTATCTGGGAAAGTTCCCTCAGATAGAGATAAATTAATTGTGTGGCACAGTATTGGTGATATGATTTCGGCACATAATTTGAGTACGTGCGTAGAGATCTCATCATACCCTACTGACTTTTTATTGTTTAGAGATATTATTATACGAAAACGACTCGGCGTCACATAAATCGCACCTCTTCGAAAATAAGTTTAAAGCATATGGGAGCCAGCAACGAATACATTAAACCCAATTAATATTGGTATCAATTGAAAGTATGTTTAACGACCTTTAAATTAACAACAGTTAGAATTCCTAAACACAACAAATCTCATTAACACGTAACGTTAAAAAAAATATTGTCAAAATACGCATTACAACGGCCACTAATTGCACCTCCCTACAAGGGTATAAAACGGGCGACCCGCGTTAAAAGTGGGTAATTCGCTATTCAACCTTTGAAGTGAACACACGTGAACAGCTACAGCAAGAAAAATACCCCAGAAGATGGATACCACTGCAGATGAAGCCGCTCAAGTCATTGCACTACTGCAATCAGGGATGCGGCAATGTGATGTTGCTCGGCAACTGAACTTGAGTCGTTTTGCCGTTCGACGAGTGTTCCAACGCTTCCAAGAGACTGGTGGCTATATCCGAAGACGTGGATCTGGAAGACAACGGTGCACATCCGAAAGAGACGATCGCTTCATTGTTTCGACGTCTTTACGTAATCGGTTCTCCAATGCTGTTGAGCTGCAACAACAACTGCGATCAGCTCGCAGAACTTCTGTAAGCAGTCTCCACGATTAGAAGAAGACTGCAGGAGAAGAAAATTGCAGCTCATAGGGCTGCTACAGGGCCAAAATTGACTGCACAGCATAGGAGAGACCGGTTGCAATTTGCCCGTGACCATGTGGATTGGACAATAGACCAATGGAGGGCTGTGCTCTTCTCGGATGAGACGAGGGTGTGTCTTTTCTGCAACGACAGGCGTCGAAGAGTGTATGGAGGCAAGGGGGACGATTCGCACAAGCCTGTATTCAAGAGACAGTGGAATACGGGGGTGGCTCGTGCATGTTCTGGGGCGGCATGTCAATCGACGGCAAAACGAACCTTGTGTGTGTTTCTCGGACTGGAAGTGCTCGCGGGCAAGGGTCGCTGACTGCTGCTCGGTACATACCAGAGATCTTAGAGGAGCAGGTTGTCCCTTATGCGGGTTTTGTTGGCAGTGGGTTCACGTTAATGCACGATAACGCCCGCTGTCACACCGCTTTAATTGTAAGAGACTACCTGCAAGAAGTTGGAATCCCTGTTATGCGCTGGCCGGCGCGAAGTCCAGACCTAAACCCTATTGAGCACCTTTGGGATAAACTGAAACGGCTAGTACGGGCACGTGATCCTGCCCCTACCACTCTCCAAGACCTCCAAGATGCCGTCGTTGCAGAATGGGACAACATTCCGCAAGAGACTGTTGTCACATTAATTAGGTCCATGAGAGAACGCATGGAAGCAGTCACCAGGGCTAGGGGGGGTAACACTAGGTTTTAAGTTGTTTTTAAGGACTTTGTTGTAATTTTTGCTGATAAAATAAAACTTAACTTTTTAATCATTTGCATTAGCTTGCTTTTTTTTATTCCCTGGTAAACAAAAAACCAAATCCATTGATTTATTCTGAAATTTAAATAAATTGCCTTTCCAATGATACCTTATAGTCATATGTCTACCATTGATTAATAGGGTTAAAATGACTTTGAAGGGAATTTTTAAAGAGGTGCGATTTTTGTGACGCCGAGTGTATAATATTTTATCTTAAGATACAATATCGCTCGCCATACAATTCAATGGACTATCACACACGACGAAGATAATAATCTATAATAATATTATAAAGAGGTGAAATTTGTTTTTTTGTATGTATGTAGGATATAAGCAAGGATATAGGCTATTTAACATCACGCTGCGACTCTTCGGAGCCGAGCAGAAAGAAAAAAAAGTCAGAAAGAATGCCAAGCGAAAACGAAGTAATAGCGCGGGCAGGCGATGCAATGCGATGTGTCGGGGGAACCGAACATTCCACGCGGACGAAGTCGCGGGCAGAAGCTAGTTAATAATAAATTAACAAATAATTGTTGACTTCGTGGTGGGGCATAAAATCCACTAATGAATCGACCACGCGGGCCCAGTGCGGGTTAGTAGATGTCACATGTCTTCGATGTTTCGGTTCTAAGACATGCCGGTTTCCTCACGATGTTTTCCTTCACCGTTTTGAGAGCAGTGGTGATGAAATAATTTACACAAAGTAAAGTGCACACTCTCCCTCTCACAGAGAGGAGGCCTGTGTCTCAGCAGTAGGATCATTATAGGCTAATTAAGCATGCATTGTGAAAAGCACCAGCTTTGGTTCGAACCCACGACAACTCGTAAGTCGCGGCCATTACCACTGAGCCACCAGAATGCTCTTAGAATGTTCTCGAGCTGCAAAATTTAAATGTCCTGATTGAAAGTCAATTGTCTCGACATCAGTATGTATTGATCAATAAATATTGATTGAATCAATCAAGAAGGCTAATGGATCGAAACTGAACATCTTTATTGATTGCTTGGGAGATAAATCGAACGAGAGTTCAAAGGAACGGAGGAGGTTCCAAGGTCGTCAAATGAACCAAGAAATTATACCTTGGAAATAATCTCTCGTAGAGGGGCTCGCGGATAAATAAAAGCTGCACCGTAATTGTGTAACACACTATTTGAATCATTTTAAAGCATATTGCTAATCCATTGCTCCTTATGTAAGAAAAGTGTGTCTGCTTAACAACGTAAATAACGCAAAATACATATATCCTTAATTAACAAAAATAACAAAATCAAAACTTAACTTAACTTTTTCGCGGCTGCGGAAAACGTGAAGCGACGAAAATATAATAACCTTATCGGAAATTATATTTTCGAGCCGTTTGGGGTTGAAACCCTCGGGCCGTGGGGTCCGAGTGCTCATGGTCTTTTTAAGGAAATTTCAAAACGGCTGGTTGACACTTTCCGTGACCCAAGTGCTGGCTTTTACCTTGGCCAAAGGCTAAGCATTGCCATACAACGTGGCAATGCCGCCAGTCTCTTGGGTACATTACCAGTCGACAGCGATGCGGATGAATTTCTCGACGCTATATTTTAGTTTGTGTGTGAATTTTGAAAAATCCTTTCTTAATGCACCCCTAGACCTCATAAGGAACCTACGTGCCAAATTTGGAATCTCTAAACCCAGCGGTTTGGGCTGTGTGTTGATATGTCAGTCAGTCAGTCAGTTTCATCTTTTATATATTTAGATAATGCAATGAATGTTGTTGAACTGTCAAAATGAAACCCATTGCTTCAGATAGTGTGTTACGCAATTTCCTCCTGCTAGTTAATCGATCAAGGTTAAGAAACGCTTGCCGAAGTCAGTCTGTGGATAGGTAACTATCCATCTCGTTCGATCCCTCCGTGCTGTGGAAGACCGTCGGTCCCGGCTGGCATTTGTATATCTTTGACCGTTGTTATAGTCTTTCAACCAGTCTTTTCAAGGGCTATTGACAACTCCTTCTGCGAAGCAGTAATGCTCGCGAAGGAGGAGGCGGAGCGCGTGAGGGAGAGGCAATCTTGTTGCGCCCTCGCACCCCTAGTCGCCGCAGGAGACGCCCTGGGCGTCGGGAATCGATAGCCGATTCCCGGCCACCGTAGGCGCAGGCTTGCGGACGGCGAGCAATGGGCAGCTCGCCGACCGGTAAGGACCAGGCTCGGGTCGACGGCGCGTTGTGTTCCACGCGCGCCTCGAAGAGACGTCAGCACTAACTGACGGGGTGTACCAGGACCGAAGCCTGCCGGGGTCGCGGGTTGTTCGAAAGAGATACCGTGGCCCCTGGCACAGGCAACTGAAGGAACACGGGTGGGTTTTAGTCAGTAAAAGTCTGACACGCCCTCTCGCTCCGCCCAGAGCGGGAGAAGTTATTTGATGATTTCCCACCCAAAAAAAAAAGGGGTATCGACAACGCCGTGGAAGTGCCAAAGTTTTAGGAAAAACAAGATTTAAATTACAATCGTGTCAGAGACACGGAGAAGAAGAAGAAGGGGTGTTGTGTTACCCAGTAACTGGGTTGTGGAGGTCAGATAGGCTTTCGCTCCGTGTAAAACACTGGTATTCAGCTGCTTCCGGTTAGACTGGTGCCAGTGGCGTGCATTGGTTTTCAGAATAGGTAGGCACTAGGCCGGGTCTAGTCTAGACGAACGCGGTCACTAATCAGAAAAAAAAAGTGAGGTCAAATCAAAAGTGTGGTTATTTGAGTAGGCATGCCTACTTAAGCATGCTTTAGCAGCTTGGGCATGCCTTTAAGGATGATAAATTGCGAAGGACAAACGTCATGATATTACGCGTGAGACATATCTACGTATTTTTAATTTCGTCGTATTAACTTGAACGAGTAAAGACCAATGACAATGTGCGAATTCATCGGGCTTGAAAGTCAAAATGGGTGTTCCGCAGGGCTCAATATTGGGGCCATTCCTATTTTTAGTATATATAAATGATTTACCTCATTTACTGATAAACCGATCACAAATGGTGTTATTTGCTGATGACACATCTCTGATTTTTAAAGTAAGCAGACGTGCACAGGAGCTTGACGACGTAAATAACGCTATGCTTTTGGTCCATGATTGGTTTACTGTAAATAATTTGGTATTAAATGAAAAAAAAACTAAATGCATTAGATTCGTTTTACCAAATGTCAGAAGTAGTGAATGTCACGTTGTATTGAATAAGGAAATACTCGAATTCGTCGAAAATACGGTTTTCCTGGGGATTACGCTTGACTCAAAGCTGCAGTGGGGTCCGCACTTAACATCTCTTGCAGGGCGGCTAAGTTCAGCCGCTTACGCTGTTTGGAAAATCCGCCAATTAACAGACGTGGATACCGCGAGACTGGTCTATTTTAGTTACTTTCATAGCATCATGTCTTACGGTATTTTGTTGTGGGGACGGGCTGCAGATATTGATTCTATCTTCATCCTGCAAAAGAGGGCTGTCAGAGCCATATACAAGCTCAGCAGACGCGATTCTCTAAGGGAACTGTTTAAAAAAATTAACATCATGACGGTTCCTTGTCAATATATATATGAAAACATTATGTACGTTCGAAAAAATCTACATCTTTTTAATAAGATAAGTGACAGGCATAATTTTAACACAAGAAATAGGAACAAATTAGATCAACCGCGTTTCAGATTGTCTAAAGTAAAAACTTCTTTTATGGGTTACTGTGTAAAATGTTATAATAAAATACCATTCGATATTCTTCAACTAAATGAGAAGAAATTTAAAACATGCATTAAACGCACACTATGTAGACAAGCATATTATAAGTTGGATGATTATATCGCAGATAAAAATGCTTGGCTAAATGCTGGTCCTGCTCCACAGGCCCTTGAGCTCTCTAGTTAAAATTTCAATATTTGGAGGAGGTGCTTCCCTTTTTCTTTTTTAGTGTTTCTGACATTACGATCTTAATATTTATTTTTATTTTATTCAATCATGTTTTAATTGTTTAATGCTGCAATACTAAACACCTTTTCCTGTTTGGTATTAAAATTTTTTATTCATCTCTTAAATAAATTGCAATCTATAGTTTTGTATCATTTAGAAGCATTTTTTCAATTTTGTAAATGTAAGAACCATGGATCCGTTTATTATGATTTTTTGATGTTGACTTGAAAGAGCATGTCAGTTGAGAATGTGTCATGCTCACTTAAATGTTTCGCTGATGGTGACGCGTGTGTTGGATCATTCGGTTCCCTACAAAATGGTTGAGCTGGATGGTGCTGATCCATGCGTCATGTTCGTGAACGGACGCCGTCGGTTGAGACTGGTCATCTCTTAACTGCCAAGGCTTATTTTTAATCTTATTTCTTGTATTGTTTCTTCATTTGTGTGTTTTTTTTTACATTGTTCTTACATATAGAAGCAACAAGAATAATGTACTCAGGATTTTGTAATATCTTGATTTAAAAGAGTGTCCATGGAGTTTCTTGCCCGTTCTTCTCCATAGAGATCTACGCTTTGGAATGGGCGACTAGCTTCAACTTTCTGACTAACTGACCGACTACTTAATTTTGACAATTCAAAAGTACCTGTAATGGTTTAATTGAAATAAATGCTTTGAGTTTGAGTTTGAGTTTGAGTTTCGAATAGTACGGGAGCCGAGTAGGCCGTCCGGCGACTGCCTACTGCCGCGCGTGTTTGTATGAAGATTTTGTTTTTTGTTGGGTAGGTATGATAATTTAGTGAATTTCTTAATTGTGGTGCACACCAGTGGCGTAGCGTGCGTTGGCAGGGCCCCGTATAAAAATTTGTTTGGGGGCCCTTAGGAAGGGTAAAGATTTTTCACAAAAGAAAAAAAAATGTTTGCATAAAATTAAAAGAAATATTTATTCATCATAATTATCTATCTGTCACTTTTTCCAAAATTTTTACAAACAATTCAAATTAAATATACACTCTGCTTGCCTTTTTTTTGGCAAACTGATTTATTAAATCACTAGCTGCGCCCCGCGGTATCACCCGCGTAAATGTCGATCCCGTGGGAATATCGGGATAAAAACTATCCTATGTCCTTTCCCGGGACTCAAACTATCTCTATACCAAATTTCATCGAAATCGGTCCAGCCGTTTTCATGTTATGTCGTGACAACGGAAAACGGGTTTCATTTTTATATATACGGGGTGTCCGGTAAATAGTACGACATATTGCAGGGGGTGATAGCTTGGGTATTGACCCGGAACATACATTGTGTTGTTTTGGTAGGTATTGACCTACCAAAACAACACAATGTATGTTCCGCAAAATGTTACAGATTTACAGTTATAAATTTTTTTCCGATATATCGAAAAATCTCTACCTTGAAACAGATTTTTAAGCATCTCGTAATGAAAAATTCCTTTTCTAGTATTTGTTTTACATCAAATTATTTGTGAATAGTTTTTCTAATCATTGACAAGTCTTGTTTTTATCAAAAACCAGAATGTTTCAAGAAATACTATTTTTTGTTTAAATTTTCGCAGAACGATTTTCTTATCGCCTTTAACCTAGTGGTGAAAAAAAAAGTTACATTTTGCGGAACATTATTATGTTGTTTTAGTAGGTATTGGCCCAAGCTATCACCCCCTGCAATATGTCGTACTATTTACTGGACACCCTGTATAGATTTATAGCTGATTTGCTTTTTTTGACTTTTGTCATTTGTGAAATAAAAAAAAAATTGGGAAGTTTTTATTAATTTTTGCTTACGTACGTTGGGGGCCCCCGTGGCCCGGGGGCCCCGTATAATTGATACGGCAGATACGGCGGTAGCTACGCCCCTGGTGCACACACACTAAAATGTAATTGACAGGCTTATGTTGATATATCGAGGTAGGCACTGCTTATATGCCTATATGCAATGCACGCCACTGATGGAAGCCGACCCCAACATAGTTGGGAAAAGGCAGGCAGATGATGATGTTTATTAGAAGGTTAGATATTACGTATTTTTACTGGTAGGTAGGTAATGTCAGTTTTTTTGGCAGTGATCACCACGTTTCTGTGAAACATGACTTTTTTAAATTAATTATTAGAATTCCTGTTATTTAAGATAAAATGTTTATATTAGAGAATATTGATTTTATCAACTCTATCAATCGGTAGCGTAAAATACAGTGTTCTATACAGAAGGTAGAAGGTCTCCTCGTCACCTACCTAAAGGCTTGCGCACACAGGGGACGGCAGGGCAGAGCATTTTATCTTTGCCAAATGAAAATTCATACGTATCTAGTGGTAACAAGATACAGATTCCAATGACTACATATCGACCCCAAGGCGTCAAAGGGGATAAGCCTTCGCGGCACTGAAGAGCGTGCTAGAGGATGCTGCGGCGGGATGCGACGGGACACGACGGGAGGTAACGGCATGCTTAGGGACGCGAAGGTATGCTGAGGGACTCCAGGGTTTTTTTTGAAGTGAAAACTTTTTTAGCTGCGTTAGGCATTTTTTGTGATGGGAAAAAACCATTGAATTCGCGCCACTACTGTTACCGTTACCGACACCGCTTTGGATGTGTTCGGCTGTCCTCGGGATGTACTCAGTTTTAATGTATTTCCCATATGTCAGTGAGTGATGGCAAAGTATTCTGTTTGTGTTTTGTTTATAATGACGATTCACAAAAAACACACATAATATTGTTCAAGTTTTCACTTCTGTCGGCACTCCCGGAGTGCCACTTTTTTTAGGGAATGGCGTCTCGTATTTGACCTTGAGAGGTCGCGAATATCTAATGGACTAAGCGACTGCACGCTAAGGGGTACGAACCTTGGCTTAGGGCGCCGCTGGGGAGAGGACAGCAAGATGGGTTGCGACCGTATGCGCTGGAGTCCGCTCACATCGCGGAGTGAAGCAGTGCCAGCGGGTGTGCACGCACACCACCTCACCACTATCGTGCCCACGCTTGCCGTGGGAAAATCTCCCGCTCTGTAAATTCTCTAAATTATTGGTTCACAACCAGTGGGTTGCGCCCCCCTTGGGCCTGGGGGGATGTAGAGTGACCTATGGGGGGGCGCGGCTTCTCCAAAAATAAATTAATAATTATATATATTTATTACATAGATAGTGTCAAAATATATAAATAACAGCTGTGTAAAAATCAGATAATATCTTGATAATTCTCGCTACTGACATAAATCAGTTGTCATGGTCTTATGATAAATATATATTTATATCACAAATAGATACCGCGAGCCATACGTCATTGGAAGCACGTTACACTTGAATACTTGAGTAGGTGTGCGCGTGCGCATTGTTTGATACGGTACGGTAACGTGACGGACGGATGAATTTGGGATACTAGGGTACGTCACGTTACGGACTTACGGAGAATGATTTGAGAAAACGAATAAAAGTCGGACACCATAGAAATGTAAATATATCTATGTCGGACACTTTTAAAGCAATGAGAAATACATATAAAAGAAAAGTTTTGAGTTTGACTCGCTCAATGACTGACTCACCAACGCCCGGAAATTTTGCACAGAAGATTCCGATGGATTTTTCAAGATTCTCACAGGATATTAAGGCAGACGAATTTGCTGGCAAAATTTCGTTCCTATCTAGCCTGTCCCTTGCTGCCCTCTGCCAGCGACGTCCTAAGCCGAGATCCGTACTCCACAGAGAGTACTCTTAGCGTGTAGTTGCTTAGTTTATAAGTGTGAAATGCCCTGGCTGGAAGCCTTAATTTATTAAGGTATCCGCAGGGTAGCCCGGTTAAACAGCCGACAAGCTCTTAGGTTGACTTGCGAGATGAAAAACACAAAAAAAACTGGGGACGTGGTAGTCCCTTCCCTACTAAAATATCCGGCGCCGATTTCCTAAAATGACAGGATATTGTCGTTTGGCCTGTATTTAATCGAACCCTAAATAATTCCCATTTTGACTTCCCATTTTTTTTTTATGGACGCTAATCCATACTAATATTATAAATTCGAAAGTAACTCTGTCTGTCGGTCTGTCTTTCTGTCTGTCTGTATGTTACCTTTTCACGCCCAAACCGCTGAACCGATTTAGATGAAATTTGGTATAGAGATAGTTTGAGTCCCGGGAAAGGACATAGGGTACTTTTTATCCCGATATTCCCACGGGATCGAGAGTTATGCGGGTAAAACCGCGGGGCGCAGCTAGTAATATAATAAATGTGCAGCTTTTTGTGAGCTTCACATAATTCCTATTTCAGTGTTCTATAAATACTAAATAGCTAATTTACTGTGACCAACCTGGAAGTAGTGCTCGCCAGCCGGCCGCTGCCGCGGCACCGTCTCTCGGCTTGCGCGCGCGTTTGGTACCTTCCCCAACCCATTTGATCGGGGTGCCTTATCTAAGTTACTGCGACCAACTCGGCTTGCGTGCGGTTGGTCACAATTCAGTGGCATCGTAACTATACCGTTTGGGGCCCGCGGCAAATTCAAGAGATGGGGCCCTCCCTCAATGTAAAGAAGCTCAACCAACGTCATAGTTAGGTAGTTTTTTTTTATTAGCACTTCTCCCGCGACTTCTCCCGCTTCTATTTCACAAAGTCAAAATCAAAAAGTCAAAGCATTTATTTCAATTAGGCACATAAAAGGCACTGTTGAACGTCAAAAATTACAATAAAATATAATTGACTCTAGTCGCCCATATTTCTCCTACAAAAACTTTAACACCTGACTGCTTCTGTCCTTATGTTAAGATCCTCCTGTGCTCATGGCCCTCTCGAGCCGGGGGCCTCCTCTGGCTGGGGGCCCGTGGCATTTTGCCCCAATGCCACCCTATAGTTATGCCACTGTCATGATTCGAACCTCATCCAACCCATTTGGTCGGGGTGCCTCATCTTAGTTACAGCAACCAACTTTGAGACAAGGTCAGAAAGATAAAAAAGGGTGTGTAATGTTTGGTATAATAACAAATGCACTAATTTCACTTGAAATAACGTTCATATAATATAATTTTCATATGCTATAATATCAAATAACCTAAACTCATATGACCTAATGTTTTACATCATATAATTTTCCTTTAATATGATAACATTTAGTATAACGTTCATTTTATATAATTTTCAATATATATAATATTTTTTTTATATAACGTTCGTTTGACCTAATGTTCTTTTGACCTAATTTGCATGTTTAATGGTCACAGTTCTAACCTAACTCAAATGGCACCAAAACCAAACCTTAAAATATTCTTTGCATCGTCGAGGGTGGGCTTCGGGGCTCCTACTTCTGGTGGTTTATAAAAAATTAACCACGAAAGGGATGGCGGAGTCTATTCACTCGCTCACACGACCCCGCCATCCCCTTCTAACCTAACCTGTCCGAGTCGGGGTGCCCTAAAGTCCAGATTGCATCCAGTTTCTCCTGGTAACAATAGTTGAGGGTGGCAGGTGTATAGGGTATAAAGCGAAGAAAAAAAAAACTTAAATTATATTAAAAGTTACTAAGAGATTATGAATATTATAGTAAATGAAAAATATACTAAATAAATATTATGTCAAATGAGCATTATAGGAAAAGTTCATTATATCATAAGAAATTAGGTAAAATGAAATTATATCAACAATTCATTAGCTCAACCAATCATTATATTAAACAAAATTATAGTAACTAAAATTAGGTCAGGTGAACGTTAGATTTTTTATTATTATATCAACCGATACACACCCGATAAAAAAGGCTTGTTAAAAAAAAGCGTACATCTTCAGGAAGTCAGAGAGTCTTAGAGTATCAATCAATTATTTCCCTTATCGTTTTTCGCGCATGTTCATGTTGTTTTTCGGCCCTTAGTACAATGCGGCTTTAATGCATTCAGGGTGTTGATGGGGTTGACCCGGTACTGCAGCGCATCAGGGATGTTCGCTGAAGCTCGCGTGGACTGTTTTTATACCGTGATGCGGAAGCGGTGCGCATCCTTAGTCCGTAGGGTGCGGGGCAGCGCCAACAGCATCCTGTCTATGATAGCGAGCAGGCTTGAATATGCGTTTGTGAACCACTGTTGCAGGGTTTCGGGTTTGTTGCTTGAAATAAAATTATTATTATTGGTATAAGAGAGACTGGATAATTTGCTCACAACGCCATGACCTATTCTCGAATGCTTCTTCGCTTCTCTATAAATACCATTCAGTCAAAACTATCATCGATTGAAATTACAAAAACAGCACAGCAGTTTCGGTGATAAGTCTTGCCAAACAAACTTGTGTGATTCGCGATATTTTTTTGTTGCAATGATAAGTAAAGAAATAGATTATAAATAGATATCGGTATTGCGTGGTACGTGATGGTATGGTGCGGGTGTCCATTGTTGTTACGATACGGTATCTTGTTTGACGGATGCTGTTACTGACTGATGATCTTTATCTATACATTACATACAAATTAATTCTTTTCACCCATAAGGTCACATACGTATCAAATCGGAAAGGGATCGCCATCGTATCGCCTTTCGCCTCGCCATCAAATAGGCGTCAACCTAACGTAAGCACGTAACCAAAGCGGATCAGAAGCTCCGATATGTCGACTCGGCTACGACTAGGCGACGCCGCACTTACGGCTCGCCGACCGAGGGAGGGGTGAGAGGGGCAAGGGTGGATGAAGAGATGTAAGCTCGGGTACGGAGAGACGTAAGCGTGAGGATGACGAGCCGTAAGCGCGGGGACGACGAGCCGTAACGCACCGCACCGCGGTTCGTGAGCTTGTCCCAAGGCGAGGTCATTACGTTACTATTCCGATTAGTGTGCGTTGCAGTAGGGAGTTTCATACAAAGAATACTGAACGGCTCGAGTTGATGCGGTGCCGATCCCTTTCCGGTTTGATACGTGTGCTATGACCTATAGGAGGAACCCTATTGAAAATAGCTCTTTTATTCAAAGTAGTTTCTTTACACGATAAAATGAGCATTATGAGTCGTGCACTTTTGGATTTTCCAATTTTTTTATTATTATACAGTCGTGTTTGGATTATTTTAATACAAAAATCCGTTCCATCATTAATAAAACCGAGTGTGCTTATGACCACATGACTGAAGTGAAACTTCAAACGTATTTGGCTATGAGAGGAAGAGAGAAAGAAAATGTGCGCGCGCACTGCTTTCTCTTGCTTATATCCCCCACTCAACTCCCGTTCACACTTTTCGTAACGTATTCGCCAGCTTACTCCCCAAGTCAAGCGTGCGTAAAGAAGTTTCACTTCAAAAAAATGATGTCACCCGGAAAGCTGCCATGCTTAAATGAAAATGGACTGGACACATCTGCCACATGCCAGACGATCAATGGGACAAACTTTCGACCCAGCGGGTGACAGACTTGTCAGTGGTAATGACCCAAAAGCAACCTTATTGTGACGGGAATAGAGCTCACTATGATATTGAAAGTGATGCAAATTTAGAGATAAAATTATTGTGACATCACTGTAGGTAGTAGTAGTGGCCCTTGTGAAAGAGTGCCACATTTTGCTAATGGACTTAACAAAGTAGTAACGGCCCCTAAGTACCGATTTTTTTTCGAACCCAGGTGGGCGCTTTACTTCGTGTATTTAATTTTATCATCAACTAGCTGCGCCCCGTGGTTTCACCCGCATAAGTGTCGATCACGTGGGAATATCGGGATAAAAAATCCTATGTGTTAATCCCGGTTATAAAATATCTGTGTGACAAATTTCATCGAAATCCGTTTTGCCGTTTGTGCGTAAAGAAGTAACAAACATACAAACACACTCACAAACTTTCGCCTTTATAATATTAGTGTGATGCTCTCAAAACGGTGTAGGCTCTCAAAACATCGTGAGACAATCGGCATGTCCTACAACCAAAAATTCGAAGACATTTGACATCTACCAACCCGCACTGGGCCCGCGTAGTGGATTATGGCCCACTCCCTCTCATAGAGATGAGGCCTGTGTCCCAGCAGAGGGAACAGTTTAGGCTGATTATGCTGTTATGCTGCTTACAAAAACAAACGAATGAAAAGGAACTACAATGTGACATCGACACCTATTTTGACATTATATTGTCAGTTTTTCAGTTTTTTTTTTTATCTCGTTGGTAATCCTTAAATAAATAAATAAACACTAGCTTTTGCCCGCGGCATCGCTCGCGTTAATTTAGAACTTAATAATCAATTCGGGTTGTAATAATTCAATCATGATTCGAAAGACACGTGGCGCCATCTATTATCATAATAACGTTATTGTTGTTTTCCTCGGGAACAGCACTTTTTTTCGGGATGAAAGGTACCCTATGTCCGTTTCTGTACACCTGGCAAGTGACAACGTATATGCAAAATTTCAGGATGATCGGTTCAGTGGTTTAGCCGTGAAAAGGTAACAAACAAACATAAAAACTTACTTTCGTATGTATAATATTAGTTAGGATATATGTAGTTAGAATTTTTATGCTGATGGCTGGTCTCGGTATTAGGCATCTATGTACACTTTTACATTTGCGCGTGTCCCAGGCATGATCACCCAACTAATTTGAGTTTCGGAGTCGACAGAGAATAACTCGGCAAGATCTTTATTTTTAGTTAACCTTTGTTCCCCATTGCTGAGTGAAAGTTTTCCCATACATTTCCAATTTCGTGTTTTGTATGACTATGGTCTAAACCACCATAAATATAGAAATCACAAAACAATAAGGTCATAATTCAAAACAAAACCAAATTATGCATCCATAACCAAACCAACAAATCATGTGTTGATGTATGTCATGTCAAATCAATTAACATAAATTATGGATCATCTGTTTTCAATGGAAACAAACACACACACACACATAGATCTCACTGATATATTTACATGAAAATTTACCTCCTAATATCTGCTATAGTTGTCATCCTTATCTCGACACGATAAGGTTGGTTTTCGATTATTTCTGTGTGTTTATACGTTAGTTATAGTAGCACTCTTGGATTTGACGTTTAAATTACAAACAGTCACGTGGGAAACTTGTTATAGTGAACACATTTCTCGTTTGAATAATGTAAGTAAAATATAATAATACGCTAATATAATACGCAGGATCAGGATTGATAATACGCGGGCTTTTTTGTAAAATACAAAGTTATTTGTAACTCTATGTGTTGTGTTTATTTGTTTTATCGAAACAGGAAGTAATTTTTTTATTTAAAAGTTGTGAAGTATGTTGTGTATTTATAAATATTTCTAAGCGATAGGTACTTAAAAACACTGACTCATTTGTTTACAAATATGTACCAAAAGCTTATAACATTTGTGAGTAAAAGGAATGAAAATAAAAATTCGAACTATTTATACAAAAATTAAAAACAGTACTCTAAGTAGCATTAAACTTATTCAAATTACCCGATGTTATTGGTCTAGTTTGAATCTGTACTTATTGCATCGGTGTGTTGGACTCATAAGAAACGGTAAAACTGTACAGTACATAGACGTTGTACATACGTCAGCACATCAACCTACTACAATCTGTCAAATTTCTTTAATAGATTTTCAACTTTATGACTAAAGCATAAGGTTCAAAGTTGATTGGGAAAATTTGACAGTTTGGTGTAGGTTGATGTGCTGGCGTCTGTACATCATTATTGGAACGTTGTCAGTCATAAAATATACCAGCATCCTAACTGCATAACACTATAAAACACAATGTGAATCATTTTGAAGGATGTTGCTAATCCATTGCTTTATATGTTCGAAAAAATTGTCAGCTCAACAACGTAAATAACGCAATGAATGTTGTTGAACTGTCAAAATGAAATGTTAGTGTGTTACGCAGATTGGGAATGTTTCAATTCAATTTCAATGTTTCTTGGCGTCTTTAGCACTTTCTCAGTCTCTGAGTGCCCCAGTCAGATTGTTGCCTTTCCTAGGATGAAGGTAGGGAGGAGGGGGGCACTTCCTATATCTTTTTGTGGTAATCTTATTTATGTACAGACGTCAGCACATCAATTTCAACTTTATCGCTAAAGCATTAGGTTCAAAGTTGATTGGGAAATTTTACAGACTCGGGTAGAATGATGTGCTGGCGTCTGTACACGCATATAAATTGACAAGAAGAAAAAAACAGAAAAATACGTAAAGATGATGCTTATTTCTAAAGAAATTTCTTCCAACATACCTGCGATAGCAGAGTATATAAAAAAAGATATAGACAACGTGTAAAAAATCGAGAAGGGGAAAACAAAATACATACAAAAAAAAAACAAATCACTTATTTAAATAAAACATATCTATACTTACTAATCTACAGGATGTCCCAGGAAACCTGTACCAGCGAAGGTCTGTGGTCAGGGGACACTATAATACCCATCGATTGGACCCCATGTATGTTCCGCGATATTTTGTAGTTTTCGAGAAATTATAAATTTCTCTTCAACAGAAATTTTAACCTTGTGATCAAATTCTGAGCTACTAGTACTTAGAATTTGGGTGTTTTGTGTTTTTTACAACATATGAATCCACATTCTAGCCATAGTACTGACAAAAAAAATTTCAAAGAAACACCACTCAAAAAAAGTTATGACTAAAACCGCCTACACTAAAAAAATATAGAAAAAAACAAAAAAATAGAATTTCTCGGAAATTACAAAATATCGCGGAACATACATGGGGTTCAATCGATATGGGTATTAGTATCCCCTGACCACAGACCTTCTCTGGTACAGGTTTCCTGGGACACCCTGTATATCTTATATCTTTCTCTTATCATAAACTAATAACACTTACACAACTGTAGAGTTTGTTTGTTTGAACACGCTAATCTGGAACTTCCGCATGATAATCGCTCCCCGACTTACCGCGTCGTATCGCATCGTGTGCCCGCGCTATTACTTCGTTTTGGCTTAGCGTTTTTTTTTTAAGGTGAATGCGCAGTGGTAGACCGCGAAATTTAAATTTTCTTACGTTTTTTGCAATTTGCAGGCAGTGTCAGGTTGTATCATGATCAAAATATGATTCGCGACTATAATAGACATGTATTTACAGAATTATAGTCATTAGAATGATTAATATATCTCTTTAAGTTACATTTCTACCATACACTTTTCCGTACGAGATTTGTTCTTAACGGTAGAAATCTAACTTAGAAAGATGTATTAATGATTCTAATTATTATAATTCTGTAAATACGTACCTGTTATAGTCGCGAATCATATTTTGATCAAGATACAACCTGACACTGACCTGAAAATTGTAAAAAACGTAAGAAAAATTGAATTTCGCGGGCTACAATTACGCATTCACCATAATTTCTTCGGTTTGATTTGCTCCTAAGGGTATGATGTTAAGTAGCCAAAAACCTTTCTCAAAAATTCGGCAATAAAATGCAAAAACATTTTTTCTGGCGTAACACTATTAGTTACAATCTGCATCATTTTGAAGGATATTGCTAAACCATTGCTTCACATGTTCAACAAAAATAAAACAACCGACTTCAAAAAAAAACACTACAAAATGATAAATAACTTTAATTTCGGAAGTCGGTGTTGTTGGTTCTGCATTTTCGTTTTTTGACACCGTCTTCCGAAATTAAAGTTAAATAGGTATCACTTTGTAGTGGTTTTTTTAAAGTCGGTTGTTTTTTTAACCGACTTCAAAAAAGGAGGTTCTTATAAAAAAGTTTTTACTTTTCACTTTTTAGTTGTACCTATCCCACAAAAATTCAATTACCACTAGTGCGAAGACACCGAAAAAAAAAAATCAAAATTCGCAAAGAAATGCCGGAGATGCACATTTATGCATATAGCTTCGTACCTACATAAGAATAATTACCTAATGCAATACTAAAACCTTCCTGAAAGTATGTAGATCACATTAATAAAAGAATTATCAAAATGGGTTCATTAGTTTTTGAGAAAATCGCGGACATACAAACATACATACATACGGGTCGAATACAGAACCTCCTTTTTTGAAGACGGTTAATTAATAAAAAAAAAGACGGGTTGCACTCCGGGAGTGCCGGCAGAAGTGAAAACTTGAATATTAACGTTGAAATAAATCAATTATTAATTGAATTAATATAACTCATTTTTTTTCACTATTTCTGCGTCCCTTTTTTCATTAATAGATGCACTTTGTTCAATTTCCATATTTTAAACACTTTATATACACGAATGTTACGAATACACAGCAGTGTGTCCACGTCCACTTCCACTTCCACTTCGACTTTGACTTTGACTTCGACTTTGACTTCGACTTTGACTTTGACTTCGACTTTGACTTCGATCCCGACTCCAACTTCGACTTCGACTCCGACTTCGACTTCGACTTCGACTTCCACTTCCACTTCCACTTCCACTTCCACTCCATCCATCCATCCATCCATCCATTCATCCATTGTCGTCACTAAACTTGGTTCACTTCGGTTGGCGCCGCCGTAGAAAGAGAGGGGGGGGAGGAAATCTCTCCTGACGGTCACGTGTCCTGACGCGATGCCCTGACGCGAATTTAACATTTTTTACCCATTACAAAAAGTGTTCAACGCCGCTAAAGAAGTTTTCACTTCAAAAATTGTCTGTCACGTATAAACGCAATGGATGTTGCCGAAATGTCAAAATGAAAGCCATTGCTACCGTTATAATGTTACGCAATTACTCCCGTTGGATTTTGGAATTACTCCCACAGTCGCGCTTGCGCACACTAGACCAACAAGGTAGTCTAGTCGAGGCACTGACCTATATTATACAACTTGTTTAATAGAGGTCAGTGATTCGAGGTCTGACTTCAGAATTTTTTCCTTTTAACAGATGCCGTGGCAACGACCAGCTAATGTACCTATTGGGCAGGTGTGGAGCCGGTTCCAAGGAAGAGAGAGAAGTGGGAAGCCAGCACTAATGTAAGGTCTCAAAATTTTAGACTAAAGGCCATGATCGACGGGCGAGTAAAACCGCCGTTTTATGGCTCGTCGGTGAAGCTCGCCCGTGGATCATTGCAATACCGCGGTATTAAAAATCAACGAGCCCTGCTCGCGACTCGTTAGTTATGTTTTATTTTTTGCTCGGTACGCTGCGCAAGACCGCGTGTCGATCACCACTGACGAGCCGAGCCGACAGTTTTCCGTGACAAATGGGTATACGACAACTGTTGTCTTCTTTGAATCCAACTTTTAACCCAAACTTTAGGGCGTCTTCGCTTTTTTTTTATTCATTTCGTGGTATGCTATACCGAGGTAACACAAAACTTCAATCTTCGAACAAGACATAAGTATTGCCTCATTTGCGGTTCACACTCGACTGTTTTGCTCGCTAGTCGATCAGCACCTACGAGCTACGACTCCGCGAGTAAAAACCGTCGTCTCCAAAACCGCGGTATATGGCTCGCCCGTCGATCACCCACTTAATAATGAACGGTTTCGGAATTGAGAAAGCGAAGTTGAGAACTTGTCAAAATCTATTATAGCATTATACCTCCGTTATATGTGGAACTCATTGTGCAAAATGTCATGCTTGCAGACTCAGTTGTTTAGGTTGTGTGTTTTCTATCAGTTTTACGTTAAGATTTTTAATAAAAACGTAGGTTTAAGGTCATAGCACACATATCAACTCGGAAAGGGATCGTCACCGTATAGCCTTTCGCCTCGCCGTCAAACAGGCGTCAACTTAACGAAAGTAACCAAAGCGGATCAGCAGCTCCTATACGTCGACTCGGCTACGGCTAGGCGACCGCTGGTTGATGGTGTTGTAGACAGGCCGCGCGAGGGGTGAGAGGGGCAAGGGAGGACGAACGTAAGCTCGAGTACGGAGAGACGTAAGCACGGGGACGACGAGCCGTAAGCGCGGGAGCTGCAAGTTAACCACGCACCGCACCGCGGTTCGTGAGCTTGTCCCGAGGTGAGGCGATTACGTTGCGATTCCGATTACTGTGCGTTGCATACAAAGAATACTGAATGGCTCGAGTTGATCCGGTGACGATCTCTTTCCGAGTTGATATGTGTGCTATGACCTTTAATGGACCTTCGAAATAGACAAGAAATCATTTGAAGAACAGTGTTTCTTTGTTTTTCAGGTACCAAATTAGAGACATGGATGAGAGCACAAGAAAAGTTTGTCTAGATATGATGGAGGAAACGTTTTTAAGAGACGAACCGCTTTGTGAAATTTTAAGTAAGTGAGTAAAGATTAAAGTTACGCGGTGTCCTACGTGAGCGACGAATACGACGCGACGCGACGCTGCGAACGCGACGAACGCGATCAACTCAACGGTATACCCTGCTTGCGGCCTATGTGACAGCCTGCGGCGAGACGCGACATTACGCGCACTTGTTTTGAGAGCGACCAGACGCGACACCACGAACTACATATGAACTTTCCGTCTGTTCCCGTTGTCCCCCATTCGAAACTGAATAAAAATAATTAAAATGTATTCCCGTTGTCCCCATTGACGGTTTCCTGTTAAAATTGTACTGTACTTATCCATGATTCGAGAAGTAATGACCAAAATCACGTAGGACATTTGTCGCTTGTAGCATCGCGTCGCATTACGTCGCGTCGTGTTGCGTCGCTCACGCAGGACACCGCGTTAGTCTAGGTACAGACGCCAGCACATCAACCTATCCGAAACTGTCAAATTTTCCCAATTAACATTGAACCTTATGCTTTAGGGATAAAGTTGAAAATCTATTAAAGAAATTTGATCGATTGTAGCAGCTTGATGTGCACATATATGTACACATTGCCTTTGTCTGAGGACCCGGCGCAGCATACGCTGGCCGAATATATCACATGGGGCGAGCCGCGCGTGGTTTCGTTTTGGAAGTAGGGAGCGACCTGTCACTGTCGACCGCAGTTCGTTCAATAGTCGGCAGTGCAGAGTCCTGGTACGCAGTGGTATCCTTCTGCGAAACAGTTATCTCGCAGAAGCAAGCTACAGAAAGGGAAAAGGGAATCACGAGTGCTCTTCCGTCCCGCAACAGGCTTACTGGGCGTCGGCGGAGGGTGAAAAACGCCCACTTCCAGCCCCTAAACGGGTCCAGGGGTCACGGACTCGAGGACGTCCGTCACCCCCCATTCTACAGGACCCGAGATGGCTTAGAGAGGCGCGCGTAGTGTTCCACGCGCGCCTCTCATTAGTCTAAGGGGGGGGGGGGGGGGGAGTTAGACACTTCACTTCCCCTATGGAACGGGGCTGGTCCCGGTCCCCCGGGGCAGTGGAAGTCGCGTTCGCACCCGTAGCCCCGGTCGCAGGTGTACGAGGGAACAGCGGGGTGGTTTTAGTCAGTAAGTCTGACAGACCCCTCTGGCCAGCATAGGGCGGAGGACATCCATTACAACCCGATAAAAATAGGTACTTTATTGTGGAAGAATGCATCGGAAAATTGCACTTCAGGGGGATAGCTACCGCAGTATCATAGATAAAAGATGTACAAAGATTCGGAAAAGATTTTCCAAGACCTTAAATTCTTATTGTTAATGAAATATTAAGTTGCATGACTTATCACACGAGGTTGTCGACATGTGGGACGTTAACTCGGCAATCGTCGTCTGCCTAGCCTTTTCCCAACTATGTTGGGGTCGGCTTCCAGTCTAACCGGATGCAGCTGAATACCAGTATTTTACATGGAGCGACTGCCTATCTGACCTACGCAACCCAGTTAGGTACTGGGTAATACGATAACCCTTGGAAAGACTGGTTGTCAGACTTTCGAGCTTCTAACGACCCGTAACGACTGTCAAAGATCCACGAATGACAGCCGGGACCAACGGCTTAACCTGCTTTCTAGGGCACGGATGGGTATCGATATGTAAATATGGTGACCCATCCACAAACCAACCGCGGCAAGCGTAGCTTAACTTGATCGATCGACCTGTGCGGCTGTTATTATTTAGCCACGGGCCCCAATTGTAAGGATAACCGTAACAGTAAATGGCTTAATAGCGGAGAGCCTCCACCAGCTCCTCAGGAGGCTCTCATTGCGCGGCTGAGTCAAGGACTTGATTCAGAAAACAGTACTCCAGGGCACGGCACGCATAGTGAGCAGGTTTCTCTCTAGAGGCGTGACCATCGGCAGCATGGACCCTGTTCCTGGTGCCGATGGGATTAAAAATATTTAATTATGTAAATAATATGTACCAAACTGAAATAAAGAGGGAATAATGAAAATATGAAAATGAACGTAAATTCTTTATGGTTTACAACGGCTTGAGAATTACATACATAAATAAAAAAAATAGGAACAAGAGCTCTTGCATTTATTTAGTAAAATCTCACAGAAAATCTAACCTATCCGAGTCAGGGTTCTCTAATTTTGTAGCTCGCTTCGCTCGCTCTTACGTTCTCATAGTAGAATCGCAACGAAAACTTAACCTACCCCGGTCCAGAATGCTCCAATTTTCGAGTTCGCTTCGCTCGCTCTCAATGAAAACTTAACGCGTAGCCGAATCATGCGCTAATAAACTTCTTCTCCCATTCCAGAAATAACTGAAGACCCAGTATCCTTATCAACTATCAGATCGAATTGGGAAAAATGCGTTTCGATGAACACAAGTCTTGCCTGCTTCACCGAGGTGGATGGCCAGCCCAACGACTTGGTCGGGTTCAACGTAGTCCTCGTCAAAAGCAAGGACGATGAGGAAGAGAATTTTGATAATGTGAGTGTAGAATTAGTACCCTCAGTTACATCTGGATACGATAGGCGGCAGACAGGGTGTTTTGGCGTAGCCTGGGAGAGGCTTATGTCCAGCAATGCTAGTGTATGTAAGTACCAGCTTCCACGTTTCTAACTAAATATTTACATAATATAAGCTAACATATCAGTCCTCGATATGACTTTAAACTGTCGTGCATTTAGTATTGAACTAAATGTAGAACGCCACCTGTAGGCTATGGGATAAATACACCCAAATAGGCTCGGATGGAACAGTCGATATTAGTGCAGGATATCAACTCAGGGTAGCGGCTGATGAACATCTAGCACGTCAAAGGCGGCGCCCACGGACCCAGTCAGGCGGTCCACTGTACACCCACCAACTCGCACTAGACAAGCGCGGTGGGTTAATTTGTCTAAGCCTCTACTCTCTCATGAGAGAGTAGGGAGGCCTTTGCCCTGCAGTAGGACGTCACAGGCTAATAATAATAAATAAGCTAACATATAAACTATAATAATATGTACATTTATATGAAAAAATTAACAAAATAATCATAGGGCATCAAAGAATTCGTCCGAATCGCTGTCAACAGGAACAGTGCCTAAAAGGCTGGCAGCATTGCCACGTTGTATGGCAATGCTAATTCTTTGGCCAAGAAATAGACCAGCCCTCAGCCCTTCGTTTCTAACTTCAAAAATTTCGAAATTCCACTTAAACTTTCTTCCCCTAGTAGATTACGGCCCACTCCCTCTCGAAGAGAGGAGGCCTGTGTCCCAGTAGTGGGAACATAATAGGCTGATAATATTATGTATGTATGTAAAGATGCAGAAGTATGCATTTTCCATTCATGAAGCACGTTGTTGTCATTATAAATATTATCATTACTATCTAATCACACTCCGATTCCGTTGGAGGTAAGTCCTGGGTCTGATTATAATTACGTTATGATATGATATCAGTACTTAATTTGCCACTATCCAAAACAATAATCTTCTTCATGACAACACGTTTAATATTCCCTGAAGATGAAGACAGCTTAGACGTACCTACACCCAAAAAGCCGGTAATATGAGAGAGAGAGGTCTCTCCATATGTTTTAAAATATTAATAAAGTTACTCCTCATAAAATCAGCTATCTACTAGTGAAAGTCCCGTCAAAATCGGCCTAGCCGTTTCGGAGATTAGCCGGAACAAACAGACAGACAGATCGACAGACAAGGAGAGAAACAATTTTAAAATGTTAAGTACTTTGTTATAAGTACCGTATCTCATACCCATTTAGTAAAGTAAACCCGTCAGTCAGCCTTCAAAGGAAGAGTGAACAGGCATCTTCTGGGCTCCCTCGTTCCATCATAGACCTCGTCCATCGCTTTCCATCAGGCGTGATCATCGTGAGGTTAAGAGCAGGCCCATTCAGAAATAAAAAAACCGGTCAAATGCGAGTGGGACTCGCGCACCGAGGGTTCCGTACAAATTAGTAGGTATGTAACTACAAATTTGCAGTTTTTGGGTTTTTTACCTTACTTGTGCTACATGACATTGCTTCTTGCCAAATTTGATGATTCTAGGTCAACGGGAAGTACCCTGTATAGGTTTTGATTCCTTTGCGAGTGTCAAAGTATGCGGCATAAACGGAACATAAACATTAATTGCGTTGACTTAAAATCATATTGAACTAGCTGTGCCCCGCGGTTTCACCCGCGTAAATGTCGATCCGATCAGGGTGTCAGCTACCTCCATACAAAATTTTATCAAAATTGGTCCAGCCGTTTGAGTGTAAAGAAGTAACAAACATATAAACACACACACACTCACAAACTTTCACCTTTATAATATTAGTGTGATAGTGTGATTATATTATGTGAGGAACAGGGTGTAAAGTTCATTTAACCTCCATTGAAAAGGGAGGATCCTCCGACCAGAAAGGTGGTCGTGTCTGGTGGACAACTGCCCGACGATTGACGTCGGGACGTGCGTTGTTATATGCTAGTTGCGCGGTAAACTCTGCTTGCGCGATGCAGGATTTTGCGTGACGTCCAGTATGATGCATAGTTCACATGTGGCCGTGTAGATGCCGCAAAGGGTCATAGCATTATGCTGAGCGAATGGCTGTTTTGCGTAGATGCGATGCATATTTACGCCCAACTTGTTCTTTTTTGTGTTTGTGTTTTTTCTTTGCATCATGTTTATCGCGCGCAAATACTTAAACGTTAAAACGTATTTCCTTTCTTTCTTTTTCCAGAACCCTGTCTTTGATGCAGAAATAATTCACACTTTCGACCTATGACAGATATTTTTTTCAAAAATACTCACTATTTCTTTATTCTCCTTCCAGATACAAGGAGAACCCTGGAAGAAACTCCTGCGCACCCTGATCACTGCTGAGGAGATGGTAGACGTCTTCAAGCACTACAACGTCGACCGATACATCACGTCCAGTGGACTGACAGTCTTGCCTGAATATAGAGGACAGAATATTGGAGCTAAACTCTTTGAAGCTAGGTAATTTACTTACTAGAGCATTGGTCGTGAGTTCAAACCCAGGCAGGCAATTTACTTTTTGTATTTCATTGCATCACTACTGCTCTCAAAACAAAGAAGAAAAACATCGTGAGGAAACCGGCATGTCCTAGAACCAAAACTTCGAAGACATATTGTGTCAATGTGTGACAATTGACACATCTACCAACCCGCACTGGGCCCGCGTAGTAGATTATAGCTCACTCCCTCTCACAGAGAGGAGGCCTGTGTCCCAGCAGTGGGAACGTTAATAGGTGATTATGCTTAATTTACTTACATACTTCTTACTATAGCATCAAGACTATTCCTAAAGAAAAATGAATAATCAAAATCAAAATTCATTTATTCAAATTAGGCTGAGAAGTTGAGAATCAGCACTTTTCGAACGCCAAAATTACATAAGACAGTCCCCCGGCACGCTCGCCCTTCACCACTTCCTAGTGCTTTCGCTGGGGAGAAGAAGTGGCGCTACAAACTGCCCCCTTATTCACAAACACTCGATATGCTTCCGTATCGTATCGAACATTAATCATTGTTATCGTAGGAGTCTTCTCAACGCTGAACACAAGTCCAAAATCCGAAAATTTTGTCAGTTTAAATCAAATAGACGCCCGCTATTCTTCCAACAGCTATTTGCTGTTGAGGGGAATTCAAATCAGGTTATCGAAATGTCAGGTTTTCGATACGATAGCCTGTCGTATGGTTGTGAATCAGGGCTCAGCAGCACAATAATTATTCTATTTCACAACGAAGTCTGACACATCAACATTTTTTCCAGAGTGCCTCTCGGCAAAGCCTTGGGTCTTGAAGCGTCAGCCACAGTCTTCACCGCAACAGCCTCCCAGGTCTTAGCGGCTAAGTGTGGCTATGAGGTGCTAGCTGAACTGGACTATGCAGATATGAAGAAGCAGGGAATCGATCTGACTGGCTGCCCCACGCCGACTGCAAAGTTAATGGGGATTAAGTTTAAATAGAGTTGGTTTTTTTGTATGTGGGTAGTTTTATTTATTTATTTCAACATAAAAGGAACAATCAACGCAGTTTTTCGCAGTCTACTGCTGGATATAGGCCTCTCCCAGGCTGCCCCACAACACCCTGTCCTCCGCCTTCCGCATCCTGTCTATCCAAGCCACCATCTTAAGATCGTCCATCGTCGCTGGGGTCCCACACTAGATCGACGCGGTCTCCACTCCAGGACGGGTCTGCTCCACCGGCCATCGGTCCTTCGACAAACAAAGGAGGATTTAATGCCTTAGGCATTCTCTACCAGTCAACCAAGGGTGGTGGAGAGATAACATACTACCTCGTTTGGAACGTTCAATCTCAGAAGATCCATTGGCCAGATCCATGATGGATCTAGTGACGATTGTTTTCTCATTGGATCCTGATTTCAAGATGTGGATCTACTGAGATTTTTTTTCTCAGAAGATCCACTGGCCAGATCCATGATGGATCTAATGACGATTGTTTTCTCATCTAGGACTATGGAAAGACTATAAGCCTTATAATGCCTGACCAATGTTTTATATAAATTACACAGATAAAATGGCAGGGAGTGACTTACATACTCAATGATGGTCGGTAACAGATAGACAAACAGAGTTACTTTCGAATTTATAATAATTGTACTAGCGACTCACCCTTGCTTCGCCCGGGACAATCTAGTGATCTAAGGACATGTCAAAACATCGAAATTTCTGTGCTATATAAAATTTAAATGATTACGCATTATTAAACACACAAAAACCATCCAGAATCAATCACACTAATATTATAAAGGCGAAAGTTTGTGAGTGTGTGTGTGTGTGTGTTTATATGTTTGTTACTTCTTCATGCTCAAACGGCTTTACCGATTTAGATGAAATTTGGTACAGAGATAGCTTGAGTCCCGGGAAAGGACATAGGATACTTTTTATCCCGATATTCCCACGGGATCGACATTTAAGCGGGTGACACCGCGGCGTGCAGCTAGTTCTCTATAATTATCATGGGTTCCCAACAAGTGGTGCGTACCCCCCTTGGGCTTGGGGGTGTTATGGATTGCAATAAACGATTTGAGATTTGATTTGAGAGTGACTCATGGGGGGCGCGGTGTGTCCAAAAATAAACTAATATATTAAGTAGCATCGTGTTAAGTAGTATCCACAGCATCCATAAGTCATAAGTCATTCCTTTCTTAACAAAGTACATTGTGTAGAAAGATATTGATCATCAAAATAAAGAAAAAAAAAATACAATAACTCATTTTAACAATAATAAAATTAACAGTCGTTTATTGAGAAATAATAATGTCAAAATAATAAAATTAATAGTCACTTAATTGGAAATACTGAATATAATGTAAATGATTAACACAATAAAAAATAAAAAACGTAAATACATTATACATATACATTATTGTCATTTGTCAACTCATGAACTCTTCAAGCCCCTCCTCAATAAATATGTCCTTAATTTGTTTTTGAATTTATGATTTTAAATTCTAACGGCAACTTGTGATATAACAAGACGGATTGATACAGATATCAATCCGTCTCATACCTGAGTATGAGCAGTGGTGGCCCAGTGGTGCCTTACTTACGAGTAGGATGTGTAGGTCGTAGCGCTTTACTTAGTGAATTTATTTCATCACCACTGCTCTCAAAACGGTGAAGGAAAATACCTACCTAGTGATATTCTAGAACCAAAAAATCGAAGTCATGTGACATCTACCAATCCGCACTAGGCCCACGTGGTAGATTACGGCCCACTCCACCTCACATTTTGATAATTTCCGCTACTGATAAAATCAGTTGTCATGGTCTTACGATAAATTATCTATAGGCCTAGCCAAGTATATCACAAATAGATACCGCGAGCCATACGTCATTGGAAGCACTCGAATACTCGAATAGGTGTATGCGTGCGCATCGTTTGATACGGTACGGTAACGTGACGGATGGACGAATTTGTGACACATGCGCCACGTTATCGTACCGTACAAATTTTACCCCTGATTTCGCAGCACAGTGATCGTTATTCTCAAGATAAAAAGATAAAAGATATTTTATTTTGTAAATATGGGTACAGTACAGTCACGAGCACCAATATGTCAACACTTGGCAATTTTCAATTGCGATTTTTTCGTGAAATAACGAATGCAACGTTGAAATACGACACTTAACATAAACCTATGGGTTCGAAAATACTATGTTCGTAAGAACATGAAATTTCATTCAAAAATAAAGGAGAAATTCGCCTTTGAATAAAGCCAAGTGTATACATACTTTTAGACGTGGCTGTACTCATCATTATGAACAACTTTTACTATGGGACTAAACCTAAAATCGCAAAACATTTTACACGCAAACACGTTATTTTCCGGTGACATATATATATTGTTGTACATATGTATGTATATATGTATTTATTATTATATCTATTCTTATATCTTAGTTATAAATATTTTCCTATCTTTTCTTTTTGTTATTGCACCTACTGTGTATTGTCTCTGCATCACCCTAAGGTAGACTGGTAGAAAATGCCTAAGGCATTAAGTCCGCCTTTGTACAGTTTTTACTTGTGCATAAAGTTTTAATAAATAAATAAATAATTACGTAATGTTTTATATAAGTACTAAAACCTTCCTGAAAGTATGTAGATCACATTAATGAAATAATTATCAAAACCGGTTCATTAGTTTTTGAGAAAATCGCGGACATACAAACATAATATACATACAATACATAGGTACATACGGGTCGAATACAGAACCTCCTTTTTTGAAGTCGGTTATAAAGGTTGTCACTCATAATTTCAAGTACGTTGACTCCGTATAAGTTGTGACGTTATGAGTTTAGAATACAATATCTAATATCTTTTTTTCGAATCCCATGTAAAAAGGAAGTGTTCTTTGCAAAATTGCAACCAACCGGGCCCAAGGTCATTCGCCAGGTTGCTACTGAGTAACCCCTAATAGAAAAAACTCACTTTCACCTTGTCAGATCCGGGAATCGAACCAAGGACCCCATACTCAGCAGTCGTTTGTGTCCACTTGACCGACAAGACAGAAATATTCATATTCGGCAGAAGTTGGCCGTAACATCCCAGCGCTGATTTGCTGGATTCGTTTTCTCCTCTACCGATCATTTTTCCCCTGAGAGTTCATTTGGTTTATATGTATGTATCTATGTATATATTCTTGTATTTTATAGTCATTTCCTAGCTGTTATCCTGATGAATGATGATGATGGGGCTCCCTTTTCCGCACTTAGACTCCCATTTGGTCCGTTGTGCGTAGGGATTCTGGCTAACAGAGCCAGCCTAGCTCCGTCCACAAGCACAGAAGCTTCCTGGGAGCTTCGCTAGTTATCCTGTATGTTGCACCTGCCATGTTTTGTCTCTGCATCACCCTAAGGTTGAATGGTAGAAAATGCCTCGGGCATTAAGTCCGCCTTTGTACAGTATTTTTTTCTACTAGTGCATAAAGTTTTAATAAATCACACTAATAGGCGAAAGTTTGTGAGTGTGTGTGTGTGTGTTTATATGTTTGTTACTTCTTCACGCCAAAACACTGAACCGATTTAGATGAAATTTGGTATAGAGATAGTTTGAGTCCCGGAAAAGGACATAGGATAGTTTTTATCCCGATATTCCCACGGGATCGAGACTTATGCGGGTGAAACCACGGGGCGCAGCTAGTAATAAATAAGAATAAAAAAACACATTTCCATATGAATAATAATTTATTACTTAGTTGTCTTTTTTATACAAACGTTACAAAATAATATAAATGCTTTTACAATCACTGAATACTATGTACGATATAGGGCTAATTTTTCAATCGACAGACAATTTTAATTCGTGGAATAAAATTGACATTTGAATGATTTTGTATGGAAGAACTGTCAAAAATTCAGTATTATTCGACGATCGAATAAAATTATGTGGCGTTAGAAAAATCTGCCCTTATTACAATTTACGTGTGGCTAAATTGGTAGACTATGTAGGTGCTCAAACACACGAGCGGCACGCGTCAACTGCAGAGAGAATTGCAGCCGTCGAGAACGTGCCGTTCGTGTGTACCATCATACTCAAATTCACCCTCGTGTGTGCGCACACTTATTATCAGAGCAAAAAAAATATTAACATTGTAGAAATGACACTTTATTCACTTATTAAATCTTTTCGAAAAATCGTTTTCTTGATAAAAAAAAAATAAAGCAAAATTTGGAGGAACAAACCACTTTGTGCGCATTAAAAGTTTCCACAAGACAGGATACTCAAATTCGTAAGGCGATGTACTAATAGAAAGCAATGACGCGACCATCGCAAGTTCGCGCGAATTTTGCTCGAACCCGTGATCAAACGGGTCCCAAATCCCAATGCATAACTGACAACGGTAGCGTATACGCGTTCTATTAGTACAACGGCTTAAAGGATTAAGGTAACTCACGTAAAGGCGATATCAGATGGATAATTTATAATGGATGGACTATCATTTTATTCCGAAAAAATGGAATAAAGAGTCTTTGGGCTCTTTCACAGATATAGATACACCTAGATAACGCAAGAGCAACTACTTCGCGTGCCAAAAACCGCACCAGGTTACGTTCGAAAATCGTAAGCCGCCACTTTCGCGCTCAGTCCTGCATACTGCTGGCTGGGTGTGCGTGAGCGAGAGCGCGAGCTTGTGACGTCATAGTAGGCAGTCAAAAAGTCGCACGCTTAGTTTTCATACAGTTTGTGATACTTGCGTTATCTAGGTCTATCTATACCTGTGGGCTCTTTGTTCACACACGTTTGTCTTGCTTTAAAAAGCTACGGTTTATTCGCAGTGTGTGCGCACGGTCGTCAGTGTTGTATGGATTACTATGGAAGTTGACGGACACGTTTTTTCTACGGCGCGGTTTATACGCCGTACCGTAAAGAAACCGTGCCGTGTACAAAGGGCATTATAATTGGCATCTTTGCAACGCTCAATGATCGCTGGGGCGAAGTCTCCACACAATGGGTGCCTGAAGACGGACGGTGCTGCAAAGGCCAGCCCTGGCTGGCTGGCTAGATTTTCCAGTACTTATGCTCAGTCTGATATCGCCTTACTCCGCGAACCAAAGCGATCGGTCAGGTGAATACGCGATGTCACTTATTTGTTCGGAAAATCGAAAGGCGCGCCCTCTGTTGGCGCGACAAGGCGTTCGTGTTCGCGGAACAAAATTAACGAGACGCGCGACGGTCGCGTGTTCTCGCGATGATCGCTTTAGTTAGGTCGCGCCTTACACTTAGTACAGACGCCAGCACATCAAGCTTCTACAAGCTGTCATATTTCTTTTTTTAAATTTTCAACTTTATCGCTAAATCATAAGGTTCAAAGTTGATTGGTAAAATTTGACAGTTTCGGGTAGCTTGATGTGCTAGCGTCTGTACTTCAATTTCCTAATGGTTGCTAAACTACGCTATAGTGTCGCCATCTACAGTTTTATTTATAACACACCTCATAAACACTAATCTAAATAACTATTTATTTAAGAAAGCTTTGGTTTAATGTACGTTACAAGTTACAATACATAGTTTTTTTTTTTTTTAATTAAAATAATTTATTTCATTTACGGAAGGCTTCCTAGATCTTCGACAGTCGTTGCGGGTAGTCAGAAGCCCGAAAGTCTGACAACCAGTCTTACCGCGTGGTATCGTGTTATCCAGTAACCGGGTTGTGGAGGTCAGATAGACAGTCGCTCCATGTAACATACTGGTGTTCAACTGCATCCGGTTAGACTGGAACCCGACCATAACTAGGCTAGGCAGATGATGACTTCCGGAAGTCTTGACTAAAAAAATAAAATTTCAGAGGGGTCAAAATTACTGACAAGTATTGTGAGTAAGTAAATTCTACGTAGGTACTATACAAAACTGCTGCGGGGTAATTGCGTAACACACCAATAGTACCAATGGGTTTCATTTTGACAGTTCAACAACATTAATTGCGTTATTTACGTTGTTGAGTAGACAAATTTTTCGAACATAAGAAGTAATGGATTAGCAATATCCTTCAAAATGATTCAGATTGTGATTGATAATGTGTTACGCAATTAGGGTTCAAAATCATTGCATTTCAAGATTTAAAAATAATTAAGTAATTAAAATATGAATTAAATTGAACAGTTAGGTATTTTCGCTACTTACTCTTTATGCCGAAATTAGAAAAAAAAAATAAGGCCATAAAGAAAGAAGCCTTCCGCAAAAAAAGATATCCATATGAAAAATATTACAAAAGTAGGTAAAAGATTATTATGACATAAGCACACCCTGTGTAGTAATAATAAATGTATTATTATATGAAATTATATTATATTATGGCAAGATTATGTCTTGTCATGCTTTAAAATATAAGTTCTTAATGTATGTAATTATCATGTCTTTTAGTATTAAAAGAGCCCCCCCCCCCCACACTATAATCAGCCTATTATGTTCCCACTGCTGGGACACAGGCCTCCTCTCTGTGAGAGGGAGTGGGCTGTAATCCACCACGCGGGCCAAGTGCGGGTTGGTAGATGTCACATGTCTTCGAATTTTTGATTCTAGGACATGCCGGTTTCCTCACGATGTTTTCCTTCACCGTTTTGAGAGCAGGAGTGATAAAATAAATTACACAAAGTAAAGTGCCTGCCTGGGTTCGAATTAATAGTAAGTCGAGGCGATCTACCGGGCCTCTATACTAGGACTTTTAATCAGCTGCAGTAAAATGACAGCTTATGTGTAACCACTTTTTAACGAAATTTAAATAGTGATGTGACAAAAGAATCGATTCATTCAATTTAAATTCAATTCGAAATCGATCACTGTTCAATTTATTTTATATAAAAGAGGGATAGTATATTTTTGGTCAGGTCAGTAGCTTGTGTTTTTCAGGGTGTGACGAGCCTCTGAAAGCAGGTTGATAAAATCATATTTACAATATTAACAAACTATGAGTATTATAACATATAAACTCAATTAAATAGGTTTTTTGAAGTGTAAACTTCTTTAGCGGCGTTGCACACTTTTTGTAATGGGTAAAAAATGTTAAACTCGCGTCAGGACATCGCGTCAGGACACGTGACCGTCAGGAGAGATTTCCGCCCCCCCCCCCCCCCCCCCCCCCTCTTTCTACGGCGGCGCCAACCGAAGTGAGCCAAGTGAGACACGACAATGGATGGATGGATGGACGGACGGACGGTGACGGTGATGGTGACGGTGACGGTAACGATTACGGTGACGGTGACGGTGACGGTGACGGTGACGGGGACGGGGACGGGGACGGTGACGGTGATGGTGGACGTGGATGTGGATGGATGGATGGACAGCTGATGGCTCGACCGTCTGTATAGTAGCCACACTGCTCTGTATTCGTAAAATTCGTGTATATAAAGTGTTTAAAATATGGAAATTGAACAAAGTGCATCGATTAATGAAAAAAGTGACGCAGAAATTGAAAAAAATTTAGTTACATTAATTCAATTCATAATTGATTTATTTCAACGTTAATATTCAAGTTTTCACTTCTGCCGGCACTCCCGGAGTGCAACCCGTCTTTTTTTTTTTTTTAAAGACTAGTTATCTGAACGTTAGATCCAGGTCTAGGTCTTAGTCTAGGGTACCTGAATGCACTAAAAAAAACGAATGATTTATGGCTATGTAAGCCATTTGATTGAGACTGTATAGTTTGAACGATTTCTGTGCACAGTCACTATTCAAGCACAATTTCGATGCGAACTAATACTATTAATAACTATCCTATATATTAATGAAACTACAGTGTATATTTTCATCCGATTAATACAAATAATAATTGATTATTTACGGTTAAATCAAAATTGGTAAATTGCGTTCCAATAACATCACTAATAGAGATAGTGTGGCAACATAATTTAACGAAATGACAGTTACAAGAAGTGTCATTTTACTGGAGCTAATTAAAGTAAATGTGCCATGGTAGACCGCGAAATTTAAATTTTCTTGCGTTTTTTTGCAGATCAATGTCAGGTTGTATCTTGATCCAAATATGATTCGCGAATATAACCGGTACGTATTTACAGAATAATAAAGAAGAACCTTAAAAGTCAGGATGTAGGAAATTCGGATGGTCTTTTCTCCATAGAAACGCTCTCGCCTGTTTTCTTTCTGATAAATGACCACGAAGCAATGATTTTTTACAGAATAATAAATATTAATTGTATGTCCCTCTGTTTTCTTGTAGGCTTTTAAAACCAAAAGCACAGAATACTTAAAGTACTACGTACAGAAAGGCCACTCCCTTCCCCGCACTAACATCAGTTACCGCACCTCACCCCGCACTTCGAGGTTACCGTCGCAGTTCTTTAACAAAGAGCGCTCGCAAACACAAGTACCTCACGCACACATTCATACGTATACAAACGTCATTTTTTAATGTAGTAGTAGTAGGTAATTATTTTGCGAGTGTTGTATGGAGTGTCCGGGGTGTGCCAAAAGTGTGATAAAAACATACATTAAAAATTACTAATAACTTAAGGAATAAATTACAGACAAATTGGAATACATCTTGGAATAAATATAACGCTAACACACGTAAAAGAAAAAATACATTATTTTCACACAATGACGAAACTATTTGTCTTTTCTAACTCTATGGGATCACTATGAATCTAGTGTCAATATGCTGAGGCGTTACAATAGGAACAATTGTATTCTATGGTGCTGACCCATAACTATGTTTGGAATAATGCAAATTGTAATAATGGATTTGCATTATTATAAATGGTGTTACGGAAAGGGTATATCAATACAAACGGGTTGAAGAGTGTATCTGGTCTAGAATCTCTGTACAAAATTTCAGCTCAAAAGCATTAACTTTAAAAATGCTTAATATTTTTTTATTTCGACATCACGGCGCTGCACTGGCGCGCGGCGGCGTGATGTGCGTGTACTAGGCGCACAGACACACTACAGATAGTGGATAATGACCCTCGTAGTGCGGTGACACGTTTGTTATGATTTCAATTTAATAAACTAACGAAAAAAAAAAATATTAAGCATTTTCAAAGTTACTGCTTTTGAGTTGAAATTTTGTACAGAGATTCTAGCCCAGATACACTCTTCAACCCGTTTGTATTGATATACTCTTTCCGTAACACCCTGTATTTATGGGTAAAAACGCGTTTTAGATTTTTTTTTTCGTCAGCTTACTAATATTATGAAAGACATACAAGACACTAACCAAAAGATTATGCATCTAAATACGTACACAAAACTACGTTTTTATACAATATACTTTATATCAAAATGCTACACTTACATTAAAGGTAAGCAGAGAAAAAAATAATTTCATTGGATAAATAAATTCACTAGGAATTTTGGAAGCCAAAACAGACTAGTTTGCCGTCCTAATATGGTATTATAAAGTCAAAATAAGCCACGTTTGATGTTCAATAATCTATTATTGACCTCTTTTGATGTTCAATCATCTATTATTGACCTCTTTTGATGTTCAATAATCTATTATTGACCTCTTTTGATGTTCAATAATCAATTTTTGACATCAAAATTGCCAATTTACACGCAAAGTGCCTATTTTTGACCCTTTATGATAACTCTAATAGTTAATTTCGAGACTTCATAAGTTGGTTCATTTGTTAACATTACTTACAAAAATCTTAAATGGCAATAAAAATACAGTTCTCTTGAAATAATAATCAAAAAAATAATCCAAAATAAAAGTGAGGTTATTCAATAAAACTTAAAACAATTTCAAGACATTTTAGTCCATCCCTTTCATACTAAAAGCCTTTTCCAAAACAGAAATAAAAGAGACACTCCGGGAGTGCCGACAGAAGTGAAAACTTGAACAATTACGTGTGTACTTTTTGAATCGTCATATAAACAAAAACACAAACAGAATACTCTGCCATCACTCACTGACATATCGGAAATACATTAAAACCGAGTACATCCCGAGGACAGCCGAACACATCCGAAGCGGTGTCGGTTACGGTAACAGTGGCGCGAATTCAATGGTTTTTTTTTCCATCTCAAATAATGCCCAACGGGCCTAGAGAAGTTTTCACTTCAAATATTGACCAGTGCAGAAACTGTAAACATGAATTCAGCATATCACATTTTCGGTGCAACAAAGTCTCAAAGCCAAAACTGCAAAATTTAGGTAGGTAAGTATGCCAAATTGTCTCTGAACCATGCCTATACATGGGGCAAAAAAACATCCGCGAAAGTATCTCAAAATTCTACTAGATGGCGCAGGTGCCTTTGTGGTTATAAATTCGAAAAAATGAGGAAATAAATGCGAAAAAAAAATTCAAAGTCCTCTCCTGTAAAATTAAAAAATGAGCTGTTGTGACTTTGTTGCACCAAAGGTGCGATATGATTCTAGACCTTTTATTTAGTTTGGAAAACATCACGCATAAACGTCAAGATAGCGGCAAACGATTATTTCCGATTTCGGCCGCGCGCAGACTTACTTTGCGCGCACTCTAATACGATATTAATTTGACAGCAGGTTTACTGATCAGAGACTTCATCAGGCTTCTGCCAAGGTCGCGGGTTGTTCGAAAGAGATACCGTGGCCCCTGGCACAGGCAACTGAAGGAACACGGGTGGGTTTTAGTCAGTAAAAGTCTGACACGACCTCCCGCTCCGCCCAGAGCGGGAGAAGTTATTTAATAATTTCCTATAAAAAAAGGCTTCATCAGGCTTTTAGTAAAAGGGAGTGAGACTTATTATTTTACATTTCGAGTAATTTTCATTTTTCACACAATATTAATCCTATGTTGTCTTTTATAAATATTGCTCAAAAAGTTTTTATTTTCAAGCATTAAATACAATGGCAGTATTTTAACAATATTCATGGCCTGTTTTATTACCTCCAGATATATTTAACGCAAAATACGCGCATTGACGTGGAGTTGCGGACACCAGCCCGTATTACCTACCTAAATTATTTGTAGAATCCGACCGAAAATGGATTTTATTTTCCGCCCGAAAACACTAATTTCGGCCAGCTTTACATTTTCGACCGAAAGCCGAAAAGCATTGTTTTCTTAATTTAAGTATATTGACTTGCTTAAGTATATTGACTTATTGGCACTTATATTTTTTTCGGCACAGGACGAATCATATTTTTTTCGGTCGAAATCGAAAATTGCTAAAAATGGATATTTCGTCCGAAAATTGCCGAAATTTCGGTCGGACTCTAATTAAAGGAATGTAATTTCATTCAATTTAATTATTTGTCAAATTTTGCTTATACGGAGCCTATAAAACAGGCCTCTAAATATAATTTTCAGATATTTTTATACAAACTTTTCATCATTTTTTTCTTTTTGGAAAGATTCGTGGAGGCAATTGAGTCAGTCTACTTCTTTAACTTTTCGTTCAACCAATCTCCTGTGAGTTCGTCTATTTCTCTTACTTCTAGTAAACGAGGGGCGCCGACAGTCGCTGCTAATGCCCTTTGGGTGCCGGCGTACATGACCTGCAAATATTAATTATCTATACTATAATATTATAAAGAGGTAAAGTTTGTGAGGTTGTAGGGGGTAATCTTCGGAACTACTGATCAGCGGGGCAATTGCATAACACATTATCAATCGGAATCGTTTTCATTTTAACATTTCAACAACATTCATTGCGTTACTTACGTGTTGAGCAGACAAATTTTTCGAACTTATGGAGCAATGGATTAGCAATTTGCTTCAAAATGATTAAAATTCCGATTGATAGTGTGTTACGCAATTAGGATGCCGATTCCGAAAATTCCTTCACTAATAGGAAGCTACAGTATAGCAGTGTCTTAGGATATATATACAGGGTGAAATTAAATTCATGGGCATCCTTTTAAGGGGCCATTGTACTCATCATTATGAACAACTTTTACTATGGGACTAAACCTAAAACCGCGAGACAAAATCAGCTGTTCCTTGCATTTATGTTCACATAACTCGTCAAAATGTAGGGAAGAGCTGATTTTTTTTTTGCGATTTAAGGTTTCGTCCCATAGTAAAAGTTGTTCATAATGATGATTACAATGACCCCTTAAAAGGATGCCCATGAATTCAATTTCACCCTGTATTATAATAAAAACAAGGCATTTCACGCGGACGAAGTCGCGGGCAGAAGCTAGTAAAATAATATCTCGGGTGTATTTCTATGTAGGCACAGCAAGCACATTTTAACAGTTATGTTAAGTCCCGTGGGGCCCGTGGCTAAATAATAACAGCCGAACAGGTCAATCGATCAAGTAAAGCTACGCTTGCCGAGGTTGATCTGTGGATGGGTGACCATCTTTACATACCGAGACCACCTAGAACCAGTTCTCGCGGTACGCGTCCAGGTCATCTCGGACCCGTGATTACAAAATAAATTAAAAAAACTTATGGTTTTTGGCTATACCTGTAACTCCATGTGCGCGTCTCGAGGAGTGTAGAATATGAAGCACATAGGGAAGGAAACGCGCCCGTCGTCGTGGTCCAGTTTGTAACTGAAAATGTATAGACAACATGTTAAAATAAAAACCGGTCAAGAGCAAGTCGGACTTGCGCACGGAGGCGAAAAAAAAAAAAATATTTTTCTTATTTGCAAAATAGTTGGGCAAACGTCATCTAAAACTATTCCAAATTTCAAGTTGATAGCATTAGTAGTTCTTGAGATAACAAGCTGTGACAGACGGACAGACTAGAGTCGCACCATAAGGGTTCCTTTTTACCATTTTGGTACGGAACTTTAAAATCTGTGTAGAACGCAATTTCTGTCTAATCTGTATAGGGCCGGTCTACTTTATACTAAAGAGGTTACCTTCATTCTGGGGCAGTCGGTTTAAAGTGCCGTTGAAACTAAAGGTCAAAACAGGACATCACACATTCTAACAGCACAAATAACTTATCAATAGTTATTTGTTATACAAGAGTGCAAAGTTGCTTTTTAACCGCGTGTTCAATTTTGATGACCGAGCAAGCGAAGGATTCTAAAATTGAATCACGAGCGCAGCGAGTGATTCAAAATTAGAATCCTGAGCGTTAGCGAGGGAATCAAAAGAGCACGAGGTGAAAAATCTTTGCACTCGAGTGCAACACGTAACTTTTCATTCCACCTCAGCGAGGAAATGACTAAATGCAAAAAAAAAAACGTTTACAATCACAAGATAGGTACACTTTTATTTCAGTTTAGGTATTAATTACTACATTATGACAGGTAAGTATTACAGAATAATCTTTAAATTATAACAAAATAATACTAAGGTATAATTAAGAAAATTTTAAAGTAACGTTGCTACAGTTATTTCAAGTTAAGATTTTAAATCAGCTGCATTGTAGGAAATTTTACGATGACAAAACAGAATAGTGGACAGCTCGCCACTACGAATATCGTACGACCGCGCGCTTTAAGCGAGCTGCCCGCTTCCGGGGAAAAAACGCCTGCAAGCGGTAAGTATAAAGGTATGATTCCGATCTCTCGTTCTCGATTATATTTCGTTAGTCAGGGAACTAATCTTATGGCGAAAAGACTATAATATAAAAATGTTTGAACTTGTAGCGTAAACTGAACTTTATTGTGTAGGAATTAAAGTTATTTTTCCATTAATTCATATTTTTGTTTACATTTTTGGCAAATAAATTGCAAACGCAGATTACATGTGTTATTCAAACAACATCTTCGCTACACTCACCTATAAACAATAAACCGTGGCTGGTGTGACGGCAAGATATCCTGCAGTTCCTCTAGCTCCACATTCTCCAACTCTTCATCAACCTCCAGGGTCTGCTTCTCTCTGTTCACCTGGAAAGAAAACACTAGGGGTCTTACCATAAAAACTTAAACACTTGTTCAACGTGTGTCTAATGTCAGTGTTACGTCAAAGTCCATAGAAATATGTCGTGTTTAAAAGGTGTTCAGCTTAAACAACTGATAAACACTGTTTTGTGGTAGGCGTCTGGGTTATTAACTCAGAAAGTTGAGAAAAAGTTATGTTAGTTTTTTTTTTTGGGTTCCGTAATGAAAACAACGCAACGGGACGACGGGACCCAATTGTTACGCATTCTATAAAGGGGTTTATTTATACGACTGCCTGAGCCATACGGTTTCATCCGCATAAGCTTCAATATCGGGATAAAAACTATCCTATGTCCTTTCCCGGGACTCAAACTATCTCTATACCAAATTTCATTTAAATCGGTTCTGCGTTTTAAGCATGAAGAGGTAACCGACAGACACACTTTCGCAATTATAATATGAGTATGGCTGTAGGTATGTATGTTGGGCAAAATGTTCTATGATTGATAATGCCCTATATTACCAATTCACTATGAATCATTCGAACCAATAAAATAATAAGCAAATGCTCCGCATGTACTTTAATATCATGAAAATGACGTAAGTACGGCAGGAGATACGCTTCAATGACTCAGACCCAATGAAGCTCATCTATTCAACATATTTACGGAAAAATCCAGGTTATAGGAAGAAGAATAGATATACAAACTTTTTAGACAGTTAACACAGGAATAATTATAAAAGAAAATAAAGAAATGTACATCTAAAATACCTTTAATATAAGCGCAGAATTCGATGTGTGTTTCTGAAATCTGAACTTCTTTAACACTTCCTTCACGTCGTCTGTGATGTCGCAAACGTTCACATTGTGTGCCGACATGTTTATTAATCAAGTTTTATTTAAAAATAAACAATAAATACAGGAAATCTCTGTAGGATTGTTTACGTCGACAATCTGACAAGTGACGTGACGTCAACGCCCTTGACAACGGTAGAGGTGGGAAGTGTTCTTGGATGATTAGTTAGACGATCGATTTAAAAGGTAATTTATTTTGTTTATTGTAGTTTTTAATATTTATACAATTTAGTGGTAATAGAAAGTATAAGATAATTAAATTCCGTAAAAAAGAAACTTTTGACTGACAATTGAATATTATCAAATTACGACGACGCAAAAAATGCCCTTCTTCACGCTTAATAATTTTAAATAATAATTTTTTATATATTTAAATTTGGCCAAACTTTCGTAATTAAAACTAGAACCACTCTACTGTTTCGTTCAAAAACCTAAATCAGTATTTTTTTTAGTTTTTTAATCAGTATTTAGTTATATTTACAGAATTCCTACCGACTTATAAATTAATTTTAAACAAAAGTTGGAGTTCTAATATGCAGCATAACTTTTTATAAACTTTGTTTACTGTAAACTGTAAACATGTATCATATTTTAAGTTACGTAATGATTTCTAAAATGTTGTAGATAATAAAGTGGTCGGAAAGCAAACGTCAACATGACATATTGGAATGAAAAGTACATTTTCCTGCTGTTCACAGAAAAGGGTTTTTTTTTGTTTAAATTATCAACAAACAAACTACAAAAAATAGTTTTTATAAATTTTCAGTGAGATAACTTCTTCCGTTGAGTGTTTTATAAAAAAAAATCTTTAGTTCTGGTGTAAAAACGTGAATTACCGTGAGGTGTTCGTCCGTGATAAAAAGTAGTTTACAATTTAATCGGATTTCTGCAATAGTGTATGTTTAGGCGGCCTAAATAAAGGTCAACAGCATTGTAGAGGAATCTGCGGTGCTTGTAAGTATTGTTAACCACTTGTATTTAGCGATAATTCTGTCATAAACAACGCGTAAAGTAACACAACAATCATTTCTGTGAAGTCTGTGTCGAGCATAACTTTCTCATTGTTTAGTTGATTTTATTGAATTTTTTTTAACGTAAACGTCAGTTTAGATGATCTGTCGTTAGGTTTATCTGTAGATATTGTTCATAATTCCTACAGATTACACAATTTTAAAGGATTAGCAGGTTTAAGATAAGAAATCAGAAATCATTCTCTTTATTTCCTTAGGCTGTCGTCATTGTGCGATGTTAGTGACCTAAATATGTTAATGAGTGTCTATTGGACCTTGATTTATCAGTGGAACATTTAAATATTGATATTTTATTGTGAATATATGTTGTTTATACAATTATAGTGACTAGGAACTGTAAGTAGATGTCTTTTAAAATATTATTTCAGCCAAAAATAAAATAATAAAGCAAGTCTTAATTTTCAAAGTAACAATATAATTGAAGACGTGAGTGGATGAAGGGGATATGTCACAAAGTTCTAATTTCGAGAAAATTGAGTTCAAAATATCCTAAAATGTTTATGTGAAACTTTGAACTCAATTTTCTCGAAATTAGAATTTTGTGACATATCCCCTTCATCCACTCACGTCTTCAATTATAACATATATAATACTCCTGTAATTCCCAAAGGGTTAGGGAGAGGTGTCCCTATAGCACGCCCACATTGCACCAGTCATGTTTAAGTCCCATGTAATAGGGGGCGAGCCTATTGCCAACAACCGGGCACAAATCCAGACTCCAGCTGCTGAGAAATTCCTAAAATAAAAACCTAATAACAAAATCAAAATCAAAAGTCATTTATTCAAACTAGGCTGAGAATCAGCACTTTTCAAACGTCAAAATTACAAAAGACAGTCCCCCAAAACGCCCGCCCTTCGCCACTTCCTAGTGCTTTCGCTGGGGAGAAGAAGTGGCGGAACAAACTCCCCAGCAGCACAGCTGTCTGTTCAGTTAGAAAATAATTAATTTTATACAATACTATGTATGCAAAGTAATTAACATTACAGGACACAGAACCTTAGATTAAATTATTTGCCATAGGTTAACTAGCCACGCCAATATACCAACAAATACAATAAACACTATACGTAATCAAGCAAAAAAAAATTAAAAATATAAGTAACCAAAAAAAAAAAAAAAACTTACTGACCAAATAAAAGCCTCCAGGTATAAAGGGCGTGACAGCTTACATATATATGCAATGCTGGGTTCTGTTTACATAGCTGTCACTTGAAGTCACAAATGATAAACTAGGACCATCGAAGTAAAATAAATAAACAAGTTATTACTACTAATAACAACAATAAAACTGGTCAGCAAGACGACCAGTCACCACAAGCAGCACCCGTTCAACACTTTGCTCAACCTAGGAATCGAACCCTAGATTTTATGCTCATCATCATCTGCCTAGCCTATTCTCTACTAAGTTGGGGTAGGCTTCCAGTCTAACCGGATGTAGCTTAGTACCTGTATTTTACATGGAGCGACTGCCTATCTGACCTCCACAACCCGGTTACTGGGTAACACGAAACTCCTTGGTAAGACTGGTTGTCAGACGAATCACAATCGATGCTCATGCTATCCATAATATAACTAATATTATAGATGTGAAAGTGAGTTTGATACTTTGTTACACTTTCACACTACAACGAATTTTAATAAACAAAACTTTTTAATCAGTAATGTGTACATAATAAAATAATTAATATTATTTTGAACATAAGGACTATGGTTTATTTAATGTAATTCTAAAGTAACATTTTAATTTGACATTTTTCAGTATGAGTTAATGTATGTCATGTATCACACTAATAAAGGCGAAAGTTTGTGAGTGTGTTTGTATGTTTGTTACTCTTTCACGCAAAAACTACTGAATGGATTTGGTTGAAATCTGGCACACAGATAGTTTATAACCGGGATTAACACATAGGATACTTTTTATCCCAATATTCCCAAAGGATCGACACTTATGCGAGTGAAATCGCGGGGCGCAGCTAGTTGAGATATATAAAAGACCCAGACAGAAGCAGTTTAATTTCTTTGTTTAATGGAAATCTCAATAAACAACAGCTTTCATTGTCAGAGTTGATTATGTTTATATTTCTAAGTCATTGTTATCACAATGTACCACTTTCCTAAAAGTGAAAGAGAAAATTTCAAAATTCAAAGGACAATGGGTTATGTAATATTTTATTCTATTCGGGAAACTTACGGCTAATATAAACAGTGCTCAAACAATATTCATTTAAAGGCCTTTTACAAGTTTCCTCTGATAAACACTTAAAACAAAAAAGCCAACAAAATATTTATAACATAAATTAGAAAAAAATAATAATATGTATAAGTAATGGTAGTAATGGTGGTAATATACATATCACACTAATATTATAAAGGCGAAATTTTGTGAGTGTGTGTGTGTTTGTGTTTATATGTTTGTTACTTCTTCACGCTCAAACCGCTGAACCAATTTAGATGAAATTTGGTATAGAGATAGTTTGAGTCCCAGGAAAGGACATAGGCTTCTTTTTATCCCGATATTCCCACGGGATCGAAACGTATGCGGGTGAAACCGCGGGGCGCAGCTAGTAGTATTATATGGGCCAAGCACCCAAAAAAAAATTGACAGCATAAATTTTGTAGCATTATGAATTGTTTGTATCTTATACCCTCAGGGAGTAGTAATAATCAACAATTATCAACATGTTATATGTGTATCATATTGTAGTTAGTTATTATAGTTCTAAAACATTGTGCTACATTGGAGGAAAGTGAATGATTAATTCTAAGATTATTTCAATTAATATTCTATTTTTCTGCTGATACAGAAAAATAGACAAGAATCTACAAACATTTATCTCCTTTTTATTGCAGGAAAATGCTTTGTATTGACAAGTCTGTTCATTGCAAATATTTAATTTAATTAAAAAAAAAAAAACAAACCCCGGCTGCCCTGGTGGTCTCGTGGTTGCACGATGGAAACATTATAGGCTGATTATGATGTAAAAGCAATAAAATCTTTAAATTCTTTGTTTCAGATTTAACTAAACATAATAATGGACTGGACATAAAGTGAAGTTTTGTAATATTTACGCTGTAAGGAAAAAATATCATCATGTCTGGCTCATGTAAGTATTCCTATTTTACTATGTAAGTAAGTACTAATATTTTACAATGAGCAGTGGTGGCCCAGCGATATCGGCCGCGACTTACGAGTGCTCATGCTCACTTAAATGTCTCACTGATGGTGGCACGTGTGTTGGATCATTCGGTTCCCTACAAAATGGTTGAGCTGGATGGTGCTGATCCATGCGTCATGTTCGTGAACGGGCGCCGTCGGTTGAGACTGGTCATCTCTTGACTGCCAAGGCTTATTTTTAATCTTATTTCTTGTATTGTTTCTTCATTTATGTGTTTTGTTACATTGTTCTCACATATAGAAGCAACAAGAATAATGTACCAAGGATTTTGTAATATCTTGATTTAAAAAGAGTGTCCATGGAGTTTCTTGCCCGTTCTTCTTCATAGAGATCTACGCTTTGGAATGGGCAACTAGCTTCAACTTTCTGACTAACTGACCGACTACTTAATTTTGTCAATTCAAAAGTGCCTGTAATGGTTTAATTGAAATAAATGCTTTGAGTTTGAGTTGTAGATCGTAGGTTCGAACCTAGACAGGCGCATTACTTTGTGTACTTAAATTATTTCATCACCACTGCTCTCAAAACGGTGAAGGAAAATATCGTGAGAAAACCGGCATGTCCTAGAACCAAAAATGCGAAGACATGTGACATCTATCAACACGCACTGGGCCCGCGTGGTGGATTACGGCCTACTACCTCTCACAGAGAGGAGGCCTGTGTCCCAGCAGTGGGGACATTATAGGCTGATTATGAATATTTTACAGTTCAGGCTGATAGAGGAACCTGAGTGAGGATATCGGAATCTTTTACACGTCATATTATAAAAAATAAGCTAGGTGGAAGTCAAAGTCAAAGCATTTATTTCAAATAGGCACTTAAAAGGCACTTTTGAACGTCAAAAATTACCTTAAAATAGAATTTATTCTAGTCGCCCCTTCGAAAAGGTAGTTTTGGTGGATACGACATGGATGGGTGACAACCTTTACATACCAAGACCCCTCCGTGTCTCGGAAAGCACGTTAAGCTGTCGGTCCCGGCTGTCATTCGTGAATCTTTGACAGTCGTTACGGCTAGTCAAAAGCCTGAAAGTCTGACAACCAATCAGTGGCGTACATTGCATATAGGCATATAAACAGTGCCTACCTCGATATATCAACATAAGCCTGTCAATTACATTTTAGTGAGTGCCCCATAATTAAGAAACTCACTAAATTATCATACCTAACAAAAAACAAAATCTTCATACACTGTATGAAGATTTTACTACACTGCACTGCTTATATGCCTACCTGCAATGCACGCCAGTCCAATCATACCAAGGGGTATCGTATTACCCAGTAACTGGATTGTGGAGGTTACATAGGCAGTCGCTCCATGTAAAATACTGGTATTCAGCTGCGTCCGGTTACACTGGACGTCGACCCAAACATAGTTGGGAAAAGGCTAGGCAGATGATGATGTCGCTGAGATAAGATTGAAACTAGATTTTGAACGTTTTTAATTACAGGTATTGGCCTTTAAAGCTTACCCAAAGATGCAGTAGTACAGTCAACAGCAAAAGTAGATGATGAAAATCAGAAATTCAATACTAATAAACGGAGTTCGCGTCATATATGGCCGCTGTACTAGTAGTAAATGTTTGCTATAATTTACAATCACATGTACCTTTGAATCACTTCGACGCCGTGCAGGGCTTGCATGGAAGCTGATGAGACCGCTGCGCATGTGCTCTTTGAGTGCACAGGCGTCACCCAGATTAGATCAGAGACCCTCGGGACACCCAAATCATACACAGATATTCTCGACAGACCAGGAGACTTAGTCAGCTTCTGGAGGGAGGTGGGCTGGTTGGAATAACCACCGACGGCCGCCATGGCTCACGCACAATGGTCCATTTGAAGGACTAAGTGCGGAAAACAAACCCATAACATAGAACATAAAACATCACTTCGACGCCACCACACAGTTCTGACGTGAACTCCGTTCATTATTCATTATTCAATTTCTGATTTTCATCATCTACTTTTGCTGTTGACTGTACGCAGTCTAGTAAATTAATCTATTCGCTTGTATATAAAACAGTTTTGTAATTAAATACCAGTTGTTTACGTCGATAACGGTGCGTGCGAGACCTTCGATCGGCTGTGGGCGGGTATTGTCAGTATGCAAATGTGTTTGAGTAATTTTAATTGTAATAATAACCTACTTTATTTCGATAGAGGGAGATGGAAGAACCATACCATAGAAGTACCTAGCATACCTATTACCATCTTTAACACAACACAGTTAGTAGCAGATTAGATTAGCAAATTAAAATTATATAGGTTCAAATTATAGCTAGCGAAACTGCAGACATGATGCTATAAAATAAAAATAAATAAAAACCGGCCAAGTGCGTGTTGGACCACGCATAATGAAGGGTTCCGTTGTTGGAATCAGTGGCGTATTTACACATTTGCCACCAGTAGGCTATTCAAATTTTGCCGCCCCTACCGACCTATAAAATAATATCCCATGTCTTTTGAATACTACTTCGCCTTTTCTTCAAAATACTTAAAATGTTCTCGTTCATCAGCTAAGAAAAACTTGCAAAGAGATTTGTAAAGATCGGCAACTGTGATAAAATCTACGGTAGAAGCCTGAATTTGACTCACTTTTTTTATTCTTTCCAAAAAAACATGGTAGGTATATAAATATTAATCTTTTTAATTTCAGTAAGACATTTAAAAAAAAAGTTAGCCCCAAATTTGCCGCCCTAGTTGGAATGAATTTATCCCAAGAAGAAACTTAACATTTTAGTTTAAAGTCATGTTCTCCCATACATTGCAACTGTCCTTTAACAAGGATCATTAATATTATTAATTATGATTATTTTGTTACAGTTGAAACTACTGAAATGCTGGAGAAGAAGCCTCCGTAAGTACAAGACATCTAACTTTATAGTTTAAAAAAAAAATTAAATCTACAAATTCTGCTAACAACCTAAATCGTCTTATACTCCATAGGTTTAGGTAGTTAAATAAAGGTAAACAAAAAAACCACATGACTTAGTTAACCGACTAAACGTAATACCAGTCTATTCAGTTGTCATGCTACGTCACAGTTGTACTCTTCAATTTAGCTACGTTAAACTCAAACTCAAACTCAAAGCATTTATTTCAATTAAACCATTTACAGGCACTTTTGAATTGTCAAGAAGTCAGTCAGTCAGAAAAAGTGAAGCTAGTTGCCCATTCCAAAGCGTAGGTACCTATGGAGAAGAACGGGCAAGAAACTCCATGGACACTCTTTTAAATCAAAATAATGTGGTTACAAAGTCTTGGTTACATCATTCATGTTAAAAATTATACATGTGAGAACGATGCAGAACGTTAAAAGCGTCCATAATGAAAAGATGAGAAAAAACAACAATTCAAATAATAAATTAAAATAAGCCATGGCAGCAAAGAGATGACCAGTCCCTACTGACGGCGCCCGTTCACGAACATGACGCATGCATCAAACTAAGTCACGTGGTTTTTTTTTGTTTACCTTTTACTACCTAAACCTATGGAGTATACTTAGTAATTTCTTATTAATTTATTTCTTAAAACTTTATGCACAAGTAAAGGCGGACTTAATGCCTTGGGCATTTTCTACCAGCCTACCTTTTTTTATGGATGGGAAATCATCAAATGACTTCTCCCGCTCTGGGTGGAGCGGAAGGGAGTGTCAGACTCTTACTGACTAAAACCCATCCGTGTTCCTTCCTTAGCCCTTTATGTTCCGGGGTAGCGGTTACCCTTTTTGACAATCCTGCACCCCCGGCAGGCTTCGGCCCTGGCAGGCCCCTTCCTTTTTGCTGACATCTCTGAGGCGCGCGTGGAACACATACGCGCCGTACCAGCCTACCTTAGGGTGACTATCTGTTTAACGCGATTTTTTATTGCTCACAAAAACAGTAAGATCTTAATGTAAGTACCATATACTCAGAAATAAATAAATCTAATCTAATCTGCTATTAGCTAAGCCTACACGAGCAGATTTATCAGTCGGGCGCGACTCAGATCGGATCCGTGATTTCGCCCCACACGTCTCCGGGCATCAGTTTAGACCGTGATTCGAGCATATACGGTTGTCTGTGAAAATGTCTCTGTCAAAGCAAAAACTAGCAATAATATGTGGCGGTTTTATTTGTCTTGAATAAAGAAAACGAAGAAGTTCTTCTTTAGTTCTTTATTTAGGTATAATTGCTTATCTTTGACCTTCCATAAACATGGTAAAGACTTGTAAAGATCTATAAAACGTGTACACTATTAAAGTGTTGTGCGCGACTGAGGTGCAATCTGGCGGGCACATCTATCGCTACGCACACACACACAGTTGGATCCTCTGATCTGCCTGCCCCGTGCCCGATCTGGTGGTTTTGAGCACTGGCAGGGGATAGGCATCAGGCAGGCAAATCTAGTGGGAGGTAGTCACCTCCTTCTGCGAAGCAGTCATGCTAGCGAAGGAGTGGTCGGGATGGCTGGAGCCTCACGTCCCAGACGCCGCGGGAGACGCGGGAGCCGCGTGACGACTCCCGCCACGGTAGGCGCGGGCCTGAGGACGGAGAGTAATGGGTAGCTCACCGTCCGATCAGGACCAGGCCCGTGCCGGACGGCGCGTACGTGTTCCACGCGCGCCTCAAAGAGATGTCAGCAAAACGAAGGGGCCTGCCAGGGCCGAAGCCTTCCGGGGGTGCGGGATTGTCCGAAAGGGTTACCGCTACCCCGGAACATAAAGGGCTAAGGAAGTAACACGGATGGGTTTTAGTCACTAAGAGTCTGACACTCCCTTCCGCTCCACCCAGAGCGGGAGGGGTCATTTGATGATTTCCCATCCATAAAAAATGCAGGCATATCTGTATCTGTTCTCACCATACGCCAGCAGTTTTGTCCGCCAGACACGTCTATCAGGCAGATCCGACGGGCATATCCGTACGTGTTTAGGCTAGCTAATAACGTATATAATATGTATCTATCAGATAATTAATTTTATATGTCATGGTTTCGTTTTTAATTCTTTTACCTATTGTGGTATAGTAATTTTATTTTAGGTGCATCGTCCTCACATGTTATTATACAGGGTGACTGGAAATTAGTGGCGGAGCCGTTAAGGGGAGGTAGTCTAGGGTTATTCCGACAGATATCACTATGAGACCTACCGTCCTTACTTAACCCTTTCCAAGATATTCCTACTTTTTGTTTAGCAGTTTTTGCATAAAATAATGACAGTAGCGGAAATTTTACAATTAATATTACTTATTTAGAATATCTTTGTTGCAAAACAAAAAAAAGTAGGCCAAAATCACTTTTTTTTAGGATTTATTACTATCTCTTTAAGTAGGAATATCTTGGAAAGGGTTAAGTAAGGACGGTAGGTCTCATAGTGATATCTGTCGGAAAAACCCTAGACTACCTCCCCTTAACGGCTCCGCCACTAATTTCCAGTCACCCTGTATAATTAATGTACCCATGCAAAATATTGTACCTCAAACATTTTAAAAGAGTAACGGTGGAGTTTCTTGCCCGTTCTTCTCCATACGAAAACTACCTTTTGGAATGGGCGACTAGAATCAATTCTATTTTAAGATAATTTTTGACGTTCAAAAGTGCCTTTTATGTGCCTATTTGAAATAAATACTTTGACTTTTTTGACTTTGACTTTGACGTATTCTCTATGAAACAATGGCGTGGTTTGATCTGTCAAAATACATGTAGTGCGTACGGTTGACATTTCGATTCCTTGCCGTTAAAAAGACACGATATTGACGTGGTTTGCACGTGGTAAGGCTTCGCGGGTAATACAGAATTGGGGCCATTTTTTTTGACGGGAAATTATCGAATAACTTCTCCCGCTCTGGGTGGAGCGAGAGGGCGTATCAGACTTTTACTGTCTAAAACCCACCCGTGTTCCTTCAGTTGCCTGTGCTAGGGGCCACGTATCTCTTTTGAACAACCCGCGACCCTGGCAGGCATCGGCGTCAGTTAGTGCTGACATCTCTTTGAGGCGTGGAACACAACGCGTCGTCGACCCGGGCTTGGTCCTTACCGGACGGCGAGCTGCCCATTGCTCGCCGTCCGCAAGCCCGCGCCAACGGTGGCCGAGAATCAGCTGTCGATTCCCGAAGCCCAGGGCGTCTCCTGCGGCGACTAGAAAGATTGCCTCTCCCTCACGCGCTCCGCCTCCTCCTTCGCGAGAATTACTGCTTCGCAGAAGGAGGTGACGGCTTCCCATGCACTCTCGCTCCGTACCATGGCCTGAACTAGGGCCGGACGCGAGAGATCGCCGCCGCCGAACGCCAGAATTGGGGCCCTGAATCCTGATGTTACATTATTTAAAGTCTCATGAATATGAAAATATTTCAGTCCTGATTTATTGCATTCCAATCGGACTGCTATCTAAACGATAGTCAATGAGCTGAAACTATCTCTTGGTAAGATAGATAATAAATAAGGCCGATTGTCTAGGCATGCGTATCTACTGGCGCTTGGCAACTATTCACACATCACACTAATATTATAAAGGCGAAAGTTTTTGAGTGTGTGTGTGTTTATGTTTGTTACTTCTTCACGCTCAAACAGCCGGACAACTTTTGATAAAATTTTGTATGGAGGTAGCTGACACCCTGGATTAACATATAGGCTACTTTTTATCCCGATATTCCCACGGGACCGACACTTATGAGGGTGAAACCGCGGGGCGCAGCTAGTTACAACATAATTTGACGCCTGTATTCACCTAAGGGGCGGTGGAAACGCCACGCGCCGGTAGGGGACGCCCTGGAAGGACATATACTCCATATGTTTAAAGGAGTATGTAAGGATCCTGGGGCTGGGTAGAAAATAATACCATAATCACACCTAGGACACCTAAGAAACAGAGGAAAGTCTTTATTCTGTGCCTAGAATAATTAGAAAGTTTAGAAACTAACCGTAGCCGCGCTCGAAATTAAACGCCTGCTGCAATTATAATAGCAGCATGTTGTTGATAGACAGCACTAAAAATTTGCTATAACAATAATGATAGGCGCTCTTATTTTATTAAGACAAATCAAATGTCATGAATAAACAACGCCAGCAAGAAATACAAAGTTAAATTGTATTAAAAGACGATTAATATCGAAATCATCCTAATCCTTCTGCCTATCCTAATGTATTAGTAGATGCGCAGCATGTCTTCTTCCATACGTCTAACCGGATGCAGCTGAATACCAGTATTTTACATGGAGCAACTGCCTATCTGACCTCCACAACCCAGTTACTGGGTAACACGATACCCCTTGGTAAAACTAGTTGTCCGAGTTTCAGGCTTCTGACTACCCGTAACGACTGTCAGAGAGGTAGGAAAGATAGCCGGGACCAACGGCTTAACGTGTTTTTCGAGGCACGGAGGGGTCTCGATATGTAGGTAATGAATGGTCACCCATCCATAGCAGCATCAGCATAATCAGCCTAATATTCCCACTGCTGGGATACAAGCCTCCTCTCTATGAGAGGGAGTGGGCCAAGTGTGGTTTGGCGGATGTCACGTTTTCGAATTTTCGGTTCTAGGACTTGCCGGTTCCCTCACGATGTTTTCCTGCACCGTTTAGAGTAGGGTTGATAAATTAATTTACACAAAGTAAAGTGTCCGCTTGGGTTCGATCCCACGACCTACAACTCGTAAGTCGCAGCCTTTACCACTGAACCATCAGTGCTCTCAATCTGGCTGGATTCACAATATTTACTCCAAATTACAAAGTGTCATAATATTCACTAATCAGGGCTTAGTAAAATATTTCATTGATAACACGATTAAGTGAATGTGACCATTGCTCTATTGTAGACATTAAATTAATTTGTTTAAAAGATAAGGCTTCTAGTACATAGGTCAAGTGTGTTAATTACGTTAAACTTCTATGTTAACGTAAAAAATACGGCCGTTTATGCCGCAAATCCATACTATTAATATTATAAATTCGAAGGTAACTCTGTCTGTCTGTATGTTACCTTTTCACGCCTAAACCACTGAACTGATTTAGATGAAATTTGGTATAGAGATAGTTTGAGTCCCCGGAAAGGACATAGGATAGTTTTTATCCCGATATTCCCACGGGATCTAAACTTATGCGGGCGAAACCGCGGGGCGCAGCTAGTAACGTATATTTCGACATTCTCAAGGGAATCAAAATGTATAGGGTACTTCCCGTTGACCTAGAATCATGAAATTTGGCAAGAAGCATTGTCATGTAGCACAAATAAAGGAAAAAACCGGAAACCGTAAAAGAAAATCCCGTGATAAACTATTTACATAGCTACTGTACGGAGCCCTCGGTGCGCAAGTCCGCCTCGCATTTGACCGTTTTTTTTTTGAAGTGAAAACTTCTTTAGCGGCGTTGAACACTTTTTGTAATGGGTAAAAAATGTTAAACTCGCGTCAGGGCATCGCGTCAGGACACGTGACCGTCAGGAGAGATTTCCCCCCCCCCCCCCCCCATCTCTTTCTACGGCGGCGCCAACCGAAGTGAACCAAGTGAGACACGACAAAGATGGCCGAAGAAAATGACATTTGACGTACAAATGTTTGAAAAGTCAGTTTCGTAAACAATAGTACTTCGAGGAGCCGCAGTTGTATTTATTTTGAATTTAGTTTATTATTATATACCCACCTACAATACAAAATAGAAGCGACGAAAAATATAACGAAGCACATTATAGCAACAAGAAATACTGTGGGACATTGGGACATTGCTGCTTTTGTGTGAAAACAATGCTTCCGTGTCGACCACGGAAGTTTACACCCTGCAGGGAGATGCTCCAGTAGGGTGTGGCTGTGAAGCTATGTTGCAAAACATGCTCCACGTCCTAGCCTGCCTTATTTGTCCTACCCAAAACATGCAGTCAAAGTGACCTCTGCGCTGCCACCGACGACAACGTGGAAGTGGCAATATTTTGAGCCAACAAGATCTAAAGTAAAAGAGAAGAAATTTAGGGAGTAGTTCATTAATAAAAAGCTTGTATACAAATATCAGTTTATTTTTATAATACTTGTACGCACCGGGACTTACAGCTTAGTACGGCTGTTATTCCAAATGCATACAGTGTGGCTAAGTTTGTAACAATTGAGCCTGGTATCTATGGTTACCTCACCCTACTGATTATAAACCTAAAGCAACTACTTAACACCCTAGTTATCCTAACACCCTAACCTATCATACAAGCCTACGGGAGACCTACGGGAACAGACAGAATTTGGTTAGGAATAGGGGTTTGTGTACAGACGCCAGCACATCAACCTACTACAATCTGTCAAATTTCTTTAATAGATTTTCAACTTTATCACTGAAACATAAGGTTCAAAGTTGATTGGGAAAATGTGACAGTTAGGTGTACGTTGATGTGCTGGCGTCTGTACGTCGTGCAATGTGTACACAGGAAATAGTTTTGTCATTGCCGGTCCCACAGACTCATAGAACTGGTGATGGCTAAAGGTGTCTTGGCCATAGTGAGAGGAATTATGGAAGATGAATCAAACTCTACTCCAGCTTGATGACTAATTTATTCATTTACTAATTACTAATTTATGTGGAACGAATGTATGTCGCTCTTGATGCTGACGCTGGCGTATATGTAACTCTTGCCTGTTCACGGCTGAACAATACTCTAAACTCTAATTTGGCTTCTAAAACTTGTGCAAGCAGAACAACATTTTTAAAATGTTTGCTTTTCATTTGCCATCTGTGCCATCTCTTCTGTAGGCCGTTTCATTTTCTGCTATTCGTAGTGAAGCACCATCCTTACTAGTCCTATTGACCTGAAATACAAAACTAATGTTATAAATTCTTTCTCTTCATTATCTTATTTATACTGATTTAATTAATCAGTAGCGGCATCAAAATAACAGTCATTATTATTCTTATGGCGGGTTTTTTTTTTGTTACAATGAGTTTTGTACAGGCAAACGAAGTTCTTCGTAAAATTGTAAATTGGATAGGCACCTAATTCATAAATCATGCCAGGCTGCCCCTGTTTAACGTTAGTGCTTGTGTCAGTGTTTTTATTTTCTATTATGGAGACCTCTCCCTGACCAATTCTTCCAAAAAATCTAAGGATTAGAAGCAAAAGCAAGCATAAGTATAAGAAATTAAGAATGTTTACAAAACATAACTTACTTTGAACACATTTTAGCTGTAACAGTAGGTACACACCTTATCCTCCTCCAACCAATATTCAATTCTTTGCCCTTTATTGCAACTAGTCTCCGGTAATAATTTCATTTATTTTAAATACAAAAAAAATATTCAAAAGTTTTTTAGTTTGACACATACAATATCAAATTCATTCATTGGCATATTCATATTGTTTCCATGACGACCATGACGTTGTCGCGTCAAAACTGTTGAAACTGTAGACAATAAATTAGTTTTTCATACGTAATAATGTCTATGGACACAAATATTCGGTTCGTAGACAGATATTCTCGTATGCCGATTTAATGTGTTGGCCAATTTGTTGGATGACTTCATTATAATGGCAACATTTAGAAGTTGTAGGACATTCTAGTTATAGAACGTTTATGAAGCGTTTATGAATACAAAATTTTATCGAATGTTTTAAAGGCCTATTGAGCATTTTAACTAATGAATGGTTTAAACCTTCAATAGGCTTTTTTATGAATAAGACCGAAAGTGTTAAAATATGGAAATTGAACAAAGTGCATCTATTAATGAAAAAAGTGACGCAGAAATATTGAAAAAAAATTAGTAATATTAATTAAATGAATAATTGATTTATTTCAACGTTAATATTCAAGTTTTCACTTCTGCCGGCACTCCCGGAGTGCAACCCGTCTTTTTTTTTTTTTTGTTTCTTTCGATTGTCCTGAATTTGAAAGAGTAGCTCCACGTATTCGTCTCTCGTAGAAGAGATGCTTCTACGAGAGCAGGATTGGACCAGCACCCGAATTGCGTAACACACTCTCAATCTCAATCATTTTAAAAGATATTGCTAAACCATTGCTTCATAAGTTCCAAAAATGTGCCTACTCAACAAAGTAAATAACGCAATGGATGGTATTGAACTGTCAAAATGAAAACCATTGCTACTGATAGTGTGTTGCTGTCCCGCTAGTTAGACTGGGAGCCGACCCCAACAAACATTTGGGAAAAGGTTAGACTGATTGATGATTCCAGAGTGTCCGGTTGATGCCAATAGGCTCGTCCCCTATTACATGGGTCTTAAACAGTGGCGTGAAAATAAATGTATATATACGATTTATAAGATTCTATCAATGATAATATTATAATAAATTTGCACACTGCTAGAGGATTCAGGTCTAGGCTATCGGTTGAGGAGATGTGGTCAGGTTATATCTCACCTCCTCTACATGGATGACCTAAAACTCTTTGCCCCCAACAATTTGCAACTGATGGAGCTATTGAAAGTAACTGAAACTTTCAGTAGCGTCATCAGGATGGAATTTGGTGTGGACAAATGTGCAGTCATGCATGTAAAGAGAGGAGAGATTGTGGATCCCTGGGAACCCAACTCTCGGATTCCACAAACCTTTGAGCTCTCTCCGCATCAGAAACCTATAAGCATCCGCATCCGAACCTTCAACGGTTGGGTCATGCCGGTTTGATGTACTCTTTCGGCATATTCAAATGGCCTCAGACCAAACCCGATGCCCTGGATAAGAGGGTCCGTACGCTACTGACTGCAAATCGAATGCAAAAGTGTGGAGGCCGAGGCTTTTTAAACACTAATACCCACCACAATCGCGAGGTGTGCAGTCTCAGTGAATATATCGTAGAAACCGGCGTGGGGATGCATCGAGATGTGGCCGCGGTGGACAAGGGCCTCACCCCGCTCTCCATGGCTAAAGACAACTGGCGCAACCCAGTAGTGCTTGACATTAATGATCGCATGGAGGTATGGCAGATAAGGAGCTTCACGGATGTTTTTTCGGGCCCAAAATGGACCCGATGTAGATGTACTAGCGTCCGTCGCCTGGCTGCGTTTCGGTGACGTCTTTGGAGAAACCGAAGGTTTTGTCTTTGCAATAATAGACGAATTTATGATGATGAACAATTATCGGACTTTTATTGTCGGAGATTAGTCCGATAATTGTTCATCATTTGACATCTATCGGGCATGCCACCGGCCAGGGAAATCAATCAGACATATTATCTCCGGGTGCTCTCGTCTAACTAACGGAGAGTACTTGCATAGACATAACCTTGTAGCCAGGATAATCCATCAGCAACTTGCTCTGAAATACAGCCTTGTGGAATCTAAGGTGCCGCACTACAGATATGTGCCCGACCCAGATTTCGAAAATGAAAATATCACATTGTACTGGGATCGATCCATCGTCACTGACAGGACTGTTGTTGCCAATAAGCCTGATATAGTGGTGGTGGATCGATCAGAGCGGCGCGCAATGATTGTTGACATAACCGTCCCGCATGATGAGAACCTCGTGAAAGCCGAGAAAGATAAACTAATCAAGTATCTTGACTTTGCTCGCGAGGTTGTCGACATGTGTGATGTTGACTCAGCGATCATTGTGCTGATAGTCGTGACAGCCAATGGGTTAATAGCCAAGAACCTTGACCAACACCTGAGGAGGTCCTCGTTGGGCAGCTGGATCAAGGGCTTCATTCAGAAAGAAGTACTTCTGGACACGGCCCACATTGTTAGGAGCTTCCTCTATCTGGAGCCCTGACCGCCGGGTAGCTTAAACCCTGTACATAAAAATGTGCTATTTTGTTTAATTTTGGAAATGCTTTATATTGGACCAACCGCGAATTGGACCAATCGCGAATTGGACCAACCGCGAATTGGACCAATCGCGAATTGGACCAATCGCGAATTGGACCAATCGCGAATTGGACCAATCGCGAATTGGACCAATCGCGAATTGGACCAATCGCGAAAAGGTGAATTGGACCAATCGCGAATTGGACCAATCGCGCCTAAAGGATATCGAAGTAGGCACTGCTTATATGCCTATATGCAATGCACGCCCCTGGTCTTAAACATAACTGGCGAAATGTAGGTGTACTGTACACCTCTACCTACCTCGTCAACACATTTAATATACTTCGTTTACTCACAAACCCGCTTACGAGAGTGCAGAATCTTTATCTTTGTCATTGAGCACTCGAGACAAACGGATAGACATGATTGTCTCATAATACGTTTGATTTTAAACTCTCATTCAACGTGATAGAGTTGTTTTTAGATCAGCTGTCGGTTCAGACGCGATACTATGATCTAAGTAGCGTAATCTGTTTAGTGATGGGCTGTTGTCGATACGAGGTTGTCGATGTTTGTCTGTTTAACTAAAGTTGTTTGAATAGAATAGGATTGTTTTGTTGGGTTTGCTAAATCACAACCTTTTAACTGACCAAAGGGATATGACAATCCTCATGCTTTGCAATAATATTTATTTATTTATTTTAGGATCTCCAACAAAAGATATACACTAAATCGTTAATGGACGACAAAGTATTTGGTAGGTGTACTCTTTCAATTACAGGAGACCACAGCATGCACAATAAAATGAACAACTAAGCTAACAAATTAAATACCTAATACATAATAAAAGAAAAAATTGATATCGGTATTGGTATTGGTATCGGGGGTTGGTTATTGATGACTATTACAAGGTTATTAATAGTTGTGTTAAAAAAAACAAACCCATAAAGAGATTGTCCATATCATTTCTTCACATGTAGTTACCCAGGTAATACATGGATTAAGAAAAATATGAAAGTCACTAACCCCATTTGATTGATGTATGTAGAACCGGTACGCATTGCTATTTCAATAAATAAAATGCTACAAGTAATGTAAAAGTTTAAAGATTTCTGCTGCAAATGTACCGTTATTTAATATACTTTTACTTTAGACATCTGTTGATATGTTAATAAGAAACTGAACGTTTTTATGTTCAAAACGATTGGATTGCATTCATAATCAGCCTATAATGTTCCCACTGCTGGGACACAGGCCTCCTCTCTGTGAGAGGGAGTGGGCCATAAACCACCACGCGGGCCCAGTGCGGGTAGGCAGATGTCACATGTCTTCGAAGTTTTGGTTCTAGGACATGCCGGTTTCCTCACGATGTTTTCCTTCACCGTTTTGAGAGCAGTGGTGATGAAAATAATTTACACAAAGTAAAGCGCCTGTCTGGGTACGAACCTACGACTTAAAACTCGTACGTCGCGGCCGTTACCACTTGGTCACCACTGCTCTCCTGCTGGATTGCATTGAATACTAATATTATCAGCCTTTAACTGTCCCTCTGCAGGGCAAACCCCTCTTCTCAAATAGAGAAGGAACGAGATTTGCGCAATGATTTTAGTGTCAGTTCTCAACATGTTTTCCTTCACACTTAACAAAAGGCTTGTCTTTCGACGTCATCGCCATCATCATTCTGCTGAAAAACGTCCACTGCTGGACATAGGCCTTTCCGCCTTTCCCAATCATCGCTACAACGACGGGTCCTTAACTTTTGCCAGCACTCTAATTACATAACACACTGGCTTCTCCGTCTGATTTATTTCGAAGGATATTGCTAATCCATTGCTTCTTAAGTTTGTCCGCTCAACAACGTAAATAACGCAATGAATGTTGTTGAACTGTCAAAATGAAAGCCATTGCTATTGATAGTGTGTTACGCAACTACCCCGCAGCTCATTAGTCTACCTTATTGGGAAATTTATCCACTCAATGGAGTTCGAATTTTGGCTTTCTTCAATAATATAAGGAGTTTTGTGGTTTCACGCACAGCTAACGGATTGGGATTGCCATGTAAACTAACATTTCTCTTTGAAAATAAGGTCACTCATGTTTACCGGATTATCTTTATCTTCAACCGGCTCACACGAGGTATTCGTACCAAAGGACCACGCCAAAATCCCTGTTCACAAATTCATTGCAAAAAATATTATCGATAAATGATAATAGTCTGCCTTCTCCCACCACTAGAGCTCTTCCATTCAAGGTATCTCGTCGACTCTACGGCAGTGCTCGCGCGCGCCCGCGAACCACCAGTCGTTATGTATAGCGAAAGTTGCCGAACCCGCCCGAAGCGATTCGGAACACTTTCCAAATCCAAAATGCTCTGATTTAATCCACTAATTCGGTAATTCCACCAGTTTGTTTTTTTTTTTTATTTGTGAAAAGTTCGGTGTGTGCTGTGTTCTTTTTTCGAATCGAATTTGAATTTTGTTTTTCGGTCTTCAACTGTTTTTTTTTTTGTGTTGTTGATAGATCGGAGGGGCATAGAACGTTCCCAGTCTGATCTCAGTCTCAATCTGTCAAAAATACCTCTAAGATCCCTAAATTTTTGACAAGTTTTTGACGTTGATTGTCGCTGAGATGAGTTTGCGACTAGGTTTTTAATGTTTTGAACTACAGGAATTGGCCTTCTGAACTGTGCTAAGTTTTTCTGCGTAACATTAGTTCCGAGTTGAATTCTATAAAGTGGTTTTATAAGTTTTTAAGTAATCAAAAGTTTCTGCGTAACTGCACCGGGCTCTATTTTAGTGAAAGTTATTGTAAACGGCAGGTTAGATGCGGTAACTGACGAAGTTACAGCCCAACACAACGCTCTGGTTTCACTAAATTTATTATGTGTTACAAATTGTGATTTACCGCGAATTTGTGTAAATAATAATGGTATATTATTCGCTTGTTGTGGTCATGATATTTATGAATTCCCCAAGACCGAGTCCGACCAACCACCATGCACCAACCACCGAGTCCCGAGTCCCAAGTCCGGTCGAGTCGGTATTTTTTCTTTGTTAAATTCGTTCAAGCTACTTTAAAATATTTTTTTTTAATTGGCACATTTTGAATTTTATGCAATAAAGTATAGAAAAAAAGGACACTAGCGCACAAAAGTGATAAGAGTTGATTTATATATGAAAACGTGTCATGAAATTCACAATGTACCAATTCGTGAGAGTCGATTAAAAAAATTTTATTACTTATTTTAAAGTGTCGATTCGCCCGTTTCGGGCGAGAATCCACTAATGTGCCTTAAATTCAATACGGTGAACGTGAATTTTGTTGTTCCAATTCGCCAAAAGAACCTTGTTCAAAGTCATTCATTGACGCATGACGAAAAAAACCCATAAGTACCTATTTTTCCTCTAAGCAGTGTTGCGGTTTGAAGGGCGGCATAATCAACCTATAATGTTCCCACGGCTGGGACACAGACAGGCCTCCTCTCGGTGAGAGGGACACGCGGGCCCAGTGCGGGTTGGTAGATGTCACATGTCTTCGAATTTTTGGTTCTAGGATATGCCGGCTTAAATCCTTTCCTATCCATATTCCATTCATTCATTCACACTAGGACATGCACTCACGATGTTTTCTTTCACCGTTTTGAGAGCAGTGGTGATGAAAAATTTACATAAAGTAAAGCGTCGATCTCCCTGCCAGTCTGTAAAATTGAGAAAACGCTAAGATAATCGCTCTTAGCGATAAGACCGCCTATTGTAAAGTTTCTATATTTATTTCTGTAACTTATATGGTGTACATAATAAAGAGTATTCTCCCGCTCTGGGTGGAGCGGATGGGAGTGTCAGACTCTTACTGACTAAAACCCACCCGTGTTCCTTCCTTAGCCCTTTATATTCCGGGGTAGCGGTAACCCTTTCGGACAATCCCGCATTGCCTTTGAATAAATATATGCCCAATATTTTAATGCACATCTGTTGCGAATGTTACTACTGCTTATACCAGTCTAAAACATGTTATCCTTGAATTTAAATTGTATCTACGAGTCAAGGATGTGAGTGATTACTTGCAAGCAGCGTCCACAATCCACAATGGAGCTACAAAACTTACAAATTAATCCAATATAGACTGATTCTTCGAGACATTTCTTAGCTAGTGTAATCTCGTACGATTCCACAATCAATCACGATCTGAATCATTTTGAAGGATATTGCTAATCCATTGCTTCATATGTTCGAAAAATTTGTCTGCTCAACAATGTAAATAACGCAATGAATGTTGTTGAACTGTCAAAATGAAACCCATTGCTACTGATAGTGTGATCTTTGACGCTCATTACGGGTAGTCAGAAGCCTGACAACCAGTCCGACCAAGGGGTATCGTGTTACCCAGTAACTGGGTTGTGGAGGTCAGATAGGTAATGGAGTTTCTTGCCGGCTCTTCTCCATAGGAAACGACCAATTGGAGCCGTGCACCTAGCTTCTGACGTTTCATAAGTGCCCATGTAGGTTTATGTGAAACTAGCTGCGTCCCGTGGTTTCACCCGCGTAAATGTCGATCCCGTGGGAATATCCGGATAAAAACTATCCTATGTCCTTTTCCGGGACTCAAACTATCTGTATACCAAATTTCATCTAAATCGGTTCAGTGGTTTAGGTGTGAAGAAGTAACAAACATATAAACACACACACACACACACACACTCACAAACTTTCGCCTTTATAATATTAGTGTGATAAAATATTTTGATTTGATTTACTTTGCAGTCGCTCTATGTAAAATATGGTATTCAGCTGCATCCGGTTAGACTGGAAGCCGACCCCAAAATGTTGGGAAAAGCCTAGGCAGAAAGGTTTTTATCTATTTTTCGCTTTTCAGTTCATTTTTCGATAGTGGTGCGCTGTTGCGAATAGTTTATGACGGAGTTATGCCCGAACATACATCCATAGGTACTAATATTATAAATTCGAAAGTAACTCTGTCTGTCTGTATGTTACCTTTTCACGCCTAAACCACTGAACCGAATTAGATTGAGTCCCGGGAAAGGACAAAGGATACTTTTTATCCCGATATTCCCACGGGATCGAGACTTATGCGAGTGAAACCGCGGGGCGCAGCTAGTAACAAATATAAACGTCCAAATTGAGAACCTCCTCCTTTTTTGAAGTCTGTTAAAAAGGGGTTGAAAGTCTTTGTTTACCAACATCAGAAGCTCTCAGCTTGCCATGCATTACTTAACAAACATGACACATAACGAACGCATCCGGACATTATAAATAACATAAGGAAAACACCAGAAGATATTAAGGACCGATACTAGTTCAGATTGCGAAAATTGCCTTAGCATTAACGGCTGTAGTTCCAACAGTTCTGCAGTTTTCACTTTGAAATTAATATACGATAAAGATGAGGACTACTGCGAGGTGTCATCGGTTGCGAAAACACGATTGCATACAATTTTCTCGATACAAAGAAGTCTCAAAGTTACCTCTAAACCGCAAAATAAAAGGAGAATATTCAATGAAAATTTTCAAATTAGGCCATGAAAATTTGCAAGCTAATCAAACTATGCATAAAGCAGGTGTCATAGGTTCGTTTTTATTTTTTTAATCGTTAAATTTAACGTAAAAAGATGAGATCCGAAATATCCAGCTTTATAACCACTCATACCTTGAACCGCTCTGCCGCCCGGCCCCCGACAGGACCCCGATTCAGTATTTGTCAGTACCGCTTCGGCTATCAGACGGGGAACCCGTGTCACTTTGCTTGCGCTCAAAAGACCCGATTGACAACGTTTTATGTTCTGAAGAAATTATGTAATAAAGTAAAATGAAATATAGATGTAAAATATAAGGCCTCGTATTTTTATTTTTTCCAAATTTTGTAGTTTTCATTCATAAAATAATTTTTGAAATGGTTTAAAATCGTAATCTCATGTCAATGTCAAAACATTGTCAAAAATTTAGGGAGGTAAACGTACCTATTTTAGACAGTTCCCAATGTGTAATGGTGTTTTCAATATATTCAGTAAAACTATTTTTATAAATAATTTTATCTATTTATTGATACAGGGTGTAAAAAGACTTTAGCCGTCGTACATCAAACTAAGTAACATTGCACAAAAGATCTGTGTCAAAAGTAATTGCTGGAAATCGACTTTAATTTTTGGTGTAAACATTTGCTGTATGCGCACTACCACAAACAGTAAATTTTGCACCGGCATGTAACTATACAGGGGTCCTGGAGGTATTTAAAGTTGTGTTATAATATCAAAACTTGTTTTCGTAAAAAATATCAGTGAAAGTTGTAATTTTGACCTTAATAATAATATCTCCGTAACCAGAAAGTTTCTAGTACAAAGAAATGATTACAATAATGGGGAGTACAAGTGACTCTCGGCTCGTTGTGTCTTTTTAAACCCGTTATGTTGTAATAGGAGTCCAGAAACTATGATCTGCATTAACTAATTTTGAAAAAAAATACAGTCGGCATAAAATTAGCCAATTTACACAAAACCTTTATATTCTCTACGGTTTTCATTCATCGCAAGTAATCACAAATTACCACTGACAGATTTTGAGAATTAATTATGTACAGACGCCAGCACATCAAGCTACTACAACCTGTCATATTTCTTTAATAGATTTTCAGCTTTATCGCTAAAACATATTGTTCAAAATTGATTGGGAAAATTTAAAAGTTTCGGCTAGCTTGATGTGTTGGCTGTGCTTGATACATGTAATTTTTTTTTGGTTTAAGTAAATACATTTTTGATCAATATTCATTCAGATGAATATGTCAAAGACCAAGTTGATGACGAACAGTGCGCATCGCAGGATCACTGTGACGGGTGTGGAGGTCGAATACGTTGATGAGTATCTCTATCTCGGGCAAATAGTCTCTTTCCAGGCAAGACAAAACAAAGAATTTGCAAGACGCACCGAAAATGCCTGGATGATATAATGAAGGGTGATCTTCTTTTGTCCCTTAAGAGAAGACTCATTGACGTGTGCATACTTCCCATCCTCACATACGGTGGTCAAACGTGGTCTTTGACAAATCAGCAGAGGTCCACGCTCGACGTTTGCCAGAGGGCTATGGAACGGAGTATTCTGGGTATCAAACTAACGGATCGGATAAGGAATACGACCATCCGTTCCATCATAAAGATAACTAATGTCACTTGCAACTCCAAAACAGACCAGGTCTCGATAAAGTCAGAAGCTTGCTCATAGACCACAAACGTAAGACAAAGGGGCCGGTTATACTCTTCGGATTTCCTTATAATTTTTGGCACTGTATGGATGTGGTCTATTGTGCTGTATCTTCCTCGAAAGCCGTCTGATCCGGTGGCTAAAACTCGGTAGAGTACAGTTCTTCGCGCTAGAAGATTCGTGACGATGCTTGAAAACAATTTATAGACACGTTACTAAAAAGTTTTTTGCCACCGCCTTCCGAAATTAAAGTTAGTTCCTCCATAACAGAACACATTTCTAGAGTCACGAACTTTGATACAAAAGTAAATAGCCTATTCACAGATATCACAAATTCTTATAACCACGCATTCGGAAATCACGACAACCGTCAACCTTATTACTGTACTAGCCAAAAAAACAATGAAGATGTTACTTTAATTTTGAAAACGTGCGCTATTTGGAATAGAATAAAGTTTATAGTGAATACTGTAGCAGCTAAAGCTCGAAGTTTGATGCACAATACTGATAGCAATAAAGTAGAATCCTTCAACAACATTATTGCTAAATTTGTTGGAGGGAAACGTATTAACTTTTCCTTACGTCAGGGCTATGAGTCGAGATGCAACGCTGCTGTAGTTTCATTTAATACAACACGCCCTCTCTCCACTCTACATAGATCAATCTTGGGGAAAAGCACCAGACCACTAGTGCTTCAATTAGAGGAGAAACGTTTTAGGAAACGTAGGGGTGTGTTTAAAGATTTAAGAAAGGATAGAAAACGAAAAAAAATTAATAACAAAGAAAGTAGTAAAGATTATGGTGAACATTGTCAAAAGCCAGATATGACCACTTTAGAGTACGATCGCTGCAAAGAGGACTTTTTAAAAAATTTACCAAGCTCAGAAGAAGACAGAAGAAACGTTGAAATATCAACGATTCTTCAAAGAGATTCCAGTGAGTGGTTAGAACTTAGAAGGAAACTTCTTACAGCCTCTAATTTCTCCAAAGTGGTCAATAGACGTCAAAATTCTAGTGTTAAAAATTTAGTTAAAAATCTTATACACTCGGCGTCACATAAATCGCACCTCTTCGAAAATAAGTTTAAAGCATATCCCGCCAGCAACGAATACATTAAACCCAATTAATATTGGTATCAATTGAAAGTATGTTTAACGACCTTTAAATTAACAACAGTTAGAATTCCTAAACACAACAGATCTCATTAGCACGTAACGTTAAAAAAAATGTTGTCAAAATACGCATTACAACGGCCACTAATTGCACCTCCCTACAAGGGTATAAAACTGGCGACCCGGGTTAAATGTGGGTCATTCGCTATTCAACCTTTGAAGTGAACACACGTGAACAGCTACAGCAAGAAAAATACCCCAGAAGATGGATACCACTGCAGATGAAGCCGCTCAAGTCATTGCACTACTGCAATCAGGGATGCGGTAATGTGATGTTGCTCGGCAACTGAACTTGAGTCGTTTTGCCGTTCGACGAGTGTTCCAACGCTTCCAAGAGACTGGTGGCTATATCCGAAGACGTGGATCTGGAAGACAACGGTGCACATCCGAAAGAGACGATCGCTTCGTTGTTTCGACGTGTTTACGTAATCGGTTCTCCAATGCTGTTGAGCTGCAACAACAACTGCGATCAGCTCGCAAAACTTCTGTAAGCGTCTCCACGATTAGAAGAAGACTGCAGGAGAAGAAAATTGCAGCTCATAGGGCTGCTACAGGGCCAAAATTGACTGCACAGCATAGGAGAGACCGGTTGCAATTAGCCCGTGACCATGTGGATTGGACAATAGACCAATGAAGGGCTGTGCTCTTCTCGGATGAGACGAGGGTGTGTCTTTTCTGCAACGACAGGCGTCGAAGAGTGTATAGGAGGCAAGGGGAACGATTTGCACAAGCCTGTATTCAAGAGACAGTGGAATACGGGGGTGGCTCGTGCATGTTCTGGGGCGGCATGTCAATCGGCGGCAAAACGAACCTTGTGTGTGTTTCTCGGACTGGGAGTGCTCGCGGGCAAGGGTCGCTGACTGCTGCTCGGTACATAACAGAGATCTTAGAGGAGAAGGTTGTCCCTTATGCGGGTTTTGTTGGCAGTGGGTTCACGTTAATGCACAACAACGCCCGCTGTCACACCGCTTTTATTGTAAGAGACTACCTGCAAGAAGTTGGAATCCCTGTTATGTGCTGGCCGGCGCGAAGTCCAGACCTAAACCTTATTGAGCACCTTTGGGATGAACTGAAACGGCGAGTACGGGCACGTGATCCTGCCCCTACCACTCTCCAAGACCTCCAAGATGCCGTCGTTGCAGAATGGGACAACATTCCGCAAGAGACTGTTGTCACATTAATTAGGTCCATGAGAGAACGCATGGAAGCAGTCATCAGGGCTAGAGGGGTAACACTAGGTTTTAAGTTGTTTTTAAGGACTTTGTTGTAATTTTTTCTGATAAAATAAAATTTAACTTTTTAATCATTTGCATTAGCTTGCTTTTTTTTATTCCCTGGTAAACAAAAAACCAAATCCATTGATTTATTCTGAAATTTAAATAAATTGCCTTTCCAATGATACCTTATAGTCATATGTCTACTATTGATTAATAGGGTTAAAATGACTTTGAAGGGAATTTTTAAAGAGGTGCGATTTTTGTGACGCCGAGTGTATATCCAAAAAATTTATGTAATGTGCCGTCCATAAAACATGGAATTGAAAACGAAACAACCGCAATGGAACAACTAGCATCACAACTTAATATTAAAATAGAGCCTTGTGGTCTTTTTATTGATAAAGAGTTACCTTTTCTAGGTGCAACTCCGGACGGAGTTGTGCAGGGAGAAGACACAATAGTAGAAATAAAGTGTCCAATTTCTGCATTCAGGACTTCGTTGGACGATGCAATAGATAAAAAAAAAATAAGGTTTTGGAGGAAAACGAAAGATGGACTTTCCATAAATTTGAAACATCCTTGGTACATTCAGGTGCAGGGACAACTACACATAACTGGGAGAAATACATGTATTTTTGGCGTATGGTCGGGATGCAAAAATCATATCAAAACTGAAATTATACAGAAAGACGATCATTATTGGGCACACACAATTCATGGAACCTAAATTAACAAATTTTTACTTATCATACATGTTACCAGAGTTATGTGATCCCAGACATACACGGAATATGGAAATTAGGGATTTAAGGGAATTCACATAAATGTTTTTGCTTTCGTCATTCTCCTCCTCTTGATTCCTTTTTTTTTTAATTTAAATGTTTTCATTAATAACAACTTATTTTAAAATTCGTTCTATTCTCCTCCTCCTCAAGTCGTACTCCTCATTACTGAGGGTCGTGATCCTCCCTTGAAAACAACTTTTCCCTGACGATGTTTCGCCATCTCTGTCTATCCTTGGCCAAGTGAAGCGCATCATGAAATTTCGTGTCAAGAGAAGAGCTTATCTGGTCAGACCATCGCAATGGGCTGCGACCTCTTGGTCGTTTACCATCCACCTTGCCGGTAACCATCAGTTGTTCGAGGTTATTGTGTTCTATTCTAAACCATCGTTAAAGCCAAAATGTATGAAACTTTCTAATCTTAATAAGCCGACTTATATGTACCAGCCGTTTGGGGCTGAAACACTACGGCCACAGGGTCCGAGTGCCCACTTAATTATTAGAGAAATCGCCAAGCGATTGGTCGACTCTTCACGTGACCAGAGGACTAGCCTATTTTTTGGCCAAAGAATCAGCAAAAAGAAAGTAATTTTAAGGCCGGCGCTCACTGACGGCATGGCACGGCGTGTCATGGCAGAGGATTTTATTACTAATCAAGTTATTTTAAATCTTATTTCAATGAGTTTAGAATTCATGTTACTTTATTTCGATACCACGATGCCGGGAAATGACGCTACGTGCCGCGGGACGCTGCGGCATGACGCGACGCGCCGATGGATGCTGCGGCATGACGTGTTATGCCGTTTCATTCCACGTAATGCCGCGGCGCGCCATTGCATCCCGCGGGACGTGTGGGTCACTTTGTGTCGAGGAATTATGATTGCTAAGCTGGTTGAAATAAGGTTGAAACTTGTGCAGCGGTCATTTCGGTTAATGGGGCGCAGTCCAGTCAGGGCGTGCTTTCAGCAGGATTCCACGGAACGCCGCGGGCTGCCGCAGCACAACCTGCCGTGCCACGCCGTCAGTGAGTGAGCAATGGTCTTTGGTCGGTCATAGAACACTAATGCAGTAGGTATATTGCGGATTTCGCGGTAAACTTTGCTTGTGTGATGTAGGTTGTGATGTCAAACAAAAGATTGGTGTAGTTCGTTTGTAGACGTCGCTACTCAAATATTATGTATAAATAACTTTGTCTTTGCTTTGTATTTGCTATGCGAATGATGAGCGTCCCATGTTTTTTTTGTTATTATATTATTATTTACCTGTCCATTTAAAAGAATTTTATATATACTGCACATACAATGTGAAAGCTAATTTTTATGTGAATGTAATAAATGAATGTTAAGTTTAATCATTTTATTTCTTGACATCCTTCCAACAATAGTACAGTTCACCCTAACTGAATCAGTATGTCAGTGCGAGTGGGATAGAATGATACATAGCGCGGGGAAGTGGGGGCAAAATCTGAATTTGAGCTGAACTATTACAAGCCCTTAATGTCAAATGTGATTAATGTAGCAAAACTGGTTTTGTTACAAAAAAAAACCAAAGCTCGTCTGTGTAGGACCGTGGGTCCGTGGCTACAGTCGCACAGGTCGATCAATCAGGTTAAGCTATGCTTGCCGAGGTTGGTCTGTGGATGGGTGACCATCTTTACATACCGAGACCCCTCCGTGCCTCGGAAAGCACGTTTAGCCGTTGGTCCCGGCTGTCATTCATTGGATCTTTGACAGTCGTTACGGGTAGTAAGAAGCCCGAAAGTGACAACCAGTCCTTACCAAGCAGTAACTGGGTTGTGGAGGTCAGATAGGCAGTCGCTCCATGTAAAATACTGGTACTCAGCTGTATCCGGTTAGACTGGAAGCCGACCCCAACATAGTTGGAAAAAGGCAGGTGATGATGATGAGAAATACACACTGAAAATTTCAACTGCCTCCCTATTACGGTTCATGAGATACAACCCGCTGACAGACAAACGGACGGTCAACAGAGGCTTAGTGATCGGGTTCTGTTGGCACCCTTTGGGTACTTAACCCTAAATAACCAATAACACTTTTTGCTCGACCCCGGAATCGAACCCAGGACCTCGTACTCAGCTGTAGCACAGTAAATATAATATATTTACTGTGGCTGTAGCGCTTGCGACCACTGGACCAATGAGACGGTCATTAAATAAATATAATCCGATTAATATAATGATTGTTATTCACGTTAGCCGGTGTGTATTGCTCATTTCCTCTTTAAATAGGAACTGACGCTAATGAAAAGTCCGTTAATAGATTTTACCAGCATATTATTGTGATGCAACCGAATGCATTTAATATGACTGGCATAATCCTTAGAAAACCCTGATTTTGTGGCGTTCAAACTCCAAAATATTTGTCAAATCAAAATATTTTTAACCGACTTTAAAAAAGGAGGTTCTGTATTCGACCCGTATATGCATGTTTGTATGTCCGCGATTTTCTCAAAAACTAATGAACTGATTTTGATCATTCTTCCACTAAAATGATCTACATACTTTCAGGAAGGTTTTAGTATATAATACATTAGGTAATTATTCTTATGTACGAAGTTATATGCATAAATGTACTGCATCTCCGGCATTTCTATGCGAATTTTGCTGATTCTTCTAGTCGGTATCTTCAATTCTTCAATGTATTAGTGTTCATTGAATTCGTGTGAGGTAGGTGCAACTAAAAAGTGAAAAATAAAAACTTATTTACAAAAAAAAAAACAACCGACTTCAAAAAAAAACACTACAAAGTGATAAATAACTTTAATTTCGGAAGTCGGTGTCATCAAACGAAAATGTAGAACCAACGACACCGACTTCCGAAATTAAAGTTATTTATCACTTTGTAGTGCTTTTTTTTTAAGTCGGTTTTTTTTTGTAACAGTTTTTATTTCACGTAAACCTACATGGGCACATATGAAACGTCAGAAGCTAGGTGCACGGTTCCAATTGGTCGTTTCCTATGGAGAAGAGCCGGCAAGAAACTCCACGACTACTCTTTTAAAAATAATTGGCTTTTACAATATTTTCAAATTACAGTAGGTATGGGAGGACAGCGTAGGCCTGTCAACAAGTACCAAGTACTTGATAAAATAAAAAAGACGGGTTGCACTCCGGGAGTGCCGGCAGAAGTGAAAACTTGAATATTAACGTTGTGCATTTTTGATATTTTTCATTAATAGGTGCACTTTGTTCAATTTCCATATTTTAAACACTTTATATACACGAATTTTACGAATACACAGCAGTGTGGCCACTACACAGACGGTCGAGCCATCAGCTGTCACCATCCATGGATGCGCGTGGCACGCTGTAACATAAACACACACGAACATTCGCGCAAGCGCCCTGCGCCGCCTAAACGAAACAGCAGGCATACATTTTCGCCGCGCCGTAGAAAGAGAGGGGGATACTTCCTCTCCTACGCCGCGCCGGCTGTCTACTCTCCATCCGTCTTACGAATTTTCGATCAGGTCACGTGACCTGACGCGAGTTTAACATTTTTTACCCATTACAAAAAAAGTGTACAACGCCGCTAAAGAAGTTTTCACTTCAAAAAATGGTCTACAGATCTAAAGTCTACAAGGCCTTATTTCTTGTATTGTTTTCCTTGTTTTTGTTTAGTGTCTGTGCTTACTAACATAGTCGTAAGTTTTACAAACAATCTTGATGAGTCTTGGTTACTCTTACGTTTATCTAATTCACACAAACACAGACTAATAGAGTATGCTATAATACTCTTTTTAACCGACGAAAACACGGAGGAGGTTATCAATTCAACGCGTATATTTTTTTTTAATGTATGATCACGCATAACTTTTTACAGAGCAGTCCGATTTTGATCATTCTTTTTTTTTGGAAAAGGTATACCCCGAAGTTGGTTCCATATAAAGGCAAAAAAATTCCAACCCCAAGGGCAGGAAAACAGGGGATGATTGATTGTTCACTCACTGATTGTAATGTATGACCACGATAACTTTTTACAGAGTAGTCCGATTTTGATAATTATTTTTTTATTGGATAGGGCATACCTCGAAATTGGTCCCATGTAAATTTGGAAAAAAAATTCCTACCCTAAGGGTGGGAAAATAGGAGTGATTTATTGTTCATTCACAGATTTTAATGCTGAGCTGTGTATTACAATTAAAATAAAAGGCCTATCTATGTTGGTATATAAAGCCTGTTTTTTTTTTAAGTATATTATCATACAAAAAAATATATTATAACAGTTAATATCTAAAGTAAGATAGGTAGCTATTTTAAAAGTAATAAAAAATTAAGCATGTAGTAATTAGTAAATTATAGCCTCAAAAAATTATAAAATAAAATCTTTTTAACAAAAAAGTTTAACCTCCGAAAAAACTGAAAAGCAAAAAATAATAAACCTTTTTTATTTAACCTTGATAAATGAGTTCTTAAACTAATGCAAGTATACCTAAGTAATTTTGAGTCGGCGCTAAACAATCAATGAACAAAGATAACTAAATTACCTTAATCTGTCAAGCGCCGCTAATGAGACACAATTGATTTTCTATTGCTTCGTCGCCGATCGGCGAACCGCGACGCTTGACCGGTTAAATTTAAAGAAATAACCAAATCAAATTAACAATACAACGTGAAATCTCTAGCGATAAACATAAACATTCCAAAAAAAAATGCGCTCTACGCACGACCACTCGCAACGATATTAATTTGCTTGTTTGATAAAAATTACTTAGGTATACTTGCATTAGTTTAAGAACTTATTTATCAAGGTTAAATAAAAAAGGTTTATAATTTTTTGCTTTTCAGTTTTTTCGGAGGTTTAATTTTTTGGTTAAAAAGTTTTTATTACATAAACTGACTTACTGAATTTGATTAAAAATGAGCTCCAGATCTATTTACACTTAGAATTAGGATGTTTGGAGTCCTACATTTCTTTTAAAAACAATTAAAAATTGTTATGTACCGCAAAATTTGTAATTGGCTTTCTGGTGACCATGGTTTTCTTTTTTGTTTGTTTTTATTAGCTGTAAGTCCTCCATGTACTAAAATAAATAAATAAATAAATAAAAAGTACAAAAAAATACATTTTTCTTAAATTGAGTAAGTGGTACTTGGTCATTGATATATAAAAACCTTTTTGTTTGGTTTTTTTATATATCAATGTACTTGGTCTTTTTTATTAATCTGCACTCTTTACTTACACTCTGAAATCAGATATACTCTACTTCTTCTAGAAAAAGTTCCCTAGGCTAGCCTTTCCCCCAATTATGATGGGGTCGGCTTCCAGTGTAACGGGATGCAGCTGAATGCAGGCCGATTCAAACTTTATGACGGCTCGGAACGCGAGGCGAGTCGCTGCGCAGTAACAAATTCACGTGTCAGCGGGGGCAGGGGTGAGGTACTGCGCAACGTGTAGCGCACTCCACAGCCGCCATAAAGTTTGAATGGGGCTGTATCCGTATTTTTACCCGACTACGGCGAAGCAAAAAGGAGGGTTATGATTTTGATCGGTATGTATGTATTAGGTCCTTACATATGAAATTGGCGTTTTTCGTACTGGCCACTTTAATCACGAATTTCTCCTCTTTGGTAAGGAATTCCAAATTCAAATTTGTACAGCTATTTACTCATGTATTTGTGCTTCGATGACCGTCATTCATTTGTTTTTTTTCTTCTGTTTTTTCTGTTTGCGTCACTCATTTTACAAAATGGAAAATTTAAAATATCGCATTATTTACGAGTACGAGTTCCGCCGTGGCACTAGTGCTGCGGAAATGACTCGAAGGGTGAATGATGTGTATGGCGGTCATGTTGCAAAAGAAAACACAGTTCGTTTTTGGTTCCAACGTTTTCGTTCTGGAAATTTCGACCTGCAGAACAAGCCCCGTGGACGGCCTGAGACCCAAGTTGATAATGGAGAATTGAAGGCTATTGTGGAAGCGGACCCATCGCAAACCACGTCCGAGTTAGCTGCAGGCTTCGATGTTAGTGATAAAACTGTTTTAATTCACTTGAAGCAAATTGGGAAGATTAAAAAGCTTGAAAGGTGGGTACCTCACGAATTGACTGAAGCAAACCGGCAAACGCGCGTCGACTGCTGCGTTACATTACTGAACCGGCACAACAATGAAGGTATTTTAAACCGAATCATTACCTGTGATGAAAAATGGATTCTTTACGATAATCGGAAGCGCTCAGCGCAATGGTTGGATCCTGGCCAGCCAGCCAAATCCTGCCCCAAGCGAAAATTAACCCCAAAAAAGTTACTTGTAAGCGTTTGGTGGACTAGTGCCGGTATTGTTCATTACAGTTTTCTCAAATCTGGCCAGACTATTACAGCTGATGTCTATTGTCAGCAATTACAAACCATGATGGAAAAGCTAGCGGCTAAACAACCAAGGCTGGTCAATCGCTCCACGCCACTGCTGCTTCACGACAACGCCAGACCACACACTGCGCAACAGACGGCTACCAAATTAGAAGAGCTTGAATTGGAATGTCTTAGACATCCTCCGTACTCCCCGGACCTTGCTCCAACAGATTACCATTTTTTTCGCAATTTGGATAACTTTTTGCAAGGGAAAAAATTCAACTCCGATGGGGCAGTCCAAATCGCCTTCAAAGATTTTATTGATTCCCGTCCGACTGGTTTTTTTAGTAAAGGGATCAATGAACTACCTATAAGATGGCAAAAGTGCATTGAAAACAATGGTTCATACTTTGATTAATTAAATATATTATATTAAAAAATATTCGACTTTTTGTTCCTTCCATACAAAACGCCAATTTCATATGTAAGGACCTAATATATGTATGTATGTTCATCTGTTCCCTCATAACTTAAAAAGTACTTATAATAATTTGACAAATGAGATATCGTTAGAAGCGTCTTGACCGTCCGCTGGTTATAGGCTATGTGACGTCACGCTGAATTCAATATGGCGCCCTCTAGAAGACACAAAGTAATGAATTTAAAAATAAATATTTAGGGATGGTGCCTTGTGGGGTATCAAATAAGTATTGTTACTGAAATAAGCCCCAAAATAATTAAATAAAAAAAAAGTTTAAAAACTATAACCCGACTACTGAAGAGGATGAAACAAGAAAGTAACTTCCCGTGGTCGAATGCTACCATAGCTTATTTAGTACAGCGGCATGCGACCACGGGACCACGGGAAGGTACTTGTTTCATCCTTTTCAGTAGTCGGGTTTTAGTTTTTAAACTTTTTACAAGAAGCAACTGCCTGTCTGACCTCCACAACACAGTTACTGCGTAACACAATACCTTTGTAAATCTTTCAATATCATGAAAAATATAAGACACAATTATTTGAGAACAAAATTAATTATGAAAAACACCGAAAATTCCACCACCTGTTGTAATATGGACTAATTAATATACATTTGTTCTTAAAGTAAACAGACAATACCTTCGTCTTGCCACTGTACAGGCGACACGTCATGTATATTAATATATGTTTATAAATGCTAATTAAACAATTGTATTAACAACTAGCTTCTGGCGCCGATTCCCTTGTTCACAAACTAAACTAAATTTAAGTTTAGTGCATCTTTCTCTTTCTATTTCATTAAGAAAAGGACAGGAGATAAATATTAGTTTAGTCCTGTCAAATTACGATACTCCATAGACAATTTAGACGTGATTAAAAAATTGGCTATTAAAAATACGTCAATTACGTCAGGCACGGACTAATTTGACAGGTCTAAACTAATATTTATCTTCTGTCCTTTTCTTAATGAAATAGAAAGAAAAAGATGCACTGAACTTAAATTTAGTTTAGTTGGTGAACAAGGGAATCGGCGCCTCTGCCCACGACTTCGTTCGCGTGGACGTCGTAAGATACACAATATTACTAAAGTATAAGTCACATTTTTATAAAACTCTCTCGGCCCATCGACTCAGCGTGTCGCATCGCATCGCCCGCCCGCGCTGTTTATTCGTTTTAGCTTAGAGAAAAAAAGAAAAATATTCTGAAATAATTCTACCTTTTTTCTTTTTGCTCGGTTCCTAAGGGCCGTAGCGTGATGTTACATAGCAAAAAAATAAAATCTACTTGTTACCGCGTTAAAACAAGAAACAAACTCCTCCGCTTTATTATTAGTACAGATGTAGATGATATTTTGTCTCGTTTAAATATTAATGAAAGGTATTATTCAAATAATCTTATTAACAATGACTTCATATACGCCACAAGTAATATTGTTTACTTTTCATTGAAAAATATTTTTACATGTACACGAGGCAAATAAATTTTGTATAGTCATTGTTTATTCAATGAAAAATTGGTCCTTCGAGCCGGATAAAGAATAGAATACTCTTTATTATGTACACCATATAAATAACACAGGGTTCACAATCTGTCCAATTTTATCACCCGTAAAATATTCTGGACTGTCTCTGATTTGTCGGTTTTGGCGGCAGCCGAATTGGTCGCAGTAAGTACAACTAAGCCGGGCACCTCGACCCGACCAAATGGGTTAGGATAGAACTGTGAACTCGAGCTGGCGGCGCGTAGTGTTCCACGCGCGCCTCTCTAAGACGTAGCACGGGGAGTATAACACCTCACTCCCCCTATGGGACGTGGCCCGCATCATGGCGCGGGCCGTCACCAGTCCGGGGCAGCGGAAGTCGCATTCACACCCGCAGCCCCCCACGCCGACGCCGACGCCCCGCGGGGCAATTGCGTAGCACTTTATCAATCGGAATCGGTTTCATTTTGACAGTTCAACAACATTCATTGCGTTATTTACGTGTTGAGCAGACAAATTTTTCGAACTTATGAAGCAATGGATTAGCAATTGGCTTCAAAATGATTCAAGTTCGCGATTGATAGTGTGTTACGCAATTATGGTGGCGGTGTGCGAGGGAACATCGGGGTAGTTTTAGTCAGTAAAAGTCTGACAGACCCCTCTGTCCACCCCAGGGTGGAGGACATCCATGAGCATATCCACCAAGACAATAACGAAAAAAAATGTTAGAAGCGTGATCAACCGCGCGCGAGCCGAGCAATAGTGGTTGTTGTTTTATAACCGACTTCAAAAAAGGAGGTTCTGTATTCGACCCGTATGTATTGTATGAATGTATGTTTGTATGTCCGCGATTTTCTCAAAAACTAATGAACCGATTTTGATCATTCTTTTACTAAAGTGATCTACATACTTTCAGGAAGGTTTTAGTATATAATACATTAGGTAATTATTCTTATGTACGAAGTTATATGCATAAATGTACTACATCTCCGGTATTTCTATTCGAATTTTCATGATTCTTCTAGTCGGTGTCGTCAATTCTTCAATGCACTAGTGTTAATTTAATTTGTATGGGGTAGGTACAACTAAAAACTTAAAAATAAAAACTTTTTTACAAAACAAAAACAACCGACTTCTAAAAAAAAAACACTAGGTACAAAGCGAAAAATAACTTTAATTTCGGAAGTCCGTGTCAAACACCGACTTCCGAAATTAAAGTTATTTATCGCTTTGTAGTGTTTTTTTTTGACGTCGGTTGTTTTTTTTTTTTTTTTTTTGTAAAAAAGTTTTTTCACTAATCTAGCTGGCATATTGCAATGTACGGTTGGACATAAGCTTCTAATCTAAATTTTTAGGACTCCTCATGAAATCAAACGGTAAATCATCAAAAGCCTTCACTCCAGTAATTACCAAGCTCTTATAAAAATTACGAAATGCGCCCAAAATACAGATATAAAATTTACCAATACCCTCACCACAACAAATAAATTGAATGTAAACCCTGATAAGCTTATCAAATGTTTAAACTAATTTTATCTCATAGATATCAGAGCATATACCCCAGGACCAAAAACTCTTGAACCGTGGCAAAAAACCCAAACTAAGCAATTCTTAATGTTATAACTTTGACCGTAGATCTTTGACAGTAGTTACGGGTAGTCAGAAGCAAGAAATCCAGTTTGATCTTTTGGTTAAGCAACACTCGCCGCGGTCAGTTCTTGGATGGGTGACCGTCCATTTCATTCGGAGACCACTAGTCCCGGCTGGCATTCGTAGATCTTTGTTAGTCGTTACGGGTAATCAGAAGCCCGAGAGTCTGACAACCAGTTTACCAAAGGCAATCGCATTACCCAGTAACTGGGTTGTGGAGGTCAAATAGGCAGTCGCTTCATGTAAAATACTGGTATTCAGCTGCATCTGGTTAAACTGGAAGCCGACAGGAACATACATAGTTGGGAAAAGGCTAGGCAGATGATGAATTGATGACTAACATTCATAGTGGCGATGGCGTTAACTGCTAGCGCCATTTTGAAGTATCAAGACATTTTGGTCCTCATGTACTCGAGTTATCTGTAGATTAAATAATGAGTACCTACTTACTTTATTCAGGTAAACAGTGGGAGGACGTAGAATGTACTGGTGGTATTATATGTAGGTTAGTATGATTGTTATTTTTAACCGACTTCAAAAAATGAGGTTCTGTATTCCACCCGTATGTATGTATGTTTGTATGTCCGCGATTTTCTCAAAAACTAATGAACCAATTTTGATGTTTCTTTCATTAACGTGATCTACATACTTTCAGGAAGGTTTTAGTATATAATATATTAAGTAATTATTCTTGTGTACGAAGTTATATGCATCTCCGGCATTTCTATGCGAATTTTGATGATTCTTCTAGTCGGTGTCCTCGATTCTTCAATGCACCTTAGCTTGGCACCGCTTGGATGCAATTGTATATATCTATGTTTTGTTTTTAATGGATCAGGTATGCCTCAAGGCTGGTCCCATACTTGGCTTAGGCAGTTTTTGAGTTAGCTTCAATAATACTACTTTTTCCACTTAGTTTATATTGATGATGTTTTAATAATTTCCTGACACTGATATTTACAAAGCAAGTAGTGTTATTTGAATTTGTGTGGGGTAGGTACAACTAAAAACTTTATAAAAAAAAAAAAAGCATTCCAACTTCCAAAAAAAAAAGACACTACAATGTGAAAAATAACTTAAATTCGGAAGTCGGTGTCAAAAAACGAAAATGCGGAACCAACGACACCGACTTCTGAAATTAAAGTTATACAAAAAAAAATAACATTGTTGTGTTTTGGACTGTAACACGTAGGCATTAGGCAGTCGCTCCATGTAAAATACTAGTATTTAGCTGCATCCGGTTAGACTGGAAGCCGACCCCAACATAGTTGGGGAAAGGCAAGCTGATGTCGACCATAGAACACCAGTTACAATCTATTTAGTTGACATGCTATAAAAAAATAATATTTGTTTACTGTTTGCGCAGCTAGCGCCTCTCGTGGCGATGCATAGCACTACAGTCACCCACAATAGATGAATACTTTTGACTTTAATCAACCAAAAGAAACAAACGGAAAATACAAATAACTTCGTCTGAGTATCCATATTTATAAAATATCGACTATTGTCTATTGTTTTTAAATTCCCAGTCAAATAGATGTTGAGAGAGAGTTCTGGTTAATCATTTATTGCTCATGATATTAACCTCACAATCGACACATAAAATCTAAAAAAACATTAATTGAATGCCACATAACGCAAAACCTAACTAAACCGCTCAAACTCAAAGTATTTATTTTAATTAAACCATGTACAGGCACTTTTGAATTGTCAAAATTAAATAGTCGGTCAGTTAGTCAGAAAGTTGAAGCTAGTTGCCCATTCCAAAACGTAGATCTCTATGGAGAAGAACGGGCAAGAAACTCCAAGGACACTCTTTTAAATGAAGATATTACAAAATCCTGGGTACATTATTCTTGTTGCTTTTATATGTGAGAACAAAGTAAAAAAAAAACAAATGAAGAAACAATTCAAAAAGCCCTGGCAGTTAAGAGATGATCGGTCTCAACCGACGGCGCCCGTTCACGAACATGACGCTTGGATCAGCACCATCCAGCTCAACCATTTTGTAGGGAAACGAATGATCCAACACACACGCCACCATCAGTGAGACATTTAAGTGAGCATGACATATACTCAACTGCCATGCTCTTTCAATTCAACATCTAAATCTAAATCCATACTAATATTATAAATTCGAAAGTAACTCTGTCTGTCTGTCTGTATGATACCTTATCACGCCTAAAGCACCGAACCGATTTAGATGATATTTGGTATAGACATAGTTTGAGTCCCGGGAAAGGACATAGAATAGTTTTTATCCCGATATTTCCACGGGTTCGAAACTTATGCGGGTGAAACCGCGGGGCGCAGCTAGTATCATAATAAACCGCTGGATCCAAGAAGCATGAAATTTTGCACAAGAGCTTCTTATACAGGTCAAATTAAATTAGCTAACGAAACTCCTGGTGATGAAATACACACATCAACACGGTCTAGGGATATTTTTAAAAAAGCGAATTACTATCAATGTGTTAATTATTTATATGACATGTATATATTTAAAAGATACGTTATTTAATATTCTACCATTTTTTAATAATGGTTAAGGTACTTAGATTAAAATTTCAGGATTTTATGGAAAAAAAATGAAGCATAGACGGAAATCGTATATGAATGAACTTTTAATTTGTGAGTAAAAACTGAAAAAAATAGAAAAATCATTTAATTTGTTTATAAACTTGAAGTTAGTAGTCTGAGAAAGCGCCCATGATGTTCATAACACATCGGCAACGATTCGGCATGCTCAGAACAAGGTTGTCAATGTCTTGCTGCGGAATATTGTCCCATGTCCTTCTGAGGTGCGCAAAAAGTTGATCTTCTGTAGCCAGATTTTCAGGAACTTCCTTCAGAGCTCTTCTTTGCAGCATATCCCACGCATGCTCAATGGGATTTAGATCTGGCGATTGAGCAGGCCAGTCTAAGGCCCTAACATTATGTGTATGTAACCAAGCTGCTACCGTTCTCGCCGTGTGTGCCCGGGCATTGTCGTGCATGAGCAGGAAATCTTGCCCCATTTGTGTTCTGTGGGGCAAGATTACGGGCCCCAGCACCTGTTGGACGTATCGTTCTGCCGTCATATTGCCCCGCACCCAAACGAGATCCGTCCGTCCTCCAAGACGAATTCCTGCCCAAACCATAATTGTTCCTCCTTGGTATGGGTGAACTTCCTGAGGGTTCTGGAGACGGCTCCATCGTCCAGGAACTCGCCAAACACGCGTCCTTCGTGAATCTGGATGGAAGCCGAACCTGGATTCATCCGTGAACAGCACATTGGACCATTGCTCACGGCCCCAGTCCACGTGGTTCCGAACCCATTCTAATCGTCGTCCACGATTGCCTCTCCGTAAAGGTGGGACCCGGAGTGGTCTACGAGAGCGTAGATTGCTTTCATGCAGTCGCCTTCTTACAGTTTGGTCACTCACAAGCACTTGGTGTTTCACTCGCAGCCTTTGGACCAATTGAGTCGCCGTTGCATTTGGTTGTGCTCGCGCAGTAATTTGCAAAAATCGGTCTTGTCTGGGGGTAGTGATGCGACTTGGCCCCCGGTGCCTCTCCGCTACTTCACCTGTGGCACGATAGCGTGTCCACAATCTTGAAATTACATTTTGATGGGTCCCTATGGCCTCAGCAACATTACGCTGAACAGATCCAGCTTCCAGCATTCCCACAGCTCGTAACATCTCCGCCCTCGTCAAATGTCGGCGTTGCATGGCTACAATACCTCAATTTTAACTTTATCTTTCGTTTAAAAATGAAAAAAAAACTGTAACTAAACGTAATTCGTATTGTTTTCTAAATTTCGCACAAATGAAAATTCCCTCTCCTATACATCAAGACATTTTTTGCCACCGAAACAAAAGAATTTTCAAAAATTTAAATTTGGAATTAGTCTGAGATAAATTACAAACAAATCGGTGTATAAAAGATTCCAATGCGGCCAGTACTTTTCGAGTTATTTAATTGAGTATGAAATATCCCTAGACCGTGTTGATGTGTGTAATTTGCACAAAGTAAAGTGCCTGTCTAGGTTCGAACCTACGACCTACATGTCACCGACGTTGCCACTGTGCCACAACTGCTCTCTGTTACCAATCCTCCATTGGCACATATTCAATTGTTTGTTTGTTTATATTGCACTAGCTGCGCCCCGCGGTTTCACCCGCGTAAATGTCGATCCCGTGGGAATATCGGGATAAAAAGTAGCCTATATGTTAATCCAGGGTGTCAGCTACCTCCATACAAAATTTTATCAAAATTGGTCCAGCCGTTTGAGCGTGAAGAAGTAACAAATATATAAACACACACACAAACTTTCGCCTTTATAATATTAGTGTGATAAACAATACTGAGTTAGGATTTGAAAATAAGCCAAGGCATTCTCGTAAACAGACATCGCGAAATTATGTGTAGTCCAAGCCAGATGGCACCCTGGTTCTGGCAAGGATCAGGAATAATATCAACAGGCAGAAGTTACAAAGGTTCAAGACCTGACTTGAACCCATGTGAACGAAGTTGCTCTTAGAAATACCGGAGATTGCAGTACATTTATGCATATAACTTCGTACATAAGAATAATTACCGCAAAAACTAGCAATTTTATTAATAAATACAGGGTGTTACGGAAAGGGTATATAATACAAACGGGTTGAAGAGTGTATCTGGTCTAGAATCTCTGTACAAAATTTCAGCTCAAAAGCATTCACTTTGAAAATGCTTAATATTTTTTTATTTCGACATCACGGGCGCTGCACTGGCGCGCGGCGGCGTGATGTGTGTGTACTAGGCGCACAGACACACTACAGATAATGGATAATGACCCTCGTAGTGCGGTCACACGTTTGTTATGATTTCAATTTAATAAACTATCGAAATAAAAAAATATTAAGCATTTTCAAAGTTACTGTTTTTGAGCTGAAATTTTGTAAAGAGATTCTAGACCAGATACACTCTTCAACCCGTTTGTATTGATATACCCTTTCCGTAACACCCTGTATAAGTAATAGAATGAATTAATGATTTGACTACGGCTACGGTGAAAGAAAATAAATTCTACCCGAAGACCAATTTCAATCAATGATAAATACTTCAGTTTTCTGCCAGTGAAGAAGGAGTTCCCTGCACCATAATTGAGTAACATGCTTTAAATTACAATCAATTTTTTAAATATAATTTTTTTTTTTTGACTGTGTTTAGTTTGTGATCTTCCTGCACGAGTCGCAATAATTACTTTTTCTTTCTTTCTAATGATGTTTGAAAAGAAATTATGCCATAACACAGAATAAATAGTACAAGTGGAAGTGCCATAGGTGTCCTTAGTGTCGACACATCAACCAGTCCTGCTATACTCTAGGTAAATTCTAATACGGCTTTTTCCTTCATATGACATTGATTCCATTTGCATTACATATTACAACATAGTCTCAACGAGTACAGCTTAAAGGCATTGCGCAATAATGATTCTGGCGCAGTAACTGTGGTATGTAAGCAGTTTACTAGTATATTGTGGTAGGACCTTGACATAGAAGACAATGGTGGCCCAGTTATGAACTTAAGGCAATACGGAAAGACTGGCTGATATTTATAAACAACTTTACATAGGCTTAATAACATCATACCTAAGGTCCGGCGTTTCTAAATTTGCCAAAGATGGAAACAACAATGGCCGCTCGAAATTGAATAAAATCGATATGCAAGAACATTTATTTTAAGTAATGTTTGTTTTCGTCTAAATCTCCGAGCTAACTAAACAGTCAGTGGAGTCAGTAATACTGACACCAAATTCAATTTACACTGGGTACATATCAGCGGGGCAATTGCGTAACACTTTATCAATCGGAATCGGTTTCATTTCGACAGTTCAACAACATTCATTGCGTTATTTACGTGTTGAGCAGACAAATTTTTCGAACTTATGAAGCAATGGGCTTCGAAATGATTCTGATTCCGATTGATAGTGTGTTACGCAATTAGGGTGCGGGTCAGCACTGACTTGTCTCGAGTTTGGAGTCAGTTACTTATCCTGTCTAAATCTGCCTTTACACAGGGATTCCTTTTTCTTTTTTTTTTTTTATGGGGTGGAAATCATCAAATGACCCCTCCCGCTCTGGGTGGAGCGAAGGGAGTGTCAGACTCTTAGTGACTAAAACCCATCCGTGTTCCTTCCTTAGCCCTTTATGTTCCGGGGTAGCGGTAACCCTTTCGGACAATCCCGCACACACAGGGTTTCCCTAGCACGGACTCGTCTCTCGCAAAGGAGCTTTTGTCTTGTACGTATGGTTTAGTCCTAAGGTGTTATTTATAAGCTAACCTTTGGAGAGAGAAATAAATAAATAAAAAATGTGGGGCCCGTGGCTAAATAACAACAACAGCCGCACAGGTCGATCGATCAAGTTAAGCTACGCTTGCCGCGGTAGGTCTGTGGATGGGTGACCTTCTTTACATACCGAGACCCTCCGTGCCTCGGAAAGCACGTTAAGCCGTTGGTCCCGGCTGTCATTCGTGGATCTTTGACAGTCGTTACGGGTAGTCAGAAGCCCGAATGTTTGACAACCAGTCTTACCAAGGGGTATCGTATTATCCAGTAACTGGCTTGTGGAGGCTATATAGGCAGTCGCTTCATGTAAAATACTGGTATTCACCTGCATCCGGTTAGACTGGAAGCCGACCCCAACATAGTTGGGAAAAGGCTGGCAGATGACGCTGATGACGATTTCTTGTTAGCCTGATGTTCCACTGCAAGACAAAAGCCTTCCTTTCTTCTTTCCACTACTCTTGTCTTGAGTTACTGCAGTTCAATCCTGTCTGTATTCATCAAGCTTTTTATTAGGGTTCCGTACCCAAAGGGTAACAACGGGACCCTATTACTAAGGCTTCGCTGTCTGTCCGTCCGTCTGTCTGTCGCCAGCCTGTATCTCAAGAACCGCGATAGCTAGACAGTTGAAATTTTCACAAATTATGTATTTCTGTTGCCGCTATAACAACAAATACTAAAAACAAAATAAAATAAATATTTAAGGGGGGCTCCCATACAACAAACGCGATTTTTTTGCCCTTTTTTGCTCGATATTCAACAGGTAGACGCTTGAAATATTCACAGAATATTTAGCTGTATATTTACTTCAAAAATAAATAATTAAAATAAAATAAATTAAGGGGCGCTCCCATTCAAAAAACGTGATTTTAATATGTAGTGTTAAATATGTACGGTGGTGCGGAACCTTTCGTGTGCGAGTCCGAATCGCACTTGGCCGGTTTTTTTAAGCTTCCGAGGGGAGGCTGTGTGTTTTTCGTCACGGAAATATTTTAAATACTATCCTACTAATATGGATGGATGCATGTCTGTTACTCTTTCACGCGAAAACTACTGACCGGATTTGTATGGGCACACAGATAGTTTATAACCAGGATTAACACATAGGATACTTTTTGTCCCTATATTTTCACGAGATCGAAACTTATGCGGGTAAAACGGCAGGGCGCTGCTAGTGTCTATATAAAGCTACGTATATATACCATACATAATGTCCGCCGTAACGCTGTGCTAATATCCTACGGAAAACCTTGCTTTGCAGTGAAAGTTCGGCGCGCGACAGAGATGGCAATATGTTAAAAAGAGACGGCAGTATTTCTCAGAAGTGTTTATTGTTTCTTGAAGTCGTTCTGTTATTGGTTTTAAGATAAGTAAAGTTTAATGAAAATAGATAATAGGTCTTACGGAGCATGTTTTATTCGTTTAGTATACAGGGTGTTACGGAAAGGGTATATCAATATAAACGGGTTGAAGAGTGTATCTGGTCTAGAATCTCTGTACAAAATTTCAGCTCAAAAGCATTAACTTTGAAAATGCCTAATATTTTTTTATTTCGACATCACGGCGCTACACTGGCGCGCGGCGACGTGATGTGCGTGTACTAGGCGCACAGACACACTACAGATAATGGATAATGACCCTTGTAGTGCGGTGACACGTTTGTTATGATTTCAATTTAATAAACTATCGAAATAAAAAAATATTAAGCATTTTCAAAGTTACTGCTTTTGAGCTGAAATTTTGTACAGAGATTCTAGACCAGATACACTCTTCAACCCGTTTATATTGATATACCCTTTCCGTAACACCCTGTATGTTTTGGACTTTTGGTCCTTCGAGCTTTGGTCTGTAATATTGGTCCTTCGGTCTGCAATAGCCTTAATGATTTGTATCATCTCAAAAATCAAAATCAATACCTACCTGGTAATTTGTTCAAATTAGACTGAGAATCAGCACTTTTCAAGACATTTCCTGAAAATGCCCCCCCCCCCCCCCCCTCACCACTTCCTAGTGCTTTAGCTGAAAAGAACAAATGGCGCAACAAACTGTCAAAATATTAAAAAATGCAACCAATATTGTATAAAAAGATTAAACAAGAATAAAAATAATCAGTTAATACTGTAGATTGCAATCTGTTCCCTATCTCAATGTTTTTCATTGTATGAATATACATAAACGATAAACATAATTATCTTTAAAATAATACCATTTAAATACATGACATGCACGCGATTATTAACACGTTTGTGATGCGTACCTAACACACCATCAGTAGCAATAGGTTTCATTTTGACAGTTCAACAACATACATTGCGTTATTTACGTTGTTGAGCTGACAAATTTTCCGAACATATGAAGCGATGGATTAGCAATATCCTTCAAAATGATTCAGATTGTGATTGAAACTATGTTACGCAATAAGGGCGCAGCGAGGTTATTGCGCAAAACACTATCAATAGCAATCGCTTTCATTTTGACAGTTCAACAACATACATTGCGTTATTTACGTTGCTGAGCACACAAATTTTTCGAACATATGAAGCAATGGATTAGCAGTATCCTTCAGATTTCAGAAACTGTGTTTCCCAATGAGGGTGCAGGAGGCATTGTCATCCATCAACTGTCTAGCCTTAGCCAAGTACGTTGGAGTAGGCATCCAGACTAACAGGATGCAGGTGAATACCAGTATTTTACATGGAGCGACTGTCTATCTGACTTCCACATATGTATTTGGCTCCAGACCGTATTTCGGCCACGGCAGCCATTCTCAGCAGAGACGGCATGGGAGATATTATAGTGCAGGCGTGTGCGCGCAGACACAGGTGCACTCCCTCTTCCCTCACTCTCATAGTCCGATGGGACGGCAATCCGACACGGCTGTTGAGAGATCAGGCGCAGGACCAGCGGCTTTACGTGCTTTCCGCCCCGTTAGTCTCGTGGTCGCAAGTACGACTGCTGAGTGTGGGGTCCTAGATTCGATTCCCAGGTCGGGCAAACTGTTATTGGCTTTTCCATTGGGATTTTTTTAGTACCAGTTTTGAAGTGGACGAGTTGCCCCCTAACCCTTTTTTTTACGGATGGGAAATCATCAAATGACCCCTCCCGCTCTGGGTGGAGCGGAAGGGAGTGTCAGACTCTTACTGACTAAAACCCATCCGTGTTCCTTCCTTAGCCCTTTATGTTCCGGGGTAGCGGTAACCCTTTCGGACAATCCCGCACCCCCGGCAGGCTTCGGCCCTGGCAGGCCCCTTCCTTTTTGCTGACATCTTTTTGAGGCGCGCGTGGAACACATACGCGCCGTCCGGCACGGGTTTAGTAACAACCTGAAGTTTGGAATTTGGCGGTGTGTTACCCCGCGCGTGACTACCATAACCCAGTTACTGGGAAATACCATACCGCTTGGCAAGACTGGTTGTTGGCTAGACTGACGTGTTACGCATCTAGCGTTAATGAAAACTCCTCGAACCTGATGTTATCAGTTTTTCAAGTACTTTCTCATCAGTGTTAAGTACTTTGGTAGACATACGCAGTAATTCTAATTGCACCCGACACTGGTTGGCGTGTCCAATCTAACTTGACAGCGGCGGAAAAGGGAACTAAATTAAAAAGTACTGCATTTGACGTTTGATTGACATTTGTCGTTGCAAGTGGCGCCACTTTGACAGCTCCTGTCATACATATTGGTGGTGTTGTTATTTATTATGAGGGCTTTGGATTTAGTTTCTTTGTTGTTCATTTATGTTTAGTTGGTTTTGTATTTGTGCTTGAAAAACTGGAGAAATTTTTGTGATAATTAGTGCTGAAATGGGTAAATAATGAATTTTTTATTGTATTTTAAATACACTTTACATGAATTAATTTTAACACTAAAGCCTAGAAGAGCGATGGCCGCCACATAACGGCCGCAGTGATGGCTGTCATTGATGACAGCGGGGTTTGACTTTTTCTTTTAACTAGCCTGCGTTGTCCTTTTCCTGGGCAACATCTCCCTCCACTCCTTCCATCTTTCACAAGCCCGCGCGTCCTCCTTCCAGTTTTAACGGAACCTATGCGGCTCGTCCCGTGATCTCCCAAGCACGTGGTCTGCCGCGACCCCGCCTCACTGTCTCAGGGCACCAGTTCTGTGCTATTTGGGCCCACAGTCTGTCCGGCAGACATGTCCTTTTTTTTCCGTGGTGGAAATCCTCATGGACTTCCTCTATCGTGGGGGTGACAGAGGGACGTGCCGGACTCTTACCGGCTAAAACCACCGCGGTGTTCCACCTCTACCTATGGCCGGGGGTGCGGGTTCGCATAAGCATTCACCGCTCCCATGACAGGCGGCAGACATGTCCTTTCCAGTCCCATTTAAGTTGAGCAGCCTTTTGAGCCACGTCAGCTATCTTTCTTTTGAAGCTCCAAAAGAAAGATAGCTGAAGGTTTGACTTCACGGTGTCAAAAAACGCTATCTAAGAAGCCACACCAACTTAATATCATAAATACATCGTTTCAGAGACGTCAGTTTCAGCACTTCTAGGATACCGTAGTTTTAAACAGATTTTTCCAACGTTAAGTTCTTTTCTTTAGGGTTCCGTACCTCAAAAGGAAAAACGGAACCCTTATAAGATCACTTCGTTGTCCGTCTGTCCGTCAGTCAAGACCCTTTTTCTCAGGAACTGCTGGAGTTATCAAGTTGAAATCAATGTCAAATACTCAGGGCTGCAGTCCCTTGAAGCAGTGAAAAAATCAAACTTCTAAGTCAACGCAATCAAAAGATAAGGGCGTTTTTGTTCCGAAATCAAAACCTATAGGTTACTTCCCGTTGACCTAGAATCATGAAATTTGGCAAGAAGCAATGTCATGTAGCACAAGTAATGGAAAAAATCCGAAACCCACAAAGTAGTTAAAACAAACAAAACGTACAGACACGTCTAAAAGTATGTATACACTTGGCAATTTTCAATTGCGTTTTTTTCGTGAAATAACGAATGCAACGTTGAAATACGACACTTAACATAAACTTATGGGTTCGAAAATACTATTTTCGTAATAACATAAAATTTCATTCAAAAATAAAGGAGAAAATCGCCTTTGAATAAAGCCAAGTGTATACATACTTTTAGACGTGACTGTACGGAGCCCTCGGTGCGCGAGTCCGACTCGCACTTGACCGGTTTTTTATTTGCTTGCACTTCGCAAAGTCTGTGCATTTCTATGTATTTTGTTATTATAAGGTGTAAATATTTAAATAATCCTTGCTGAGGATAAACTAATCTCTTACCGATAAGTTTGTTTGCTTGCCACGAAAAGTAAACACCCAAATTACATTGTTGTTGTCCTATTAATAACTTCGTTTGTTTATTTACATACTAGCTTCTACCGGTGACTTCGCCCGCGTGGTAGTCAACTACAGAGGGGCAGGGACATCGACACATAGCCATAGATTCATTACCCCTCTCTGAATTCTGAACCCCCTGCGTTGTTTGTCGAAGGTTTAAAAAAAAGACGGGTTGCACTCCGGGAGTGCCGGCAGAAGTGAAAACTTGAATATTAACATTGAAATAAATCAATTATTAATTTAATTTAACTCATTTTTTTCACTATTGCTGCGTCACTTTTTTCATTAATAGATGCAGTTTGTTCAATTTCCATATTTTAAACACTTTATATACACGAATTTTACGAATACACAGCAGCAGTGTGGCTACTATACAGACGGTCGAGCCATCAGCTGTCCACGTCCACGTCCACGCCCATCCATCCATCCATTCATCCATCCACTTGGTTTACTTCGGTTGGCGCCGCCGTAGAAAGAGAGGGGGGGGGGAATCTCTCCTGACGGTCACGTGTCCTGACGCGATGCCCTGACGCGAGTTTAACATTTTTTACCCATTACAAAAAGTGTGCAACGCCGCTAAAGAAGTTTTCACTTCAAAAAAATGTTTCATACATTAAGACCGCGTAAAGCCCGGTTTCCACCGCGACCGGAACGGACCCATTAACGACTTCTTTTAGTTTTTACCTTTCAAGAGAAAACTGCTTACATGTGTTTCCACCAACAAAGAGTCTAGCGGAAATGACCCAGCGGGCAAAAAGAGTAAAAACGAGCTCGCTCATTTCTAGAGAGAATCAGACGACTAAACTCTTTCTTGGTGGAAACGCAAACCTATTTCATAAAAACGAAGTCCGCTCCGTTTAGCCATTTCCGGCTCATTACTCTTTCGCGGTGGAAACCGGGCTTTAGACGACTCAGCTCTTCCTTGGTGGAAACGCAAACCTATTTCATGAAAACGAAGTCCGCTCCGCTTAACCATTTCCGGCTCATTACTCTTTCGCGGTGGAAACCGGGCTTTGTAGGAAACAGCAGACTTTTCTTTTTTATTACCGACGAAAAATTTCAGGGCAGGTGGGTCCCGAATCATGTACTGAATCCATCCATGTTAACAGGTTGTACGTCCGTGTTCCCGTCACCCTGTATACAGGGTTTCCGGTAATTAATGGGATAACCTCTTCAGGGGTGGGTCATTGTACTCATCATTGTAAACAATTTTTACTATAGGACCAAACCAGAAATCGCGAATAAAAATTCTGCTGTTCCCTATGTTTTGACGAGTTATGCGAACATAAATGTAGGGAACAGCTGATTTTTTTCGCGATTTCATGTTTGGTCCCGAAGTAAAAGTTTTTCATAATAATAAGTACCTACCTTTTAAGAGGTTTTCCATTAATTACCGGACACCCTGTATAGTAAAAGTGCGCGGTGTTGCACACCCCTACCCTATTCCAAGTTAAACAAATATCAACTTTATTTCAATGAAAATTAAGTTGATTTCAGAGTGACTATAGCACTATTGAAAAAGTTATAAAAATGTTTGAAGTTGTAGCGTAAACTGAACTTTATTATGTAGGAATTAAAGGTATTTTTCCATTAATTCATATTTGTGTACATTTCTGGCAGATAAATCGCGAACGCGGATTAGGTACAGACGCCAGCACATCAAGCTACTACAATCTGTCAAAATTCTTTAATGGATTTTCAACTTTATCGCGAAAGTATAAGGTTCAAGGTTGATTGGGAAAATTTGACAGTTTCGGGTACCTTGATGTGCTGGCGTCTGTACTATAAAACATGCGCGTTAAGGTACTCTGCAATAATGTAATCTGCCAGTGACAGAATTTTCCAAATTGGATCAGTAGTTTCAAACCAAACCTCTCACATCCAAACCCCATCGTCACTGCTCTCAAAACGGTGAAGGAAAACGTCGTGACGAAACCGGCATGTCCCTGAACCAAAAATTCGAAGACATGACGTGACAATCTACCACCCCGCACTGGGTCCTCGTGGTAGAAAACAGCCCATTCCCTCGGAAGAGAAGAGGCCTGTGTCCCATTAGTTGGTAATCAATTTGTGAAACAATCAATTTCCCGGACTTTATATAATATTAAAACGTTAAAAGGTCTTTCAACTTGTGCACACGGGACTCGAATTACGCGCAAGCACAAGTGCAAAAAGTAAACGCACGGATATTGATAAAAGACTTAAAGAGTACTTACCTATTAATTATGATTGAATTATTAGCAGTCGATAGTCATGCGTTTGACCACTTTATCATCTGACGTAAAACTGGCTAATTAGACACAATTTTAATATAGAAAAAAAAAACAATATGGACGTTTTGTTAATTTTCCGAAAAATACAACAAGTTCTAGTATTAAGTTAATTAAATCGATGCGATTTTTACCCGACTGTGCTACAGCAAAGACAGGATTATATTTTTTATGTATAATTGTTAAATAATATAATATATTCTTTTGAATTCTTCTAAAAAAAAAATAACGACTTTTTCTGTCAAAGTTTCGAAAAAGGAACACCAACACAGCTGTTTATTTTCAGTGTTTAAATAGTGACAGTGTTGTGTGAGTGAGACAGTGGTATCGTTTACGTGTTTAACAATAAGTGCGAAAACGACGGCAAGATGCGTGGTATTAAGTACCAGCGGTTGGATGACCAGGAGATTGGGTAAGATATTTTTTTTTTTTAAAGGGAATTATGTTAGTTTTGAAGGAAAGGGGTTTGAAGATTTTTTATATGGCGTCTGGCATATCTATTGTCGCGCCATTTTGAAAATGGCGGCCGCGCGTGAGACCTATACAGGAAGATTTTTTTATCACCATCCAAATTTTTACAGGAAGTTCTATCCATGAATATGAATAAATAAATAACAACTTGACTATGAGACCAACTCTGAAATCACGAAAAAAATCAGCTTACATATAAAAGTTACCTACTTGACCAAAATGTATAAAACAGCTGATTTTTTTTTTCGTGCTTTCAGTGTTGGTCCTATAGTGAAAGTTGTGCATATTCATGGGTAGAACACCCTGTAATTGGGTAGTGATAAAAAAATCTTCCTGTATAAATCGATAGCTGACATCATTGCAAACAGAAAACTTACCTACCATGACCAAACAAGTGTGTCGTTTCCGAGATATTAACAATCAAAGTTGAACACGTGACTCAATCATCAATATTCAACTTCAATATTGGTGGAGGAAATAGGCGAGAGCCAAGCCGCGAATTATGACTTTTTACTTAGGCTTTTTCAAAAGTCTCTCCGACCACATTTCCTCTTAAGCTTTGGACTCCTAAGAAAGCGGTTAAGAAAAGAAAGAAAAAAAAAGACTGGTTGCACTCCGGGAGTGCCGTGCCGGCAAAAGTGAAAACTTGAATATTAACGTTGTGCATTTTAACACTTTATATACACGAATTTTACGAATACACAGCCGTGTGGCCACTACACAGACGGTCGAGCCATCAGCTGTCACCATCCATGGAGGCATGGATGCGCGTGCCACGCTGTAACATAAACACACACGAACATTCGCGCAAGCGCCCTGCGCCGCCTAAACGAAACAGCAGGCATACATTTTTGCCGCGCCGTAGAAAGAGAGGGGGATACTTCCTCTCCTACGCCGCGCCGGCTGTCTACTCTCCATCCGTTTTACGAATTTTCGATCAGGTCACGTGTCCTGACGCGATGTCCTGACGCGAGTTTAACATTTTTTACCCATTACAAAAAAGTGCAACGCCGATAAAGAAGCTTAGGTACACTTAAAAAAAAATATACCTATTTGGGACCCACAGGAAATACAAATATGTACTTACTTAGTTAAAAAAAGACCATTTAAAACTAATAAAGTTACATTAAAAAAAAAAAGACCTGTGCGACTTGTGCGAGGTCAAAAAGGCTCCTATCCCAGCAATGGTGGACGATTACACAAGAACGGCAATCCAAATACAGAGCGTTTTTTGACACCTTAATGTCAAATGCTGGTGACAATGACAGATTTTCAAGATGGCCGTTTTAATGTTACGGGCGCCGCGCTTCTATGAAAGTGTACCTAGCTATGCACCTGCAGACACGATTTACTTTGAAAATGTAATTTTTTTACGTGTTTCAATACTTTGTGGTAGATAACAACAATCTCGTTTTACGCTTCGTTGCAAAGCATTATATTTATCTGCTGTACCATAATCGCTATCGGTCAAGAAAAATCCTTCTACCCAGCTTATCTGTAAGACATATTTGTACAAATATTTAGATTAATAAAGTCCTCCAGACCGTATTTCGGCCACGGCGGCCAATCTCAACGGAGACTAGCCTTCGGCGCGGGAGATATTATAGTGCACAAGCACAGAATACTTAATAGTACTACGTACAGAAAGGACACTCCCTTCCCCGCGCTCATATCAGATACCGCACCTCACCCCGCACTTCGAAGTATTCGTCGCCGACTCTTTAGCAAGGGCGCTCGCGAACCGCAGCGCTGTATTGTTGATACGAACACATAATTTCTCGATTTAAAAGTTTGATTTGAGTTTTAATCACAACGGTTGGATATTGTGATGCTTTTCCGAATTCGTATTTACATAAATTGTTTGTAAGATTTCGCATTTTCAATACCATGCGACTTAATAACCGATTATTTACAGATACTTAAGTCATTTAAACTAAAATATTTTAGTGTTTATATTTCATTACCAACCCGACTATATAAATAAACAATTGAACTACAAGGTTACATCATAATAATGCACACGTTCGGGCAGTGCCATCGTCGTTCGGTTCCCCGACACAAATCGCTTTCTGCGCCATTTTTTACGCTACGCACGACAGCCAACCCTACTAGATTTCACGCACACATTTGCACGTATATAAACGTCATTTGGTTGTGTAGTAGTAATAGGTAATTATTTTGAGAGCGTTGTATGGAGTGTCCGGGGTGTGGCACAAGTGCGCGCGTAGGCCGCAGACACAGGTGCACTCCCTTTTCCCTCACTCTCATAGTCCGATGGGAAGGCAATCCGACACGACCGGAGTGAGATCAGGCGCAGGACCAATGCGAAAGTGTCTATCTCATAGAATATCTATGGTCTATCTGTTACCTCTTCACGCTTAAACCGCTGAACTGATTTAGATGAGGAGGATGGCGAGGTTGCATGTACAATGGGGCCCACTGTTAGGAGTATCGTGCAGTATGGAAACTTATAACTAGTTGTAGAACTATATAAAACTAGCAAATAAGCAAATGAGCAGTAAGTCATAGAGGCTGAGAGAAAAAAGATATGCAATGTAAAAGATTATAACCTAAAACGAATCTAATAGTGTTTATTTAATAATACAATATCTTTTTTATGTATTATGTAGTTACAAAAAGGTGATCAAACAGAATAGAAATATTTACCAACACACGTGTTTCTGCATCTCTCTTGCCAAATATAGGTAGTACCTAGGTAGGTACAAAAAATAAAAAATACGTCTGGGATCTAGGAACTATAGTGACTTGGTCAAAACGAGATATGAAATGAACTACTACAACTAAGTATATTGGGGTCGGCTTCCAGTCTAACAAGTTGCAGCTGAATACCAGTATTTTACATGGAGCAACTGCCTGTCTGACTTCCACATTCCAGATACCGGTTAACACGATACCCCTTTTTAAGACTGGTTGTCAGACTTTTGGGCTTCTGACTACCCTTAACGACTGTCAAAATATACAGCCGGGACCAATGGCTTAACGTGTTTACCAAGACACGGAGGGGTCTCGATATGTAATTACCCGTCACTCATCCATAAACTAAACTTCGATTGACCCGTACGGCTGTTATTACTTAGCCCTAAATAATCTAGACTACTATCACAAAAATTCTTAGCCCCTCCGACCCAAATACCAACGGTACAAATAAAGACCAAAAAGAAACCTCTCAGTAATTCCCTTCAAATATTAAGGTCGACCTCGTGCACGATATGCGACTGAACTTCACAATGAACCAGCATTTCTATTAAGAATAAATGAAAAATTCCTCACATTGCTTCGAGTAGGTACATTCAGACAGACTCGAACTACGAAAACCGCCCGTATCCATCAAAGAGAATTAAAACGAAAATGAGGTTGTATAGTCATTGGTATCCATACTAATATTATAAATTCGAAAGTAACTCTCTCTGTCTGTCTGTATGTTACCTTTTTACGCCTAAACCACTGAACCGATTTAGATGAAATTTGGTATAGAGATAGTTTAAGTCCCGGGGCCTTCCCCGGGACTTAAACTATCTCTATACCAAACTATCCTATGTCCTTACATAGGATAGTTTTTATCCCGATATTCCCACGGGTGACGGGATCGACACTTATGCGGGTGAAACTGCGGGGCGCAGCTAGTAGCATATAATATAATAATTATGCAATTTTGGTAGTAGTATAACTCCCAATTCCGCGTTCATTTCGCGCGGTTTCGTCCATTCTGTCATAGAAGATAAAGCCCCAGAACTGTAGTGACAATGTTTGGTATAACGGGTATATCTAATTGCAGTCTACATAAAAGTGGCGCCACTCTGGTGGCAAAAAAAACCTGGATCCATTGTTATAATAGACGCGTAGTTGACAGTACGCGTAGGCGGCGTGGGAGTGTTCCCCTCCCCTCCTACGCAGTGACGTCAAATCTACCCACATTGTGCACTGTATTGATTTATTTGAGTTCAGAATTTAGTGACGGGTGGTCGCGTTTTGATTTTGTTGATTGATGTTCCGTATAATGCTGCGCCTGTATTTCTTGAAGGGGTAGAATTAGAATTTAGAATTAGAATTTTATTTATTTGTAAGAATGTAGTTTTACATAGTATGGTGTTAATATTTTTTGAGTTCTATACACTCTACCATAACATATGGTGTACAAATGTTCAAATGTAATTTTATATAACTAATTCCAATTAATTTTAATATTTAATGATTTACAATAAGTTCAATATGAAATAATAATTAGGTAGTCGTTACTTTAAAATCAATGTCAAAATTAGGAACATGTCCTCTTAGATTTTTACAATATTCCATATATTCACCAATAAAAACACTTATCCAATAACCAACTTGTCAGATTTTTTTTGAACATGGGGATGGGAAGGTCCTTAAATGCGTTTGGTAACTTGTTATATACCTGAATGGTAGGCGGAGATGTATGTTTGTTTATTATACAGATATCGTCAGTTATGTTATATCGGCTGAAACTTTTGCCATCTTCTTCTTCTTAGCGTGTCGATAGCAATCTAAATGGAATCGGCCCAGAATTCGGCTACTTGTTTGGCGCCATCAGAGACACCCATCGAGATGAAACCCAAAGCCGGCCACACATCCCTGGACTTAATCGCTGAGATCTGACACCCGAAGCACGGTAACGCAGTGTTTGCTGCACCCGGCGTAAGCATACTATCCACCAAGTGCTCAAACCTTTTGCCATTAACCGGTCACATTTTATGTTGTCCAGTGAGTTTATTTGACATAATCATCATCATTGCATAACCCACTGCCGGGTAAAGGCCTCTCCTTTCTTCTGCCATACTTCCCGGTTCTGTGCGTCTCTCATCCGGGTGTTTCCCGCGACTTTGACGATATCGTCAATCCAACGCGCTTTTGGACGGCCCTGGTTTCTTTGTCTGGTTTTTTTAGTGTCATCATCTGCCTAGCCTTTTCCCAACTATGTCGGGGTCGGCTTCCAGTCTAATCGGATGCAGCTGAATACCAGTATTTTACATGGAGCGACTGCCTATCTGATCTCCACAACCCAGCTACTGTTTAATACGATATCCCTTGGTAAGACTGGTTGTCAGACTTTCGGGTTTCTGACGACCCGTATCGACTGTCAAAGATTCACGAATGATACCCGGGACCAACGGCTTTACGTGCTTTCCGAGGTACGGAGGGGTCTCGGTAAAGATGGTCACCCATCCACAGACCAACCGCGGCAAGCGTAGCTTAACCTGATCAATCTATCCGTGCGGCTGTTATAACTTAGACCCAAGCCTGTATTTGTACAGGCAGTCGCTCCATGTAAGATAATGGTATTCAGCTGCATCATGCTGGCTGGTAAGTTCATTTAAAAAAGTCAGATTATGCTGGTAACTCCACTAAAGAAATCTTTTGAAGATAAAAATTTTAACAGGTCAAAGTCTACACATACTGAAATGCAAAATCATGTATGTAGGCAGTCAATTACATCGTCAACATTTTAATTAAAAAGTAATTCCATTCATTACTGATAGGGAAAATAGCGAAGCAAAATTATTGCCAGTATGTAGGGTTCCTCTGCCGTATTAAAAAAAAGAAAGAAAATAAGTTATTTTCGGTAAAAAAAAAACTTATTCACAAAAGTCTATCCGCGGTAGCCCTTTAAAGAAAGAAAAAAAGTAAAAGTATTTATTGCGACTCGTATAGGAAGGTCACAAACTAAACTAAACACAGTAAAAAAAATCCAAGTTTTATAAAAAAAAAAGTAATAAAAAGAAAAATGAAACAGAAAGTCTTATACGAGGCCAAAAGGCTCTTTCGGTAGAAGTCTTCGTCCCTTCATCTTAGTGTTGGTTACATATGAAAGAAAATAACGGCAGTGAGACAATCATCGTCATAATCGGCGTTGCTTTATCCCAAATATGTTGGGATCGGCTTCCAGTCTTAACAGGATGCAGCTGAATACCAGTATTTTACATGGAGCGACTGCCTATCTGACTCCACTCGCTGACGTGGCGGTGGACAAACGGCCTTCGTGATAGGGCGCCGTTGGTAGCTTTTGGGTATTACGGAACCGTAGAAACAATTGAGGTAGAATAGAATACTCTTTATTATGTACACCATATAAATTACAGACATAAATATAGAAACTTTACAATGGGTGTCACAATGGGCGGTCAAAACAAAAGAAAAACTGGATCAAACCGGAATGAGAATAGGGCCAAAGCACACACGCTACTTTTAGCATCGGCGATCAGCGATTTAGCCGCTTTTTAGAAGCTCGACACAGCGGTTGAACGCACACATTCGGATGCCGGTCGCAGCGATTTGGCATTTGCGCCAGCATCGGAGCAGTCGCTAAAACGCGCGATTCCGATACCGCGTCCGTACGCAGGAAGTCGCGAAATCGCGATGCAGCATCGGAACAGTAGCTAAAACGCGCGATTCCGATGCCGCGTTCGAACGCAGAGAGTCGCCAAAACGCGATGCAGCATCGATCGATACAGCCGCAAAATCGCCGATCGCCGATGCTAAAAGTAGCGTGTGTGCTTTGGCCCTAAGACAAAGTTTAAAACAGAAGACGAACTAGTAGGGGATCGAGGAGGGGGGGGGGTCGGGGAGGGGGGTCAGGGAATCAGATCGGAATAACTCAAATGCGTAGGTAATCAGTTGCGGTAACAAAACATATCACTGAACAATCCATCGATAATATAATACAATAAAAGATAAGATCTTATCTCCACACGTGGTTACAGTCGCATCGTATTTACTTAACAGTGCACACGGCGCGTTAACGCAACATCGCTGCGCAGAAGCAAGTGATCGTGATGCTGAGATTAAGATAAATCTCGTGTAGCATACTTAAGCATAATCAGCCTCTAATGTTCCCGGGTTCCCACTGCTGAGACACAGATCTGCTCTCGGTGAGAAATGGGCCGTAATCCACCACGCGAGCCCAGTGCGGGTTGCGTCACATGTCTTCGAATTATTTGGTTCTAGGACATGCCGGATTCCTCCCGATGTTATCCTTCACAGTTTTGAGAGCAATGGTGATGAAATAATTTACACAAAGTAAAGCGTCTTTCTGGGTTCGAACCTACGACCCTAAATCGTAAATCCATTATTACATTATTACATGGTTACCCATTCCCCAGCGCAGAGAGTTGAGGGCGCTGACTACGTTGTTCTCTATTCTTGACAAACCTACTGCTCCTTCTTACATGACTTCCCAAATTCAATATTTATGCTCTGCCCATGCTAAAAATCTTCGTTCCACCAACAATCGCCTTCTACGATGTCCTTCTCACCGTTCTGGTTTCATTCATTCTTCTTTCTTTGTCCAGGCGGTATTTCTATGGAATGCGCTCCCTCTGAACATCAGGACGGCAACCAGTCGGTTATCTTTTAAAGTGAAGCCACGTGAACATATTCGGCAGAAGTTGGCTGTAACATCCCAGCGCTGATTTGCTGGATTCGTTTTCTCTTCTACCGATCATTTCTCCCCTGAGAGTTCATTTGGTTTATATGCATGTATGTATGTATCTATGTATAGGTATATTCTTGTATTTTATAGTCATTTCCAAGCTAGTTTTTCTGTATGTTGCACCTGCCATGTTTTGTCTCTGCATCACCCTAAGGTTGACTGGTAGAAAATGCCTCAGGCATTAAGTCCGCCTTTGTACAGTATTTTTTTTTACTTGTGCATAAAGTTTTAATAAATAAATAAATAAATCGCGTCCGTTACCACTGGGCATAGAGAATTAAACCACAAGAGGTTGTATAGTCACTGCCACTGGGCCACCACTATTTTTCTTACTGTCAACTAGCCTATTCAACCTCATTACAGTAACTTCCTCACTAAGTTCTAAATTCAAACGCACACACGTGCTAATCGTAACGGTCATTTGACACTTTCATCACTTCCCGCGTAAATATTCGCGCCAAAAACAAAGCCGCCATTGTTGTATCAACAAAGATTATGAAACGATTTTATGGTTCCCGTAATTGCAGTGCAATGATGGTTACTATAATACGGTGATATGGTGTTTGTGATTGTGACTGATTGTCAATGAAAGTGACGTCAAAGTCAAATCATTTATTTCAAGTAGGCCATGCCCCACTAGTGGGGCGGCTGGTGGGGCAAAGTGGAATAATCCATTATAAGGCACTTTTGAACGTCAAAATCGCATCACACTAATATTATAAAGGCGACAGTTTGTGAGTGTGTTTGCGTACATGTTTGTTATTTACTTATTTCGTTAGTAATATTAGTTATTCTATGCTTCTTCACGCAAAAACACACACAGATTTGTATGAAATTTGGTACACAGATAGAGGAATAGGATAGTTTTTATCCCGATATTCCGACGGGATCGAAACTTATGCGGGTGAGACCGCGGGGCACTGCTAGTGTACAATAAAATAGAATCGATTCTAAGCGCCCAAAAGGTAGTTTCGTATGGAGAAGAATGGGCATGACCGAAAAGCGACTTGAATTTATAAAATGTACAGACGCCAGCACATCAAGCTACTGCAATCCGTCAAATTTATTTAATAGATTTTCAACTTTATCGCTAAAACATAAGGTTCAAAGTTGATTGGGAAAATTTGACAGTTTCGGGTAGTTTGATGTGCTGGCCTCTGTACAGACAGAAACTATTCGGTGAATGCATAGAAATGTAAAAAAAACAACTTCTTTCGAATGTGTGAATGACAGACTCTTGTCTCTGATTCACCGAATCCGAAAAATCCGAATAGTTACAACACAAAGTAAGCATTCGAACTCAGTCAAATTGCTGTAGGTAACAGTTCTTTTGCATTTATCTAAGTGACAATAAAAACGTGTCAAGGTAAATGCCTAGGTTTTTTGTTACCAAAGAAGGCTTATCAATGTAGCGGTAACCTAGAATTTTGATCCCACCAATGATACTTGTGTATAAAGGTAGCGTTGAATAGAGAAGTCTAGAAATTGGAATATCGATTGAGAGAGAGTTAAGGGGCTTACAGGACCTGAACGCAAAAAAAAACGCAAGTTTTAGAAACAATAAAAGTATATGATCGACTACAGTAAACAAAATCAGAAAAATATTTGATATTTTTCAGGATATATGCTAGGTAGATAGTGTGTTGAAAACATAATACAACTAATTTAATACGATAGAAAAAAATCATGAAGATACCTCTAAAAACTTTATTTTTACAATAAAAACCATACTAATATACATACAGTGTATACATATAGAGCAGTATATACTAATATATATACATATAGAGCAGTGGTGGCCAAGTGGTAACGGCCGCGACTTACGAGGAGTAGGTCGTAGGTTCGATCGAACCTAGACAGGCGCTTTACTATGTGTAAATTATTTCATCACCACTGCTCTCAAAACGGTGAAAGAAAACATCGTGAGGAAACCGGCATGTCCTAGAACCAAAAATTCAAAGACATGTGACATCTGCCAACCCGCACTGGGCCCGCATGGTGGATTACGGCCCATTCCCACTCACTGAGAGGAATCCTGTGTCCCAGCAGTGGGAACATTATAGGCTGATTATGTAATATACATACAATCATTATGATTTTTTGTCAGATTATTCTACAAGCAACATACTAAAGCACTAGTGTTTTAATTTTTTAGTCCAAATAATAGATTTTTTGTAAATAGATAATTGCTTCATATTTTGCAATAAATTATCAGCGTTGTATCATCGCGTTTCTCTTTCTTTTCTATGCAGTCGTACAAAGACCGCGTTTTAGGCCATGTAGTCGCCTAGCCTGTGTTGTCTCAATGCAGAAGAGATGGCCGATGGGGCCGAAAGGTTCTGGAGTGGCGGCGCGTACCGCGTACGGAGACGTAGCGTTGGAAGGTGGACCGATGACCTTGTGAAGATCGCAGGAACTTGTGGATGCGAGAAGCACAGAACCGGTCGAAGTGGAAGTGCTTGGGGGAGGCTTATGTCCACCAGTTGACGTCACTCGGCTGAAGTGTTGATGTTCATAATGTCCCACTACAGAACAAAGACAACACTCCATCCACAGATATACCCCTAGATAACACAAGAGCACCTACTTCGCGTGCCAAAAATCGCACCAGTTTACGATCGAAAATCATAAGCCGCCACTTTCGCGCTCAGTCCTGCGTACTGCTGGCTGGGTGAGCGTGAGCGAGAGAGCGCGAGCTTGTGACGTCATAGTAGGTAGTCAAAAAGTGGCACACTTAGTTTTCATACAGTTCGTGATACTTGCGTTCTTATCTGGTCTATATCTGTGACTCCATCCATCGTTTCTTTGGTCTTCCCCTACTCTTATAGCCATCCACTTTCATACTCAAAACATTCCTTTTCTCATTCAACTCGATCCTGAGCCAATATGGACCGATTCCATCTATATAGGCGTCAATAATCGTCATCGTCATCATTTCTGCCGAAAGACGTCTAGTGCTGGACATATAGGCCTCCCCCAAGCACTGCCACTTCGACCGGTTCTGTGCTTCTCGCATCTAGCGTCAATCCATACTATTCATACTAATATTATAAATTCGAAAGTAACTCTGTCTGTCTGTATGTTACCTTTTCACGCTTAAACCGCTGAACTGATTTAGATGGGTATAGAGCTACTTTGAGTCCCGGGAAAGTACATAGGATACTTTTTATCCCGATATTCCCACGGGATCGACACTTACGCGGGTGAAACCGCGGGGCGCAGCTAGTATAATATTATAAATGCGAAAGTGTGTCTGTCTGTTTGTTACCTCTTCACGCTTAAACCGCTGAATCGATTTAGATGAACTTTGGTATAGAGCTACTTTGAGTCCCGGGAAAGGACATAGGATAGTTTTCGTCCCGATATTCCCACGGAGTCGACACGGATGAAACCGCGGGGCGCAGCTAGTCACACTAATATTATAAAGGCGAAAGTTTGTAAGTGTGTGTGTGTGTGTGTGTGTGTGTTTATATGTTTGTTACTTCTTCACGCTCAAACGGCTGGACCAATTTTGATGAAATTGGGTATAGAGATAGCTTGAGTCCCGGAAAAGGACATAGGGTACTTTTTATCCCGATATTCCCACGGGATCGAGACTTATGCGGGTAAAACCGCGGGGCGCAGCTAGTAATATTATAAATGCGAAAGTGTGTCTGTCTGTTTGTTACCTCTTCACGCTTAAACCGCTGAATCGATTTAGATGAACTTTGGTATAGAGCTACTTTGAGTCCCGGGAAAGGACATAGGATAGTTTTCATCCCGATATTCCCACGGGATCGACACGGGTGAAACCGCGGGGCGCTGCTAGAGATATAAATTTTTAATTTTTTGTGGAAATCGGTTGTCAATTCTGCGTCCGGAGTAACGATTTGTGGCCTGTTTATTGCACTCTCTGTTCACATAAGACTGGAAAATGCACTTCTCTTTTGAGGTACGGAACCCCAAAAATCGGTGGTTGCACTCTAAACCCCAAGCGTAAATTAGTGATTCACCACACCACACCACACTCCCTATTTTAATTTGCTACCACAACACCTTCAAACACATTCGCGTTACCACCTGTGCACTGCATGATTGCATGTTGACAGCAAAGTGAAAGGTGCCGCGATTACCTCGTGATAACTTTCTTGTAATAACGTTGTGTCTTTAAAGCGGTACCCTGACCAAAACCGCGTTTTTCTTCGTTATTCAGAGGCTATTAACTCAATAATCATGAGAAATAAACTACATTTTAAAAGCAAATTAATAATGTTCGATATCCTATCATCACATTGCACGTAATTATTTGTTTTTATATGTTACTAATACATTTAAAATCTCCTTTGAATAAAAAGTGACTAAAATTATTGATTGCATGCATCTTTTGCTAAATTTGACGTTCTATTAATTTGAGGATTTCACCAATGGATAGATAGTTTAAAAATCTAAATAATCCGTGTTTTAATTTATTTAAAAAGATCGCTATTCTTTTGTTATTAAAATAATTCCAAAAATTGTGCGAGTTCTATGATAAGGGGGAGTGCGCAGGGTGCGCTGCATCCCTTTCGTATGAGGAATTCGTGTCGCTCTCTGTCTCAGTCGCAATGCTCAAGGTTATTTGGTCGGGGTACCGCCTTAATATGTAGCTGTAAGTATACATAATCAGCCTATAATGTTCCCACTGCTGGGACACAGGCCTCCTCTCTGTGAAAGGGAATGAGCCGTAATCCACCACGCGGGCCCATTGCGGGTTGGTGGATGTCACATGTCTTCGAATTTTTGTTCTAGGACATGCATTAGGCATTTATTGAAGCGTTCCGTTGTCTGTCTCCGATATTCATCATCAGATCGTTACGAAATTTAAATGGTCCCATTTCGGAATAAACTTCTTTCGAACAAAAAAATAACTTTGCAAATCCGTCTATAGACGGAGTTACGCCTGAACATACTTACATAAAAAAAAATATAAACATCCGAATTGAGAACCTCCTCCTTTTTAGAAGTCGGCTAAAAACACGTTGCGTGCAGTTTTTTTTATTGCTGAATGGGCCCGCTCTTGACCTCGATCACGCCTGATGGAAAGCGATGGATGAGGTCTATGATGGAACGAGCGTACCCAGAAGATGCCTAAGGCACTGGAAGTCCCACGCATCGACGAAACTCAGCAGGCTGCTTGACGCTGGACTCCGGTGGGAGGGTGGTCGCAAACCAGGCGGGCATTAGCCCTACCACCGCAAGGGAAAAATTGACCAGTCAAATAAGGTGTTGACTGTTGGGTGAGACTGTCCAGGATGCGTCGAGCGCTCGGTTCAGTTGAGTAACTGGCGGAACAAACTGCGCTACACGAGGAGGCTTCCTCATGCATCCCAAAAATGCAGCTGTTGTAACTTAGCCACAACTGGCCACAAGCTCTCAAGATATTATATCATCATCATCATTTCAGCCGAAAGACGTCCACTGCTGGACATAGGCCTCCCCCAAGCACCTCCACTTCGACCGGTTTTGTGCTTCTCGCATCCAACGAGTTCCTGCGGCCTTCACAAGGTCGTCGGTCCACCTTGTGGGAGGCCTTCCAACGCTACGTCTTCCGGTACGCGGTTGCCACTCCAGAACCTTTCGGCGCCATCGGCCATCTGTTCTGCGAGCAATGTGCCCTGCCCACTGCCACTTAAGTTTGGCAATTCTTCGGGCTATATCGGTTACCTTGGTTCTCCTGCGGATCTCTTCATTTCTGATTCGATCCCGCAGGGAAACTCCAAGCATAGCCCTGTCCATTGCCCTTTGGGTGACTTTGAGCCTTCTAATAAGGCCCATTGTGAGCGACCACGTTTCAGTGCCATATGTCATCACTGGCAACACGCACTGGTCAAAGACTTTCGTCTTGAGACACTGCGGTATGTGGGATGAGAAGATATTGCGTAGCTTCCCGAACGCTGATATTATGTAGTAACAGCCTCATCATCATCATCATCAGCCTATAATGTTCCCACTGCTGGGACACAGGCCTCCTCTCTGTGAGAGGGAGCGGGCCGTAATCTACCACGCGGGCCCAGTGCGGGTTGGTAGATGTCACATGTCTTTGAATTTTTGGTTCTAGGACATGCCGGTTTCCTCACGATGTTTTCCTTCACCGTTTTGAGAGCAGTGGTGATGAAAATAATTTACACAAAGTAAAGCGCCTGTCTGGGTTCGAACCTACGACCTACAACTCGTAAGTCGCGGCCGATACCACTGGGCCACCACTGCTCTACCAGCCTATGGTAGCCAAAATATTGTCTTGTTATACAATATCGTTACTCAGGCAGACTGGACTATGAGATAATATAGATTACAATGAAACAATTATGTTTGTTGTCTGTAATATATGTATCGTGTGACATGTCAACAATGATTGTCTTAACGAGGTCACGTGAACAAATGCTGTGAGATGATGTTACTAGGTTCTTAATCAATAATCATCGTCATCTGTCTGCAGCGCGGTGATTGCGTAACACGTTCAGTAACAATGGCTTTAATTTTGACAGTTCAACAACATTCATTGCGTTATTTACCTTGTTGAGCGGACAAATTTTTCGAACATATGAAGCAACTAGCTGCGCCCCGCGGTTTCACCCGCATAAGTGTCGATCCCGTGGAAATATCAGGATAAAAACTATCCTGTGTCCTTTTGCGGGACTCAAACTATCTCTATACCAAATTTCATCTAAATCGGTTCAGCGGCTAAGGTGTGAAAAGGTAACATACAGACAGACAGACACAGAGTTACTTTAGAATTTATAATATTAGTATGGATTTGATATTATTATAGCCATATTATTATTATGTCTTCTTCAAGTAGGTATTTAAAACAATAGGTAAGTTAATCCAAACATATAACAATCGAATTCATCATACATAATGTTCCCATTAGTCCCATTACTGGGACATAGGCCTCCTCTGTGTGAGAGGGAATGGGCCGTAATCTAAAACAATCGAATTATCTAACACAAAAGATAATAATATTTAGAATATAAATTACCTAATAGTTATTTATGCATACTTACTTTTAACGTACCTACTTATAAGATAATAGTATCACACGAGTGTTTTAATATCTAATTATGTACACTTGCATACAAGGCTTTATCTACACCCATGATTTATGAATCACACTAATATTATAAAGGCGAAAGTTTGTGAATGTGTGTGTGTGTGTTTATATGTTTGTTACTTCTTCACGCTCAAACGGCTGGACCAATTGTGATAAAATTTAGTATGGAGATAGCTGACATCCTGGATTAACATATACTTAGGCTACTTTTTATCCCGATATTCCCACGGGGTCGACATTGACGCGGGTGAAACCGCGGGGCGCCGCTAGTTCTCTATAAAGGTTCTGAAACAGCTTTTTCATTACTAATATTGAAAAAAAATGGCGGCCGGCGGGGTACGACGTGAATTAGAAAAACCTATAAGTTCTTTATTTAAATTACGGCGCTGTGGTATACGCTTCATCAGGTACCAGCAGCCTAATTGCGGAACGCCAAATCGTCAAATGATTCTGATCAGTTGGCTTCATTTCTATCACAATTGGCTTCATTTTACGGTTTTCGAATTGCGAAACTCTAGTTTATTATGGAACCAATTATGAACGTTAAGGCCCTGCGCAGAAACTAGAGTTTCGCAATTCGAAAATCGTAAAATGAAGCCAATTGTGATAGAAATGAAGCCAACTGATCAGAATCATTTGACGATTTGGCGTTCCGCAATTAGGCTGCCGGTCCACCTTGAGAGAGATCATTTTTTTTTTTTCATTTTATTGTATTATTCGATACCCATCGAAAAGGCTAGGCTGACTGGACTGAATGATGAACCTTTCCTTTGCTATCTTAATATTTTTATACATTTTATTAAAGCTAAGATTATTTGTAAATAATTATGTTTATTTTAATACAAATTAATTATTTACTAATAATCTTAGCTTTAAATATCGGACACCGTCTGATTTGGCCGGATAAAGCTTGACTGTGTCCGGCTTTATCCGGATGCCTGGTAACCCTACCCGTGATCGTATCTGGTTAGGACAGCCCTGCAATACAGTATACAGGGTGAAATTGAATTCATGGGCATCCTTTTAAGGGGTCATTGTACTCATCATTATGAACAAATTTTACTGTGGGACCAAACCAGAAATCACGAAAAAAAAAATTAGGTCTCTTCCCTACATTTTGACGAGTTATGTGAACAGAAATGCAAGGAATAGCTGATTTTTTTCGCGATTTTAAGTATAGTCCCATAGTAAAAGTTGTTCATAATGATGAGTACAATTATCCCTTAAAAGGATGCCCATGAATTTAATTTCACCCTGTAGAGACGTCCATTTTTAAAATTCTCGTATATTCTTGAGAACTCTGAATTTACCATCACTACTCGTGCGTACACCTTTGCTTGTATAGGTACATCCGTACATCTATTACACACGTTCAAGTTATACACGTGCCTTAGTTTTCATAGTACCATGCTCATTCATATTATTAAAACGGCCAGTGTTCCCACAATATGTAACTGTTTAATGAACACACAGATATCGTTTATAATACCTATCAATTCTAAACATTATTATGTCTAAAATAAACTATGCATTATCCGATCTAAGCACTTGGTGAATTTTAAAAACATTGGCGACTGTCGTCCATGTTTGTTTTATTTGGCGCGCTCGTACGCTATTGGTCGGTTGTCTTTCAGGAGCGGTCTGGTTTTTTTTTTTCGAAAAGGATTTGTTGAGTTGGTTGAGTGAGTAATAATGCCTTTTTTTATTTATTTATTTTTGGGGATAGTTTTGTAAAAACCTCTTACCTTAATACCTCGTTCTAAATTAGCTGAAATAAATGAATTTCTTTATTTATTGTAAATGTATGGACTGGCGTCACAAATTCTCTTTTTTATTTTTTACTAGCTAACTCGGCGAACTTTTTCCGCCTGTTTTTTTTTTGTTATTTTTTCCCATGTTTTAATAATTATTCTGCTATTCGGGGCGAAGACAAATCCAACAAATAAAATATCATAAAAATTGATCCAGTCGTTCGTTCTTGAGTTATAAATAGTGTAACTAACCCGACTTTGTTTTATATAATAAAGAAGATCTACGGACTACTCGTATATTACTACGGTGACAGGGAACGTCGTTTGTTTATAAGGTATTGAATTCAATTGATTAACAAACTGTATACCGGTTGAATTATCTGGGTGTGAATAACAAAATATTGTGGATTAAAAAATTACCCTGTATAATATTTAAATATTTTAAACGTTTTTTTTTAAATCAAATATTTAATAAAATATATAGGACTGTGCCTTGTTCATTAAAGGAAAAAAAAACAGTGGCACTCCGGGAGTGCCGACAAAAGTGAAAACAAAACACATACGTTTTTTTTTAAATGTGGCACGACTAGTTTTACTTTTTTAAATACATTTCTTTAAAATTGAGCTCATAAATTCCTCCCCGCGTTTTTCTCTATGGCCGTAGTTAGTTTAACAAAATTATATTTAAAATGAACGCGCTTATCATAAATAGGTATGATCTTATCAATACCTATGTTCCGTAGTTGGATAAACATAAATGAACTGTAAAAGTATTTCTAAAAAGCGGAAACAATTTATTTGAGACTAGCTTTTGTCCGCGACTTCGCCTGCGTGAAATTTTGGCCCCCGACCCAACGCGTCGCATCGCATCGCCCACCCGCGCTATTTATTCGTTTTCGTTTAGCGTTCTTTTTGACGTTATTTTTCATTTTGCTGGGCTCCTAAGGGTGCTAGGGTGACGTTAAATAGCTTATAGCCTTCGGCAAGAGTTGGGCTATCAAATGCAAAAGTTATTTTTTCAAATCCGAGCGGTAGTTCCAGAGAAGCGCGTTCAAACAAACTCTTCAGCTTTATTATTAGATAGTACCCCCTTACTAATAAACGACTTAGTCACAAAATGTCTCTTTCGCAAAATGTCTCCTAGTCGCAAAATGTCTCTTTCGCAAAATGTCTCTTTTGCAAAATGTCTCTTTCGCAAAATGTCTCTTTCGCAAAATGTCTCCTAGTCGCAAAATGTCTCTTTCGCAAAATGTCTCCTAGTCGCAAAATGTCTCTTTCGCAAAATGTCTCTTTCGCAAAATGTCTCTTTCGCAAAATGTCTCCTAGTCGCAAAATGTCTCTTTCTCATAATGTCGCTTTCGCAAAATGACTCTTTCTCAAAAAGTCGCTTTCTCACAATGCCTCTTTCGCAGAATGTCTCTTTCGCAAAATGTCCAAATAAACTTTCTTTCTTTCGTTCTTTCTATTTCTCTCTGTCAGTCGTCAGTAATTTGACTTTCGAAAGAAGAAGACAAATCGTTGTGTACAGACGCTATACAACGTTTATTAGTACTTAAGGGGATTAGTATCTAGATAGATAGATAAACGTAAATGAACGGTAAAGGTACCTATTTCTTAAAAACGGAAACTAGTAATTACGTAGGTAATTCCAATAAAAATGTCATGACTAATAATGCCAAACACAAACTTGCTATACCAAGTCACACGACACTACAAAGAATTTATTGAACAAACTTAAAGCGCTTTAGCGCTGCTAAAAATACGCGTTAACAAAACCCGTTTAATTCACGCAGCGCTGTAAGCGTGTTAAAGTACAAAGAGTTTGCACTCCGCGCGCTTTAAACCGAACGCGCTCTTTGCATTGTCTGTCATACATAATATATATTTAAATTTTGAACGCAAATGAAGCGGGAAAAATGTTGTTTATAATGCGTTATTTTTTTTCTGTGATTGAGTTTTTTTGTTTTTGTGCGAAATGTTTGTGAATATAGTGATATTTAAACGTACTGGTGTTGTGGTTAAGTTATCTTATCGACAATTCAATGATAGGTTAATATTTAAACGTCTGTGTTGCCTACTCGGTGATTCCCGCGGAATTTAATGTGTTCAATGTAATTTATGCGCAATTTTTTTTTTTACATTGTGTCAAAAATTGTGTGACAAATCGAGAGACCTTTTAAATATCTCAGTGTTTTGGCAGCAAACTGATAAAATTTGTGTAATTGACAATAATATCGTTTAAGTTAATTTTTCTTTGTGTTAAAGACCTTTTTAAACAATGGATATGTATAAATTGGGTCATATGCGTCAAATTTCACGTATTATGCAGTAAGTACTTACAAAATTCACAAAGAAATAATATTATCCTAATGCTATTATGTCTTTTTGAAGCAAACAAAAAAAAAAAAAACAAAAACAAACTTGGTTGACATTCTACTCAACGATGTTACCAATATTTTATTTATTTATTTATTTATTTATTTGGAAACTCAACAGCTTATAATTAAATTACTTACATGAGTTAAAACACAACTCTTGATTTAAAAAAGTGTCCATGGACAAATTTTGTTAAATGACCTTTTAAAGAACTGCTGCAGACTAGATGGCACCATTTCCCATGTCACTAGTACCATTGCAGACGGCACTTTTTCTTGAATGAAACTTTAAGTGCTGCAAAATACGTACGCACGGCTGCACAGCAAGCTACATTTCCGGTTTTACTGACCTCGCATTGTACTGTATAGGTTTTTCGTACTATCACAAGTCATGTTCGTGAACGGGCACCGTCGGTTGAGACTGGTCATCTCTTAACTGCCAAGGCTTATTTTTAATCTTATTTCTTGTATTGAATCTTCATTTGTGTGTTTTTTTACATTGTTCTCACATATAGAAGCAACAAGAATAATGTACCCAGGATTTTGTAATATCTTGATTTAAAAGAGTGTCCATGGAGTTTCTTGCCCGTTCTTCTCCATAGAGATCTACGCTTTGGAACGGGCAACTAGCTTCAACTTTCTGACTAACTGACAGACTACTTAATTTTGACAATTCAAAAGTGCCTGTAATGGTTTAATTGAAATAAATGCTTTGAGTTTTGAATTTGAGTTCAGCTTATACTGGTTATGTATAGCTTGGTTTGTAGCCCGTACGTTTAGTGGTTTACGAAATAGTGACGACTGTCGAGGTCCTTACATTAAAGAGTTATTCTAGAATTAGTGCCGTTTGCATCGGGAGTTTTAGTGGTATCTACATAATATTTACGACAATCGCGGTAGTTTAAAGGCGGAAACAGACTTATAACTTACTCATTGGCCACATTTTTCGTCTTGTTGAGCTATTTTCGTCATTTGGCCAATAAGTAAGCGTGGGATGGCGTCGGGTGTTATAAGTGTGCAGCGGCCTTAAGTGCCAACCACGTTACAGTGCCGTCAGCCATCTTAGTGGCCGGTACTAATTAGTACCGTGTGACATATTGACTAGTGTCATCGCGTAACCTTGCGTTAGACTTGCGGGAGACTCACAAAAATAACCCTTTGTATAGCTGCGCCCCTCGGTTTCACCCACGTTAATGTCAATCCCTTGGGAATATCGGGATAAAAAGTATCCTATGTGTTATTCCTGGTTATAAACTATCTGTGTGCCAAATTTCATCCAAATCTGTTCGGTAGTTATTGCGTGAAAGAGTAACAAACATCCATCCATCCAACCATCCTCACAAACTTTTGCGCTTATAATATTAGTAGGATAGTAGGATTAGTAGGATAGTAGGAAGTAGGATAGGTTAGGATAGGATAAACCTACATCCAGCCGGGGGTTGCGGAAGGATCGTACGTTCCCGCGCCGGGGGGCGTAGGTGTGAGATGGAACACCGGGGTGGTTTTTAGTCAGTAAAAGTCTGGCAGACCCCGCCGCCCGCCCCGGAGCGGCGGACATCCCTAAGCATTTTCCACCCCGGAAACAAAAAAAAGACGGGTTGCACTCCGGGAGTGCCGGCAGAAGTGAAAACTTGTATATTAACGTTGTGCATTTTTGATATTTTTCATTAATAGATGCACTTTGCTCAATTTCCATATTTTAAACACTTTATTATACACGAATTTTATGAATACACAGCAGTGTGGCCACTACACAGACGGTCGAGCCATCAGCTGTCACCATTCATGGATGCGCGTGGCACGCTGTCACAGATTACTAAATAGTTACTTAACATAAACACACACGAACATTCGCGCAAGCGCACTGCGCCGCCTAAACGAAACAGCAGGCATACATTTTCGCCGGGCCCTAGAAAGAGAGGGGGATACTTCCTCTCCTACGCCGCGCCGGCTGTCTACTCTCTATCCATCTTACGAATTTTCGATCAGGTCACGTGTCCTGACGCGATGTCCTGACGCGAGTTTAACATTTTTTACCCATTACAAAAAAGTGTACAACGCCGCTAAAGAAGTTTTCACTTCAAAAAAAGGATAAACCTACATGGGCACTTATGAAACCTCAGAAGGTAGCACGTGGCACGGTTCAAACTAATTAATGGAGAAGAACGGACAAGAAACTCCACGGAGGCACGGACACTCTTTTAAATCAAACTCAAAGCATTTATTTCAATTAAACCAATTACAGGCACTTTTGAATTGTCAAGGGGTCGGTCAGTCAGAAAGACGAAGCTAGTTAATCAAAATACTCGTATAAACACTAGAAACCACAACACAGACACAAGATTTTCTGCATAATTTATATAGCAACCGGTGCAAGCAGACAAACAGGTTGGTCTTTACAACCAGGCTAGGAATGTTAGCGAAGAGTTAAGTCACAAAGATTTGTTTATTTTAAGTACAAGTCATGTGCCTGATAGGATTTCTCATCGACAAAATTGTTCATTGATCTAAATTTTATATTGTTCATTATATAATGGTCTATTTAACTTAGAAGAAAACAAACATTACCTTGTATATCGATTTTATTGAATTTCGAGCGGCCATTGTTGTTTACATCTTTGGCAAATTTAGCGCGGCCGGACCTTATGTTTTTTTTTGTTATTAGAATAGAATAGAAAACTTGTATTTCAGAGAGGAGTCCGCAGGTTTAATAAAAAAATATTGTGTGTCGTTACGAGTAGTCAGAAGCCCGAAAATCTGACGATCAGTCTTGCTTGTTCTTCGTCGTTCCCTAAATGCTGAGTTTCGCAATTCGAAAATCGTAAAATGAAGCCAATTGTGATAGAAATGAAACCAACTGATCAGAATCATTTGACGATTTGGCGTTCCGCAATTAGGCTGCCGCTCGGTAAATGCTGCCTTCAACAGTCTTCTTGATTGCGTGATGCGTCTGACCATCTTGCCGGTGTTCTGCCTGGAGTGCGTTTTCCTTCCACCCGGCCTTCCATAAGCCTTTCCAGAGTATTCCAGACCATGCTTAGGTGAACGCATAATATGTCCGAAAAAGCTGAGCGCACGCTCGGCATATTGTATACTAGCTGCGCCCCGCGGTTTCACCCGCATAAGTCTCGATCCCGTGGAAATGTCGGGACAAAAAGTACCCTATGTCCTTTCCCGGGACTCAAACTATCTCTATACCAAATTTCATCTAAATCGGTTCAGTGGTTTAAGCGTGAAAAGGTAACATACAGACAGACAGAAAGACAGAGTTACTTTCGAATTTATAATATTACTATGGATTATAGTATGGATAGCTGCTTGGTGATGTTGAGTTCCTCCAGTATGAAGGAATCTAATCATTCTTTCTTAGCACCAACCCTTGTATTACCCAGTAAATGGGCTCTCTTCTTTTTCGTGTAGATGTCACGGCAGTTTTTTTTTATTTTATTGGCCCAAACTTCGCCACTTCCACTGCGTCGACGGTAGCAGCGCAGAGGTCACTTTGGCTGCATTTTTTGGGGCATAGAGGGCAGGATAGGTGATGGAACATAGTTTATGACACAGCTTCACATCTACGCCCTGCCCTTGCTGCCGTTCCGTCGAGATAGCCTCATTTTACGAAGTTGCAGTTACATCTACCCACTTGGGTTCGAAGGTGGTTCTAACTGGGTTGTGGTAGTCAGATAGGCAGTAGAATATCGGTATTCAACTCCATTTGGTTAGACTGAAAGCCGACCACAACATAGTTGAGAAAAGGCAGGTAGATGATCCGATTACATCATATGGTTGGGAGCTAATCTTTCCGGATGTGTTTAGAAATTGATACTTATCACTGATAAAGACTTTAAAGATTATTGTATATCTTTATGTTGAATAGAAACTGTCAAAGGTCTTATCTCAAATGTGATGTGGTGTGACGCTTGGTTTCCCCCAACTTGTTGTTTTTTTTTTGAGTTTTTTTTTATGAGTCATGTTTGCCGCAAATAAATGTAATTTTCTTTCTTTCAAACATGAAGACAGTGACATCTGCCAACCCGCACTGGGCCCGCGTGGTGGATTACGGCCCACTCCCTCTCACTGAGAGGAGGCCTGTGTCCCAGCAGTGGGAACATTATAGGCTGAGTAGGTATGTATCGAGGCCCGTTGATCGCCACGTACAGGCAAAGTACTTCGGTAAACCAGGTACCGTCACAACATCAAGGCGTTGCTGGCCTTCCTTGAGGAGCTGGGGTGGATCGATGAGGAATAGTCGATTTTCCCACCCGTACGCAAAATACGCGCCCCACGTACAGTCAAGGCAAATACCCATGAAACTACGTCATTAGGCCGGCCGCGTTATAACAACTGTCAAAAAAGACAGCTGTGATTTGAATATGCATAATCAGCCAATAATGTTCCCACTGCTGGGACACAGGCCTCCTCTCTTCGAGAGGGAGTGGGCTGTAATAGACCACGCGAGCCCAGTACGGGTTGGTAGATGTCACATGTCTTCGAATTTTTGGTTGTAGGATTTGCAAGTCAATTTGCTTAACCATTAACTTCTCTGGCTGTACAGTGAAGTATCACCACAAGTAGGGTTGCCAGGCGTCCGGGTAAAACCGGACACAGTCAGGATTTTGGTTGCGTGTCCGGCCAAAATGAGACGGTGTCCGGCCTGTCCGGCTTTTTAAATTTGACCAAAGCGTGCGCGGCGCGCCCCCGCCTCCCCGTCACTTTTCCTAAAAAATTAAGGACATCCTGCTTTTTTTACCCAAATGTCCGGCTAAACTGGCTGGTCTGACCGGCTTTTCGGTTTTAAGACCTGGCAAGGGCAACCCTAACTACAAGTGGAGGTTATTTTACCGGTACTAAAGGCGATTGTCGCGATCGTAAAAATTACCTAGGCGTGAAATGACCATAACTGATTTCATAGTTTTTCCCTATCCGTGTCTGATCGGAAAATAGCTAATGAGACTTAGCTCATTATTTAATCATTTTGTTGAAGATAAACGAAGTACTTAACATAATATTTGTGCTAATTGTCTTAGACACAAAGACTAATTATGAAGCTTCAAGATAAATATAACAGCACGTGTATAAACTCAGGGGTAGGCTGTAGGCATAAACAGAACCTCACCTGCTACGATCCTTATACAAGGAGAAATTGAAAACATACGACAAATCGAAATGGGAGATTGTACTTATCATTATGAACAACTTTTACTATGGGACCAAACCTGAAATCGCGAAAAAAAAATCAGCTGTTCCCATCATTTTGACGAGTTATGCGAACATAAATGTAGGGATTTGTCGCATGTTTTCAATTTCAACCTGTAATATTACTTTTACTTCGTTTATCATCATCTACCTAGCCCTTTCCCAACTATGTTGGGGTCGGCTTCCAGTCTAACCACTATGCAGTTGAGTACCAGTATTTTACATGGAGCGACTGCCTATCTGACCTCCACAACCCAGTTACTGAGTAATACGATACCCCTTAGTAAGACTGGTTGTCAGACTTTCGGGCTACTGACGACCCGCAACAACTGTCAAAGATCCACGAATGACAGCCGGGACCAACGACTTAACGTGCTTTCCGAGGCACGGAGGGGTCTTGGTATGTAAAGATGGTCACCCATCCACGGACCAACCGCGGCAAGCGTCGCTTAACCTGATCAATCGACCCGTGCGGCTGGTATTACTTAGCCACAAGCCCCCTTTACTTCGGTTATACGGGTTCAAATTAAATTAGCTTGCAAAACTCGTCGTGATGACTATCGACGATCTAAATACTCATGAAAATTAAAATAAAACACATTTGTTGGATATTTTGGGGGTCAGCGACCGCTGGTAGTTTTTTTTTTACTTGAATTATGAGATGAGAAAATCAGTGGTATTCTTTTGTTTTATCTTGTTTAGAAATCGAAATATAGGTGTACTATAGGTAGACCTTTGCTACCTAACCCTCCTGGGGTACAGGCGTTATATCACGTTATTATAGGCATAAATAATATTGTTAACTTTACATAGTGACTTATCAATATTGTTTAAAAAAAACATCGTTTTGTTAATTTATTTATTGTAAGTACCTTTATATAAAAAACGTTTTGATAACAGAATGTTGTAGCCTTTACAAATGGTTGCATTTGCTAGCGTACATTATCAGTTCTTGCCAGTTCTTCTCCATAACCTGTTACGCTTTGAAATAGGCGACTAACTTCATCTTTCTGACTGAACGACTCCTTGCCAATTCAAAACTTCCTGAAATGGTTTATTGAAATAAATGCTTCATGTTTAAGTTCATCGTTGAAATCTGCATTGCTATTTACAACCATTCGATTCCGTATCGAACATCAATCAATGTTATCGTAGAAGTCCTCTAAACCCTGTTGGGGGAGCGGTGAATGCTTATAATGCGAATCCCGCGCCCCCGGCCATAGGTAGAGGTGGAACACCGCGGTGGTTTTAGCCGGTAAGAGTCCGGCATGCCCCTCTGTCACCCCCACGATAGAGGAAGTCCATGAGGAATTCCACCGCGAGTAAAAAAAAAGGAGTCATCCAAACACTGTTCAGAAGTCCAAAACTCGAAAATTTTATCTGTTTTAATCAAATAGACGACCGCTAATCTACTGCTGACAGCTAGCTACCTGTACTTCCAGAAGGGTTTTGCAGAGGTGTAACTCGTACAGATGCCAGCACATCAAGCTACTAGAATCTGTCAAATTTCTTTAATAGATTTTCAACTTTATCGCTAAAGCACAAGGTTCAAAGTTGATTGGGAAAATTTGACAGTTTCGGGTACCTTGATGTGCTGTCGTCTGTACTATAGTTACCCACATTTCGCCAGTTATTTTTTTTACCCCTAAAAACTATAATCTTCAAGGCCATACAGGGCCGGGTCCCATTAAAATAGATGGACAAATTTTATCACAGCGCTCAGTACGTCTAACTAACAAGCAAAAAAAACACAGATTAAAGTGATTTTATTTTGACCTAAAATAATAAATTGCATAACATTAGTGTATTTTCGTTAGCTGATTATTTTTCTTGTAAGTATCTAATGCGTTTTTCTTGTATATTTTTATACTATCGTCTTTATTTTGGTGGTCTGAATGATTTCTACAAGATTGTCCATGTATTTTAATGGGACCTTATATAATAAATACGCTTTAAAGATTATGGTCTACATGGCTCATGACCTTAGAATATATTATATCTGACGTGGTTATTGATTATCTTAACGGTTTTCCTGTGTGGTTTTTTTACGGCATACTAGGTACGTGTTCTATACGTGTTTTGTTTGTTAGTCATTATTTTTTATCTAAATATCTTCTATGTTGCATCCTATTGCATGGAACTCGTCTTTACATATACATAATGAATGTACTTATATGCTAAATATTGTAAAACATTTTTAAAAGAGTAACGGTGGAGTTTCTTGCCCATTCTTCTCCATACGAAACTACCTTTCGGAAGGGGTGACTAGAATCAATTCTGTTTTATTGTAATTTTTGACGTTCACAAATGCTTTTTATGTATAAAATAATGATCTGACTTTGTTTTTTTTTTTTTTTTGTGGATGGGAAATCATCAAATGACTCCTCCCGCTCAGGGTGGAGCGGAAGGGAGTGTCAGACTCTTACTGACTAAAACCCACCCGTGTTCCTTCCTTAGCCCTTTATGTTCCGGGGCAGCGGCAACACTTTCGGACAATCCCGCTGACCCTTCTGACTTTGTTTGATCAATTGACTTTTGACTGTGTTGAATCAATTCTATTTTTTGTAAATTTTGACGTCCAAAAGTGCTTTTTATATGTCTATTTGAAATAAATGATTTGACTTTGACTTAAGATAGCTGGCGTAATGTTGGTGCACTAGGGATATTTTTTTATCACCATCCAAATATTTACAGGGTGTTCTACCCATGAATATGAACAACTTTCACTATGGGACCAACTCTGAAATCACGAAAAAAAAAATCTGCTGTTTCATACAAAAGTTCAATACCTACTTGACCAAAATGTATGAAACAGCTGATTTTTTTTTTTGTGATTTTAGAGTTGGTCCCATAGTGAAAGTTGTTCATATTCATGGGTAGAACACCCTGTAAAAATTTGGATGGTGATAAAAAAATCTTCCTGTAGATACCTCTCAGCCTGATCCTTTGTGTATTACAGGCGTGAAGTTATGTATTCTTCATCTTTTATGTTGCAACAAAAATTTAATTATTTTCAATATTTTGTACCATGGCATAAACTACTCACAAATAGCTAGTGTCTTCATAACTAACCAAAACCCTTCTCTTGTCCACAGAGAGTCCAGTTCGGAACTGGTAGCAGTTCGAGTGTCTATCAATGGCATGACATGCCAGTCGTGTGTGCGCAGCATCGAGGGTTCAGTCAGGGAGCTGCCTGGCATTGAGTATGTTAAGGTAAGGTACAACTGGACTTCCATTTACTGTTACAAAGAATGCTGCTGAGTTCTTCTTGTCTGTGTCGCTGGTACGACTGCATTTTAGATCTTATTTTATTGCTGAATGGGCCCGCTCTTGACCTCGATCACGGCTGCTGGAAAGCGTTGGATGAGGTCTATGATGGAACTAGCGTACCCAGAAGATGCCTAAGGCACTGGAAGTCTCACGCATCAACGAAACACAGCAGGCTGTTTGACGCCGGACTCCGGTGGGAGGGTGGTCGCAAACCAGGCAGGCGTTACCCCTGCCACCGCAAGGGGAGAATTGGCCAGTCAAATAAGGTGTTGTGTTTGACTTTCCAAGGTGCGCCTAGCGCTCGATTCAGTTGAGTAACTGGCGGAACACTTCCAAAGCGTTGTCGGTGGCAGCGCAGAGGTCACTTTCGTCTAAGAATCAGGCATAGCTTCTTGTAATCGCCACCATCTCTACCAGGTAACCCGGTCGACGTCCGTTGCAAACTGTGGCAGGGTACTCTTCCCTTTCCTACTTACTATCTACTACCAAAGGAGCATCTTCCTGCAGGGTGTAACATTTCGTGGTCCACTTGGAAGTCCCAGAACCGTCTAAACACAAGTGGGAAGATGTAACTCCGACCTTGTAAAGTGGGACTACCTTGACAGAACGGCAGTAGGGTTTGGATGTGGAACTGTGTCGCAAAATGTGCTCCACCTCTTATCCTGCCCTTTGTGTTCCAAAACATGCAGTCAAAGCTGGACTTTGATTTACTGATATAATGCAGTTGCGTTGAGGAGTCTATGTCTATGGCAGGTCGTTTTTTATAGTCTATTCCAAAAGTTAATCAACTCAGCCTATCGCAGTCCACTGCTGGACATAGGCCTCTCCCAGGCTGCGCCACAACACCCTGTCCTCCGCCTCCTTCATCCAGTCTGTCCCAGCCACCTTCTTAAGGTCGCCGGTGCATCTAGCTGGGGGGCGTCCTACACTACGCTTGCCGATACGCGGTCTCCATACCTCGTCTGCTCCACCGGCTATCGGTCCTTCGACAAACATGGCCAGCACACTGCCACTTCAGGTTGCTTACTCTGCAAGCTATGTCGGTAACTCCGGTTCTTTTCCGGAAAATTTCACATACAAACTTTAACATTTATTATATTAGTAGGATATTAGGATAAATGCTTTATTGAGTCTGACACGATTGAGCAACCGTAGTGATCAATTCATCTTCCTTCTCTGTGTGGGGAGAGGCCTTAAGATTGTTAAAAGCTGATATAGGCCAACCCAGCAACAAAACTATTACATACAACTTCGTTGTGTTGTCAACTTTTATCGCTCTCATTGCAATTGTTATCAAGCGCACCCAATTGTATTAATCCAATGATATTGTTTACTACGGTAATCTATAATTTATCGTAAAAACTAGGTCTTGGAAAACAATGTGTTACTAATTGATAAAGTTTCATATCTTGGTCTAATTCTCTCGATCGGGACCATCCACGGACCATCTAAGAACAGCTCGTAGTAAAAAGAATTAAGGGGGAAGCCTCCACACAAGGCATACCGCGAGGCCTGGTTCGAGGCGGCGCGGGAAAAGAGATTCTGAAAGGATTTGTGGGAGGCCTTTGCCCAGCAGTGGGACAGTACAGGCTAACTAAAAAAAAGGAGGAAGCGCCGGGGTAGTCCGCGAAATTCAAATTGACAACATTTCAAACCTGACATGACCTTAAAACTCAAACTCAAACTCAAAGCATTTATTTCAATTAAACCATTACAGGCACTTTTGAATTGTCAAAATTAAGTAGTCGGTCAGTTGGTCAGAAAGTTGAAGCTAGGTGCCCAAACAAAAATACTATTTCTTTATTTTCGTATCCTGAGTTCAAATATATTTTTATTTTATTTTTTTATTTCTGCATTTCTGAGAAAAAAAATAAAAATCAAAAAACATGTGATAACGTCACATAAACGGCGGAATGAGGTAGTTACCTTTGCGCATTCCAATGTCTTTGATTCAAAACATTATATCAAACAAGACATGTCAATGTCACCTAAGAAGTGTAACTAGAAAACAACTAAAAAACTGAATTGAATTCAACAATATTTTTTCCTATCAACTCGACACGCTGCTTACTGTTAATATTATCAATTTTTTATTGATATTTCGCCAATAAAATGGATCCCAATGAAAAATATACGCCAATGACGGAACCAAAACAACGACTGAGACAAGTGACATCTAACAGTTTTTTTGACGGGTCACAATAAAGCAAAGGTAATATCGCCATTCTACCGTCATCTGGCACTTACGTCTTTTTAGAATACACCGAATTTCAAAGTTAAAATTATGAATGAAAAGTACATAATTTCGAAAAACGAAAATATATGGGTGCCCTAGATTTGAATTTACTTTTATATAACGTAATAATACATGCAGGTTAAAAATATGAAATGTTGTCAATTGTCTTAGGTCTTTTGCAATTTGCAGGTCCGTGACAGGTTTTATGTTGATCAAAATATTATTCGCGTCCGTAACAAGTATTTCGATAATTATAATCATTAGAATAAGTAAACGTGCTTTCCTATAGTCCGGCGTTTCTAAATTTGCCAAATATGTAAACAACAATGGCCTCTCGAAATTGAATAGAATCGATATACAAGAACATTTATTTTAAATAATGTTTTTTTTTTCGTCACATAAAATCGATATACAAGGACATTTATTTTAAGTAATGTTTGTTTTCGTCTAGTTAGCTCGGAGATTCTCTAAATGTTCTTGCATATCGATTTTATTCAATTTCGAGCGGCCATTGTTGTTTACATCTTTGACAAATTTAGAAACGCCGGACCTTAGGCACGGAGGGGTCCTGAATAGTCTTGATATGTAAATATGGTCAGTAACCACAGACCAACCGCAGCAAGCGTAGTTTAACCTGATCTATAGATCGGATAAACGAAGGAATTGTCAACTCTTAATCACTATCCATCCATTATAAGCAGTGGTGGCCCAGTGGTAACGGCGAGAGGTCGCGGTCGAACCCAAGCAGGCACTTTACTTTGTGTAAATAATTTCATCACCACTGCTCTCAAAACGGTGAAGGAAAACATCGTGAGGAAACCGGCATGTCCTAGAACAAAAATTTTAAAGACATTTGATATCTACCAACCCGCACTGGGCAAGCATAGTGGATTAAAGCCCACTCCCTCTCGAAGAAAGCCTGTGTCCCAGCAGTGGGAACGTTAAAAGCTGATTATTGTAATCATCATCTGTTTAATTTTCCAGGTGGAACTGTCAGAAAACGCAGGCTACTTTAGATATGAGCCGCGCACCATCACAGAGGAGGCTATACGGTCTCATATAGAAGACATGGGCTTCGAGGTGCCCAGTGACACCACGGATCACGAAACTAGGTCAGTCTATTTGGTCTACTCGGTCTTCTGATAAAAGACCAACATAAAAACGTAGTTAAATAAAATTATTTCTAGTTTTCTTAAATAGACGAACATTTAAGGTGTTGGTCTACTCATTTTGCTTGGTCTACTCGCAGTAGACCTCCATAAGAACAGTTCAGAAACACTGAATTAACAAGAATATATTCATATTATGATTAATCATACTGTTAGTATAATAAATCATCAGAATTTTGCTAACGACAAGCGTTCTTCCATTACAGAAACCTACTACCCAAAGAAATTCCAACAGACACGTTAATAGACATGTCGTCTGGAACAAGCGACGTGGACGAGCAGGAAGTGGTACTGTCAGTCATCGGCATGACCTGTCAGTCCTGTGTCAATACTATTGAAGGTACGTTCATATAAACACATGTACAGTTACACCAGAAAATGTATGCGCTTCGGTAAATTTCGTGTTTCCCAATTAGTACGAATGTCGCTCCATAGCACGTAACCCCGTGCAGAGGCAAAACTTCCAAGTTTTGTTTCGCCTCGCTTTGTAGTACTGCTCCTGTCATTGCGCGTTTGTATGAAGCTTTTGAAATGAAACTTCTTTACGCACGCTTGACTTGGGGGGGGAGTAAGCTGGCGAACGCGTGACGTAAGCGTTACGAAAAGTGTGATCGGGCGAGGCGAACGGGAGTTGAGTGGGGATATAAGTAAGAGAAAGCACTGCGCGCGCACATTTTCTTTCTCTCTTCCTCTCATAGCCAAATACGTTTGAAGTTTCACTTCAGTCGTGTGGTCATAAGCACACTCGGTTTTTTTTCTTTCTTGGGTTAACTAAACTAGTTGCTCCTCGTAATTTGTCATTCAAAAGTTTTGGAAAGGTTTTTGGAAGTGCATAGAGTTGATAGGATTGGTAGATAATTTTTTTTTTTTTCAAAAATGTAAGTACAATCTCCTAAGACCGTTTTCTTGTAGCGCATAAGGCATCTAACCGTACCGCCTCGTCTCAAGAATCCATCCTGTATACCAACCTCCTTATAAGTTTTTTTTTTTTTTTTTCTACAGGGTGTTACGGAAAGGGTATATCAATACAAACGGGTTGAAGAGTGTATCTGGTCTAGAATCTCTGTACAAAATTTCAGCTCAAAAGCAGTAACTTTGAAAATGCTTAATATTTTTTTATTTCGACATCACGGCGCTGTACTGGCGCGCGGCGGCGTGATGTGCGTGTACTAGGCGCACAGACACACTACAGATAATGGATAATGACCCTCGTAGTGCGGTGACACGTTTGTTATGATTTCAATTTAATAAACTATCGAAATAAAAAAATATTAAGCATTTTCAAAGTTACTGCTTTTGAGCTGAAATTTTGTACAGAGATTCTAGCCCAGATACACTCTTCAACCCGTTTGTATTGATATACCCTTTCCGTAACACCCTGTATAAGTACTAATCACAAACAAGCACTTATTCCTTTCTTCCTTTCCAGGAGCCCTCCGCGAGATATCAGGCGTGCGCTCCGCCACGGTGTCGCTGCCGGAGCGCTCGGCACGCGTGCGGCACGCGCGCGGCGCGACGTCGGCGCGGCAGCTGGCGGACACCGTGTACGCGCTCGGCTTCTCCGTCAGCGTGCCCGACACGGAGGGACACTCTGGTAAATATACGAAACAATATTTTTTTAAATGGAAATAGCAATAAATAAAAATAAAATAAAAAATAAATTGGACATTACAAATATCTATCTACACTAATCTACACTATCTACACTTCTACACTAACCCTGTTATTCATAATCCTATTTTATCTCTATTTTAGCTAAAATAGGTTTATAGAACGTTTGTCTTTATCTGTCACGCTGTCATTTCTGTGTGTAAGAAAGAGATAAACCCCATTTTAACTAAAATAGGTTTGATAAGTTTTATGAATAAGGGGGTTATATTATAAAGAGGAAAGATTTGTATTTTTGTATGTTACGAATAAACGTAAAAACTACTGGACCGATTTCGAAAATTCTTTTACTGTTAGAAAGCTACATTATCACTGAGTAACATAGGCTATATTTATTACAAAAAAAATTTAGGGATCCTTAAAAATTCCTACTAAAACCAACCCAAGGTGTAAAAAAAATAGCCATAAAATGTCTTTCATCGCATGCGCTGCGGAAAGTATTGACGATAGAACAAAAAAATGTTCTACAATATTATAGAACATATCAATATCTACAAAAAACTTCGCGATACCATATGTCCAACTATTGTAGTTATGTCACTATAACTACTTTTTTACATTTTAAAAGTTGATAGAAATGCCGATCAAAATCAGACCATGTTATCTATACCTTTGTATTAATTCTTATCCAAATAAATTATTTTGTATTCAAGACTGTTTCAATACCTGTTGATTACTTTTTGAATTATTGAAATCGGACATTCCATTCAAAAGATATTACGAAATTAAAAATGTCAGTAGAAAAAAAAATACACGCGGACGTGTTGCTCCACGCAGCCACAGAATACGACGTAGCGCAGCGATAAAATTCTCGTGTCCACAGTGTTTGTAACAAAACTCCTCTGAAACGGCTTGACCGATTCTTATGAAATTTTGTGTGTATATTCAGTAGGTCCAAGAATAGGACGTAAACTATTTTTTATTATATTTTAACTGCTACTATTGTTCGTGTAGGGTAGGGGTAGGGTAGGAGTAAGGTCGGGGTAGGGTAGGAGTCGGGAAGGGGTACGGTAGCAGTAGGGTAGGAGTAGGGTTGGGGTAGGGTAGTAGTAGGGGTAGGGTAAGAGTAGGGTAGGGGTACGGTAGGAGTAGGGTAGGAGTCAGGAAGGGGTAGTGTACGAGTAAGGTAGGAGAAGGGTAGGGGTAGGATTAGGGTAGGAGTAAGGTAGGACACCACGCGAACGAAGTCGCGCCGGGCAGCTAGTTGTATATAAAATTCAAAGTCCTGACTGATATATCAACGCACAGCCTAAACCGCTGGTCCTATAGACATGAAATTTGGAGGGCAGGTTCCTTGTGAAAAGTAGATATCTACTAAGAAAGGGTTTTTCGAAAATCACCCCTAAGAGGGTGAATGGGGGGAGGGTGAAATTTCACGCGGACGAAGTCGCGGGCAGAAGCTAGTTTCAATACATTATCTAGAGACCAGTGGTGACCCTGTGGTAACGGCCCGACTTACGAGATGTAGTAAACGGTGAAGGACAACATCGTGAGGAAACCGGCAAGTCCTAGAACCAAAAATTCGAAGACATGTGACATCTACCACCTCGCAATGGTGTTGGATTACGGCCCACTCACCGAGAGAAGGTCTGTACATGTGGCCTGTGCCTGTGTCCCAACAGTGGGAACGAACACTTTTGAAATGAAAACTTCTTTAGGCGCGTTGGTCATTTTTTTGAGATGGGAAAAACCATTGAATTCGCGCCACTGTTACCGTAACCGACACCGCTTCGGATGTGTTCGGCTGTCCTCGAGATGTACTCGGTTTTAATGTATTTCCGATACGTCAGTGAGTGATGGCAAAGTATTCTGTTTATGCTTTGTTTTCACTTCTGTCGGCACTCCTGAAGTGACACTGTTTCTTTCTTTCTGACAACCGTCACGTTATCATTCTTCCCCTTCTCCTTCATATCAGTCCCCACAGAAAACATCTTTTCTTTGGCCTTCCTTTAAAAAAGATAACTGGCTTTAAATATTACTTTGGTTACAGAATCATCTCCACAAAGCAGAAGCGAGGAAGGTTCAGGGGACGGCATCAAACCACCTACTCCTGTGAAGAGTCGAACGCAGGCTAATGTAAGTATCTTTTCATTTCTCATACTCGAAAAGTAGTGTTTGTTTGATTCAAATAGCGGGTGGAAGACGCTGCTTCCCACCACAGGGCGGGAAAGACTCATAGTAATTACTTCCCTCTTTAGGGTGGGAATGAATTTTAAAAATAGAACTGTAGTCAGCTACGAAATTTTTTACATAAATTAAGAAAAATGCTGCAGTCTTGTGAGTGTATAAACAGCCTGTGTGAATTTAAAAAAAAAACCTATTTAGCGGGACATCCCGCGGCGATGAGCGATGACGCGGTGTGTTCCATATTTAAAATAAAAAAAGTCAATAGTATTATTTGGCGGGATATAATACCTGCAGCCTAATCGCGGAACGCCAAATCGTCAAATGATTCTGATCAGTTGGCTTCATTTCTATCACAATTGGCTTCATTTTACGATTTTCGAATTGCGAAACTCTAGTTTCTGCGCAGGGCCTTAACTTTCATAATTGGTTTCATAATAAACTTAGAGTTTCGCAATTCGAAAATCGTAAAATGAAGCCAATTGTGATAGAAATGAAGCCAACTGATCAGAATCATTTGACGATTTGGCGTTCCGCAATTAGGCTGCCGGTACGTAAGTTGGCAAGATATTTTGTAGTGGGGGAAGTTCGCGCATGCACAATTTCATATATTTTTCCATGCGCGAACTTCCCCCGCTACGAAATATCTTGCCAACTTACGTGCCGGTAACTGTACTAACCCTGTAAGCTGTACCGAAATTCAAAAACTTTGCATGTTATTGTTATCAATAAATATTTTAGAAAAACTACTACATTTTACTTTCCTTATATTCGAAATGAAAAGTAGAGTGTTTAACACGGGTGAAAGTCATCAATTCCTACTCGGGCTATAGCCGCCCTCGCTGCGCTCGGGCGTCTAAATGCCTCGTATAGGAATTGATTCCTTTCGACCCTTGCATAACAATCTACTATTTTATTTATCTCTCCATTTGACTATACGATGACCTCCGAATGACCACAGATTATGGTTTCTATTTAAGTCACTTGTACATCATCTGCCTGACTTTTCCCAACTATGTTAGGGTCGGCTTCCAGTCTAACTGGATGCAGCTGAATACCAGTATTTTACATGGCCCGACTACATATCTGACCTCAACAACCCAGTCACTGGGTAATAAGATACTCCTTGGTAAGACTGGTTGTCAGACTTTCGGGCTTCTCACGAACCGTAACGATCAAAGATCATTCGTAGGAATGACAGCCGGGACCAACGGCTTAACGTGCTTTCCGAGACACGGAGGGGTTTTGGTATGTGAAGATGGTCAAAACAAAAACAAAATGCCAATTGCAGAGTGGAAATACTTTTGATTAAGAAAATTAAAAATAGAAACAAAAATGCAACGTAAACTAATATTTTGCGCGAGCCTGCGGACGGAGAGTAATGGGTAGCTCACCGTCCGATCAGGACCAGGCCCGTGCCGGACGGCGCGTACGTGTTCCACGCGCACCTCAAAGAGATGTCAGCATAAAGGAAGGGGCCTGCCAGGGCCGAAGCCTGCCGGGGGTGTGGGATTGTCCGAAAGGGTTACTGCTACCCCGGAACACAAAGGGCCAAGGAAGGAACACGGATGGGTTTTAGTCAGTAAGAGTCTGACACTCCCTTCCGCTCCACCCAGAGCGGGAGGGGTCATTTGATGATTTCCCATCCACAAAAAAAAAACCGAGTGTGCTTATGACCACACGACTGAAGTGAAACTTAAACGTATTTGGCTATGAGAGGAAGAGAGAAAGAAAATGTGCGCGCGCACTGCTTTCTCTTGCTTATATCCCCCACTCAACTCCCGTTCGCCTCGCCCGATCACACTTTTCGTAACGCTTACGTCACGCGTTCGCCAGCTTACTCCCCAAATCAAGCGTGCGTAAAGAAGTTTCACTTCTAAAAAGCTAACCTAATTATTTACATTCCAAGGGCACAGTATCTCCCCTCCCCGACTGCGAGCTGGCGCGCTGCACGCTGGAAGTGCGCGGCATGACGTGTGCGTCCTGCGTCGCCGCCATAGAGAAGCACTGCACCAAGCTATACGGTGAGTTGTAGGACTAACCCACTTGCTTTGTCCGCGGCTCCGCTGCCCCTCGGGAAATATCAATTTATAATCTGATCTGACAAATATTTAGACCACTTGTAGCATAATCAGTCTATAATGGTCCCACTGCTGGAACCACGGAGTAAATACAAAGAGGAGACGGCCTGAGCAACTGTGCACTGTGATTCTCAACTAGGTCCTGACGTCATAATGTGGGCGTGGCCTTAGTCAGTGTATTGATGACGTTCGTCCTGTGCACAACTTTGTAAACTTTCCATTTTATACAACTCGACACTAGATGGCGACACATGGCGTCATGGAAACTAAAAAAAAGACGGGTTGCACTCCGGGAGTGCCGGCAGAAGTGAAAACTTGAATATTAACGTTGAAATAAATCAATTATTAATTGAATTAATATAACTAAGTTTTTTTCACTATTTCTGCGTCACTTTTTTCATTAATCGATGCACTTTGTTCAATTTCTATTTTTTGAAACACTTTATATACACGAATTTTACGAATACATAGCAGTGTGGCTACTACACAGACGGTCGAGCCATCAGCTGTCCATCCACGTCCGCGTCCGCGTCCGCGTCCACCATCACCATCACATCACCATCACCATCGCCATCACCATCGCCATCATCATCGCCATCACGATCGCCATCGTCATCGCCATCACCATCGCCATCGCCATCACCATCGCCATCACCATCACCATCCATCCATCCATTATCGTGTCTGACTTGGTTCACTTCGGTTGGCGCCGCCGTAGAAAGAGATGGGGGGGGGGGGAATCTCTCCTGACGGTCACGTGTCCTGACGCGATGCCCTGACGCGAGTTTAACATTTTTTACCCATTACAAAAAGTGTTCAACGCCGCTAAAGAAGTTTTCACTTCAAAAAATATTTACGTACGTAGAGCGCAGTACTAACATATTTCAATAATCTTAATACTGAAATTTGTTCAAAATTCATTCCTAAAGACCCTTTAAAAACATTACTCCCTGGTACGAAAATTCTGAGTATGACCCTGTTGCATCCAGCACTTGTCACGTCTAGTGTGAAACGGTTACGTAACTAAAAAATAAAATCGACAGAACGAGCGAATAGTTTTGCTATTGACCGGTAGATGGAAAATAAAAAAGTGGGCGGGATCTAACACCCCCTCACCCCATAAAGTGTCACACGTTGTTTCCTAAGGAAATCTAATTAGAAAATCTCCTCTCTGTATACTCTGTGGCTGGAACACAGAAACAGTTCTTTAAACCTTTTCTATTTTGTTTTACAGGAGTCCAGTCAATACTCGTAGCCCTATTAGCAGCCAAAGCCGAAGTCCGGTACGCCCCTAGCAAGATCTCAGCGGCAGACGTGGCCAACTGTATCACGGAATTAGGGTTCCCTTCGAGCGTCATCAGCGACTGTGATGGCAGCGGACAGAAGGACCTGCATGTGGCGGTAAGGACTGGCTTATTTGTAATCAGCTTTTAACATCTGTTATAATAACTCAAAGCATTTATTTCAATTAAACCATGTACAGGCACTTTTGAATTGTCAAAATTAAATAGTCGGTCAGTTAGTCAGAAAGTTGAAGCTAGTTGCCCATTCCAAAACGTAGATCTCTATGGAGAAGAACGGGCAAGAAACTCCATGGACACTCTTTTAAATCAAGAAATTACAAAATCCAGGGTATATTATTCTTGTTACTTCTATATGTGAGAACAATATAAAAAAAACACAAATTAAGAAACAATTCAAAATATAACTTTCACGAACATGACGCAAATTCTTTAATAAAAGCTCATGCGTGGAAAGGTTTGAATTTATTACTTAGAATTTATAAAAGTAGGGAAAAAAAATGGACTTGCCGGTTGGAAGCATGAATGCCGAGAGCTCGAGTATTGCCAGACATCAAAAATGCCAAGCTTAATTACAGTGTTGCAACTTAATAAACGATGTGGTAATCGATTACAATTATGAAACTTAGTAAAATGACAAATAAAAGTTATACTTAATATTTATGTTGAATTTACTTCAACACAAATTGTCATCCTCAACCTCAATAAATTGTCTATCATCCATCATTGATGATCATCATCATACTCCTGCTTTTATCCCAATTTAATTCTGGCCGGCGCAACATGTCTCCTTCTTCCACACTTCTCTATCAGTCGTCATGTCGGTAGTCACCCCCTATCTAACCATATCATCATTCACACAGTCCATCCATTGGAATTTTGACTTTGTTATGATTTAGTTATTAGTTCCAAAACTTGATAATTATCTTAGATTCTGAATTTACATAATATGGGGTCCCACAAGGCAGTGCGCTTAGGCCTACTCTGATGCTAATCTGCATTAAACATTCAATTTCATATGGGGTCCCACAAGGCAGTGCGCTCAGGCCTGCTCTGATGCTAGTCTACATTAAACATTCAATTTCATATGGGGTCCCACAAGGCAGTGCGCTCAGGCCTGCTCTGATGCTAGTCTACATTAAACATTCAACTTCATGTGGGGTCCCACAAGGCAGTGCGCTTAGGCCTGCTCTGATGCTAGTCTACAATAAACATTCAATTTCATATGGGGTCCCACAAGGCAGTGCGCTCAGGCCTGCTCTGATGCTAGTCTACAGTAAACATTCAATTTCATATGGGGTCCCACAAGGCAGTGCGCTCAGGCCTGCCCTGATGCTAGTCTACATTAAACATTCAATTTCATATGGGGTCCCACAAGGCAGTGCGCTCAGGCCTGCTCTAATGCTAATCTACATTAAACATTCAATTTCATATGGGGTCCCACAAGGCAGTGCGCTTAGGCCTGCTCTGATGCTAATCTACATTAAACAATCAATTTATTTAATAATTATTGCCTGAACATTTCAATATGGCTATTGTTTTATTATGTTTCAGATCAAGGGCATGACGTGCGCGTCGTGCGTCAGTAAGATAGAGAAGAGTGTACTTAAGCTGACCGGTGTCGTGTCCTGTACCGTCGCGTTGACTACTAGCAAGTGAGTGTTATATGAAACTAGCTTCTGCCCGTGACTTCGTCCGCGTAAAATTTCACCCTCCCCCCATTCACCCTCTTACAGGAGGAATTTCGAAAAACCCTTTTTAGCGCCGGTTTTTCTGACTGACTGATCCCTGAGAAAAAATGCCGAAACAAACTCAGAGGTCTTGACGCACTAAGTGTAACCATAAATTCAACACATGATTCTAGACGTAGAAATCATTCGTCAGTTATAAAAAAAATCTTGTTTCATAGAAAAGTGCAAACCTACGCGGTCAATATGTATCAATCGATCGACTCAGTCTATCGCAGTCCACTGCTGGACATAGACCTCTCCCAGGCTGCGCCACGACACCTTGCCCTCCCTTCCGCATCCAGTCTCCCCCAGCCACCTTCTTTAGCTCGTCCGTCCATCGTCAGGGGGGCGTCCGTCCCACACTACGCTAGCTGATACGCGGTCTCCACTCCAGGACTCGCCTGCTCCACCGGCCATCAGTCCTTCGACAAACATGACCAGCCCACTGCCACTTCAATTTGCTTACTCTGCAAGCTATGTCGGCAACTCTGGCTCTTTTCCGGATAAATTCTTTCCAATGTGTATGGAACAGCTAATTTAATTTTTAATAGACGACGACAAATTTCAACGCAGGGAGTCCAGAATTGTACTGAATCCATGGTAACGCGTCGATGTCTCTGCCACCTCGTATACAGGGTGCCCCGTAAGTCGACGTCAAGCCGGAATCGGGTAATAGGGCAAGTTATAATAGTTGTCAGAAAAATATAAAAAAAAATCTTTGGAATAAAAAAAAATTTAAAAAAGAATATGGAGCGCTTATTAAATGCGCCAACTTTTAATGTTACTTGCTAAACTCGCGTAGTACATTTTTTTACAGTACAGTCAGTCAAAGTTTTGCAAAGTATTCATTTTGAATATTTTGTTGGACAAAAAGTGACATTTAAATGCCAATAATTTTAAAAATACACGACTTAGATTTTATAAAATATTTTTGTGACAACTATTATGACTTGACCTATTACCCGATTCCGGCTTGACGTCGACTTACGGGACACCCTGTATAATAATTAAAGTTTTACGATTATTACTTACGTATTTGTTTCCGATTATAAACAAAACACGTCTCACTAAAGCTGTAATATTAAAAAAATCTTAAGAGTCCGACTAGTGAACATTTTTCTTCCCCTATTTAAATGGTATTTATTGTATTTTTGTTCGCAGAGGCAAAATAAAATACAACGCCGAACAGATAGGCCCCCGAACTATTTGTGAAGCCATCAACAACCTCGGGTTCGACTCCAGTGTAGTCACACCGCACAACAGAGGGACAACAAACTATTTAGAACACAAGTAAGTCCCTATACTTTATGAATAAAACAGTCTTTACACCGAAATCAACACGTTTAATAGGGTAGTTTCCTGGGTAAAAAAATAATAATTCTAATTAGTCCGTCAGTTAGATTATCGAAAAATAATGGACCCATATTTTTTCTTTTGTCAATCAAACAAAAAATGACAAAGATAAAGCGCGTCAAAATTTGGGAGTGGGGGGTCGTGACGTCACGCCGTGCGACAATTTTTAGCACGGCGTGACGTCACGACCCCCCACTCCCAAATTTTGACGCGCTTTATCTTTGTCATTTTTTGTTTGATTGACAAAAGAAAAAATATGGGTCCATTATTTTTCGATAATCTAACTGACGGACTAATTAGAATTTTTTAGGAAACTAGCCTATTGGGGGTATGTTCTACCCGTCAAATCACATGGAATACGTTCGTCACTCATAGAGTAGGGGGGTCGCGGGCGCACACCGCGTCCAACTTTGAGTGACGTCACGAGGCTGCCTGCCCGGGCGAGCTCATGTTGCTAACAATACATATTACATACAATATTTTCATCTCATGAAGCTACGCGCGCTTTACTTGTGGTAACCAAGTATACAAACTCGCTGTGAATGTGTGCGTGAAGTCGAGTAGCGTCAGCACATAACACACACACACATTTGGACGATATCGAGAGCTCTTGCGCTTCACAGAGTGTTTGTACACTTGCTAACCACAAGTACAGTATTCCCAAATAAATAATGCGCATGCAGATCTTCGCTAATTGTCGTATTCCCGGAAACACCCGAATCATTGAATCGTAAGAGCCCTAAACAATGCACTTACTTACTCACTTAACCACTCTATACGGGGTGAAATTGAAAACATGCGACAAATCGAAATGGGAGATTGTACTCATCATTATGAACAACTTTTACTATGGGACAAAACCTGAAATTGCGAAAAAAAAAATCAGCTGTTCCCTACATTTTATGTTCGCATAACTCGTCAAAATGTAGGGAACAGCAGATTTTTTTTTCGCAATTTCAGGTTTGGTCCCACAGTAAATGTTGTTCATAATGATGAGTACAATCTCCCATTTCGATTTGTCGCATGTTTTCAATTTCAACCTGTATACATATCGTCTTCCGACGCTCGGGGAATACGACCATTGCCGAACAGTGACGAAGATTTCTATGCGCATTATCACTTTGGGAGACCTGTAAAAGGCGTGTGACATCGTGAGAAAAAATACTTTACGACATAGTGTTAGTCATCATCTGCCTACCTTTTTTTGTTGGGGTCGGCTTCCAGTCTAATCTGATGCAGTTAATACCGGTGTTTTAAATGGAGCGACTGCCTATCTGACCTCCACAACCTAGTTACTGGGTAATACGATACCTAAATAAGACTGGTTGTCAGAGTTCCGTGCGTCTTACTACCCGTAACGACTGTCAACGGCTTACAAATTACAGCAGGTACCAACGGCCTATTGTACAGACGCCAGCACATCAAGCTACTACAATCTGTCAATTTTTTTTAATAGATTTTCAACTTTATCGCTAAAGCATAAGGTTCAAAGTTGATTGGGAAAATTTGACAGATTCGGGTAGCTTGATGTGCTGGCGTTCTGTAGTTCCCGAGGTACGGATGGGTCACGATATGAAATGTATGATCACCCATCCACGGTCGACCTCAGCAAGCATTGCTTTATCTTGATCGATCAACCCGTGCGGCTTATAGTTAAGGCTGATTTAGGCAGGGTAAGTAACTGACTCCAAACTCAAGACAATTCAGTGCTGACTCGGTATTTACTAACCCCCTTATTCATAATCCTATTTTATCTCTATTTTAGCTAAAATAGGTTTATAGAACGTTTGTCTTTATCTGTCACGTTGTCATTTCTGTGTGTAAGAAAGTGACAAACCCCATTTTAACTAAAATAGGTTTGATAAGTTTTATGAATAAGGGGGTTAGTGTATAATGAATTTGGAGTCAGTAGTACTGACTCCACTGACTACAAATAGGCTAGTTTCCTAAAAAATTCTAATTAGTCCGTCAGTTAGATTATCAAAAAATATTGGACCCATATTTTTTCTTTTGTCAATTATATAAAAAATGATGAAGATATCGCCCGTTAAGGTTCCGCGTAACGTCACGCCGTGCGACACTTTTTAGCACGGCGTGACGTCACGACCCCCCACTCCCAAATTTTGACGCGCTTTATCTTTGTCATTTTTTGTTTGATTGACAAAAGAAAAAATAAGGGTCCATTATTTTTCGATAATCTAACTGACGGACTAAATCTAATTATTATTTTTTTACCCAGGAAAATACCCTATTCAATTTACACTATGTGAGGTCGAGTTTGGAGTCAGTTACTTACCCTGTCTAAATCAGCCTTCAGCCCCAAAATGTATGTAAAAAAAAACAGTGGCACTCCGGGAGTGCCGACAGAAGTGAAAACAGAATACTTTGCCATCACTCACTGACATATCGGATATACATTAAAACCGAGTACATCCCGAGGAAAGCCGAACACATCCGAAGCGGTGTCGGTTACGGTAACAGTGGCGCGAATTCAATGAATTTTCCCCATCTCAAAAAATGCCCAACGCGCCTAAAGAAGTTTTCACTTCAATAAAATCAAATTAACTTTTTGTCATGATCATAATTTTATTCCCTTGTAAGTATTTACTTTTGTATGTTTACATAGACTTAGTATTAGACTTAGTATTAATGTACCATTGTGCTTTTTCTCAGAATTGTTAATGAATTATTTTTATATCAGTTTTGTTTAAAAAATTAACGCCCCAATTTAATTGAAATGTAAAGTGATGGCCTGAAACACAGGTTTGAATAAACCTAGTTCGGACGGGTCGCTACCTAACACTAATTCCGAACCATCACTACTTGCACCTATAATAAAACATATTTTAGTTTTAGTTTATTTTTGGACACTATAATTGTATGTTTTTACTACTCTTGGCTAAATTTACACCTTTTGTAAATGTTTTTTATTAAATATATTATTAAAAAAAAAAAATTGTCTTGCCCACAGAGAAGAAATAAGAAAATGGCGGAACGCGTTCCTAATCTCCCTGATCTTCGGCGGCCCCTGCATGATAGCCATGGCGTACTTTATGGCCGTGATGTCGCATGGCCACAGCGCTAAGGACATGTGCTGCGTGCTGCCCGGCCTCAGCCTCGACAACCTGCTCATGTTCGTGCTGTCCACGCCCGTGCAGGTCACTAACCGATCACTCACTACATGTGTACAGACGCCAGCACATCAACCTACCACAATCGGTCAAATTTCTTCAATAGATTTTCAACTTTATTACTTAAGCATAAGGTTCAAAGTTGATTGGGAAAATTTGACAGTTTCGGTAGCTTGATGTGCTGGCGTCTGTACATACGCTACGACTGTCCACCCCACCTGCACAGCCCCACAAATCTTTATATGTGTGAGATTGAGATGGTATTTCCAAAAGCAAATATTTGTTTACGTGTTTGGAAATATAATAGCGAACGCAGTACACATTGTACAGTCAGTTACTGCAATTAGCTGACCCATCTTTGCATAAATGGTTGAGATTTTTTAGAATACGAATCGATAGAATTATATAACCTGAAATCGTGAAAAAAAAATCAGCTGTTCCCTACTTTATGTTCGCGTAACTCGTTAAAATGTAGGGAACAGCTGAGCCCTGATTCACAACCATACGACAGGCTATCGTATCGAAAACCTGACATTTCGATAACCTGATTTGACTTCCTCTCAACAGCAAATAGCTGTTGGAAGAATAGCGGGCGTCTATTTGATTTAAACTGACAAAATTTTCGGGTTTTGGACTTGTGAACAGCGTTTAGAAGACTCCTACGATAACAATGATTAATGTTCGATACGATACGGAAGCGTATCGAGTGTTTGTGAATAGCTATGCTGATTTTTTTTTCACGATTTCATGTTTGGTCCCATAGTAAAAGTTGATCATAATAATGAGTACAATGACCTCTTAAGAGGAAAACGGTGATTAAAATTTCATGGTGTATATCAGTCAGTCGGGACTTTGAATTTTATATGATAGTTAATAAAAAACTAACTAATATAATATCTATGGTTTTTATACGATCAAATGAGCATTACGAGTCGTGCACTTCTGGATTTTCCAAATGTTTTCTTATAAATAAATCTAATGATTCTATTTCGTCCACAGTTCATCGGCGGCTGGCATTTCTACAAGCAAGCGTACAAGGCATTACGGCACGGGACATCTAATATGGATGTTTTAATTTCTATGACTACTACAATCAGGTGAGAAAATAGTAAACTAATCCATACTAATATTATAAATTCGAAAGTAACTCTGTCTTTCTGTCTGTATGTTACCTTTTCACGCCTAAACCACTGAACCGATTTAAATGAAATTTGGTATAGAGATAGTTTGAGTCCCAGGAAAGGCACACATATAACTTATAACCGGGATTAACACATAGGATAGTTGTTATCCCGATATTCTCACCGGATCGAAACTTATGCGGGTGAAACCGCGGGGCGCAGCTAGTGTCAAAATATTTTAAAAGAGTAACGGTGGAGTTTCTTGCCCATTCTTCTCCACACGAAAACTACCTTTTGGAAGGGGCGACTAGAATCAATTTCATTGTTGTTTTATTGTAATTTTTGACGTTCAAAAGTGCCTTAAATATGCCTATCTATATATATAAAAATGAAACCCGTTTTCCGTTGTCACGACATAACATGAAAACGGCTGGACCGATTTCGATGAAATTTGGTATTGAGATAGTTTGAGTCCCGGGAAAGGACATAGGATAGTTTTTATCCCGATATTCCCACGGGATCGACATTTACGCGGGTGAAACCGCGGGGCGCAGCTAGTTTGAAATAAATGATTTGACTTTGACTTTGATTTTGAAAATAGATTAGATTTAGAAACTTGCGGGGTAATTGCGTAACAGACTATCAGTAGTGTGTTTATATGTTTGTTACTTCTTCACGCTCAAACGGCTGGACCAATTTTGATGAAATTTTGTATGGAGGTAGCTGATATCCTGGATTAACATATAGGCTACTTTTTATCCCGATATTCCCACGGGATCGACATTTACGCGGGTGAAACCGCGGGGCGCAGCTTAGATCTTCAACAGCATAAAGCGTTACAACCATAACCTAACCCCTTCCTTTGCCAACAGTTACGGGTACTCCCTAGCAGTGGTGATCGCAGCGATGGCGATGCAGCAGGACACGAGCCCCGTGACGTTCTTCGACACGCCGCCCATGTTGCTAGTGTTCGTGTCCCTAGGAAGATGGCTTGAACATATCGCTAAGGTAAGGATCAAAAATTAAAATATTTTTGAAGAGAAAACGACTTTACGCGCGTTGGACATTTTTTGAGATGGGAATAAACCATTGAACTCGCGACACTGTTACCGACACCGCGCTACATTCGGATATGTTCGGCTGTCCTCGGGATGTACTCGGTTTTAATATATTTCCAATATGTCAGTGAGTGATGGCAAAGTATTCTGTTTGTGTTTTGCATATATGTCGATTCTAAAAATACACACGTAATTTTTCAAGTTTTCAGTTTTTTTTTTTGTTTTTTTTTTTCCCATGTTTTAATAATTTATTTCTTTATTCACTCCAAACATACAAATATCCTTACAGGGACCGAATGCGATATTAATACACTTAAAAATTAAATAGTTCCAATGCTTGTACCATAACAATTATCCTGCTATTCGTTGCGAAGACAAATCCAACAAATAGATCATCATGAAAATCGGTCCAGCCGTTCTTGAGTTATAAATGGTGTAACTAACCCGACTTTGTTTTACACAGGGTGTTACGGAAAGGGTATATCAATACAAACGGGTTGAAGAGCTCAAAAGCAGTAACTTTGAAAATGCTTAATATTTTTTTTATTTCGATAGTTTATTAAATTGAAATCATAACAAACGTGTCACCGCACTACGAGGGTCATTATCCATTATCTGTAGTGTGTCTGTGCGCCTAGTACACGCACATCACGCCGCCGCGCGCCAGTGCAGCGCCGTGATGTCGAAATAAAAAAATATTAAGCATTTTCAAAGTTAATGCTTTTGAGCTGAAATTTTGTACAGAGATTCTAGACCAGATACACTCTTCAACCCGTTTGTATTGATATACCCTTTCCGTAACACCCTGTATATATATGTCGCAACCGGTCATTCGTTTGACTATTCGGAACGCCAGCGCCATCTGGCGGCGCTTGACAGAGTCTAGCCTGAGTTCGTGGGGGGTCGACGACAGCGCGACAGAACGATGTGGAGCTCTCTTGGAGATTGGACTTCATACGAACAACATGCGCTCAGAAACTGTCCCGCGTTCCGTATCTGGTTGTATCGTGTACCTATAGTGCGTGATTTGCTAGTGTGATTAAATTGTTCGTGAAATTATAATCTGATTTGAACTGCAAACCGTTTTTCTATTGCGCAATAACCAACACTATACCCATAGTTCGCCCACAGTAGTTAAAATATGGCCGATAATAGCGAGACACACATGCCTTCTCCGTTATACATATAGATATTATTTTGTTTCATTTAATGTCCTTTCGTCATCTAACTGAAATTAAAACAAATTAAAAAATTATCCATATTTCTTTACAGGGCAAAACATCAGAAGCTCTATCAAAACTGCTCTCCCTAAAACCTACAGAAGCAGTACTAGTGACTTTGGACGACAACGGACATCCCATCAGCGAGAAGAGCATACCAGTGGACCTGGTGGAACGAGGAGATGTTCTGAAGGTATGTATTATAACCCCTCCCTTCTCCAGCCTCTCGCCTGGCGTGTATTCCATGAAGGAGGAGGCAGAAATGTATGGCACCTGTGCCGGCTGATGTCGCTACCTGTAATGTTTTTATGTACTTCGAAATAATGGACGGGACTGGTATAAATCTTTTATGTTACACAAGTTCTGAATGATGGCTTCCAGTCTAACCGGATACAGCTGAGTACCAGTATTTTACGTGGAGCGACTGCCTATCTGACCTTCACAACCCAGTTACTGGGTAATACGATACCCCGTTGTCAGAATTTCGGGCTTCTGACGACCCGTAACGACTGTCCAAGATCCACGAATGACATCCGGGTCCAACGGTTTAACGTGCTTTCCGAATCACGGAGGGGTCTCGTTATGTAAAAATGGTCACCCATCCACACAGCAACCGCGGCAAGCGTAGCTTAACCTGATCGATCGACCTGTGCGGGTGTTATACTGAATCTAGCACGATGCCAGGCGGCGCAGGCGCGGCTGGCACGCGGCTGCGGGCGGGAGGGAGTCCTATGTGGCGCCATCTGTAGGGAGTCGAATTCATGTCATGCAAAAAAAAAATGCTGCACCGACCCCAAATAACTTGGGATAATAACCATGCGGCCATATTGTGGTTGCTTTTTTTTTGTTAGCCTGTTTTGTGTCCCACTGCTGGGCAAAAGCCTCCCCTTTATTTTCTAAAGTTCCCTGTCTTGCAAATTCCGCCTTCCAATATCTTATACAGCTATCCTTCTCACCAGGTAGTGCCAGGCGCCAAGGTCCCGGTCGACGGGAAGGTGATCTTCGGACAGAGTACGTGTGACGAGTCGCTCATCACCGGAGAATCTATGCCAGTGCCCAAGACTAAAGGTAAGTTTCGCTATTAGTGTCATGTTTCAACTCATTAAATTGCATTTAATCTACATTTGAAATGAAAGAATGAAAAATGCGAATGCATTTGCAATTTAGTTGCCAAACATGTAAACCGCTCACGCACGGCCTAAACCGCTGGTCCTAGAGACATGACATTTGGAGGGTGTGTTCTTTGTGAAAAGTAGGATTCCACTAAGAAAGGATTTTTCGAAATTATAGTAAATGGGGGGAGGGTGAAATTTCACGTGGACGAAGTCGCGGGCAGAAGCCAGTGTCCAATATAGAAAGACAATAGATCTTGCCTTTTTATCGATAGCCATTTGAAGGGAATAAGCGGAAACTTCACAAAATCTCTTTATGACACACACACGCAGAGAAAAGCTGTTATACTATAGTAGATTGTACAACTAAGGCATAAAAGAAGCTATTTTACCCCGAGACGTTTATATCCACCCGAGCCGCAGGCGAGGGTGGATGGTTAAGTCGAGGGGTAAAATGGCTCGTTTATGCCTGAGTTATACACTCTGCTTTTCACTTCGATTGCGAGAAAATGAAACGGGCATAAAGTATACAGTACATAATTAATCCAAAATGTTGCATCCATAGCTAATTCCCGCCACCACAGATAATACCGCCACGAAACTTTTTAAAAGTTTTTTTTTTTAATTTTCAACATTTGTCATTCGACTTGGGTACTTCATACTGCCAAAAAATGAAAACGTTTTTTTTGCCTTTTTAAATAATAAATGACAACTATTTTACCTGATTTTATTAAATTAAGACGCTGACAAGAGCCAAATAGGCTTGTTTTGAACAATTTTTTAGCCAAAACTATACAGTTTGACACGGCGGAAAAAATATATGTTGATCTTGAACATATTTCTAAGAACCCTGTTGTATTCAAAACACGTTTTTGAAAAGTTTTCTCGATACAAAAAAATTGTAAACTAACCTCTTAAAATGACCTTCCAACAAAAATATCTGTATTACTGATCAACGTACGTTGGTAAAATTTATAACAATAACGTATCATATTTAAATACAAAATTTTGGTTGTTTTTTATTTTTGACTACTCAACTTATTTTTAAGAAATTAATTATTTTATGGTTTGTGAAAAGTTACGAGCGTCGCGTCATCGCGCTTCTCTTTCTTATGTATGCAATCCGACAGTGATCGCTTAGGCGCGCTGCTAGACGGGCGCATGTCGCTTTGCCCCGCTAACCGCTATCCGTTCATTTTATTTTTGTTGATTGACAACTTCAAACATACTTATATGTACATATTTTATTTTTTCCCTAAAACTACAATAAGTTGTAAAAATATTAACACGTAAAGACATTAGTAAATATAGTTCTAAGTTATGAAAATATTTGCTGTGCAAAATGGGAAACAAACAAAAATGTCGGAGGCCAGCAAAAATTTATTATTATTCTATACTAACAAACAAAAACATCTAATGGAAGTAGTAAAGTAATTTTTTTATATTGTAATATTGACAAAACAGGTACACGAACAGAAATGAAATTGTAAATAAAAGTAAAAATAGGCTATTTTGTACAATGCATAGCGTAAATTCATCTATGACAATAATGCTCGGTTGGTCTAGTGGTAAATACGTAATTTCCAAAATAGCAAGATTCGAGTTCGAAACCAAGTTGAATCTTATTCTTATAATTTATGTAATTATATTTTTTTCTTTATCTATTTAGTTTTTGGATTTTTTTATTGTTGTTTATTCATTTATTTTGTATATTTTTAGAATAATTATTAATTTTCTTTACAAAAAAAAAAATGTTTGGCGGACAGTTTAGAAGCAGGCGAAGCTTCGTTTTTCGCATAGATTCTGAATAGCGAGTTTTGAGTTCGAAACCAAGTTGATTCTTATTAGAAATTTTTTTTTTTTTTAATTACTCTTAGAAAATTTTCATTGTTTTTTTTTATTTATTTTGCATATTTTTAGAATAATTATTAATTTTCTTTACTGGAAAGTAATAATTGACTACAAAAAAAAAATTACATAAAAAATAGACGTTTGGCGAACAATTCAGAAGTAGGTGAAGCTTCGGAAATTGTTTTTTACCAATAAGTTTGTAATACGCGCATACTAACTAAATATAGAAAACAATTTTATTACTTAGATCATAGAACGAAAGTCACAAATAAGTCCAGTGATAAACACTATCGAATTTACATAGACCTATGACTATCCTAGAACTGGACTTATAGGAAAATATTCGTAGCTTTGTCCATTGTTTCTTGCCCACTCTATATAAATCATCGTGTGAGATTTGGTATTTTTTTAAAGACGTAATTGGTAAGTTTAGTGCTGAAGAAAGTTCTTGCAAGTTTGAATGTTTTATTTTTTACCCGACTGCGCGACGCAAAGGAGTGGTAATGTGTTTATCAGCCTATGTATGTATGTTCCTTTGAAGCACTATACAGACCAAACGCCTGGGCCGATTTTTATGATTCACACGTCAATCGATTCCTCTTAATCCGGCGAGTGTCACTAAAGACATGACGTTAGTAAAAATTCAATATGGCGACTACTGGACGCCAATTTGTGAAAATGATAAAAATGAAAGTCAACAAACTACGAGGGCGGGATGATAAGTAACTAGCCTCTGCTATTTAAGAAGTTAAAATTAAAAAAATACAATATATATTTTTTTAATTTTAACTTCTTAAATACGAACCTAAACCCCCGTACCTTCTTAGAGATACGAATTTAAAAATGACATATATGTCATTTTTAAATTCGTATCTAAATTAAAAAATGACATATATGTCATTTTTAAATTCGTATCTCTAGCCACCTGTGTTCTAAATTTGAATTTGGTGGCGTGAGAATTTTATTGATTTTTTGTCATTTGAAAATATATTTCGTCAACTGTTCTCAAAATGGATAAAATTGAACAAAGAGCGGTGATAAAGTTTCTTCATATGAAGGGCATGAAGGGGAAAGATATCTTTGACAAGTTAAAGAATGTTTTGGGTGAATGTGCTCCTTCTTATGCCACAGTAAAAAACTGGGTGGCTGAGTTTAAACGCGGTCGTACATGAGTGTCCAAGATGAAGCCTGCCCCGGACGTCCAAAAAGCGTCATGACTCCGGAAATGGTCGTGAAAGTACATGATATGGTTTTAGCAGATCGACGATTGAAGGTATCTGAAATAGCTGACACTACAGGTATCTCAAAAGAACGGGTATATCATATCCTAAGTGAGGAATTAAATATGAAAAAGTAATAAACGTAAGAAATGCTTGTTCGCAGTATGGTCTGGCTGGAGAAGAAGTTAAATTAAAGATAAAATTAATAGAAAAAGATGACCTATTTTGGGAACCGAAAATGAAACAAAAATTAAAATCATTTTACTTAAAACACCTACTCCCTGAAATAGTAGACCCGAGATTCACACGGAACCGGCTTATAAGAGACAACATTAAAGTGCATGAAATAGTCCTTCAGGCACCAATAGATCAACCCACATGTTCCAGATACCTCAGTAAAAAAAACCAATGTACATCCAGTCTAAAAAGTATCGGGAATAATAGTAGTGGGTCTGTTTATAATGTATCTAAGTTACAATAGCCTAATGTCAACTTGCTCATCGCCTTATGCAAAATATTACTTTTCCCGATGCAGGGACGTTAATTTTTGAGGAGTTCTCCTGGTATTCCACCATCAGTTCCATTTCACCATTTGCATTGTGACGAGCATAAATTGCTTAGCAACCATATTAAAGTAATCGAATCGCAACCCGTGAAATACTTTTTATTGAGTAGTTCCAATATCCATCTGTCTTCATCATATTAGTTCCATTTCACCAAATGGTGCTTCCCGAGAGCAAATGCACGAGTTACTATAAAAAATACCCATGTCGCTATAGTGGTGCCTATAATATTTGAAGAGTTCCTTCGATTTCTGCAGGACCCCATCATCAGATCCTGACCTGATGACAATGGGACCACCTGGAAAGTATACCCTTTCAAACAAAAAAATAATTTTTGAAATCGGTCCAGCCGTCTTGGAGTAATCGGGGAACATGATACATTTAAAAAAAAAACCGACGAACTGAGAACCTCGACCTTTTTTTGAAGTCGGTTAAAAAAGCAAATAAAGAATTATACCTAATTATTACAATAATGATTTGTTAATATAGTTTGAGATTTTATTTTCCATACATTTATATTGTTTTTCAATTCAGTATAAATAAAGTGTCTTAAAATAATTAAAAATAAAAACAAAAATATACATTGGTTTTTTATAATCGCCTTGTCTTATTTGTTTCTAGCTCTTCACACAGAACAATAAATATACAAGAGCGCCATCTATTGGTTCATTGTTAATTATTATTGACCGCGTCACACTGTTCCTTACTTGGTAGTTCGCTGTATCACCGCCCTTTAAGAATGGCGCCAGGATATCGGAGAAATTGTGGGCGTGGCTAAAAATACCGAAACATCGGAGCTCAATAGCGGCTTTCAGCGTCTTAACGATAGAAAACACGGAAGTGGTATAAATTAAAGAAAATTAAATAAATCACGACTTTAATCTGCGAAGTTTTATTGTGCGTGTGGCTGTTAGGCCTGATTACTTTATTCTTAGAGAAAAATTTTACTTTATGCACTAGAACATAAAAAGCGATTTTATGTCGCCTAAGCACAACATAAAGACGGACTTTTAGAGCATGAGAAGTGAAAAACATTTTTACCTACTACACAAACCCAGTTGTAAGCAAAAAGTAACCTACTTCTTAAAAACTCTTTCCTATGAGGACACAGAGAACTTGCTCCACTCGATTAAATAATACTTGTATTCAAATAATTACTTACACATTCACCACTATTCACCACACACCCTTCGACTGCTTTTGTTGTGTTAAGAATTTTTTTTTTTTTTTTATTGTTTAGTGGAATAACATGTTACCTGCCTGTTTAATTGTATGATGCCACTATGTGGGGGTTACCTACTTCAGGCACTAGCCGGTCTATTTTGTAAAAATTCACCGTAAAAATTTAGGTGAAGTTATAGAGGTATGAGGAACAGTGTGTAAAGTTCACTCATACTCTATAGAAAATGGAGTATCCTCCGACCAGACGTTGTGTCTGGCGGGCAACTGCCCAATGATTCATGTCGGACTGTTATATCTATGCTAGTTGCGCGGTAAACTCTGCTTGCGAGATGCAGGATTTGCTTGACGTCAGTATGACGCGTTGTTCGCATGTGGCGTTGTAGATACCGCTACAAAGTGAACGTGAAGTGAGATGTCATTCCACGAGATTGACACTCTTGATAGCTAACTTCACCTAGGTTTTCACGGTGACGTTTATACAGAATATCTAGGCAGCTCTCACAATGTGAATTTATATAGGTTCAAAACTGTAAAGTGCTACAAAAACATTGTGAGAGAAATTAAAATAAACTTACTATTGTTATTTTTGTCCCCAGACTCCGTAGTTATCGGTGGCAGTATAAACCAGCACGGAGCCCTAGTCGTATCAGCGACGCACACGGGAGAAGCGAGCACTTTAGCTCAGATAGTGCGGCTGGTGGAAGACGCTCAAGCTAGCAAGGCGCCTGTGCAGCGATTGGCTGATACTATTGCTGGGTAAGTTACACGTACACACATATACTGCATTCGCGATTCATTTGCCAAAAATGTAAACAAATATGAATTTATGGAAAAATAAACTTTAAATCCTACACAATAAAGTTCAGTTTACGCTACAACTTCAAACATTTTTGTAAAATTTCAATAGTGCTAGTCACTCTAAAATCAACTTAATTACCATTAAAATAAAGTTGATATTGGTTTAACTTGAAATAATATTAATTTGAAGCATAAGTTTGAATAGACTTTACATAAGGTAGGCAAAAACTATAGAACGCCACCTGCTAGGATATTTCATGGGTAAGTTAATATAACATTATGAATTTATTTACACTAAGATTACCGAAGCGCAAACTTTTTCTGGTTTAACTGTACTTATTTCATCATCTGCCTGCTTTTTCCCAACTACATTGGGGTCGGTCGCCGGTCTAACCGGATGCAGTTGAATACTAGTATTTTACATGGAGCGACTGCCTATCTGACCTCCATGACCCAGTTACTGGGTAACACGATACGCTTTGATAAGTCTGGTTGTCAGACATTCGGGCTTTCTGAAATCCCGTAACAACTGTCACAGATCTTCGAATGACACTATGTTGGTAGAAGGCAGGCACATTCATTATCATCATCATCATTTCAGTCGAAAGACGTCCACTGCTGGACATAGGCCTCCCCCAAGCACCTCCACTTCGACCGGTTTTGTGCTTCTCGCATACAACGAGTTCCTGCGGCCTTCACAAGGTCGTCGGTCCACCTTGTGGCAGGCACATTGATCTTCATTAAATATCGATAAGCATCACGTCTATAAAGTTTCCCCAGCTAATTTAATCTTGTATAATAATTATTTATGCAACTGTTTTAATACCTAATTATGTACAGTTGCATACAAGACTTTATCTACACTCATGATATGAATCCTCTATACAAGATTCTGAAACAGTTTTTTTGCAATACTAATATGGAACAAAAATGGCGGCCGGCGGGATACGACGTGAATTCGAATAACCTATAAGTTCTTTATTTAAATTACTGCCCTGTGGTAGTGAAACGCGCGTGCATGACAATGTTCTTTTTTTGAAAACGAGTTGCATAATGAAATTTAGTACAACATAATAACATTCGTTTGGATGATATTATGGTTATTATGGTACACTGGTTGTTTTAATGTTGGCAATAAGATAACGGTTTCAGAAACTTTTATAGAGGATTTATAGCATGGGTGTAGATAAAAGCAATGATGAAATCTAACCTCAAGCTATTATGTCGTTGTTACAGCTACTTCGTACCTCTTGTAGTGTTCCTGTCTGTGCTGACCCTCGTCTGCTGGATCATTAGCGGAGCCCTGAATATCGACAGGATCAAACTTATTACACCGGTAAGTAAATATTCGCTGTTAAGGGGGAAGCGAGAGAAGTGGTGGCCTAGGTAGGTCGTGGATTCGAACCCAGGCGAGCGCTTTACTTTGGGTAATAATTTCATCACCACTGCTCTCAAAACGGTGAATGAAAACATCGTGAGGAAACCGGCATGTCCTAGAACCAAAAATTCGAAGACATGTGACATCTACCAATCCGCACTGGGTCCGCGTGGTGGGTTACTGGTCACTCCCTCTCTCAGAGAGGATGCCTGTGTCCCAGCAGTGGGAACATTATAGGCTGATTATGGAGCAACTGTTTCCTAGAACAGCGTTGGCCGTTACATAACGGTCGCAGTGACGGCTGATGAAAATGATGGTAGCGGGTTTGAATTTATGGTGTCAAAAAACGCTCTCTAATCTGCGTTCGCGATTTATTTGCCAAAAATGTAAACAAATATGAATTAATTGAAAAATAACTTTAATTCCTACACAATAAAGTTCAGTTTACGCTACAATTACAAACATTTTTATAACTTTTGCAATATTGCTGGTCACTCTGAAATCAACTTAAACGTCATTGAAATAAAGTTGCAGATGGTATCATCAAATCTGTAGCGGTATCTACAAATGCCACATGCGAACAACGCGTCATACTGACGTCCCGCAAAATCCTGCATCTCGCAAGCAGAGTTTACCGCGCAACTAGCATAGATACAACAACCCGACATGAATCATCGGGCAGTTGGCCCGCCAGACACAATACCCGTCTGGTCGGAGGATCCTCCCTATTCTATGGAGTATGAGTGAACTTTACAGCCTGTTCCTCATCACACTAATATTATAAAGGCAAAAGTTTGTGAGTGTGTGTGTGTGTGTGTTTATATGTTTGTTACTTCTTCACGCTCAAACGGCTGGACTAATTTTGATAAAATTTTGTATGGAGGTAGCTGACACCCTGGATTAATATATAGGCTACTTTTTTATTCCGATATTCCCACGGGATCGACATTTACGCGGGTGAAACCGCGGGGCGCAGCTAGTACCTCTATAAATCCATGTTAAAAAAGTCACCGTATGCAATTTCGCTTGCAGGAAATGTACCTGAACGCAGGCTACGCGGACTGGGAGCTGATCATCCAGACGGCGTTCCACTTCGCGCTGTCGGTGCTGGCCATCGCGTGCCCGTGCGCGCTGGGGCTGGCCACGCCCACCGCCGTCATGGTCGCCACCGGCGTCGGCGCCAAGATGGGGCTGCTCATCAAGGGGGCCGAGCCGCTGGAGAACGCGCACAAGGTATATACTGTAGGAACTAACTACAGCGGAGAGCTATTTTATTTAAATGAAACTCCTATCGGATTTCATAAGATAATTATTTTAGGAGTTTTCCGTATTAAATCCATAAAGAGAGTTCAGAGTTCATTTATTTGTCAGAAACATAAAATTAGCCCATCTTATTTCTTACACGTCAAACCTACAACTCATCGAATGACACACGCTTAAACGTTCGAATGGAACATGCCTTCAAATAATTATGACCGGCCTGTATTTCAAAAGACAGAGAACCTCTAGTACACACTTTATAGACGTTGCAAAAACACTTAGAAACTGTATTGGCGCTTCATAGACATTGTGCAGACACTATAGGATACTGTATAGAAAATATATACATTGCATAGAGACTATAGATACCGCGGAGGCTTTAGACACCACATAGATACTGTATACATGATGGTCATGGCATAGACACTGTGCAGACGCTCACAGGGTGCGTTCCACTTCACCCTCTAACCATAGCGTATCCATGTGCGTTAGGTCTGGAGTCGAAACAGGAGGGCGCTAAGGTGGGCCTGCTTATTAATGGCGCAAATCGGCAAACGTACCCCCCCCCAGCCCACCCCCCCTCACGACGAGCGATGACCTTCGCAGGGTGACTGATAGCAGCTGGATGAGCGTTGCCCAGCATCGAGCTGAGTGGCGTGCAATTAGAGAGCCCTATGTCTGTGGACTGCTATAGGCTGATGATGATCATTACAATATTTTTCCACGACAATGATTGTTTTTACAGGATCACGTTGAGTCTCCCTCTCTGTGTAATCGGTCCCTCATGTCTAAGGATCGTGGTCAGCTTCGGAGTTGCATCTGGAGCGGATAATCTGCCTTCACCGGTTTCTGTCCAGCGCATCACTTACCACCGTGTAGAATTTAGAGGACGATGATTCCTTCACCTGATCGGTCCATCGTGTTGGTGAACGACCGCGCGATCGTTTGCTTTCGGTGTTCCCAACCACAATCAGTTTTTCCAAACTTTCATCGCCTCTGCGTACTATGTGGCTGAAATAGGACGTTGAGTATATGATCCTAATTCAATCTTATCACCTTGCCCACAGGTCAAAACAGTAATCTTCGACAAGACCGGCACAATAACCCGTGGCAGCGCGACCGTAGCCAAGCTGTCGCTGCTGACCGGCTCGGCGAGCACGCTGGGCTCGGTGCTCGCGTGCTTGCTCACCGCGGAACTCAACTCGGAGCATCCGGTGGCTTCAGGTGAGCATAAAAATAATGCTTTTATTTTCCGAAGGAGGCTGAACTGTATATTACATCTAAATTTCGACGATTTAGAATCCGGGCACGAATCTAGAATCCGGGTTGTCACTGAAAATTATACGAAAAGTCCAATAACATTTTTTCTGCTATAGTGTTCAACCCTACGAACCTAAACACTGACCTCAACCAGTTCTAATGAAAAAAAATATATATATATATATAAATGTTATTTTTATTTAATTTAACAAAATAAATTGATTATTTCAAATATCTATGAAACAAGATGTAAGCAGGTTAAAAAAGATCGATGTCACGTGATCAACTTTGAACGTTAATATCTCGGAAACGTGAAACTTTACGGTGTTTGGTCTTAATATGTTTTCTGTTTGGATTGATGTCAGCTATCGATTTATAAAGGTTTCATACGTGGCCGCCATTTTGAAAAAAGTCAAAATGGCGGACAGGTCACGGACTTTCAAAGCCCTTTAAAATATTTATAGCTATCGAGCTGCAAAAACACATTGCCACACAGCTATGAGTGACAGAGATGACGCTATAAAGCCGAACGTTTTCTGAAACTCCATGCCATATTAGCGGTCGAATGTAATCTATTTTAATGCTTTCAATCAGAGTTATACTGTAACTCCTCCCACAGCCATAGTCCGCTGGTGCAGCGCGGCACTGGGAGGCCACAGCGGCCTCACGTGCGTCAGCTTCGTGGCCGCGCCGGGCTGCGGCCTGCGCGCGCGTCTCAAGAGCATCGCCGACCGGGACCCCGTCAACCTCGTCAACTTCAACAACCAGGCCAGGTGAGGCTAACTACCTTCGCTAAGTACGCACTTGCACGAGGAGTTGTGGGCACCAGCCTGTTATACAATACAGGGGAAACAACCGTCTAGTCATATTGCATTTTAGTTAAACGCTGCATAGACACTTTAGACGCAACATGGACACTTTAGACGCTGGATAGACACTTATGACGCAACATAGACACGATAGACACGTATGACGCAGCATAGACACTTTGTACGCTGGATAGACACATATGAAAATACTATTTTTGCATTATATAAATTCAATCTCCTTGTATTGTATAATTGCATAGCACATGTGTGAGTACTATGTACATTCTATAAAGCTACCATTTACTGGGTACGTCTTTCATTGACTTGAATGTGCTCTGGCGGCTGAGAGTATGTCATGCTCACTCAAATGTCTCGCTGATGGTGGCGCATGTGTTGGATCATTTAGCTCCCTTCAAAATGGTTGAGCTGAATGGTGCTGATGCATGCGTCATGTTCGTGAACGGGCGCCGTCAGTAGGGACTGGTCATCTCTTTGCTGCCACGGCTTATTTTAATTTAATATTTGAATTGTTTTTTTCTCATCTTCTCATTATGGACGCTTTTAACGTTCTGCATCGTTCTCACATGTATAATTTTTAACATGAATGATGTAACCAAGACTTTGTAACCATATTATTTTGATTTAAAAGAGTGTCCATGGAGTTTCTTGCCCGTTCTTCTCCATAGGTACCTACTCTTTGGAATGGGCAACTAGCTTCATCTTTCTGACTGACCGACCCCTTGACAATTCAAAAGTGCCTGTAATTGGTTTAATTGAAATAAATGCTTTGAGTTTGAGTTTGAGTTTGACGCAGCATAGACACTAGACGCCGGATAGACACATATGACGCAGTATAGACACTTTAGGCGCTGGATAGACACATATGACGCAACATAGACACTTTAGGCGCTGCGTAGACACTGTGTGTGTGGAAACTGTTAGTCACTGGGCGGCCACCGCGTAGTTTCTAGAAGACCACTGCATAGTCGCTAACGGCATTTGCTATTCATATTGTTTGACACCTTCAGATTTAGCACACAAATTAATGGCGACTTTGAATTTATAACAACAATAATGTAATCAGGATTTTACAAATAACTTGAAGTAAAAGAGTCTCCATAGAGATCTACGTTTCGGAATGGGCAACCAGCTTCAACTATCTGACTAACTGACCGACTCCTTGACAATTCAGAAGTGCCTGTTATTACATAGTTTAATCCATACTAATATTATAAATGCGAAAGTGTGTCTGTCTGTCCGTTACCTCTTCACGCTTAAACCACTGAACCGATTTAGATGAAATTTGGTATAGATATAGTTTGAGTCCCGGGAAAGGACATAGGATAGTTTTTATCCCGATATTCCCACGGGATCGACATTTACGCGGGTGAAACCGCGGGGCGCTGCTAGTGTGAAATAAATGCTTTGACTTTGCACTTTTAGGATTACTTTGATGAATCGCCTTTCCCCTCTCCCCCCTGATACAATTATGATTTTTTACCTCTAGCGGCAAACTATCGGATATCTATAAATATAAGAAAACAACAAACTATCTCAAACACTGTATATTTATAAAAATAAATCAGCTCATCATAACCAAACTCGGTAGCCGTTACGGGTCTACCGCAATAAAAGGTGGAACCTTAAGAACTAATTTACCTTGTTACTTATAAATTAGGTAGGTGACTAGTTAAATTCTATTATTGCCAGCCAGCTAAAATTTCAGCAGAAAGAGCTATGGTCGTGTGGAGTTGGGGATAAACCCAGTACTGTTCCGTTTAAAAGTTTAATGATCCCTAAATGACTGTGCTATAATATTTTGGAAATAAATGATCTTATCTTATAATTTTCTTTCACAGATCAGGCAGTACTTTCTTGGTAGAAGGTGTGCCAGTGGAGGTCGTGTCTCCGGGCGGTGACGCGGCCCTAAGTTCGGCACAAGCAGCCGCACGACTACACACGTTGATACGGACAGACCAACCGGGGGCTGGCGAAGTGAGTGTCTTATTACCGGCCATTGCTTAATTTAGGGTACAATTAGGCGATACCACACCTCGGACACTCCATACAACGCTCACAAAATAATTACCTATTACTACTAAAAAAAAATTACCTGTTTCATACATTTTGGTCGAGTGGGTATTGAACTTTTGTATTGAACAGCTGATTTATTTTTTTCGTGATCAGAGTTGGTCCCATAGTGAAAGTTGTTCATATTCATGGGTAGAATACCCTGTAAAAATTTGGAACCGTTAAAAAATATCATCCGGTGTATTCAGTGATATCTGGTGCAAGCAGGTCTTAAACCGTTTCCTTTCGGCAATTTCGCAATGTTTATGACGTGTTTCTCAAAAAAAAATCCTATTTTCCACAGGACGTAGAACAAGTGGTCCTCATAGGAAACCGGGAGTGGATGACCAGGAATGGAGTCACAGTCCCCCGCAGAGTGCAGGAAGCCATGCAGCAGGATGAGGAGCTGGGCAGAACTGCTGTGCTAGCCGCTATTAATGGTAAGCCATTGATACTTATGATGTCTTCATCTTTCTCTTTCCCTTACTTTTTTGGAGTCAGCGCAACATGTCTACTTCTTCCATCCATACTAATATTATAAATGCGAAAGTGTGTCTGTCTGTCTGTTACCTCTTCACGCTTAAACCGCTGAACCGATGTAGATGAAATTTGGTATAGAGATAGTTTGAGTCCCGGGAAAGGACATAAGATACTTTTTATCCCGATATTCCCTCGGGATCAAGACTTTGCAGGTGAAACCGCGAGGCGCTGTTAGTACAATCACGAACAAAAATCAGCTGTTTAATACAAAAGTTCAATACCTACTTGACCAAAACCTTGCGCCGGCTGTCGCTGAAAACCAGCGCTGGGGCTCTGTCCTGCATAGGGTCGCAGCATAATGCTGAGCGATAGCCGTTTTGCGTGGATGTGACGCATGTTTCCCTTCACCTTTTTATTTTATTTTTTGTGTTTATGTTTATTTTTTGCGTCATTTTCACCGCAAATAAACGTATTTTCTTTCTTTCTTTTCTTTTTCAAAATGTATGAAACAGCAGATTTTTTGTTTCGTGATTTCATAGTTGGTCCCATAGTGAAAGTTGTTCAGTTCAATGGTCTAAAGCACCTCTTTAAGTTTGTCGGGTTAATTTCTTAACACTTTGTATATTAGTCGTGCTCAACACCGTAAATAACGCAGTGAATATTGTTGAACTGTCAACATGAACGCCATTGCTACTGAAGTACTGATAGTGTATTACGCAATTACCCCACTATACAAAAAAAAACATTGGCACTCCGGGAGTGCCGACAGAAGTGAAAACAAAACACAACTTTGCCGTCACTCACTGACATATCGGAAATACATTAAAACCGAGTACCTCCCGAGGACAACCGAACACATCCGAAGCGGTGTCGGTTACGGTAACAGTGGCGCGAGTTCAATAGTTATTTTCCCATCTCAAAAAATGCCTAACGCGCCTAAAGAAGTGTTGACTTCGTGGTATAGTAATTTTATTTATGTGCATCGTCCTCACATCACACTAATATTATAAAGGCGAAAGTTTGTGAGTGTGTGTTTATATGTTTGTTACTTCTTCACGCCTAAACCACTGAACCGAATTAGATGAAATTTGGTATAGAGATAGTTTGAGTCCCGGAAAAGGACATAGGATAGTTTTTATCCCGATATTCACACGGGATCGACATTTACGCGGGTGAAACCGCGGGGCGCAGCTAGTATTATTATATAATTAATGTACCCATGCAAAATATTGTAAAACATTTTAAAAGAGTAACGGTGGAGTTTCTTGCCCATTCTTCTGCACACGAAAACTACCTTTTGGAAGGGGCGACTAGAATCAATTCTATTTTAAGGTAATTTTTGACGTTCAAAAGTGCCTCTTATGTGCCTATTTGAAATAAATGCTTTGACTTTGACTTCAAAAATTATCACAGTGATGGGAAGAACAAGTGATTCTCGGCTTCTTCAAGCGTCTTCTTACACCCGTTATTTTTTGCCCACAGACCAACTAGTCTGCACAATAGGAGTTGCAGATGAGGTTAAACCGGAGGCCCATTTAGCAGTGTACTGCTTGAAGAAGATGGGCTTGCAAGTGTGTCTTCTGACTGGAGATAACAGGAAGACTGCTGTGGCCATAGCGAGACAAGTATGTAATGTCCAGTGGTCGCAATAGGCTGACTATATTTACCTAAACTTCGGAGAACAGAGACTGATAGTGGAGACTTTCCTACGACGACATTTTTTTTTCCCGGATTTCGTGAAAAATCTTAAATATGTAGAAAATAAGCTTTATTTAAGATGGGTAAAAGCTATTTTTAACTAAACTTGCAATTACCAAATTTTCGGGATTTTCACGTAAAATCCCGAAATAAATAGTCTAACTTTAATTCATGTATTCGAATTATATTTAGGATCCTTAAACTAACCGTTGTATCATACATTACAAATAATTGCAATACATGTAATTTGTGTAATTTAATCTCCGTAATTTGAATTTGAATTGGCCATTAGTTGGGATAGGCTGAGGTGAATACAGTTAAACCGAAACAGGTATGCGCTTCGATAATCTTCGTGTTTGTTTACGAATTAGCACAAATGTCGCGCCACAGAGTAACCCCTTCACAGGGGCAGAGTTTTTAAGTTTTGACGTTCGTCATTCTTGTTGATGGGAAATCTCATCGTATACACGACTGGTAAAAGATAATTTTTCTTTTTTTCTTTTCCAGGTTGGCATCAACAAAGTATACGCTGAAGTCCTCCCCTCCCACAAGGTAGCAAAGATCCAGAAGTTACAAGAAGAAGGGCAGAAGGTGGCCATGGTAGGCGACGGAGTGAACGACTCGCCGGCGCTGGCGCAGGCTGATGTGGGCATCGCCATCGCCTCCGGGACCGACGTGGCCGTGGAGGCCGCGGACCTGGTGCTCATGCGGGTACGTAGTAGTAGAGTGAACCACTCGCTGCGCACGCGCAGGCTACGTGGGCATCGCCATCGCCTCCGGGACCGACGTGGCCGTGGAGGCCGCGGACCTGGTGCTCATGCGGGTACGTAGTAGTAGAGTGAACCACTCGCTGCGCACGCGCAGGCTACGTGGGCATCGCCATCGCCTGCTAACGTGCTTTCCATGGAAGAGTTTCGGTATAAAATCGATAATTGCCCATCTATGGACCGACCGCGGCTAGCGTAGCCTGTGTGGCTGTTACCAGGCCACAATTCCATTCTAACACTCATTTTTCTGTTACAGAATGATCTCCTAGACGTAGTAGCCTGCTTGGAACTCTCCCGCACGACAGTACGTCGCGTCCGCCTCAACTTTCTGTTTGCTAGTGTATACAACTTGCTGGGCATACCGCTAGCGAGCGGGGCCTTCGCGATGTTTGGACTACAGTTACAGGTAAGAATAAAACACCCGCATAGCAACATACACATCAACAAGACTTACATTGTGATAACACATCACACCCACCCCTAACAGCACGCACGCACACCCACAATCACACACACAATGTTTGATTCGGTTATCGTTAGTAGTCGGTAAGAGCGTTCGCTACGCTCGCGCGTGCGCACGCGCGGGTGTAGCGAACGCCTTAAGGCATACCGCATCCTTCGATATGTTTCTTTGGACTACAGTTATAGGTGAGCTCATAACAAAACATTTGATTTCTGAATGTCAAAAAAAAACAACAACAACTCACCCCCGTGACAGATCACAATACTCAATTATAACACCTTTTGAACAGACTTGCAAACACAAATCGCAGTTTGACTGACCCTTTTTTTATTTTTTGGGGGAAGCCTTCAAAAAGCACCCGACCTCCATGGAGGAAGGTCGAGGAGTGTGGGATTTTACCTTCCTAAAGCCACCCCGGTGACCACCATCAGCACATGGGGTGGTCCCGGTTCCTCTTAAAAGCCAATTCCGGAACCCCCCGTACCACGCCCGTGAGGCACCTCCCTGGGAGACTGTAAAGGGGCCTTTCCTGAGCCTCGCCTGATTGACAAAAATTGATTGGGAAAATTTGAAAGTTCCGGGTAGCTTGATGTACTGTCGTCTGTACATCTACACTTCGCCCGTCACGTTATAAGTTCCACGTAATAAGGACGAGAATGCAATAATCACATCACACTAATATTATAAAGGCGAAAGTTTGTGAGTGTGTTTATATGTTTGTTACTTCTTCACCCTCAAACGGCCGCACCAATTTTGATAATATTTTGCATGGAAGTAGCTGACACCCTATGTTTGTTACTTCTTCACGCTCAAACGGCTAGACCAATTTTGATAAAATTTTGCATGGAGGTAGCTGACACCCTGGATTAACATATAGGCTATTTTTTATCCCGATATTCCCACAGGATCGATATTGACGCGGGTGAAACCGCGGGTTGCAGCTAGTAATATATAAAAACTGTTGTATGTTTGTCCCTCAGCCATGGATGGCGTCGGCAGCGATGGCGATGAGTTCAGTGTCAGTCGTGTGCTCCAGTTTGTTGCTCAAAACGTACGTATTTTCTTTAATATCACTAGTTATCTTACATGTATGTTAATTTCATAACTAAAGGTTGATTTTTCAATCGACAGATAATTTGTATTCGTCGAATAAAATTGATGTCTGACAAATTTTTTATAGAAGAACTGTCAAAAATTCAAAATTATTTCTCGAATAAAATTATCTGGCGTTGGAAAAATCAGGCCTTAACTAAAATTATTATTCGACATCGTTCTCACAGTCCGGCGTTTCTAAATTTGCCAAAGATGTAAACAACAATGGCCGCTCGAAATTGAATAAAATCGATATACAAGAACATTTATTTTAAGTATAGTTAGCGCCACGAAAGATGAGACTTGACCCCGCCTCCCGCGCTCTTCCCGCCGCCCCTATAACGTCCGGTCCCGTCCCGCGCTCAGACCTCACACCGCTAAAGAGGGCTAAAATCGTGTACTGCGGAAGTCAAACCACGTGGTGTGTCAAGTCTCATTTTTCGTCTAATTAGCTCGGAGATTTAGACGAAAACAAACATTACTTAAAATAAATGTTCTTGTATAACGACTTTATTCAATTTCGAGCGGCCATTGTTGTTTACATCTTTGGCAAATTTAGAAACGCCGGACCTTAGTTTCAACATGAATGATAAAACCAATATTTGGATTTAAAAGAGTGTCGATGAAGTTTCATGCCCGTTCTTCGACATAGGAACCTACTACGCTCTGATATGGGCAAATAGCTTCATCTTTCTGACTGACCGACTCCTTAACAATTCAAAAGTGCCTGTAATTGCACGACCTGGGATTCGACACACAGCACACCAGTAGCGCTTGCGACCACTAGACCAACGAAGCAGTCTCAGTATTTTCCATGTGTTTTAGAAATTAGTTTTTATTTTATACTTTCTTGACAAAAAATAATTTCTTGTTTTTACAGTTTCAAAAAGCCAACACTTGAAAAACTCCGCACAGCCGAATATCTACAATCTATTCACCTAGAGGAGCTAGACTCAGTTTCAGTTCACCGCGGTCTCGACGAAAGAATAGACCCCAGTGAACGAGGGGCGTCACCTTTAGCCAAGTTAGTATACATATAAATACTCATTATAGCACTGTGTGCGCGTGACATAAGTGCGGGCTTAGGTCACACGAGCTATAATAATTATTTATGCAACTGTTGTATAATAAGGGGTATTAAAATACGAATGTGGGTTTTTATTGATAATAGTTTCACGTGAGTGTTTTAATACCTAATTATGTACAGTTGCATACAAGACTTTATCTATCTACACCCATGATATGAATCCTCTATAAAAGGTTCTGAAACAGCTTTTTGCAATAGCAATATCGAACAAAAATGGCGGCCGGCGGGATGCGGCGTGAATTCGAATAACCTATAAGTTCTTTATTTAAATTACTGCGCTGTGGTACAGTAACCGGCATGAGTCGTGAGCACAAACTGACACCTGCGCAGTAGTGAATTTTTCGGTCTCTTTGGCGGAATGAAGAAGGCAGGGGGCGCCGAGGTTGCACGCGATTGGTTCGTCAGTCGATGCTCGTCGTCTATTGGTCCCTCGCGTGTCATTCGGCTACTATACACTTTCGTGCAATTTTAGTGACTAACTTTTGAGATTTTGAAATAGTTTATTTTTGTTATTTCGTATCTGTTATGTGTTTTTGTTTTAATATACTTAGTTTATTTTTGTTATCTCGTTTTAAAAAAATTGTTGTTTTTAATTTTTTGGTTTTAAAATCGTAGTCACACGAACTCTTAAAATATGCCGAGGAGAAAAAAAAGCAAAAGCGGTACTAAATAAATTTGGCCGAAAGTGTACATGCGCGAGCTTGCCCCCACTACTGCCCATCTGTGCTCACGACTCGTGCCGGTCATTATAGTGAAACGCGCGTGCATGACAATGTTCTTTTTTTGAAAACGATTTGCATAATGAAATTTCATTATAACACTCGTTTGGATGATATTATAGATACTATGACACTGGTTGTTTTAATTTTGGCAATAAGCTAACTGTTTCAGAAACTTTTATAGAGGATTTATAGCATGGGTGTAGATAAAATAGTATACGATACGTGTGTGTACGTGTATACTCTATTATTAATGCACGCCGTGCAATAATGGACTACTTTAGTCACACGTATGCACAGACGCCAGCACATCAAGCTACACGAAAATGTCAAATTTTCCCAATCAACCTTGAACCTTATACTTTAGCGATAAAGTTGAAAATCTATTAAAGAAATTTGACAGATTGTAGTAGCTTGATGTGCTGGCGTCTGTACTATAATTTTTCCCAGACAGAAATTACAGAACGCCATGTGCTACAATCGATATATTTCAACGGTCACTTAAATACATAAGTGGGAAAGAGCACAATATGCGCTGTCCCACTCTAACATTCTTAAAATAGGTAGCAAAGAATTGTTAACCTTACCATGCACTCGTAAGGCACCTGTCCCACCACCAGCGAGGAAGCGACAAGCTGTCTACTATTTTCTCGCTCGAAAAACGTATAAAAGATGGCAGGTCCCGTGTCAGTAAAACAGATACCTATATTTATTATATTAATAGTTGATCGCCGACAGGTCGATCAATCAGGTCCGTGGATGGGTGACCATCTTTACACACCAAGACCACTCCGTGCCTCGGAAAGCACGTTAAGCCGTTGGTCCCGGCTGCCATTCGTGGATCTTTAACAGTCGTTACGGGTCGTCAGAAGCCCGAAATTCTGACAACCAGTCTTACCAAGGGGTATCGTATTACCCAGTAACTGGGTTGTGGAGGTCAGAGAGGCAGTCGCTCCATGTAAAATACTGGTATTCAGCTGCATCTGGTTAGACTGGAAGCAGACCCCAACATAGTTGGGAAAAGGCTAGGCAGATGATCATGAGTTGATCGCCGACTGTTCACACGCCGGCGAGGACTCTGTCAAACAAACAATTCGTTTTTAGTTACTAGCTTTACTCGCTTGTCGCTAATCGCCGACGGTCGGACAGGTGCTATACAGGGTCAATCTAAATCAGCTAGCAAAACTCCGTATTTACTTGACATATCATTTTTTTTGTGTTATCATCACAAAAAAAAAACCGAGTGTGCTTATGACCACGCGACTGAAGTGAAACTTCAAACGTATTTGGCTATGAGAGGAAGAGAGAAAAAAAATGTGCGCGCGCACTGCTTTCTCTTGCTTATATCCTCCACTCAACTCCCGTTCGCCTCGCCCGATCACACTTTTCGTAACGCGTTCGCCAGCTTACTCCCCAAGTCAAGCGTGCGTAAAGAAGTTTCACTTCAAAAACTATAAAACACATTTTCTAAACTCGTATTTCAAGCGCTTCTCTTTCTTTTCGATGAAGTCCGACAGTGACCGCGCTTTAGGTCATGTACAGTAGGCGCGCGATCTGAGTGCAGTCGGGGTATGAGGAGCGGGGCGGGTGCAAGTCCCCCCGCCCGCTGACACCTCGCCGCGGCCGCCTGTAGTTTAGTGCCGTACTGACCTTGATTAGCGCATTTCTCAGAGCTGCACTCAGATCGCGCGCCTACTGTAATATAATAATAATAATAATAAGCCTGATATAGTGGTGATAGATCGATTAGCGCGCCGCACAATGATTGTCGATGTTACCATTCCACATGACGGGAACCTCGTGAAAGCTGAGAAAGAGAAACAAATTAAATATCTTGACTTAGCACACGAGGTTGTTGACATGTGGAATGTGAGCTCGGCTATCATTGTGCCGATTGTCGTATCGGCCAATGGGCTTATGGCCCAAAGCCTCGACCAACATCTGTCGAGGCTCTCGTTAGGCGGTTGGATCAAGGGCCTGATTCAGAAGGCAGTACTCCTTGATACGGCTCGTATTGTGAGGAGGTTCCTGTCTCTGGAGACCTAACCACCGGTAGCTTGGACCCTGCTCCCGACACCGGTGGAATACTATTTTTTATATTTTTAAATGTTTTTTATACGTATTTTTTATATTTTAAGAAATATTTAAAAATGTTAATTAATATGTACATAAATAAATAAACGAAATAATAATAATATTCCACAACTATCACACAACGCCATCTAGTCCCAAGCTAAGCAGAGCTTGTGTTATGGGTACTAGACAACTGATAAACATACTTATATATTTCTAAATACATACATATTATAGATAAATTACACCCAGACACAGAACAAATGATCGTGCTCATCACACAAACATTTGTCCTGGGTGGGAATCGAACCCACGACCTCCGGCATAGCAGTCAGGGTCACTAACCACTAGACCATCAGGCCTGTACTATAAAACACATTTTCTAAACTCGTACTTCAAGCGCTTCTCTTTCTTTTCGATGCAGTCCGACAGTGACCGCGCTTTAGGTCATGTAGTCCTTTTAATTTTGCCTGCTCATTATACCATCATTAACAGGGAGTTCGATTTGTAAGGCAAGTCAAGGGTTAACAGTTGCACCACTTTAGTATAAAATTGCGTGGTCCTACACTACACGTCTAATATTGACCGGCTATACAGGGTAGAGCAGTGGTGGCCCAGTGGTATCGGCCGCGACTTACGAGTTGTAGGTCGTAGGTTCGAACCCAGACAGGCGCTTTACTTTGTGTAAATTATTTCATCACCACTGCTCTCGAAACGGTGAAGGAAAACATCGTGAGGAAACCGGCATGTCCTAGAACCAAAAATTCAAAGACATGTGACATCTACCAACCCGCACTGGGCCCGCGTGGTAGATTACGGCCCACTCCCTCTCACAGAGAGGAGGCCTGTGTCCCAGCAGTGGGAACATTATAGGCTGATGATGATGATACAGGGTCAAATTAATTTAGCTAGCGGAACTAAAAAAAAAAAAAAAATTCGTTGATTATGTTACCGGCCAAACCCGATTTTAGGATGAACTAGTTTTGCCTAGGCCAAACCAGTTCTCTTTCGCTCGCTCTTGCATCCTATGTCGACGGAGCCCCGCTTAGCGGGGCTCCTATTTCTGTGTAAAGGGTTTAAAGTAACCTAACCAAACCTAACCTCTGGGTGCCCTTCGCTCGCTCTTGCATCCTACGTCGCCTATCGACCGACCGCAAGCTTGCAACCCGTGTAGGGAGAACTGGTTTGGCCTAGGCGAAACTAGTTCATCCTAACACCGGGTTTGGCCGGTAACAATTATACAAGGTGAAATTTTAATCACCGTTTTCCTCTTTAGGGGGTCCTTGTACTCATCATTATGAACAACTTTTACTATGAGACCAAACTTGAAATTGGGAAAAAAAATCAGCTGTTCCCTACATTTTGACGAGTTACGCGAACATAAATGTAGGGAACAGCTGATTTTTTTTTCACCCTGTATAATCATTTGATTAAAATTTCACCCTGTATAATCATCGAATAAACTATTTTTTGTTTAATCTTGTTTAGATATCGATACCTATCACGTCTGCGGAGTTTCATCAAATTAATTTCCCTGTCCCAGCAGTGGGAACACAATAGGCTGATTATGATTATGAAAACTTGCGTTTAGGTCCTGTAGGCCCCTTAATTTATTGACAAATGAAACGATGCATTTCATCAACATTTGTTTCCATGACTGTCTTTACCGAGAAATAAATAAATTGTAAGTAATTTAATTGGACAGCAAGTATCTTAGTTGTACAGTTCAGTACGTAACTTGGCAAGGTTTTGGCGTAGTGACAGAAAGTTTGCGCATGTTACATATTAACGGAGGTCTATCATGCGGCCCTCTCATTGATTTATTTATCAGTATTTTTTGTTTATTTTTGCAATTTTACTCATTTCTTTCATATTCGTTACTGTTTTTATGTGACACAATTTTTTTTTTATTAGCCTATACTGTCCCACTGCTGCGCAAAGGCCTCCCCCAAATCCTTCCAGGAACTCTTTTCCCGCGCCGCCTCGAACCAGCCCTCGTGGTACGCGTCCAGGTCATCTCGCCATCTCTTTCTGGGTCGGCTTCGGCGGCGCCGTCCATCTTCAGGCACCCATTGTGTGGAGATTTTTGCCCAGCGGTCATCGTGCATACGGTTGATGTGACCCGCCCAATCCCATTTGAGCCTGGCAGCCTTCTTTCCTACACAAATTTTATTTATTTATCTAAATACTAGCAGCGCCCCGCGGTTTCACCCGCAAAAATATCCCGTGGGAATATCGGGATAAAAACTATCCTATGTCCTTTCCCGGGACCAACCCGGGACTCAAACTATCTCTATACCAAATTTCATCTAAATCGGTTCAGCTGTTTAAGCGTGAAGAGGTAACAGACAGACAAACACACTTTCGCATTTATAAGATTAGTATGGATGCATATCTTCTCGTCCCACATACCGCAGTGTCTCAAGACGAAAGTCTTTGACCAGTGCGTGTTGCCAGTGGATGACATATGGCACTGAAACGTGGTCGCTCACAATGGGCCTTATTAGAAGGCTAAAAGTCACCCAAAGGGCAATAGAGAGGGCTATGCTTGGAGTTTCCCTGCGGGATCGAATCAGAAATGAAGAGATCCGCAGGAGAACCAAGGTAACCGACATAGCCCGAAGAATTGCCAAACTTAAGTGGCAGTGGGCAGGGCACATTGCTCGCAGAACAGATGGCCGATGGGGCGTAGCGTTGGAAGGCCTCCCACAAGGTGGACCGACGACCTTGTGAAAGCCGCAGGAACTCGTTGGATGCGAGAAGCACAAAACCGGTCGAAGTGGAGGTGCTTGGGGGAGGCCTATGTCCAGCAGTGGACGTCTTTCGACTGAAATGATGACGATGATGATGAAATAAATGTATTTTCTTTTTTTTTCTTTCTTTCATATATTTCGCTTGTCATTAATCTAAGGTTATATCCATAATTTATTTTTAAACATGTGTGTTTAGAAAGCAGTTAAAGAAAGGACTCTTGCCAAGTTACGTGCGCTGTACACTTTTAGACGCTTTAGCCGACATAATCCTTGCTTTTTTTTTTTTAATTAATGTGTAAAAGTCAAGTCAATCAGTAATTTGTCAAGAACGCACTCTCTCGTCGGTCGCACTCGCACTGTAGAATTAACTAAACTAAAGGGAAAAAAATAGGAAAACAATTCCGCTTTCATTTTATTACCTATTTCTAGCTTGGCGTAAAAGTTCTCCATAGTTTTACTAACTAAATTTAAATCTATATTTCTGACAGTAGCGGTCATGAAACGAAAGAGCGAGGCAGGAGACTCCCTGTCCTACTCGCACGTTTAATGACCGCGACTGTCACGATTCTTGGCGTTTAGATTATCTAGTCTTAAGCTCTTTTCATCAAAATTTTAAATAATTATCAAGTTTTAAGACAACAAACTCAATGTCGTACGTGACAAGGTTCAAATTCGATTGTAAAATCTCCTATCTCTTTCTTTTATCACAGCAAAAACCGCGACTCTTGGAAATCCGCTCTGTTGAAAGTTGAAGTATAAAGTATGTAGTTTCTTATAGATGTGGTGGTTTGTGTGTGTCCGTGTCTGTGTGTGTGTTTTTGTGTTCGTTTTAGGTCTTATATCCTTAAGTCCTGCAACATGTAACTTGTATTGCAACATGCAACTGCAACTACTTTTTGTCCCTAATGAATAAAATAAAATTGTTGTACATACAGGGTGTAAAAAGACCCATTAAATAACCGTTAACCACGCATTCTGTAGGTACATCAAACTAAGTAACATTTCACAAAAATAATTGCTGGGAAACGACTTTTATTTTTGGTGTGAGCTGTTTGCGGTAGTGCGCAATGTAACGCACGCAAAACATTGTGCTTATGGGTGCATGCAACGATACAGGGTTCGTGGGGGTATTCAAAGTTATGTTATAACATTAAAAACTTGTTTTTGTAAAAAAACGTCAGATAAATGTTCGAATTTTGGCTTTCAATATCTCCGTAACCAGAAGGTTCCCAGGTATGGTTGCGCGGCGTGACGCGGGACACAGGGCAACGTTGCAGCGTCATGTTGGAGGACAGTTTGTTCCCTAGTGTATTAGCGACCTTAGTATTCATTATAAGCAAAAGGTGTGCAACATATGATTATGCTTGCAAATTTTCCTCAACTTTCCAATGAAAACACGACTCTAAAATAATATAATAATGAATCGAGTTCCGTGTTCAATTGTGGTTACAGTAAAGGTCAAATGTGCGGTGTGTTTTAAGAATTTCGATTGGAGTCTTTATTGCACGTGACTTAAGTAGTACATGTTTACACAGAAAAGCGTGACCTAAGTGCGGGCTTACGTCACACGAGCTATAAAATAGTATACGATACATGTGACTTAATTAACCTATTATTGCACTACGTGAAATTACACGCCGTGCAATAATAGAGTATTTACGTCACTCGTATCATAATGTACTATTTTCTTCTGGGATATAAAATTGTAGATACGAGGAAATATGCATGCAAGTGTTAATCATTTTGACATATCGTATATGTAGATTTATCAAAATTTATGTGACATAAAACGTTGTGTAACTAATGGTTTCATTTTTCAATGTACGTCTTTTTATCAATTTTGTTTGTTGTCTGTGTGGCTATTCATTACCATCCGACAGGCTATCGTATCGAAAATTACGCATTTTGGTAGCCTGATTTGCCTTGCCAGCAGCGAACAGCTGTCGGAAGGAAAGCTGTCGTCTATTTGATTTAAACTGCCAAAATTTTTGGGTTTTGGACTTGTGTACAGCGTTTAGACGACTCCTACGATAACATTGATTGATGTTTGATACGGTACGGAAGCGTATCGAGTGGTTGTGAATAGCTATGTTTGTTCAATTTATTTCTGGTTTTTGGTGCTTGTAATATCTGTTGATTCAAAATAAACGTTTGTGTGTCTAATTTTGAAAAAAAAAATGGGTGCCATGCGTGTGATTGTGTGTTTGTCTTTTTCCATTTTTATTCTTTAACATATTATTTTTATTGTTCATTCTCAATTCCCTTACTTTTTCAGTCTGCTTCTCTTTTCTCCTAATCAGACACGGTAAAAGTTATCGACCCACTTTAAAAGTATCATAGTTACAAGATTTTAAATAGGTATTTAGGGTAGACATTTGATTCTTTTTTTTCAATTTGTCATGAGGTACACACATGTACTAAATTCAGACTTCAATTAAGAAATCTATGCCAAGAATGCTCTTAGAAACCAATCCCAGTTTTCTAGCACGAGTAGCATAACCTCTATAGAAACGGGTTTTGAAGAATAGACAAAAGAAATCTGTCATTTTATCTATTGTATCTGTCATTTTGTCTATTCTTCCATCGACAAAATCCGTTACTACGGTGGCTATGCTAAACGTGCAGAAACGCCAATTACCCCTACTTAAAATAACCTCAAATATAAAACCCAATTTCTCCCCCTCAGACTCTTCCATCGCAGCAAACCAGCAGAAGGCTGCCTCCTCCAAGAAGAAGATGACTTAATGACGGTCTCCTTCATCCCGAAAAGACGTCAGGAGGCCAGCATCAACGGATGATGTCACCCCGACGCTGGGCAAACGTCCCGCGGATAAACTGGGTACGTGTAGTTGAGCGATAGATGGCGCTAGTTTAAAAAACTGTAAGAAGATTTTGCTGTAGACGTCAAAACTAAAATCCACCGTTCACAGTTATTTTATCTCTGACAGCAGTGAATAACAACCTTATAGCAACGAAAATAAAGATCATTGTGATTTTGACAGACTTGGTAATGGCAGCAACCTAATAACAGCCTTATTGCAACCAAAAATAAAGATCATTGTGATTTTGACAGTGATGCAAAATCAAAAGTAAAATAACTGAACGGACTGTGGAGTGCTACAAGGATTTTTTGGCGCTCAAATAACGTTTATAGGGGGCGCTGTTGCTAAACATTTATGCGATTATTTTTTGACATTATTGGGAAAGCAAGATGGCGCCGTTAGTTTAGCGTCAAAAGATCCTTGTACAGTGAACAGCAAAAGTAGATGATGAATTGAGTTTATATATTTTGGAGTCAAAACTGATCACGAATATATGGCAGCTGTACTAGTAGTAAATGTTTGGTATAATTTACAATCACATACTTTTGAATCACTTCGACGCCACACAGTTCTGACGCGAACTCCGTTCATTAGTATTGAATTTCTGATTTTCATCATCTACTTTTGCTGTTGACTGTACAGCTATCGTGCTCTCCAAAACTTAGTTGACATTTATCTACTTCAGCTGTGATGCCACATAATTATATTTTTTTTTTTAAATCAGGTAATACTAAGGGATTACCTCATTATTTTTTATGATAATATGTCATAGGTTGACGAATTACCCCCTTCCTATAGTCCTTGCGGTACTAGTTGTCCACCTCAGTGCACACAGACGTCTTGGCGGCGGTTCGCAACGCACATACTGAGTAATGCGCCCCCGCCCCGCACTCCCACCCTCACATACCTAAGGCGTGCCCAACTAGTTCCGCAAGGACTATAATAAACGTATTATATCAGATGAATATTTCTCTCTTTCAGTCGTCAGTAATTTGACTTTCGAAAGAAGAAGACAAAGCATTGTGTAACTATACAGACGCTATACAACGTTTATTAGTAAGGGGGTTAGTCAATAAAAAGTTCAAACATTTGACACTAGAAAGTTGAATTATAATGTGGTATCACTTCTGAGGTGGAAAAATGACAACTAAGTTTTGGAGGCAACTGTATATGCCTGTTTGATACCATATTAGATTGTAAAAACAGTTATTGATCCATATTAAAAACTAAAGGATACTAGCACCAAAACAGAAAAGTCTGTCAATACAAGTCCTTGTTTCCAATTGATATTATCTCCAGTTTAACGAATATCAACTTTATGCTAGTGTAAAATAAGTTGATTTCAGAATAAGTAATACTATCGAGAAACTGATAAAATATTTGAAGTTGTAGCGCAAACTGAACTTTATTTTTGTGTATTAAATTTGATTTTCCAAAACTACATATTTGTTTTCATGTTTGAAAATTAAATCGCGGACGCAGTTTATATGACACTTTACTTCCGGTTGTTATTTTAGTCATTTACACTTTTACAAAAGAAAAGGGCTTTGAAGGTCCTTGGCACACCTACTGCCGCGCCATATTGATTTTATTTCAAAAAGACGGCCACGCGTGATACCTATACAGGGTGTTACGGAAAGGGTATATCGATACAAACGGGTTGAAGAGTGTATCTGGTCTAGAATCTCTGTACAAAATTTCAGCTCAAAAGCAGTAACTTTGAAAATGCTTAATATTTTTTATTTCGATAGTTTATTAAATTGAAATCATAACAAACGTGTCACCGCACTACGAGAGTCATTATCCATTATCTGTATTGTGTCTGTGCGCCTAGTACACGCACATCACGCCGCCGCGCGCCAGTGCAGCGCCGTGATGTCGAAATAAAAAAATATTAAGCATTTTCAAAGTTAATGCTTTTGAGCTGAACATTTTGTACAGAGCTTCTTTCTAGACCAGATACACTCTTCAACCCGTTTGTATTGATATACCCTTTCCGTAACAACCTGTATAAATCGATAGCTGACATCAATGCAAACAAAAAACATACTATGACCGAACCCCATAAAGCGTCACGTTTCCGAGATATTAACGTCCAAAGTTGATCACGTGACATGCATCATCTTTGAGCTTGCGTACATCTTTATGCTTAGATGCTGGAAATAATCACTCTGATTGTAAAAAAAAAAAAAAACAATATGGCGTGACAGAGTAGGAATTGGCAGCTCCATATAACAATCTACAATCCCCTTTCCGAGTAGTTTTTCAAGTACAGACGTCAGCACATCTAGCTACCCGACACCATCAAATTATCCCAATCAACTTTGAACCTTATGCTTTAGCGATAAAGTTGAAAATCTATTAAAGATATTTGACAGATTGTAGTAGCTTGATGTGCTGGCATCTGTACAATATTATAAGCCTATACCTGTCCCAATGCAGGGCAAAATCCTCTTCTCACACAAAGAAGGAACGAGCGTTAACGCTTTCACTATTAAACAAAGATTAAATAAATAAATTAAACTGACAAGAAATAAAAATTGTTAACAGCGCCATCTATTGACGAGAAAACACAATGGACAGAATGTCCTTGTATAGGTATTGAATGGATAAATTCCCAAATGGATTTTATGTCCGATGGACAAAGTGCAGTGTTACAGTGAAACTAAGAATAAAGACTGATGTGTATGTCATGTAAATAGTAAGAGTTTCAGGTGAAGTTAGGAATTGGAGGTTTTGTGAAATGACTAGATTTTTTTTTGATACTGTGTACGTATTTTGGCTAGATTTAATAAATATTTGCTTGCTTTGTTTTTTGTATGGTTTTTGTACAAAGAATGGATGTAGCTAAATACTAGTAATATTATACCTTTCTTCTTATATCTAGAAGAAGCATGTTGTTTAAGTACATTTATTTTGCGCTAGATTAAGACCCCACTTACCTGTTTTTAAAATATATCTTCTTTAAATATTAGCCTAGGTTTTCACGGGCGATGTTTTAACGCGACGATTTTTATAGCGTATTAGATCTTTCAACTGTATTGGGGCGAGCATTGAGAATCGCGTAAAAAAAATCACACACTCGGATTTTCCTCTCGTCGCGACGTCGTTAAGAGTGCGTTTTCCAGTCCGCGAAAAAAGAAATCGCCCGTGCGAACCTGGACTAATTGTGAGTCTTCCGGAATGTCTTCGCAAAAATATCTAGACTTCACAAAATCCCTTATTTCCGGGCTTCATTACTACCTAGCCTTTAGAAGCTAACACGGCTTTAAGATAACAAAATGTATCGCTTTGTATTTTAAATTAATTATAAACTCGTACAAAATGTATGTGCAATTTTTTTAAACATATTATTGCCTTCCAATGTTTATCTAATACACAGCATATGCTATAGGGAGCTATTTGTATATTATTCTTGTAAAAAAACACTCTCAGTACAATAAAGCCTCGGCCTATCCTGCGCGACCAAAACGACTGCAAAGTGGGAGCATCAGTAGCGTAGCGAACGCTGCTCATCGTCATCTATGGCGCCTTGCACACCGAGCAGTGGTGACCCGCTTTGTAGGCGCTTTACTTTGTATAAATAATTACATCACCACTGCTCTCAAAACGGTGAAGGAAAATATCGTGAGGAAACCGGCATGTCCTAGAACCAAAATTCGAAGACATGTGACATCTACCAACCCGCACAGGGCCCGCGTGGTTGAATACGGCCTCTGTCCTCTCAAAAAGAGAGGAGGCCTGTGTCCCAGCAGTGGGAGCATTATAGGCTGTCTTTGCCATGCACACCCACGCAACCCATAGTGTTCATGTTTATTTTCGCGTTGTTGACGCTCCTGCTTCACGTCCCACGAACTTGACGCGCAGGTTTCGCCGAAGCTTTAACATGCGATTTCGGAAATCATAAAAGAATCTTGCGATAATTCCCTTTTCCTGTGAAAAATAAAATGCTTTAAAAGCTCTAAAATGTTTGAAAAAATTGTCAGTTACTATAAATTCACCCAGTTTTAATTAGCACGCCAGATAGTCAATTGGCAACTTTAAAGAATAATAAAAGTATGTGAGGACAAAATATCCCAGTGGATGTTTAAAACTGTGCAGATGTGATGGGTATGAATATACACGATAAAATAAAAATTATTTTTTGATTTTTATTAGGGTCAAAGACCAACTCAATCTGTTTTTTTTTTCCTGTTTTATCTTTTTAAGATATCCATATCCATCACTTCTGCAGAGTTTCGCTAGATGAATTAATTTGACGCTATATATTTGCTACGCGAGCTGTTTGGTTCTAAAAGCCAAAAACTTTGTACTTCCTTTTTTCAAACTGTTTTATAATAATTATGTTGTAACGTTATTCCATTTTTTATGTAAATCATTAGTTACCATTTTGTACAAAAAACATGCTTTTTACTATATTCTAATACTGTACAATATTTTGTTAAGAAAAATATTTTTTTATCTCATCTATCTTTATTATTTTAACTTAATATTTACAAAAAAAAAATCAATTGAATATTGTACACTATTAAAATATAATAAAACTAGAAGAAAATACAATTTCAAAATGTACCTTAAATATCATTTTCGGATCAGCTGTTCTCGAATTGTAAGCTGACAAACAGAGTAATAAATAAATGGAATGCTAATATCAAAGCTTATCAATATACTAGCTACTGCCCGCGACTTCGTCCGCGTGAAAGTTCTTGTCCCCGGACCGACCCCGTCGCATCGCATCACCTGCCCGCGCTATCTTTAGCTTCTTCTCTTAGCCTTTTTTCCTTTTGCGTGGATCCTAAGGGTCGTAGCGTGATGTTAAATAGCCTATAGCCTTCCTCAAGAATTGGGCTATCAAATGCAAAAATAATTTTTCAAATCCGACCACCAGTTTCAGAGAGTAGCGCTTTCAAACAAACAAACTCTTCAGCTTTATCTACTATAGATAACAATAGCTGCGCCCCGCGGTTTCACCCGCATAAGTGTCGATCCCGTGGGAATATCGGAATAAAAACTATCCTGTGTCCTTCCCCGGGATGCAATCTATCTCTCTGCCAAATTTCATCTAAATCCGTTTAGGTAACATACAGACAGACAGTTTCGAATTTATAATATTAGTATGGATAGTAAGTATGGATGGATATAAAAAGTGGCTCACATTGTCGTCATCTGCCTTTCTTAATTCTTTCCCTAACTATGTTGGGGTCGGCTTCCAGTCTAACCGCATGCAGCTGCAATACTAGTAGTTTACATGGCGCGACTGGCTATCTCCACAGCCCACATATCACAGTGTCAAAATTTGAGCGAAATACATGTAATGTATGCCTATGCCAAGAGCAGTGGTGGCCCAGTGGTAACGGCTCCGAGTTACGGGTCGTGGGTTCGAACCCAGTCAGTTACTTTTTGTAGTTTATATCATCATCACTGCTCTCAAAACGGTGAAGGAAAACATCGTGAGGAAACCGGCATGTCCTAGAACCAAAAATTCGAAGACATGTGACATCTGCCAACCCGCACTGGGCGTGGTGGATTACGGTCCACTCCCTCTCACAGAGAGGAGGCCTGTGTCCCAGCAGTGGGAACATTATAGAATGATTATGTTGTATGTATATTGTTCCTTCTGAAACAATGAAAGTAATTAGTTTTTAAAAATGTAAATAAATAACAATCTTTGATAATATTCCATTTATTTATTACTCCTCAAAACAAAAGCCGAGAACTTATACATTTTATAATTTAGTATTATTTTGGTATTTTTTATTAACATTGTCATTGACACTAGAAAAACCTAAGTTTCTTAAAAAACCTTCCGATCACCAGTGTTGACGATAAACCAATAAAAAATCGCCATAATACTATAATAGTTGTCATTCGAACGATACCTACTTAAATGTACAGTCAACAAAAGAGATAAGTATGCAGGATCGTCGGATATAGTTGAAGTTTAGTAAGATACCGATGGAAGTTGTCGACTAAAATTTAATTTGATAAATGAGCTGTTTGTTTTCTATTAATAAAATTAAATTTTATTCGAGAACTTCTATCGGTTTCTTACTAAACTTCAACTATATCCGACAATCCTGCATACTTATCTCTTTTGTTGACTGTACATGTGACGCATCCTCGCTACCACCTCGCTGACTAATATTGTTACCACGACATGATCTGTTCTCTTATAATTCGTGCTAATACAAGAGAAGAATAACTTCATTCAATATTGAACTTTATTTCAAAGACTTCAAAGTTGAAATTCACATAGTGCCAGTGACTTTGTTAGTATGTATGCTGTTAAAAGTGACATTATATTTTCTATAATAAAAGTAAATAATATACATTGTATTTAATTCCGTTTTAAAAATATTTTACCTATTTCCCCTACCAAGCACCGCAGTGTTCCTGTTTGGAGGTTATGTATGATATAATTTTGCCATAAGCAAAGCAAATAGCGTTGGAAGGCCTCCCACAAGGTGAACCGATGACCTTGTGAATTGTTATCTATGTCCAGCATTGAACGTCTTTCGGCTGAAATGATAATGATGATGAGACAATTCCAGAGCAGTTGTGGCCAAGTGATAACGACTTACGTGTAGTACGTTCGAACCCAGGCAGGCCTCCCCCAAATCTTTCCAGGAACTCTTTTCTCGCGCCACCTCGTACCAGTCCTCGCGGTACGCTCCCAGGTCATCTCGCCATCTCTGGGCCGGCCTCGGCGGTGCCGCCCATCTTCAGGCACCCATTGTGTGGAGACTGTTGCCCTGCAGACATCGTGCATGCGGCTGATGACCTGACCCACCCAATCCCATTTGACCCTGGCAGCTCCTATATCCAGTATGCCCGTTTTGGAATGTAGCGTGGTGTTCCGAATTCTGGCACATTAAACTCAAACTCAAAGCATTTATTTAAATTAAACCATTTACAGGCACTTTTGAATTGTCAAGAAGTCGGTCAGTCAGAAAAAATGAAGCTAGTTGCCCATTCCAAAGCGTAGGTACCTAAGGAGAAGAACAGGCAAGAAACTCCATGGACACTCTTTTAAATTATATTTTTACAATAAATTACTTTGTGTAATTTATTTTCATCACCACTGCTCTCAAAACGGTGGAGGTAAACATCGTGAGGAAATCAAAAATTCGAAGACGTTTGACATCCCAAACCCGCACTTCGACCGCGTGGTGGATTATGGCACACTCCCTCGCACAAAGAGGAGGCCTGTCTCCCAGTAGTAGGAACGTTATGGCTGATTATGAGACATTTCACTTCTCTGTGACCAAGTGGCGTAACTATACCGTTTCGCGCCCGTGGCAAAAAAAAAACAAAATCAAAAGTAAGGCAAATTCAAGGGATGGGGCCCTCTATCAATGAAAATAAGCTCAACCAACGTTAGTTTTTTTTATTTTTTATTAGCACTTCTCCCGCGTACATTTCATGTTTTCCCCTACAAAAACTTTAACACCTGACTGCTTCTGTCCTTATGTTAGAATTCTCCTGTGCCCATGGCCCTATCGGGCCGGGGGCCCCCTCTAGCTGGGGGCCCGTGGCATTTTGCCCCAATGCCACCCTATAGTTACGCCACTGCTGTGACCACTTACCATCAGGTGGGGCGCCTTTTCCTTTGCCACATCATCATCATCATCTGCCAGCCTTTTCCCGACTATCCTGGGGACGGCTTCCAGTCTAACCTGATGCAGCTGAATACCAGTATTTTACATGGAGTGACTGCCTATCTTTCTTAATTTCTTTTGCATAAAATCTGTATTAGTTTCTGCCTGGTTGATGGCAATAAAATCATGTACAGACGCCAGCACATCAAGCTACTACAATCTGTCAAATTTCTTTAGTAGACTTTCAACTTTATCGCTAAAACATAAGGTTCAAAGTTGATTGGGAAAATTTGACAGTTTCGGGTAGCTTGATGTGCTGGCGTCTGTACTTTATCTATGGTAACAGGTTCTCGTCGATCTCCCCGCCATCTATATACCTTCGGGGGACCTAGGCGTCATGTTACGTAATTATAACGGAATTAAGTACAAAAGTATATTGGAACTTAAGATATTTTTGCGTTTATACATAATTGATACATTTATACATTATTATACGTTTTGTTTATACACTTATCATTTTAATCGTGTATTGTATTTATACAGTTTTAATATTGTACCTAGTTTTTAATATGAATATATTTTTGTAACAAAATATAAAGATTTAGTTTTTATGCCTGTTTTTTATTTACTGTAATCATTTTGTGGTCATATTGATCATTAATATGAGGAATGAGGAAAATGTGGTGAGGAAAGTTTTGAGTACGAATGTCGATGGCTATAAGAGTAGGGGAAGACCAAAGAAACGATGGATGGACTGTGTGAATGATAATATGGTTAGAAAGGGGGTGACTACCGAGATGACGACTAATAGAGAAGTATGGAAGTAAGAGACATGTTGCGCCGACCACGAATAAATCGGGATGAGGGCAGGAGAATGATGATTGATCATTAACCTTTTAACCGCCTACGTCGGATTAATCCGACAAATATTTTCGTGCCCATTCCGCCAGAGTCGTATATATACGACCAAATAACACATCTCGTTTAATCTGTAATATTATTATATCATCACAGCTCGTTTCATCGGTATTTATTTTTCGTTTTTTTTTTTTTTCTCGGGCGCTGGGGTCGCGACAACTGATATAAAGTCGGGCGGTTAAAAGGTTAATATGGATAGAAAGGACGAAAGACACTTTGTCCATCATGTACCAAATGGACAAAGTGACTTTCGAGCGACAAGATCGGAAGTAAACATTCTACTTTTCAAAAATCTACAAAGAACTAATAATCAGCAACGTAAGAAAAAAAATCAGCTGTTCCCAACACTTATGTTCGCATAACTCGTCAAAATGTAGGGAACAGCTGATTTTTTTTCGCGATTTCACGTTTGGTCCCATAGTAAAAATTGTTCATAATGATGAGTACAATGACCTCTTAAGAGAAAAACGGTGATTAAAATTTCATTCTGTATAATGTTTGGTCTTTAAAAGAGACCTCTGAATTTGTTTTGGCATTTTTTCTCAGGAATTAGTCAGCTAGGAAATGCCGGCGCCATTTATTTTTAAAATAATGACGTGTAAAAGTGTCTTAAAAGATCTATTACAAATAAACATTTAATTTCATTCCTTTGCGTCATGTTTACCGCACAAAACGTAAGTATTCTCTGTCTTTCTTAAACAAAGGAAGTTATTGCTTATTCTCAAGGTCAACTTCAGCCTAACCAAAAACGGCAAAAAATCTTCAAACATCAGTTATAAGACTCCTGAATCTCCTCAATAATTCTTCGATTAACAGTTTGAAACTTTTCTCCGAAAGAATTCACGTCTTGGTCAGTTTCCCTCGACAATATACCAAGGAGCTGCACAAATTGTACTAAACTCAATGCTTGTTTGTTAGGATTAACCCTTTCGTAAGAGATTTCAAAGAACATACTTGTAATAGATTTCTCATCAATAATTTCGCATTCTTTAAACCATTTTTCCACGACTTCGTATTTTGCTCCGTCAACTCTTTTACTTGCTCCGTATAACGTCATGTATATCTCTTCTAAATCCATGGTTGGTTAATAATAATCTTCTAGGTAGGTAAATGAAAAATTAAATGCTGTTCGTTGGTAAGCGCATCGCTGGAGAACGGCGGGATAGATTTAGCTATTTTTTTGTTTAAAATGACCGTAATAGTTCGAATTTGATTTTTATAGAAAGAAAAATTTTTAAAGTTGCCCGGAAAACGTCCTTTTTTATATGGGATTTTTGTTGTGAACTCGAGACTATAATTATAACTCACAATTCAAGGACAGGACATCGTCTGTTAGCTAGTTATTATATATTTTTCATGGTTGTATGATTAATAAAAGATTTAATTGGAAATTAAAGTAAAGAGTTAGGTAGATATGTCTAAGACATGTTTGATGTTTTTTTAAATATCTAAGAATCTAGGGGGCAATGCTTTTATAACTTTTAGTACGTGATAAAAGAGCATGTTTTGTAGTTTTTTTGAAACTACATAGGTATTTTTTTATTTTTAACGTTTGCGTCTAGTATATTCTTCATTAAGTAAATAGTAAGTATAAAGTCAACGAAGTTATGACGATGGGGCTACTAGCAAACTCGAGGGGTTAACAAGTAGTCCCTAAAGAGTTCCACTATCTACCTCCTGATTCCAGCATCAGACCCTCGACACCAAGTGCAATATGTTGGACTCATCAACTCGTTAAAACGAATCATATGAGCCCAAATTGGAGGGGTTTACTGGTACAGTTCGACACAACTTAGATGTAGCATCGGCAAAATTCGTAAAACCGATCACATCCGAACTAAGTGCGCCTTCAAAATCACCAATCTTTATTACCTACTACTTTAGGAAAAATTGATAAATTTTTCCTAAAGTAGTAATAAAGATTTACGAATACGAATTACGAACGTTTTACGAATTTTGCCGATGCTACATCTAAGTTGTGTCGAACTGTAGCCCCATATAGTTCCACTATCCCTCCTGTTCTCCTCCTGGCTCCAGCATCAGACCCTCGACACCAAGTGTAATCTATTGGACTCTTCAAAACAAATCATGTGAACCAAAACTCGAGGGGTTTACTAATATCCACTGAAGAGTTCCACTATCCACCTCCTGGTTCCATCATCAGGTCAGCTCCAAGGTACCAAATTATAGTTTTGTGTTCCTAACTACATATACCTACATACAAAGTTTCATTTCGATACGAAATAGGTTAAAGTTGACTTCTATGGTTTATTTACATTGTTAGTATAATATTATTTATACATACAATATCAAATTCATTTATTTACTTATATCCTTAATTAACAAAAATAACAAAATTAAAATCTAACTTAACTAAAACTATAGGTACACAAACTAAAATATAGCGTCGAAAAATTCATCCGCATCGCTGTCGAAGTGCCGAACAGGGTAATGTACCCAAGAGACTGGCATATTATTATATTGCATATTATTTATTAGTTAAGAATTAAAATAATATGTAAATAAATAACAACTAATACCTAATTAATTCATAAAAATTCATACTAATAGGTATTATAAATGTGAAAGTGTGTCTGTCTTACTGTTACCTCCGCTGAACCGATATAAATGAAAGGTATAGAGATAGTTTGAGTCCCGGAAAAGAACATAGGATAGTTTTTATCCCGATATTCCCATGGGATTGAAACTTATGCGGGTGAAATCGCGGGGCGCTGCTAGTTAGTAATAATATACCTAATTAATTAGGTATTAATCATTGTTAGTTAGTTACAAGTGAAGCTAATAAAAGCGTACCTATTAAAAATAAAGAAGATAGAAGACACCCTGCGCTCCCTCACAACATCCTGACTGTTAGGGCGCTTTCAATTTAGACGTTTCGTGTCGGACCGTTGCGGTGCTGAAACGGTGCGTTTGTCGTATTGCGCACGGACGGTCGTTTTTTTTTTCATACAAAGCGGGCGGTGCGGGTTGTCGAGCGTTCGTGGTACCGACGCCGCACTGTTGCCACACCGCGGGCTTTGTATGAAAACAAACGACTGTCCGTGCGCAATACCTACGACAAACGCACCGTTTCAACACCGCAGCAGTCCGACACTAAACGTCTAAGTTGAAAGCGCGCTTACACAGGTCGTCGGAGACCCAGTGGCCCGAGTAGCGCTGTTTCCCAAACATTGCACTGCCGAGTTCCGGTAATTTTTGTACTGCCCCTTCGTGACCGACTCAATAGTTTTAAGCACCCCCCGCTGTAAAATTATACACATTTGTTGTTATTATTACTTATAGTACGACTCTTCACGTGACCAGAGGGCTGGCCTATTTCTTGGCCAAAGAATTAGCATTGCCATACAACGTAGCAATGCTGCCAGCCTTTTGGGCACTGTTCCTGTTGACAGCGATGCGGACGACAGCGATTTTGATGCCCGGTGATTATTTTGTTTATTTTTTCATATACCTAATTGTAGGTACATATTATTATAGTTTATGTTAGCTTATATTACGTAAATATCTATTCAATTTTCTAACTATATTTCGGTATCGTATATTTAGTGCGAAGTATGGAGAGTATTTAGTATCTATTATTTTAAAATAAGGCGGGAATGCTGTGCACCTAATGAGAAATTGTAATTATTGTACAGACGCCAGCACGTTACATCAACCTTATGCTTTAGCAGTAAAGTTGAAAATGGTTCCCTATCCATTTGCATAAAATTTTAAGACCTAATATAACTTAGCATAATTTTGTTTGGCATAATTATATTTTCGCATAATATAATTACGCATAACAGCTTACGCATAATTTTTTTAAGCATAATTTCTCTAGTCATAATAATGATTAAGCATAACATTCTAAAGCATAAAATTTAGCATGACCGTTTTATTTCTAACGACGTCAGGTCGACGGAGCCCCGATACGCGGGGCTCCTATTTCTGTCTGCAGGGTTTAAAGGAACCTAACCAAACCGAACCTCGGGGTGCCCCTGACGTCGTTTAGTATTATGCGAATCAAAGGGGTTTGAAGGTTTTGGCCCTAAAATCAGCCGCCATTTTCATTTTTTTTCAGAATCGCGGTGCACAACAAAAGTTATATATTTAGATAGAGGACACTTATACAAACAAAAAATGTTATATAACATAATATCCTAAAGCGTCAGGTTTCGGAGTTATTCTCCGAAATATAAGTCGAAAACAACAAGGATTTTTTTGTTTTTTTTTCCCTCCTGGTAAGCATATTGAACTATTGAGGTAATAGAAACGTTATGAAACCTTTATGGAGAAGAAACAAATGGAGAAAACACATTTTTTAAATAAATAATTAAATACGGCAATTTATAGTTTGTTTTTTAATCCCAGAGACCAATCTGACAAGTGTAATGTCAAACTTCTATACGAAAACACAAAAGACTTACATGTCAGATTAGGCTCTGGGATTAAAAAACGAACTATAAATTGCCGTGTTTAATTATTTATTTAAAAAATGTCTATTCTTCATTTGTTTCTTCTCCATAAAGGTTTCATAACGTTTCTATTACCTCAATAGTTCAATATGCTTACCTGGAGGGAAAAAAAAACAAGAAAATCCTTGTTGTTTTCGACTTATATTTCGGTGAATAACTCCGAAACCTGACGCTTTAGGATATTATGTTATATAACATTTTTTGTTTGTATAAGTGTCCTCAATCTAAATATATAACTTTTGTTGTGCACCGCGATTGTGAAAAAAAATTAAAATGGCGGCCGACCTTAGGGCCACCTTCCATACAAAAATCTTCAAACCCCTTTATGCCAAAACAAATTCGTCTTTAAGATGATTATGCCAACATAAAATGTATGCCTCAAAAAATTATGCCGAAGTATTATTATGCCAAAATCGTTATGCCGAAATATATTAGGACAAAGAACATTATGCGAAAAGAAGGGATCCCGTTGAAAATCTATTAAAGAAATTTGACATATTGTAGTAGCTAGATGTGCTGGCGTCTGTACCTACTCTGTGCGTTACAATACGCTACTATAGATTGCCTCCAATCTTTTGGCGCCTAAATGACATTGACAGGGGGGCGCTGTTGGTAAACATTTGTAAAATTGTATGTACACACGCCAGCACATCAAGCTACCCAAAACTGTCAAATTTTCCCAATCAACTTTGAACCATGTGCTTTAGCGATAAAGCTGAAAATCTATTAAGTAAAGAAAGGGGTTTGAAGGTTTTGGCCCTAAAATCAGCCGCCATTTTGATTTTTTTTCAAAATCGCGGTGCACAAAAAAAGTTATATACTTATGTATTTAGATAGAGGACACTTATACAAACAAAAAATGTATTATAACATAATATCCTAAAGCGTCAGGTTTCGAAGTTATGCACCAAAACATAAGTCGAAAACAACAAGGATTTTTTTGTTTTTTTTCCCTCTAGGTAAGCATATTGAACTATTGAGGTAATAGAAACGTTATGAAACCTTTATGGAGAAGAAACAAAAGAAGAATAGACATTTTTTAAATAAATAATTAAACACTGCAATTTATAGTTCGTTTTTTAATCCCAGAGACTAATCTGACAAGTGTAATGTCAAACTTCTATACTAAAAAAAACGAAAACACAAAAGACTGCAATGTCAGATTAGTCTCTAGTCTCTGGGATTAAAAAACGAACCATAAATTGCCGTGTTTATTTATTTATTTAAAAAATGTCTATCCTTCATTTGTTTCTTCTCCATAAAGGTTTCATAACGTTTCTATTACCTCAATAGTTCAATATGCTTACCTGGAGGGAGAAAAAACAAAAAAATCCTTGTTGTTTTCGACTTATATTTTGGTGATTAACTCCGAAACCTGACGCTTTAGGATATTATGTTATATTACATTTTTGTTTGTATAAGTGTCCTCTATCTAAATATATATTTTTTGTTGTGCACCGCGATTCTGAAAAAAAAAACAAAATGGCGGCCGACCTTAGGGCCACCCTCCATACAAAAATCTTCAAACCCCTTTGACACATTGTAGTAGCTTGATGTGCTGGCGTCTGTACAAAACAAGATGGCGACGATACTTCCGATTTTTCCCACGCGTCAAAAGAACCTATCTAACTTTTTTCGATTAAAAACTGCATTTTAGACCAAAGAGCAATGACATAGTTATGACATTTGTTGTTTTGTTTAATACACTGACACAGCGTACTTTTTGATAGACTGACACTGATTAATATCACAATAAATTAATATGGTACGTGTTTTTTGAGCAAAAACTCTAGAAAAACATTTTTTTTTTTATATAAATAAACACAAAAGTCTAAAAAAATAGCGAACATGGAAGATGTATTCAAAGATCTTGAAAAGGCTGGAAAGACGGACGTCGAGAATTTGATAGCATGGATGAAAGCTTGTAAATATAACAACATTTATATACTTGGTCTTACTAGGTACATAACTGCTCCGTGTCTCGTGGCACGCGCGACTACTGTGCGTGGGGTCCCGGGTTCAATTCTCAATTTTGCTATTCACAACCATCCGACAGGCTATCAATGACACAGTCACCCCGACAGCAAACAGCTATCGAAAGGATAGCGGTCGTCTATTTCATTTAAACTGACAAAAATTATGAGTTATTGCACTTGTGAACAGCGCGCAGCGTTTAGACGACTCCTACGATAACATTGATTAATGTTCGATACCGTACGGAAGCGTATCGAGTGGTTGTGAATAGCTATGCTGGTCGCGTAGTGTTATTGAGTTATTCCATTAAGAATTTCTTAGTAACAGCCCGGTGTTTGGAAGTTCATGTTGTGATAACCCCGTGCCTCGGAAAGCATGGTAAGTCGTTGGTCCTGCGCCTGATCTCTCTCCGTTCGTATCGGATTGCCATCCTGATTTGAGACTACGAGGTTCGGGTCAAGGTCGTGGGTTCGAACCCAGTCAGGTGCTTTACTTTGTGTAAATAATTTCATCACCACTGCTCTCAAAACGGTAAAGGAAAACATCGTGAGGAAACCGGCATGTCCTAGAACCAAAAATTCGAAGACATGTGACATCTACCAATGCGCACTGTGGCCGCGTGGTGAATTACAGCCCACTCTTTCTCACAGAGAAGAGGCTCGTGTCCCAGCAGTGGAAACATTATAGGCTGATTATGAGGTAGTAGTAGTTTCCGTACCTGTCGTTATGGGTAGTCGGATGCCAACAATTCGGACAACCAGTCTTACCAAGGGGTATCGTATTACCCAGTAACTGGATTGTGGAGGTCTGATAGGCAGTCGCTCCATGTAAAATACTGGTATTCAGCTGCATCCGGTTAGACTGGAAGCCTACAACATAGTTGGGAAAAAGCTGGCAGATAATAAGTTACTTCGTTATAGCAATATTATACCTAATTTCAACATGGATGATGGATCCAATATCTTATCACAATATATTAATTTTAAAGAGTGTCCATGGGGTTTCTTGCCCGTTCTTCTCCATAGGAATTTAATACGCTTTGGAATGGACAACCAGCTTCATCTTCCTGACTGACTGACCCCTTGACAATTCAAAAACGAAATACTCGTTTATACGAGTACCCGACACTGTCTTTGGCCAATCAACTTTGAACCTTATGTTTTAGCGATAAAGTTGAAAATCTATTAAAGAAATTTGACAGATTGTAGTAGCTTCATGTGCTGGCGTCTGGACAATGAACTATTTGACACTCGTTGAAAAGAAATGTTTCCACCCTTACTTGAGGGTAGCTTTTCTGTTCTTTTTTTCTTGTCTGTTTATTTGTGTACATAAATGGTTAAATAAATAAGAATAGAGACATTTCTTGTCTTCATCGCCCATGCTTAAGATGGTAGAAATCTTTCTACAATCTGTCATTTTGTCTATTCTTCCGTCGACAACACCCGTTTCTATGGTGGTCATACTCCGGCTGCGGTAGGGCAAAGGCCTCCCTTCCATCTTTAACTTTTTTTGTCAAAACAATAAAGAATTAAATGTATTCTATTCTTGGTGTTTAATTGTCCGTTTTTATCGAAAAAATAAAATTAAAAGTTCCTACATCGGTAACTTTATCAAGTATGGTACATCACTATCAGCGAAATCGATACGACATCCGTTTTTTTGCTGACAACTACCAGTTTGTGCGTATCTATGGAACTAAGGCAATGATTGAGTAACTGTCGTTTCTCTAAAATTACTAGTTTAAAAAAATAGTTGTTAGTAATTCTTTTTTTTTTTTTTTTTTTTATCTTCTTATGCCTTTTAATCTTTTAGAAACAAACCCCCTTATTCATAATCCTATTTTATCTCTATTTTAGCTAAAATAGGTTTATAGAACGTTTGTCTTTATCTGTCACGTTGTCGTTTCTGTGTGTAAGAAAGAGACAAACCCCATTTTAACTAAAATAGGTTTGATAAGTTTTATGAATAAGGGGGTAACTATATACACTAGATACTAAAATAAATGACTAACTAACTTACAATACAAATATATATAATAATTAGTAATTCTTATTCTAATCGTTTAACATAAATAACAAAATTAAAACCTTACTTAACTAAACACAATTAAAATATAGCGTCGAAAAATTCATCCGCATCGCTGTCGACTGCGCCCGCGTGCCCACTATGGACACTCAAAGGAAGTTCATAATTATGTTTGAGTTCGCCGCACCGCGCCCGCCCCGCGCCCGCCCCGCGCCCGCGCTGCCAGTCTAGGCAAACACTAAAGAAAACATTTCGCGGGGTACCTTATTGCATCCACCCTGAGCATTCATATTTCACCTCTTCAACCAACCTTTCCAGCTAAACTTGTCGAAACTGCAAAGGATGAGAGGGTTCGCCAGCTCTTCAAAGAAACCGCCAACCAAAAGCGTGTTGAGCTGGCCGAGTTCAAAGAAATCGTCGCAAAATTAGCTCAAGAACAAGCTAAAACCTTGGAACAGGTATCGAAGCAACTAGTTGCGCAGGCACCGAAGTTTGTAGATGCAGCCATTATAGGCCTCCAGGCCTTTAAAGAGGCTTTGAAGAAGTAATTGATTGTAATTTTTTATTTTTATTAAATTCTTTGTTGAACTGAAACTTTGTTTTACACTCTCAATAGCCTGTTTCGTTGATCTAAGGATGCAAGCGCGATTTTTGTTAAGTACTGGGTAGGGCCAAACCATAGAAATGTTAATATATCTATTATCTATGGGCCAAACACATTCACACGATACGACGTCGCTTCGGGGCGCGTTGCGACGGCGTGTCACGAAGCGATGTCGTGTCGTGTCGTGAAAATCTTCGACGTGCATCGTTAAAATTCACGACATGGCGTCGCATCGTGGCACGCGATGCGACGTCGTGTCACGACGTTTTCAATACGATGTCGACGCTCTTCCACTAGGGATATTGTAATTGATCTACATCAATGTTGTGCGTCATCTTTGACAATTGAACATCAAATACTGCACCGGCGCAGGATTGCATTGTCAGTTTACACTATACGAGGACGATACGATTTCGTGTCGTGAATTTTACAATACGCGTCGTAGATTTCCACGACACGACATCGCATCGTGACAACGTCGCATCTTGCCACGATTTGACGTCGTATAGTGTGTATGTGTTTTGGCCACGTACATGTAACTCAGTCCGGGGGCAAGTCAAATCAGGTACACTAATAGCATATACTAAATCTATGAATCAGGTAATCAAAAATGGAAATAGCTACGCTGGTGAAGGTCGGAGAATGTGCTGGGTGTGAGAAGCGCAGGACTAGTTGTTGCGATTTCTGCCATCATTTGAAGGAATTGTGTACCTTGGGTATTTGTAATGAAGTTCTTTAACGAGGTTTTCGGTAGAGTTTACTGATAGAAGTGGTGACGTTAGGAAAAGTATCATGCCCCCTCCATGCGACTTACTCTCTGTATCTCTTTCTATTATATATATATAAGGCTGTGTATATGCGTGCGAGTATCGAACTTAAGGATATAGGAATGAGACCTATTATTGTCGACGTGGACTGGAAAGAATGATTAACACAGCAACGTCTCGGCCTTGTGTATTTCTTTCCAAGAACTTCACTGAGAACTTAAGACGCTTTTCATCGTGCCTTTATTGATACCTAGTTTATACCTGTGCTGCTGGGGAGTTTGTTGCGCAACTTCTTCGCAGCGAAAGCACTAGGAAGTGGTGAAGGGCGGGCGTGCCGGGGGACTGTCTTATGTAATTTTGACGTTCGAAAAGTTCTGACTCTCAGCCTAATTTGAATACTTGAAATGACTTGATTTTGATCTAATGTTGTTACACCTTCACATCATCATCTGCCTGTCTTTTCCCAACTATGTCGGGGTCGGCTTCCAGTCTAACCGGATGCAGCTGAATACCATTATTTTCCATGTATCCACTGCCTCTCTGACCTCCACAACCCAGCTCTTAGTTTTCAAATATCAATGGCTTTAAACATTAATATTTCACCCCTTCAATCAACCTTTCCAGCTAAGCTCCTCGAAGGTCCAGATGTTGAGAAGGCTCGGAAGCTATTCAAAGAAGCTGGCGACCAACAGCGTGTCGAACTTGCTGAGTTCCAAAAAATCATCGCTAAATTAGCTCAAGAACAGTCGAGAACTCTCGACCAGCTTTCGAAACAACTAGCTGCTGAGGGGCCGAAGGTTATCGATGCAGCCATAAAAGGGCTTCACGCTTTTAAAGACGCTTTGAAGGCTGGGAAATTCTAGCTTTTGAATTAAATTATTTGTTGAACTACAACTGTGTTTTATCAATTTTGATCTTAGTGTACGTACACACGAGCGACACGCTTCAACGGCACAAACAACTGCAGCCGTGGACGCGTCGGCGACAAAGTGCCATCGTGTATTTAAGTACGGTTCTCACATACACGAGCGTCATGTTGTTGACGCCCGACGCCGACGTGTGATCCTGCCACGCCACCCACCTTATTCCACCATTGCTTGCGGCTACTACACCAACGTCGCAAGCAAAATAATAAAAGAAAATATAAATCATTCCAGAAATACTTTATTGAAGAAAAACGATTATTTATTATTGTTTCGGAGTAATTTCTTTCACAATACTAGTTAAGGTACTAGTGGCGCTATCTACAGCGTCGAGCAGCAACTGGGGAGCAGCTTCAGCCAGCTGTTTTGCTAACCCCTCGAAATCCGTTTGAAAGTCATCAGCTATTTTGTTCATGACTGCTTTAAACTCCTCCATGTCCACTTTGTTTTGGTTAGTGACATTGTTAATAAAAAATGTGCGTATTTTGTCTTCCTGTTCCTTTGTTTGTCCTTGCACTGCATATAAAGATAATCGTCATCAGCATTAAATTTGTTGACCATTTTATATTTTGTTAAGTCAGTTATAGCAATTAGCTGACCCACCTTTGCATTTAATGGGTGAGATTTTTTAGAATACGAATCGATGGAATTTTACAATTCTTTTATATTTTACTAGCTGCGCCCCGCGGTTTCACCCACGTAAATGTCGATCCCGTGGGAATATCGGGATAAAAGTAGCCTATATGTTAATCCAGGGTGTCAGCTACCCCCATACCAAATTTTATCAAAATTGGTCTAGCCGTTTGAGCGTGAAGAAGTAACAAACATATAAACACACACACACACTCACAAACTTTCGCATTTATAATATTAGTGTGATAGTGTGATAGTGTGATTTACTTTACAAATAAATAAAATATAAAAGAATTATAAAATCCTATCGATTCGTATTCTAAAATATCTCAATGTGGGTCAGCTAATTGCTAATATTGCTTTTTATCTATGTTGACTCCTCTAGGAGTGTCCGTGGAGTGTCTGGGTCTTGCCCGTTCTTCTCCATAGGTACCTACTACGCTTCGGAATGGGCAACTAGCTTCATTCTGACTCTGTACCCTTGACAATTCAAAAGTGCCTGTAATTAGTTTATTTCAAATTAAATGCTTTGGGTTTGAGTTATAGTCAGCGGGGCAATTGCGTAACATATTATCAATCGGAATCGGTTTCATTTTGACAGATCAACAACATTCATTGCGTTATTTAAAGTGTTGAGCAGACAAAATTTGAACTTATGAAGCAATGGATTAGCAATTTACTTCAAAATGATTCAGATTAGTGTGTTGCGCAATTAGGGTGCAGATCCATATTTAAAAGTAGGTATACTCGCCAGCACATCAAGCTACCCGAAACTGTCAAATTTTCCCAATCAACTTTGAACCTTTAGCGATAAAGTTGAAAACCTATTAAAGTTTGATAGATCTATTGTAGTAGCTAGATGTGCTGGCGTCTGCACGTACCTACAAAATGTTAGGAAATAAATATTAACGCGAAAGCGCCAGAGTATCCGCGAAATTCGATTTTTCTTACGGTTTGCAGGTTGTATGTTGATCAAAATAATATGATCCGCGGCCGTAACAAATATTTGTTTACAGAATCATACCCATTAAATACAACAAAACAACTCTTTTTTTATCGAGGGTGGTACATCACTATCAGCACAAAATCGATATGACATCCATGTTTTGCTGCAAACACTACCAGCTGTGCGACACTAGCGCTCCGTGCGTATGTATGAAACTAAGGCAACGATTAAATACAATCCGTTCACAGCTGTTATTTTACCTCGGCAGCAACTTAACAGAAACCTTATTGTGACGACAGTAAAGATCACTATAATTTTGACAAACTTGTCATTGGTAGTAACTCAACAGCGTCCTTACTAGAGTGCGTTTCAACAAATCAAACTCAAATTCAAAGCATTTATTTCAATTAAACCATTTACAGGCACTTTTGAATTGTCGAGAAGTCAGTCAGTATAAATAGTTCCTATGCCGTTAACTTCTTATTCTTCACCACTTCTTAATGTTTTGGGCATGATTCTAACACGGACACCTTATAAATCTTAAAAAAAACCGCGGAATCGTCTTCCCATATCTACTATCTTGACAGACATGGGCACAAAACACATACCTATACTCCTAGCCGAGGACAAGGGAGCCAACATTATAACATAGGAACTATTTGTTGAAACGCACTCTAGAATGAGAATAAAGATCATTATAATTTTGACAGTGATGCCGCTGTCAGCTGTCATTATCTTTAGAATAACTAGTCTATAGTTATCTGTGGGCTACAGCAGTTACGTACAATGTTGTAATATTAACATTTACAATCTTGTCGTCTCATCATCTGCCTGCCGTTTCCCAACTATGTTGGGGTCGGCTTCCAGTCTAACCGGATACAGCTGAATACCAGTATTTTACATGGAACAACTGCCTATCTGACATCCACAACACAGTTCTTGAATAATACGATACCCCTGATAAGACTGATTGTCAGACTTTCGGGCTTCTGACGACCCGTAACGACAGTCAAAGATCCACGAATGACAGCCGGGACCAACGGCTTAACGTGCTTTCCGAGACACGGTGGGGTCTTGGTATGTAAAGATGGTCACCCATCCACGGACCAATCACGGCAAGCGTAGCTTAACCAGATCGATCGGCTCGTGCGGCTGTTATTACTTAGCAACAAGCCCCCCTCTACTCTCATTTACAATCTTGTCGTCTATTATCATTAATGTTACTTGCTTGTATAGTATTTTTATATCTTACGAAGCGACGCTCGCTTTACTGTGGTCAAAGTAAAGTCTTCCAGACCGAATTTCGGCCATGGCGGCCAATCTCAACCGAGACTAGCCTTCGCCGCGAGAGATATTATAGTGCAGGCGCGTGCGCAGACACAGGTGCACTCTCTCTTCCCTCACTCTCATAGTCCGATGGGACGGCAATCCGACACGACCGGAGAGAGTTCAGGCGCTGGAGCTACGCCTGACGCCCGCCCCCCGGAGTTTAGAAGTTGGCGGTGAGATACCCGCGCCTCGATCTCTGGCCATATTGGCCCTGCAAACTTAGTTAGATCGTCACACAACCTTCGCCGTGGACAACCTCGACGGCGATGTCCTGCCTCAGGCATCCAGTGAGTGACGATCTTTGCCCACCTCTCCGGGTGCATTCGCGCGACATGTCCGGCCCACTCCCACTTCAGCCTGGCTGTTTTTAGCGATCAACTATCAATATATTATTATCTTCCTCTTTTACTGACTCGAAACTACTATCTACGTACGTCTTTTGTCAATAGCTGGTTAGTGGCTTCCTCAGTGGCCGTGGAACAGGTGCCCAAGTCCAAGTCCCGAGCTCTCTTCACTCCTTGTATTCTACGTTCTTCTAGTAACATCGTCTTTTTTTTACTGAGTCGATATTGGTTGGTGCAGGACCGCACTCTTTACGACAGTCACACTGCCTCCTCTTCTTCTCCATCTTGATAAGCCTTGATGTTATTTTTAGTTATTTAATTACTTAACCACTAAAAAATCAGTAAAATATTACTTTAATTTGACGTGACAAACGCACATCAAAGGTCGCATGCTCTGTGTGTATGTACATCCATAGAGTCCATGCATAGAGTAAGTAATGTTCATTATAATGTAAAGCTGAAAACAAATTATCGGACGCGGCTGACGGACGGGACGATAGGTATCTAGACAATGAATGTACACTGAGCTCTGCAAACTATCGGATGTAAGGCCTCATTTACGGAGACGCGGGGCGTCTCGCGTCGCGTGTGGCGTGGCGTCTCGCGGCGCGTCGGACGTTTTTTCTGTTTACTGTGGGGCGGCGCGTGAAGCGGCACGCATCATCGCACGCGTAAACACAAACTTATAGCAATATACGACCATGTTCATAGAGAAGCGAGACGGGAAGCGTGGCGGTGCCCGCCGCGGCGCCCGCGGCGAGTCCTCTAGCGTGTAGCGAAGCACGCGGCGGGCATCGCGGCGGCGCACGCTCGCCTCGATCAAATCGACTAGTTTTATGTTGGCGAGAGATGGGAGCGCACGTGTCGCAACTTGCAGCATGATCATATCATACTCCATTGCGACGGTGACTACGTCTGTGTTGCGCGATTTCTAAATAAGACTGACAGAAGATTCCGCCTCGGACATAGCTTCATCGAGAATTGCCGCTGCGTGCGCCGCCGCGATAAACGCCGCGTGGGACGCGTCGGTGCCATCCGCGGGCTCGGTCGCAAAAAACGCCCTAATTCAAACAAACGCGTCTCAAATCGCTTCTCCGTAAACGCACTCATACAACGCCATATATTTGAATTCAGTGCGGGCCGCGCCGCTCAACGCAACGCGCGACGCCCCGCGTCTCCGTAAATGAGGCCTAAGTCGTAGACGTAACCTTGGGCTGACCTTGAGCGTTCGGACGTCCGACAGAAATCTGGCGGGCTGGATGTTTTTGTCAACCGAACACGTCTCAAAAGACTGTGCACCATGGAATTATTATGTACTACGTACAACTGGAAGGTTCACTCAGGTTATAAACGCGAGCCGAAAGAGAGGTTTCAAAACTTCACCCGTCCTTGTCAAAGTAGGGTAACCATATTTTATGTAATAGGTAGGTACATCGGATTTTACTAGGCCACCTTATAATTATAATTACTCTATACACGCTCGTCGATTCTTGATGTTCTTTATGTTACATGCCTTTTCATCAGCACCTAATAGCATGACATTTTCAATCGTAGGCACTAGGTATATTTTTAAAATTACAGTGACCACTCACGTCATCATTTTCCATCTTGTCTTTCATCGTCATAAATTATACTTAATAGAGGTAGACAGAAGTACTTACTTACTAGCATGTTTTGAATTATCCCCACCGACAAATCACCCTTGGTGGGGTTTAATTTAACATTATTATCCAGTGGGGATTTTTCGTGTTATATTCCTGAAATCCCCTTGTTTGATATAAGTCGTGGTGGGGATTTTAGAAAAAAAAAAATCGTTAAATCCCAAGGGTGATTTGTCGGTGGGAATTTGAGAAATAATTCAAAACATGCTAGTAAGTGCTTCTCTCTACCCCTATTAAGTATAATTCATGCCGTGACGTGTTTCTTTCTGACGGAGGCCCCTACCTATAGCGATGAACGCGATGATCGTCTCAGTGCGATAGGCGATGGGCCCAACTACCTATAGTATCTAACCCCAGGTTCGCGCCGGCAACAAAACATGTTATAAACAGCTATCTATGTCTATCACTCTTTGAGGGTTTGATTGCGTTAGATAGATGTTAGGAACATGTTTTGTTGTCGGTGCGAGGTTGCAAGGATGTTTGTACGTTTTCAAATAAAATAATAGACAATATATTTAGGTGGGTCTAATAGACAATATACTTTATAATTTTTCTGAGGATGTTCGATATATGTTTTCATGTTTTGTAATGAAAAATTACAACCCAAAAGTTCGTAGGACTTCAAATTTGTGATAGTGCCATCACATGTTAGAGACCTAACGTTTATCGTTTAACGTTTTTTTTTTTGTTGTGTTTACGTGTGGTTATCTCCCAAATATCGAATGGCAGCGAGCAGTAAATTAGCTTGTTTAATTTTTTCCGAGCATCTGTCAGGTAATCTTCGGGTTTGAAATGCAAGCTACATATTACAGAGTTATTAGTCAGCTTTCCAGGAATAAGCTCTAACCATTTTTTTCTTATTTCGGCATTCGACGGCAATCTAGAAAAAAAAACCGGTTTGTTAGGTTCTGATTTTACATTTAGTATGTTCACCCTATTTATTACAAAAACAACTCACCTGTGAAAGGATATTCCACAACCAGGGTAAAATTATTTATGACACCCACTCACACCACAGAAAGTATTCACCATTTAAAAAAAAACAACAGTCGCATCGATTCTCAAATCGCATCAAAAGCATAAAAATAAAACAATTACAACAACGAACAAGACGCCACTAAATTACATCAGCTGACATGACAACCATATTTACCGGTATTGCTAGTAATAAATTTATAATATTTACTAATTACCTACGGTGCTATTGTGAGAAATATTTTTGTTCTTAATAAGTAAACCTGTAAGCGATATTAGGTAATTCGTTTTAGTACATATTATGCGGTACTCACATAAGTTTATCATATTATGCAAATAATACGTTTTAATTTTCGTTTCTTACACAATCTTATTCTACTAAAGGAATTAAATATTTTACATGGCAATCGTGCGAAAGAGACACAACGAAGCTTAAATTGTTCTCTCTCGAGCCCGTTTTTTACTGTTTATTTGGATATTCTAAAAACAACGATATCGTTTTAAAAATAGAGTTCAATTTTATTTGACAGGATTTTACCAGTAAGCCTTCCAGTTGTACGTAGTACATAATAATTCCATGCTGTGCACACGTATCTGTCGCGGCTGTCAGCCGCGTCCGTCAGCCGCGTCCGATAATTTGTTTTCAGCTTAAGAAGAGACGGGAGTCCCATAGAAAAAGATGAAAAACGTCGCTTGTATGAAACTTGTACTAAAACTGAATACCAACATAACAAAAATGACACAGACTATGCATAGACCACAGACTGCACATGTTAAAGCGAGACAGCGATAGCCGCCATTATGTTTAGTACACGTTTCATGGTTTCTTTTTTTATTAAACAGTTGCGTCAGACTGTGTACATCGTTGATATCTGACAAATCAACATAACATCATCTATGAGCATCAGTTTCAGTCTATCAATAAGTACTCTGTCAGCATCAGCCATGCACTGTAGTGTCAAAATACTAAGGAATAATAAAGTAAGGCTGCGTTTCCACCAGAAATGAGCGAGGATGCGTAGCGAGGAATGTGTGTAAAACTAACCAATAACAACTCTAACTTAGTTCAAGCTATGAAAATGAAGCGATGTTATTGGTTAGTTTCACACACATCCCTCGCTACGCATCCTCGCTCATCTCTGGTGGAAACGCAGCCTTAAGGTCCGGACTCCACTGAAGCGGAGCTGGGCGGAGCGGATCGGAGACGTGCAGGAATCGTCCAATCACAGATGAGACGAGTGACGCGATGAGGATTTTAACCATATTGTGATTGGTTGATTCCTGGACGTCTCCGCTCCGCTCCGCTTCAGTGGAGTCCGGGCCTAAGTCTCACTTCTTTACATGGATGACCTAAAACTCTGCCCCCAACTGATGGAGCTACTGAATGTAACTGAAACTTTCAGTAGCGCCATCAGGATGGAATTTGGTGTGGACAAATGTGCGGTCTTGCATGTAAAGCGAGGGGAGATTGTAGAATCCGTGGCAACCCAACTCTCGGATTATGTATACCTTAGAGCCGTCTTCACATCCGAAACCTAGAAGTATTTGGGTATGTCGGAAGCGTTGGGCATCAATGTTACTGACATGAAGCATTTGTTGAAGGAGCGCTTCTTTGGCCGCCTGAAGAAAGTAATCAATAGTAAAGCGAAAGTAAGGTCATACACAAATGGACTCAGACCGATGTCGAATGCATCACCCACGGTCATCGATAATGAGGCTGTATAAGTGTATATCCCGCGAAAATGTGGAAGTAGAGGCTTTTTAAACGCTAAGGGCCAAAGCACACACGTTATTTTTAGCATAGGCGATCGGCGATTTAGTCGCTTTTTAGAAGCTAAATGCATTCCACACCACGCCAAACACGCACACATTCGGATGCCGGTCGCAGCGATTTGGCATCTGCGCCAGCATCGGAGCAGTCGCTAAAACGCGTGATTCCGATACCGCGTCCGAACGCAGGAGGTCGCGAAATCGCGATGCAGCATCAATCCAGCATCGGAGCAGTCGCTAAAACGCGTAATTCCGATACCGCGTCCGAGCTCAGGAAGTCGCGATATCGCGATGCAGCATCGATACAGCTGCAAAACCACCGATCGCCGATGCTAAAAGTAGCGTGTGTCCTGTGGCCCTAAGATCCTCCACAATCACGAGATATGCAGTCTCAGGGAACCTTTTGTAGAAGCCGACGTCGGGATGCATCGAGATGAGGTCGCGGTGGACGAGGGCCTCACCGCCACATAGTGGTGATGGATCGAGTAGGTCATAAGGGACCCGCATGACGGGCACCTCGTGAAAGCCGAGAAAGATAAACGAATGAAGTAAGTACTTATCTTGACTTGGTTCTATAGGTTGTCGACATGTGGGATGTGGACTCAGCGATCATTGTGCCGATAGTCGTTACAGCCAATGGCTTAATAGCCAAGAGTCTCGAACATCTGAGGCGGAGGAGGCTCCCGATGGGCTGCTGGACCTGGACCAAGAGCTTGATTCAGAAAGCAGTACTTCTGGACACGGTTCACATTGTTCCTCTCTCTCTCTGGAGCTCTGACCGCGAAATTAATATGATGATATTTTTTTGGGGGTCATCGACCGCTTACAATGTAGTCACTTGAGTTGAAACAGTTAAAAAAACGGTTTTTTTAGGGTTCCGTAGCCAAATGGCAAAAAACGGAACCCTTATGGATTCGTCATGTCTGTCTGTCTGTCTGTCTGTCTGTCCGTCCGTCCGTATGTCACAGCCACGTGTTTTTTTTTAGTTTTCCGAAACTACAAGAACTATACTGTTGAAACTTGGTAAGTAGATGTATTCTGTGAACCGCAGTAAGATTTTCACACAAAAATAGAAAAAAAACAATAAATTTTGGGGTTCCCCATACTTACAACTGAAACTCCAAAAATTTTTTTACATCAAACCTGTACGTGTGGGGTATCTATGGATAGGTCTTCAAAAATGATATTGAGGTTTCTAATATCATTTTTTTCTGAACTGAATAGTTTGCGCGAGAGACACTTCCAAAGTGGTAAAATGTGTGTCCCCCCCCCCTCTAACTTCTAAAATAAAAGAATGATAAAATTAAAAAAATATATATAATGTACATTACCATGTAAACTTCCACCGAAAATTGGTTTGAACGAGATCTAGTAAGTAGTTTTATTTTAATACGTCATAAATCGAAAACCGCAATTTACCTTTCACAAAGTTACAACGAACTACAAGAACTTTTATAATATGTTACTTGCTGCTCCGGAACCCTTCATGGGCGAGTCCGACTCGCACTTGACCGGTTTTTTGTGTAAACTTCACAGACGTGATGAGTATCTAGCTAGATCGATATCTAAATACGAGAAAACAAAAGAAAATAGTTTTTCTCAACTTATACTTTAAATAATAAAACTATCAGCTATAATGAAAAAGATTTGATGTTTTTTTGATATCGATACCCATCACAACTGCAGAGTTTTGCTAGCTCATTTAATTTGACCCTGTATAGTTAGCAACCCTCCTACAACAACCCTCCCACCTCCTACCTCACACACCTTTTGAGATTGTAGCGCCATCTACACCGCTACATGCGAACTACGCATTATACTGAGTAATACTGACGTCACGCAAAATCCTGCATCGCGCAAGCATAGTTTACCGCGCAACTAGCTTATACAACATTATTTTTAGTATATGCGAAACCCGAAACACGTGTCTAGTATTTTTATGTAAAGAATCTATGTACAAAATTTCAAAACTGTATCATGAATAATCACAAAGTTATAAGCTTGTTATGTTACCTGTTTGTCCGTACAAAAACATGGTCACCCACGCCGCCGCCGCGTGCGTTCGGGCGATTGTATTGTAATTAACTGGTGATAACATTTTCCATCACACTTGCAGGCTTTGGACTGTCGTAATGGTCAAGTGTAGGTAGTTATTATAATGTACTTTATTCGTAAATAAATGCAGCCGTAAGCTACGAATAAGTAATTACTTATTCGTAAGCCGTAAGTGATACAATGTAGTCAATGCGATTTGTTGCACCTTATTTCAACCACTTAAAGTTCAAAGTGGATGAAAAGTGTTAAACATCGCATTACTTAACCACAGCAGGCTGTAGGTACAAATAATAACTTTCTACAATTAACCATCTTGGCGTGTTTAAAAATGTTACACGACACTTTTTACATACGATAGGTACACGATCAACCGAAACACAACTGTAAGGCCCGCGGCGGCCGCGCGCTCGCGATTATGCAGTTGGACGGGAACGCGAACACGTGCGCGCCAACCTGTAGTACCCGGGCGACTGAAGGGGTTGCTGCACCCCCGCCCCGGTCGCCCCGCTCGCTGTTCGCCCGCACCGCGTCTACCTACCTACTTAGTGTACCTACTTAGTGTCGCTCCTCGAGCGCGTCGCTCTCGTGGTGCCTAAGTTTTAACCTTTTTTAAATATTTTTGGGCCAAAATATAACATGGGGTAAAAATTATTGGAATCGATTCAGTTACTTATTCTGAACAAACTATATTCAGGTTTCGCATATACTAAAAATAATGTTGTATACAACGTCCCGACATCAATTGTATGGCAGTTGCCCACCAGACACAACACCCGTCTGTTCGGAAGATTCTCCCTTTTAGCTATGGAAGTTGAGTGAACTTTACACCCTGTTCCCTATTATGTTTCCGCGCGCCTGCGAGATTATTTCGTGTGACGGACTACATACGCGCGCCTTTTTACTTCAAATCCATGGTATCATAGATATTCTAACTATTAAAATCTTACTGTCAAAACCATGGTCCCATAGATGTAACTACAATTTCGACACTGGAGAATGCCAGTCAAAAAATTGTCATTTCGTTTTTTGTTTCAAATATGTTTTTGGAATAAAAAACAAAAAGACAAGGGCAATAAATAGCAGGAAATCATGGAAGCCATTTTCGCCGGTCTACAGAAAGGTGGTCAGAACAACGTGGACGGGTTAGTGAAGTGGCTGATGAGCTGTAAGTACCCCTTTATATGCTCTTTGTAAACAAAGATTCGGCAGCAGTGGTGGCCCAGTGGGAACGACCGAGACTTTTAAAGCGGTACCCCGACCAAAACCGCGTTTTTCTTCGTTATTCAGAGGCTATTAACTCAATAATTATGAGAAATAAACTACATCTGAAAGCACATTATTAATGTTCGATATCCTATCATCACATTGCCCGTTATTATTTGTTTTTATATATGTTACTAATACATTTAAAATCTCCTTTTAAAAAAGTGACTAAAATTAGTGATTGCATGCATCTTTTGCTAAAGTTGACGTTCTATTAATTTGAGGATTTCACCAATGGATAGATAATTTAAATGTCTAAATAATCCATTCACAATCAATAACAACCAATACAATTCTAAATTAACAAAAATAACAAAATTAAAACCTAACTTAACTAAAACTATACAAAAACTAAAATATAGCGTCGAAAAATTCATCCGCATCGCTGTCGACTGGTAATGTACCCAAGAGACTGGCGGCATTGCCATGTTGTATGGCAATGCTTAGCCTTTGGCCAAAGTAAAAGCCAGCCCTTGGGTCACGGGAAGTGTCAACCAGGCGTTTTGAAATTTCTTTAAAAAGGCCATGAGCACTCGGACCCCACGGCCCGAAGGTTTCAACCCCAAACGGCTCGAAAATATAATTTCCGATAAGGTTATTATATTTTCGCCGCTTGAGGTTTTCCGCAGCCGCAGCAGCAGCGCCAGCACAGCATACCGATCCAGGAAGGTGGGATGGCGCAAGAGTATCGACACAAGTTGCGTCCCACACTAAAGGCCTACCCACCTTCCAAGGAAATAGAGACATACCGTCCGGTCTCTTGCCATCGTCGCGTACCAAGCCATTGGGTTCTAATACAGCTGGAACGCCGACGGTAACAAGAGCTCGTCGGATGATATCATTAATGTTCGCGTGGCGCGCTAAGCGACCCGCACTACGGCTGCAAGACAGGCCGTGGTGTCCGAGGCTGTTGACATCTACGCCACAGTGACAGCGATGAGGGGAACAGCAAGGAGTACCTAGTCGCAGGGAAGCAGCGAGGCGAAAAGTAGTGTCGTCGAACAAAGTGCCTATGTTCGACGAAGGTAGTGCATGAAGCCAAAGTCCCGACTCCCATCTACCCACAGCCAGCAGGCGCGCACGTTCCGCAGAAGTAGCAGACGAGTCAAGTTAAATTGTTCTGTACTACTCTGCAGAGCGGCTCATCCCACCGTCTCTGGGAAGATGGATTGTCGGGTGGATCTGTATTCGGGCAAGCGAGTCTCCAGTCATCCATAGCCTCGGTGAATTGGTTGTTATTGATTGTGAAAAGTATTTTTTTCCGTTAATGGGAAGAAATAGGTTAAGAGTCATATTTCCTAAATGGCAAAAGTATTTTTTAATAATCCATGTTTCAATTTATTTCGTACGAGGAAGTCGTGTCGCTCTCTGTCTCTGTCGCGAATGCTCAAGGTTATTTGGTCGGGGTACCGCCTTAAGCCCGTCATAAACGTAGCTATAACAAGTTGGGGCTCTATCTAAACTGGTTAGGTTTTATTATATCAAGTAAAAAACTTAATTACTTACATAATTATGTAAATGGTTTAGGCATTGCTCAATGTTTTTGTTGTAAACTTATATTATCCTGAATTTCATATAAATATCATCCTTTAATAATATTATTTTCTTGCCGAGTCCAATCCACATCGAAGGGTCGCTTCTCGAAGTTGTGAAGGAGTATGTCTACCTAGGGCAAGTCATCCAGCTCGGTAGACACAACTTTGAGAAGGAAGCTGACAGAAGGATCCAGTTGGGTTGGGCAGCATTTGGAAAACTCCGTCAAGTCTTCTGGTCGCCTATCCCGCAGTGTTTGAAGACTAAGGTCTTCAACCAGTGCGTCCTGCCCGTCATGACATACGGTGCTGAAACATGGACACTGACGGTCGGGCTGGTCCACAAATTCAAGGTCGCTCAGCGCGCTATGGAGCGAGCTATGCTCGGAGTCTCTTTGAAGGATAAAATCAGGAATGAAATTATCCGGAAAAGAACCGGAGTTACCGACATAGCTTGCAGAGTAAGCAAACTGAAGTGGCAGTGGGCTGGCCATGTCTGTCGAAGGACTGATGGCCGGTGGAGCAGGCGAGTCCTGGAGTGGAGACCGCGTACCGGCAAGCGTAGTGTAGGACGCCCCCCCGCTAGATGGACGGACGACCTAAAGAAGGTGGCTGGGGTAGACTGGATGCGGAAGGCGGAGGACAGGGTGCTGTGGCGCAGTCTGGGAGAGGCCTATGTCCAGCAGTGGACTGCGATAGACTGAGTTGATTGAATAATATTATCCTCTTTTATAAAATTAATTTAACATTGATTGATTTTGAACTGAATGCTACTTGAATGAATCGATTATTTTATGACATCGCAATTTAAATTTCTTTAAAAAGTGGTAACACGGAAGGTTTCATTTTACTACAGCTAAATAAAAGTCCGACTATTGATGGCTCTGCGTTAAATACGCGTATTAAATTCACACTTTCCCTCTCTCTCCGTCTCTTTCTATTATATACGACTGTGTGTGCGTGTGACGGTGCGAGTATCGCATGAAGAAAATGAAGGGGATTCCCCTAACCGCACGCGTTTTTGAACTTGGTCAAGTTTTCAACTTTATTTACTTTTTTTGGCTCCATTGTATAATCAACCCCGCTGATTTGAAGCTTCGATATATTTTTTTATATGTAGATCTCTTCGTGTGGAATGCTTTCATAAAATGTCATGGGCGTAAACGCATAATTTTCGAGAAAAAATAACCTACACGTTAAATAATATACAACTTATTTACTTACGTAATAAGATTGGCATTTTTTAATTATTTTTGAAGTGAAAACTTCTTTAGCGGCGTTGAACACTTTTTGTACTGGGGAAAAAATGTTAAACTCGCGTCAGGACACGTGACCGTCAGGAGAGATTTCCCCCCCCCCCCCACCCTCTTTCTAAGGCGGCGCCAACCGAAGTGAACCAAGTGAGACACGATAATGGATGGGTGGATGGATAGATGGATGGACGGACGGACGGACGGACGGTGACGGTGACGGTGACGGTGACGGTGACGGTGACGGTGACGGTGTCGGTGACGGTGACGGTGACGGTGACGGTGTCGGTACGGTGACGGTGACGGTGATGGTGATGGTGACGGTGACGGTGTCGGTGACGGTGACGGTGACGGTGACGGTGACGGTGTCGGTGACGGTGTCGGTGACGGTGACGGTGTCGGTGACGGTGACGGTGACGGCGACGGTGACGGTGTCGGTGACGGTGTCGGCGACGGTGACGGTGACGGTGACGGTGTGACGGTGATGACGGTGACGGAGACGGTGACTGTGTCGGTGACGGTGACGGTGACGGTGTCGGTGATGGTGTCGGTGACGGTGACGGCGACGGTGACGGTGTGACGGTGATGACGGTGACGGTGACGGTGACGGTGACGGTGACGGTGACGGGTGACGGTGACGGTGACGGTGACGGTGATGGTGATGGAGACGGTGACGGTAACGGTGTCGGTGACGGTGACGGTGACGGTGATGGTGTCGATGACGGTGACGGCGACGGTGACGGTGACGGTGACGGTGACGGTGACGGTGACGGTGACGGTGACGGTGACGGTGACGGTGACGGTGACGGTGACGGTGACGGTGACGGTGACGGTGACGGTGACGGTGACGGTGACGGTGACGGTGACGGTGATGGTGATGGAGACGGTGACGGTAACGGTGTCGGTGACGGTGACGGTGACGGTGACGGTGATGGTGTCGATGACGGTGACGGCGACGGTGACGGTGACGGTGACGGTGACGGTGACGGTGGACGTGGATGTGGATGGATGGATGGACAGCTCAAACTCAAACTCAAAGCATTTATTTCAATTAAACCATTACAGGTACTTTTGAATTGTCAAAATTAAGTAGTCGGTCAGTTAGTCAGAAAGTTGAAGCTAGTCGCCCATTCCAAAGCGTAGATCTCTATGGAGAAGAACGGGCAAGAAACTCCATGGACACTCTTTTAAATCAAGATATTACAAAATCCTGAGTACATTATTCTTGTTGCTTCTATATGTGAGAACAATGTAAAAAAAAAACACACAAATGAAGAAACAATACAAGAAATAAGATTAAAAATAAGCCTTGGCAGTTAAGAGATGACCAGTCTCAACCGACGGCGTCCGTTCACGAACATGACGCATGGATCAGCACCATCCAGCTCAACCATTTTGTAGGGAACCGAATGATCCAACACACGCGCCACCATCAGTGAGACATTTAACGAGCGAGACAGCTGATGGGTCGACCGTCTGTGTAGCTACACTGCTGTGTATTCGTAAAATTCGTGAATATAAAGTGTTTCAAATATGGAAATTGAACAAAGTGCATCGATTTATAAAAAAAGTGACGCAGAAATAGTGGAAAAAAATTAGTTATATTAATTCAATTCATAATTGATTTATTTCAACGTTAATATTCATGTTTTCACTTCTGCCGGCACTCCCGGAGTGCAACCCGTCTTTTTTTGAAGTGAAACTTCTTTAGGCGCGCTTGACTTGGGGAGTAAACTGGCGAATGCGTTACGAAAACGTGTGATCGCGAGTAGGGAAGGTACGAAAAAATAGCTGGAAATACCTGGTGTAAAAACCCGGTCCCGGTCGCATAAATATGCGACCGGGTTTTTACACCAGGTATTTGCTTCCAAGTACGCACACCGGGTACCGACTCAAAATACTTGCAAGACTATTAAGTATCTTATACGGCTACTCGCTCAAATACGTAGGTACTCAACCGCGTCAGTTTTCGCAAATGCGATCATGCTCCTTTTGGAACAATTTCGTATGCAAGTACTTTTTACCGACTTCACAAAAAGGTGGAGGTACTATGTTCGGCTGTTTGTATGTTTTTTTTTGAAGTGAAACTTCTTTAGGCGCGCTTGACTTGGGGAGTAAACTGGCGAATGCGTTACGAAAACGTGTGATCACGAGTAGGGAAGGTACGTAAAAAATAGCTGGAAATACCTGGTGTAAAAACCCGGTCCCGGTCGCATAAATATGTGACCGGGTTTTTACACCAGGTATTTGCTTCCAAGTACGCACACCGGGTACCGACTCAAAATACTTGCAAGACTATTAAGTATCTTATACGGCTACTCGCTCAAATACGTAGGTACTCAACCGCGTCAGTTTTCGCAAATGCGATCATGCTCCTTTTGTAACAATTTCGTATGCAAGTATTTTTTACCGACTTCACAAAAAGGAGGAGGTACTATGTTCGGCTGTTTGTATGTTTTTCTTTTTTCTATGTTTGTTCATCGAATACTCCGCCAATTGTCGACGGATTTTCAAAATTCTTTTTTTGTTCCAAAGTAGATAGTTTTGAGGTGGTCCCACTGTCACCAAGTTAGGATCTGATGATGGGATCTTAGAGTAATCGAGGGTAACCTTTAAATTTTATAGGCTCACTTATTGTTTTTCGCATATTTTACGAAGTATCTTGTGTATTTGCGTATGGTTGTCACCATCTCAGGTAGCTGGGCTGATGATGGAAGTTACAACTCCTTAACAGTAAGAAGTTACTCGAACAGGCAAGGACTGTTTTAGTCAATTGTTTTGATGTTTGATAGGGCATTTGCCACATTTGGTCTCATGATCATCAAGTCATGAGCTGATGCTGCAGTCAGGATAGTCTGCAGAGTACCTAACTCCTCGACAACTAACAGCAGATATATCGTGTTAAGGCTCATTGAAAAGGGCTCGATGTGTGGATAAACGTACTGTTAATGAGGAACACCGAAGTACATAAAGACCTGATGCTGAAGCCAGGAGCATTAGAAAAAGTACCAACCTTGAAATTACAGCACCGTAGTCGTGTTTGGGCTCATTTTAAACAGGACTAAATTTTAAGTTCAATGCAATGTTGACAAGTCTGGCCTGATGCTGCAGCCAGGATTATCAGCATCTAGTCTAAAAACATCAGGGCAGGATTTGATGATGGGATCCTGGAGAAATCGAAGGAACTCTTCAAATATTATAGGCACACCTATAGCGATTTGGGTATTTTTTATAGTAACTCGTGCATTTGCTCTCGGAAAGCACTATTTGGTGATGTGGAACTGATGATGAAGACCACAGATGGCCACCGGAACTACTCAATAATATCTAAGTATTTCACGGGTTGCGATTCGATTACTTTAATATGGTTGCTAAGCAATTTATGCTCGTCACAATGTGAATGGTGATACGGAGCTGATGGTGGATCTGGAGAACTCCTCAACAATTAACTTCCCTGTATCGGGAAAAGCAATATTTTGTTTGTAAAAGGCGATGATCACTAGGCTATTGTAACTTAGATAAATTATAAGCAGACCCACTAAAAAGCGTGAAATAAATACTTTTTAAGAAAAAAAAAACCGACTTTCAAAAAAACACTACAAAGTGAAAAATATCTTTAATTTCGGAAGTCGGTGGCAAAAAACTAAAATAAAGATCCAAAGACACCGACTTCCGAAATTAAAGTTATTTTTCACTTTGTAAAGTTTTTTTTGGAAGTCGGTTTTTTTTTCTTAAAAAGTTTTTTTTACTTTAATGGTTTGCAAGTATTTATTTGTAAACGCGATTTTGCTCCTTATTTATTCGAAGTTATTGATCAATTTCCTATCCAAGTAGTTTTACTTCCAACGGGGCTTTTGAATACGCGATTGTATTTCTTATCTGTATGAAGTTATGGATCAGTTTTCTATGCAGATAGAAAATACTTGAAAGTATCTCGCTCCGTCGTGCCTCGACGCTCGAGTACGTAGGTACTTAAATAGTTCAACAACCGCGTTTGTTTTCGCAAATGCGATCATACTCCTTATCAGTAAGAGCACAGAATACTTAATAGTACTACGTACAGAAAGGACACTCCCTTCCTCGCCCTCATATCAGATACCGCACCTCACCCCGCACTTCGAGGTATTCGTCGCCGACTCTTTAGCAAGGGCGCTCGCGAACCGCAGCGCTGTATTGCTGACACACAATTATGCGATTTAAAAGTTTTATTTGAGTTTTAATCACGATGGTTGGATATTGTGATGCTTTTCCGAATTCGTATTTACATATACTGTTTGTATGATTTCGCATTTTTAATAACATGCGATTTAATAATCCATTATTTACAGAAAAGTCATTTAAACTAAACTATTTTAGTGTTTTTATTTCATTACGAACCCGTCTATATAAATAAACAATTGAACTACTTGGTCACTTCATAATAATGCACACGTTCGGGCAGCGCCATCGCCGTCGTCGTTCGGTTCCCCGACACAAATTGCTTTCCGCGCCATTTTTTTTTACGCTACTAGATTTCACGCACACATTTGCACGTATACAAACGTCATTTGTTTATGTAGTAGTAATAGGTAATTATTTTGCGAGCGTTGTATGGGTGTCCGAGGAGTCTACGGAACAATTTCGTATGCAAGTATTTTTACTTTAATGGTTTGTAAAAGTATTTATTTGTAAACGCGATTGTGCTCCTTATTTATAGGAATTCACGGATCAATTTCCTATGCAAGTACTTTTTACTTCCAACAGGGCTTTTGTTTGATTACGCGATTGTACTTCTTATTTGTATGAAGTTATGGATCAGTTTTCGATGCAGATAGAAAATACTTGAAAGTATCTCGAGCCCTGGTTTTAGGCCCTGGTTTCTTAAGGTGGACGTACTTGGAAGCCCTGGTACTCGATTTTGCAAGTACGACCCATGTCTAAGGGCTACGGGCGAGGCGAACGGGAGTTGAGTGGGGGATATAAGCAAGAGAAAGCAGTGCGCGCGCACATTTTCTTTCTCTCTTCCTCTCATAGCCAAATACGTTTGAAGTTTCACTTCAGTCGTGTGGTCATAAGCACACTCGGTTTTTTTTTTTTTGTATGTTTGTTCATCGAATACTCCGCCAATTGTCGACGGATTTTCAAAATTCTTTTTTTGTTCCAAAGTAGATAGTTTTGAGGTGGTCCCACTGTCACCAAGTTAGGATCTGATGATGGGATCTTAGAGTAATCGAGGGCAACCTTTAAATTTTATAGGCTCACTTATTGTTTTTCGCATATTTTACGAAGTATCTTGTGTATTTGCGTATGGTTGTCACCATCTCAGGTAGCTGGGCTGATGATTTAAGTTACAACTCCTTAACAGTAAGAAGTTACTCGAACAGGCAAGGACTGTTTTAGTCAATTGTTTTGATGTTTGATAGGGCATTTGCCACATTTGGTCTCATGATCATCAAGTCATGACCTGATGCTGCAGTCAGGATAGTCTGCAGAGTACCTAACTCCTCGACAACTAACAGCAGATATATCGTGTTAAGGCTCATTGAAAAGGGCTCGATGTGTGGATAAACGTACTGTTAATGAGGAACACCGAAGTACATAAAGACCTGATGCTGAAGCCAGGAGCATTAGAAAAAGTACCAACCTTGAAATTACAGCACCGTAGTCGTGTTTGGGCTCATTTTAAACAGGACTAAATTTTAAGTTCAATGCAATGTTGACAAGTCTGGCCTGATGCTGCAGCCAGGATTATCAGCATCTAGTCTAAAAACATCAGGGCAGGATTTGATGATGGGATCCTGGAGAAATCGAAGGAACTCTTCAAATATTATAGGCACACCTATAGCGATTTGGGTATTTTTTATAGTAACTCGTGCATTTGCTCTCGGAAAGCACTATTTGGTGATGTGGAACTGATGATGAAGACCACAGATGGCCACCGGAACTACTCAATAATATCTAAGTATTTCACGGGTTGCGATTCGATTACTTTAATATGGTTGCTAAGCAATTTATGCTCGTCACAATGTGAATGGTGATACGGAGCTGATGGTGGATCTGGAGAACTCCTCAACAATTAACTTCCCTGTATCGGGAAAAGCAATATTTTGTTTGTAAAAGGCGATGATCACTAGGCTATTGTAACTTAGATAAATTATAAGCAGACCCACTAAAAAGCGTGAAATAAAAACTTTTTAAGAAAAAAAAAACCGACTTTCAAAAAAACACTACAAAGTGAAAAATATCTTTAATTTCGGAAGTCGGTGGCAAAAAACTAAAATAAATATCCAAAGACACCGACTTCCGAAATTAAAGTTATTTTTCACTTTGTAAAGTTTTTTTTGGAAGTCGGTTTTTTTTTCTTAAAAAGTTTTTTTTACTTTAATGGTTTGCAAGTATTTATTTGTAAACGCGATTTTGCTCCTTATTTATTCGAAGTCATTGATCAATTTCCTATGCAAGTAGTTTTACTTCCAACGGGGCTTTTGAATACGCGATTGTATTTCTTATCTGTATGAAGTTATGGATCAGTTTTCTATGCAGATAGAAAATACTTGAAAGTATCTCGCTCCGTCGTGCCTCGACGCTCGAGTACGTAGGTACTCAAATAGTTCAACAACCGCGTTTGTTTTCACAAATGCGATCATACTCCTTATCAGTAAGAGCACAGAATACTTAATAGTACTACGTACAGAAAGGACACTCCCTTGCTCGCCCTCATATCAGATACCGCACCTCACCCCGCACTTCGAGGTATTCGTCGCCGACTCTTTAGCAAGGGCGCTCGCGAACCGCAGCGCTGTATTGCTGACACACAATTATGCGATTTAAAAGTTTTATTTGAGTTTTAATCACGATGGTTGGATATTGTGATGCTTTTCCGAATTCGTATTTACATATACTGTTTGTATGTTTTCGCATTTTTAATAACATGCGATTTAATAACCCATTATTTACAGAAAAGTCATTTAAACTAAACTATTTTAGTGTTTTTATTTCATTACGAACCCGTCTATATAAATAAACAATTGAACTACTTGGTCACTTCATAATAATGCACACGTTCGGGCAGCGCCGCCGCCGACGTCGTTCGGTTACCCGACACAAATTGCTTTTCGCGCCATTTTTTTTTACGCTACTAGATTTCACGCACACATTTGCACGTATACAAACGTCATTTGTTTATGTAGTAGTAATAGGTAATTATTTTGCGAGCGTTGTATGGAGTGTCCGAGGTGTGGTAAGAGTCTACGGAACAATTTCGTATGCAAGTATTTTTACTTTAATGGTTTGTAAAAGTATTTATTTGTAAACGCGATTGTGCTCCTTATTTATAGGAATTCACAGATCAATTTCCTATGCAAGTAGGTACTTTTTACTTCCAACAGGGCTTTTGTTTGATTACGCGATTGTACTTCTTATTTGTATGAAGTTATGGATCAGTTTTCGATGCAGATAGAAAATACTTGAAAGTATCTCGAGCTCTGGTTTTAGGCCCTGGTTTCTTAAGGTGGACGTACTTGGAAGCCCTGGTACTCGATTTTGCAAGTACGACCCATGTCTAAGGGCTACGGGCGAGGCGAACGGGAGTTGAGTGGGGGATAGCCAAATACGTTTGAAGTTTCACTTCAGTCGTGTGGTCATAAGCACACTCGGTTTTTTTTTAAAATAGCTGTTACTGCAATCAACTCAAATATGAAGCAAATAATAATTATAATTAATGGGATAAAAAATTTAGTTTAATTTGTGCTTTTACAAAATCGTTTGTAACGAAACGTAATTTCTGGCGTTTGATGTAAGTGATGTTCGACAGTTTATGTATTTTTGTGTTTTTTTATGTTTACCAACACTATACTCCACACCAACGTACACAAAAACGCATCACAAACACATTATACACGAAGATTTATTTATCACCATCCAAATTTTTACAGGGTGTTCTACCCATGAATATGAACAACTTTCACTATGGGACTCACAAACGAAGGGTTCCATTCCACAAGGAAAAATAACGGCAAAAAAATCACATCTGTTGTATGGGAGCCCCCCTTAAATATTTATTTTATTCTGTTATTAGTATTTGTTGTTATAGCGGCAACAGAAATACATCATCTGTGAAAATTTCAACTGTCTAGCTATCACGGTTCATGAGTTACAACCTGGTAACAGACAGACAGACGGACAGTGGAGTCTTAGTAATAGGGTCCCGTTTTTACGACCTTTTCGGCAATATAACTGACCCACTCAACGTAAAATTAGACGAGTTTAAAGGAGTTTTAAATAATGCAGCTGGTGAACTAAAACGGATATCGTAGCTTTCAACAAGCAAGCTGACTGAAAATTGTACCCAATTTTTGAAAGATGCTGTCGGTGGGGCCATTACTACGCACGTTGAACCTGAACCGCCTGCGCACGTTCAACCAGAAGGCCAATTCTCGTAATTTAAAACGTTCAAAATCTAGTCACAGTCTCATCTCAGCAACAAACAAACGTCAAAAACTTGTCAAAATGTAGCGAAAATAGAGGTATCTTTGACAGATTGAGACTGAGATCAGACTGTGAACGTTCTTAAAATTACAAGAATTGCCCCTCTGAACACTGATCATTCTCAATACTCTAAGCATTCTAAAAATCACTCTGATCACTGAATGAATTCGTGTTAAACCTTCTTAATTGAGTTTGTGCATGAAATACTAAAAAGTTTACCTTTTTTTATATATTTAATTTTTTTATTTTTCCAGTTATTTAATTCAGTCCTGTAACTAGGCCGGTACTAGCCGTGCCCAGGCACAGGGCGCAAACTTTGGAGGTGCGCAGGAATGAACAGACCAGGGTCAAGTCTTTTGGTCATACATAATAGTTAGTAGCATAGTAGATTGTTTTTTTTTTATATTCTTTTAACTATGAATTTGAGTAGTCACCAAAGATAAAAAAATGGGTACACCCTTTATAGCAGAACTTTTTATGTCATAATATTATTTTGCATAACAGCGGATAGCATAAACTTCATTTCGCAGAAAATCGTTTGACATACACTCATTTATCATGCATTCAAAACTCATAATTTTGTAAGTCAGAATCATCTTTAGGCATAAATTTCATATCCCTAATAATTAAAAAGTAGAACCATTATATCGCAGAAAGTTCACATTCAGAATCGTCTTTTGGCATACTTTCATATCGATAATCATCAAATGGCAGAACTATCATATCTCAGAAAGTAACGGACGTAGTGACGACGGACAGACGGACGAAGTCGCACCATAAGGGTTCTTTTTTACCTTATGGATGAACCGGATGAAATGGGCTTCTGTCAGCAGATCGACGGAGCCCCGCTGCGCGGGGCTCCTATTTCTGCCTGCAGGGTTTAAAGGAACCTAACCAACCGAACCTCGGGGTGCACCTGACGTCGACCGTCTAGGGTTAGGTTTTCTGTCAGCAGGTCAACGGTTCATCCAGAATTAGAAATTCTGCCATCTTCATAGTATGCCAAGTGAAATTATACCAAATAATCGCCGCTCTAAATAAACGTTATGCTAAACGAAATTGTGCGGAATTTTAACTCTGCCAAAGGTAATTATACCAGATAAAATTCTGCCATCTTAAAAGTATGCCATCGTAAATTCGGACATATAAACATTCGGCCAAACAATAATTATGCTTAATAATTTTTATGCCTTAAAAATATTCGTTTAAAGAAAATTATGCCAAATGTGTTATGCCATAAAAATTTCGGAGCATCAAGATTCTGCCAGATAGAGGGACCCCTAAAAAAATAGGTACTTTCGTTTTTAAAAAATATTTTATAATTATTAATTTTCGCGTAAACAACAACTCTTGTCAAGAGATAACTGGGTTGCGGAGGTCAGATTGGCAGTCGCTTCTTGTGAAAAAATATACCTACTGTACGCGTAGCATGAGCATGACCACCATAGAAACGGGTTTTGTCGACGGAAGAATAGACAAAATGGCAGATTGTCTATTGTTGATTTTCTATTCTATCTGTCAATTTGTCTAGTCTGTAATTTTTTTTTCTCTTCTTCCGTCGACAAAGCCTGTTCCTATGCTGGTCATGCTACGCGTACTAGTATTTATCTGTTTCCTGTTAGACTGGAAGCCGACCCTGATGTGTTGAGAAAATGCAGATAATCATAATGTTGCTTTTGTTACAGCAAATATAATACCAGGGTCAGTAAAGGAACAGGAACCTAAAATTCGCAGCTTCTTTAAAGATGTCGTTGATAGAAATAAAGTCACCATAGACGAGTTTAAAGGAGTGATGAACAAAGTAGCTGATGAATTTAAAACGGATTTCGATGGCATAACAAAAAAGCTGGCTGAAAATGGTCCCAAGTTGCTGCGAGACGCTGCAAATGGCGCTACTAGTACCTTCGCTAGTACCTTCACTAGTATTATGAAAGATCTTACCCCGAAAAAATAACATACTCTTCTTCAATAAAATATTTTTGGAACTATTTGAGTTTTTCTTTAATTCTTATTAAGCGCCTCGTTGGTCTAGTGGTCGCAAGCGCTGGTTACTGACGAGTAGTCCTGGTTTCGATTTCCAGGCAAGGCAAGGTGGTATTGGGTTGTCCATTAAAAAATGTTTTGTAACATCCGGGGTTTGGAAGTCGACGGTGTGATATCTAGAAGCATTGTCGTGTTACCCAATACAACGGACTCCTAGAAGAGCGATGAGCTAGTGACGGCTGCCGGCTGTCATGAATAGTGGCAAAGATTTAAATCGTTAGATTCGCCCTACCGCGTCAAAAGCTAGTCGCGTTTCTGTTTCGTTTTCAAACTCAAACTCAAAGCATTTATTTCAATTAAACCATTTACAGGCACTTTTGAATTGTCAAGAAGTCAGCCAGTTTTGACAGCTCTGACACATAATGACGCAGTGACTTGACTTGATTGTCATGGAAACGCTATTTAATAATGTATGAACTCACTCTTCTCAGTATGTACACTTTTTCGCGTGACTAAGAGCAAATCTAGCGATTTAAATCTTTGGGCAGCGAGGTTTCACTTAATGTCAAATACTGGTGTAGGTAAATCATGACGGCTGATAAAATAAAAAAAATACCAACTGGTATTCATCTGCTGCTTCCGGTTAGATTGGAAACCGACCCCGACATATTGGGAAAAGGCAGGCAGATGATTATTAAGTGGCTTTTGTGGAGAGCATGATAAGCCGTTGGTCCTCCGCCTGATCTCTGTCCGGTCGTGGCGGATTACATGCTGCCCCATCGGACTATGAGAGTGAGGAAAGAGAGAGTGCACCTGCGTCTGCGCACATACGCCTGCATTACAATATCTCCCGCGCCGAAGGCTAGTCTCTGTTGAGATTAGCCGCTATGGTCGTAATACGCTCTGGAGGACTATTATTATTGTTTTTTTTTTTGTTACAGCGTTAGGAGACCAATCAAAAGGACAGGAGAACAAAATTCTCGAGCTGTTTAGCACTGCCGCTAACCAAAACAACGTAACTTTAGATGAGTTTAAAGGGATCATAACTAAAGTCGCTGAGGCATTCAACACGGATTCCGACGGGTTGATGAAACAGTTGGTTGAGATTGGGCCCAAATTGATGCAAGATGGTGCTGCTAGCGCAGCAACTAGCGCCGTCAAAGATCTCGTACCGAAATTTTAGCAAATAGTAATTTTAAGGCAAATAAATATTTCTGGAATCATTATTTCTTTTTTTTTCTTTTAGGTATGGCTCGTGTCCAAATAGAAAATGTGTGCGCTCGTGGGACAGCCGTCAGAAACGAAGTTCCTTACGCGATACCTACCTCCTCGCACTCACTCAGATTCACTCGCATATAGAGTGACGGGTAATATAATTAGTGGCCGATACATAACCGCATGATTGTATTCAACATAGCAAACAAATTTTTCAAAGAAACTATAGAAAAAGCGGCACACCCCCACCCTGTTTCAATTTAAGCAAATATCAACTTTATTTCAATGACAACTAAGTTGATTTCAGAGTGACTAGCACATAGGAGTTATAGCATTATGCTAAGCGATGGCCGTATTGCGTGGATGAGACGCATATTTCCCCCCAACTTGGTATTTTCTTTCTTTCTTTCAGAATTCACCATAAGCCTAGTTGGAAAAACGAAATTTATGGGCATAATAAAGTCTCGGACATGCGTTTCCGCGAATCCACCTTAGGGTCGCTTTTTGAGATGGATAAACGGCATATCTCCAAAAACATTTGAAACAATTTTTTCAAATACCTAAACGATAATTATTGATTACTAGCTGCGCCCCGCGATTTCACCCGCGTAAATGTCGATCCCGTGGGAATACCGGGATCCAGGGTGTCAGCTACCATCATACAAAATTTTATCAAAATTGGTCCAGCCGTTTGAGCGTGAAGAAGTAACAAACATATAAACACACACATACACACACACACTCACAAACTTTCACCTTTATAATATTAGTGTGATTAATTGTCCCAGTCGGTACTGCTGAGAATGAGGAAGTTTGATTCATAAGAGCAGTGTTTTTGAGTTTTTTCATTACAAATTCACATGAGTTCACCCTATTCACAAGAGTGGAGACAGAGACAGTTTCAACAACTACAGATCCATATCTGTATTATCAATTCTGTTCAAACTCCTCGAAATAGTACTAAGCAAACGTTTACTGGTGATGGTTCGTTTAACCTCAGCTCACAAAATATACTTGCAAATAACCAATATGGATTCAGATCAGGCAAAAACACAGAGGATGCCATATTAGAATTAATAGGTTCAGTAGCTCAAAGTCTAAACAACAAGGATAAATATCTATAGCTATCTTTCTAAAGCTTTTGACACTGTCCCTGTCCCCCTTCTCCTCAGTAAACTAGAAAGGATTGGTATAAGAGGCCTACCGCTTAGTTTGTTTAAGAGTTACCTTAGTGGTCGCTCGCAAATCATCATGATAAACCACCACACACCAGTAAGGAAGCATTCCTCACTTACGGAGTTCCGCAAGGTAGTGTCTTAAGACCCACCCTTTTCCTGGTTTACATAAACAGCAGCTCGGAGCCTGCATATAAGCCTGGTTGATGGCAATAGGCTCGCCTTCTATTACATGGGACTTAAAAATAACTGATGAAATGTGGCTGTACACCTCTGCACCTGCCTATTCTTTAGGGAACTACAGGCTAGATGTTGGGTTATTCCACTTTTCCACCCCTAGGTGAATACACGGAAATGCATGTCCAAAAATCCACTCTAGGCCTTGTTGGATGAACGGAATATAGGGTGGATACTCGGACATGCGTTTCCGCGTATTCAACTTTGGGTGGATTTTTTGAGATGGATCAACGGAATAACGGGTCATGATATGTCATGTATCAAATAAAAACCAGTTTTTTAAATTTTCATAATAATTATATTTACATCCTTGACTAGAAGTACAGCTAATATACAAACACAAATAATACTTATTAACTATTTATTTAATAACAATTGGTTTAATAATACTGATTATTTAACATTATTTTCGGCTACACACATCTACAAAACCTTACCATAAAATTCGGTTAAGCATAAGGTAAGTATAGGCTAGAGTGTTCATATTCGTGGTGAGGCATGTGGAAGTACATGAAAAAAAGTAGGTTCTCAATTCGACTGTATTTTTTTTTAATGATCGTCAAATCATTTCAACGGAGAGCTGTTCAGAATCATGTATTGGACCCCTGGTAGCAGGAGGCGCATCGATGTCCCTGCCACCTTGTATTTTTCTGACGGCCGTTACAATATGACCGCCACCGCTGTTCCAGCCAACCGTAGCTTTATTTATCGAACGGTTCAAAATAACAAAAAATGGTTCTAAGACGTATTTATCAACATTTAGAGTTCCATGATACAACACTTAAAATTCTGCTTACTACCAATACGAAATATTAGTACCGTGAAGAAATCGTTAAAACGCATTGCGCAAGCGTGATGGTCAATGCTCGTTCCTTTTCTTTATGAGAAGAGGCGTTTACTCTGCAGTGGAACAGTTAGGTCAAATTTTCTGCCGATGTATTCTGTTCAAACCTTACCGTTAAAACTTAGGTAAAGTGAGCTTATGGAGGTACTAGCAGCGCCCCGCGGTTTCACCCGCATAAGTGTCGATCCCGTGGGAATATCGGGATAAAAACTATCCTATGTCCTTCCCCGGGGCTCAAACTATCTCTATTACCAAATTTCATCTAAATCGGTTCAGTGGTTTACACGTGAAAAGGTAACATACAGACAGACAGAGTTACTTTCGAATGTATAATATTAGTATACCTAGATGAGGAACAGGGTGTAAAGTTGTCATCCTCGATAGAAAAGGGAGGATACTCCGACCAGACGGGTGTCGTGTCTGGTGGGCTACTGCCCTACGATTGATGTCGGGACGTTGTATATATGCTAGTTGCGCGGTAAACTCTGCTTGCGCGATGCAGGATTTTGCGTGACGTCAGTATGGTGCGTAGTTCGCTTGTGGCGGTGTAGATGGCGCTACAAGCTGTCAAAGTGCCAATCCATCCCAAGCATCACGTGGAATGACAGCTCACTTCACTTACAGTGCGACCGACGAGGGAATGCGTTCTTGCTGTCGGTTTCATACAAACGAATACGAGTTTGCGAATTTGATCTTTTTTTACAAATACAAAATGTTTATTTCTGTACCAACTAGTATACATTAGTTTATGATTGGAGTCTCCTTTTAAGCATGATGACGCCTGTGTTAGGAGACTCCATCTTTATCAGCTACTAGAATTTTATTGTCGCATTGACATGTGTCAGCAGGAACGCATTCTCTTGACGGCCGCACTTTATTCTCTTTATTCATAAACTTTTCTTAAAGGTAAGGTACTCGTAACCATACATTTTCTCTAATCATCGTTTATAATAATCGCCATACCCCCTTACTAATAAACGTTGTATAGCGTCTGTATAGTTATTTCGCAGCCAACTGGTTAAATTAGCCGTTTATTTAACCGCCTGGTCTTTGGAAATAGTGCTCGCCTCGCTTCGCTCTCTTTGCTCACACGCGGTTGATCACAGTTCTAACCTAACCCATTTGGTCGGGGTGCCCTGGCTTAGTTACTGCGACCAATTCGGCTCTCGTGTGATTGGTTACACTTCCAACCTAAGCTATAGTTGAATATTATTCAGGCTGTTCAACGAACGGCTGCCGTTTAGTTAAAAGGCTAGACGGTTAACTAAACGGCTAATTAAACCAGTTGGCTGCGACACTTACACAACACTTTGTCTTCTTCTTTCGAAAGTCAAATTACTGACGACTGAAAGAGAGAAATCGGTGTGTAACTATTTCAACGTTTATTCGTAAGGGGGGGGGGTAAGTGTCAATGGTGTGATTTTTACAAAATAGCCCGGTAGATCCAATTTCTTATGTCATATTTGCCTAAAGATCACAAAGGAAGCAGAATTCCAAGTGTATCACAATGGTTTAAGTAAATTGACTAAAAAATATACAAAATTAACTAACTTATAGGAACGTAAGTGCAAATGTTATAGTACTAACAATTATTATAAAACGCTACTTCCTGATGACATAATTATTGCTTAAAGAATGAACGACAATACGGATCCCATGTTACGTTGACCCCAAAAAAAATCTACATCCTCTCCATCAAATCTTTTTATTTTACCATGTTTAGATATTGATACCCATCACTTCTGCGGAGTTTCGCTGACACTACTGTTTACTAGAAGAGCATTTCCGTCATATTTCTAACGGACGTTATGGAAATGTCATTTTCACCAGTTAGCATGACCACCATAGAAACGGGTTTTGTCGACGGAAGAATAGACAAAATGACGGACAGTATAGACAAAATGACAGATAGAATAGGCAAAATGACAGAGACAAAATGACGAATAAAATAGACAAAATGACAGATAGAATAGACAAAATGACAGATAGAATAGGCAAAATGACAGAGACAAAATGACGAATAAAATAGACAAAATGATAGATAGAATAGACAAAATGACAGATAGAATAGACAAAATGACAGATAGAATTGACAAAATGACAGATAGAATAAACAAAATGACAGATAGAATAGACAAAACGACAGATAGAATAAACAAAATGACAGATAGAATAGACAAAACGACAGATAGAATAAACAAAATGACAGATAGAATAGACAAAATGACAGATAGAATAGACAAAATGACAGATAGAATAAACAAAATGACAGATAGAATAAACAAAATGACAGATAGAATAGACAAAACGACAGATAGAATAAACAAAATGACAGATAGAATAGACAAAATGACAGATTCCTTTGGAAATATTGTCTACAATCTGTCATTTTGTCTATTCTTTCGTCGACAAAACCAAGCCACGCGTGCAAGCTCCGTATTTGGACATTACGGACGCATATGTGCGGTGGTCAGCACTCTTCTAGGAAACGGTAGCATAACTAATTTCATTGTACCTAGTATTGACAGTAGACTCTGACGAAATGGGACGGAAACTAAAGCTTTAGTTTTAAAGCGGTGAACGGTTACACAATAACAGCTGTCAAATACAGAGCGTTTTTTTTTTTGACACCTTTATGTCAAAGATGACATTTTCATGACAGCCGTTATATTATAACGGAACCGCTCTCTTAGGAAACCAAAACCAAAGTAGGTGCGAAAGAATGAGCTCACGAGTTAAGCCACCAGTACATCTACATTACTGTGTTGTGTTGTTTCGTGACGACGAGGACTACTCCAAACAAATCTGTTCAGCGCCTTAATTACGTAATACACTACAATTACAATGTGTATGATTTTGAAGTATATGTATTTGCAAAGCCATTGATCATTTGTTCGAAAAATTTGTCAGCTCAACAAAGTAAATAACGCAATGAATGTTGTTGAACTGTCAAAATGAAAGCCATTGCTAGATAATGTTCGATAGTGTGTTACGCAATTACTCCTTGCAAAGAATTTTAATGGCTAAAACTACGTCACACGACAGGACACAACACAGTATAATGTAAATTCGGCTTTACAAACACAAATTTTGTTACGCAATTTTTTCCCAAAAGACCTTTTTTTTATTTTGAAATACAACCTTGTGGTCATTGCTAAATCGTTTAAAAATCAGATGACAACTTGAATGTTGCAAGACATCAAAACGTGTTTTCGCAAACTGTTAAAGAATTTAAGATGTTAATCCAGTGTGTCAAGGTCTTCTTACCAAGAGGTATCGTCGAAGGTCACAGGTTAAGCTTCACTTGCCGAGGTCAATTCGTGGATGCGTGACCATCCATGACATATCGAGACCCCTCCTCATTCTTAGATCTTTGACAGTCGTTACGGGTAGTCAGAAGTCCGAAAGTCTGACAACCAGCCTTAATAAGAGGCTATCATGTTATCGTGCAACTGGGTTGTGGAGGTCAGATAGACAGTCACTCCATACTGGTATTCAGCTGCGTCCGGTTAGACTGGAAGCCGACCCCAACATAGTTGGGAAAAGGCAGGCAGATGATGATGATTCGTAGACCAAATTCTTCTCCTGTATCAGCATGAAGTATATAAGAACAGCTCAAGTCAGCAAGGTGGTAGCGAGGCTGACTGATCAGGGTGCGTAATCAGCCTATAACGTTCCCACTGCTGGGACAGAGAGGAGTCTCTGTGAGAGGGAATGGGCAATAATCCTCCACGCGGGAACAGTGCGGGTTGGCGGATGTCGCATATCTTCGTTTTCCGACACCGCTTCGGATGTGTTCGGGCTGTCCTCGAGATTTACTCGGTTTTAATGAATATCCGATATGTCAGTTAGTGATGGTAAAGTATTCTGTTTGTGTTTTGTTTTCACTTCTGTCGGCACTCCCGAAGTACCACTGTTTTTTTTTTTGGTTCCAGGATGGTTTTTTTTTCACGATGTTTTGCTTCACCGTTTCGAGAGCAGTGGTGATGAAATAATTTACAAAAAGTAAATCGCCTGTCAGGGTTCGAACCTACGACCTAAACTCGTAAGTCGCGGCCGTTTCCACTGGGCTACCACTGCTCTGATGGGTGCCTAGCGCTCATATAAGTATCACTCGTGGAAGTAATGTTAATGCACTAATTAGCATTTATATTATCATAATGAGCCTCTATAGGTTTTAATTAGGTCTTGAAGTCAGTGTAAAGATATTTTTTCAATTAATTCTTGTAGTGCTAAGGCTTTTGCTAATCTTCTCCTGAAGTCCTGTAACAAATTTAAATGTTATGTTAGATTTATTTAACTTTTGATAGATTTTGTGGATGATGATGTTATTAGGCAGACATGTTCTAATATCATCCTGACTATATTACCCGAAACGGGATAGGCAGAAGTGTTTAGTAGGAACGGCCGCACAGGTCGATCGATCAGGTTAAGCTACGCTTGCCGCGGTTCGTCCTTGTATGGGTGACCATCTTTACATACCGAGACACCTCTGTGCCTCAGAAAGCACGTTAAAAGCCGTTGGTCCTGGCTAGCATTCGTGATCTTTGACAGACGTTACGGGTAGTCAGAAGCCCGAAAGTCTTACAACCAGTCTTACCAAGGGGTATCGTATTACCCAGTAACTGGGTTGTGGAGGTCAGATAGGCAGTCGCTCCATGTAAAATACTGGTATTCAGCATCCGGTTAGACTAGAAGCTGACCCCAACATAGTTGGGAAAAGGCAGGCAGATGATATTCCCATGTTGGAAAAAGGGGACCAGGAGCTATGTCTAATTTCCCTGTAACAACCCGGAGTCTATATGTGCACGATTTATTGCAATTTCTAAAATACTGAAGCCTACTAATCCTCGTTCCCTATTACATGACACTTATTACAAACCTGGCAAAATGTGTTGCGAACCCATCTTTGCCGGAGATTACAGACGTTCACAAAGTAAATATAAAAAAGTGGTACCAACCTGATGTAAAGCATGCCCACTATGAGGCACTCTGGAGGCGAACATATCTTTGGACATGAGACACAGCGCCTTTCCGTTCATAGGGAACCTTTCTGGTAGACCTCCTCGTCGAGCCACCCAGGTGCCCACCTCCGCGCGACCCCAGGATCGAGGGTCTGTGGAAAGAAGTAGAAAAAATTGGTTAGAATCACGTTAATAAATATTATAATGAATGCCTTGTTGCTCCCACTTCGACCGGTTTTGTGCTTCTCGCATCCAACGAGTTCCTGCGGCCTTCACAAGGTTTTCGGTCCACCTTGTGGGAGGCCTTCCAATGCTACGTCTTCCGGTACGCGGTCGCCACTCCAGAACCTTTCGGCCCCATCGGCCATCTGTTCTGCGAGCAATGTGCCCTGCCCACTGCCCCTTAAGTTTGGTAATTCTTCGGGATATGTCGGTTACCTTGGTTCTCCTGCGGATCTCTTCAGTTCTGATTCGATCACGCAGGGAAACTCCAAGCGTATCGTTGGAAAATGTAATGAAGAATGTTTTGGGTATGAATGTTGATGGCTATAAGAGTAGGAGAAGACCAAAGTAACGATGGATGGACTGTGTGAATGATGATATGGTTAGAAAGGGGGTGACTACCGAGATGACGACTAATAGAGAAGTATGGAAGAACAAGACATGCTGCGCCGACCACAAATAAATTGGGATAATAAGAACAGGATGATGATGCAGTATGGAGTAAGGTCGAAAATACTTACCAAGAGGCAGGTCATCTTCTTGCAGCACCCTGAGGTCTAGGGCATCCCATTTGGCGTGAGGGGGAGGAACTCTGTCGCAACGAGCTTGAGTAGGCATTGTTGAAGTTGAAGATCTGGAAATAATAGAAATAGTTGGTTTAGTCAAAATTCTACAGACATCTTTATCTTACTAATGATAAAGCAGAAGACTTTGTTTGGTTGAACGCGTTAATCTCTGGAACTAACAGTCGGATTTGAAAAATCTTTCTTGCATTTGATAGACTAATTCTTGAGGAAGGTTATAGCTAGGCTATTATAACGTCACGGTACAACTGTTAGGAGCAGAGCAAAATGAAAAAGTCAAAAGATTGCAAAGCGAAAACAAAGTAAGAGCGGGCGGATGATGCGACGCGGCGAGGTGGCTCGGAGCCCGAAATTTCACGCGGACGAAGTTGCGGGCAGAAGCTAGTATTTTTATAAACATCAAGTCTGCATTCCACGATGAAGGCTTTCGGCAGAGTTGTATTTATAAAGCTTATATCAGAAAGGTGTGGTCAGCAGCTTCCCATAAAAACGAGAAAGTAGAAGTTTTGTATGAGATAGTTGATCATCTTTTCGCGATTACGAATTACGATGTTGGTCCCATGGAGAACCCAGACTAACATTTCGCCAGTTATGTTTAGGTCCCATGTAATAGGGGGCGAGCCTATTGCCATTAACCGGGAACAAATCCAGACTCCGGATTGCTCTTGAGAAATTCGCAAAGGAACATTGTCCGAATCCAGGATCGAACCCAGGACCGCATGCTCAGCAGTCGCAATTCCGATTACTATACCAACGAGGCAGTCAGTCCATAATTAATTATATAAACGGTCACCCATCCAACATTTAACCGCAACAACCGCAGCTTAACTAACAAATCACAATCGATCCATCCGTTCTTTTATTTATTTAATTCGTAATGTTACAATAACCCGCATCCTTCTAATTATATACCTAACACACAAAAATGTCGCCATTACTACTATTAGCGTTCGCCACATCCGTTTCCGGTAGCAAAATGCCCGCCATATCCGCCATCTTGAATGGGTTTTGTTATATTCAGCCTATTGTGGAGTATTTCCCGATTTTTGTCCTATATCCGCCTGGGATCGGCTATTATTTAGTGATTTTGACCAATTGTGTGTTTAAATATATAATTTTAGTTGTTGAACATAATTTCGATCGTTTTTTTTAAACGCCTGCCCCCAAATTGCGTAACACCATTCATCACAATCTGAGTAATAATATTTTGAAAGATATTGCTAATCCATTGCTTCATATGTTTGAAAAATTTGTCGGCCCAACAACGTAAATTACGCAATGAATGTTGTTGAACTGTCAAAATGACACGCACGGCACGCCCGCCTTTCTCCACTTCCCAGTGCTTTAGCTGGGAAGAAGTGGTGCAACAAACTTCCTGACAGACAAATGTTTCTAATATAATATATGAAGCAATGAATTAGCAACGTAATTAGCAATATCTTTCAAAATGATTCAGATTCTGATGGATAGTGTGTTACACACGCGCGCGCGTTTTTGTGTTGTTGTTATGTGTTTTTGCGTATTTAGGATGCTGGTATAATAAATTGAAGTATTGATAAAAAGTATCCTATGTCCTAATTCAGATCATGATCTACCCATGTCTACAATTTCATCCAAATCCGTTCAGTCGTTCTTTCGTTAAGCGTAACAAACAAACGTAAAAAACTAAAATATCTTTTCTAATATTATGTACTTTAATTTTTCTACAGAAAGAACAATTCACGTTAACATCTAAAGTAACAAACTCACCACACGCCAAACCAACACCAAATAAATAACCAATAAAAAACATCCAAATCGGGCCACCAGTTTCGGAGATAACAACACCCAAACAATTACATAATTGGTGCCCCATTAATAAAATAAAGGGCCTATTCAAAACGAGGATGCAACAAGGCAGACAAACGTAATATCTTTGCCAACGGATAATAAAAAAAAACCGACAATGCGTTCCTTTTTTGAAACGGGCGGAAGTGTCGATTTCGATTATGGCGCGTCCGTCCGTTTGGCGGGAAGACGGTGGCGCGCGCGCTTCCGCTCAATACGTCGTCTTTTTTATGAAAAAAGCAATTATTTATTAAACCCTTAATTATTTTATTTATTATTTGACAGATGTTTATAAGACTATAAACATCTGTCAAATAACAATTAATTGAAAAATACCAACTAACGGCCCATAGCGAGACCGCTATGGGCCGTTAGTTGGTATTTTTTATTGATTTGGAAACAAGCTGTGGTGGCATCTCCGCCCTTGTTTTGTTTTGGTTTTTCTGGGATAAATTGTTTGGTAAACTAGTCATAAAAACGTTGTAAACAGAGTAAATTATGCATTTATTAGAATGTCTATAGATTTGGCAGATGTTTTAAATACCCACCTGTAAATATGGATGAATCATTACACCAAAAAGATTGATAGATAAATTGATGATCACATCGCAGTATGTTCTCTCAAGACAAGACGTCATCAAAGTCGTATTTGACAACATTCACGGGTGCAAACTTAGGGCGAAACCAGTAAAAACTGAACGCGGTCAGCAGAGCAGCAGTCAGTGTCAATATTCAACACCAATTATGAGTTATGACATTGACAGCTGTTCAACGTGGTAAAAAGGTGGTTCCTTTTTTTATTGTCTTCATGATTTTGTTAGATTTAATGTTATTTTTTTATTGTTTGTATTTCCTTTGCGTGTCCCAAATATTTTTTCTTTTCTTTCTTCCTGATTGCGTTTAGTTTCATGGACCTTGATCCCAGTCTTTGATTCTGCCTCTAAATGTCTAAAAGCCATCTCGCAGTGAGCAAGTGTGGTGATCAATGCTAGTTATGTACAGACGCCAGCACATCAAGCTACTACAATCTGTCAAATTTCTTTAATAGATTTTTAATTTTATCGCCAAAGAATAAGGTTCAAAATTGATTGGGAAAATTTGACAGTTTCGGGTAGCTTGATGTGCTGGCGTCTGTACTTCTTTGTACGAGAAAAGATTTTTCCCCTGCTGACATTTGTAAATCTTTGACAGTCTTTACGGGTAGTCATAATCCCGAAAATCTGACAACCAGTCTTACTAAGAGCTGTTACCCAGTAACTTGATTGTGGACGTCAGATAGGCAGTCGATACATGTAAAATACTGGAATTCAGCTGCATCCGGTTAGAAGGCGACCCCAACATAGTTGGGAAAAGGCTTGGCAGATAATGAATACGGGAAATACTCCTTATATCATTCATTAGATATGACGTTCAAATGAGTCATTGTAAAACATGTAATGACTAACTAATGTTGTGATTACGTATTAGTAATTGCTATTGTTTGATTAAACAATCTCGTTATGTTTTGTTTCTGGTTCAAATAATAGAGGCTGGTCGTCACCAGCGTGTTTGAGTGATTAGTCAAGACAAAGAGACAAACAGCAGTACTTATATTAATTTGCAAAGCGTAGCATGATCGGCCAAGAACGTTCCCACTGCTGGGACAGAGGCCTCCTCTTTTCAGAAATCCTCCTGCCTCCTGTTTTTCTCTTTTGGAGTGGGCTGTAATCTACCACGCGGGCCCAGTGCGTGTTACTAGAGGTCAAAGTCTCCGAATTTTTGGTTCTAGGATATACATATAAATACCTCCTTTTCTTTGCCTTTTAAGGCAACTATAGCCAAGATCATACACCTCCACTCTTTGTGCTAGTTCTAAATGTGACTATACTTCTATAATTCCCCTACCTACACGGAATGCCACAAGGTTCCATTCTGGTTCCTGCATTGTTTAAATTTTCCTCACGATGTTTTCCTTCACCGTTTTGAGAGTAGTGGTGATGAAATTATTTACACAAAGTATGACTCCACGTTCTACAACTGCTAAGTCGGGGTCGTTACCCCTGGGGCACCACTGCTCTGCATGTGGCTCTGCTTGCAAAGTGTGGTACTTAATAATACCAGCCTATTACTGTCCCACGGCTGGGCAAAAGCCTCTTCTCATGCAGTGAAAGCATGAGCATTGATCATGACGCTTCCTCAAGATGGGTTGGCGATTTCAGTCTTATATTAACTGTATATCCAGGTTTCCTTACGATTTTTTACTTCAACGGTATCAATCATGTCTATGATAAACTCGATAACAAACTTATAAAGGCCATTTTCAGCAGTTTTATAGCTGCTATGGTATTCAGACTATAGCTTTAGCCGCATGTAAATGTGCCTAGAGAAACAGACTATGTCAAGGAAAGAGAAATTGGTATTGAAACAGGAATGAGATCTACAGGGTGAAATTGAATTCATGGGCATCCTTTTAAGGGGACATTGTAATCATCGTCATGAACAACTTTTACTATGGGACCAAACATGAAATCGCAAAAAAAAAATCAGCTCTTCCCTACATTTTGACGAGTTACGTGAACATAAATGCAAGGAACAGCTGACTTTTTTCGCGATTTTTGGTTTAGTCCCTTAGTAAAATTTGTTCATAATGATGAGCAGGATGACCCCTTAAAAGGATGCTTATGAATTTAATTTCACCCTGTATAGACGTAGACTGGAGAGAATTACTAACACAGCAACGTCTCGGCCATGTTTATTTCTTTTCAAGAACTTCACTAAGAACCTATAGACGCTTTTCATCATGCCTTTATTGATACCTAGTAAATACCTGTGCTGCTGGGGAGTTTGTTGCGCAACTTTTTCCCAGCGAAAGCACTAGGAAGTGGTGAAGTGCGGACTTTTTGGGGGACTGTCTTATGTAATTTTGACATTCGAATAGTTCTGACTCTCAGCCTAATTTGAATACTTAAATGACTTGATTTTTATTTCGACCTAATGTTGTTACACCTTCACATCATCATCTGCCTGTCTTTTCCCAACTATGTCGGGGTCGGTTTCCAGTCTAACCGGATGCAGTATTTTACATGGAGCGACTGCCTATCTGACCTCCACAACCTAGTTACTGGGTAATAGGAATCCCCTTAGTAAGACTGGTTGTCAGACTTTCGGGCTTCTGACGACCCGTAGATAACGACTATCAAAGATCCACGAATGACAGCCGGGACCAACGGCTTAACGTGCTTTCCGAGGCACGGAAGGGTCTTGGTATGTGAAGATGGTCACCGATCCACGGACCAACCGCGGCAAGCTGATCGATCGACCCGTGCGGCTGTTATTACTTAGTCACGGGCCCCTCTCACTGTGCTCACCTTATAACCGGCAAACACAAATAATCATACTTAATATTTCATTTATACCCTGGATGTGTTGGCAGGTAGAAGACAGAGTAGTACATTCACTTTTCGCTACTTAAAGTAACTCCCAAATTTAATTACTTTAACAATTATTTAAGCGCAATCCGCGAACGCCATCTTACAAAACGAAAGGATACAACCTACCTACACGACAACACAACATCCTTAGTATCGGAAGCCAGGTATCAGCTGCTCTGTCAGCTGTCATTGGGATCGAGTTACTGTCTTACTGTACACACGACACATAGCTCGCACGTGGTATAAACGGTAAGATGTTTAATTTTATGTGTAATACGGTTTAACTTCCGGGTTTTAGGAGAACTTACCTTGGAAAAATATGGTTGACATAAGAAATTAGACTATAATCGGTTTTTTTTTTCTATTTTAATGTCCCTCTTTTGGACGAAAAACAATGACGGACCCCTACCGGGTAAAAAAATCTTACTCTTAGGCACGGGGCAGATCGGCGATATAAAAAAATAAGATTCTTTGATTGATTGTTTCTTTATTTGAGTAATATAAAGATAAGAGACACGCCCAGGAAATCATTCAATTATTAACAGATGAATTTTGTTTTAAAAAATGGCGGATGATATCTCATCCGTCACAAACAATCCCTTCTCGAATCAAAACATTTATAGGAAACATACCTTCCCATCCGTTACGCCACGCTGTTTATAAAACAGAACTATCATTATTCTACTTTCTAATCTGCAATCTTACCAAAATGGCTGCAATTTCGAGTAATTACCCCATTGTTGCGACGTCTTCCCGCTATTATTTCGCTTTCCCGCGCTTTCCGACTTCCTGTGTGAATATGTGTCAAAAACAATGGCGGGAATTGTTTTTTTTTTCGTGAATAATGAGGCAAAGGTATAAATGTGTGTGGGTGTGTATTTGTTTTTTCTTCTTGTTAGTCGTGGGACACAGTCTTTGTTACCATGGAATTAGTAAGTACGACACGTTTTATAATTTTTACGGTTTTATTCTCAGATTCAAAAAGAGACTAGTCAAAATAGTAAACTGCCTCTTTTGACTTCAAAATTAGGCGGGAAAACTCGAATAAAACCGTAAACATAACAAGAATGGGAAGTATAGCGAACATTATGCATTAAATCGTAAGTTTTATGAGGGAAATGAGTAATTAAACCATAATAATAGTTTGTACTTGCCCACAAGTGAACACGGATGGCGAATGGCGTGAGCAAGAATGTGTTACGTGATAGTGCATTGTGCGAAAAGCGTGAACGCGTTCAAATAAGAAAGTTGGAATGGAAATGTCTTTTGAATGTGTAATTTTGGGTCGGTATCGGTTCCTTGGTTATGGCGGGAAATAGACCAACGGTACGTCCCTTCCATATTAACTAGGTCGTAAGACTCAATATAATATTCCAGAAAAGTAGCGAGTTACGTATGTCATTTATATGGAAACCTCGGAAAAAAATGCACGTTAATTATTCCATTCTTTTGTTATTGATCACGAAATTTTTATTTAACAGCTATGTCACGTATGAATTTTCGCGAAGATAGTAGGTAACTAGGTAATTTGGGGAGATAATCATCGTTAAGTTTTCCAAGAGCGGTCGTTTTAACAACAAATACTCTTTAATAAATATATACCTACTCTTTGGAATGGGCAACTAGCTTCATCTTTCTGACTGACCGACCCCTTGACAATTCAAAAGTGCCTGTAATTGGTTTAAATTGAAATAAATGCTTTGAGTTTGAGTTTAAAATAAAAATAATTAATTAATGGTTCGTAAGTCTAGTGGTCGCAAGCGCTACTGCTGAGCATGAGGTCCTGGGATTGATTCCCAGGTTGAGCAACCACCACCACCACCGCGACAGACGATACTCCTCTCTTAAGCTTAACTTATTGTTTGTCCCGAAGTTTATTTTGTTAACAAGACGGCATTAAACCATTGCCTTAAATACAGCCCACTCTTTTATTGCTAACATTGGTCCTTCGAGCCGGATCAATGTTGCAACAAGGCTCGTCCCCTTTTATATGGGATGATGGGACTTAAACATAACTGGCATAATGTTGATGTTCTATAGGTGCGCATCTGCTAGTCCTTCACGGATCATAGGCGTGAACTTATGTGAAGCATACGAGTTAGGTGTCTGCTAACCCACGAAAAAGTCATGATGTTGTTTTGTGAGTCTGCAATAATCGCTTTGCGACACTACACAGCTCCTGAGAAACATTTCTGCAACACTTTTCGAGGCTAAATACTTAAGAAATAATTAAATTAAAATTGCGATTCTTCTTAGGAAACTTATTTGCAAAGAATTGACTGGCATAGATAGGTGCGCACGGGAGATTTTTCTTCGCGCATTCTATTTTCAACGCTCCGTTTACCGCAGAGAGTTGAGAATCCAGCAGTATTTTTTTGACTCGTTGGGATGCGCTTTGTTGGATTCTCAATGCTCGGTTCAGTGCCGAAAGTCGAAAATACAGTGCGCGATAAAAAAATATTGACAAAAAAATCGCCAGTAGGTACGAATCTGAGCTTATTGCCTGGCATAGATTCTGAATTGTTCAACTGACATTGACAAATCTTTGCAGATTTTTATTGCGGTATCGAATTCAGCTAAATGTTATGCTCTGAATACCTTTTGTAAGAGTTTTATTTGATTGGAAATGTAGTGATGAAAGTAGTACAAAGTTTTAAAATTATTCTAGGTACTTTATTTAATTAATTTAAGAAACAACATTGACATTGCGAAATATTTTTTGTTAAGTTCGGTTTTTATTTTACGGTTTTTTTTTTTCTCTTTTATTATTTAGTCTTATTTATTTTAATTATGTATCTAATGTATCAGTGGTATCAGTTTGACTTTATATTTTATTACGGAAAATATTATTTAAAATATAAAAACGTAAGTATGTAAAATAAGCGTTTGGACGCGGACTTGCGGACACCAGGGCAATAAAAAATACAATACAAATACATAAAAAAGTGGTTTTTTACAATTAATTTAAGTACAACAAAAGTAAGCGTTTTAAAATTTTAAGGTATTAATTTACTGACTCTACTTTCTCTATTTTCCAAAGAGATAATGGTATTTTTAACACATTTTTTTGTTAAAAACGGTCATTAATTTAATGTATTAAATAAATAATTAAATATCATCCAACTTACCACAGACGCGTTAATAGAATAGCGGAAGCAATCCTTTTGTCACAGAATTGTTTTAATCACAAAATCACCACTATCAATACAGTTTGACACTTATATTCCAACACAATGTCGATGTCGTCAATAAAATATCGTAAATGTTTACGGTTTTTGTCTACAGACACCACTACTCGCGACCAGCGTCGAACGTTGAATGATGTTCGGGCGTTCGTTCCTCAACCTTTGAATGAATGCAGATGTCTGACGCAAACATTAGACCATAGACGGTCTTTCGTTCAATTACATTTAGACGATTGTAAACTCTAATGGATGCAAATAAGGTTGAATTTTGATTGAAAAGGTTGCGCATTTATGACGTAATTAATTCTCAGTGATATTTGCAAGCATGCGCCTCTGCGGCTGGATACAAAACTCTTTCTCGCTCTCACATACTTTTACAGATATTAGCGTGAAAGAGATACAAGGTTTTGCTTTTAAAAATCGATAATGAATTTCTCGCATCCTGCCTGTCAGCATGTGCCTCTGAAACTAATCGTTTCCGCATAATTGACGTATTTGAAAACAGCTTAACTCCATACCAAATCAAACCGAAACTAAACTTTATTATTTTACAGTAAGGTTGATATTGGCATGTAGATATTTAGCAAAATACATTTAAAATGATTAAGTTAACATAATTAGGGACGCGCGTTTCCGACGCGGACGCTATTTTCGGTTTCCCGCGCAAATATGTTTCGTCGAACACCGGATGGCGGCCGCAATTTAGAACGACCTTTTTTCATGATACTTTATGCTAATTATGTCATCTTTTTTTCGTAGAGCCTTCATTAGAGATGATTATACACTTGGCCAGATGTTTTTTTTTCGAAGAGTGAGTGATGATTTTACAGTTGTAAAATGATGTTATACTGAAATCTATAGATACTAATATTATAAAGAAGTGAAAAAAAAGTTTTGTAAGTTTTTATGTAGAGGGTAATCTCCAGAACTACCAGTCGGATAAAAAAAAAATGTATTTGATAGCCCAATTCTTGAGGAAGGCTTATAGGCTATAACATCATAGGACCCTAAGAAGCCAAGCAAAAATAAAAAAAGCCAGAAAGAACGCTAAGCCAAAACGAAGTACTGGCTCGGGCAGGCGATGCGATGCGACGGGGAGGGTCGGGGAACAACAAATTTCAAGCAGACGAAGTTGGGGACAGAAGCTATTTACTAATACCTACGTTAGGTTCAGAATTGACCATTAAAAAAAAAACAGGTATTGTTTTTTTTTTTAATGTATATGTAATAAATACATAAAAACTCAGCCAATAATGATGACTTTTGATTCCCACAGCTAGGACCCAAACCTCCTTTTTCTCGAAATAAGTACGGCATAAAGCCCTAATGCGGGGCCAGTGCAGGTTGGAGGACTTTACATGTCTTAAATTTTTCGAAAAGTTTGGCTGCTCAACAGCGTAAATGACGCAATGAATGTTGTTGAATTGTCAAAATGAAAGCCATTCCTACTGATAGTGTGTTACGCAATTACCCCGCAGCTTAGGACATTAGGTTAGGTTTCTGGACATGTTTTCCTTCACAGAGTCTAGTCGCAATTCTATAATATACTTTAAACCTCAAGCCTAGCCAAGCTCGTGTCGCTCCTAAACATGTCGCCACAACACCTGTCTTTTAATTGAAAAAATGCACACCTTGTGATACCCACACATGCTCAGGCACACCTTATCCAAGCGATCGAATTACAAACACAAGATGTTTTAGACAACGGCACTTACGAGTACTATGAAGTTTTGCACGAAAAGTAATGTTACTGTCAAGTTACGGTAAATTGATAGCGAAACACCAATCAAGAAATCTCTAGTTAGGTTTTTAATATTTATCAACAAGTCTACGCCTCTATGGTAAGGTTTTGAGCTAGGAGTACGGTTAAGGCTAAGTTTCACAACAACAACTGAAACCCAAAGCGTTTATTTCAAATAAACAGTCAGTCAGTTAGTCAGAAAGATGAAGCTAGTCCGACAATAGTCCGATTACAACAACGACCAATTTTGAAGACCGGAATAATCATAATCAGCCTACACGCGGATCCAGTGCGGGTTGGTCTTGATAGATGTCACATGACTTCAAATTTTTGGTTCTAGGACATGCCGGTTTCCTCACGATTTTTCCCTTCACCGCTTTGAGAGCAGTGGTGAAGAAATAATTAACGCAAAGTAAAACGCCTATCTGGGTTCGAACCTACAACTCGTAAGTCGCGGCCACGGAGTATAGAGGCCGATACCCTGGGCCACCGTCCCCTGCTCTCAAGAAAACCGGAGCTTAGCAAAACGGAAAAACCTCACGTAGAAAAGGATAAGAATAATAAAGGAGAAATCAATTTGTCACACAAGCTACTTCTCAAAAGTCTCTACTTAAACAAAAATAATATAAACAAAAACAAGGAAGGAAGATCTCATCCCTCAGGAAACCATAAAAAATCCTTTTATAATAACGTTTATTATATAACAAAAGTCTTAACAAATATGGCCCAGCATTGTTTACAGTGGACATCCGTCTCTCAAACGGTTTCCGGACAGACAGACTGACGATCTTATAAAATGGTTTAACTTTTATAATGGCAGCGGCGTCCGTTCGTCTGTTAAAGATGTTTTTAAACTTTTTTTCGTTTTTTTTTTGTGTAGAGGAGTTTTTACGGTTTTTATTTGAGATTAAATGTCGTTTTATTGTTTTGGAATTAGAAAGGTGTTTCATGGATTATGCAGGATGTTTTATGCTTTTGTGTTTCCTCAATTTCTCAGAATGTTACAAACAGTAGACTATCAGTTCCCAACAAAAGAAAAAAAAACCAGGCATTCGTTACTGGCCACCCACTTTTTGTCTACAAGTGGGTATCTATACAGTCTCAAAATTGGTAAAAGATGTCTTCGTTCACTTAGTACAGCTGCTCCCGGGATAATTGCGTAACTCACTATCAAGTATCAATCTGAATCTGAATAATTTTGAAGGATATTGCTAATCCATTGCTACGTATGTTCGAAATTTTGTCTGCTCAACAACGTAAATAAAGCAATGAATGTTGTTGAATTGTCAAAATGAAAGTACTGCTACGCTGCTACAGTTAAGTAGTCATCATCTGCCTAGCCCTTTTCCAACTATATTAGGGTCGGCTTCCAGCCTAACCGGATGCCGTTGAATACCTCTATTTTACATGGAGCGACTGCCTATCTGACCTCTACAACCCACAACCCAATTACTTAGTAATACGATACCCCTTGGTAATATTGGTTGTCAGACTTTCGGGCTTCTGATCCACGAATGACAGCCGGGACCAACGGCTTAACGTGCTTTTCTAGGCACGGAGGGGTCTTGGTATGTGAAGATGGTCACACATACAAGGACCAACCGCGGCAAGCGTAGCTTAACCAGATACTTAGATACATTTGAAATTGACACCATCCCAGTTTTCACAACTATTTAGCGGTTTAACTTTAACGAAATGCTGCTGAATACTAGAATTTCAATCACTCGAAAGACACAGTCGTTTCTCACGATTTAAAAGAAAAACAAGTATGCTACAAGAAAAACAAAACAAATAACCCACTTACGTGACTTTTGAAAATAATAAAAGTTACCGTAATTACCACAAATACTACGTCCCTTGTTAGTAAGAAAACGTGATCTCAAACAAATCAACTGAAAACAAACCTGTCAATTCATGTTGTAATACAGGACGTGGACTTTAACTCGCCAACTGTTGAATTCAGCACAGGATTGTAGTCTGATTCTAGAGAAAAAAATCATCAGCTATTTCATACAAAAATGGGATACCTACCTACACGGTCAAAATGTATGGAACAGCAATTTTTTTTTGGTAACTGTCGAATCATTTCAACTGTTGTGGGTCTAGGAGGAGTGGTGGTCCAGTCAGTGGTAGCGACCGTGACTTACGAGTTGTAGGTCGTAGGTTCAAAACTTCAAACCCAGAAAGGCGCTTTACTTAGTGTAAATTATTTCATCACCACTGCTCTAGCCCGCAATTAAATTTTTCTTACGTTTTTTTGCAATTTTCAAGTCAGTTGATCAAAATTTGATTCGCGACTATAACAGGTACGTATTTAGAGAATTATAATCATTTTCAAGTTAGATTTGTACCATGACAACATATTTCTTACGGAAAAGTGCTTATTGGGAACATTATAGGCTGATTATGGAGTCTCTAGACCATGGAATTATTATGTACTACGTAGTACATAATAATTCCATGCTCTAGACTCATGTACCCACAGACTAAGTAGTACTCATCTACTAAATTCGGATTGGCGGCTATGTCGTCATGGTAACATTTTGCGCTTCGATATATTACACTCTGTATTTGAACGCAGCCCTAAATAAACACAAAAATGTTAAAAAAAAAATACGTGCCATAACAATAGCTACTACGACTACCTTATTTTTACTATAATATTTGACAATATAACACGGCCATTGTCCGGCCGGACGTCCGGACAGGACGTCGTCCACAAACAACTTTACCGGTTTTTTTTTTCTCGATATAATTCGGTTTTCGGACCTCACGTGTGAGTGAATGATTTGTAGTCTGTGGCTGCAGGCAGTTTGGAAGATTTTGAATAAAGTTATTTTTATTTTGTGATGGCTTGTTCCGGTTTGGGGTAGGTAGGGGACTGAGTGGTGTGTTTGTTTGGTCACGTAACGAAGTCACATTGCTGGACCATTTTTTTAAGCACGCTAGTGTAGTCCGTTGTGGGCGTTATGGCCATGGTTGAGATGTAGTTTTCTGACACCATTATCATAATGTCACATGGAGTAATGTAAACTTGGGTGCCATCATCAACAACACTAATTGACAACATTTCAAACCTGACACGACCTTAAAACAAAAATACTATTTCTTTATTTTCGTATCCTGAGTTCAAATATATTTTTATTTTATTTTTTTATTTCTAAATTTCTGAGAAAAAAAATAAAAATCAAAAAACATGTCATGACGTCACATAAACGGCGGAATGAGGTAGTTACCTTTGCGCATTCCAATGTCTTTGATTGAAAACATTATATCAAACAAGACATGTCAATGTCACCTAAGAAGTGTAACTAGAAAACAACTAAAAAACTGAATTGAATTCAACAATATTTTTTCCTATCAACTCGACACGCTGCTTACTGTTAATATTATCAATTTTTGATTGATATTTCGCCAATAAAATGGATCCCAATGAAAAATATACGCCAATGACGGAACCAAAACAACGACTGAGACAAGTGACATCTAACAGTTTTTTTGACGGGTCACAATAAAGCAAAGGTAATATCGCCATTCTACCGTCATCTGGCACTTACGTCTTTTTAGAATACACCGAATTTCAAAGTTAAAATTATGAATGAAAAGTAGGTACATAATTTCGAAAAACGAAAAAATATGGGTGCCCTAGATTTGAATTTACTTTTATATAACGTAATAATACATGCAGGTTAAAAATATGAAATGTTGTCAATTGCGTAACACACTATTAATCAACCACAATCTGAATGATTTTGAAGGATATTGCTAATCCATTGCTTCATATGTTCGAAAAATTTGTCTGCTCAACAACGTAAATAACGCAGTGAATGTTGTTTAACTGTCAAAATTAATGCCATTGCTGCAGTTGCAGCTGTAGTTTTCTGAAAGCATCATCATCATGTCACAACTTAGAAAATCATCATTAACACGTCGCGTCGCTACTATAATCTGTCAACTTTCTTTATAATAGATTTTCAACTTTATTGCTAAAGAATAAGGTTCAAAATTGATTGGGAAAATTTGACAGTTTCGGGTAGCTTGATGTGCTGGCGTCTGTACATAACCCAATTCCAAGATCATACGTTCATTTTGTTACGAGTTTTAAGTCGTGTTCGTAAAATACGATTTACACAGCTCAGGTAGGCGAGTATCTCCAGTAGAGGATGCGTTCTTGACACCTGTCAGTTTTATACAAACGAATACGTGTTTTGCGAATTTGATCTTTATTAGTTACTACAATTTGTCGCACTGACAGGTGTCAGGGACGCTTTCGCCGGACTGTAATAAAATGGTAAAAATACGCGGCAAATGCATCCTTAATTATTGAAAATGGTAAAAATACGCGGCAAATGCATAATGCTTAATTATTGAAGTACGCACCCTTATTGCGTAACACACTAAAAATCGGAATCTGAATCATTTTGAGGCAAATTCAAAATCCATTGCTTCATAAGTTCGAAAAATTTGTCTGCTCGACACGTAAATAACGCAATGAATGTTGTTGAACTGTCAAAATGAAACCGATTCCGATTGATAGTGTTACGCAATTGCCCCGCAGGTAAAAAGCCAAAAATAAGAAGGTCAGTATCAGCTCTAAATGGACCTACCGACTTTTAACTTTTAACAACCTCAATAAAATATAACTAGAAAACTGCTACTTCACATTGCGACTACCTACTCTGCCTCTAACAAGCGTTAACATACACGAGATCGGTTTCGAAAAAAACTTTTTAACAAAAAAATTAAACCTCCGAAAAAACTGAAAAGCAAAAAATAAAAACCTTTTTTATTTTACCTTAATAAATAAGTTCTTAAACTAATGCAAGTTTACCTAACTAATTTTGAGTCGGCGCCAAACAAGCAACTTAATATCGTTGCGAGTGGTCGTGCGGAGAGCGCACTTTTTGTTTGGAATGTTAATATTTAGCGCTGGAGATTTCACTTTGCATTATTAATTTGATTTGGCTATTTCTATAAGGTAATTTAGTGATCTTTGTTCATTGATTGTTTGGCGCCGACTCAAAATTTTTTAGGTAAACTTGCATTAGTTTAAGAACTTATTTATTAAGGTAAAATAAAAAAGGTTTTTATTTTTTGCTTTTCAGTTTTTTCGGAGGTTTAATTTTTTTGTTAAAAAGTTTTTATTTTATAATTTTTTGAGGCTATAATTTACTTATTACTGCATGCTTAATTTTTGATTACTTTTAAAATGGCTACCTACCTTACTTTAGATATTAACTGTTATATAATCCTACTTTAACTATTATTTTTTGTATAGTAAAATACTTAAAAAAAACAGGCTTTATATACCAACATAGATAGGCCTTTAATTTTAATTGTAATACACAGCTCAGCATTAAAATCTGTGAATGAACAACAAATCACCCCTATTTTCCCACCCTTAGGGTAGGATTTTTTTTTGCAAATTTACATTGGACCAACTTCGAGGTATGTTCTATCCATTAAAAAAAGAATTATCAAAATCGGATTAATCTGTAAAAAGTTATGCGTGGTCATACATTACAATCAGTGAGTGAACTATCAATCATCCCCTGTTTTCCTACCCTTAGGGTTGGAATTTTTTTTCCAAATTTATATGGGACCACCTTCGGGGTATATCCTTTCTAATCAAAAAAGAATTATCAAAATCGGACTGCTCTGTAAAAAGTTATGCGTGATCATACATAAAAAAAAAAAAAAAAAAAAAAAAAAAAATATACGCGTCGAATTGATAACCTCCTCCGTTTTTTCGTCGGTTAAAAAAGGCATAATAACCATGATCATTGCCGACACACGTTCAATAAAAAAAAAGAAGAATGTCATAACGGAAACGGCGGGAAAGTATAGAATGACAGATGAAAAAATCTTTTATTGTCGCGACAATAAGCCCTAAATAGGATCTTATTTTCGTCACAAATCTTGCGTAAAGCCGGATTTAGGGACAACAGCTTATTTTCGGAGTTATAAATGAGAAATCGCACGCATCCGTTGAGGTTGGCTGTCAAAGTTTGACAGGTTGTCGGTCGTGCAAAAAATTTAGGTGTCGTCAACATTTTATTTCAGTACATTATTTATAGTTTAGTAGGTTTCAAACACAGTAGCGTATTCTGCGTATTAAATGACGTTAAAGAATGGGTTATATCATCATACTCACCATCATATAACTTCCTGGTACCCGGACTAGGATCTCCCAAATCATTAATTGGAAAGGCGTTTGTTGTTGAAGAGCGGGTGTTTTGGGGGACTGTCTTATTTAATTTTTACGTTCGAAAAGTGCTGATTATCAGCCTAAGGATATGACCTTTGATATAATTCACTAAAATTGTCCGATCGAGAGTTTTTTTATACTAGCGGAGCAGATGCAATTTGAAGGAGTTGCCTCTGCAAGTTTTATGTCCTTTCCCTACACTCACAGGTGAGCGGAAGAGGTGCCCTATTCTTTATCGTGATCATGATATTGCGTCTTCCTGCAATAACGTCTATTAAAGAAATCAGTAATGCATCAAAGGATGTTCATTGCAGTAGCAGTATTCCAACCAAAGCACATGCATAATACATCTCGACATTATAATAATAATAGATATCAACAAAAGGTTACATACCCCTGAACATCCTCTTTTTTTCGACGCAGGAGGCACAGGCGTGTGGCGTGCAGCCTACACGTGGCGGCCATTTATAAAACAACCTTTTTTATCTGTGCATTTCAAATCTTCCGTCTCCTTATGCATTTTAATTCTTAACGCTTTCAAAATAAAGTCCTTCCGATTGAATCTTTGGTTTTACACTAATGATAATTATGTTTTGTAACGATGCTAGCTAGATTAAGTTAAAGATTTATGTAGTTAAAAAATATTTGTTATTTCCTGCCTTTCGTTTTGTCAAATAGTTACATGAAGACTTATTCCGTATACCAGTCTTACCAAGGGGTATCGTGTTACCTAGTTACTGGGTTGTGAAGGTCAGATAGGCAGTCAGAATCAGCCTATAATGTTCCCACTGCTGGGACACAGGCCTCCTCTCTTCGAGAGGGAGTGGGCCGCGTAATCTCCCACGCGGGCCCAATGCGGGTTGGTAGATGTCACATGTCTTCGAATTTTTGTTTCTAGGACATACGGACATGAACATATTTACACAAAGTAAAGCGCTTGGGTTCAAACCCACGTCCTACAACTGCCACTGCTCACACCTACCTCAAACCATCACAAAATAAAAATAGGTAACTCACATTTTTTCCAATTCTAATCTCGCTAGTAAGTCGCTCCATGTAACATACTACTTAGCATCCGGTTAGACTGGAAGCCGACCCCGACATAGTTGGAAATAGGCTAGACAGATGATGTGCTCGCAGTGGCGGATTTACACATTTGCCGCCAGTAGGCTATTGAAATTTAGCCGCCTCTACCGACCTCTACAATAATGTCCCATGTCTTTTGTATACTGCTTCGCCTTTTCTTCAAAATACTTAAAATGTTCTCGTTCATCAGCTACGAAAAACTTGCAAAGAGATTTGTAAAGATCGGCAACTATGATAAAATCTACGGTAGAAACCTGAATTTGAGCATTCACTTTGTTTATTCTTTCCAAAAAAACATGGTAGGTATATAAATATTAATCTTTTTAATTTCAGTAAGACATTGAAAAAAATGTTAGCCCTAAATTTGCCGCCCCTAAAATCTGCCGCCCTAGGCTCCAGCCTACTCAGCCTATTGGTAAATCCGCCACTGTGTGCTCGCAGTCTGGATTTGCGCTAGATCAATGGCAACAGGCTCGCTCCCTATTACATGGAACATAAACATAACTGGTGCAATGCTAGGCCGTTTTTAACCTACCCTGGGCACTTGGATAGAGAATCTAGGACGCAAGAGCAAGCGAAGTGAGCTTGAAATTTTGAAGTGAAAACTTCTTTAGGCACGTTCATTTTTTGAAATGGGATAAAAACTGTTGAACTCGCGCCACTGTTACCGTAATCGACACCGCTTCGGATGTGTTCGGCTGTCCTCGGGATGTACTCAGTTTTAATGTATATCCGATATGTCAGTGAGTGATGGCAAAGTATTCTGTTTGTGTTTTGTTTTCACTTCTGTCGGCACTCACGGAGTGCCACTGTTTTTTAGCACCCTGCCTCTGATACCCACTATTATAGCTACGACGCTGGCAGGAACTAGGAGGCCCCATGAACCGCGGAGCCCTGGGCAATTGCCCTTTTTTTTTTTGGATGGGAAATCATCAAATGACCCCTCCCGCTCTGGGTGGAGCTGATTGGAGTGTCAGACTCTTACTGACTAAAACCCATCTGTGTTTCTTCCTTAGCCCTTTGTGTTCCAGGGTAGCGGTAACCTTTCGGCCAATCCCGCTACCCCGGCAGGCTTCGGCCAGGCCCCTTCCTTTATGCTGACATCTCTTTGAGGAGCGCGTGGAACACATACCACTGTGTTCCCAAATATCCTTGGACCTGACATTTTGAGTTAAGTTCAGTAAGAGACGCATTTCAATACGACAAACTTCGGACAAGAACTCCCATGTGCTAAATCTTTATAGTTTTTGAAAAAAATACGTCTAAAGTTTATTATTTTTTTTATTTAGAAAATTTAAAAAAATATATTACTTGGATATAAATAAAGCTGATATGTTTCTGGTATTTTCAATTTGTTAAGAATATAGTGAAGGATTTAATACACTTTACTACGGTCCGAAAATGTTAGCTTTTAATGAGAAAAAAAAAAAAATCAGTTTTTCAGATTTTATTTTTTTTCATTTTAATTATGCGTTAGTAGCATCCGAAAATAAAGCTAAATGGTAGTAAATACGTCACTTATCACCATAAAAAAAATCAACTGCTAATGCCATGGAAAATGGGAAATAATAGCTTCTAAATATTTTTCATTACAAAACGCCTGTTATTTAGATATGAGCAACGTGTTCAGACGTCGTTGCTATGAATGAGTGATCAGGCACTGTAAGAGTATTTTGCTTTTCACTTTCTAGTAGGAATTTTTGGTGTGATTATCAGTAATCGGAATAGGTAGAGCTATTTAGGTTCATTGACCGCAAACATTGATGTTAATATGGATATTCCACGGGATTCCGACTGATACTACGGGATTTTTGTCATATAAATTCGCACTAACATCAACAGATGTTGAACGCTCGTTTTCCACATATAAATGGGTGTTAGATGTAAAAAGAAATAGATTAAAATTAGATAATTTAGAAAAAATAATGGTGATTTATTTTAACTCTGGTCATACTCAGTACTTCTAGTGAAGCTGAAGACGAACCAGATCAATGACATTTTTTGTTTAAATAAGTGAATTATTGTTGAAGCGTATTGATTGTTTTAATTAAGATTTTATTGTAAATACATTTTTTTTTATTTGATAATGATTTGATTTTAATGAGGAACAAATAATTTGTATGGTAATATGTTTTTGTACAACTTCAGAATAAAAATGTTTAAATGATTGTTGATTCTTAAATAAGAAATTGGTGCCGATTCTCTTGTACACCGAACTAAACTAACTAATCTATCTCTAAAATTCCTTACTTTTTGCTATGGGAATCTTACAGCTATTCTGCATTAAAAAATCTCTAAATTTAAAAATAATTTTGACACAACAAAAATCGAATTTGACAATCGCGACTCGTCGACACGTGGTACTTATTTTCCCTACCCCGTGAATGGTTTTTTAGAGCCGCAGGCGCGGAGGGGGCAGCCTTGACGTGTTTTTTTAAGGAATTTTTCACTTTTTGTATGGAAAATATGAAAAATTTATACCTACATGTTGAGTTTTAGGAGTTTATGGGTCTCATAAAGGGGGTCGAAATTTTCATTATTTTTGCGATAGGACACACCATTTTCGAGATATAAGCAAAAGAAAAAAAAAATACAGACAGTACTGTTTTTGCACCTGAAGTCGAGGTGTTTGTGTGAATTTCTATTCATGACAACTAATTTTATTCCGCACCTTTTTAATCGCGATTAAAAATAGTCAGATTTAGTTCGATTTAGTTAGACAATCAAAATTTTTGGTGAAAAACGTGAAATTCAGAATAGCAAAATTGCCATCTTCAATAGATTTAACTCAGTGCCATCTTAGTGCTGTCAAACTAAAATATAGTTAAGTTGCGTCACTTTAGTCAATTTCAGAATGGGAAATCGTCGCTTGACAGGATAAATTAAATTTTAGTGATTTTTAGTCTAGTTTAGAGGCACTTGTGACAAGAAAATCGGCACCATTGTTACGTAAAAAAATATATGTGGTTAGTTTATCTATTTATTATACTATCCTTAATCCCTTCCTTCTTATATTTACCCGTCAGAAAGGAAGTGTAATCTTTCATTAGTCCCGAAGGCGTGAATAGTTTTTATGATTTTACTACTTAAAAACCAAATCCCGCCGGGACTCGGGGAATATCCATATTATTCTAACCAACCAATTATTCTAAGCAAGTACGTAAAACAGCTCTACCTATTCCGATCTATGGTGATTGATTATGTATTGTATGTAAATGTAACCAGTTCAGTGTCAGGAAAAGTTAGTTACCTAAGTAGGTATAGATACGGTGACTAAGTACGGTGACTAAGTATCTATACCTACTTAGGTAACTAACTTTTCCTGACACTGAACTGGTTACATTTACATACAATACATAATCACACCAAAAATTCCTACTAGAAAGTGAAAAGCAAAATACTCTTACAGTGCCTGATCACTCATTCATAGCAACGACGTCTGAACACGTTGCTCATATCTAAATAACAGGCGTTTTGTAATGAAAAATATTTAGAAGCTATTATTTCCCATTTTCCATGGCATTAGCAGTTGATTTTTTTTATGGTGATAAGTGACGTATTTACTACCATTTAGCTTTATTTTCGGATGCTACTAACGCATAATTAAAATGAAAAAAAATAAAATCTGAAAAACTGTTTTTTTTTTTTCTCATTAAAAGCTAACATTTTCGGACCGTAGTAAAGTGTATTAAATCCTTCACTATATTCTTAACAAATTGAAAATACCAGAAACATATCAGCTTTATTTATATCCAAGTAATATATTTTTTTAAATTTTCTAAATAAAAAAAATAATAAACTTTAGACGTATTTTTTTCAAAAACTATAAAGATTTAGCACATGGGAGTTCTTGTCCGAAGTTTGTCGTATTGAAATGCGTCTCTTACTGAACTTAACTCAAAATGTCAGGTCCAAGGATATTTGGGAACACAGTGCATACGCGCCGTCTGGCACGGGCCTGGTCCTGATCGGACGGTGAGCTACCCATTACTCTCCGTCCGCAGGCCCGCACCTGCGGTGGCCGGGAGTCGTCACGCGGCTCCCGACGCCCGGAGCGTCTCCCGCGGCGGCTGAGACGTGAGGCTCTCTCCCTCAGCCGTTCCACCACCTCCTTCGCTAGCATGACTGCTTCGCAGAAGGAGGTGACTGCCTCCCACTCCCAGCGCTCCGGATCATGGCTTGAACCAGGGCCGGACGCGAGAGGTCGCCGCCGCTGCCGATCGCCTCTACGAGGACACGGCGGTGCTCCGCCCAAGCTGGGCAATTGCCCTGAGTGCCCAATGGACAAGACATTGAAAAAGAAGGTTGAAACCTCTCAGCCTACCCCTTCGGATATGATGCTATACGATGTCATTTATATTCGTTATTTCCTGCTTTTCGTATTGTCAAAATAATGCGTTATTTCCGCTTTTTTATATTTGATTGAAATCTTAAGACGGAAAGCCTTTTCCTGTCGTTGCATTAGAGTCTACTCGTAAGTAGTAAGGAAGTGATAAGGTTTATGTGTTTTGTTATCACATTACATCAAGCTATTATTTTTTTATCGGAACTTGGATTATTGTGTGTCCTGTTGATCTGATAATAATTATAATAACCCAAACCGATAATTATTATCGGTTTGGGTTCCTTTCTTTAGATTATGGTCCGGCCGCGCCAAATTTGCCAAAAATGTAAACAACAATGGCCGCTGAAAATTGAATAAAATCGATATAAAAGAACATTTAAACATTATAGTCCCGATGTGGCTACTTAATTTTTATTTGTTTTATTTCATTTGTTGATCTTAGTTTTCCCTGAATTATTAAAATCTTGTACCATTGTAATGGTGCCCAAGACACAGGCTGTGCCTAGTTTGGGACCAACAATACCTCCATATTGTAATTTTAAAATATGGAATAAACGATTTTACTTTACTTTATTTATTTTAAGTAATATTTGTTTTCGTCTAGGTAGCTCGGAGATTCGTTTACATCTTTGGCTAGAAATGCTGGTCTATATGTAAGCATACTCTGAAGTCTGAATTGTCTATACGATAGTATTATTGATTCGATATCTTGTTTCTGAACACCCAGTTACAAGAACCGCACGGCTAATGACGCACCTATTCAAAAATCAGTGCCAAAAAAGCATATCCTACGTACCGACGTGCAGTGCCAATGTCAGAACGTTTTTCGGCAACTCGACACCGGAAATGACGACACAGCACCACTTTCTTCATCCCACATACGGAAATGGGGCAAACACGATATAATGGGATATCCTTTTTATTGTTCAGAGGAACCGGAAGTGCACGGCGGCAACCGTCAGAGGATATTATACCATGTTTTGCATACACTTCCCGTCAATTGAGCGGCGGTTAATTTACTTATTGTTTAATTTTTCTGTTAATTATTTTGTTATTATGATCTTGAGATGGACTGGAATTTTAAATATGTTGGATTGCGCTTTTGTTAACAATGTACGCTTTTTATGTCCATCTTATATCGCATCGCATTCAATATATTAATGCGTTCCGGGTGTTGATGGAGCTGTTCCGCTTCTGTAGCGCTTCAGGGATGTTTGCTGAAGCTCGTGTCGATTACTTCTACGCTACGATGCGAAAAAGATGCGCCTCCCTGGTGCGCCGACTGCGGGCCAGCCCCAACATTATATTGCGGTGTATCGCGAGCAGACTGGACTGCTTGTACGTGAATCGCTGCTGCAAGCTTTCCACATCGGTGTTGAGCTTGTAGCAGGGATTTGCATGAATTAATAAATTAATATTATAATGCGCACAGCAAAAGAGTGGAACTCTCTACCTGCGTCTGTTTTTCCGAGCGCATACAACCCGAATCTCTTCAAAGTGAGAGTGAACAGGCTTCTTCTGGGTAAGCTCGCTCCATCGTCGACTTTGTCTCTGTCACCTGTGACCTAGGCTAGAGTCAAGAGCAAGCCCATTTCAAATTAAAAAAAAATTAAAATAATATTGCAGTGTTAGGTTAAGTGTGTAGGTTAAATTTACTAACGTAGTTGTTAAGAAATAAGAAATATTGTTACTAACATTTTTTGAGTCCTTGTTACTTGTTTTTCAATATAAATAAAATAAAAAATATATATTCTGTGTCAAAGTAGATCAACGTTCTTCTAACTGAACAGACAGCTGTGCTACAGGGCAGTTTGTTGCGCCACTTCTTCTTCTCAGAAGGAAGACTTCTCTCACTAGGAAGTGGTGAAGGGCGGGCGTGCCGGGGGACTGTCTTATGTAAATATCAATATTGGCAACAGGTAGGCAATTGAAATATTCACAAAATACTCAGTTGTATTTTTACTTTAATAATAAATAATAAAATTAAAATAAAATAATTATTTAAGGGGGGCTCCCATACAACAAACGTGATTTTTTTTAGTGTTGAATATTGTACGGTGGTACGGAACCTTTCGTGTGCGAGTCCGACTCGCACTTGGCCTGTTTTTTTTTTCAGGCACTGATGGCACGACTTCTGATATGAAGTCGGGCGGTTCAAAGGTTAAGTCCGGTGGATGGCAAAGTGCTCTGTGCAATAGGCTCGCCCCGATTATGTGGGGTTTAAGCATAACTGACCAAATATGTGTGTATTTTACACCTCTACCTAACCCTTCGAAGTGTACAGGCGTGAAGTTACGTAGAAATAAAACCACCACAAAAACATTATGGAATCGGAATTTATTAAAGTAATATTTACAGTTTGATTTTTAACTTACATATCTAGTTTTTATTACTTATGGCAATATGACACTTATAGCTAATAAATATTAGGTCTATAATCGTATGGTAGATGATTTTAGAAGTTGGAAATTACAGACTGGGCCGGTAAGGTCCATTGTGTCCTGCATGGATGTTCACAAAATGGGTCATATTGGCCTATGAACATAACTTTGACATTTATTTACACAACCCATTTTGTCGCGAAAAAAAATCTAATATTTTTCATCAAAATGCCTTCTTTCTTATAAAATTCACCTGTCATTCGATTGAATAGAAAATTCATTGATTTTTGAAAACATATCTGACATTTGTAATATGCAAACTTTTTTCCAAACAATTTTTTTTTATTGAAAATTTCTCTTCAGAAAATCTATTTGTAGGCCATTTACAAATATTTCTTCCTAACCTGCGACCCGTAGCACAACAGCCAATCTCTCAACCACTGTGTCATCGGGTAAAAGTTGTCATACAACAAATTTAAATACATTTTCAATTATATTTAAACTTACGACTCTAAACTATTTACAACTTATTTATAGAAAAAATTGTTGCGTTGGATTGAAAAATGTATACCCTCAATGTTTTTTTCTATACATACAAAAAGTAGGTTAAAATCGTTTTCTACAGCTAGCGCCATCCACGAAGACGCGCCCCACTCTTCTTCCTAATCGCTTACAGTACAAGTGTGCAACATTCCGCTAGTGTTTTAGTTTTGTCGATAAACAGTAATTACTTATTAGTGGGTAATTAGTGTGTATCAAAAAACTAAAACACTAGCGGAATTAACTAGCGATAACCACTAGCGATTAATAAGAAGAGTGGAGCGCGTCTTCGTGGATGGCACTACCAATATCTAGCCTTTTCCCAAGTCGTCAGCTTCCAGTCTAACCGGATGCAGCATTTTTTTTAAGGCAAAAATAAGCTATTCATAAGGCATTATAATTGTGCAAGTTTTTTTACTTAAGGTGAATGCGTAGTAGTAGCCCGCGAAATTCAATTTTTCTTACGTTTTTTGCAATTTTTAGGTCATTGTCAGGTTGTATCTTGATCAAAATATGATTCGCGACTATAACAGGTACGTATTTACAGAATTATAATAATTAGAATCATCAATACATCTTTCTAAGTTAGATTTCTACCGTTAAGGTGAATGGGTAGTTGTAGCCCGCGAAATTCAATTTTTCTTACGTTTTTTGCAATTTTCAGGTCAGTGTCAGGTTGTATCTTGATGAAAATTTGATTCGCGACTATAACAGGTACGTATTCACAGAATTATAATCATCAGAATCATTAATACATCTGTTTAAGTTAGATTTCTACCACCAACACTTTTCCATACGAGATTTGTTCTTAACGGTAGAAATCTAACTTAGAAAGATGTATTAATGATTCTAATTATTATAATTCTGTAAATACGTACCTGTTATTGTCGCGAATCATATTTTGATCAAGATACAACCTGACACTGACCTGAAAATTGCAAAAAACGTAAGAAAAATTGAATTTCGCGGGCTACAACTACCCATTCGCCTTAAGAACAAATCTCGTATGGAAAAGTGTTTATGGTAGAAATCTAACTCAAAGAGATATATTAATGATTCTAATGACTATAATTCTGTAAATACATGTCTATTATAGTCGCAAATCATATTTTGATCAAGATACAACCTGACACTGACCTACAAATTGCAAAAAACGTAAGAAAATTTAAATTTCGCGGTCTACCACTGCGCATTCACCTTAATCTGAGAGGCAATTCCCGTATTTTTAAGAAACATCTCAATCTGTCAAAAACACCTCCAATTTTCATAAAATTTTGACAAGTTTTTGACATTGATTTTCGCTGAGATCAGATTGCGACTAGATTTTGAACGTTTTTAATTACGGGAATTGACCTTCTAACTTACTGATGATACTTATATTACTTACTGTTTTTTTTATTTTTCTTTTTCAACCAACGCAACAATCATATTATTTTCTCGAAGTGGAATTTTTAATTCTAGGAGAAAAAGGAGTTCTTTTATAATTATATAATTAATTATATGGAATAATAAATAAATTTTACGTAATATACAAATACATATGTGCAAAATTTCTCGTTTTTGGATATAATACGGATGTATTTAAAATTAATTATCGATTTATTTGTGTATACCGATTGTATTTGACAGTCGTTAAAAAACCGTAATTTTCCGAAAAAAACGTAACTAATTTTAAATAAACCGTAACCTATTCTAGTATGTACATTATTTATTATGCGTAATTCCGGTGTTCATAACAATCATTCATCATCAATTTCTATAAATGCCATAACTTTGTATATTGCGTACAACTGAATAATCACCGGTTTTTAAAAACTAGTTTTAAATCTGTTGTGTTAACATGAAATTTGACACCCGGCTTAGTGAACAGGCTTTTAAAAACCGCGTGTTAGACATTTGTTTAATTTCATCATCATTCTAATACGATGCTTTCAAGAATTGTTTTAGTGCACTGTCAGTTTTGATATATGTTTGACATTTCAGTGACACTCAATATAGCGCCAATTTTTGACAAAAGAATGACAATTCGGTAATATTGAAATTGGCGCCAATTTTTGACATTAGAATGTCAGTCATGACAGTTTATCGAATAAATGAGCCCTAAAATTTTGCTGTAAGTTTTATTTAAGAAAAAGATTAGACGGAATGTAATATCCCAGAAAATAGGAAGAATTATTATTATATATTGATATTTATATCCAATAGGTTTTTGGGACGGTTAGCGATTTGATTTAGGAAAATGTTTTTGACTGCTATTACCTTTTTGTAAGATGCAATTTTAAAATTGAGTCTTAGCATTTTTACAAAGATATTTTACCGTAAGATATCTGCAGATACCCGAAGGTCAATTCCCGTAATTAAAAACGTTCAAAATCTAGGCACAATCTCATCTCAGCGACAATCAACGTCAAAAACTTGTCAAAAATGTAGGGAAATTAGAGGTATTTTTGACACATTGAGACTGAGATCAGACTGTGAACGTTGTTAAAATTACGAGAATGACCCCTCTGTTATTAAGGAGGATGCGCTTAAGTATCCCGCGAAATTCAATTTTTCTTACGTTTTTTGCAATTTGCAAGTCAGTGACAGGTTGTATGTTGATCTAAATATTATTCGCGACTGTAACAAATATTTTTTTATAGAATTATAATCATTCGAATCAGTAATACAACTTGTTAAGTTAGTATAATCCTAAAATGTAAAGATTTCATGAAATAGTCATTCAGTAGGGTTACTTGGTCTTAGAGAGTCGTGTTGATGACTTTAATGATTATAATTCTGTAAATATATATTTGTTACGGTGGCGAATCGTATTTAGATCAACATACAACATGACACTAGACTTGAAAATTGCAAAAATCGTAATGAAATTTGAATTTCGCGGGCTGCTCTGACGTTTTCACCTTAAGATCAAATGTAGAAATACGTACAGGCGCCAGCACATCAGGCTACCCGAAAAAAAAATCCCAATCAACTTTGAACCTTGTGCTTTAGCGATAAAGTTGAAAATTTATTAAAGAAATTTGATAGATTGTAGTACTTTGATGTGCTGGCGTCTGTACTTTATGATAATTTTTGTTGCTTTCTGGTTTTTGCCTATCCCATAATACGCTTTATAAGATATTATAAAACACGCAGTTCCTCGCTAACTGTACTCAAATTGTTTCATAACTAATATTGCACAAGTATCACTTAGTTTATCGCTTTGCTTCGCTCGTATCCAAGACCATCGAATACGTCTTCTTTGAAGTCGGTTAAATTAAAAAGGCATTATTTTAACAATATTATTAAAAGACGAGTTTAGTTTTAATTATTATTAAAATCATTTTCCGGAATTTATTAATTTAAAAATCCTTGAGCGAGCGAAGCATATATTTTCCACATTTGTTCACAAAATCTTCGACATTCTTGTATGCTTTTACATCAGAAATTTACACTTCAGGAATGGAACGGCAAACATTAAATGCATTAAAAAAACGGTAAAAACCCGTTAGAAAAAAAATGAATTTGACAGCTGCTGTCAAAATTGTACATTGAAAACGTCACTTTGACAGGTCAGAAAAGTCTTTAACGTCATTTTTGACAGTCGAGAAATGCATCTTTTTTGTTGTTGTTATACCGGAAGGTTTTTAAACAGTCAAATTATAGTTAAACAGTCAAACTGGTAATCAATTGCTCGCATAGCTTCCCATACTCCCTTTGGTCGCCGGATATTCTCCGCATCTTCAAACCCTTCTTCTCCATAGCCTTATTTTCACACAACACTAACTCTATCTGAATCCCTCCCGAATATTCTAAATTCAAATAACCTGTCAAAGTCCCGTCGCCATCTTTTTGGTCAGTTTCCACAAATATACTTTGTGGTGGAACCCTCGTATTAATCGCTTCCTTTAACAACTCGACGATTCGTTGCGAATCTAGCTTCGAACACACTGTGGACAACGTCACTTCGTAGTATTCTTGTACACAGGATACTTTTTGAGGACTTAAAAGTATAGGAATTTTTTGACTCTCCTCCGGCCTGCATATTTCTGTTAGTCTTAAATCCATTGTGGACCTTTGTAGTTTCTCTATTTCCTCGCCAGGTGGCGTCCCTTCCTCGTCGCACTTCTCGAGACATAGTCTGCTGTTGTCTCTGGACATGTACACATCTTCGTAATACTCTTTGACTTCACCTAGAGTACCTTGTGCGGAGAAAGACGATCTTGGAGTTTCTCCTTTTTCTGAAAAGCTACCTCTTCCGAAGTCGCTTTTTTCAGAGAACGAGGACCGTCCGAAGTCTCCCCTTTCAGAGAAACTCCCTCTATCAGAAAAAGAGAAAGATTCTCTGTGTTCAGAAAAACTGCCTCGATTCTCGCTAAAACCCGAACTTATAGAGACAATGTTGGAGTACATAGATTGTACGTTTTGTTCGCAATTCGGGGAGACATTAGCCGAATCATTGCTTAAGGAATCGTCGCTAAAACCGAGCGATTTATCGCTCCCTCGTCTCGGATACTTGATCTCCTCACTCAGAAACTTCGCCGTTTCGTCGACACTTTCCTTCGGCGATTGCATTTCGGAGTCTTTATCCGAAACGATCTCTTCTTTCGGTTCCGGTGGCTCCGTTTCTTGACTAACTTTTCGTCCGATACCTTTGGTAATTGAAGGCCTGTCATCCAAGTCTGACGGTTCAGATATCACGAATTGAGGTAAGGAATATTTCGTGTTTTCTAAACTATCCATGCTGTCTTCGGAGGACGACGCTACGAGGGTAATTTCTGACCCTAAGCAGTCTGTTAGACTTATCTGAGGGTGTGTTGGCGCAAATGAAGGTATAAACCTCATATTTTCTTGAAATATCCTATCCAAGTGTGTCCCGTTCCCAATTTCTTCCTGTATCATATCTAAAGGGGACCCAGGATTTGATATAGGAGAGTTATTTAACGACCTATGTGTGACCATGTGTATTTGCGAGTGAACTAGGGGATGTAGCTGTGCGTACTGTCCTGTGTCCATATCGACATTACTTCGGAGGTCTAGAGGTGTGGCAGATGCTTGGGGGGTACCTCTAGTTATCGATCCTGTGTGTAGATAACTTAGACCTTCAGTTATTTGGTGTAAAGGTGACCCTGGACTCGCTGGTGACGTATGACCGGAGAGAAGAGCGAAGTTGTTGTAAGAATGTATTGATTTGATAATTTCTTGGGAGATGTTGACGTGTGGAGAGTATAAGGCGTGGAGGTTGATTCCGATTTTGAGCGCTATGTCCTGTGGAAGAGAGAGGTTTTGAGTTAAGTGTGTTATGAGAGACTTACTTCTCGGGCATAGAGTTTAGTTTTCGTTGGAAGTCAATGCACACTTGGGAGCAAAAAACCCAAGTCGGTTGTAAAATTGGCGCAATGACTGTTTTTAACTATAAAAACTTCACAGACGTATTTGGTATCGGCATCAAAACTGATCCAACAAAAAGTATGATCTTTTAATTTTTAAAGAAAACAGCTGATGCCATCGAGGCAAAGACCTCATATCGCGATTAAATGTAAAAGAAGTTATTGATCGTAGAGGCCTATCATATCTGTGAAATTCCACAATTACTGTAAAGTTTCTTCAATTACTGTGAAGTTCCCCCAAATACTTTGAAGTTTCCCGATATAATTTTAAATGGCGCTGTCACAGATATAGATATACCTAGGTAACGCAAGGGCACCTACTTCGCGTGCCAAAAATCGCACCAGTTTAGGATCGAGAATCATAAGCCGCCACTTTCGCGCTCAGTCCTGCGTACTGCTGGCTGGGTGAGCGTGAGCGAAAGAGCGCAAGCTTGTGACGTCATAGTAGGTATTCAAAAAGTGGTACGCTTAGTTTTCATACAGTTCGTGATACTTGCGTTATCTAGGTATATCTATATCTGTGGGCGCTGTATTTATTCCGTACATAACTGCAGTACAGTACCCGGCGATAAATATTGCACATCGATCTTTGGAAAGAGACAATCGGCTAATTTCGGCTTCGTAGAGCGTTATCTCTGTCGCACGAAATACAAACAGTCCGGTATCTATTAGGAGCTGTTAAAACAATTATGATTTGCTTCTTTTGATAATTCTTTTTATTCTTTGTATAAAATACACCAATTTTTCTATAAATGATTGCTTTAGGTTGGGGTAAAATAAAAAGGTTCCCCTATTTTTCCTAAAGATGCCATAGTACAACTTTAAATTATTTAAATTTGGGGGTGTTAACAACTCTAGATTTATATTTTGAACTGGACGCGACCGCACTCTATCGCACTTGAACAACGACTGACAAAACGTCAGTTAACGTCACATAGGTAGTGAGCGACAGAGATAACGCACTACGAAGCCGAAATTAGCCGATTGTTTCTTTCCAAAGGTCGATGTGCAATATTTATCGCCGGGTACTGTACTAATGTGACGGGGTCAGTGACGATGTTTCTAACGGCGAGTAGGACTATAATAGGGCCAGTGAAATTAACTGACAAAACTTCGCAAATATGGATGATGAAATGTTGTTTTATGTGTATTGTTTACCTGAGTGAGTACTAAGGTAGTGTGCAGTTCCAGTGCCGCCGGGTCTGTAATGATGCTCCTGACAGCCAGCAGCACCGCGCGCGCCGCCTCCGGGGACACCGAGTTGAGGTCCAGCGGGGGCGCGGCGTGCTGGTGGATGGGGGAGCCTGGGGGGGGGGGATTAGTCTAATTAATTAAGGATACTTATGTCTATAGTAAAAGTGTGCAATACTGAAAACCCTTACCCTATTTCAAGTTAAACAAATATCAACTTTATTTCAATGAAAATTAAGTTGATTTTAGAGTGATTAGCACTATTGAAAAAGTTATAAAAATGTTTAAAGTTGTAGCGTAAACTGAACTTTATTGTGTAGGAATTAAAGTTATTTTTCCATTAATTCATATTTGTTTACATTTTTGGCAAATAAATCGCGGACGCAGATTACATATAAACATGTCTGTCACGTAGTGGCGTAAATGATGTGTGTATGCACCTTAACTAGCTGTGTCCGCGACTTCGTCTGCTTAGAAGTCGGAACACAGCCTTGAATTGAATGTACAGACGCCAGCACATCAAGCTACCCGAAACTGTCAAAATTTCCCAATCAACTTTGAACCTTATACTTTAGCGATAAAGTTGAAAATCTATTACAGAAATTTGACAGATTGTACTAACTTGATGTGCTGGCGTCTGTACATAACGGATATACGTATTAAATTACAAGAGTTGAATTTCATAAAAACACTTTTTATCGTCAAAATTTTGTCAGAATAGCATAATCAGCCTTCAAAGCTCCCACTGCTGGGACAAAGGCCTCCTCTCAGTGAGAGGGAGTGGGTAACCCACCACGCGGGCTCAGTGCGGGTTGGTAGATGTCACATGTCTTCGAATATTTGATTCTAGGACATGCCGGTTTCCTCACGATGTTTTCCTTCACCGTTTTGAGAGCAGTGGTGATGAAATTATTTACACAAAGAAAAGCGCCTGCCTGGGTTCGAACCCACGACCTACGACTCGTAAGTCGGGGGAAAATTAGAATTGACCTTGCCTTATCAGTTATCAGAGTAAAGATTGAAGTTTTTTCTTTTTACTTTTCATTAGATTTTATTTCAAACGCTTACCAGGCATCGAAGTCCCCGGCGTGTGCAACCTGACGTCAGCATGCGGGGGCGAAGCTCCCGGGCCTCCGCTACGACGTTCCAGGCCGCGCTGTGAATAATAACATATAAATGAAGTACAGAGACGATACGAGTATATAATCCGCTGTAAAGGTTTGTGCAATCACACTATCACCACAGAATACTTAAAGTACTACGTACAGAAAGGCCACTCCCTTCCCCGCACTAACATCAGTTACCGCACCTCACCCCGCACTTCGAGGTTACCGTCGCAGTTCTTTAACAAAGAGCGCTCGCAAACACAAGTACCTCACGCACACATTCATACGTATACAAACGTCGTTTTTTAATGTAGTAGTAGTAGGTAATTATTTTGCGAGCGTTGTATGGAGTGTCCGGGGTGTGCTATCACACTAATATTATAAAACGAAAAAACAGTTTGTGAGTGTGTGTGTTTATATGTTTGTTACTTCTTCACGCTCAAACGGCCGGACCAATTTTGATAAAATTTTGTATGGAGGTAGCTGACACCCTGGATTAACATATAGGCTTCTTTTTGTCCCGATATTCCCACGGGATCGACATTTACGCGTTTGAAACCACGGGGCGCAGCTAGTTATTACTAATTTCCAGCTTTAGGACCAGAGGGGGGAGGGGGTATTCTTTTTCCAATTAACATGTCGTCATCATCTGCCTGCCTTTTCCCAGCTATGTTGGAGTCGGCTTCCAGTCCAACCGGATGCAGTTCAATACCAGTATTTTACATGGAGCGACTGCCTATCTTACCCCCACAACCCAGTTATTGGCTAATATGATACCCCTTGGTGAGCAGTGCCGGATTTATATTTTTTGAGTGTAGGCCACTTTATTCCCCCCCCCCCCGCTACCCCATGTACCTTTCTAAAATAATTATTTTCCATTTGTAGTAAGGAAGGCACTAAAGTTAAATAAACAAATGAATTAGTCATTAAAAAAGAGCGTAAAAAAAAAACAAGAATTACAATTTTTTACAGGACTTTTTATTAAGGCCAGGATATTCGAGCGCAGTAGGCATTTAACGTTACCACCTTCCCCGCGTGGCAAGTCCCGCGGACGCGCAGTTCAAATGAACTCGCTGACCCCGGAGTGCAAAAATTTTGCGTCACAGTATAAAATTGTAACAGTAGGAACAGTTAACTTTGTTTTACGGAATTCATGTTAATATTTCAGATGTTTAGTTTTTAGGGAAATATAAGTATAACAACATAATGAATAATAATGACTAATTATTTATTCATTTTATTTACCTGCCAACAATTGTTGACAACAGGAACAATAAAATTCTGCATGGGTAAACAGCAATTATTATGGAAGTATCGTAAGAATCAAAATATCATAAGCAAAACCAATTTTAAAAATTTTGCGAGTAGATAACAACGTGTTATAAAACTGACAAAAAAGTCTCAGAATAATTACTTTATCCATACAGCTCAAAACAAATGTAGGGCTACTTGGAACGTTATTAGTAAAACAATGTGTAATGTGCCAAAAAGCGAAAAATTAATATAGATGGTAAACATTGTGGTGATGATCCGCAGACCATTGCGGACTTTATTAATATTTTTTTATAGACCAAATAAAACGCAATACAAGTTGTACTAATATATAAAACAGAGACCACGGACCGTCCATCTTTTTGAAAATGCGTCAAGCGTATTGGATGTAATTTTTCGTTCTTGTTTTAAAAGAGAACATAACTGCAAAATAGCTCTTTCAATTTACAAAGAACTTGACAAAATCTCTTTTATAGTACTTTGTCCTTGTTTCCCGATAATTTATTTAAAAAAAACTATTTATTAGAATGAGAATATTTTACACTGTAAAATTTAATGTAATTAAATTTTACAGTGTGTGTGTGTAGTGTGTGTGTGTGTGTTCTCATTTTGAACATGTACCAGGCGAAAGTATTTTTCAGTAAATAATTTAATAATTACGAATAATAGAGATTTTTTTTTTTAATATTGTTTTCTATAATTACTATTACACCCATTCTCGAGTTGAAACGGTAAGGTGCAGGGTTAAACTAGGCATCGGTCGAGCGACGCGCATTTTGAACTCACTATAGGCTTTAGCACCCTCGAAAACTATGAAAACGACACCCATGACAAAAAAATGGAAAAATTTCACAGCCGCCATCTTGGATTTAGATTTTAACCTCACTATCGGTTTTAGCACCCACGAAAACGACACCCATGACAAATAAATGGAAAAATTTCACAGCCGCCATCTTGGATTTAGATTTTGACCTCACTATCGGCTATAGCACCCTCGAAAACTATGAAAACGACACCCATGACAAATAAATAGAAAAATTTCACAGCCGCCATCTTGGATTTACATTTTGACCTCACTAACGATTTTGGCAACCTCTTTAACTACCTACGACACCCATGACGAAAAAAATGTTAGCAGCCGCCATCTTTGATTTACAAATAAATTCACGTCGGTGCATGATCGCACGGGCCATTATTCGATATCGATTATAACAGTAAATCATTCTTAGTTTCCGTACTGTTTATCTTTCTACTGTGACTATATGTTACAACTATATTACAACTTTTAGTTTAATTATTAATACTAGAACCTACAACAATATTTTACAGACTCATTTTTGAAAATAATATACAAGCACGGAAAATAACAATAATATAACGTATATTTCGATCGATTATCGGGGAACGCAGCGAGCCAGCTAAAGCGACACAGGTCCTACCTCGGGAACGCCTGGCGGGCTACTAAAGCGAAGCGCGCGGGCCGCTTTATTATATTATATCTTGTTAAAACAATAAAAATCTGTTTTGTGAAAAATTAACCGTAGAATATTCTTCTAAACATCATTGCCTATTTTTCGACATATTTTTTGAGAGTAAAAGTTTAGTCTACTTCAAGTACGACTTGAAAAACGATCAAAAACTTCCCTGTTTTCGATATGTTTGCGATTTTTTATGATCGAGTGAAGTTGCAAATATCGTGTTTTGAACCATAGAATAATCAAGAATGTTTATTAAACTACAACATATAATTTTATCACATCGAAACTAAGAATATTTGATTGTTTAATGTTGAATCAAAAATAGGTCGATTCTGAGTATCCTGGCCTTAAGACGCTGACAAGAGCCAAATAGGCTTGTTTCGAACAATTTTTTAGCCAAATCTATACAGTTTGACACGGCGGAAAAAATATATGTTAATCTTGAACATATTTCTGAGAACCCTGTTGTATTCAAAACACGTTTTTGAAAAGTTTTCTCGATACAAAAAAAATGTAAACTAACCTCTTAAAATGACCTTCCAACAAAAATATCTGTATTACTGATCAACGTATGTTGGTAAAATTTATAACAATAACGTATCATATTTAAATACAAAATTTGGTTGTTTTTTATTTTTGATTACTCAACTTATTTTTAAGAAATTAATTATTTTATGGTTTGTAACAACTTATGAGTGTCGCGTCATCGCGCTTCTCTTTCTTATGTATGCAATCCGACAGTGATCGCTTAGGCGCGCTGCTAGACGGACGTATGTCGCTTTGCCCCGCTAACCGCTATCCGTTCATTTTATTTTTTGTTGATTGACAACTTCAAACATACTTATATGTACATATTTTATTTTTTCCCTAAAACTACAATAAGTTGTAAAAATATTAACACGTAAAGACATTAGTAAATATAGTTCTAAGTTATGAAAATATTTGCTGTGCAAAATGGGAAACAAACAAAAATGTCGGAGGCCAGCAAAAATGTATTATTATTCTATACTAACAAAAACATCTAATGGAAGTAGTAAAGTATTTTTTTATATTGTAATATTGACAAAACAGGTACACGAACAGAAATGAAATTATAAATAAAAGTACTTATAGGCTTTGTACAATGCGTAGCGTAAATTCGGCTGTGATAAAAATGCCCAATTGGTCTAGTGGTATTTACGTAATATCTGAAATAGCAAGATTCGAGTTCGAAACCGTGCTGATTTTTATTCTTTTAATTTATATAACTATATTTTTTCTTTATTTATTTAGTTTTTGGAAATTTTCATTGTTTTTTATTCATTTATTTTGTATATTTTTAGAATAATTATTAATTTTCTTTACAAAAAAAAAGATGTTTGGCGGAAAGTTCAGAAGCAGGCGAAGCTTCGTTTTTCGCATAGATTCTGAATAGCGAGTTTTGAGTTCGAAACCAAGTTGATTCTTATTAGGCAATTTTTTTTTTTTTTTAATTAATTTTAGCAAATATTCATTGTTTTTTTTTTAATTTATTTTGCATATTTTTAGAATAATTATTAATTTTCTTTACTGGAAAGTAATAATTGACTACAAAAAAAAATATTTACAGTTAAAATAAACGTTTGGCGAACAATTCAGAAGTAGGTGAAGCTTCGAAAATTGTTTTTCACCAGTAAGTTTGTAATACGCGCATACTAACTAAATATAGATAACAATTTTATTACTTAGATCATAGAAAGTCACAATAAGTCCAGTGATAAACACTATCGAATTTACATAGACCTATGACTATCTTAGAACTGGACTTATAGGAAAATATTCGTAGCTTTGTCCATTGTTTCTTGCCCACTCTATTGTATAAATCATCGTGTGAGACTTGGTATTTTTTTAAAGACGTAATTGGTAAGTTTAGTGCTGAAGAAAGTTCTTGCAAGTTTGAATCTTTTATTTTTTACCCGACTGCGCGACGCAAAGGAGTGGTAATGTGTTTATCAGCCTATGTATGTATGTTCCTTTGAAGCACTATACAGACCAAACGCCTGGGCCGATTTTTATGATTCACACGTCAATCGATTCCTCTTAATCCGGCGAGTGTCAATAAAGACATGACGTTAGTAAACATTCAATATGGCGACTACTGGACGCCATATTGTGAAAATGATAAAAATGAAAGTCAACAAACTATGTCAATATGGGGTATCGTTGTTGAATAGATATTAAATAAAAATCATTTTTAGTTTTTACCCGACTGCGGCGAAGGAGGGTTATGCGTTTGACCTGTATGTATGTATGTATGTCCGTTTCTTTGTTACCTCGTAACTCTTATACGAATGAACGGATTTGGATAAATTATCTGTCTTTAGATTTGTCTTTGTGGCACGAGTGTCACTGACTACATGAAAATAAAAAACAAAGTAAAATGGCGGATTTGGGTGCCATATTGTGGAGTTCGAAATTTTTCTTTCTTCTAATACCATCGAGTGGGATATAAAAATAAAGGGTATTTAAAAGATGATTTCAAAATTATATACAACTTATATGGTTAAAAGTAATTCGAAGTGACAATATGTAAAAAACGAAATAAAAAAATTAACTTCTTTCACATTTGTAAACTAAAAATCTGGAAATAAAAAAAAGTAATTAAACCCGACTGCGGTAAAAAAAAACTGAAAAGCTATAAACAAACCCATTTTAAATAAAATAAAATTTGGAAGCAGGCGGGACCCATACCATTTTTATATTTTCAAACTCAAATGGGTCTCACCTGCTTCCAACTTTTATTTAATTAAAAATAAGCTTGTTTATAGCTTTTCAGTTTTTTTTTAAGCTTTTTTTACCGTAGTCGGGTTTTTTAGTTTTTTTAATTACTTGATGGTATTTGTGGCGAAGATGCCATAATTGAAATTAAATGCCAAATCAATGCATACAAGTTGGGCTTGAATGAGGCTATCAACAAAAAAAAAGTAAATTTTTGGGTAAAAGATAAAGAAGGGTGCCTAAAAAAACACAAATCACAACTGGTATAATCAAGTTCAGAGCCAGCTCCATATTACAAGACGTAAGAAATGCTTGTTTGCAGTATGGTCCGGCTGGAGAAGAAGTTAAATTAAAGATAAAATTAATAGAAAAAGATGACCTATTTTGGGAACAGAAAATGAAACAAAAATTAAAATCATTTTACTTAAAACACCTACTCCCTGAAATAGTAGACCCGAGATTCACACGGAACTGCTTATATGAGACAACATTAAAGTGCATGAAATAGTCCTTCAGTCACCAATCGATCAACCCACATGTTCCAGATACCTCAGTAAAAAAACCTATGTACATCCAGTCTAAAAAGTATCGGGAATAATAGTAGTGGGTCTGTTTATAATGTATCTAAGTTACAATAGCATAATGTCAACTTGCTCATCGCCTTATACAAAATATTACTTTTCCCGATGCAGGGACGTTAATTTTTGAGGAGTTCTCCTGGTATTCCACCATCAGTTCCATTTCACCATTTGCATTGTGACGAGCATAAATTGCTTAGCAACCATATTAAAGTAATCGAATCGCAACCCGTGAAATACTTTTTATTGAGTAGTTCCAATAGCCATCTGTGGTCTTCATCATATTAGTTCCACTTTACCAAATGGTGCTTTCCGAAAGCAAATGCACGAGTTACTATATAAAATACCCAAGTCGCTATAGACACCTATAGCGACTTGGGTATTTTGGCCTATAATATTTGAAGAGTTCCTTCGATTTCTGCAGAACCCCATCATCAGATCCTGACCTGATGACGATGGGACCACCTGGAAAGTATACCCTTTCAAACAAAAAAATAATTTTTGAAATCGGTCCAGCCGTCTTCGAGTAATCGGGGAACATGATACATTAAAAAAAAAACCGACGAACTGAGAACCTCCACCTTTTTAGGGTTCCGTAGCCAAATGGCAAAAAACGGAACCCTTATGGATTCGTCATGTCTGTCTGTCTGTCTGTCTGTCCGTCCGTCCGTATGTCACAGCCACTTTTTTCCGAAACTATAAGAACTATACTGTTGAAACTTGGTAAGTAGATGTATTCTGTGAACCGCAGTAAGATTTTCACACAAAAATAGAAAAAAACAATAAATTTTGGGGTTCTCCATACTTACAACTGAAACTCCAAAATTTTTTTTTCATCAAACCTGTACGTGTGGGGTATCTATGGATAGGTCTTCAAAAATGATATTGAGGTTTCTAATATCATTTTTTTCTAAACTGAATAGTTTGCGCGAGAGACACGTCCAAAGTGGTAAAATGTGTGTCCCCCCCCCCCCCTCTAACTTCTAAAATAGGAGAATGATAAAATTAAAAAAATACATATAATGTACATTACCATGTAAACTTCCACCGAAAATTGGTTTGAACGAGATCTAGTAAGTAGTTTTTTTTAATACGTCATAAATCGAAAACCGCAATTTACCTTTCACAAAGTTACAACGAACTACAACAACTTTTATATTATGTTACTTGCTGCTACGGAACCCTTCATGGGCGAGTCCGACTCGCACTTGGCCGGTTTTTTTTTGAAGTCGGTTAAAAAAGCAAATAAAAAAATATACCTAATTATTACAATAATGATTTGTTAATATAGTTTGAGATTTTATTTTCCATACATTTATATTGTTTTTCAATTCAGTGTAAATAAAGTGTCTTAAAATAATTAAAAATAAAAACAAAAATATACATTGGTTTTTTATAATCGCCTTGTCTTATTTGTTGCTAGCTCTTCACACAGAACAATAAATATACAAGAGCGCCATCTATTGGTTCGTTTTTAATTATTATTGACCGCGTCACACTGTTCCTTACTTGGTAGTTCGCTGTATCACCGCCCTTTAAGAATGGCGCTAGGATGTCGGAGAAATTGTGGGCGTGGCTAAAAATACCGAAACATCGGAGCTCAATAGCGGCTTTCAGCGTCTTAATAGCATTATCAGTGAGTGGAGAGGTGCTTACGTTGAGCCACTGCCGCCCGCCGCTCTCATCCATCACTCACGCAGTAATATAGATAAAATAGGTACAATAACAGGTAGGTACCTAGGATTGATACATTTTTGATAGAAATGAGTTTCTATAGGGATTTAACGTATTAGTATAGAAAACCATGAGAAAAGATAACCAGTGAACTTGTTTGACTTTTATCCTCTGAATTCGAGTGGACGTCTTCAGAAATCTGCCGCCCCTAGGACGCTGCCGCCCCTAGGCCGCGGCCTATACGGCCTATTGACAAATCCAGGACTGTTGGTGAGCCAATTAACATGTATGTTTGGTAATTTGCATTGTGGGTATTTACAATAAGAAGAATTAGTGACCAACTAACCTGCAATTGCTGATACTCCAGCCGGGCGGACGCTATATCATGTGCGACTCTTGGAGGCGAACATTCAGCGCGACGCACCGGAGAGTAGCGCTCGGCGTGCTCGCGGGCTGAAAGTCAAGTTGTAGTTGTAGCCAAGAAGCTTATAGATAAAAGTGGAGGCAACACTCTGAATACCTAGGTGAAGACGACTGTGATCGGACACTCTCTTTCTAAACACACACATAAGAACGAGACAGTGATATGTGTTTTCTTTGTCATATGTATGTGTTTAGAAAGAGAGCGTCCGACCACAGTCGGTTTCACTTAGATATTTAGAGCGTTGTCTCCATTTTTACCTATAAGCTTCTTGGTTGTAGTGATGATACAGAATATTTAAAGTTGTCAGATGAAAAAAAAAAAATTGCGTTGTTTTAGTAAAGCTATGTTTGCAGGGCCAACATTGCCAGAGATCACACAAAATAGAGAGGTTTGGAAGGAAGGCCTTTGCCCAGCAGTGGGACATAATGTTGCCAAGAAAAACAAAAGACAAGGGCAAAACTATGTTAACATTTAATAAAGAACTTCAAAATTCCTTTTCTATTGGCTTTGTGTGATATTAAACGTACCTACAGTATCTGACTAGATAAATTGTCATGATGAGTTTTGTGAAATAAAAAAGTCATTAATACATGACCTAAAGCGTGGTCACTGTCGGACTCCATAGAAAAGAAAGAGAAGCGCGATGACACAACCCTGGTAATTTATTGCAAAGAATAAAGCAATTATCTATTTAAAAAAAATCTATTGTTTGGACTAAAAAAAATTAAAACACTAGTACTTTAGTATGTTGCTTGTAGATGAGATGTTACACAATTCAAAAAAAAATTGAAACTCTTATTAATTGAAAAATGTTATTATACGACTGATGAATTTCTGAATAATAAATTAATGTAGACTTATTTATTTGACTGGAGAAACAAATTTTAATTGAATATTGTTGTGACTAATTGTAATTTATGATTATTTATTTATGCATTGACTGTAGAAATGATTCCATATTATTCTTATTTAGCATCTAACCATATTTGTACGCCTCTTGGCATAACATAGCGACCTATGAACTTTGATCCATCCAGATCCACGCGAGACACAATGGCTTTTTAATAGTGTCTGTAATTACGGCATTCAACCGGTTAATTCAAGAACTGTGTTACACTACCTATGTTACACAAATAAAAAATGATTATGATTAGAATAATCTGACAAAAAATCAGAATGATTATATGTATATTAGTATGGTTTTTATTGTGAACAGAAAGTTTTTAGAGGTATCTTCATGATTTTTTTCTATCGTATCAAATTAGTTGTATTATGTTTTCAACACACTATCTACCTAGCATATATCCTGAAGAATATCATATATTTTTCTAATTTTGTTTACTGTAGTCGATCATATACTTTTAGGCATTATAAAACTTGCTTGTTTGCGTTTAAACCCTGTAGTCACCTTAAAGTGTTTGCATAATTTTGCTTGAGACTACTTTCCAAACTCGATTATTTTTTCTGTGTTTCAGCCCAGGTTGGCACGGGCGTTTTTCGCGAACTGGATTTTCAACGTTCTGCTTAGCGCCGAGGGTTGAAAATTCAACTGCGTGTTTTGTTGACGCGCTAGGATGCGCTCCGTTGGATTCTCAATGCTCGGTTCAACACCGACAGTTGAAAGTCGAGTGCGCGATTAAATCCCACCGCGATATTTTTGCGTCCGTTGCGAACGTGGGCTCAATGTATGATCAATTGTCTTCTTTGTTCTCAATAAGGCTCAATTTACACCGCCGCGGAACGGAATGGAAGCGTTTTTTTTTTTTGTACAAAGCATTATGAACTTTACGTCAATAGTGTAACGCATAAATTAGATACACTCATACGCACAGGTCGCGCATCTTCTAGAGAATAATAATTATCGCGCATTCTCGGGAATTTCCGCAGTAACAAGCTCGTATCTAGTTTGTACGTTAGACAATTGACATAAAGTTCATTTTGCTAATACAAAAACTCGATTCCGCTCCGTTTCGCGGCGGTGTAAATTGAGCCTTTTTTTATGGATGGGAAATCATCGAATGACCCCTCCCGCTCTGGGTGGAGCGGAAGGGAGTGTCAGACTTTTTCTAACTAAAACCCATCTGTGTTCCTTCCTTAGCCCTTTATGTTCCGGGGTAGCGGTAACCCTTTCGGACAATCCCGCACCCCCGGCAGGAAATTGAGCCTAACGTTCATTTCGGCTTTAAACTGCTGTGGTGGCGATACAAAGGCCACTTCGCAATTAATTTTTCTCATTACTATTTAAAGACCAATTTGGGAGTCGAACCCAGGACATTAAAGTTAGCAGCAGCATTCGACTGGCTAGTATAAAACAATGGGATGCTTAGTTATTTATCTTCAAATGAAACAATTCACTATTAAATAACTCAATGTTCAAAAATCAATCAAAAATCTTAAGTTAGTGTAAAAAAAAAAACACAACAACTACAAACATACAACAGTGCACACACAACTACATAAAACACACACACATACAACAAAATACACTCGCATGCAAAAAACTGTACACACTACAACAACAAAAAAATAGAAAAATTACCTTCGTTGATATAGTACTGAAAATAATTAATTTAGTTTAAATGTTTTTTAAACCCTTCACAATGTGAATTTATTAATGTACGGAAATATTAATGATATTAATATAATTTTTTTCTATTCATAACATCACGCCTGTATCCATCGAAGGGTTAGGCAGTGGCAGTACAGCCAATAAGTATGCAGGATCGTCGGATATAGTTGAAGTTTACTAAGAAACCGATGGATGTTATCGACTGAAATTTAATTTGACAAATGAGCTGTTTGTTTTCTATTAATAAAATAGTGTAATTATTATTAATAATTAATAAAATACTGTAACCTTGTGGGCAACTACAGCTTTGAGCCGTTTGGGGTCAAACGCTCGGGTCATGGGGCCCGAGCGCGCGTCTCCTTTTTAAGGAAATTTCTCGCCGGCTGGTCGATACTTCACGTGACCAGAGGGCTGGGTCGTTCTTTGGCCAAAGAATTAGCATTGCCATTCAACGTGGCAATTCTGCCAGTCTTCTGGGCACGTTGCCGGATGACAGCGATGCGGACGAGTACTTCGACGCCTAAGTGTCCTTTGTTTTTTATTTTTATATATTTGTATTGTAAGTTAGTTAGTCATTTATTTTAGTATCTAGTGTATAAAATTAGGTAAGTATTTTAATGTAACACAATAAATTTATCTATGATATTATTATTAATAAAATTAAATTTCATTCGAGAACATCCATCGGTTTCTTTCTAAACTTCAACTATATCCGACGATCCTGCATAATTATCTCTTTTGTTGACTGTAAACCCAGATTTCGCCAGGAGCCTATTGCTGATTGCCATCACCCGGGCACAAATCCAGACTCCGGGCTACTACTGAGAAATTCCAGATGGAAGAACCCAATGACACATTGCCCGACCCGGGAATCGAACCCAGGACCTCAGGACCAGTCGACAAACGAGGCAGATCTGCCGATGTGTTCTGTAAAAATCTCTCCGTGAAAACTTAGGTGTAGTGAGCTGCTAGTAGTGTTGTGGCAGCATCTACATACACTGTGTTCCGGACGATATACATAAACTTCGACCAGACTATGGAAATAAGCATTTTTCGTTATGGACACATTAACGAACTCTTACTTTTTTGTTAATTTTCATATAAACTAAATACCTTGACGTAAATCGCCCGATATGCATGCCTCTTTATCCGAATTGGCAACGATGACGTATTTTCATTCATAAGATTTGACGGGCTGCAACCTGCTGCAACTTGTCAAAACTGAGTTAAGACCCTTTCCTACTGCATAGCTCAATAAGTTTCACTAAATGAAATTGCAAATATCTTTGTAACGAAGCCTTTTTAAGTACTACTTCCTTTGTTAGATTTAATTTGTAAAAGCTATAGAAGCATTTGACAAAGTTTATGGATATCGTGAAGAACACGGTGTATATCGCCACATGCGAAATACGCTTTACACTGACGTCACGCAAAATCCTGCATCGCGCAAGCAGAGTTTACCGCGCAACTTTGTAAATTGTAAACCTAAGTTGTTCCAAATAAACTTCTTTTTTTTAAACTAGCTTATAAGTATAGGGTTAGTTTTCAAAGACCAGCCAAATTTAAGGGTGTGGTACAGTCAACAGCAAAAGTAGATGATGAATTGAGTTTATAACTTTTGGAGTCAAAACTGATCACAAATATGGCCGCTGTACTAGTAGTAAATGTTTGGTATAATTTACAATCACATACTTTTGAATCACTTCGACGCTACACAGTTCTGACGCGAACTCCGTTCATTAGTATTGAATTTCTGATTTTCATCATCTACTTTTCCTGTTGACTGAACAGACCATCAAACTGATCAGTTTTCTCTATGGGACCAACATCGTAATCTATACATATAAAATTCAAAGTCCTGACTGACTGACTGATATATCAACGTACAGCCTAAACCGCTGGCCCTAGAGACATGAAATTTGGAGGGTGTGTTCTTTGTGAAGAGTATGTATCAACTAAGAAAGGGTTTTTCGAAATTCCACCCCTAAGAGGGTGAATGGGGGCAGGGTGAAATTTCACGCGTAGGGCGAATAAAAATTCGGCCGTCCATACGTTTAGGTCGAGTAGGTATTGAAGTTTTCTATGGGACAGTTGATTAATTTTCGCGATTACGGTATTGGTTCCATGGAGAAAGTTGTACTGTTTGATGGTCTGTACCACTCGGGTGGTCTTTGAAAACTAACTGTGTACAACGTCCCACATTGGGGATAGAGCCAATTTTTTGTTCAAAACCACCTAGAGATCGCAAAAATAAACGAAATGAGACAATTTTTGGACAGAAATGTTTGTAATTAAATTCTAAAGAGACTGACGAAGCAAGATTTCTAATATTCCTTAAATCTAAAACTTCATAACCCACTAAAACCAAGATAAAGCGAGTTTTACCCTGGTCTTTAACCCTTTCAGTCACGCATTTCAACTAGCACTTGTATGGAAGTGCAAATAGACAATGTACAAATATAATATCTCATGATCACTAGAGTATAATATAAAATCAGTCATAATATAAAAAAAAAAAAAAATATTCAATTCATTACGCATTTTTCATAAAAAAAAAATACAACCTAATTTCGCAAATCGGGCTTCGTGAGTGTCTTTGGAATTTAATTTCAAACATTTCTGGGCAAAAATGGTTTAATTTAGTTAATATTTGAGGTCTCTAGGTGGTTTTGATCATTCTGTCCCCAATGTGCGTCCCGACATCACTTTGGTATCTTAGAAAGTCGCGTACAAACTGTGTATGTATGTATACAGTTTTTTGGCACGCGAGTGTTTGCTATTACTACCCTTTTACAATCCTGCCGTCGAGCGAGTGCGTTCCTGACAGCTGTCAGTGTGACAATTCTAGTCTGTACTAATACCACACCCCGGACACTCCATACAACGCTCGCAAAATAATTACCTACTACTACTACATTAAAAAAAGACGTTTGTATACATATGAATGTGTGCGTGAGGTACTTGTGTTTGCGAGCGCTCTTGTTAAAGAACTGCGACGGTAACCTCGAAGTGCGGGGTGAGGTGCGGTAACTGATGTTAGTGCGGGGAAGGGAGTGTCCGTTCTGTACGTAGTACTTTAAGTATTCTGTGCTAATACTAAAGAGGTTTTTTTTTTGTTTGTATGTAGTGGATAATCTCCGGAACTCCCTATCGAATTTGAAACATTCTTTTTGCATTTAATAGCCCAATTCTTGAGAAAGGCTACAGGCTATCTATCGGCTTCCAGTCTAACCGGACGCAGCTGAATACCAGTATTTTACATGGAGCGACTGCCTACTGACCTCCACAACCCAGTTACTGGGTAATACGATATCGCTAGGTAAAACTGTCAGACTTTCGGGATTCTGAATACCCGTAATGACAGTTAAAGATCCACTAATGACAGCCGGGACCAACGGCTTAACGTGCTTTCCGAGGCACGGAGGGATCTCGGTATATAAAGATGGTCATCCACAGACCAACCGCGGCAAGCGTAGATTAACCTGATCGATCGACTTTTGCGGCTGTTATTATTTAACTAACTAAGAAAGATCAAATTCGCAAAACACATAATCGTTTGTATGAAACTGAGGGGTGTCAAGAACGCATTCCCTCGACTGCCGACTGTAGTAAAATCAATATAAATAAAACAAAGTCGGGTTAGTTACACCATTTATAACTCAAGAACGGCTGGACCGAGTTTTATGATCTTTGATTTGATGGATTTGTCTCCGCCCCGAACAGCAGCATAACTATCATAGATATCCGATCCGTGACAACTATTAAAACATGGAAAAAATTCACGCGGCCGTTTGAGAAAATTCTTGAGCTTTCGTTTCACTACGCTACTCGGAAGGTGACTCGCTAGGCTTTAGGCGCTAAGCAAGCCACCCCTCAGTGCGTACGTAGCCTAATACCTTATTAAAAACTACCCGTCACCTGTAAAAAAAGTACAAAAAAAAAAACAATTACCCATTTCCTGCACAGTAGCTAACATTTGTAACTTAACACGCTGGGGCCCGGAGTACTTTCTCTGCTTGTTATTATACTGATTAGGGTTGTAATTACCGGTAGCAACCGGTAAAGGCGTTCCCGCAGTTATCGAACCGGTTTGCATAGCAACACCGGTTACACCTCCTTGGGTATTTTGAAATTGGTTCATTTGTGGCCCCTGGTTCATAGGGGTACCAGTTGAAATTGACCCTTGATACTGTTGGTTCATTTGTGGAGCCTGGTTCATGGGTGTACCAGTTGAAATTGACCCCTGATTCGGTTGTGAATAAGGGGCGTTTCCAGTAATTGGGCTTACAGTAGGGTTCGGGAATGAAGATTGATTCATTAAGGACCCTTGGTTCGGTGGGGGTGTTTGGTAGGCTTGGTTCAGGGGGGTGATACTAATAGGGGGTTGGTTTAATGGTGTAGTACCCATAGGCGTGTTTTGGTATGAATTTAAAGATTCCTGGTTAGTGAAAAACCCTTGTCCCTGAATAGGGGTACCTTCAGTAATTGACCCCTTTTTAATAGGGGGTGCAATAAAGGAATCTGAAGTGAAATTGCTTTGGTATATTGGTGTGCTCTCAAAAGTCTGATTAATTGCAGGATTTGAGAAAGATCCGGTCATAGGACCTTGATTTGGTAGATTTTGGAATGATCCCTGATTCATGGGAGGATTTTGGAATGATCCCTGATTTACAGGAGGATTTTGGAATGATCCCTGTTTCATAGGAGGATTTTGAAATGGGGTCGTAATAGGGGTGCCATCAGTAATAGATCCTTTCTTAATAGGGGTACTTGAAAATGGAGTTTGATTCATAGGAGCGGGTTGATATGGCACCTGATTCGTTTGGGTTTGGAATGGATTCTGATTAATAGGTGTACCATCAGTAATTGAACCTTTTTTGACTGGGGTGCTTGAAAATGAGGACTCGTACTGGTCCATAGTTTGATATGAACCCTGATTCATTTGTGTACTTTGGAACGGATACTGATTAATAGGTGTACCATCAGTAATTGAACCTTTTTTGATGGGTGTGCCTGAAAACGATGAGTCGTACTGATCCATAGTCTGATAAGAACCTTGATTTGTAGGAGGCTGAAAAGAACCCTGATTCATAGAAGTACCACCCGATATTGATCCTTGGGACATAGGGGCGTTTTGGTAACCTCCCTGGTTCATAGGTGTACCACTTGTAATAGAACCGAAAGTATTCACACTCTGAGCATTATATGGACCACTAGAGGTGCTTCCAAAGGTATTATTGGTACCAAAAGTAAAAGTCTTCGTTGTATCATAACTTGGTGTACCAGAAATTATCGATCCTTGATTTAGAGCTGCACCACAAGATATCGACCCCACATTTTGTACCACACTACCATGGCTTGGAGAAAACTGTCCCATAGTTGGGGTAAATGGGGACACAGCTTGGCTTATAGGTGTTCCAGACATTATAGAGCCTTTGGTCCCCATAATACTGCCTTGGGGTATTGTCTGAAGGGATGGTTTCATTGATTTCTGGTTGCCTGTGTTTTGGGAGTAATTAGGGGTGCCTGCAGTAATTGAACCCTGAGTTGGGGATTGGGGGACAGGGTTTGGAGGACCAGTGGGAGTTGGGGGACTTTGGTATCCACTTTGATATTGCATTGAAGGCGGTAAATAATTCCTCTTCATTCTTGCTTCAACCTCCATTACTAATTCTGGGCTAATTACTAAAAAATAATAATAAAAAGAAAAATAAAGTAAAAAAAAAATTGCAAAAAATATAATCTAAAAAAATAGTAGCAAAAAATAGATGCAATTTACTAGAGCCATGCGTACATTAACTAATTGGTTCAAACTTTCAATAAAGAAAATTTAGGGAATGTTGAGATGTTTTTCAGAAACATTAAAATTATCTTTTGGCGAACTTAAATGCTAAAAGCTTGCATTTTAAGAGGTATATTGTAGAATACTTTCTAATTTTATGACTAGCTCTATCCACTAACTACTTGCAGCAACAATTAACAATGGCGCCGATTCCCTTGCTCACAAACTAAACTAAATTTAATTTCAGTGCATCTCATTCTTTCTATTTCATTAAGAAAAGGACATAACATAAAATATTAGTTTAGTCCTGTCAAATTAGTCAGCGCCTGACATAAATTGACGTATATTTAGTAGCCAATTTTTTAATCGCGTCTAAACTTGTCTATGGAGTATCTTGATTTGACAGGACTAAACTAATATTTATGTTCTGTCCTTTTCTTAACGAAATAGAAAGAAAAAGATGCACTGAACTTAAATTTAGTTTAGTTTGTGAGCAAGGGAATCGGCGCCAATATTCTATTTTAAAACGATTTCAAAGACATTTTAAAATTACAAAAAAAAAAACCTCAACATTCCATAAAGCAATCAAATAACAACATTTAATTACAACAACATTATCATTGCATATACAGAACGGTCGCGAGTTAATTAATATCCTAAAGAAAAACGCGTAGTGATAAAAAAATATTACTTCGCTTTGAAACTTTTTATTATATCAGAAATATAATATTTTCGGTAAACACAGGGCCTGGCCAACCTTCACAAACGTGATGAGTATCAACATTTTTAATCTAATACATACATACAAATAAATTAAATTGTGCGTTTTGTTTGTGAAAATACTCGTAACTATGTAGAGTCAACAAAAGAGATAAGTATGCAGGATCGTCGGATATAGTTGAAGTTTAGTAAGAAACCGATGGATGTTCTCGACTGAAATTTAATTTAATAAATGAGCTGTTTGTTTTCTATTAATAAAATTAAATTTTATTTTAGAACATCCATCGGTTTCTTACTAAACTTAACTAAATCCGACGATTCTGCATACTTATCTCTTTTGTTGACTGTACTTACTTATAAGAAACTTATATAACAAAAACTTATATTTTTTAAATTTTTGTCTGTCTATTTGTCCCGGCTAATCTCTGAAACGGCTGGAACGATTTTGACTGGACTTTCACTGGCAGAGCTTATGTTATAAGGAGTTAAAGGCTACTTTTATTTTAGAAAAAGAACTAGGCTTCCGCGCAAAAAAATAAAACCTAGGAAATCCAATTTGTTTTCCGACATGCTCGTGAAAAGTCGCGGGCACAGCTAGGAAAAGTTTCTTAAAATGATGAGTTTACTGAATCTTTTTTTTTTGTTTTTTTTTTCATTCGACATCTTATCTGTGTGGTTCTTTCTTCAAAAGACCATTTCAGACACCAATCTACATGTTATTCACATGATCTGACCAAGATTTTGTCTGGACTTTAAAAGAGACTGTGACCTCTGAGTTTGTTTCGGCCTTTTTTCTCAGAGTAGTCAGATAGGAAACGCCGACCTCATCTAGCTTAAAAAAAATATCATTGACGTGTAAAAGTGTTTGTACAAACCTACTTACAGAAAATAAATCATTTATCAGATACTATGACGTCTGTGAAGTCTGGCCAATTAATTATAAAAACCCTGTATTTTAAAAAAAAATACAACTATTGATTATTACGACCATTATTATTTTTATACCTGTAGAATACTAACAAACTCGAGATCATTCTTTATTTACTGACATTTCATTACATAGCATAGTATATGTATATTATGTGACATCACTTACCAGGTGGTCGCTCCGTGACGGTCAATAAACCGGTTCTTCTGACGCGTATGCTGGTTGTTGACGAGGGGGATGCGCTTTGCTGCAGGGGAAGAATTTGATGGTTAAAATAGTTGAATTTGAAAGATTATCATCTCTCTAAACAAACGTAGCGTGTGCTTTGGCTTAGACATATTCCTGTCTCTGTCTTGCATTTTTAATTTGACAGTTGTGTGACATTGACAGGTCAAACTCAAACTGAAAGCATTTATTTCAATTAAACCAATTACAGGCACTTTTGAATTGTCAAGGGGTCGGTCAGTCAGAAAGATGAAGCTAGTTGTCCATTCCAAAGCGTAGGTACCTATGGAGAAGAACGGGCAAGAAACTCCACGGACACTCTTTTAAATCAAAATAATATGGTTACAAAGTCTTGGTTACATCATTCATGTTAGAACTTATACATGTGAGAACGATGCAGAACGTTAAAAGCGTCCATAATGAAAAGACGAAAAAAAAAGCAATTCAAACATTAAATTAAAATAAGCCATGGCAGCAAAGAGATGACCAGTCCCTACTGACGGCGCCCGTTCACGAACGAAGGTATAATGCTTAGCCAAGAAAGTGCATAGAATGTTCTCACTGCTGGCACCCTGGCCTCCCCTCTGTGAGAGGCAGTGTGTCGTGCTGCTCCACGCGGCACCCTGCAGGTTGGTAGATATCACATGTCTTACAATTTTTGGTTCTAGGACATGCCGGTTTCCTCACGATGTTTTCCTTCAACGTTTTGAGAGCAGTGGTGATGAAATAATTTACTCAAAGTAAAGCGCCTGTCAGGATTCGAACCCACGACCTACGACTCGATCACAATAATCATATAGAGGTATGAGGAACAGGGTGCAAAGTTCACTCATCCATACTAATATTATAAATTTGAAAGTAACTCTGTCTGTCTGTAACCTTTTCACACCTAAGCCACTGAACCGATTTAGATGAAATTTGGTATAGAGATAGTTTGAGACCCGGGAAAGGACATAGGATAGTTTTTATCCCGATATTCCCACGGGATCGACACTTATGCGGGTGAAACCGCGGGGCGCAGCTAGTACTCTATAGAATAGGGAGGATCCTCCGACCAGACGTGTGTCGTGTCTGGCGGGCAACTGCCCGACGATTGATGTGGGGACATTGAATCGAATAAAATAAATACGTCCAAGTTCTGGAACAAAAATGATCAACGCCTCAAAATGAAACGCAAGTCAAATGATGCGATTGGCTGTTGGAAATACAGTCAACCAATCACAGCAGGTTACGTGCGCTAGACAATTTGTTAGCAAAGTTTTGTGTTGATTTTCGTTCCAGAATTCGAGCGTCAGTGTCATCGACAACTCACCATAGAGCCAGTGCTGGACGTGACGACGTTTGCCGCATCTTCCGGTGTCGCCATTGTATGTCGTTTACTGCTGCCTCGGTTCATCATGTACCTAAAGACAATTTAGACAAGAATTTCATGTTATTTAGATAGATTAATATTCAGCAAATTAATTAATTATCTGCCTAGCCATTTACCCAACCAGTCTTACCAAGGGGTATCGTATTACCCAGTAACTAGGTTGTGGAGGTCAGATAGGTAGTCGCTCCATGTAAAATGCTGGTATTCAGCGGCATCCAGTTAGACTAGAAGCCGACCCCAAAAGGTTAGGCAGATGATGATCTGCCTAGCCTTTTCCCAACTCAACGACGAACTTGGGGTCGATTTCCAGTCTAACTGGTGTCAGTAAATATAGGTCTTACTGAACATAATTTGGACACATAGTTTTGTCCTATGACATTATAATTGAAATGATTATTATGTAATAATTAACAATACAATTTAGTTTTACAGTTAATCAGCAATGTTGTAGAGGGGCTGACTGCACGCATATATATTTATGTATAGCCTCAGGAAGGCTATTTTATTGCACATACTCTAAGAACATTAATAAAAAAATCGCATTTTTGAAGTGAAACTTCTTTACGCACGTTTGACTTGGGGAGTAAGCTGGCGAACGCGTGACGTAAGCGTTACGAAAAGTGTGATCGGGCGAGGCGAACGGGAGTTGAGTGGAGGATATAAGCAAGAGAAAGCAGTGTGCGCGCACATTTTCTTTCTCTCTTCCTCTCATAGCCGAATACGTTTGAAGTTTCACTTCAGTCGTGTGGTCATAAGCACACTCGGGTTTTTTATTTAATTAATAATTCATTTATTTTTTATTAGGTTTTCATAACAGCTGATGAGTATTTAAATTTACTTGAGTGTGTTTCTTGACAATAGCAAATCAAAGGAATTTCACACATCAGTCCATATTAATATTATAAATTCGAAAGTAACTCTGTCTGTCTGTTTGTATATTATCTTTTCACGCCTAAACCATTGAACGGATTTCGATACAATTTGGCAGAAATATAGATTGCAACCCGGGGAAGGACGTAGGATAGTTTTTATCCCGATATTGCCACGGGATCGATACTTATGCGGGTGAAACCGCGGGGCACAGGTAGTATTTTATAAATAAAATATAACACTGATTGAATTTAAACTTCTTAGCGTATCGCTGGTAATAAGTTTAAATATTTTTGGCCTAAAATTCATCTGCAACTATCTCACCTGCATAAATTAGTGTTGTAAGCAGAGTCGGTGTTCTGTTCCTCAGACTGTTCTGTATCCTCTGCGCGCGCAGGAGTGCCGCTGTCTGATACCTGTGGGGTGAACATTGAAAATTGCCATAAAAAAAAAATAGTTTCTTGTAAATGAAGGTACAGACACCAGCACATCAAGCTACTACAAACTGTCAAATTTTTTTAATAGATTTTCTACTTTATCTCTTACGTATAAGGTTCAAAGTTGATTGGAAAAATTTTACAGTTTCGGGTAGCTTGATGTGTTGTGGTCTGTACAATACTGGTAAGTTTAGCAATGGTAACTACAGCATGATATGATTATCTATAACGGATACCCACATGGTGCGCAGGCGCAGAGTGGCAGCAGGCGCGCTCCCGGCCGCGCGCCACGTGCGTGCCGCCGTCCGACGCGCGGCGCCCGAACTGAGTCGCTGCGGGGAACAGTTCACTATAACGGATACCCACATGGTGCGCAGGCGCAGAGTGGCAGCAGGCGCGCTCCCGGCCGCGCGCCACGTGCGTGCCGCCGTCCGACGCGCGGCGCCCGAACTGAGTCGCTGCGGGGAACAGTTCACTATAACGGATACCCACATGGTGCGCAGGCGCAGAGTGGCAGCAGGCGCGCTCCCGGCCGCGCGCCACGTGCGTGCCGCCGTCCGACGCGCGGCGCCCGAACTGAGTCGCTGCGGGGAACAGTTCACTATAACGGATACCCACATGGTGCGCAGGCGCAGAGTGGCAGCAGGCGCGCTCCCGGCCGCGCGCCACGTGCGTGCCGCCGTCCGACGCGCGGCGCCCGAATGTCGACGCTGCGGAGAACAGTTCACTCAGTAAAAATCGATTCACAGGGTTAAGCAGCGCTTACCAAGGTCAGTCTTTGGATGGGTGACCATTATGATTTACCTTGAGTAGCCCGTGGTAAGTTTAACCACGAGGTTAAGCAGTGCTTGCCGAGGGCAGTTCTTGGGTGTGTGATTTTTTTAAATGTTTTTTTTTATATATACTTTTTTATTGACTAAGATATTATTATATTTACCTTGTGTCTGCATGGCGTGCGGCGGCTTCAGCAGATGCTGGTCCTTGACGCTGAAGTACCTCGGCGGCTGGTGCTGCACGGCCGGCAGCTTGGCGGCTAGGTTCGTGTTGGGGAGCATGGACACGTTGGGGGTGGCTTGCTGCTGTGGACGACAAAAAAATAATATAAATAACTATAATTATTGTGAAATACATAATATACAAGCTAAGTTCGAAGAAAGTCAAAATAAAGGAGGAAGAAAAAATAACTGACTGATAACTTCGACTGTCATTTTTCTTAAGATTTTGATAAGCTATGATTTTGATATTTTATAAGATTTTGATATGCTACGATTTTGATATTCGAAGATTTTTATATTCGAAGATTTTGATATTCTAAGATTTTGATATGCTACCATTTTGATATTCTAAGATTTTGATATGTTATGATTTTGATATGCTACGATTTCGATATTCTAAGATTTTGATATGCTACGATTTTGATATTCAAAAACTTTGATATTTTAAGATTTTTGATATGCTACGATTTTGATATTTAAGATTTTGATATGCTATGATTTTGTCATTACACAATGTCAAAATGTTCAGAAGATTTTGTCATCATCGAATCATGTAAGTACTGAATCCACCCTGTATTTTGACATTGTGTTACTCTAAGAGTGAGATGTCGGTTGTTTATTTACGTTCAATAGAACGTAAATAAACAACCGACATCTAAAAAAAAAAATCGGCTTAACTTTATTGGACTCTTCCACAAAACAGACCAATGAATCGAGTTGAGATACTGATAAACTTCCTAAAAATTTGACATTCTGTAAAAATAATGACATTTACTGATTTTGACACTCTTATCTTTGATTTTTTTATATCTAATATACAGTCGTGCCAGCGACACGAAGAAGCAGACGAAGACACTCCGATTTTGACATTCTAAAACTCAAATTTTCCGCTATTATAACATCCTGGCCCTGCAGTCTCCACAAATATAACGACAAAAATCGGTCGTTAAGTCTAATCGATGTCAAATTTCTTTAATACATTTTCAACCTTATGCTTTGGAAATAAAGTTGAAAATCTATTAAAGGAATTTGACAACGATACGACTTAGCGACCGATTTTTGTCGCTGTCTGATGTCGAGACTGCAGGGAAGTCTTCGATTATTACACTGCGATATATCACAAGAATGTAAATATCACGTGATATCTGAGAATATTTGACATTCAGTGATTCTACTTACGTTAAAGTGCGCGGACACATAGAGCGGTGAAGGTCGTAGATCTGCGGACGCGGCGCCACACACTCCTAGCTCACCGCCCTGCAATAAATAATATCGTATATTTACTGGCTCTATCAAAAACTCCAAAGAAGAATTGCCAAACTTAAGTGGCAATGGGCAGGGCACATTGCTCGCAGAACAGATGGCCGATGGGGCCGAAAGGTTCTGGAGTGGCGACCGCGTACCGGAAGGCGTAGCGTTGGAAGGCCTCCCACAAGGTGGACCGACGACCTTGTGAAGGCCGCAGGAACCAATTGGATGCGAGAAGCACAAAACCGGTCGAAGTGGAGGTGCCTAGCAGTGGACGTCTTTCGGCTGAAATGATGATGATGATCAACAACTCTATGCAGCTGTAAGTTTCATACAAACCTTATCTTCATTGAAATAAGGTTCATATTCCTGTGAAACGCTTGTAGGATAGAAACTCTGCGCAGCTAAAAGCGTGATTCACAGACGCACTTTCACTTTAGTATACAAAGTAACGTAATGAACTTTATTAGAATGACAATAAGGTTCATTACGAATGTGAACCTTATTGTTTTTTTAATTCCCATAATCTTGTCCCTTTTATCAGCAAAACTTTACAAACGTCGGTCGCGTCTGTCAAGTTTCGCTAGATAATTTTATTTGACCCTGTGGGCTTCTGAAAGCTCTTCATCATTACCTGCGTATGCCTACAGTCTCCAGGCCCGACGGTGTGTCTCCTGGTGGCGTGTGTCTCCGGCGAGCTGGTCAGCACTGGCTGAGAAGGTGGCTCCTCGATCACTGATGTTACTGTGGAGCCGAACTGGAAGGAAGAAATGGAAAAACCACAGCTATAGATACACCTAGATAACGCAAGAGCAACTACTTCGCGTGCCAATAATCGCACCAGCTTACGTCTAAAAATCGTAAGCCGCCACTTTCGCGCTCAGTCTTGCGTACTGCTGGCTGGGTGAGCGTGAGCGAGAGCGCGAGCTTGTGACGTCATAGTAGGTGGTCAAAAAATGGCACGCTTGGTTTTCATACAGTTCGTGATACTTGCGTTATCTATATATGTGATTGATACCGTCAAACGGGGTGAAATAGAGATGCGGGCGTGAGTCAAAAAAAACTGAGGCAAGCGTAGCCTGAGGGACAATTCTCGTAATATTAAGAACATTCACAGTCTGATCTCAGTCTCAATCTGTCAAAAATACCTCTTAATTTCCCCACATTTTGACAAGTTTTTGACATTTGTTTGTCGCCGAGATGAGACTGCGACCAGACTTTGAACGTTTTAAATTACGAGAATTGGCCTTCAGATCGATCGACCCGTGCGGCTGTTATTACTTAGCCAAATATGTTAAACTGTCATAATGACGACACTCAAAGGTTGACTGGTAGAAAATGCCTATGGCATTAAGTCCGCCTCTGAACATTTATGTGCTTCAAGTATTAAATAAATAAATAAATGATATTTTTCCTTCAGATAAAAGTAAACTGACTATCGTAAAATTAGCACTTTTTTTTTCTCGCGGTGGAAATCCTCATGGAGTTCCTCTATCGTGGGGGTGACAGAGGGGCATGCCGGACTCTTACCGGCTAAAACCACCGCGGTGTTCCACCTCTACCTATGGCCGGGGGTGCGGGATTCGCATAAGCATTCAATAACTCCCTGCCGGGGTCGCGGTTTGTTTGAAAGAGATACCGTGGCCCCTGGCACAGGCAACTGAAGGAACACGGGTGGGTTTTAGTCAGTAAAAGTCTGACACGCCCTCTCACTCCGCCCAGAGCGGGAGAAGTTAACCGAGTGTGCTTATGACCACAAGACTGAAGAGAAACTTCAAACGTATTTGGCTATGAGCGGAAGAGAGAAAGATAATGTGCGCGCGCACTGCTTTCTCTTGCTTATATCCCCCACTCAACTCCCGTTCGCCTCGCCCGATCACACTTTTCGTAACGCTTACGTCACGCGTTCGCTAGCATACTCCCCAAGTAAAGCGTGCGTAAAGAAGTTTCACTTCATAAAGCCCTACCATAACGTAAAATAGTGATAATATCTTAAGCATATTTTTTACCTTCTCCAAATTCTCGGGCTGATCAGTCAGATAGTCTACTGGTTCACAGGGAACTGTGACAAGGCAGTCTTGTGCTGTGGACTCTTCAGCGTCCATTTGTTCTTCTTCTACGTTCTAGAAGGAGAAAGAACATTAGTTGGGGGGCATTTGATATTTGGGTGTGGGTAATTACTTTCTTATTGACAGATTTTTTGGTAAAAGTCAGTCTGATTGAAATAAAAATGGTTTACCTCTAAGGGCGAGATTTACAAACCGCACGTATAGTTTACTTTGCTTTCAAGGCGGTGTCCTACGTGAGCGACGAATATGACGCGACGCTACGAACGCGACGAACGCGATCAATTCAACGGTATACCCTGCTTGCGGCCTATGTGACAGTCTGCGGCGAGACGCGACATTACGCGCACTTGTTTTGAGAGCGACCAGACGCGACACCACGAACTACATACGAACTTTCCGTCCGTTCCCGTTGTCCCCCATTCGGAACTCAATAAAAATAATTAAAATGTATTCCCGTTGTCCCCATTGACGGTTTCCTGATAAAATTGTACTGTACTTCTCCATGATTCGAGAAGTAATAACCAAAATCACGTAGGATATTTGTCGCGTGTAGCATCGCGTCGCATTACGTCGCGTCGTGTTGCGTCGCGTCGCGTCGTATTCGTCGCTCATGCAGGACACCGCGTAAGCGTTTTATATGTGTGTTGTGAACCTTATTTTAATGTTCATATTCGTATAAGTAGGTGAATGTGAATAAGAATTTTAAATGAATATAAACTTTAACTTCATATTTATAATGTTAAGCGATAGACTACTTATCAAAGTCATGTCAAAGTGCGGTCTGTGGATCTCGCCCTAAGGATCAAAATAGTGAGTACAAGTGTTGAAGTATTTTAATGTTTGTTGATCGAAGTCAAACTAAATTTTTTTTTATAAAATATTTTATGGTGTTTGTCGATATCTTACCTTACAGCTAGTGAGATCCAGAGGTTGGCCAGTCGTTGAGTCTAATGAATCTAAAACAAAAAAACCGAGTGTGCTTATGACCACACGACTGAAGTGAAACTTCAAACGTATTTGGCTATGAGAGGAAGAGAGAAAGAAAATGTGCGCGCGCACTGCTTTCTCTTGCTTATGTCCCCCACTCAACTCCTGTTCGCCTCACCCGATCACACTTTTCGTAACGCGTTCGCCAGCTTACTCCCCAAGTCAAGCGTGCGTAAAGAAGTTTCACTTCAAAATGATTTTTTTTTTAACAAGCTTATATTTACATAATATATTATAAGTTAACAGATTTAAAATAATAATATTATGTGCATGATATAAAACAAAAAAAGAGTAAAGAATAATAGGGCATCAGCGGGAAAAGTGCCCAAAAGGCTGGCAGCATTGCCACGTTGTATGGCAATGCTGATTCTTTGGCCAAAAAAATAGACCAGCCCTCTGGTCACGTGAAGAGTCGACCAACCGCTTGGCGATGTCTCGAAAAACCAAGTGGGCACTCGGGCCCCATGGCCCTAGTGTTCCAACCCCAAGTGGGCACTCGGGCCCCATGGCCCTAGTGTTCCAACCCCAAGTGGGCACTCGGGCCCCATGGCCCTAGTGTTCCGACCCCAAGTGGGCACTCGGGCCCCATGGCCCTAGTGTTCCAACCCCAAGTGGGCACTCGGGCCCCATGGCCCTCGTGTTCCAACCCCAAGTGGACACTCGGGCCCCATGGCCCTAGTGTTCCAACCCCAAACGGTTGTGATGCTCATACCTCTATGCTGCAGGCTATTTCTAGCGCTCGTCCGTTGTTGTAACTTGTCCATTAATAAGTGGTAGATGGCAGATATGTGGTCGAAACGGTCTTCTTGGATTGCCTGCGGAATAATATTTGTTTTTAGAGATTTTATGTAACAAGATAATTATTTTTCTTTTTTGAAGTGAAAACTTCTTTAGGCGCGTTGGGCATTTTTTGAGATGGGAAAAAACCATTGAACTCGCGACACTGTTACCGTTACCGTAACCGACACCAAATAAATATTTCGAAATATTTTCTGACGATTCAAAAAATACACTCGTAATTGTTCAAGTTTTCACTTCTGTTGGCACTCCCGGAGTGCCACTGTTATTTTTGTGTTTGTGGTCTTTTGCTGCGTCATTTTTACCGCAAATAAAAGTATGTTCTTTCTTTCTAATTAAGTATGAGAAAATTGTGACGGTGAAGGAACCGGGGTCCTATTTAATAAACCGACAGTTAACCATCACACAATTTTAAAAATTGATTTTAACCAACTTCAAAAAAGGAGGAGGTTCTAAATTCGGTTGAATTTATACTTCCATACTAATATTATAAATGCGAAAGTGTGTTTGTCTGTTACCTCTTCACGCTTAAATCTCTGAGCTGATTTAGATGAGTTTGAGTCCCGGGGAAGGACATAGGATAGTTTTTATCCCGATATTCCCACAGGATCGAAACTTATGCGGATGAAACCGCAGGGCGCTGCTAGTATTAGTATAGTTCCCTGCGCTATGACATAGTATCTCCCACCTGCTCGATGTGCTGGTGCGTGAGGCCGGGTAGGGTCAGCATGTGCGCGCGCACCGTGTCGCGCTGCTAGTATTAGTATAGTTCCCTGCGCTATGACATAGTATCTCCCACCTGCTCGATGTGCTGGTGCGTGAGGCCGGGTAGGGTCAGCATGTGCGCGCGCACCGTGTCGCGCTGCTAGTATTAGTATAGTTCCCTGCGCTATGACATAGTATCTCCCACCTGCTCGATGTGCTGGTGCGTGAGGCCGGGTAGGGTCAGCATGTGCGCGCGCACCGTGTCGCGCTGCTAGTATTAGTATAGTTCCCTGCGCTATGACATAGTATCTCCCACCTGCTCGATGTGCTGGTGCGTGAGGCCGGGTAGGGTCAGCATGTGCGCGCGCACCGTGTCGCGCTGCTAGTATTAGTATAGTTCCCTGCGCTATGACATAGTATCTCCCACCTGCTCGATGTGCTGGTGCGTGAGGCCGGGTAGGGTCAGCATGTGCGCGCGCACGGTGTCGCGCTGCTAGTATTAGTATAGTTCCCTGCGCTATGACATAGTATCTCCCACCTGCTCGATGTGCTGGTGCGTGAGGCCGGGTAGGGTCAGCATGTGCGCGCGCACGGTGTCGCGCTGCTAGTATTAGTATAGTTCCCTGCGCTATGACATAGTATCTCCCACCTGCTCGATGTGCTGGTGCGTGAGGCCGGGTAGGGTCAGCATGTGCGCGCGCACGGTGTCGCGCTGCTAGTATTAGTATAGTTCCCTGCGCTATGACATAGTATCTCCCACCTGCTCGATGTGCTGGTGCGTGAGGCCGGGTAGGGTCAGCATGTGCGCGCGCACCGTGTCGCGCTGCTAGTATTAGTATAGTTCCCTGCGCTATGACATAGTATCTCCCACCTGCTCGATGTGCTGGTGCGTGAGGCCGGGTAGGGTCAGCATGTGCGCGCGCACCGTGTCGCGCTGCTAGTATTAGTATAGTTCCCTGCGCTATGACATAGTATCTCCCACCTGCTCGATGTGCTGGTGCGTGAGGCCGGGTAGGGTCAGCATGTGCGCGCGCACCGTGTCGCGCTGCTAGTATTAGTATAGTTCCCTGCGCTATGACATAGTATCTCCCACCTGCTCGATGTGCTGGTGCGTGAGGCCGGGTAGGGTCAGCATGTGCGCGCGCACCGTGTCGCGCTGCTAGTATTAGTATAGTTCCCTGCGCTATGACATAGTATCTCCCACCTGCTCGATGTGCTGGTGCGTGAGGCCGGGTAGGGTCAGCATGTGCGCGCGCACGGTGTCGCGCTGCTAGTATTAGTATAGTTCCCTGCGCTATGACATAGTATCTCCCACCTGCTCGATGTGCTGGTGCGTGAGGCCGGGTAGGGTCAGCATGTGCGCGCGCACCGTGTCGCGCTGCTAGTATTAGTATAGTTCCCTGCGCTATGACATAGTATCTCCCACCTGCTCGATGTGCTGGTGCGTGAGGCCGGGTAGGGTCAGCATGTGCGCGCGCACCGTGTCGCGCTGCTAGTATTAGTATAGTTCCCTGCGCTATGACATAGTATCTCCCACCTGCTCGATGTGCTGGTGCGTGAGGCCGGGTAGGGTCAGCATGTGCGCGCGCACCGTGTCGCGCTGCTAGTATTAGTATAGTTCCCTGCGCTATGACATAGTATCTCCCACCTGCTCGATGTGCTGGTGCGTGAGGCCGGGTAGGGTCAGCATGTGCGCGCGCACCGTGTCGCGCTGCTAGTATTAGTATAGTTCCCTGCGCTATGACATAGTATCTCCCACCTGCTCGATGTGCTGGTGCGTGAGGCCGGGTAGGGTCAGCATGTGCGCGCGCACGGTGTCGCGCTGCTAGTATTAGTATAGTTCCCTGCGCTATGACATAGTATCTCCCACCTGCTCGATGTGCTGGTGCGTGAGGCCGGGTAGGGTCAGCATGTGCGCGCGCACGGTGTCGCGCTGCTAGTATTAGTATAGTTCCCTGCGCTATGACATAGTATCTCCCACCTGCTCGATGTGCTGGTGCGTGAGGCCGGGTAGGGTCAGCATGTGCGCGCGCACGGTGTCGCGCTGCTAGTATTAGTATAGTTCCCTGCGCTATGACATAGTATCTCCCACCTGCTCGATGTGCTGGTGCGTGAGGCCGGGTAGGGTCAGCATGTGCGCGCGCACGGTGTCGCGCTGCTAGTATTAGTATAGTTCCCTGCGCTATGACATAGTATCTCCCACCTGCTCGATGTGCTGGTGCGTGAGGCCGGGTAGGGTCAGCATGTGCGCGCGCACGGTGTCGCGCTGCGCCGCGTCCGTGCGCAGCGCGCCGTTCGCGTGGCATGCGCACGCGCCGCCCCACGCGTCTGCAAGGGAATGTACATAAATATGGCATTAGGTGGCTAACCTATTTGTAGACTCATGGCTAAGTTCATTTCGAGGGGATCTTGGCTAAGTAATTTTAGGAAGCTCGTGGCTAATTACATTTAAGGGGCTAATGGCTAAGTAAGTTATTAGGGGTCGTGCGTGGCTAAGTAACCTTAGGAAACTCGTGGCTAGTTACATTTAAGGGGCTAATGGCTAAGTAAGTTAATAGGGGTCGTGCGTGGCTAAGTAACTTCAGGAAGCTTGTGGCTAGTTACGTTTAAGGGGCTAATGGCTAAGTAAGTTAATAGGGGTCGTGCGTGGCTAAGTACCTTCAGGAAGCTCGCGGCTAATTACGTTTAAGGGGCTAATGGCTAAGTTACTTTAGGAAGCTCGTGGCTAATTACGTTTAAGGGGTTAATGGCTAAGTAAGTTAATAGGGGTCGTGCGTGGCTAAGTAACTTCAGGAAGCTCGTGGCTAGTTACGTTTAAGGGGCTAATGGTTAAGTAACTTTAGGAAGCTCGTGGCTAATTACGTTTAAGGGGCTAATGGCTAAGTAAGTTAATAGGGGTCGTGCGTGGCTAAGTACCTTCAGGAAGCTCGCGGCTAATTACGTTTAAGGGGCTAATGGCTAAGTTACTTTAGGAAGCTCGTGGCTAATTACGTTTAAGGGGTTAATGGCTAAGTAAGTTAATAGGGGTCGTGCGTGGCTAAGTAACTTCAGGAAGCTCGTGGCTAGTTACGTTTAAGGGGCTAATGGCTAAGTAACTTTAGGAAGCTCGTGGCTAATTACGTTTAAGGGGCTAATGGCTAAGTAAGTTAATAGGGGTCGTGCGTGGCTAAGTACCTTCAGGAAGCTCGCGGCTAATTACGTTTAAGGGGCTAATGGCTAAGTTACTTTAGGAAGCTCGTGGCTAATTACGTTTAAGGGGTTAATGGCTAAGTAAGTTAATAGGGGTCGTGCGTGGCTAAGTAACTTCAGGAAGCTCGTGGCTAGTTACGTTTAAGGGGCTAATGGCTAAGTAACTTTAGGAAGCTCGTGGCTAATTACGTTTAAGGGGCTAATGGCTAAGTAAGTTAATAGGGGTCGTGCGTGGCTAAGTACCTTCAGGAAGCTCGCGGCTAATTACGTTTAAGGGGCTAATGGCTAAGTTACTTTAGGAAGCTCGTGGCTAATTACGTTTAAGGGGTTAATGGCTAAGTAAGTTAATAGGGGTCGTGCGTGGCTAAGTAACTTCAGGAAGCTCGTGGCTAGTTACGTTTAAGGGGCTAATGGCTAAGTAACTTTAGGAAGCTCGTGGCTAATTACGTTTAAGGGGCTAATGGCTAAGTAAGTTAATAGGGGTCGTGCGTGGCTAAGTACCTTCAGGAAGCTCGTGGCTAATTACGTTTAAGGGGCTAATGGCTAAGTTACTTTAGGAAGCTCGTGGCTAATTACGTTTAAGGGGTTAATGGCTAAGTAAGTTAATAGGGGTCGTGCGTGGCTAAGTAACTTCAGGAAGCTCGTGGCTAATTACGTTTAAGGGACTAATGGCTAAGTAACTTTAGGAAGCTCGTGGCTAATTACGTTTAAGGGGCTAATGGCTAAGTAACTTCAGGAAGCTCGTGGCTAGTTACTTTTAAGGGGCTAATGGCTAAATAACTCCAGGAAGCTCGTGGCTAGTTACGTTTAAGGGGCTAATGACTAAGTAACTTTAGGAAGCTCGTGGCTAATTACGTTTAAGGGGCTAATGGCTAAGTAAGTTAATAGGGGTCGTGCGTGGCTAAGTAACTTCAGGAAGCTCGTGGCTAATTACGTTTAAGGGACTAATGGCTAAGTAACTTTAGGAAGCTCGTGGCTAGTTACGTTTACGGGGCTAATGGCTAAGTAACTTTAGGAAGCTCGTGGCTAATTACGTTTAAGGGGCTAATGGCTAAGTAACTTTAGGAAGCTCGTGGCTAGTTACGTTTAAGGGGCTAATGGCTAAGTAAGTTAATAGAGGTCGTGCGTGGCTAAGTAACTTTAGAAGGCCCGCAGCTAAGCATCTTCTGAAGGGTTCGTGGCTGAGCATCTTCTGAAGGGATTAAGAAGTAACTAATATACAGGGTGAAATTGAAAACATGCGACAAATCGAATTGGGAGATTGTACTCATCATTATGAACAACTTTTACTATGGGACCGAACCTAAAATCGCGAAAAAAAAATCAGCTGTTCCCTACATTTATGTTCGCATAACTCGTCAAAATGTAGGGAGCAGGTGTTTTTTTTTTTCGCGATTTCAGGTTGGTTCCATAGTAAAAGTTGTTCATAATGATGAGTACAATCTCCCATTTCGATTTGTCGCATGTGTTCAATTTCATCCTAATGTATGACTCACCATAATGTCCTGGCCCCGGGCCGGGCTGGTGCGCGGCGAGCCACCTGTGCCTGACCACGCTGCGGAGCGAGAGCCTCTTCTCCGGCTCCACGACCAGCATGTGACGGATTAGGTGCTCGCAGTCTGTGGGAGAGAGAGAGAATATCAAAGGTCATTTATTCAAATTAGACCGAAAATCAGGGGCCTTAAAATTCCACTTTGGCAGAATCATAAAAGGATAACATTATGAACCATAATAAAAGTTGTAAAATGGTCACAAACTGACTATTCATAATATTATTTGCGTACAATTTCAGATCACGCAATTCATCTGTTTGACAGTTTTGTATGGAGATTCGTAAAATGGTCCACAAAATGTGAATTGCTTTAATGTCAAATAATATTATGAATTGTCAGTTTGTGACCATTTTACGACTTTTATTATGATTTATTTATATTTATTTATTTAATACTTCAAGCACATAAATGTACACAGGCGGACTTAATGCCATAGGCATTTTCCACCAGTCAACCTTTAGGTGATGCAGAGACAAACAGTGGTAGGTGCAATTTATAATGTTATCCCTTTTATGATTCTGCAAAGTCACAAAGTGGCCTTTTTAGGCCCCCAGCACTTTTCGAACGTCAAAATTACAGACACTCCCACGGCACGTCCGCCCTTCACCACTTTCTAGTGCTTTAGCTGGGAAGAAGTGGCGCAAGAAAATTAGAAAGAGAAGACGATGTTGTTGAAAAATGTGAAGTTGAAACTGAGGACGATTTTTAGGGTTCCGTACCCAAAGGGTAAAAACGGGACCCTATTACTAAGACTCCACTGTCCGTCTATCTGTATGTCTGTCACCAGGCTGTATCTCATGAACCGTGCTAGCTAGACCGTTGAAATTTTCACAGATGATGTATTCCTGTTGCCGCTATAACAACAAATACTAAAAACAGAATAAAACAAATATTTAAGAAGGCTCCCATACAAAAAACGTGATTTTTTTGCCGTTATTTGCTCGATACTAATAACGGCAACAGGTAGACGCTTAAAATATTCACAGAATATTTAGTTGTATATTCACTTTAAAAATAAATAATTAAATTAAAATAAATATTTAAGGGGCCCGCTCCCATACAACAAACGTTTTTTTTTTATATACAATGTAGTATTAAATATTGTGCAGTGGTACGGAACCCTTCGTGTGCGAGTCCGTTTTTTAATTCTCACCTTGCGACATAAAGTAGGGTATCCTAAACTTTCCGCTAAGCACAACGCTTCTTAGCTCCTGTAGTGTGCTGCCGTCGAATGGCAGGGCTCCACACACCAGCACGTACAGAACTACGCCGAGTGACTGTGGAATAAAAGGCGAAATTATTTGAAAGTAATTATTTAGACATTATTTCAGACATTTTCCGGATTGACTTCAAAGTATAATAAAAAAATAATGTCCTACGTGGTAGCGTCACGTTATTTTGAACTCTATTTTCTTTTTTATTGAGCTTATTTCAATTTTACAATTAAACATTGCTCGAGTATTTGGTGTTTTGTGTGCGCTGACCCTTTTACGCCACAGATGTTTAAGAAATCTAGTTTTTGGGATTTGAAACAACTCACCCAAATATCGGCTTTAGGTCCGTCGTACTGTCTCCCTTCGAAGAGCTCGGGGGCCGCATATGGGGGGCTGCCACACCACGTGGCGAGGGGGGATCCTGCTGTGTACTCGTTGCTGAAGCCGAAGTCTGCCAGCTGGTGAAAAAGGGAAAGAAAAAACGTATAACTAAAGAACAAAAACAATATTTGCCACAGAAACACTGCATAATAATATTCACAGATAACTTAATCACCGTTCGCGATTTTTTGCCAAATATGAGTATTTGGAAAAATACTTTAATGCCCAAAAAATAAAGTTCAACTTCAAACATTTTTATAACATTTTAAATAGTGCTAGTCACTCTGAAATGAACTTAATTCCTACTAGAATAAAGTTAATATTTTGTTTAACTTGAAATAACATCAATTGGAAACCATCCAACGCGAACGTGGCAATGCTGCCAGCCTTTTGGGCACTTATCCCATTGACAGCGATGCGGACGAATTTTTTTATGCCCAATGAGCTCGTGTCTTTTTTTTTATTTTAACTTGTATACAGTATATATGTTACCGGCCAAACCCGATTTCAGGACAAACTAGTTTAGCCTAGGCTAAACTAGTTCCGTCGACATAGGATGCAAGGGCGAGCGAAGGGCACCCCGAGGTTCGGTTTGGTTAGGTTACTTTAAACCCTTTACACAGAAATAGGGGCCCCGCGAAGCGGGGCTCCGTCGACATAAGATCCAAGGGCGAGCGAAGGGCACCCCGGAGTGTTGGATCATTTAGCTCCCTTCAAAATGGTTGAGCTGAATGGTGCTGATGCATGCGTCATGTTCGTGAACGGGCGCCGTCAGTAGGGACTGGTCATCTCTTTGCTGCCATGGCTTATTTTAATTTATTATTTGAATTGTTGTTTTTTCTCATCTTTTTATTATGGACGCTTTTAACGTTCTGCATCGTTCTCACATGTATAATTTTTAACATGAATGATGTAACCAAGACTTTGTAACCACATTATTTTGATTTAAAAGAGTGTCCATGGAGTTTCTTGCCCGTTCTTCTCCATAGGTACCTACGCTTTGGAATGGGCAACTAGCTTCATTTTTTCTGACTGACTGACTTCTTGACAATTCAAAAGTGCCTGTAAATGGTTTAATTGAAATAAATGCTTTGAGTTTGAGTTGAGTTTGACTCCCTATCGCGTATAGGAAGAACTAGTTTAGCCTAGGCTAAACTAGTTTGTCCTGAAATCGGGTTTGGCCGGTAACATATATACATTTTAGTTTGTGTGTACATATGTAAATAATTATAATAAAATAAATTGGAAACATAAACTTGAATAGACCTTAGTACTAGCTAAGCCTAATTAAGTAGGCAGTTGACACAACATGCTGCAATGGTATACGCGTCAAAAAGCCAAATCCAAAAAGTGTTCGTATACGGTTGGAAGGGGCTTCTCAAGAGCAATCAAATGATACCAATAAAACACCATTTATGAATTTGACCGAGTCAAGCAGTGCCGGGGACGTAAAAGAATGAATGCGGCCGAGCGGATCAACCCCGTTACGTAAACATATTCACGTACGGCCGTGTTCATGACACAGCCACACCCCATTTTTAGGGTTCCGTAGCCAAATGGCAAAAAACGGAACCCTTATGGATTCGTCATGTCTGTCTGTCTGTCCGTCCGTCCGTATGTCACAGCCTTTTTTTTCCGAAACTATAAGAACTATACTGTTGAAACTTGGTAAGTAGATGTATTCTGTGAACCGCAGTAAGATTTTCACACAAAAATAGAAAAAAAACAATAAATTTTGGGGTTCCCCATACTTACAACTGAAACTCCAAAAATTTTTTTTCATCAAACATGTACGTGTGGGGTATCTATGGATAGGTCTTCAAAAAATTATATTGAGGTTTCTAATATCATTTTTTTCTGAACTGAATAGTTTGCGCGAGAGACACTTCCAAAGTGGTAAAATGTGTCCCCCCCCCCCTCTAACTTCTAAAATAAGAGAATGATAAAATTAAAAAAATATATATACCTAATGTACATTACCATGTAAACTTCCACCGAAAATTGGTTTGAACGAGATCTAGTAAGTAGTTTTTTTTAATACGTCATAAATCGAAAACCGCAATTTACCTTTCACAAAGTTACAACGAACTACAAGAACTTTTATATTATGTTACTTGCTGCTACGGAACCCTTCATGGGCGAGTCCGACTCGCACTTGGCCGGTTTTTTCTATTAGTTGTCAGCAGCAAGCCAGAAATTGGATTTATGCCCAGTATATTACAAAAGGCCCCCTTTGTATGCGTACGTAGTATTTCTCAAAGAGTTACCCAGAGGTGGCGCCACTTAAGCTATTAATCCCATGTCCAAGCCGTTTGGCATTAACCCAGCCTTCATTCAAACTCCAGACTAAGACCTTCCTAACAAGAAAACCCGATTACACATTACCCAACCTGGAAAACCTAGAGCAGTGGTGGCTCGGTGGTAATGGCCCCGACTTACGAGTTGTAGGTCGTGGGTTCGAACCCAGACTTTTTCAGCTTTTCTTTGTGGAAATAATTTCATCACCACTGCTCTCAAAACGGTGAAGGATAACATCGTGAAGAATGTCCTAGAACCAAAAAAAAATCAAAAACATGTGACATCTATCAACCCGCGCTGGGCCCGCGTGGTAGATTACAGCCCACTCCTTCTCGAAGAGAGGAGGCCTGTGTCCCAGCAGTGGGAACATTACAGGCTGATTATAATTATGCAACCTGGGAATCGAACCCAGGTTCGACCTGAAGCTCAGTAGTCGTGCTAGCGACCACTAGACCAACGAAGCAGTCACTAAATATTGTTAAAAATGTTAAAAGAATATCAATTACGATGCATGATCTAAAACACATTCTTTGTAAAAAAAAAACAATGCTTCATATTAGCTGGACTATAGAGATTTCTTTCATATCCGAAGCGTTAAGGAATGTCTAAGTGAGAGTTTTGTAAGAGATATCTATTAAAAAACCATTATAATTTTTTATAAGATTCACACAGAATCTATACGGCGGCGGCGTGAAAATAAGGTGGCAAAGTTGCAAAATTGTTGGTTAGGGACTGTTCATTTATTACGTAAGACGGTTCGAGGGGGGAGGGGGTACAACAAGTTTTATTTTTTCATACGTGGGGGTGGGAGGTGTCTCGGTTGTTCTTACGTAAAATCACAAAAGTAAGCAAAAGTTATAAGTTTCTTATTTTTTTTGCTACTTTTTCTTTGCAATTTTGTTAGAATACAGATCTTACGTCAGATCGAAAGGGCCGGAGGGAGTTCCTCCAAGTGTTATTTTTTATTACGTAAGGGAAGGGGGTCAGAAAGTGGTCATAATTGTCTTACGTAATAAATGAACAGCCCCTATTGATGTGATATCGTTATTCTCTTGGCATTTTAATATCTGCCCCGTTGGTGTCGTGGTCGCCAGGACAAATGCTGGGCGCGGCCCGTGGGTAGTATCCACTTGCAAGAAAGACACTTCGCGAATCCACTTGAGATTTCACACGAGATTTCTTCATAAAATCACACCTGTATTAATTCAACAAAGGGTTGGGCAGGGCTGTAAGTATACCCACAACTCGCCAGTAATTTTTTATCTTATTACTAGCAGCACCCCGCGGTTTCATCCGCATAAGTGTCGATCCCGTGGGGATATCGAGATAAAAAGTATCCTATGTCCTAATCCAGGTCATGGTCTACCCAGGTGCTAAATTTCATCCAAATCCGTTTAGCTGTTTAAGCGTGAGGAGGTAACAGACAGACAGACACACTTTCGCGTTTATAATATTGTAGTAAGTATGGATTTCTTAATTTTTTTTCGATATGGGAGTTATATCCATGGTTTACGAGGTATACGATATTACGATAACAAAAATGGGCTCAAAATGGAAATCCAAGATGGTGTTTGCAATTATTTTTTTTTATCATGGGTATCGTTTTCATGGCTTTCGAGCCGATCATCATCATCATCAGCCTATAGCAGTCCACTGCTGGACATAGGCCTCTCCTATTGCACGCCATTCAACTCGATTTTCGGCAACTCTCATCCAGCTGCTACCAGCCATCCTGCGAAGATCGTCGCTCCACCTAGCCTGAGGGCGTCCCACCTTACGTTTACCGATTCGCGGTCTCTACTCAAGAACATATAGAGGTATGAGGAACAGGGTGTAAAGTTCACTCATACTCTATAGAAAAGGGAGGATCCTCCGACCAGACGGGTGTTGTGTCTGGCGGGCAACTGCCCAATGATTCGCGTCGGGCTGTTGTATCTATGCTAGTTGCGCGGTAAACTCTGCTTGCGAGATGCAGGATTTGCGTGACGTCAGTATGACGCGTTGTTCCCATGTGGCGTTGTAGATACCGCTACAAACTCGTCTACCTCAACGGTCATCGGTTCTACGGCTAATATAGATAATGCCAACGGTGAGGTCAAAATGAAAATCCAAGATAGCGGCTGCGAAACTTTTCAAACTTCCTCTCTCGGCGTTCCCACTCACATCTGCATACAAAACACAATGGGTAGCACCTATATCTACGGGTAGCACTGACCTTAATATTCATATTCTTATCCAGCAGCAAGTTCTCTGCCTTAAGGTCCCTGTGCACGACCCCGTTCGCGTGGCAGTAGCCTACTGCGGCCACCATTTGTGCGAACGCGCGCGCCGCTTCGGGCTCCGTCATGCGCCCTCTGGATACTAGGTGATCTGGGGATTAAGGACACTTGGTTAAAGATAGGTGAAAAGAACAGGGACCCAGCTACCATAATCATTTGCAGGGCAGGTCAGGGTTAAAATGCTTTGTTGCACTGAGCATGACACCTCATTTTCTTCTAGCTCCTAGCTGACTGATCCCTGAGAAGTAATGCCGAAACAAACTCAGAGGTCATGGTCTCTTTTTAAGTCCAGACATTATGATAGAATGTTATGCGAATCTAACAAACGTGGGGCGCCATTTACCGTGAAAGTTTTTGATTTCACAATCCAGTATGGAGACAGTTAAGAAACAACGTAGGGCAATTTAGAGCCTGTCCAGATGACGCGTTTTACGCGCGAGTCCACTCACGCGTTGACACTCGCGCGTATCCGAGATACCAGAGCTACATATATCCCATTCAGATGCCTACGCGCGTTTCCTCATTCGCGCGTAAAACGCGTGCAATGAGCGTTATGGTCTTGAGGAGAACGCCTGGTGATTTATTTAACTTTTGTTAAAGATGACACAAAAGGACTGATCTGGCGATTAATAAAACTTTTGCTTAAGATCCGAGAAAGGGGGACGAAACATTTCTCAAAGAGTTTTGCACCCTAATTGCGTAGTAACACACTTTCAATCGAAATTTGAATCAATTTGCTAATGCATTGCTTCATAAGTTCGAATAATGTGTCTCACAACACGTAAATAACGCAATGAATGTTGTTGAACTGTCAAAATGAAACCGATTCCGATTGATAATGTGTTACAAAATTGCCGCGCTGGTATTAAAATATGACTTACCGAAAATTTCTCCGTTCGGAGCATATTCTGTTACTAAATATATTGTGTGGGTGCTTTCCATAACCTGAAATATATAAATATTATGATTAATGTCATATACCATCACATTCAGGAGAAGGACATCTCGTGAGAAAAGTTCTAAGTCATCATCTGGCTGCCTTTCCCCAACTATGTTGGGATCGGCTTCCAGTCTAACCGGATTCACCTGAATACCAGTATTTTACCTAGAGCGACTGGCTATCTGACCTCCAGAACCAAATTACTGAGTTACACCATACCGTTTGGTAAGACTGGTTGTCAGACTTTCAGGCTTCTGACTACCTGTAACGACTGTTAGAGATCACAACAGGAATAGCCGGGATCAACGGCTTAACGTGCTTTCCGAGGCACGGAAGCTGATAGATATTAAAAGGACAATATCGTCGGCTAAGTATTCTAAGCTGCTAACTCCATTTTTGGCTTTACTGACTATTTAGTATCAAATGAAAGAGAAACCTCACCTATTTCTGCCGTAACTGACCTGGAAGGGTAGGTATATGTGCCAACGATATTGCATAACATTGCTTAAGTGCCAGTCCACACGGTGCGTTGCGTCGTCGCAACGCATGAATTTTAACGCATTGCCGGCCACACGGGCGCTGCGTCAACGCAACGTTACTAGGACGCAGTCGTAACGTTCCGTTGACGCAGTTTCGGTTTCAGTTCCGCGTGTCTCCTCTTTATCAATGCAACTGAGCGGTGACGCTCCGGCGTCGCAGGTAATTACACCCCTCCCGCTTCGTCTCGGGGGCTGCTGTCCGTCATGTGTGCGTTGCGACGACGCAGCGCACTGTGTGTACACTATGGTTATTTGTATGTAAAACAACGCAACGGCAGCGCTGCGTCGACGCAACGCTGACGCAACGCGCCGTGTGGACTGGCTCTAACTGTATCTTTAGAATAAAAATAGAATTTTCTCTTTCATTTGATACTAAATAGTCAGTTAAGCCAAAAATGGAGTTAGCAGCTTAGAATACTTAGCCGACGATATCCTGGCTCGTTGGTCTACTGGTTGCAAACGATACTGCTAAATATGAGGTCCTGGGTTCGATCCCCAGGTCGGGCAATGCCTTATTGGGTTTTTCTGTCAGCTATTTCTCAGTAGCATCCCGGAGTCTGGATTTGTGTCCGGTTGATGACAATAGGCTCGCCCCTATTACATGGGGCTTAAACATAACTGGCGAAATCTGGATGTACTATAGGCACATCTCTGCCTAACCGTCTGGGGAAAACGGGTTTGATGTTATTGTCATGTGTATTCTTACTTACCTGATATAATCGCACTATATGTGGGTGTCTTAATTTCTTCATAATAGCTATCTCTCTGAACGTTTTCTTTAAATTATCTTCATCTAATCTTGATTTGTCTATAATTTTTATTGCTACCTGCAACATACGAAACAAAAAACACTTTTTAAATCATTAGTTTGGGTGTGGTGGATTTCGTACGGCCCACTCCCTCTCACAGAGAGGAGGCCTGTGTCCCAGCAGTGGGAATATCATAGGTTGATCTTGCTACAGTATCCGGTCGTAAATATAACACATCGAGTGTCAGAATAGATTTATTAGAAGGCCAAAAGTGACCCAAAGGGGAATGGAGAGGGGTATGCTTGAAGTTTCTCTGCGTGATCGAATCAGAAATGAAGAGATCTGCCTGGAGAACCAAGGTAACCGACATAGCCCGAAGAATTGCCAAATTTAAGTGGCAGTGGGCAGGGCACATTGCTCGCAGAACAGATGGCCGATGGGGCCGAAAGGTTCTGGAGTGGCGACCGCGAACCGGAAGACGTGGCGTTGGAAAGCCTCCCAAAGGTGAACCTTGTGAAAGCCGCAGGAATCCGTTGGATGCGAGAAGCACGGAACTGGTCGAAGTGCCGGTGCTTGGGGGAGGTCTATGTCTAGTAGAGGACGTTTTGTCGATTGAAATGATGATGATGATAATTATTCGACTTTACTTGACTTTTGTATGCACGTGTTGCTGTGACAAACAACCCTATTTTATTTCTATCTCTTTCTAAAATTCGATTGTGTCATTTAAAACCCGGGTATTGTAGATAGCTGATGACTTCCAAAAGTAGTTTTTTCAACGGTAAAAATACGGACTTACGTCCTTTCAAATCTGGAACCTAATTGCGTAACACACTAAGTATTACATTCAATTTGAATCATTTTGAAGGATATTGCAAATCCATTGCTCCATATGTTCGAAAAAATGTGGCTGCTCAACAACGCAAATAACGCAATGAATGTTGTTGTACTGTCAATGAAACCCATGGCTACTGATAGTGTGTTGTTACGTAATTACCCTGCTGCACAAAATACAGAGAGCCGTTTTGTGCCTGCTGGTATACACGACATTATCAACTAAAATTGATGGTGCGATCTCAGTCAGCGGTATAAATGATAATTGATTTATTTTTCTGTAAGTTGGTACTTAGGTTTGTACAAACACTTTTACACGTCAATCATATTTTGTTAAGCTAGATGAGGTCGGTGTTTCCTATCTGACTACTCTGAGAAAAAAGGCCGAAACAAACTCAGAGGTCACAGTCTCTTTTAAAGTCCAGACATAATCTTCGTCAGATCATGTGAAGACCATGTAGATTGATGTCTGAAATGGTCTTTTGAGGAAAGAACCACACAGATTGAGCGGACCTGTCCAGTCAGTGCACGCGTTTGTCAAAAATCGTGCAGCTCAAGTCAGAACTTGAGGAGCTCAACGATTCGACGAACAATACCAAAGAAAGGACATTTGGGTAGGCCGCGTAAATTACTCAAACTGCCAGATCATGATTAAAACTAACTAAGAAGGAAAACAGAAAAAAGAAATGACCCACATAGTCCTCACATTCAAAATAATTAAATAAAATAACATATAATATATATTATATGTAGTTTTTATTTAAAGACAAAATATCATGGTTTTTAACCCATTTAAACCGAAGAAAGGTAAAGCGTTGATGGGTAACCTTTAAGTAATGCTTCATCATCTGCCTAGCCTCTTCCCAACTATATTGGGGTCGGCTGGACGCAGCTGAATAACGGTATTTTACATGGAGCGACTGCTTATATGACCTCCACAACCAAATTACTGGGTAACTCGATACTCCTTGGTAAGACTGGTTGTCAGACTTTCGGCCTACTGACGTTCCGTAACGACTGTCAAATATCTTCGAATGACAGCCGGGACAAACGACTTAACGTGCTTTCCGAGGCACGGAGGGGCTCGATCACTCATCCACGGACTGACCTCGGTAAGCGTAGCTTAACCTACGATCAAGTCGTGCGACTGTTATTATTTAAACATGAGCCCCTCAATCTAAACTAATATTATAAAGAGAAAAGATTTGATTTTTAACCGACTTTAAAAAAGGAGGTTCTGTATTCGACCCGTATGTATGTATGTATCTATGTATGTTTGTATGTCCGCGATTATCTCAAAAACTACTGAACCGATTTTGATAATTCTTTCATTAGTGTGATCTACATACTTTCAGGAAGGTTTTAGTATATAATACATTAGGTAATTATTCTTATGTACGAAGTTATACGCATAAATGTACTGCATCTCCGGCATTTCTATGCGAATTTTGATGATTCTTCGAGTTGTGTCTTCAATTCTTCAATGCACTAGTGTTAATTGAATTTATGTGGGGTAGGTACAACTAAAAAGTGAAAAATAAAAACTTTTTTACAAAAAAAACAACCGACTTCAAAAAAAAATCACTACAAAGTGAAAAATAACTTTAATTTCGGAAGTCGGTGTCAAAAAACGAAAATGCGGAACCAAAGACACCGACTTCCGAAATTAAAGTTATTTTTCACTTTGTAGTGATTTTTTTTTGAAGTCGGTTGTTTTTTTTTGTAAAAAAGTTTTTATTGTTTGTTTGTTACGGACAGACAACGAAGTTATCTTATAATGGTTCCGTTTCTTCCTTTTGAGGTACGGAACCCTAAAAAGGAGCAGAAGGGGCCTTTGCCCTACAGCAGAACAAACAATACAACATGCGATCCCACTACGCCTTTATTCGTCACAAGTCACTGATAACAAAATCGGATACAAACTAATCTTCAAGATAACAATTTACATAACGTTAAACGTGACAATAGTACAAGTTTGTAACAAAAATAAACGTGTGGGCGTCGGGGAGCCCGACCCCGACTTGCGTGTCGTAGGTTGTGGGTTCCAAGTATTTCAACACTGGGTTAAGGCACTTTACTTTGTGGAAGCGATGGATGGATGAACTGTAGCGGTATCTACAAACAACGCGTCATACTGACGTCACGCAAATCCTGCATCTCGCAAGCAGAGTTTACCGCGCAACTAGCATAGATACAACAGCCCAACATGAATCATCGGGCAGTTGCCCGCCAGACACAACACCCGTCTGGTCGGAAGATCCTCCCTTTTCTATAGAGTATGAGTGAACTTTACACCCTGTTTCTCATACTTCTAGGACTTGTTCAGGGTAAACATCAATGGAACCTCTAATACCACCTTCACAGACGTAAAAATATAGGGGCGAGAATTTATTGCACACTGGATTTTCAACTGTCGGTGTTGAGCCAAGCAGTGGTGGCCCAGTGGTAACAGCCGCGACTTATGAGTTGTAGGTCGTAGGTTCGAACCCAGGCAGGGGCTTTACTTTGTGTAAATTATTTCATCACCACTGCCCTCAAAAACGGTGAAGGAAAACATCGTGAGGAAACCGGCATGTCCTAGAACCAAAAATTCGAAGACATGTGACATCTACCAACCAGCACGGGGCCCGCGTGGTGGATTACGGCCCACTCCCTCACACAGAGAGGAGGCCTGTGTCCCAGCAGTGGGAACATTATCTATAGGCTGATTATGTTATGTTATGTTGAGCCGAGCATTGAGTATCCAACAGAGCGCATCCCAGGGCGTCAAAAAAACACACTGTTGGATTTTCAACTCTCGGCTCTAAGTCGAGAGCTGAAAATCCATTGTGCGAAAAAAAATCGCTGCAGGAAAAACGCGCCCATGGGATGGGAACCTTTTTTTTTCGCGGTGGAAATCCTCATGGACTTCCTCTATCGTGGGGGTGACAGAGGGGCATACCGGACTCTTACCGGCTAAAACCACCGCGGTGTTCCACCTCTACCTCTGGCCGGGGGCGCGGGATTCGCATTATAAGCATTCACCGCTCCAACGACCATACAGTGGTCGTTGCACCGCTCCCACGACAGGCCTCGACCCGGCTCATGGGAACCTGGGCTAACTTCTGGATTTACTTTTACTTAAGAGGGAAGCGCTAAGGTAGCCCGCGAAAATTTTCTTACGTTTTTTGCAATTTGCTGGTCAGTATTAAGTTGTACGTTGATTAAAGTATAATTCGCGACCGTACCAAATATGTATTTACCAGAATTATAATCATTAGAATCAGTAATACAACTTGTTAAGTTAGTATAATCCTAAAATGTCAAGACTTCATGAAATAGTCATTCAGTAGGATTACTTGGTCTTAGAGAGTTGTGTTCTGTGTTGATGACTTTAATGATTATAATTCTGTAAATACATATTTGTTACAGTCGCGAATCATCATATTTTAATCAACTTACAACTTAATACTGACCAGCTAATTGCAAAAAACGTAATAAAAAATAAAAAATTCGCGGGCAACCCTGGCGCTTTCGCCTTAAAGGAGCTGTTTTGTAAAACCAATAGCGGTTTTGTAAAACAGCGGATTCCACAATCCATCTGCGACACATATACGTTGTTAAGTACTCTACCTACATAGTAGTATATTTACTAAAGATTTTAAGTACCGAACACAGCCTTGACCTCGTCGCACGGGTCGGGAGGTCGTGTCGCGACTTGTTGTATAATATTAAAATAATATTATCGACACACGTGTCGAGAGATGAGGAGATGAGGATTCAATGAGATTGTCAACTTTGTAGGAATTTGATGGCGTTGCTTGGAAAGTATTAGAACGAATTCCGATTCAATTTTGAAAATAATAACGTAATGTTACGTCTGTATTCCACGAAGGGGTAAGCAGAAATGCACCTGTAGTACAGTCAACAAAAGAGATAAGTATGCAGGATCGTCGGATATAGTAGAGGTTTAGTAAGAAACCGATGGATGTTGTCGACTGAAATTTAATTTGATAAATTGAGCTGTTTGTTTTCTATTAATAAAATTAAATTTTATTCGAGAACATTCATCGGTTTCTTAGTAAACTTCAACTATCATCGGTCGGAAACAGTAATGGAACATTTCAAAATGGCCTGTTCTGAGTAATTAAGGTTTAAAGTTTTTTAATATTCAAATGCTGTTTTATTTTATTGATTAAGTTTATTGTGTATTACTAAGATTCAGGATAATTATTAAAAAACTTTAAACCTTAATTACTCAGAACAGGCTATTTTGAAATGTTCCATTACTGTTTCCGACCGACGCGCGACGCTATATCCGACGATCTTGCACAATATCTCTTTTGTTGACTGTAAACCCACATTTCGCCAGGAGCCTACTGATTGCCATCACCCGGGCACAAATCCAGACTCCGGGCTGCTACTGAGAAATTCCAGATGAAAAACCCAATAAAAAAGAAATAATAACGTCAGTACTCTGTATTCCCCAAAGGGTTAGGCAGAAATCTTCACATAGCATTTAGCTAGGGGCTGTTCATTTATTACGTACGACAATTTTGACCACTTTCAGACCCCCCCTCCCCCTACGTAAGAACAGATAAGACTTGGATTAACCCCCTCCCCCCTTTTTAATCTTACCTACGTAAGATCAGTATCTACCGAAATTGGAAAGAAAATTTAGCATAAAATTATTATTTTTGCTTACTTGTGTGATCTTACGTAAGAACAGTCTAGACCCCTCCCACCCCCACGTAAGAAAAAATAAGACTTATTTGGAACCCCTCCCCCCTCAAATCGTCTTACGTAATAAATGAACAATTTCTTAGGGGCCATAGGGTCGCAGCATTATGCTGAGCGATAGCCGTTTTGCGTGGATGTGACGCGTTTCCCTTACCTTCTTTTTTTTGTGTTTATGTTCTTTTTTGCATCATGTTCACCGCAAATAAACGTATTTCCTTTCTTATGTTTAAGGGGGCCTAATGGCCCATGTAACAGGGGCGCAAAAAGAATTTTTCAAATCCGACTGGCAGTTCCACAGATTAGCGCGTTCAAACAAACTCTTCAGCTTTGATATTAGTATAGCATAGATTAGAGTCAACTCCCAGTCTAACTGAATACCAGTATCTTACATGGAGCCGACTGCCTATCTAACTTAAGTGGCAGTGGGCAGGGCACATTGCTCGCATACACATAGCCGATGGGGCCGAAAGGTTCTGGAGTGGCGACCGCGTACCAGAAGACGTAACGTTGGAAGGCCTCCCACAAGGTGGACCGATGACCTTGTGAAAGCCGCAGGAATCCGCTGGATGCGGGAAGCACAGAACCGGTCGAAGTGGAGGTGCTTGGGGGAAGCCTATGTCCAGCAGTGGACGTCTTTTGGCTGAAATGATGATGACTGCCTACCTGACGTCCTCATCCCAATTGATAGATAATTAGCATGTAGCGGTATCCACAACGCCACATGCGAACAACGTGTCATACTGACGTTACGCAAATCCTGCATCTCGCAAGCAGAGTTTACCGCGCAACTAGCATAGATACAACAGCCCGACATGAATCATCGGGCAGTTGCCCGCCAGACACAACACCCGTCTGGTCGGAGGATCCTCCCTTTTCTATAGAGTATGAGTGAACTTTACACCCTGTTTCTCATACCTCTATAAGCATAAGCATAATCAGCGTATAATCTTCCCATTGCTGGGACACAGGCCTCCTCTCTGTGACAGGGAATGGGCTGTAATCCACCACGCGGGCCCAGTGCGGGTTAGTAGATATCACATGTCTTTGAATTTTTGGTTCTGAACTTCTAAGACATGCTGGTTTCCTCAACCAGAAGCTCTTTTCTAAAGAGCTCAACCACATAATCAGTCTATAACGTTCCCACTGCTGGGACACAGGCCTCCTCTCTTTGAGAGGGTCGAAATCCACCACGCGGGCACAATGCGGGGTGGTGGATAGCACATGTCTTAAAAAAGAAAGAAAGAAAATACGTTTATTTGCGGTGAAAATGACGCAAAAAAGAACATAAACACAGAAAATAAAATAAAGAGGTAAGGGAAACATGCGTCACATCCACGCATAAAGGCTATCGCTCAGCATTATGCTGCGACCCTATGCAAGGCAGAGCCCCAGCGCTGGTTGTGGTCTTCACAAAGTATTCTTCTACAGCTGTCTAAGCTGAAGAATAAACGTGCGGCTAGGCAGTTTTTTGCACTGTTTTCCTCTTAAAAAGAAGTCTGAAGTAGGTGTTTTTAGGGTCCCGACTTCCCGACAGTTTTTGTGTTGCGATAACTTTGACAAGTTAAACTTTTACACAAAAAGAAACCTTAAAAATGTAACTTTCAGGTACGTTAATTTCATTTTTTTTTCCTTGTTATTTAAAGTTAATTATTTTCCTTGTTACCATCATCAGAGCATTGGTGGCCCAGACGCCCAGTGGTAAGTGGTAACGGTAGGTCAAAGATCCTAACCCAGACAGGCGCTTTGCTTTATGTAAATTATTTCATCACCACTGCTCTCAAAACGGTGATGGAAAACATCGTGAGAAAACCGGCATGTCCTAGAACGTAACGAAAATTCGAATACATGTGACATCCACCAACCCACACTGAGCCCGCGTGGTGGATTACGGCCCACTCGTTCTCACAGAGAGGAGGTCTGTGTCCCAGCAGTGGAAACTTTATAGGCTGACTAGCTGCGCCCCGCGGTTTCACTCGCGTAAATGTCGATCCCGTCGGAATATCGGGATAAGAAGTAGCCTATATGATAAACCAGGGTGTCAGCTACCACCATACACAATTTTATCTAATTATGTCCGGCCGTCTGAGCGTGAAGAAGTAACAAACATATGAACACTCACAAAATTTCGCCTTTATAATATTAGTGTGATAGTGTGATTATGCTAGGAAACTAAAAACCCAACTTTTCAAGAACAATCAGAAATATGGTACCTTTTGAAAATCGCGTGTAGGTACAGTTGGTTGTAACCTTAGCACGGTTCGTCCGGAGACCTTGAATCTCAAGGATGTTGCTTTGAACCTTTTGCGGAGGCCCAGGGTCTGGTCGCGTTTCCGCTTTTGTTTGATAAAGATATAGAATGACAAGGACTGGGCAAAGCTGATCGGTACTTTGTACAAAAGAAAGAAAGAAAAAAAATTACGACGATGACTGCATGCTTTGGTGGGACAGGTCAACTCAAAGCTGCAATGGCTCTTTCTTCCAAATACCCTTTCAAACATGGCCCTGCATTGTTAGACTCACATAAAATCCTAATAATAACTATAATGTTTTGACTTAATAACGCTCCTTCTGACGCAGTCGGGTAAAAAGAGACCATGACCTCTGAGTTTGTTTCGGCCTTTCTTCTCAGGGATTAGTCAGCTAGGAAATACCGGAGCTATCTAGTTTTAAAATATTGACGTGTAAAAGTGTCTTCAAAGATCTACACAGAAATAAACATTTCATTTCACAGCCAATGACATGTGACATCTACCAACCCGCACTGGGCCCGCGGCCGCGTGATAGATTACGGGCCACTCCCGTCCACATGTCTCCCTCCTCAGACTTTAGGGCTTCTGACTGTCGAAGATCTACGAATAACAGCCGGGACATATCGTGTCGATAGCAATCTAAATAGACTCGGCCCACAATCCGGCTACGTTTTTGACCCCATCACTAGCGTCCATTAATTCCTGTAACGTGCAGCTGACAGGACACGCAGAAGATGATATTAAGTGGTGTGGTGATTCATTTGTGGAACAGCACTACATTTACACTCCAAGGCAGATTCGTCTATGAATCTCCACCTGCATAGCTATTCAAAAATACTCGATATGCTTCCGTATCGTATCGAACATTAATCATTGTTATCGTAGGAGTCTTCTCAACGCTGTTTACAAGTCCAAAACCCGAAAATTTTGTCAGTTTAAATCAAATAGACGCCGGCTATTCTTCCAACAGCTATTTGCTGTTGAGGGGAAGTCAAATCAAGTTATCGAAATGTCAGGTTTCCGATACGATAGCCTGTCGTATGGTTGTGAATCAAGGCTGTGAACAGATTTTCCTTGCTTCAGCCAACCTGGGCCCGGAGTCTGTTTAAAGACTTAAGCATGCCGTAGTTACTTGCACAAACAAGCCCTTTCACTCTAAGCATCATGGAAATTCACAACACGAGAAATTAAAAAGTGAAGTCAACGACTCTCCTTGCGTTCAACCTTGGAGGCACAAAAACCTCTGAGGTCGCAGTTTTTATAAGACTGACTGCCTGGCGTAGACCGTTCACTATGAGTACAGACTAGTCGCCAACTAATTGGGAAAGCCGAGTATCCGGCCATATTTGTGTACTAGCTTCTGCCCGCGACTCCGTACGCGTAAAATGTCTTGTTTCCCTGACCTATCCCGCATCGCCTGCCCGCACTCTTACTTAGCTCTCACTTAGCGTTTTATTAGACCAAAGGGTCCTAGAGTGATGTTAAGCCTATAGCCTTCCTCGAGAATGGGGCTATCAGAAGTAAACCGATTTTTTAAAATCCGTTTTGAGTTTCCAGAGATTAGCGCGTTCAAACAAACTCATCAGCTTTATTATCAATGTATAGATTGGTTTAGATCGTCGGCTCCTGGACTCTGGAGTCACTCCCCGGAGGCTGGATTTGCGCCCGTTTGATGGCAATAGGAGGGACTTGTGGCTAAGTAATAACAGCCGCACGGGTCGATTGATCAGGATAAGCTACTTTTGCCGCGGTTGGACGACTATCCTTACATATCAAGACCCCTCCGTGTCTCGGAAAGCACGTTAAGCCGTTGGTCCCGGCTGTCATTCGTGGATCTTTGACAGTCGTTACGGGACGTCAGAAGCCCGAAAGTCTGACAACCAGTCTTACCAAGGGGTATCGTATTACCCAGTAACTGGGTCGTGGAGGTCAGAGAGGCAGTCGCTCAAACTCAAACTCAAACTCAAAGCATTTATTTCAATTAAACCAATTACAGGCACTTTTGAATTGTCAAGGGGTCGGTCAGTCAGAAAGATGAAGCTAGTTGCCCATTCCAAAGCGTAGGTACCTATGGAGAAGAACGGGCAAGAAACTCCATGGACACTCTTTTAAATCAAAATAATATGGTTACAAAGTCTTGGTTACATCATTCACGTTAAAAATTATACATGTGAGAACGATGCAGAACGTTAAAAGCGTCCATAACGAAAAGATGAGAAAAAACAACAATTCAAATATTAAATTAAAATAAAATAAGCCATGGCAGCAAAGAGATGACCAGTCCCTACTGACGGCGCCCGTTCACGAACATGACGCATGTATTAGCACCATTCAGCTCAACCATTTTGAAGGGAGCTAAATGATCCAACACATGCGCCGCCATGTAAACTAGTGGTATTCAGTCGCATCCGGTTAGACTGGAGCCGACCCTAACTTAGTTGGGAAAAGGCTAGGCTGATGATGGCAATAGGCTCGTCCCCTATTACATGGGACTTTAACATAACTGGCGAAATGTGGGTGTACTATAGGCACACCTCTGCCTTATCCTTCGACAAATAATATAAGCGTGATGTTATGTTATTCCGCTCTTTACTTTATGATTATATCTATGCTTATAAAAGGGCAGTGGCGTAACTATACCGTTTGGGGCCCGTGGCAGATTCAAGGGATGGGGCCCTCCCTCAATATAAAGAAGCTCAACCAATGTTAGTTTTTTTTTACTGGCTGTTCTCCCGCGACTTCTTCCGCGTAGATTTCATATTTTCCCCTACAAATTTTAACACCTGACTGCTTCGTTGGTCTAGTGGTAGCAAGCGCTACTGCTGAGCATGAGGTCCTGTCCAAAAAATTATACGAAAAAAAGGTACAAAATGTTCGAAGCCTGAATGATGTCCTGTTTCTTGCACATTTTCAAAAAAAGTTAGCTTATATAAACTTGTGTTAGGAACCTACTGTGCTCATGGCCCTCTCGGGCCGGGGGCCCCCTCTAGCTGGGGGCCCGTGGCATTTGGCCCCAATGCCACCCTATAGTTTCGCCACTGTAAAAGGGTGATCGAAATGAAATCGTAACCTTCATTATTAATCATTTTTATTGGAGAATCAGCCTTACAGTTTGTAATATAATCTAGAAATAGGAACACTTCCTGTGGCAGTCAATACTGTATAACATAACATACATAATCAGCCTATAATGTTCCCACTGCTGGGACACAGGCCTCCTCACTATGAGAGGGAGTAGGCCGTAATCCACCACGCGGGCCCAGTGCGGGTTGGTAGATGTCACGAGTTTTTGGTTCTAGGACATGCCGGTTTCCTCACGATGTTTTCCTTCACCGTTTTTGAGAGCAGTGGTGATGAAATAATTTACACAACGTACAGAGACTGTCTGGGTACGAACCTACGACCTACAACTCGTAAGTCGCGGCCACCACTGCTCTACATACTTCTCTATTAGTCGGAGGGTAGTCACCCCCTTTCTAACCATATCATCATTCACACAGTCCATCCATCGTTTCTTTGGTCTTCCCCTACTCTTATAGCCATCGACATTCGTATTCCTTTCCTCACAACATTGTCCTCATTCCTCCGTATCATATGCCCATAGGTACAGACGAGCACATCAAGTTACTACAATCTGTCAAATTTCTTTAATAGATTTTCAACTTTATCACTAAAGCATAAGGTTCAAAGTTGATTGGGAAAATTTGACAGTTTCGGGTAGCTTGATGTGCTGCCGTCTGTACCATGAGGACCGATTTCCACAAAACTTTCAGTCTCCGCTTCCACTTTCAGACTCTTATACTCGTTTCTCATTCTATATTTATTTTATTAATAGTACCTAATTTATTTTCAAAAAATTCAATACACGTTACACTAGTGAGGTTACACTCGTAGAGGTATGAGGCACAGGGTGTAAAGTTCACTCATACTCCGTAGAAAAGGGAGGATCCTCCGGCCAGACGGGTGTTGTGTCTGGCGGGCAACTGCCCGATGATTCATGTCGGGCTGTTGTATCTATGCTAGTTGCGCGGTAAACTCTGCTTGCGAGATGCAAGATTTACGTGACGTCAGTATGACGCGTTGTTCGCATGTGGTGTTGTAGATACCGCTACAAGGTCTCGACTCCTGAACTAGGAGATTCTGTATGACGGTCGAGGTATCAAAATGACAGTTTCGGTTTTGAACCGAACTCGATCTCCATCGAAAACAATGATTAGCTTGGCCGATTAGTCGGTCTTTATCGGTCATAGTCGACCCACCCCTAGTTCACAATTTCACATAAATGTAATTGTATAATTATGTATACAATTTGTAAGGTTAACAATTTCATGATTATGTAACATAATAACAATGTAACCGTCATGTAACTGGGGGAACTTTTATGAAGTAACTCGCTTTGTTATAAGTTTTATGCAGGGTGAAGTAAGGGCTTCCTTTAATCTGTCGAGCTCCGCTAATGAGACACAATTGATTTTCTATTGTTTCGTCGCCAATAGGCGACGTGCGGTGCTTAACCGGTCTAATATTATAAAGGCGAACGTTTGTGAGTGTGTGTATTTATATGTCTGTTACTTCTTCACGCTCAAACGGCTGGACCAATTCTGATAAAATTTTGTATTGAGGTACCTGGTTGCTGGTGGCTGACGGATTTAAAGTTATTTTTCCATCCATACTAATATTATTAATTCGAAAGTCTGTCTGTCTGTATGTTACCTTTTCACGCCTAAACCGCTGAACCGATTCCGATGAAATTCGGCAGAGATAGTTTGAGTTCCGGGAAAGGACATAGGATAGTTTTTATTCCGATATTCCCACGGGATCGAAACTTACGCGAGTGAAACCGCGGGGCGGTGCTAGTAAACTCATATTTGTTTACATTTTTGGCAAATAAATCGAGAATGTAGATTAGGAAACAGCAGATTTTTATTATTTGATAACTGACGAAAAATTTCAACGCAGGAGGGGCTCAGAATCATGTACAGACGCCAGCACACCAAGCTACCCGAAGCTGTCAAATCCCAATCAACCTTGAACCTTATGTTGTAGCGATAAGGTTGGAAATCTACTAAATAAACTTGACAGATTGTAGTAGCTTGATGTACGGTCAGCATCAAAAGTTGATTAACACTTCAGTTTCTTTAATCTTAGTTATTGAGCAAAATATTTGTTCAAAATTGCAGCAGAAGAAATTTTTTTAGAATATATATATACTCTTGTCTATTATGTGAAAAGCTAAAAATCGGTTTATTGAAAAAAGTTGTTGTCAATTTAATAACACGTAAAAATGATAGTGTTAATCGACTTTTGATGCTGACTGTGCCTATTGAAACCATAGTAACAGGTTGCGCGTCCCCCCGCCACCCTGTATGACTATTGCTTACTTTTGTGATCTTACGTAAGAACAATTGTACCCCACCCACCGCCATGTAAGAAAAAATAAGACTTGTTCGGGAACCCCTCCCTCCAAATCGTCTTACATAAAGATGAACAGGGTGATAATTTGATAAAGGTTGAAGTTATGAATGATCCCTTTTTTAATTAAATGAAATTGTTTAATCTGTATTTAGAACTAGCTGCGCCCCGCGGTTTCATCCGCATAAGTTTCGATTCCGTGGGAATATCGGAATAAAAACTATCCTATGTCCTTTCCTGGGACTCAAACTATCTCTATACCAAATTTCATCTAAATCGGTTCAGTGGTTTAGGCGTGAAAAGGTAACAGACAGACAGACAGGGTTACTTTCGAGTTTATAATATTAGTATGGATGGATTAGTAATATCCTTCAAAATGATTCAGATCAGGGTGCTGGTCGAATCGAAGTGGCGATGCTTGGGGCCTTTGTCCAGTAGTGGACATCGATGGGCCGAATCGGCTGACTTGAATTACAAATATTCGTGACAAATTAATTACTCAAAAACAGTCTACCTCACACACACACATCAAACCTGTCACCTCATTATAATCAAAATAAACACTGTCCACAGAAGCGAATGCCAATCATAATTATGACTTCCTAACCATTTTGAAAATCAATATTTTCCTATCGATTTGAATAGGAGGCCAACGGAAATATATTTTCGCCTTCAATCAATCGATTATTTAATATTGTTTTTATGAATATTGCTTTTAGGTAACGCTTGGTAATGCCATCAAAATAACTTTTTGGGGAATCATTTTAAAGATGATTTAAAGTATTTTTCTTTTGGTAGAGGAAGTTCGTACGGAACAGTTTTTGAGTTAGCTTCAATCATAATTCCCCTGAGCCCTGATTCACAACCATACGACAGGCTATCGTATTGAAAACCTGATTTGACTTCCCCTCAACAGCAAATAGCTGTTGGAAGAATAGCGGGCGTCTATTTGATTTAAACTGACAAAATTTTCGGGTTTTGGACTTGTGAACAGCGTTGAGAAGACTCCTACGATATGTTCGATACGATACGGAAGCATATCGAGTGTTTGTAAGGGGGCTGCTCATATCCCAATTTATTACCGGTCGGCGCAACATGTCTGTTTCTTCCACACTTCTCTATTAGTCGTCATCTCGGTAGTCACCCCCTTTCTAACCATATTATCATCATTCACACAGTCCATCCATCGTTTCTTTAGTCTTCCCCTACTCATATAGCATCGACATTCATGCTCAAAACTTTACTCGCGACATTTTTGAGTTAAAAATTCTTGCTATGTAAATAGTGATATACGATTTTTTTTCATATACTATTAAATATTTCATTTTATTCTATTCGAGAAACTTACAACTAATATAAACAGTGTTCAACAATATTCAATTGAAGGCCATTTACAAGTTTCCACTGATAAACACTAAAAACAAAAAAAATACAACAAAAAAGGTCGGTACAAAATACCTATTTAACATAAATTAGGAAATAAATAGTACATGATCGACTAATACAAAGTAAAAATTTTTTAGACGCAAACAATAACTTCTCCGTAAAGAAGCTTTTCAGCCGAGAAACACTGGCATAATCATGCGCACTGGTCAGTTTATTGAAAATGCTCGCGCGCATTATTATAGGTCCATATCCTTTCTAGCCATATCATCTTTCAAACCATTCATTAATTTTTTCTTAGTTTTTTTTTTATTTAGAATTAAAATAATATTAAGTAAATAACAATAACAAAATTATCCAAAACCATTTACAAACTAAAATATAACGTCAAGAAATTCATCCGCATCGCTGTCGACTGGTAATGTGCCTAAGAGACTGGCGGCATTACCACGTTGTATGGCAATGCTTAGCGTCTGGCCAAGGCAGACCTTGGGTCACGGGAAGTGTCAACCAGCCATATTTTCTTTATTGAATCTCTCGTCGCCATCATTCAATGCAGTTTGCACCCAAACCTCTACTAGAACCCTATCCTTACCGATTGTAACATCACGCCTGGTTTCATAGGAGAGTTGGGCAGAGGTATTATAGTACACCCACATTTCGCCAGGTTTGTTGAAGTGAAAACTTCTTTAGGCGCGTCGGGCATTTTTTGAGATGGGAAAAAGCCATTGAATTCGCGCCACTGTTACCGAAACCGCTTCGGATGTGTTCGGGATGTACTCGGTTCTAATTTATTTCCGATATGTCAGGTGAGTGATGGCAAAGTATTCTGTGTGTTTAGTTTATATGACGATTCAAAAAATACACACGTAATTGTTCAAGTTTTCACTTCTGTCGGCACTCCCGGAGTGCCACTTTTATTTTTATGTCCCTTGTAATAGGGGGGCGAGCCTTTTGTCACATCCGAGCGCAAATCCAGATTCCAGAATGAGACATTTCAGATCTAGAACAGTTTTCCTGACCAGAGCCCTGATTCACAACCATACGACAGGCTATCGTATCGAAAACCTGACATTTCGATAACCTGATTTGACTTCCCCTCAACAGCATATAGCTGTTGGAAGAATAGCGGGCGTCTATTTGATTTAAACTGACAAAATTTTCGGGTTTTGGACTTGTGAACAGCGTTGAGAAGACTCGTACGATAACAATGATTAATGTTCGATACGATACGGAAGCATATCGAGTGTTTGTGAATAAGGGGGCTGGGAATCGAACCTAAAACCTTAGCAGCTTAGCTGGCTTAGCGCTTGCGACCAGTAATCCAACGAGGCAGTTACCGATTATGTCATCGCCAATTTAGAGCCAGGCTAGATACGACACTTAAACACCTAGGATTTCCTGTTTGACTTTCCTGGATGAATCCAGACAGAACTGAAACATGTAACGAGCTATCATTATTTATGCCTATCTGTTTGCAAACGATTATTTGTACGAAGGACTGGATTATGGCTGCTACTTCGTCCGCATGAAATTCCTTCGTCGCATCGCATCGCCCATCCTTGCTATTGATTCGTTTTCGCTTAGTTTTTTTTTGTTTGGCTGCCAAGAGTCCTAGCGTGATGTTAATACAACACAAACAGAGATCGTTAACCTCCCAAAAAAAACCCCATCTAATCTCCTTTTTTATCGTGTTTAGCTAGCCAATTTAAAATAACCCTGTTACACAATAACAAAGTACCTACTGAAACTTTGTTATTGTAATGAAATTACGTACCTTTTATATTTCGTAAATTCCGGGATTACTTCATTATTTACGTATCAATATTTACCCTACTAGACCGACTCAGAAATCCGTCGTCGCTCGATAGTGTACGACGTCGAGGGGCAGAGGGTAGGACATCTAGCTAGACGACGAGATAGCCGATGGAGTAAAGCTGTGATGGAATGGTGGCCACGGTTAAAGAAAAAGAAAGAAAGAAAATACGTTTATTTGCGGTGAACATGACGCAAAAAAGAACATAAACACAATAAAAAAAGAAGGTTAGGGAAACATGCGTCACATCCACGCAAAACGGCTATCGCTCAGCATAATGCTGCGACCCTATGCAAGACAGAGCCCCAGCGCTGGTTTTCAGCGACAGCCGGCGCTGACGTAATGATAATGACGTTGTCCGGTGCAGCATACAATTATTAGAACACAGTACCGGCACAGCGTACTCAAAGAAAAATAATTTAATTTAATGTGAATAATAGTATAATATTATACTAAACAGGAAATAGACAAAGATACAGTACATGCGACGAGAATATCATCCTCAATAAACGTTCAGCCAAAGAAACCGGCCGTCCAAAAGCCCATTGGGTAGACGATATTGATACACGAGTACGGGTATAAGGTAAGTACTGCGCAAGTCAAACCATGTGGTGAGTCAAGTCTCATCTTTCGTGGCACGTATTGTACAGTCAACAAAAGAGATAAGTATGCAAGATCGTCGGATATAGTCGAAGTTTAGTAAGAAACCGATGGATGTTGTCGACTGAAATTTAATTTGATAAATGAGCTTTTTGTTTTTTTTATTAATAAAATTCAATTTTATTCGAGAACATCCATCGGTTTCTTACTAAACTTCAACTATATCCGACGAGCCTGCATACTTATCTCTTTTGTTGAAAGTACTTACAGAAATAAAGATTTAATTTAATTTCCTGTCCACATTCTTAAGTCTTGGTTTCATACAAAAATCCCACTGACAAAAGGACATTCAGTTTATCCTGAATTTTGCCAATTTTCCAGGAGACGTTTCCAGTTTTTCTTTCCATAAAAACCTAATTAGCCAAATTGGTCTAGCCATTTGCAACTTATTTGCTTACCAACGAACAGCATTTCATTTTTATTTAATAGAAGATAGATCTTAAGACCTTTGTGCTCAAAGTTTAACACTGACAGCCAAGCATTTTATTATTTCCAATATTATTAGTATTAATTAGTATGTGATCCGCTGTCAAAGTGTTAATTATGTCATATCCCTATGTAATTTACTGTGTATACATAAATAATAAAATAAATAAATAGGTACAGGAGAAAAAAATTATATACAGGCTTATTTTTTTATCACCATCCAAATTTTTACAGGGTGTTCTACCCATGAATATGAACAACTTTCACTATGGGACCAACTCCGAAATAATGAAAAAAAATCAGCTGTTTCATACATTTTGGTCAAGTAGGTATTGAACTTTTGTATGAGACAGCTGATTTTTTTTCTTGATTTCAGAGTTGGTCCCATAGTGAATGTTGTTCATATTCATGGGTAGAACAGCCTGTAAAAATTTGGATGGTGATAAAAAATAAGCCTGTATAAACGAGGGGCTTGTGGGTAAGTAATAACAGCTGCACCATGACCATCTTCACATACCAAGACCCCTCCGTGCCTCGGAAAGCATGTTAAGCAATAGCTTAACGTCAAAGCTCTTTGACAGCCATTATGAGTCATCAGTAGCCCGAAGGTTTGACAACAAGACTTAGCAAGGGGTATCGTATTAGCCAGTAACTGGGTTTTAGAGGTCTTATAGGCAGTTGCTCCATGTAAAATACTGGTATTCAGCTGCATCTGGTTAGACTGGAAGCCAACCTACATAGTCGGGAAAAGGCTAGGCAGATGATGATAGATAGGTACAGAAAATTAATACATCCTTGAGATTCAAGTTCTGTGTTGACAAAGAAGATTCTAATAAGAAAACAATTTTAATTTATTTGACTAATTTCCATTTGTTATGTAATAATAACAACATCATAAATTAATAGGCTTGTGTATTTGATTGTTCATCTGATAAGATCATTCTCAGAAACTGCTCCACAGATATTGATGTAGATCTGCCAATTTATAAAGAATATAAATTTTGGTCCCTATAACATTTTGCCTGTCTATCAGTCTATAGATTATCTAATGAATGTTTTGTGTTTTGTTTATGATAAAGTTAACAAAATATGTTATCTACGTCTTTTGGCTTTGTTCTTCCAAAATCGATTTCGAAACATAGTTTTTGCAATGTAATCGTACGCAAGAATTGTCTTGCTTCGTGTCTCGCTCATAGTACGCATTTGAACGAAATAGTAGCAGTAACAAGACACTACATAATTGATCAAAGTGACCATTGAATGAAGACATCAATTGGTCATAATTGACGCAGAAAACAATGAAAAAGGTCGCTGAAAAATAAACCACCCATTCGCGGCATTTTGTGCATGAAGAAAGATAAATTAACCGCAAGCAAACTTCTATGCAAAAAAGTTAGAACAAGGCAAAGGCAGAAAAACACAAATTCTCTGCATTCGAACTTTTTCCACAAAATTTTCTAAAGTATAAACCGACTGATTGGAAAAGTGTCCACTATGTTAGCCGGTTTATAGTCAACAATGTACAATCAAACTGGTTTGTTTAATGTTATTTTTTTTAACAAACACGTTCTCGCCCCTCGTACATCAGCTAGTTGTAGATTAAAACGGGTTATATTGTAATGTTTGGCAAACCTGACCGCTGCCGACGGAAGGCTTCGGACGAATGGAAAAAAACCACTTAACACAACACGAGAATCGCTCACTACACTGCTGAGATCGCACTGACACCTCCCAAATACACTTTATAAACAAGTAATACAGGAATGGAACACTAAAACCACAATGATACGCGACATTACGACAAAAGGGTACGCACCTTACTCTTAGTTATAATGTGTGTAGCGAGTTTTACAACAGCGAAATTTCCCGTGCCAATCGTTTTCTCCAGCTCGTAATTGCCGACACACACGAGCTGGTCTATTGGGAAATGTTTGCTTTTGTGCATTGGCTTCATATTGCTGGCCATTTCGAGAGAAACTTGAAATAATTCGCTCAACCTCACATTACCCACCGAGCGAAATTCGTCTACTGGCGCTAGTTCGCGCCGACTGCCGCAATGGCGCCACTGTCACTCACGTCATTCGCTTTGGGATGTTCATGTGCGTCCCTCGATGTTTCATTAACAAACACAATAAATTATATTAAATTCACATTTAGACGCACAATCCAACACGAAATCATGATGTTTTTAATTCTCGATCATCACGATCTTACAACGAACGTCAAACAGGTGTTGACAGACGCTCTTATCAGTGCTTCTCTTATCAATACGTAGGGATTCAATTGAACAACACAGGCTCATGAAAATAAGAACTCGATTCACAACCTTTACGCGACTCGCGCCGTCTCTGTCTATCTGATTCATGTGTCTAACGTTCAAGTGAGATAGATAGAGTGATCACCGTCAGGCGGGAGACCTAGTGACGTCATCGGGCCCGGCTGACGTCACACGCGGCAATTTCAAACTAGAAGACGGTGTGGGGGTGTCAGTACAAAATATCGATTTTTCTTATCGCTAAGTGCAACTTTTATTAAAGATAATTTGACATCATTAAGCCTTAAAACAATGTCTTTTCATTATAACTATTTACCGTTACCCAGAATATTCATTGAATTATGGATGTTCATTCAACTGAGTCTGTATTATAATTGAACATTGATTCATACTCTCCACGAGACAGACTTTTTCTTCTCGGACAATACTCTGAAATGAATCCAATTAATGGCATTACGTTTTTTGTATTAGAAATCTGTAGAAAACTCGTGTTTTTGCTTCCTAGAACGCTTTTGAAATTTCAAGGTCTTGCCTTATCGACGTTATGTGTCGCGTAGTAGATATGATCTATGAGATTATGTATTCGGGAAGAGATAACTGGGTTTCTATAATATAGGCGCCATTCATTCATTGATGATTATGCTACTTCATTGTGAATCTGTATTGATTATACATTAGTTGAGAGCTGCGCCATCTATTGAGACAGTGTGTGTAACTGTTACTCAATGTAGTGTTATGTCTTGTTACTAGATGTCACTGACTGCAATTTTAATTAAATTATGAGCGACATCTTTGTAAAAGTAGTTAAACTAATTCAAAATTTGTAATTAAAAATTTCAATGTATTTCTTACCGCTCAGTACTCGACTCGAAAAATGTATGTAGAAGTTTGTATATAATAAACCAAGTCGAAATTATCATGGTTGGAGACGAGTAGACGACTATTTCTTGACACCAAATTCAAATACGGGCTCCACTGTACCTCCCAATGATTCCTTTCTTTAATCATTGGTACCTCCTCACCCGTTTATTCGAAGCTTCACAATTTTCAACATAATATATAAAAATAACACATTTGTAATAACAACTTAGGATGCAAGAGCGAGCGAAGCGAGCTCGGGACTTGGGGTACCCCGACTCGGACAGGTTAAGTTAGAAGGGGGTGGCGGGGTCTAGTGAGCGAGCGCAGCGAGCGAACAGACATTCGTGGTTATTTTTTTTAAACCATAGAGACCTACTACGCCTTTTATAAGTGTTTTGAGGTTAGGTTATAAAAAACATTGGGAATTTTTTTTTCGGCCACTATGGTTTTGCGAACTTTGCGGTTTTCAAATTCACATAAAAAAGGGTCTATTCTATCTAAAAAAAATAGCTACTAAAAATCGCAGGTTTTCAGAAAAATACAAACTGGGAATTTTTTTCTCGGCCCCTATGGTTTTTCACAATTTGCGGTTTTCAAATTACACTAAAAAGGGTCTATTCTATCCAAAAAAAAATACCTACTATAAAAATGCGCCGGGTGAGGAAGAACAGTGGTTCCCAAATACGTAAGCGTTCTGCGGTAATCTATGGATTGTGGCGAGAAAAGCTCACCATTGTAACCCTCACCAAGGCACCTTTATATTATTATCTCTGGAACCACTGTCATAGCGTTACGACTATTTCTTGAGAATTTTTTGGAACTGAAACCAAGTCGATACTCCCAGCCGTTAGGTTGCACTAGGGGTGAGGATTGTGTGGAGACCTTCGCCACACAATCCTCACCAACTTATAGCTTCGAAATCATAATGCGGTAATTTTTTTGACCTTGGTGACTATTTCTTGACGTATTCAAAAGTGAGGATTGTGTGAAGGACGTTTAATTCGCCGTTTCTTCTCCGAGCAGCCAGCAGGAAACACCGACGTCATCTAGTTCTAAAACATCTTTTATTTCTGACGTTTTGTTTTCGTTTGAAACTAATTTACAGAAGAAAAAAAAAAACAGCATCTCTATGTACCCACTGCATTCATCATAATCATCCACAGCTCGACTTCACCCATGGCTGGGCATAAGCCCATTTGGGATGCATGAAGAAGCCGAATAGAAGATCGTATAGCGCAGTTTCTTCCGCCAGTTAACTGATGGTTCGCGCTCGGCGCATCCTGGACAGTCACACCAACACCTTTTCTGACTGCCAAGTCTTCCCTTGCGGTGGTGGTAGGGCTATTTCCGCCTGGTATGCGACCACCCTCCCACCGGAGTCCGGCGTAAAGCAGCCTGCTGTGTTTCGTCGATACGTGGTAGTTCCAGTGCCTAATGTATCTTCTGGGCACGCTCGTTCCATCATAGACCTCAGCCATCGCTTTCCATCACGTGTAATCGAAAAAAAAAGCAGTGGCACTCCGGGAGTGCCGACAGAAGTGAAAACAAAACACAAACAGAATACTTTGCTATCACTCACTGAAATAATTATCGGATATACATTAAAACCGAGAACATCCCGAGGACAGCCGAAGCGGTGTCGATTACGGTAACAGTGGCGCGAGTTCAATAGTATTTTCCCATCTCAAAAAATGCCCGACGCGCAAAAGTTTTCACATAAAAAAAGCCTCTTTTCCTGTGCCAGCATTATCTAGGTTTTGCTATTACCATCAGGTTATTGTAAAAGTTAAAAGCCACAATATTAGAATTAGTTTTTATTGTTATTGTAAATAATAGGTATTGGGAGGAAGATTTGACGAATACATTCTGTTGCTTGCACTGCCTACTGCGCCCTCTCTGTGGAAACTGGTGCCTGAAACAAAAAAACGTACAAATTATTTATTTGAACAGACGTTTATCAGAATTCAATAAATAATGTTTCAATGAGGGCTATCGCGCTTGCATACGCCGTTACGGGCGCTAGTGTCAGTGGCGGATTTACCAATAGGCTGAGTAGGCTGGAGCCTAAGGCGGCAGATTTTAGGGGCGGCAAATTTGGGGCTAACATTTTTTTTAAGTCTTACTGAAATTACAAAGGTTAATATTTATATATCTACCATGTTTTTTTGGAAAGAATAAACAAAGTGAATGCTCAAATTCAGGCTTCTACCATAGATTTTATCATAGTTGCCGATCTTTACAAATCTCTGCAAGTTTTTCGTAGCTGATGAACGAGAACATTTTAAGTATTTTAAAGAAAAGGCGAAGCAGTATACAAAAGACGTGAGACATTATTGTAGAGGTCGGTAGTGGAGGCAAAATTTGAATAGCCTACTGGCGGCAAATGTGTAAATCCGCCACTGGCTAGTGTAGAGTAAGTTCTCTAAAAATGTCAATTATTTATTTATTTAATACAGGCTGAATTTTTCAAGTGGTCGTGGATGGCCAAATCCGAAACTATGAGGACTAGCGAAAAGTACTCAAAGGAGTCACGCGTAAAACTGCATCATTGGATTTTTGAAAAATCAATATTTCTAGCCAGAAATCGAAACCGTTGAATTTGAAAAAAAAAAAAAAACACTATTATTACACAATTCGATATTGTCGCTAATAAGGATCAAATTCTGGGAAGTAATGACATACGGCAAACTCGGAGTTTTTCAGAGATTTGGGCTTTTGTTGTAAGAGACCTATTGATTGATTAAGTAGCATATAAATGTCATTATTACTCAGCATACTTCTCTATTAGTCGTCATCTCAGTAGTCACCATTTTCCAACCATATCATCTTTCACACAGTCCATCCATTGTTTCTTTGGTCTTCCCCTACTCTTAGCCATCCAAATTCATCCTCAAAACTTTCATCACGTCGGCTTGTTGTCCATCTAAAAATAGTTAGTAGTGTTATAATATGTTACCATCATCTAACCCTAAGCTGTCAGTAGATCTGGCGCCGCATTGGCCAGCAGATCAGCTGCGCCTGCGACGGCGCCGCACCACACGTCCAGCCGCGCGGCCAGTGCCGCCGCGCCGCCGCGCGGGAGCGCGCGAGGCCGCACCCAGCCGATGTGTGCCGTGCTGTTCACCTGGGAAGGTAGAAAAATACTGATTACTACAATATTTTTCAAATGTACCATCATTGTTTTAATTTATCGTTTACATGACGAATCTATACTAAGGCCCTAATTCATAATCCTATTTTATCTCTATTTTAGCTAAAATAAGTTTATAGAACGTTTGTCTTTATCTGTTACGTTGTCATTTCTGTGTGTAAGAAAGAGACAAACCCCATTTTAACTAAAATAGGTTTGATAAGTTTTATGAATAAGGGGGTAATATTATAAAGAGGTAAAATTTGTTTGTAAGTTTGTATGTTTGTGTGTAGGGGGTAATCTCTGGAACTACCAGTCGGATTTGAAAAATTCTTTTTGCATTTGATAGCCCAATTCTTGAGGAAGGCTATAGGCTATTTAACATCACGCTATGACCCTTAGGAGCCGAGCAAAAAGAAAAAAGTCAAAAAGAACTTTAAGTGATAGCGCGAGCGGGTGATGCGATACGACGGGGTGTCTTGGGGGAAACAAGAAGTATCAGGCGAACGAAGTCGCGGGCTGAAGCTAGTTGTATATAAACTTGTCAAAAATGTGAACAAATTAATTAGAAATATACATGTTTTATATACAACATATCTTTAACAATAGTGTTTTAAAAAGACTTGTCAAAAACAAGTATCAAAACTTGAATTTCGACATACTCCTACAGTATAATTCATCGAATTACAGTTCACCCTGTATAAATAAGTGCCGGAAATGGACTTCACTTACAACCCCTGACTTTAAAATATAGAAAAACGAGATATTTCTATGAATAGTTTTACCTGATCAATATGTCCCCTGATGAGTTTCTCGGCCAAAGCCTTCATAACTAGTAATTCCACCTCATCTATGGGCACTCTCGCTTCACGAGCTATTTCTGCGAAGGTCAGCTTGCGTTGGGCTGAGGTGCGGTTGAAGGCCATCTGAAAAAAAACAACAAGTTGAATTTAAAATAAAGATACTTTGATAATATTAAGTTTTTTTTTACAGTACCCGGGAGCATCGAGCTTTAGAAAGAGACTGCCACCACACAGGTGTGAACACAGATATAGATACACCTAGATAACGCAAGAGCACCTACTTCGCGTGCCAAAAATCGCACCAGTTTACGATCGAAAATCATAAGCCGCCACTTTCGCGCTCAGTCCTGCGTACTGCTGGCTGGGTGTGCGTGAGCGAGAGCGCGAGCTTGTGACGTCATAGTAGGTAGTCAAAAAGTGGCTCGCTTAGTTTTCATACAGTTCGTGACGACGTGAGACAAAGACGAACTTTTTCTGAAGTTCGAAGTGTCATTGTCAGTGCAGGTATGTTTGATAGTTATACATTCGAAAGGAGCCATCTTGGAAAAGACAAGGATATGTGTTTTTCTATATCAAGAGACACTGGCGAAATTATTTACATTTCTTTTTAATACAAATGCACAACATTAAAAAAAAATATATAAGAAAGTTTTTTTGAAGTGAAAACTTCTTTAGCGGCGTTGAACACTTTTTGTAATGGGTAAAAAATGTTAAACTCGCGTCAGGGCATCGCGTCAGGACACGTGACCGTCAGGAGAGATTTCCCCCCCCCCCTCTCTTTCTACGGCGGCGCCAACCGGAGTGAACCAAGTTTAGTGACACACGACAATGGATGGATGGATGGAGTGGAAGTGGTAGTGGAAGTGGAAGTGGAACCGGAAGTGGAAGTCGAAGTCGAAGTCGAAGTCGAAGTCGAAGTCAAAGTCAAAGTCAAAGACAAGCGCTACAGAAATTTCTGTAATGCTCTATTGCGGAAGCTTAAAAGAAATTATGAAAAAACTCTTTTACAAAATGCACGAAGTAGTAAGGAAACGTGGTCAGCTATAAGATCCATCACTGGTACTGCCAAGCAAAAATCTTCTGCTGATGATTTACTAAAGAATGGCAATACCCCCCACGATGCCGTTGAAACTGTGAACAATTTTTTTGTGGATGCCGGAAAGCTACTTGCGGACAAGATAAAGTGCTCTGACAGTTCCGAAATCACCCTGCCTACTTTAAATGATTTCAGGAGTCCTCGCGTCCCGAACTCTATGGTATTGCTACCACCAAACGAATCAGAAATTGAATCTCTTATCATGAATCTTAAAAATGACTCTGCAGCGGGCTGGGACTCGATTTCGAACAGGTTTCTGAAAATGTCAAAGCATGTTATCGTCCCACACTTTACCACGATCATTGAACTATGTATAGAGCAGGGCGTTTTTCCTAGTGTATTTAAAAGGGCGCTCATCACTCCTGTCTACAAGAGTGGAGCTCGAGACAGCGTTACTAACTACAGACCAATTTCTGTGTTGCCAGCGCTCTCTAAATTACTAGAAAAAGTATTGAATAACCAACTCATAAAATTCTTAGAACAAAATAACATATTATCTGACTCCCAATTTGGTTTTAGAGTAGGTAAAAGTACGGATGGAGCCGTTGGCTCGTTAGTAGAGTATATTACAGCTTGTCTAGACAATAAACAAAAGTGTGTCGGAGTCTTTATTGATCTGGCCAAGGCCTTTGACACAGTCTCGATCCCTGCTCTTGTTGACAAGCTGGAAAGGTGTGGAATAAGGGGAACGGTACTTAAAATCTACAAGGACTTTCTTACTGGCCGACTGCAGAGAGTTAAAGTGGGTAGTGCTATTAGTTCGGATGTCGCAGTCATCTACGGAGTCCCACAGGGTAGCATTCTCGGTCCCAGTCTCTTCCTGATTTATATAAACGACTTATGTCAGATGACACTTAATAAAGGCAAAATATTTACCTATGCCGATGACACAGCTTTGGTGTTTCAGGGAGAGACTTGGGATGAAGTCCAACAAAATGCGGAGATAGGGCTCCATAAAGCCAGCCTGTGGCTAAGGCATAACCTGTTAACACTTAACATTTCGAAAACCTCTTTTGTGCAGTTCACCAACGCTCGCATAAGACAGACCGATGTGGCTGTCCGGATTCACACATGCAAATTACCTTTCACTCAACAGTGTTTGTGTACAACTCTGAGCAAATCTAAGACGGTCAGATACCTTGGGGTTCTTTTGGATGAGAAAATATCCTGGCATCCACATATCGAGATGGTTTCGTCACGAGTTAGGAAACTTACATGGGTGTTTAAAAATCTGAGGCATGTAGCTGACGGCGATCTCATCCGTACAGTTTATTATGCATTGGCTCAATCAGTTATTGGTTACTGTATTGGAGTTTGGGGAGGTGCATGTAAAACTTATCTCTTACGCTTGGAAAGAGCACAACGGTCTTTGCTAAAAACTATGTCATTCAAACCATACAGATTTCCCACGAAGACATTATATGAGCTTTGCCGGGTATTTACAGTAAGACAACTATTTATTTTCCAGATAACTACTAAAAAACACGTATCTACCCCATACGATCCAGATAAACTTCGAAATAAGCGAACAATTCCAAACGTAATTGAATCAGTTAAATGTCGCACGGCTTTTGCAAGACGACAAAACGCTTTTCTTTCTGTATTTTTATACAACAAGATTAATAGAATCTTAAATTTGTATCCGCTAGCACTGCACGAATGTAAACTTAAACTTAAGAACTGGCTCTTTACCCTTGATTATGAGGACGTAGAGAAAATAATAAATAATTAATCTCATATACAAACACGAACGGGAACCCACGCACACGTACACACACCCTCACGTACACACACCCTCACGTACACACCCTCACACACACACATACACACACAGCACGATATAATTTAAGCATAAATAAATTATAGTTTTTGATATTTTTTCATACTTTTCATTTCTGTTATTGTATTTTTATTTTTTATTTTTGTTTACTTTTTTTAAAATTGTAGTTTGTTGCACATAGAGTTGTCTATTTCCTATGTTGACATTAAGTACCTAAGCGAAATAAAATGGGAGAGGGCGCTGACTCCTGACATACAGGTACACCTAGTTCAGGAGTCAGAGGCTTCAAACAAGTTTTGTAATCTATTATGTCAATAAAGAAATTATTATTATTATTATTATTAAAGTCGAAGTCAAAGTCGAAGTTAAAGTCAAAGTCAAAGTCGAAGTCGAAGTCGAAGTCAAAGTCAAAGTCGAAGTCGAAGTCGAAGTGGAAGTGGAAGTGGACGTGGACACACTGCTGTGTATTCGTAACATTCGTGTATATAAAGTGTTTAAAATATGGAAATTGAACAAAGTGCATCTATTAATGAAAAAAGGGACGCAGAAATAGTGAAAAAAAATGAGTTATTATAACTATTTTTTTTTTTTATAAATCAATTATTAATTGAATTAATATTCAATTAATAATTGATTTATTTCAACGTTAATATTCAAGTTTTCACTTCTGCCGGCACTCCCGGAGTGCAACCCGTCTTTTTTTTATTTATTTTCACTTCTATATCCTACTTAATAATCACTAATATTATAATCACACTAATATTATAAAGGCGAAAGTTTTTGAAGATGGATGGATGTTTGTTATTCTTTCACGAAAAAACTACTGAACGGATTTGAATATTTAGCACATAGATAGTCTATAACCAGGATTAACACATAGGATACTTTTTATCCCGATATTCGCACGGGATCGAAACATATGCGGGTGAAACTGCGAAGCGTTGCTAGTAATATTATAAACGAGACAGTTTGAGGATGGATGTACGTTTGTTACTCTTTAACGCAAAAACTACTGAACGGATGTTGATGAAACTTTACAATAGTCTAGCTTATACATCAGAATAACACATAGGATACTTTTTATCCCAGGCAGTAGTACGTTCCTGTGGGTCCGAGCTCCACGCGGGCGAAGCCGCTGGCAAAAGTTATATAAAGCTTTTCGTGTCTGGCTGTGTGACTGCTTAGACCTTGTAAACTTCGCAATGGATTTTGACGTGGTTTCCACCATCATTTAGATAAATCCCGGAAGTTGTTTAATAGATTAATATTTAACTATCAGAGAAAACTCAATGTTTTGACCTGTCGCCACATCAGTAAATCGCACTCGTGAGAAGTAGGGGCGGGTCGTTAATATTCTTATATAAAAAAAAAAACATTGGCACTCCGGGAGTGCCGACAGAAACGAAAACAAAACAAGCAAACAGAATACTTTGCCATCACTCACTGACATATCGGATATACATTAAAACCGAGTACACCCCGAGGACAGCCAAACACATCCGAAGCGGTGTCGCTTACGGTAACAGTGGCGCGAATTCAATAGTTTTTTCCCCATCTCAAAAAAAGCCCAACATGAAGAAGTTTTCACTTCAAAAAGCTCCATTACAGAATGTTCGCTCCAATAATACTTCTAAACTACTTAATATTTCAAGATAGGTCCTTACCTCCATAAGACACAATATAGCAATCTTCTGCCGCAGCTGCCTGTCAGTCCGCTGTAGATCGGGATGGTGCGCAGAGGCCTTCACCTTCTCGAACAGCGCCACATCTCCCGAGGCGACCGCTCGCACCAGCTCGCACGCCCACGCGTCTGGGGTGCCGTGCAGGGATTCTAGGATTGGGTGTGCTAGCTGCAACAGAGAAACTGGTGGTAAAAATTGGTTATCATCATCCGTCCAGAAGACGTCTTCTCCCGCTACGGAGTCAGGCGTTACTTCATGACACTAAATAGTTAAGCAAATCACATTAATATTATCGAGGCAAAAGTTTGTGAGCGTGTGTGTTTATGTTTGTTAGTTCTTCACGCACAAACGGCTGAACGGATATGGATGAAATTTGGCACACAGATGGTTTATAACCAGGATTAACATATACGATACTTTTTATCCCGATATTCCCACGGGATCGACACTTATGCGGGTGAAACCGCGAGGCGCAGCTAGTAAAAAAAATAAACTTGAATTATCGCAATCGAATAATCGCACCTTCTGCATGTGTATATTTTTGCGGGCAAAAGGGCGGTGCTGTAAGCCTGGATCTAGTTTTGCAGAATTAAAACTAAATATTTTTGCATTACATTTTTTTTTTTATTGGGGGTGGCTTCCAGTCAGTGGCGTGCATTGCATATAGGCATATAAGCAGTACCTACCTCGATATATCAACATAAGCCTGTCAATTACATTTTAGTGTGTGTGCCCCACAATTAAGTAACTCACAAAATTATCATAGGTACCTAACAAAAAACAAAATCTTCATACAAACACGCGCGGCAGTAGGCAGTCGCCGGACGGCCTACTCGGCTCCCGTACTATTCGCGCATTGTCATTGGTCTTTACTCGTTCAAGTTAATACGACAAACTTAAAAATATGTACGTCTCACGCATAATACCATGACGTTCGACCTTCGCAATTTATCACTCTTAAGTAGGCATGCCTACTCAAATACCCACACTTTTGACCTCACTTTTTTAGGGTTCCGTAGCGAAATGGCAAAAAACGGAACCCTTATGGATTCGTCATGTCTGTCTGTCTGTCTGTCTGTCCGTCCGTCCGTATGTCACAGCCACTTTTTTCCGAAACTATAAGAACTATACTGTTGAAACTTGGTAAGTAGATGTATTCTGTGAACCGCAGTAAGATTTTCACACAAAAATAGAAAAAAAAAAACAATAAATTTTGGGGTTCCCCATACTTACAACTGAAACTCCAAAAAATTTTTTTCATCAAACCTGTACGTGTGGGGTATCTATGGATAGGTCTTCAAAAATGATATTGAGGTTTCTAATATCATTTTTTTTCTGAACTGAATAGTTTGCGCGAGAGACACTTCCAAAGTGGTAAAATGAGTGTCCCCCCCCCCCCCTCTAACTTCTAAAATAAGAGAATGATAAAATTAAAAAAATATCTATATCTATATATATGTACATTACCATGTAAACTTCCACCGAAAATTGGTTTGAACGAGATCTAGTAAGTAGTTTTTTTTTAATACGTCATAAATCGAAAACCGCAATTTACCTTTCACAAAGTTACAACGAACTACAAGAACTTTTATATTATGTTACTTGCTGCTACGGAACCCTTCATGGGCGAGTCCGACTCGCACTTGGCCGGTTTTTTCTGATTAGTGACCGCGTTTGCCTAGACTAGACCTGGCCTAGTGCCTACCTATTCTGAAAACGAATGCACGCCACTGCTTCCAGTCTAATTGGATGCAGCTGAATACCAGTATGTTACATGGAGCAACGACCTATCTGACCTCCACAACCCAGTTACTGGGTAACACGATACTCCCCCTGATCCCTCTTGGTCAGACTGGTTGTCCAACTTTCGGGCTTCTGACTTCTGACGACCCGTAACAACTGTTAATGATCCACGAATGATAGCCGAGACCAACGGCTTAACGTACTTTCAGAGACATGGAGAGGTCTTAAGATTCAAGAAAAAACAAATAAGATAATTAATTTTCTCACATGTTGTATGGAACGTTTTTTTTTATATCAGAGGCAGTACGAAGTTGGCCGGGTCAGCTAGTCACACTATCACACTAATATTATAAAGGCGAAAGTTTGTGAGTGTGTGTGTTTATATGTTTGTTACTTCTTCACGCTCAAATGGCTGGATTAATTTTGTTATAATTTTATATGAAGGTAGCTGACACCCTTGATTAACACATAAGACTACTTTTAACCCGATATTCCCACGGGATCGACATTTACGCGGGTGAAACCGCGGGGCGCAGTTAGTCTATACATATAAAATTCAAAGTCCTGACTGACTGACTGATATATCAACGCACAGCCTAAACCGCTGGCCCTAGAGACATGAAATTTGCAGGGTGTGTTCTTTGTGAAGAGTAGATATCCACTATGAAAGGGTTTTTCGAAATTCCACCCCTAAGCGCTCCCAGCGAGGCCTTTGCCCTGCAGACCCTGCAGTGAGACAACACAGGCTTATAATAATAATAAGTCATTCAAACGGTGAAACGATGCTGCGTCGTAGCATGACGCGACGTCGTCGTATCGTGTTTATGTGTGGGAGCCCGTAGGGGATGAATGGGGGAAGGGTGAAATTTCACGCGGACGAAGTCGCGGACGGAAGCTAGTTGTCTATAGAAATAAAGTTTGACTCACCAACTCTCCCAGGTCGTACACATTAGGCGCTATGACGGCCGCGAGCGCGAGCCGCAGCGCGGTGGCGCGCCGCTCGGCCGGCTCGAGCTCGGCGCCGCCGCCCGCGCAGCCCACGTAGCGCAGCGCCGCGCGGTAGTAGCGGGACATGGGGCCGCGGACTCTGCGGGGCAAGGGGGATTATTTGCAATTGTTATTTTGCAAAAGTAAGAAAAATCACGGTTGATTTACATGAAACAACTAAATTGGTTGTTGAAAACAATGACATTACAGCATCTAAACAATGACATTACAGCATCTAAACAATGACATTACCGCATCTAAACAATTATAATTATAATACATAAAATAAAAATACAGATATATAAAATAATCTAAAATAATAAGTACATCTTGCAGATATAATAATACATAAATAATAGATAAGCGAAATGTTTAGTATATATTATACATGATCTACTGACTCGGATTATAATTTAGTAAGTAAGTTAAAACTAGTTCCTACAAAACAATTATGTATCTCCATTAACAGGGCTTCCTCTCTCCTACCCTTTTTGCTGTGCCCTACAGGGTCCATAATGATCTTAATTATATATTAGTTACCACCTAAGTACACATTATGGTAAAGCAATAAAGTATTGAGTATTGACATTACAGCATCTAAACAATAACATTACAGCATTTAAACAGCATTTATTTGGTGTTATTGAATATTGCTTCCAAAATTGCGTTAACATTTATTGGACAACTAAACTGCTTTGTGTAAATGAGCAACTGATTAGTATATTGGTTATGTAAGAACACAGAATACTTAAAGTACTACGTACAGAAAGGCCACTCCCTTCCCCGCACTAACATCAGTTACCGCACCTCACCCCGCACTTCGGCGTATTCGTCGCAGTTCTTTAACAAGAGCGCTCGCAAACACAAGTACCTCACGCACACATTCATACGTATACAAACGTCATTTTTTAATGTAGTAGTAGTAGATAATTATTTTGCGAGCGTTGTATGGAGTGTCCGTGTGGTAAGGATGTGATCACAATAGGATTGTAATTTTAAACCAGTAATAGACTGCTTGAGTTTTGAACAACGTTCTGTAATAACTATTCTATTCTATTATTCTATTCCATATTGCGCTCAGCTTTTGCGAATTTTGAGATTTAATGAATTTTTCAAAATAAAGAGTTTCACTAAGAAGCCACTAAATTAAGGAGGCAGTCCTCTCTTTATATCTACCTCATTCATCTATTATCATGGCTTTAGCCTATTTGGGAGAAAGAAAATACGTTTATTTGCGGTGAACATGACGCAAAAAAGAACAAAAACAAAAAAAAGAAGGTAAGGGAAACATGCGTCACATCCACGCAAAACGGCTATCGCTCAGCATAATGCTGCGACCCTATGCAAGACAGCCCCAGCGCTGGTTTTCAGCGACAGCCGGCGCTGACGTAATGACGTCGTCCGGTGCAGCACACAATTATTAGAACACTGTACCGGCACAGTGTACTTAAAGAAAAATTATTTAATTTAAATGTGATAAAAAATATTATACTAAACAGGAAATAGACATAGATACAGTACATGCTACGAGAATATCATCCTCAATAAACATTTACTTTTTATGTAGTGGCAACATTTCGAAGCATCCTTTTAATTTGACGTAGGGTGTACCCAACATGCACTAAAGAAATGATGAATTATGATGTAAGAAATTACAAATGGCCAAAATGATGTGATGTGATGTATTTTCTGTAAACCTCACCTGTAATACTCAGAAGCCAGTTTGTAAAACCTCCCGTGTACAGGGGTAACACCGTCTGCATCTTCCAGAGTGCCCTCCAGCTGTTCAATTATCTTCTCCGTGGAGTCCAGGTCGTTTAGCTGTTCTAGGTAGATCTGGCCTTGCAGCACCTGGAAGATTAGGGGTTTTTTATGGTTAACGAGCAATTTATTAAAAAACTGACAAGAGAAAACGTAAAAAAAGCGAAAATGCGGAACCAACTTCCGAAAATAAAATTTAGTTTCATTTTGTTTTTTTGGAAGTTGGTTGTTTTTTTTTTGTAATGAAGTTTTTATTTTTCACTTATTAATTGTACCTACCTCTACACAAATTCATTTATCACTACTTGCTATGTAAATATCAGTGATAGGATGTTATTAAAACATCATCAATATAAACAAAGTGGAAAAAAATCGTATTATTGAAGCTAACTCAAAAACTACTCAAGCAAATTTAATCATTTTTATGTGGGACCACCCCTGAGGCATACCTTATCTATTAAAAAAAAAGAATTTTCAAAATCCGTTTTTATACGAGGAAGTTCTACCGGAAATTACAATAACAAAAACTGAATTGAAAAACTCCTTTTTTGAAGTCGGTTAAAAAAAAATACATGAAACCACTCAAAAACCATTTACAACTGTGATTTCAATTCTATTAGTGGTTGGTTTTAATAAGTACCTTTTCCCGTTACCCTGAATGAAGTATATACGTACTGAATCGTTTTTGATTGAAGAAATTAAACACAGTTGTGCCCACAGATATAGATACACCTAGATAACGCAAGAGCACTTACTTCGCGTGCCAAAAATCGCACCAGTTTACGATCGAAAATCATAAGCCGCCACTTTCGCGCTCAGTCCTGCGTACTCCTGGCTGGGTGAGCGTGAGCGAGAGAGCGCGAGCTTGTGACGTCATAGTAGGTAGTCAAAAAGTGGCACACTTAGTTTTCATACAGTTCGTGACACTTGCGTTTTCTAGGTATATCTATATCTGTGGTTGTGCCATTATTCTATTGAATGGTATTCTGCTGTTCTACCTCGTAGGTTGTCATCTGCTTAACCAGACTTGCCTCAATAACTTAAGGCCTCCAGCCAGGGCGTGAAAAATCTTAAGCTAAGCGACTACACCGCTAAGGGCAACCCCTGTGAGTTTTGACCTCTGAGAGGGCAGCAAGGGATAGGCTGGGTCGGAATTATTTAGTGATGACTTCAAAGCTACAGGCTCAAAGGCGTGGCTCGAGCAAGGGTCGGGGCGGACATGGAATGGGGCGTCGCAGCGCGCCTCGCGAGGACGGAAGGACGGCGGTCGCTGCAGTTATATTATTAGCCTGTGTATATTATTATTAGCCTGTGATGTCCCACTGCAGGGCAAAGGCCTTCCTACTCTCTTTCCACATCTCTTTGTTCAAAGCTGCTGAGGACCAGTTCTTGTTAAAGGAGTCCAGCTCATACCGCCATCTCCGTCTGGGCCTGCCACAATGTCGTTTGCCATTAAGAGGGACCCATTGGGTCGTAAGTTTGGCCCACTGTTCGTCTGACATGCGGTAGATGTGTCCAGCCCAGTTCCATTTTAGCGTGGCAGCTTTCCAAGTGACATCAGTTATCTTTGTGATGGAACAGATGGTTTGTCTGTTGTTAATTTATAGCTTGCACTTCTCACCTTACAAAGAGCGAGAGCCTCATCGTTAGCCTTGACTTTGGCCTCGATCTTCTCCAGGAATGCGATGGCATCCTTTTTGTTGGTGTACTGCTTTATCACATGCGCGATTATCTCAACCAGGGATAGGGGGTTTATTCTGAAAATAATGATACGGGAGTTAGAAATGGGTAGAAGAACATGTTTTATAGTAGCTTGTAAATATGACCAGTTTATGTCTCCGAAAGAGGAAGAGTTATTTTTACGATCAACACGCTAAGCAAATGTTGGGGATGAGGCAATATTGATTTTTAAAACCTTTCCTATGCAGAAATAACACTACTTTTTTATGGCTTTATTTGGAACAACCTTATGGTCAACAGTGGTACATAATATTTGTTAGAGGTAAGTTATAAAACAATACTTGATAATGTTCATATTGCTTTCGTCTTTGTGTACATACTTGTTCTCAAAAAAGCTAAGGAAATTGGTGTAGAGGGTGATGAGGTGGTCTCCCTCCTGCATGGAGGGCTTCTCCACCAGCTCCTGGATCTGAAGCGTCAGCTGGTGCCATAGTCTGGAAAAAGTGAGTAAATAAACATTACCAAATTGAATGAAGGCAAATCACTAACATCATAAAGTGTATGTAGTTAATGTAGTTTAGGATTAGTGCAATTTGTTTTTAAATCTAAACTAATATTATAATAAAGAGAAAAGATTTTATTGTTACACTTTCAAACTAAAACTGCTGAACGGACTTGGCACATGGGTAGAGCATCACCTGAAGAAGGACATGGCTAATTTTCATCCTGGATTGCAGAGGAAGTCATGGACAACAGGTAGTGGTGAATAATGATACAACAAATGTTCATAAAAACATATACTCGAAACACCAATAAATATAAATTGTGAAAACTGTTGAGTGTTTACATACAAACGGCTTCCGGGTGATTGCTTGATGTGTTAATATAAATGTCTGCTGTCAAAAATATTATTAAGTTTTATACAATAGAGTTTGTTTGCAAATTTACAGGTAACTGCCATTTTCTTTCTGGTCTCTGGGTGATGAGACACAATGATCTTGCAAGACACAAATGGATCAGAGGGTTGTTGTGGGCGGAAAATAATTATATTGTGACCTATGAGGTATTCCGGTCATCTTGTGCAACTGGAATAGACTACAGAGGTTAGGTCTGAGGGCCATCTTAAAAATAATAGTCTGTCCAACTCTGTCAGTTACAATAAAAAGTAGGGTAAAGTTTAGTAACTTCACAAACTTTTTGAGGAACAAAGACCTTGCTGTGTTTTCTTTTGTTTTGGTCATAATAGATACAAATGTTGATATAGCTAATGGAATGAATCCTATTGATGCCCCTTGGGCAGTGGTAAATAGACGCAAGGAACGTGGCAGCTGATGAAAATGCAGCATATTATTTATCAATTACGTGAAATAGAACGTAGTAGACTACTAATTAGCTGAGTTTACTACAGGAAATCGGGGAGAAGCAGGACACAGAGAGAAACAATGCCAGTTGCCGCGTTTCTCGTCAGAAATCTTTTAATTTGGTTGTGGGGACGAATAATTTGTTTGAAAACATGGAGTGAATGCTCTTGAGTAGGTTGAAAGGAAGCAAAGAGGTAGAATTAACTGAATTTGTAACAAAACACATTGTTTTCGAGAAAGAAGGTCCATTGACACGGTGACTTTACAAGTTTGATATTACGCGAAATATGTAAGTATGAAGCCGGAATACTCACTTTTTGTTGTACAGCTCCTCTAATTTAAGCCATTCTGCAGACAATTCCGGATGAGTTGTCTGTTTATTAGCAATAAAATCGTTTACTTCAACGTTGTAGAACTTTACGCCTGTCGCCATCTTTCAGATTTACTTGTAATGATATGAAGTTAGTTACGAGTTGCGAACTTGTCGTAAGTTTTTCGAGAGTCAAGCACAGATATTCGTATTCAGCCTTACTGAAGTGAGCTGCGTGTGGTGCCATCTAACAGCGAGTAGCCGTAATTTTGTTTTGCTTTCCGATAATAGATGGCGTACTTTCATGAAAATGTTGAATACTAAAATCTAGCTTAGAGTCTAAACAAGAGCGATGGACTTGATACCTGTACCTGTATTTTACACAGTGATTTTGTGACCTAACAAGTTTCTAATGCCTGCAGCTATTGTAGAAAGAAGAAACTCGCACTTGAAACTCTCTCGCCTAGTAGAAAATCGTGATTTATTGAAGAATACTTCATTTCATTGATTTATTTAATACCTAATGACAAAATTATGCCTAGAGCGTCATTCTAGTTCAGTATTATTGAATGATTTATAAATCTTAGAATATAAATCGTAGATTAATAGTTTAAAAACACAATTTCTAGTCATCAAAGTAGTATTTTCCCAATTTTTTGTGGTCGCCTTTCAGTATTTTACCTGAAGCAATTGTCATTAGTTTGTATTCTACAAGGAAATTGGGCTATAACTGCCTGACTTACAGCCCTTTTTGGGGTACTGACTGGTGTATTCCTACCTATGCATTCTCATTGTGTGATTGTGTGTGATTCGTATACCTATTTTACAAAATTTGATAGGTATACCTACTTAGTAATTTTTATACCTGCAAAAACCCAATTCCAGTACCTAGGTATAGGTACCTATTACATTTAATAAATGTTCAGTTGTCTCTGGTTAGTCTAAATGTCGACTCGGAGTATGATAGTAGAGAAAGGCTTTCTTTTAAAGAGTACATGATACTTAATCGTGGAGATTCTTGCCGGCTCTTCTCCATAGGTAACGACCAATTGGAACCGTGCACCTAGCTACTGACTGACGTTTTATAAGAGACCATGTAGGTTTACATAATCAGCCTATAATGTTCCCACTGCTGGGACACAGGCCTCCTCTCTGTGAGAGGGAGTGGGCCGTAATCCACCACGCGGGCCCAGTGCGGGTTGGTAGATGTCACATGTCTTCGAATTTTTGGTTCTAGGACATGCCGGTTTCCTCACGATGTTTTCCTTCACCGTTTTGAGAGCAGTGGTGATGAAATAATTTACACAAAGTAAAGCGCCTGCCTGGGTTCGAACCTACGACCTACAGCTCGTAAGTCGCGGCCGTTACCACTGGGCCACCACTGCTCCACCATGTAGGTTTAATGTGAAATTAAATCATTTGAATTTGGATTACCTACCTATTAAACGATGCATTTAAAAAAAATATATTTTAATGACCTGGTTGCTGGGACCTTTTAGCAAAGTCTTTATTTGGTTTAGTAGTTCACTAGGACGATGCAAAAAAGGGATCACTGTAGGTAATAAATCGTTACCTCATCATCTATTGCGTCTGTGGAGCCACATCACAAAGGATGCCTCACCTCTTGTCAATGTCATGCTCTCGTGCATAACACCTGCATTATGGAAGACCTTTGCGAGGACAATGCTAATGCTGTCGACGTGACCGAATTCTGATCAATGCTTATTTGCCTAAAATGTGGACATCTACGACCAAGAAGAAGAACTATTGATCGAAAACCTAGTTGTTTTATTAATTAGGTATCTTAGGTGAAATGAAATGAAATTGTTTATTCTGTAATTGGATATCGGAATCAGTTTTACACGTCGTATTAGGTATAATAAAAAATAAGCTAGATGAGATGAGGTCGGCGTTTTCTATCTGGCTACCAAAGAGATTTAAGAAAAGTGTTTGTTGTCTTTAATATTGTAACCTGATTGTGAGTTATATGTTCGAGCCGTTTGGGGTTGAAACACTAGGGCCATGGGGTCCGAGTGCCCACGCGATTTTTCAAGATATCGCCAAGCGGTTAGTCGACTCTTCACGTGACCAGAGGGCTGGCCTATTTCTTGGCCAAAGAATTAGCATTGCCATACAACGTGGCAATGCTGCCAGCCTTTTGGGCACTGTTCCTGTTGACAGCGATGCGGACGAATTCTTAGATGCTCTATGACTATTTTGTTTATTTTTTCATATGATTGTACATATTATTATAGTTTGTATGTTAGCTTATATTATATAAATATCCATTAAATAAAAACTTTATGTCTTTGCTGACTACTCTGAGAACAAAAGTAAATAATTTAATGTCTTCGTCTGAGAAGAAAGATCGAAACAAACTCAGAGGTAGGTACATGTCTCTTTTAAAGTCCAGACACAATAGTGCAGTCTCTTTTAAAGTCCAGACACCCACTAACTAGATTAAGAAACTTTAAGCTTGTGCTTTATTTTATATTCTATTACTTTACCATGTCATCTAGTCCTATTTGAACAATAAATCTTTATTATTAGGTATTTACAATCTTGGTCAGATCATGTGAAGACTATGTACAGACGCCAGCACATCAACCTACCCGAAACTGTCAAATTTTCCCAATCAACTTTGAACCTTACGGTTTAGTAACTAAGTTGAAAATCTATTAAAGAAATTTGACAGATTGTAGTAGGTTGATGTGCTGGCGTCTGTACTAGATTGATGTCTGGATGTTAAATACCGAACACCAAGGATGGTACTCAGTACTTAAAGTTTTGAACTTTTGACCTTATGTGTATACTAGTAAGGTTGAAGGTCTGAATAAAACAACCAAACTGTATACTGTTCTATATTTAAGAAGAAGTAAGTATAATAATTGATAAAATTCACAAGACCCCTATGAAATCGTTGTAACACAACGCTTGCGAGTGCTAATTCGACGCCAACGCCATCTAGTCACATTTTACACAAACCTATATCAAATACAATCATTTTGTTGTACTGATGAGCGGCTTTTGATGATGCATGATCATGAACATACCGCCCACCAAGGACATTACTGACGGAATGTCCTTCTTGAACTACATTATGGGTCTAAATGAATGTAACGAATTTGATCTTATAGTTTTGATCTAAAATCTTAAACATTTTAACAAGATAAGAACTTAAATTATAATAACTTAAAACTACTAACATTATGAGAGATTGTCAAAAAACATAATAATAAATTCATTGATCTGTAACCGGTAAAATACAAAGTTTGGATGTTGGCCTCTTAATAATAGATGTCATAGTGCGCAATGTGACTACACGGGTGATATTATCATCACCAGGATGTTTCTCTATTACGCGACCCAACAACCAATGACTTGGTGGCAAATCGTCTTCTTTAATTAAAACAATGTCTCCAATTTTTGGCTCAGGAACCTTTGAAGACCACTTGTACCGGTTCATAAGATTGGACAAATATTCTTGGGACCAGCGTTTCCAAAATGACTGTAACATCCCTTGAATAAATTTCCACCGCGACAAATAACTGACCTTTGTGTTCTCATATCTATAATCTGGTACATTGACTATCGGCTCTCCGATCAGGAAATGTCCAGGAGTTAAGGGTAACAGTTCACCAGGATCAGAAACGTTGAGGACACTCATTGGACGCGAGTTCAAACAAGCTTCCACTTGATTGAGAAGTGTGCTCATCTCCTCGTACGTCAAAGTAGCATCGCCAATGACCCGTTTAAGGTGAAACTTTGTAGACTTCACACCTGCTTCCCAAAGTCCGCCGAAATTAGGACTATGTGGGGGAATGAAGTGCCACTCAGTTCCGTTGGCCTCAACTTGTTCTGCTATTGATGCCTGAATAGATGACAATTGTTGCAATTCTCTGGAGGCACCAACAAACGTTGTGCCATTGTCGCTCCATATTTTGGCACAATGACCTCGCCTAGACACGAAACGTCTGAAGGCAGCTAAAAAGGCTTCTGTACTCATGTCGCTGACGACTTCTAAATGAAGAGCACGGGTGGACATACACACAAACAAACATATGTAGCCCTTGTACGAACGGTGTCCGCGACCTTTCGTTGTTCTAATATTTATAGGGCCGGCATAGTCAACACCGCTATGCAAAAACGGTCGCGCTGGAGAACATCTTACAGATGGAAGAGAACCCATCATCTGGTTCTTGATGCTAGCGCGATTTTTAGCGCATATTACACATTTGCGCACATGATGTTTGACTAAATTTCTGACTCCTATGACCCAATAGGCTGTCCTCAAATAATTCGCCATCAGCTGAGGACCTCCGTGCAGAGTTTTTAAGTGAGCATCAGCCACTATAAGGTTTGTCAGATGACAAGAGTTTGGTAGTACTATTGGGTGTCTTATCTGTTCACTTAATGGAGCCTTCTCAAGTCTACCTCGAACTCTGATTATGCCTTTGTCGTCAAGATATGGGCAGAGTGAGTTTAGCTTGCTGGATTTTAATTGTAAATAGCCTTTGTCCTGTAATTGTAAATATTCTGTTATAAATATTTCTCTTTGTGTTTGTCTTATACAACATTCTAAAGCTGCTTCTAATTCAAATTTCTGTAAATATTTTGGTTTAAACGTGTTAGTTTTAAAAAATCGTCTGCAAAACGCAATGATTCTAATTAATTTTTGTAATGAGGAATAACGTTCGAACATGGAACACTCTGGAACTGTCGCAATGTGAGCTTTTGTTGTTTCCTCCAAGTCAGTATTCAACTCATTTGGCCTTTTGTGTACTATATATTTTTGTTTGAGAAATGGTGGTCCGGAAAACCATAAACTGTTGTTTCTGAGTGTACTTGGTAATATACCTCTAGAGGCGCAGTCTGCTGGGTTGTCCTGCGTTTTTACATGAAACCATTGAGATGCTTTCATGTTGGTCAATATTTCAGAGGTACGATTGGCTACAAACGTCTTCCACCTGCTTGGATGGCTGTTGAGCCAAGCCAACACCACGGTAGAATCTGTCCAAGCCTTGATTCTGTCCCTCGATATATTTAAAACATCTGCTGTTTCTGTCAGAAGATTTGACAGTAGAACTGCTCCACAAAGCTCTAAACGAGGAATGCTAATTTGTTTGATGGGAGCCACTCTGGTTTTTGCAACCAATAACGAAATATGGATTTTGCCGACCTCATCTACTATCCGCAGGTAAATAACGGCTGAGTATGCTATTTTGGAGGCGTCACTGAAGCCATGCAGCTCAAGATCATCGTTTGACTTAGTGCCAAGCCAACGAGGTATCCGTACATTACTAAGTTGCGACAAGTCCTCACGGTAAATATTCCATTCCTTTATTAACTCAGTGCTTAGTTCTTCATCCCAACTTACACCTGCAAGCCATAATTTTTGGATGAACGTTTTTGCTAAAACCACACTAGGAGCTAACCAGCCTAGTGGGTCAAACAACCGAGCTATGTCCGAAATAATTGATCTTTTAGTTACAGGTGCAGTCGTCGGCGGAGGAAGATTCACCAAGTATTGAAAGGTATCTTCGTTGCGGTTCCAGGTAAGCCCCAAAATTTTGATTGTACTATCTAATTTGATTTCTAGCCCCTTCTCTTCTTTGTACTCTTTTTTCTCTAATTTATCATTTTGTATAACATCCCTTTGCCCTATTGTGTTGTCCTTATTTTCAGTTGTTCTAGTTTGATCTATTTGTTCTTTAGCTTCATTTCTTTCAAGTTTATCTATTCTCTTCAGTAAGTCTTGACTATTGCTGTTCCACTTCTGTAATATAAATGCACCTTTTCCTAATAATGCTATCATTTGCCTATATATTTCTATGCCTTCTTCTACACTATTGCATCCCGTCATTAGATCATCCATGTAGAAGCAATTTAAAACTTTATCTGCAGCAAGTGGATAACTTGTGCCTTCATCGACTGCGATCTGACGCAAGGTTTTGACTGCTTGATATGGCGCAGAAGCTGTTCCGAAGGTCACAGTCAGAAGTTCGTAATCTTGGATCTCCTTGTCTGGACTGTCACGCCAGAGTATCCTTTGGAACATGGCATCTTCTTCTGCTACCCTAACTTGGCGGTACATTTTAACAATATCCGCTACAAGTCCTATGGGATGAACCCTCCATCTTAAAACTGTGTGACGTAAATCAGCCTGCAGTGACGGACCAACCATGAGCGTATCATTAAGTGACACTCCTTTGCTGTTCTTTTCAGAGGCGTTGAAAACAACACGAACTTTAGTTGTGGTCCTGTCGTTTTTAACGACTGCGTGATGTGGCAAGTACACTGCTTCTTCCTTTTTACTATCATCTTCTTTCACGTGCCTCATATGTCCTAACTGTAAATATTCATTTATTACTTCTGTGTACTTTTCCTTTAAATCTTTGTTCTTTGCTAATCTTCTTTCTAATGCTTTAAACTTTAATTTAGCTATGCCACGTGAATTTCCCGACTTGCAAGGAGGATCTTCATCTTGGAAAGGTAACCTAACAATGTATCTGCCATTGCTATCTCTCCTAGTGGTCTTTTTATAAAACTCTTCGCATTTCATCTCCTCTGGTGTAAGTATCTTTTTATTAGTACAAAGTTCTTCGACTTCCCAGAATTTTCTTAAAATATCCTCAACCTTGCAATGCATTACATTTATATTATTTACATTACTATTTACACTAGTCGTGTCTCCAGGACCAACGGCACCCGACAAGACCCACCCTAATGTAGTGTTCTGTGCGATCAGTGTACCAGAAGGACTCTTCACTAAACCTTTCTTAATGATGCAGCTATAAATATCAGCACCCAACAGAATATCAATTTTGTTGGGTGTGTTGAACTCCGGATCTGCTAAACATAGGTTATTAATACTTAACCAGTCGAAGGTGTCTAAGTTAAGACTTCGCTTAGGTAGGTAAGAGGTGATCTTCTTCAACACATAAGCACTTAATGAAAACTTGAAGCTAGGGTCGACACGGGATTTAATTGTTAATTGTACCATGTACTTTGTCATGGTTGACCTATTATCTCCTAATCCCGACACAAACCCTTGAATTGGAATCTTTTTCAGGCTAAGATACTGCACTGTGGCCTCTGTTATGAAACAAGCTTGCGAACCTTGATCGAGCAAGGCTCGGACTGTGTGGTATTCACCTATCTTTGACGAAGCCTGTACTAGCGCAGAGGCTAATAAAACCTGTCTGGGCTTTGCTACTCTCCCTGTAGATAAGCAAGAGACTATCTGAGTACTAGTTGAAGGACTAGCACTATCTGTAGTAGGCTTTGCTTCAGAGTCTTGGCCTTTATTGTCCAAATGTAGCAATGAATGATGACGCTTCTGGCAAACTCTGCAATTTGTATTTTTCTTGCAGTTGTAAACAGTATGGTTACTGCCTAAACAGTTGAAGCAAATTTTGTTCTTACCAACGAAATCCCGTCTATCTTCGAGAGATTGTTTGGCAAACTTTTTGCAGAAACAGAGCTTATGACATTCTGAGCAATATTCGCATTTCATTGGCGATGACGAGTCTGTAGCTAACAATATTTTAGGCGTATTATTGTTATTGACCTGGTGACCTGAACCCCTTTTTGGTTCTATGCACTCAAACGCACGGAAACGTTTCTCTAAAAATATTTTAAATTGATTATAGGTAGGAAAATCATTGGAATCGCTACCACTGACACTTAGTTCCCATTGTTTACGCGTTTCAGGATCTAATTTAAATGTCACTATATGTATGATAATAACATCCCATGTACTCACATTTATACCTAGGTTTGTTAGCGCATTTAAACAGTCATTTGTGGTGTCTGAAAGCTCCTTTAATGATGTCGCCGATTCAACCTGCATACGTTTGATACCAAATAACCGTTTCAAAATGCAGTTGGCGAGATATCTTTTATTACTGTATCGCTTGTCTAATAGATCCCAGCACTGACTGTAATTTGCATCAGTTATTGGAGTGTTTCGTATCAATTGCTCAGCTTCACCAGTTAAATGACTTTTTAAATAGTGCATCTTTTGTACATTATCTAATGAGTTATTTTTATGAACTAGTGATACAAAGAGATCATGAAAAGTCGTCCATTCTTCATATTTGCCAGAAAACATTGGAATAGAAATCTTGGGCAATTTGACCAATGAATGGGCAGACTTAACAGCACTACTGGAAGAACCATCCCCATGAGGTGCTGGTTCACTTACAACTCTAATTTTATTGAGCTTTGTTTTCATTAAACTTTTATAAGTAATGTAAGTGTCCTCAGTTGTATCATAAATATCAACAACTTTTTGATCTATGTCATCTAATTTATAGCTCTGATAAAGTTTAGTGTTAGTATTTTTAAAAGATTCCCAATCTTTTTCTAATAATTCTTGTCTAGTTTCAATGTATTCAATAGTTAATCTTTCTTTTGGACTCTTTTTAAAATTTGCGAATCCTTTAATAATAACACTTTGCGACCCCCTCAATACATTAACCAATCCCTCCATATTGGAAACAATTAATCAAACAAAACTAATGAAAACAACTCAACAAGTGTATAAAAACAATGTTTGTTCTAAAATAAAGTAAAACTAATTTGAAATAAAATACAGAACTAAAGTATTTTTTAAGTTCCAATTTGTTGCTCAAAATTTTACAAGTGTTTTGAAACAACTTATAATCTGGCGGAAATCGGGCATAGGTTCCCCGTTCCGTCGTTTTTTACGAAATTATTCTAAGTCCTAAACTAACATGCACAAATAAATACAAGTCCCTAATAAATAAACGTAAAATTTTCTAAGTCTAAAATCAATTCAATAATTTTCAAAGTAAAACTCTTTGAATAAATAAGGTCTAAAATTGCTTGTCACTTTTATAGTAAAATGTACTTACAATTTTCACTTCACTCACACAACACGAATGTGGCGCTCCCTGGTGGCGACACGTTGAACTATGGATGTGACGTCAGTCTTCTGATGTCACGTTGAACTCGGCGTGACGTTCTTCTCATGACGACAAGTTGAACTACGAGGGTGACGTACTACACAGTCACCTCACGCTTGAACTGGATCCGCCGCTGTGCTGCTTCTGCTGACCCCGTCCACTATCCTGGACGAAGCTGCCGCTGCTCATGCGGGGAGCCCTGTACTCTAGCTGCAGCGATCCACTGCGAGTACCACGGGCGGGCGAACTCAAAAAGCCGAAGTTATATCCGGTCGATGGACCAATGTTAAATACCGAACACCAAGGATGGTACTCAGTACTTAAAGTTTTGAACTTTTGACCTTATGTGTATACTAGTAAGGTTGAAGGTCTGAATAAAACAACCAAACTGTATACTGTTCTATATTTAAGAAGAAGTAAGTATAATAATTGATAAAATTCACAAGACCCCTATGAAATCGTTGTAACACAACGCTTGCGAGTGCTAATTCGACGCCAACGCCATCTAGTCACATTTTACACAAACCTATATCAAATACAATCATTTTGTTGTACTGATGAGTGGCTTTTGATGATGCATGATCATGAACACTGGAAGTATAACTTTTTTCTTCTCTGTTATTTTTAAACAAAAGCCGCAACATCTTCATTGAAATAAGAGGCCTTTTTAATACTAAAAGTAAAGTCAAATGGTAATACGAGACCAAATAAACGCTTTAGGTATGTAGATAACTAATCAAGTAGTAATATCTTGAATTCATTCGTAAAATGTGTCAGAAAGAAACTACTTAGGTAGGTAATAGAAGCAAATAATTTGTGGCTTCTAACTGGTGACTTCACCCTATTAGCCATTGGCCATTTTAGAAAACAATGAACGAAAGAAACAGAATGTCTTTTTGATCACCAATAAACTATTAAAATTAAATTTATTTTAATAACCAAATAAACCTACATATTTATAATACAACGTTTTGTCTCTACTCTATGTAAGATCGTGTGTGCACATTTTTTGACATACCTAACTCAAAAACTACTGGACCGATTTTGGAAAAATTTACAATTTTTATAGCCCAATAAAGTAGCAAAACATTGTTCTAACATAATTTTTCCATCCTTACCGTCTAAAACAGCTGGATATAAAAACTATCTATGCATGTTAAAATAATGGGCTAAAAATATCGTTAGTCATAAAATAATTAATTATTAATATTAAAACTATTAATATTTTATAATACAAAATATCATATTTTATAATACAAAATATCATATTTTACTTAATTTTAAATTATTCGGTACCATTTATTTCGAAATATAGCTGTTTTTTTTATTGCAAAATTAATTTCTCATAATTCTTTGAATATTTTTAAATAAAAATGGTATAGGACTAAAACGACAACTTTTGTTTAAAATTTTATTTAATAGTCGTAAACATTATAAAAGAGTAACGGTGGAGTTTCTTGACCATTCTTCTCCATACGAAACTACTTTTTGGAAGGGGCGACTAGAATCAATTCTATTTTATAACCGACTTAAAAAAACAGAGGAGGTTATCAATTCGTCGCGTATTTTTTTTTATGTATGTTTGTAATTTCTTACGTTCAAAAGTGCCTTTTTGTGCCTATCCATACTTCCATCCATACTAATATTATAAATTCGAAAGTAACTCTGTCTGTCTGTCTGTCTGTATGTTACCTTTTCACGCCTGAACCGCTGAACCGATTTAGATGACATTTGGTATAGAGATAGTTTGAGTCCCGGGAAAGGACCCGTGCTCCAACTGATGATCAGTACAGTCAAGTAATTAATAAAAATACATAATTTAATATATAATCAATAGGATTTATTTTAACGCAGGAAGATGACAGAAAATTATAACAGCCGTATGGGTCGGTCGAAGGTTAAACTACATTCGTGGATGGGTGACCATCCATTAAATATCGGAACCCCTCTGTGTCTCAGAAACCACGTTAAGCCGTTGCTCCTGGCTGTTGTTCGTAGATCTTTGACAGTCGTTACGGGGTAGAAGTACGTAGTACCTACTTTAAGTATTCTGTGGTAGAAGCCCGAAAGTCTGACAAGCATCCTTACGAAGCGGTATCGTGTTAAACGGTAACTGGGTTGTGAAGATCAGACAGGCAGTTGCTCTATGTAAAATATTCAGCAGCTATTAAGGTCCCATTAAAATAGATGGACAAACGTTTAGAAATCATTCAGGCCACCAAAATAAGGACGATGATAAAAAAAATATATAAGAAAAACGCATTAGATACTTAAAAGAAAAATAATCAGCTAACGAAAATACACTAATGTGCCGGCAATTTATTATTTTAGGTCAAAACAAAATCACTTTAATCAGTGTTTTTTTTTGGTTGGATATCTTTGGATAGACGTACTGAGCGCTGTGTTAAAATTTGTCCATATATTTTAATGGGACCCTGTATATTTGGCAGTTGTAGAGTATTCAGTTGCATTCGGTTAAACTTTGAAGCCGACTAGGTACATAGATGAGGAAAGTGTCCTCCAAAGGTTTTCATAGTACACTCTACTCGTTAAACTCGTTCATATCATTATGGCTTTCCACAATCTTTACCAGGTCGTATGTTCATAGAATTTTTATTGAAGCCGCTGTCTCAAGTTAGTTACTTGGGATCGGCTATAAATGGTTTTCTCTCTCTTTCTTCCTTCTCAGCCGTCACGTTATCATTCACTGCCTCTTCAATCCATCTTTTCCTTGGTCTCCTTCTCCATCCATCTATGTTTTATATTCATCACTCTTTATGTTATTTGATTGTTTTTTTTTTTATTATTTTTTTATTATAATTATTTACATATGTACACACAAACTAAAATATATGTACACTATATACAAATAAAAATAAAAAAAAGACAGGAGCTCATTGGACATCAAAAAATTCGTCCACATCGTTGTCAATGGGATAAGTGCCCAAAAGGCTGGCAGCATTATCACGTTGGATGGCAATGCTTATTCTTTGGGCTAAAAATAGGCCAGTATCACTCTTTTAGTCAGATACTTCTTGTCCCTCTTCACTACATGCCAATTCCAGGACATCATTCCCTCTCATCATTCTCGTCACTCCACCATCTATCGCTACATTTTCATCACCGCAACCATGAAATCTTTAATCTCTCTTGGTGCATCCAAATGCGCATGCATGGGTGTGGAGCATCCTGTATAGTCAGCCCCGCTACCTACCGATGCTTACTGGAAAATTTGTCCATCAGGACATGAGAGATCAAAATTCGCAGAAAGGAAGATGCTGATCTTCATCTTATCCCATATTTTACCGACACTATACTTGTTTAAATAGTGGTAGACCTTGTTGTGAAAGGGGACCCGTAGCTAAGTAATAACAGCTACGTTAAGCTACGCTTGCCGCGGTTGGTCCGTGGACGGGTATCCATCATAACATACCAAGAACCCTCCGTGCTTCGGGAAGCACGTTAAGCCGTTGGTTCCGGTTGTCATTCGTGGATCTTTGACAGTCGTTACGGGTAGTCAGAAGCCCGAAAGACTGACAACCAGTCTTACCAAGGGGTATCGTATTATCCAGTAACTGGATTGTGGAGGTCAGATAGGCAGTCACTCCATGTAAAATACTGGTATTCAGCTGCATACAAACAAACTGGAAGCCAAGCCCAACAGGCAGGCAGATGATGACCTCTTTGTAAAAGAGTTCATCCAAGAAAGTAGGCCCTACCACCATGCCTATGTCTACCTCCAAGCAGCGTTGCTATGTTCCAGTTTGTCTCTAGGAGGACAGAAAGTTATTTAGATGGCAGTGACTATGCTCCTTCTATCCTGCCCTCTGTGGCCCAAAACTTGCAGTCAAAGTGACCTCTGTGCTGGCACCGACGACGTCATGGAAATGGCGAAGTTTTGGGGGAACAAGGTCTGAGAAAAGCCGTGCATTTACCATCAGAGACCTGATTCACAACCATACGACAGGCTACCGTATCGAAAACCTGACATTTCGATAACCTGATTTGACTTCCCCTCAACAGCAAATAGCTATTGGAAGAATAGCGGGCGTCTATTCGATTTAAACTGACAAAATTTTCGGGTTTTGGACTTGTGAACAGCGTTGAGAAGACTCCTACGATAACAATGTTTAATGTTCGATACGATACGGAAGCATATCGAGTGTTTATGAATAAGGGGGCAGATGAGCTACCCGCTTGTTTTCCATCCTATTCATCATCGTCATCATCACCTTTCTGCCCTAGCCCCATGTTACTTGGTGTCGGTGCAACACGTTTTCTTCTTCCATTCTCCCTGTCAACCACCACGCTATCATTCACTCCCTTCTCTTTCATATCTTGAGCTGAATGGTGTTAATACATGCGTCATGTTCGTGAACGGGCGCTGTCAGTAGGGACTGGTCATCTCTTTGCTGCCATGGCTGATTTTATTTTAATTTATTATTTGAATTGTTGTTTTTTCTTTTCATTATGGACGCTTTTAACGTTCTGCATCGTTCTCACATGTATAATTTTTAACATGAATAATGTAACCAAGACTTTGTAACCATATTATTTTGATTTAAAAGAGTGTCCATGAAGTTTCTTGCCCGTTCTTCTCCATAGGTACATACGCTTTGGAATGGGCAACTAGCTCCATCTTTCTGACTGACCAACCCCTTCACAATTCAAAAGTGGTTTAATTGAAATAAATGCTTTGAGTTTGAGTTTATCATTCCTCCCACTGGTCACAGGAGTCGTCATCATCTTCCTCTCCTTTTCGGTTTTCCCATGTTACTTGTGGTTGGTGTAACACGTTTTGTTCTTCCTTTCTCCCTGTCAAGCACTACGCTGGCATTCACTCCCTTTTCATTCATATCATTCCTCACACTGGTCACAGGAGTCGTCATCACGTTCCTCTCCTTGTCTAATGTTACTTGGGGTTGGTGCCACACGTGTTTTTCTTCCATTATCTCTCCAACCGTCACGATATCATTCACTCCCTTCTCATTCGTTTCATTCCTCACACAATTCATCCATCTTTTATGCATGGATGGCGAAGAGTCCGGTTGCCTATTTTTTGCCAAAGCCATTTTTATATTTAAGTCTTTTAACACCCATAAAATTACTATCCTAGACTCTTTAATCTTAATTTTTAGATTGTTACAGAAATAGAAACACATAAGTTAATAAATACTTAGCAATCTATTGATCTAGACAAACAGATAGACTGGCTGTAAAGTCACAGTATTTCGTCATGCCTTTTATGATTGAAATTTATAGAAAAATATAGACAGGTCACTCTACCTATTTTTAAAAACGGAAGACATGATTGTCTAAATGAGAATACGGGTTTTTAAACTTTATTTTTAAAAAAGGTAATTTTAAATAAAATTTCAAAAAAATTATATAGATTTTATTTAAAACTTTTTTAAAAGATAATTTTATGGTAAAGTTGTTTTATAAAGGTAGGTAGTTAGCTGTGATATGTATACCTACGGATATTGATGCCTCTTTTAGGCGTAACTCGCAGCTAGCAGCGTGGTACAAGGTTACCGTACGTTGGCGCGTCGGCCCGCCATTTCTGCCAAGCAAGCCGCGCGCGCGCCACATCCCGCCACCGATAACCACAAACTCCCGTAACCATATCCCTAAACAACCCTTAACAACCACCCACAAACCGACCAACCTCCCCAAAAAATATCGCAACTTTAAAAAAAAAATATTTAAAAAAATAGCCCTTCATTCGAACCCAAACCCTTTGAAATTTTAAATTCAAAATAAACCGTGTTTTCTAAAGTTATATTTCTTGTAAATTCGCTGGTTTGCCTCGAGATTAGGGCCACGTGTTTGAGTCACTCTTATACAAGTTTCTGATACACAGTTTGACTTTTCGGTCCCTTATCTAGGTAGTGATCCTTATTTATCGTATGTTTTATTATCATTCGAGTGTTAAAAGTGTTTTGGTTCTAGGTGGCAGGGCGCGCGTGTGCCGGCCCGGTTGTCTGTAGGCCTAAATTTGCGGCTAGCGCGCCGATCCGCGAAAATTTTGCACAAATAACTAAGGTTTGATCCCAATAAGATTCTTATAGGCCTATTTGGAAAATTGTCGTTTTGTGCTCCAAATTCATTCCAGTTTATGATTAAAAGACATTTTTGATGAATTTTGAAGTGTTTATATGTTTTTTTTACGATTATGTGAAGTGACTGTGTGCCCACGCGCGGAGGCGTGATTCCAAGTTTATGTGACTCTTTAAAATGGATTTTTCTTCGTGATTCCAGTTGAAAATGTGAGTGTTAGTGCTATTTTAACTTTATTAACATTTATTATTAAGAAATCAATACACTTAAAGGGTTTTTTTGACTAATTCCTTGCGAAGAATGGTTTTGGCGCGCGAACTCACGAAAAAGTTGCTAAAACCGCAAAAACTTTCATAAATCGCTTAAAAATTGTTTAATATAAGTTAATATGTGTATATTCTACCTGCATTATAAATAATTGATTTATTTCGTTATTGTTTTGAGGGAGAAAATTTACCTCAAAGTTCGCGTGCCTATCAAAGTCACTTCCGCGAGGAATTCCATTGTTTTAAGGCTTATAACCGCTTAGTAAGCCCTTAATCTCCTTAGAATGAGAATATATTGTAAATAAAAATAATTAATTTCACGTGTACTATACTAATATTCAGAGGTATATCAATTTAGTGTATTAAAATAGACAAATCATAGAGAAATCTTGATTTGTACAGTTTCTCCGCTCTGCCGTAGTCTTTTAGATATAAAACAAACAAAAAGTATTGTTAAACATACAAGAAATACAATAAAAATGAAGTCCTTGACAAACCATTTATTATTTTGTAGAAAAATCCGTTTAAATAATTGTCTAGGCTTTTTAATGAAGCTTTAAAGCATTGCCAAGTAAAATCGGCAAAAAATTTAGGCTATTACAACTTTTAAACACCATAAACAACTATAAATACAAGCGTAATTTTTAATTTTCAAAATTTTAAATCTTTTATCGTAATTAAAATAACAGTTTTTCCTTTAAATTATTTTTAAAATCCCATAAATGCTATAAGAATGGGTTTCATAACAGATTTTGAAGAACTTTTTAATTTCTCCTTCGCAAGACTTAGGCCTAAAGTTTTAAATCATATTTTTAACATTTACAAGCATATAGGGTTTAAATTTCAAAAAATCTTGTAAATACTTATTTAAATATCACTTACATTTAAATAGAAACATAGCATATAGGTTTAGAAATTAAAATATATGATATCGCATCCCATTTCTGGCCCCTATGCGGGAACCGGGCTATTTAGGAGGGTTACTTTTGAAATACGCTTATAAAACCGTCGTTTGATGCACATTGTGTTGTTAATATTTGCCAAAATTGCATTATGTTGAGTCAAAAAGCCCATTTTGTGGTTAAAACCTAGTCTTTTCTATCTAAAGAGTTCTATGACTAAAATGGGAATGATTGAGACCAAGGAGGTTGAATATATTCCAATTTTACTACTGTCAAAATAGTCCCCAAACATTGGGACTTTAAAAAAATATTAAATTACTTTTGCAACTAGTATCGTGTTCCAGTAACTGGGTTGTGGAGGTCAGATAGGCAGTCGCTCCATGTAAAACACTGGTATTCAGCTGCATCTGGTTAGACTAGAAGCCGACCACAGTATTGCTGGGAAAAGTATACGCAGATGATGAATAGATGTCAACCAGTAGAGATGCTTTAATTTGAAGTCTAGCATACTCTGGAGAGTCAGCCTTACGACCACCTCACTGACTGGCTAATATTGTTACCACAACATGAGCTGTTCTATAATACCAGCCTGTTACTGCCCCACTGCTGGGCAAAGGCGTCCTCTCATACAAAGAAGGCACGAGCATTGATTCCCTACGGTTGTTCAAGACGAGTTAACGATTACATACATATATTAACTTTAACTCCTGGTTTCTTCACGATGTTTTCCTTCACCAATATCAGTGGTGTCTACTTAGAAAGTAGATATGAATTAAAAAATTCACATTGGTAGGTAATAGCCCGGATTTAAACCCACAAAGCGCTATTCTAGTTTTTGCCTAAACTAAAGGAGAAGAAAAATGGTACTTAGGTAAGCATTTGATATATAGATCTGCTGGTCTAAAGGTACTATAAAATTTCACTGTGAAAACTTAGATAAAGTGAACTGTCATTGCACGTGATGGATTGACACAAGTGACAGCTCATCTAAAATTTCACGATGAGATTTTTAGTGACCGTTGGTTCGCAATTTCCAAGAGTAATGTTGGTTGGAAGGTATCAATAATAAAATGAGTCTTTCTTCAATTCTTACTAGTTGTTGCCCGCGAGTTCGTCTGCAATCCAGAATGAAAAGTAGCCTATGTCCTTCTCCAGGTCCCAGATTACCTAACTGCCAAATTTCATAGCAATCGGTTCAGTGGTTTAGGCGGGAATAGGTATTTAATTGACAGATAGATAGATAGATAGATGTATTTTAGAGATGGTGCTCTTTCTGCAGGAGATAGACAATCTCCTGCAGAAAGCAAAATTATTTATTACGAATATTAATTTCTCGAAGCAATAATGAAGATTCTAGTTGACATTTATTGCTTATTGATTCAAATAAAATTACAGTATTTATTGTGCTAAATACCTAATTAGGAAAAGTCTAGGATTACCTTTTTTAATTGGACTAATAATAAGGTGAAATGTCTGGCAATCTTCTTTTAAATAATAGGAGTTAATGGTGATTGGTTGTCTTCGTTGCTATGGCAACACACGATATTTCTAGCCTTTAATTTTAATTTACCTACCAATGACTAAAACCCATTTTAGCAATGTATTAGGTATGTCTTTGACTTGCCAAGTCTATATCTCTACCAAAACATTTATTTCGTAAAAATATATTTACCTATTTTGCATGACCTTTAGAAATAGGTAAAATACTAATATACTTAGTAGGTATAAATATTTGATGATGACCAAAATACTAATAAACAATTTAAGAAAACAAAAACGAATAGAAACATTTTGACCTCCTGTTGTGTGCCTAGAAAAGTATCTACAATAGGTACCAAATGGTACATAATGTGTAATAACTAATAAGTTATGTCAAATATCAAAGGAAATTGTTTCTTCTGTAAATAGGAATATCGGAATCACTTTTACGTCATATATCTATCTAAAAAAAAAAAAAAAACTAGATGTAGTCGACATTTCCTATCTGACTACCCCTGAAAAGAAATGGCGAAACAAACTCAGAGGTCACGGTCAATAGTAGGTCAACTTAGGTAGGTATATTCTGGTATAAAATTCACTACAATATTTTAAAGTGTAGGTAAATTAGAAGCACCTAAATCTCTTGCATTTTAAAACGAAACATCAAAGGACTGTAACGATTTTATTAAAATTATACTATTTATTAATTTAAAAAAATCAGAATTACCCAAAGGCGTGGTGGGGCGAATTTTAAATAAAAAAGAAATTAATAAAAATCTATTCTGTAACGATAAAATTGTTAGAGGTATACATTGGTTTGCTTGGAAAGTAGTTAGTTTAAAAACAGGCCACGAATACATGTCTTTTGTAAAAGTTAAACCAGTGTCTTTATTGATTTGAAACTACCAATCCAGGAATTTCTCTTGCTGAATATTAAATGGATCATTGTTTTTCAAAATAGACTAATAAAATCAAATTAAATGTTTATTTCCGTGAGTAGATCTTACGAGACACTTTTGCACGTAAATTTGGTCAATATTTTGAAACTAGATGGCGCCAGCATTTCCTAGGTGACAGACAGATCCCTGAGAAGAAATGCTAACTAAAACAAACTCAGAGATCATGGTCTATTTTAAAGTCCTAATATTATACCTAATATTAGGATTTTTTTTGAGATTAGACTAAATACATTGACACTTTGAAATGTCTACGATATACTTAATAGATATTTAAAGTTAGGTTATATGAACCAACCACTCAACAACTAAAAATACATATCACTAAAATTGAGAAATAAAATAAATCAATGAAAAACGAAAAAAATGTACGCTTGTAGATGTAAATAAGTGCTACACTGTAGTGTTAGACTAGAATCTAGACTTTTGGGGTTATAAATAGCACGTGCTCGATCTTGACTAGATTCTAGGCGCTACTAGTAGGTAAACGAAATGTTGTATTTAAAAGAAACGAGAATCAAAATGAGGTTGTAACAAATATCTACCTACCTACTTAAAAAAAAATAGGTGTCCATAGAGTTTCAAGTGTACCTCTTCTGCTCCATAGGAATTTGATCTACGTATTGAAAGATGCCCCTAGAAAAGTGCCTAAGTAGTTACAAAAGTGTATATGAAAATAAATTACTTAATTAAGAATTTGTGAAGCCTATTCGTACAAGTTGTATCTAATTGGAATAACTGAAAAGCTGAAAGTTGTTTATTTAGATACATAGTAGTTACGTAGAATCGAATACAAACAATGCTTAGTTTTTAATATAGGTTATTTTTTTTACCAAATCAAATTTTTATAGAATGAGTCATTGTCTATTTGAACAATTAATAGAAGACCAAAAAGAAGGTATAGAAAATAAATAGGTAGGTAACTTACTTTCCATATCAATTAATTATTAATTACAATGCAAATTAGTTGTGGTTTCCGAGGTTTTGAGTTATTTTACTAGGTATTAAAATCAATTACTCATGGAGTTTCTTGACCATTCTTTTACATACGAAACTACTTTTTGGAAGGGGCGAATAGAATCAATTCTATTTTCTTGTAGGTAAATTTTGTTGTCCAAAAGCATTGATATACACTCAGCGGCAGAAAAAGTGGCCCAAAATGAAAAGATGATCTAATTTTTTTTTATACTAAAATATGGTTGTAATTTTTATTACATGTAATGCAATAACGGTTTATAACGTAAGTATAGTTAAAATTAAGACTTAAAAGTTAAAGTTTTACTAACAATTTGGGAAAACAGTAAAAATAAAGCTTTTAAAAGAATTTTTATTTTAAATTTTCTTGGAATTACAACAAAAAGTCACTTAAATTAATACCGCGTATTACCCCCTATTGCTTCGATGACGGCTTGCATGCCTTCTAGCATGCTTTGCAGTATGTTTTTTATGTCTACTTGAGAAATTTCCTCCCACGCTCTGACTAGAGCCACCTTTAGCTCACGGAGTCTCTCTGGCGGGTTTGGCAGTGCTGGACTCGTCTTTTAAGCATGTCCCAGACATGTTTTGTAGGATTCATGTCTGAGCTACGAGCCGGCCAAGGCAGTTTTTGAATACCGACATCAGCTAAGTAAGACTCAACGATGCCAGCAGTATAAGCTCTTGCATTATCCTGCATAAGCAAAAATCTTATCGACCAATAAAGTCCTCAAAAGGCACAACATGATCTTGGAGGATCTCTTTAGTGTACCCGACTGCTGTTAGGCGCTGATCCACGATCACAAGCTCCGTACGCGCTTCGGAACACACACCTCCCCATACCATGACAGACCCACCTTGGTAACTTACTGTCTGGCGTGTCGTGATGGGAAGGAAACGTTCTTCACGGCGTCTATACACTCTATCACGACCATCTGGTGCTCTTAAGGCTACTTTGCACTCATCAGTAAACAAGACCTTGTTCCATTGGCCCAAAGTCCAATTCACGCATTCACAGGCAAATCTTAAACGTGCAACTCGGCGGTGTCTCTCAAGTTCTGGCCCTCATACTGGTCTCCTGGCACGTAAATCACGTTCCTTCATCCTTCGCCTTATGGTCCGTTCACTAACAATGATACCACGTGCCGCTTGAAGCCGCCGCCTGATTTCGACAGCGGTAAGGAAGTGATTTCTCAATACTTCCAGTATCAAAAATCGGTCATCGCGGGCAGAAGTACATCTTACTCTGCCGTTACCTGGTCGCCGTGTATAGAGTCCAGTCTCACGATACCTCTTAAGTGCAAATCGTAGGGTGGTACGCGGCACATTGAGAGTTGCAGCCACCTCACGTTGAGTTCATCCTTGGTCGGTTAACAAGACCGACTGAGCAACTTGAGCAGCAGTAAGTGGCATCTTCTAATTTTTTATGGAATCGAAATAAACCCGTAATTAATAAAAAATCAATAAAAAACAATTTTACAGACCCATGACAAAAAAAAAAGAATTTTAACTTACCTCTCGGATTAACGTTCAAAACAGTCCTGGCATATGTTTTTAGACAGGGTCAATCTAAACACAAGTTAATTTCAAATTACCCACTTAAATAAAGTAAATGGGTCACTTGAAACCTACCGTCATCAAAACATCTCATTAATAACACTTAGTTTGTTTACAAGCTTCCTTTATGCACTTGGGCCACTTTTTCTGCCGCTGAGTGTATGTTATTTAACTCAATGTCCAAAAGTGCCTTTTATGTGCCTATTTGAAATAAATGATTTGACTTTGACTTCATCGAATGGCTATTTTTACCCGACTGCGCCAGAAGGAGGCTTATGTTTTTTCAAAACCTAGTAGTTACCTAGTTTGTTGACATTTTTCCACTTCAACTATGATAATTAAAAAAAAGGCAATCCAATGGGATTAACATATTATTATTTGTTTATTTAATACTTTAAGCACACAACTGTACAGAGGCGGACTTAATGCATTTTATTTTTTGCTTAAGGCATTTTCTATCAGCCAAACGTTGGGTGATGTAGAGACAAACAGTGGTAGGTACAATCATGAAAATTGAGGAATAAATGTATTATAATAGTATATTTTTTAAATGATGTTTTATGATAAGTCATGGGTAGGAAGTTGAATTAGTAAATAAAAACGTTATAAAACACAACAAAAATATTTGCATAATGTTGCATCACCATCATGTCCTATCCAGACAAAATTGTAATTTATATAAGTATCTAACAGTAATTAATTAATTTCTTACATAGAAATTAATTAATTACTGTTACTGGTATATAACCGTTGTAATTAATAATAAATAAATAATCACAGCGGAAGTGGTTCCCCCCTTGGATTTGCTTGCTTTGCCTTGCTGCTAGTTCTTCTTTTGTTTTAATCTCAGTCTTATCCACTTTATGTCAAGTAACTTTTGGAGGACACTGTAGGTAAGTCCCTAAACAATCTACAAAAAAATAAATAAAATAAAGGTCAAAAATAAATACGCCATTGTAAAAATCAACAAAAGACTAACTTTGGAATGCAATTTCATTGACATTGAAACAATAATTGTTACAACAGGCCCTGTATTGTTTTGATACAAACGTCATTTGATCCGCAAGACGCTATGAAGTGTATGATATCCTACACGTGGCCAATTACATCTTACAATAATTATCAATGCTTTAATTACGATACGATTCTTTTGTCATAGGATTCCTTATGTCATTCTTACAAACGGATATATATATGTCAGTGTGCAAAGTTTAGAAGTTGTTATTCGTTGTCAATTAGAAAGAAAGAAAGAAAAAGTATTAAGTAATTGGAACAGGCACTAAATGAAATGAATTAAAATGGTCTATTCTGTAAATTGCATATCAGAATTAAACCTCATATCGTCGATCATATTGCAGTTAGTTCTATGTCAAAAATGACAAGTTTAAAGGAGAGTAAAAAAACAGCATACTGGCAAAAAATCTTTTATGACACCAAAATGTTTTTTAACTAATGTTTCCTAACTATTGTGTCCTACTAATTGTGCATTTTGAAATTTCCATAAATATTATACCTTAGAAATAAAAATAAAAAATGAACTTTTTGATACTGAACAAATTGCAACGATATAAAAAAATAAGCTACAGTGAGTCGACAATTCCCATCTACCCTTGAGAGAAAATTGCAAAACCACCCCTGAGAAAAAATGGCGAAAACAACTCCCCCTGAATTGATTACAAAGTCTCTTTTAAAGTCCAGACATAATCATAATCTCACAAACTAAATAGAATGGCATAATCATAGAAAAGTTAAAACAACAGAATATAGAAAAAAAGTCTTGTACAAGGCCAAAAAATGTATAATAATAGTAAAGTATAATATTTTAGTTTCTGTATAGTTTTAGTTTCTGTATAATGTTAGTTAAATTACGACGTAGTACTATTAAGTATTCTGTGGCTACGATTTAATTTTGTTATTTATATCTATAGTAAAGAAACATTTTTCTTGTTTACCAAAATTTCGCTAGTTATATTTTTGGGGGACGTCATCATCATCTGCCTGTCTTTGCCCAACTAAGTTGGGGTTGGCTTCCAGTCTTAACACATGCAGCTGAATACCAGTATGTATTGTATATAAAGCTATCTATCTGACCTCCACAACCCTGTTACTGGGTAGGTAACACGATACCACGCGGTAAGAATGAGAGGAACAAAAAATCTGAAACGAATTTTGTCGAGCTAAAATTTTAAGTCAAGTTTAAGTCACCTTGGGTAATGATTAGACAAGCAGTAATTTTATAAATCATAGTACATACTATGGGAACTTAATAGCAAAAAAGATAATTCCAAGAAATTATACAGATAAAGAAAAATTAACTGAAGTAAAAAAAAAAAAAAACCGGTCAAGCGTGAGTCGGACTCGCGCACCGAGGGTTCCGTACAAATTTGTAGGTATGTCACTTCAAAATGGCTTACGGATTTTTTCTTTTAATTGTGCTAGATGACCTTGCTTCTTGCCAAATTTCATTATTCTAGGTCAACGGGAAGTGCCCTATAGGTTTTGATTTTTCAAAATATGCGGCATAAACCAAACATAAACGCCCGTATCTTTTGACTGCGTTGACTTAGACGTTTGAATTTTTCACTGCTTCAAGGGATTGCAGCCTTGAGTATTTGATATTAATTTCAATTTGATAACTCAACGCGTTGCTGAGGAAAAGGGTCTTGACAGACGGACAGACAGACGGACAACGAAGTGATCTTATGAGGGTTCCGTTTTTCCTTTTGACGGAACCCTGAAATTTTTTTTGAAAACGTCTGGCTCCTTTAAGTAGGTATTATAAATGATTGCTGAACAAACACGAGTAAGGTATTTCGGAGAGCAATTAAAAAAGGCTAATTTAAAATAAGTAAATGGCCCTCCCTGAATAAAATGCATAAATAAAATAATTTGTAACCCACACATTTTTTCCAAAAGTATATATCTATTTATTAGAAAGAATCTCATAGAGCCTTTTAAAACAATATCTTTGCCATCCAGTAGCATAATCAGCCTATAATGTTCCCACTGGTGGGACATAGGCCTCCTTTCAGTGAAAGGTAATGGGCCCCACGCGGGCCCACTGCAGGTTGGTAGATGTCACATATTGTCTTCGAATTTTTGGTTCTAGGACATGCCGGTTTCCTCACTATGTAGGGTGGGACTATGAAGGGATTAACATTAAAAACAAATCTATAGGTTTTTTCTAAGGTTTCGTTTTTAGGCACATGCTTTTTTTCTTAAACTGATTGAAAGGTTTGAGAACGCTTTTTAAATGTATGCATGTGTAATAAGTATGTAAATATATGATGACGTAAAATCCAAAGATTTAGACTAACGGTAAATACATAATATACCTACTATCTACAGTATAGGTATATGGACTATACTAGTTCTGTCTCTTTCACTCTGAAACGAATTTATTTTTCCTTTTTTGCAAAAACAGTTTCTGTCTCTTTCACTCTGGCATTATTTTCTTTTTTCTTTTTTGTATATTTGCAGAGAACAGTGGTAGCCCAGTGGTACCGGCCTCGACTTACGAGTTATAGGTCGTAAGTTCGAACCCAGACAGGCACTTTACTTTGTATATTCAATTTCATCACCACTGCTCTCAATACGGTGAAGGAAAACATCGTGAGGAAACCGGCATGTCCTAGAACCAAAAATTTGAGACATGTGATATAATATCTCCCAACCCGTACTGGGCCTGCGTGGTGGATTACGGCCCACTCCCTCTCACAGAGAGGAGCCCTGTGTCCCAGTAGTGGGAACGTTATAGCACGTTATAGGCTGATTATAATATAATATGAAATGGCTGGTCAATCAACGGGTAGATTGTAGTGCTTATTTTGTGATAATTTATGGTCTTGGTTGCTATAGCAACACACGATTGAATTTAATTTTCCAACAAAATGCAGTTTTAGAAACAATTACTTATTTTTAATAAAATTATACTTTTTCTTTAAAAAAAAAAATCAAAATCACTCATAGGCTTGTGGGGCGAATTTTAAATAAAATAAAGAAACATATTAAAATCTATTCTCTCTATTCTGTCTCTAGTTCTGTCTCTTTCACCCTGGAACAGTTTTTTCCTTTTTGAATTAAAAACAATTTCAGACTAATTTTATTTGTCCAACATTATTAGTTACAAAGGTCTTAAAATTATATTAGCAATAATAAAATGAAATCATCACACTAATATTATAAAGGCTAAAGTTTGTGTGTGTGTGCGTTTATATGTTTGTTACTTCTTCACGCTCAAACGGCTGGACCAATTTTGATAAAAAATTTATGGAGGTAGCTGACACCCTGTATTAACATATAGGCTACTTTTTGTCCCGATATTCCCACGGGATTGAAGCTTATGCGGGTGAAACCGTGGGGCACAGCTAGTCATTTATAAAATTCAAATCATAAAATCAACAGCTCTGAATGTCAAAAAATCATAGGGTAATCTAGTCACATCAAGCTGGATGAATCTCCCCAGCACTGCAGACTCTGCCCTCTCAGAGCATCCTTTTTTGAAAGAAGAAAAGATTACTTTTATATACATGCGAGCAGCAGCCGGCAAAAGTTGTATCAAAATCCATATCTGTCGTGGTTTAGCGGCCAAATAAATTACATAGTAAACTCATATCTGTCGTGTAATTTAAAAATGGAACGATCTTTTACTCCGAAACATGGCAACCAAGGAGGTAACTTATCAAAGGTTTTATTTTCGAACTGGCTTGCAAATAGAAAGCCGTTTATTGAAAAAAAAAAACAAATGAACATTTTGATGAGGGAAAAAATATTGTTCGTCATAGATTTTGAAAAGACGTAATTGTATTTTAATTTCCACGCATTATTTGAGAAAAGTACTATACAAGGCTTGGCCACAACTAGGCATTGATGGACTTACGTATGCGTGCCGGCTTCGCCTCGGCCCACATTTACACGTTCGTCCATCAATGCCTCTTTTGTTGGCCGCTGCAGTAATGTACTATAACAGAATTGGCTGTTAGCGGCTTGGTGATGTTACAGTTGATTGAAGAGATCACTCAACAAATAGTTTGTCACATAGATATTCCAATTAGTTGTCGGTATACAATGCAAAGGTAACAAGAAAGAAGAAATGAAAGTCACGGCTTTCAACATTCACATACCTACCATTATAAAAATAGAAAAGTATTCTTAGTTATAGAAAGGTTAATTAGGATAAAGTTTTTTTTTTTTAAATTATTATAAGGATTTTGATTTTTGTACGTCAATAATTAAATAAAACAAATATTTATCTAAAACCTCAAGGGAACAATTACTCAACTCTTCGCGTGACCAGAGGGCTGGCCTATTTTTAACCGACTTCAAAAAAGGAGGTTCTGTATTCGACCCGTATGTATGTCCGCGATTTTCTCAAAAACTTATGAACCAATTTTGAAAATTCTATCACTAATGTGATCTACATACTTTCAGGAAGGTTTTAGTATACAAGGTGAATTTTCCAAGTGGGCGTGGATGGCCAAATTCTAAACTATGAGGAATAGCGAAAATTACTCAAAGGAGTCGCGGGATCGATTTTGATAAAAACGAAAATTGCGTCATTGGATTTTTGAAAAATCAATATTTCTAGCCAGGAATCGAACCTGTTGATTTTGAAAAAAAAAACACACACTGTATTATTACACCATTCGATAGTGTCCCTAATAAGGATCAAATTCTGGGAAGTAATGACATACGGCAAACTTAAGGAAAATGTTGAATTTTAATAAACTGCTTCTTTTTTCATAACTTGTTCGAAATGATGCTCAATATTTTTACACCCGAAAGACTCGTAGCGCAGTCACCTTCACAAAATTATGTTCTAAATTCAAATTTTTAATTGCAGTACAATCCTTGAGACGTCGAATCAAGCTATGTATTCAAAAACAATTGTCATAATTTTGAACAATTAATCAGTTAAGGTTTAATAGGTAGGTAGCATAAGAAAATAAAAAAGTATTTTGATAAAAATGAGCTCTTTCCTTTAGTTTGCCGTATGTCATTACTTCCCAGAATTTGATCCTTATTAGCGACACTATCGAATGGTGCAATAATACAGCGTGTGTTTTTTTTTCAAAATCAACAGGTTCGATTCCTGGCCAGAAATATTGATTTTTCAAAAATCCAATGATGCAGTTTTAGTTTTCATCAAAATCGAGCCCGCGACTCCTTTGAGTACTTTTCGCTATTACTCATAGTTTCGGATTTGGCCATCCACGCCCACTTGAAAAATTCACCCTGTATACCTAATACATTAGGTAATTATTTTTATGTATGAAGTTATATGCATAAATGTACTGCATCTCCGGCATTTCCATGCGAATTTTGATGATTCTTCTAGTCGGTGTCTTTAATCCTTCAATGCACTAGTGTTAATTGAATTTGTGTGGGGTACGTACAACTAAAAACTTAAAAATAAAAACTTAAAAATAAAAACTTAAAAAAGTTTTTTGGGCAAAGAATCAGCATTGCTAATACAACGTGGCCAAGCCATATTATTCCAATATCTTTGTTGCCATATTCTGCAATAGTCCTACGCTAACCGGGGGTTGTCCTTGGGTGCACTTGCATAGTGCTTACAGAGATAATCGTCGGTTGGTGCCTTATTTAATTGAAAGCGTCTAACGGGCCTGTGCACGTTGGCTTTGGCCCCTCGTACGCCTTCCAAAAGTCCGAGACCCTCGAGATATTATTATGTCAAAGGCAATTTCTTTTATTCCAGTTGTATTTATTATTCTATACTTAATGTTTTTATTTTATCCTATATCTACATAACAGCACGTGCCGTTTTAGGCACAGAAATATGTTAATAAAATTATGTATACTAATTAGCCATATAATACTTGATTAGCTAATTATCATAAATGCCTCATTGTCACAGTCCTTGGAAGCTGGCCGGTTATTTTTGTCTCTGGTTTAAGAAGTAAAAAGACCATAGATTAAGTTTTCCCGCCCTTCTCAAAGCAACTTCTACTTCTTTCTTAATTTGTTTATCACAACACCTACGGTTTATTTCAACAAATTTTTATTTAAAGCGGTTTCTTCTGCAACAGTCCACTGCTGGAGATAGGTCCTAATTAGCATGGCACGGAGTTACTTACAACCAAATCATCAGCATCATCTGCCAGCCTTTTCCCAACTATGTTGGGGTCGGCTTCCAGTCTAACAGGATGCAGCTGAATACCAGTATTTTGCATGGGTCGACTGCCTATCTGACCTCCACAACCCAGTTATTGGGTAATACGATACCCCTTGATAAGACTGGTTATCAGACTTTCGGGATTCTGACTACCCGTAACGACTGACACGGAGGGGTCTTGATATATAAAGATGGTCACCCATCCACGGACCAACCGCGGCAAGCATAGCTTAACCTGATCGATCGACCTGTGCGGCTGTTATTATTTAGCCACGGGCCCCTCAATAGGCTGATTATGTATGTGCTTATTATTAAGAAGGTAGTGGGGCTAACTGTCTAGGTTTCAGACGTTCGCGAAGGCTATTCTAATGCACACCTACTAACAGTTCAGTCCGTTGAACCTGCCTATGACGTCACTATGACGTCACCAAATCGTAGATATTTTTTCTCTTAACACTAACATCCGTATCTATGTTTTTTTAGATCAATTTAAATAGTGTCTATCGTAATCTGTATTCACGCTTATTTTTAGGGGTCCGTAGGTACTAAAAAGGCACCTGAGTCGTTCTTCTTTTTAACCGACGAAAAAACGGAGGAGGTTTTCAATTCGACGCGTATACAGGGAGATTTTTTTATCAACATCCAAATTTTTACAGGGTGTTCTACCCATGAATATGAACGACTTTCACTATGAGACCAACTCTGAAATCACGAAAAAAGTATCAGCTGTTTAATACAAAAGGTCAATACCTATTTGCCCAAAATGTATGAAACAGCTGATTTTTTTTTTCGTGATTTCAGAGTTGGTCTCAAAGTGAAAGTTGTTCATATTCATAGGTAGAACACCCTGTAAAAATTTGGATGGTGATAAAAAAATCTTCATGTATATATATTTTTTTTTGTGACAATGGTCTGTCACTCACCTCATTTTGTGTCTTATTATTCCTTGTTTGAATTTACATCCTCATCGCTTTATACCTTTTAATACTAAATAATCTTTAACTTTCTGCAGCCAATAATTTTTTTGCATGTGTTTATTTTTCATTAAATACCGTGACAGAGTAGTAATCCATAATGATGTCCTACCTAAAAATGACCACTCTGTCACAGTGTTTTCTCGAAAATCGGCACAAAACAAACAACATTATGGGCATGAAAACAAAGATTAAATGATACAAATGAAAATTAAATGCATTTGCAAAAAATATGTAACACCGAAATCAAAATAATTTTACTTGAAAAACTGAGAAACACCAATTCATTGTCACGAAAAAAGAAGAACGACCCACCTACCTAAAAGGGTTTCTATTACATGAGACTTATGAATGTATCTGGTAAAATGTGGGTCTGTATAACTCTTCAGAAGATGCAGTCTTTTTATGGTTATTTCATCTCTGACGGCAGCATTCCAATAGCAACCTAATTGAAATGGTAATAAAGATCACAGTGTTGAAAAATCACAGGTAATAATAACTGTGAAAGGACTTTACTGGCGTGGTTTAATGATTAAAAAAAAACAACTGAATTGAGACCTCCTCATTTTTTTGAAGTCGGTTAAAAAATTGTACCTTGCTTTGCTTTAAAGCTTTACATGTACGGGTCCGTCAGTCATAAGAGTCTGCCTCGTGTGACAATAAGAAAGAAAGAAAAAAAAAAAGTAGCAAAGCTTTATAATCAGCCTATAATGTTCCCACTGCTGGGACACAGGCCTCCTCTCTGTGAGAGGGAGTGGGCCGTAATCCACCACGCGGGCACAGTGCGGGTTGGTAGATGTCACATGTCTTCGATTTTTTTTTGTTTTAAGACATGCCGGTTTCCTCACAATGTTTTCCTTCACCGTTATGAGAGCAGTGGTGATGAAATAAATTACAAAAATTAAATTGTTGTAGCAACAAGTTTTGTCAAGTAAAAAATAAAATATTACGTACGGAACCTACACAGGTTTTCTATGATTTATACTTGGCCGATTTTTGGTAGTTTCACCTTTGACCGTTCATTGTAACGATCATTAGGAGGCCCGTGTCTGAAATTACGATAAATAGGGCATGATCTATAACATCACGCCTGTATTTCACAATCAGTCACTTTAATAGATTTTCAACTTTATCGCTAAATTATTAGGTTCTAGGTTGATTGGGAAAATTTGACAATCTCGGGTCGCTTGATGTGTTGGCGTCTGTGCAAACCTCCAAACGGCTGGTTGACACTTTCCGTGACCCAAGGTCTGGCTTTTATCTTGGCCAGAGGCTAAGCATTACCATACAACGTGGTAATGCCGCCAGTCTCTTGGGTACATTACCAGTCGATAACGATGCGGAGGAATTTTGCGACGCCATATTTTATTTGTAGTTTAGAGCGGCCCGTGGGTAAATAATAACAGCCGCACAGGTCGATCGATCAGGTTAAGCTACGCTTGCCGCGGTTGGTCTGTGGATGGGTGACCATCTTTACATACCGAGAACCCTCCGTGTATCGGAAAGCACTTCAAACAGTTGGTCCCGGCTGTCATTCGTGGATCTTTGACAATCGTTACGGGTAGCCAGAAGCCCGAAAGTCTGACAACCAGTCTTACCAAGGGGTATCGTATTACCCAGTAACTGGGTTGTGGAGGTCAGATAGGCAGTCGCTCCATGTAAAATACTGGTATTCAGCTGCATTCGTTTAGACTGGAAGCCGACCCCGACATGTCGGGAAAAGGCAGGCAGATGATAAATTTCTCAGTAGCAGCCCGGAGGCTGGATTTGTGTCCGATTGATGGCAATTGGCTCACCCCCTATGACATGGGACTTTAACATAACTGGCGAAATGTGGGTGTACTATACCTAAAGGTACACCTCTGCTAACCCCTCGAGGAATCAGGCGTTATGTCATGTTATATCTAATAGTTAAATAGAAATAAATTATAATTCACCCTTCAATAATCTAGTTTCTAATAGGGCAAGCCATATAATTTTCCCCAAAATATAGGGTCTTATGACCCTATATTACTCTACCCTACGACCATCTATTAAAAAATAGACAAATAGAAATAGATTTTGATAGATGAACCCTAATTTATACCACAAAATAATATTCAAATTAGAAAAAAGTTCACATACTCTTCATTTAAATTCACCCCAACTTACATTTAAATGTAAATGTTACCTGCTTGCTTGTACAAGTTTTATTTAAAGTATGGGAGTGACCTTGGAGATGTATAAGGTCAAGTTTTAGCCCTTTTGGCAAGGATTAGGGTGGTCTAAGGTCATCAAGGTTAAAATGTCACTTTCTTAAAAAGGGTTAGATAAAATGAAGATAATAAATATTCATTTATTATAATGGTTATTAATACGAACTCTTTTTGCACGGTGACTTCGCAGTTTTCATTCTCGTTTTGTATGGATATGTAGATTAGAATATTTTAGACTAGCTGCGCCCAGCGGTTTCACCCGCATAAGTGTCGATCCCGTAAGAATATCGGGATAAAAACTATCCTATGTCCTTCCCCGGGACTCAAACCATCTCTATACCAAATTTCATCTAAATCGGTTCAGTGTTTAGGCGTGAAAAGGTTGTCATAAGACAGACAGACAGACAGAGTTACTTTCGGATTTATAATATTAGGTCCTTACATATGAAATTGGCGTTTTTCGTACTGGCCACTTTAATCACGAATTTCTCCTCTTTGGTAAGGAATTCCAAATTCAAATTTGTACAGCTATTTACTCATGTATTTGTGCTTCGATGACCGTCATTCATTTGTTTTTTTTCTTCTGTTTTTTCTGTTTGCGTCACTCATTTTACAAAATGGAAAATTTAAAATATCGCATTATTTACGAGTACGAGTTCCGCCGTGGCACTAGTGCTGCGGAAACGACTCGAAGGGTGAATGATGTGTATGGCGGTCATGTTGCAAAAGAAAACACAGTTCGTTTTTGGTTCCAACGTTTTCGTTCTGGAAATTTCGACCTGCAGAACAAGCCCCGTGGACGGCCTGAAACCCAAGTTGATAATGGAGAATTGAAGGCTATTGTGGAAGCGGACCCATCGCAAACCACGTCCGAGTTAGCTGCAGGCTTCGATGTTAGTGATAAAACTGTTTTAATTCACTTGAAGCAAATTGGGAAGATTAAAAAGCTTGAAAGGTGGGTACCTCACGAATTGACTGAAGCAAACCGGCAAACGCGCGTCGACTGCTGCGTTACATTACTGAACCGGCACAACAATGAAGGTATTTTAAACCGAATCATTACCTGTGATGAAAAATGGATTCTTTACGATAATCGGAAGCGCTCAGCGCAATGGTTGGATCCTGGCCAGCCAGCCAAATCCTGCCCCAAGCGAAAATTAACCCCAAAAAAGTTACTTGTAAGCGTTTGGTGGACTAGTGCCGGTATTGTTCATTACAGTTTTCTCAAATCTGGCCAGACTATTACAGCTGATGTCTATTGTCAGCAATTACAAACCATGATGGAACAGCTAGCGGCTAAACAACCAAGGCTGGTCAATCGCTCCACGCCACTGCTGCTTCACGACAACGCCAGACCACACACTGATCCCGTGGGAATATCGGGATAAAAAGTACCCTATGGCCTTTCCCGGGACTCAAGCTATCTCTATACCAAATTTCATCAAAATTGGTCCAGCCGTTTGAGCGTGAAGAAGTAACAAACATATAAACACACACACTCACAAACTTTCGCCTTTATAATATTAGTGTGAAAGTGTAGATAATAAATGCGAAAGTGTGTCTGTCTGTCTGTTACCTCTTTACGCTTAAACCGCTGCACTGAACCGATTTAGATGATTTTTTTTATAGAGATAGTTTGAGTCCCAGGAAAGATCATAGGATAGTTTTATCCCGATATTCCCACGGGAAACTTATGCGGGTCAAACCGCGGGGCGTTGCTAGTAAATAATAATATAAGTAAATAAATACTGTTCAATAATTTTGTGAAACCCAAAGAACTGCGAGGTGATTGCGTAACACACTGTCAGTAGCAATGGCTTTCATTTTGACAGTTCAACGATATTCATTGCGTTATTCACGTTGTTGAGCAGACAAATATTTCGAACATACGAAGCAATGGATTAACAATATCCTTCAAAATGATTCAGATTGTGATAATAGAAAATATTGCGCAATTAGGGTGAGGAATAATTCGGATAGTTACACGTGGAAATAAATATGCTAACATATTCAAGCAGCTATACCTAAATAATATTAAGTATGATACTTTACATTCAAATGTAAATAAAAAAGGGTGAATTTAAATGAATCTCATGTGAACTAATTTTATTTTTATTTGACCAATGGGTTTGGTCTATTTCTGTTTTAATTATTAGATAAATCATAGATTTTAATAGATAGGGGAATAGACATAGGGTATGCAGTAACCCCACAGCGAGGTTAATACATGATTATACAGGATAATCATGTATTAACTCGCTGTGGGTGATTTTTTTACCGGTTCCAAATTTTTACAGGGTGTTCTACCCATGAATATGAACAACTTTCACTATGGGACCAATTCTGAAATCACGAAAAAAAAATCTGTTGTTTCATATACAGGGTGTTACGGAAAGGGTATATCAATACAAACGGGTTGAAGAGTGTATGTGGTCTAGAATCTCTGTACAAAATTTCAGCCCAAAAGCATTAACTTTGAAAATGCTTAATATTTTTTTATTTCGACATCACGGCGCGCGGCGCTGCACTGGCGCGCGGCGGAGTGATGTGCGTCTACTAGGCGCACAGACACACTACAGATAATGGATAATGACCCTCGTAGTGCTATGACACGTTTGTTATGATTTCAATTTAATAAAATATCGAAATAAAAAAATATTAAGCATTTTCAAAGTTACTGCTTTTGAGCTGAAATTTTGTACAGAGATTCTAGACCAGATACACTCTTCAACTCGTTTGTATTGATATACCCTTTCCGTAACACCCTGTATTTTGGTCAAGTAGGATTGTACTTTTGTATTTAACAGCTGATTTTTTTTCATGATTTCAGAGTTGGTCCCATAGTGAAAGTTGTTCATATTCATGGGTAGAATACCCTGTAAAAATTTGGAATCAGTAAAAAAAATCACCGGTATTTAATCTCATCATCTGCCTGTCTTTTCCCAACTACGTTGAGGTCGGCTTCCTATCTAACTAGATGCAGCTGAGTACCAGTATTTTACATGAAGCGACTGCCCATCTGACCTCCACAACCCAGTTACTGGGTAATACGAAACCCCTTGGTAAGACTGGTTGTCAGAATTTCGGGCTTCTGACGACCAGTAACAACTGTCAACGACCAGTAACAACTGTCAAAGATCCACGAATGACACCCGGGACCAACGGCTTAACGTGCTTTCCGAGGCACGGAGGGGTCTTGGTATGTAAAGATGTCACCCATCCACGGACCAAGCGCGGCAAGCGTAGCTTAACCTAATCGATCGAGCCGTGCGGCTGTTATTACTTATGCAGTGGAGTTTCTTGCCAATTCTTCTCCATACGAACACTACCTTTTAGAAGGGGCGACTAGAATCAATATTAATTTATTGTAATTTTTGACGTTCAAAAGTGCCTATTTGAAATAAATCATTTGACTTTGCCACAAGCCCCTCTTATAATTATACCATGTATCTATACATACATAATAATGATTTATTCTGGTCTGACGCTTTTCGTATCTGTCTGTGTTTCCACCTTATTCTACTAAACTATGCAATGGATTTCGATGCGGTTTTCGCCATCATTTAACGAAAAAACTTGAAAAAAAAAATGGTAATGACTAACATGGAAGATGGCGATTTAACCTGGACAGTATAGGGCTAACAAAAAATAACTGACATTACGGCAGCTTGTGGTGGTTCAGTGGTAACGTCCCCGATTTATCTACGTGTCATAGGTTGAGGGTTCGAACCCAGGCAGGCACTTTACTTCGTTCAATCTCAGAAGATCCATTGGCCAGATCCATGATGGATCTAGTGACGATTGTTTTCTCATTAGATCTTTGTGGGATTAATTTCATTACCACTGCTCTCAAAACCATGAAGGAAACCGGCATGTCCTAGACCCAAAATTTCGAAGACATGTGACAGCTACCAACCCGCACTCGTCCGTCCGTATGGTGGGTTATACGGTCCACTCCCTCTCAAAGAGAGCAGGCCTGTGTCCCAGCAGTGGGAACATTATAGGCTGATTATGACTGCCTATCTGACCTTCACAACCCAGTAACTAGGTAACACGATGCCCCTTGGTAAGACTGGTATACTGGAATAAGTCTTCATGTAACTATTTGACAAAACGAAAGGCAGGAAATAACAAATAATTTTGAACTACATAAATCTTTAACTTAATGTAGCTAGCATCGTTACAAAACATATCATTAGTGTAAAACCAAAGATTGAATCGAAAAGACTTTATTTTGAAACAGTCCTGGATTTGTCAATAGGCCGTATAGGCCGCGTCCTAGGGGTGGCAGATTTATGAGGACGTCCACTCGATTTTAGAGGATAAAAGTCAAACAAGTTCACTGGTTATCTTTTCTCATGAAAATGAAAAATGAAAAAAAAAAAAAATGAAAAATGGTTTATTATTTTAACAAGTAGGTAAACCTTAAAAACTAGTGATTGGAACCTCGTTTTAAGCAGTTAAGGCTGTGTTAGGAAACTCCGCTCTTCCAAAACATAATAAATATTGTCTCATGGTTTTTATACTGTAACGGCATGTCCTAGAACCAAAAATTCGAAGACATGTGACAGCTAACAACCCGCACTTGTCCGTATGGTGGGTTATCGTCCACTCCCTCTCACCGAGAGGAGGCCTGTCTCCCAGCAGTGGGAACATTATAGGCTGATTATGAAATCTAAAAAGACTAACCACCTGGCACCTGCCTCTCCTAACAGTTCAAGGCCTTACCAACCAGACAGGTCACTGGACCTAAGTCCAGACATGTTTCAACATGTTCTATAGAACAATATCGTGTTATAAACCTGCCCAGACGATGTGGCACCTTGTTAGATGGCTAGGCACGGTCACAACTCACAGCTCGCAAGTTCACAATTAAGTGCGTGGGTAGACGGGTCGTTTGTTGCTGACAAATTAGTGTAGACTCGAATGGTGCGCTGTTTTGAGAGATTTGTTTTAATTCTGAATGTATTTTTTTGGATAGTTGTTAGAGTCAGTTTTAGGAAAATAGCTGATGTAGTTTTTTTGAAGTGATATCTTCTTTTGAGATGGGACAAAACTAGGTATTGAACTCGGATTCGCTTCGGATGTCTTCGGCTGTCCTCGGGTTGTACTCGGTTTTAATGTATTTCCGATATGTCAGTGGGTGATGGCAAAGTATTCTGTTTGTGTTTTGTTTATATGACGATTCAAAAAATACACACGTAATTGTTCAAGTTTTCTCTTCTGTCGGCACTCCCGGAGTGCCACTTTTTTTTTAATGGTAAGTAGAAATGTTAGTTTGGAATGTAATAGGATCATCATCATCAGCCTATATTCTACAACAGTCCACTGCTGGACATACGAGTAGGCCTCTCCTAATGCACGCCATTCAACTCGATTTTCGGCAACTCTCATCCAGCTACTACCAGCCACTTTGCGAAGATCGTCACTCCACCTAGCCTGATGGCGTCCAACCTTACGTTTGCCGATTCGCGGTCTCCAGTCAAGAACACAGGATCAGAGGGGCAATTCTACTAATATTAAGAACGTTCACAGTCTGATCTCAGTCTCAATCTGTCAAAAATACCTCTAATTCCCCTACATTTTGACAAGTTTTTGACATTTGTTTGTCGCTGAGATGAGACTGCGACTAGATTTTGAACGTTTTAAATTACGAGAATTGGACTTCAGGTCATAGGATCTCCTTGCTGAAGTTATATTCTTAATTAGGCGCCCCGCGGTTTCATCCACATAAGTCTCGATCCTGTGGGAATATCGTGATAGAAAGTATTCTATATCCTAATCCAGGTTATGGTCTACCCATGAGCCAAATTTCATCCAAATCTGTTCAGCGGTTTTAGCGCCAAAGTGGAAGAAACAAACATACAAAAAATCAAATCTGTGAAGTGATCTTGGAGTGACTAGACATTCCACCTGGTGCTAGGAATTTACAGCTATCCCTGCATAGTCAAGTTATTGGTACCACTTTTGGTCATGCGGAGTAATTGCGTAACACACTATCAATAGGAATCGCTTTCATTGTGACAGTTCAACAACATCACACACACACACACATCATTCATTGCGTTATTTACGTTGCTGAACAGACAAATCTTTCGAACATGTGAAGCAATGGATTAGCAGTCTCCTTCAAAACTATTCAGACTGTGATTCTGAACTGTTAGTATCCGTTTCCTGAGTGTCAGTATCTGTGTCAATTTAAATTTTTTGTCAAAAGAGTACCTACCAGAGATTTCTAGAAAAAAAAAATATCTCTGCAGTGTCAAATTACTTTATTAATTTTCTGTCACCCAACACGTTTTTTGTCAGTCATACTGTCAGTAAATGACCGTGGAATTAGGCACTAACATTTTAAAATTCACCTCAGAAATGAGACTGTCGACTATTTTAAATAAACATATAATTTAAAGTTTAGGATAAATATTTTTCTGTACGAATTCAGAATATTTCAAAGGTTTATTTAGTGTATAGCATAATCAGCCTATAATGTTCCCACTGCTGGGACACAGGCCTCCTCTCTGTGTGAGGGAGCGAGCTGTAATCCACCACGCAGGCCCAGTGCGAGTTGGTAGATGTCACATGTTTTCGATTTTTTGGTCCTAGGACATGCCGGTTTCTTCACCGTTTTAGCGGGGCTCGTAGCTAAATAATAACAGACGCACAGGTCGGTCGATCAGGTTAAGCTCGCTTGTCGCGGTTGGTCTGTGGATGGGTGACCATCTTTACATACCGAGACCCTTCCGTGGCTCGTAAAGCACGTTAAGCCGCTGGTCCCGGCTGTCATTCGTGCATCTTTAACAGTCGTTACTGGTCGTTAGAAGCTCGAAAGTCTGACAACCAGTCTTACCAAGGGGTATCGTATTACCCAGTAACTGGATTGTGGAGGTCAGATAGGCAGTCGCTCCATGTAAAATACTGATATTAAGTAGTTGGGAAAAGGCAGATGATGATGATGTTTTCCTTCACCGTTTCTGAAAGCAGCGGTGATGAAATTATTTATGCACAGTAAATTGCTCGTCTCGCACAGACCAGGAAAGCATGGCTCAAAAGCAAGGCAGCCAGTGATGACGATGCTATAAGAGTAGGGGAAGACCAAAGAAACCATGGATGGACTGTGTGAATGATGATATGGTCAAGAAAGGGGTGACTACCCGGATGACGACTGATGGAGGAAGAAGACGTGCACCATGAATAAATTGGTAAAAGGGCAAGAAGGATGATAATTCTTGCACCAAAGCGACTCTAGTTAGACTGGAAACTGACCTGCACCCTAATTGCGTAAAACACTATCAATCACAATCTGAATCATTTTGAAGGATATTGCTAATCCATTGCTGCATACGTTCGAAAATTTTATCTGCTCAACAACGTAAATAACGCAATGAATGTTGTTGAACTGTCAAAATGAAAGCCATTGCTACTTTTAGTGTGTTAGAAAAAAAGAAAAAGTTTACTTGGACACAAGTTCGTAAAAAAAAACAAAACAAAAATTAAATTGTTCAAAATACAAATGCAAATGCAATTACCGTGCCGGTCTGGATTCGAACTCGAGACCTGCAACTCGTAAGTTGACTCCGTTTCCAATGAGCCACCACTGCTGTCTTATTTAATGAGTTTCCTATGTATTATGTAACTAAAGCTCTTGACTTCTGTTGGCACCCTGGACACTGGAGACTCAGCTCCACTGCCAATTTTCTCATCATCATCTGCCTGCCTTTTCCCAAATATGTCGGGGTCAGCTTCCAGTCTAACCGGATGCAGCTGAATACCAGTATTTTACATGGAGCGCCAGCCTATCTGACCTCCACAACCCAGTTACTGGGTAATACAAAACTCCTTAGTAAGACTGGTTGTCAGATTTTCGGGCTACTAACTACCCGTAACGACTGTCAAAGATCCACGAATGACAGTCGGGACCAATGGCTTAACGTGCTTTCTTAGGCATGGAGGGATCTTGGTATATGAAGACGGTCACCCATCCACAGACCAACCGCGGCAAGCGTAGCTTAACCTGATCGATCGACCCGTGCGGCTGTTATTAGTTAGCCACAAGCCCCTCCGTAATGAATGTGGCTGAACTGTCAAATTGAAAGCCATTGCTATTGATAGTGTGTTACGCAATTGCCCTGCTGTATAGTTCATGTCGATACGAGAGAAAGATGAACCCGTAAATTAAAAGTTTTTGTGACCAGTCTTTCTGTCTATCTCTCCTATATTAAAAGCGTGAAGCTCCCGGTAGGAGGGTGACGCAATAACCACGCCCTTCCTGACGTCAACCGATTGAATAATACAACCAAAATTTTGTAACCATGTCTGTGTCGCGGTTCGGAGTGAGTTTCGACTTTTTTGTAAATGTCTAGGTCGAAAAATTTTTGACAGTATGTGTCATAGAAATGTAACATATATCTATGCTATGTGTAGTCGGTACACTAGGTACTGATATTGCATTAGTTAATTGGGAACCCTTTATGTATTAAAAAACACACAGAAAAAATAATAGCCGCCCGTACCTACGTATGATTTTCTGTCTCGTAGGTAATAGGTATTATACGAGTAGATAGGTACTCAAAAATAAATTATGCTATTTTGGCAATCTACGACATATCGGCCATTAAGCGATTTGGTGTAAACTGTTAGCTTATATCTGATGAATAAATAAATGAAGATAAATGAAGATTAGCGGTAAAATTATCTGAGTTATGAACACTGCTTTACACAATATTATAACATCGAGCGTGAAGGCTATTTTATTTTAACTCTCGACAATTAGCTCAATTAGGAAGTTTAAAAATTATTTATGTAAACTAGCGCTGGGGTTCTATCTCGCATAGGGCCTTAGCATTATGCTGAGCGATGAAAACTTGCAACTTGTTCTTTTTAGGGTTCCGTATCTCAAAAAGAAAAAACAGAACCCTAATAGGATCATTTTGTTGTCCGTCTGTCTGTCTGTCAAGACCCTTTATCTCGGGAATGCGTGGAGGTATCAAGTTGAAATTAAAACCATATACTCAAGTCTACAGTCCCTTGAAGCTGCGAAAAAATCAAACTTCTAAGTTAACGTAAAAAAAGATACGGCCGTTTATGCTGCAAAAAACGTATTTTTCGACACTCAAGGGAATCATAAGTTATATGGTACTTCCCGTTGACCTAGAATCATGAAATTTGGCAAGAAGCAATGTCATGTAGCACAAGTAAAGGAAAAAATCTTAAACCTTAAATTTGGAGTTACATACCTACCTACAAATTTTTACGGAACCCTCGGTGCGCGATTCCGACTGGCAGTTGCCCGATTTTTTTTCTTTCTTTTTAAAGACGTAGCGTATAGAATTCTCGTCACTAAATCTGTCTTAGTTTCGTCTTCAAATTGACAGTTGACAGTGGCAACTAAATAAACGGTAAATCTTTCAGTCATCTGACTTTCCTAGCTTCGTGACATGATATAGTGTTGAATGTCGATATGTTAACAGCGTTCTTAGACAACATTTCAATCAACAAACGCTAGGAAAATTAGACCTCAATTTAAAGTACACGAGAGACGTTTATTGGCAGTGATCTATGAATTCTAAGATTTCTAAGCAAATTTTAATGTTTTTGTTTTTGCGTGTTTGCATTTTAAGAAAGTACGCAAGGCAACACATTAAGCTATATAAATGACCATAGGGTTATTGCGTATTGACTTTAATTTTGATAATTCAACAACATTCACTGCGTTATTTACGTTGTTGAGCAGATCAATTTTTCGAACATATGAAGCAATGGATTAGCAATATGCTGCAAAATGATTTATACTACATTCACTACCAAAACCTAGTAACTTCACGAAACGCCAAAAATCCCCCTTCCCAACACAACATAAGACCATGTGTACACTGCACTACGCAAACAATAAGGCCCAGCGCACACTGCCAGACTGGTTTTTGTCGCAGACGTAAAAAAAATCGTCTACGAACGATGTGTGCGCGCCATTATTATTACTACGGGTTACGCAGACTGAGTGCGCATGTGTCTGATATTATTAACGTGCTGAGGATGAGTGCGAGAGAGGGAGCAAGTTTTATGAATTTGTTGGAATGGTTGTGAATGATTTTTCGGGCTTGTGGCTTAGTAATAACAGCCGCACGGTCCGATCGATCAGGTTAAGCAACGCTTGCCGCGGTTGGTCGGTGGATGGGTGACCATCTTTACATACCAAGACCCCTCCGTGCCTCGGAAAGCACGTAAAGCCGTTGGTCCCGGCTGTCATTCGTGGGTCTTTGACAGTCGTTACGGGTCGTCAGAAGCCTGAAAGTCGGACAACCAGTCTTACCAAGGGGTATCGTATTACCCAGTCACTGGGTTGTGTAGGCAGTCGCTCCATGTAAAACACTGGTGTCCAGCTGCATCCGGTTAGACTGGAAGCCGACCACAATATACATAGTTGGGAAAAGGCTAGGCAGATGATGTGAAAGTGTTTTTTTTTTCCAATTTACAGAAATAAATTAATGTAATTATCATTTATGCTCATGCATATTTTAAGTCTCTGCGTGTCCTAGAACCAAAAATTCGAAGACATGTGACAGCTACCAACCCGCACTGGGCCCGCGTGGTGGATTACAGCCCACTCCCTCTCACAGAGAGGAGGCCTGTGTCCCAGCAGTGGGAACATTATAGGTTGATTATGTAAATGTATTTTGTAATTTATGCACATGCATATTTTGAGTCCACTTTGTACTCAGCTGATGAGGTAAGTAGTGGGAATACAGATATACAAATTGGCGAAGTGTGGTAATACTATCAATAAATACAGGACACCAACACATCAACCTACCTACCTACTACAATCTGTCAAATTTCTTTAATAGATTTTCAACTTTATCGCTAAATTATAAAGTTCAAAGTTGAGTGGGAAAATTTTACAGTTTCAAGTAGCTTGATGTGCTGGCGTCTGTACATCGGTGCCTAACCCTTCAGGGTTTATAGCCGTGATATTATGTAAATAAATGACTTTGGAACCTCGCCACAAGCTACCAACACAATCTACATTTAATTCCTTTTTATGACCCTCAATTTGGCACTTTACTTCGTTTACAAACACAGCACAAAGGAAAAAAAAACGACTCAAAAAGAAAATTGTAGGTATCGGAAGTGTGGGCCAGAAAAAATAAGAAATAAAACATAGGCTTCCGGAACTGTTTTATTTATTTGACTCTGTCTGTCTGTCTGTATGTTACCTTTTCACGCCTAAATCGCTGAACCGATTTATATGAAATTTGGTATAGAGATAGTTTGAGTCCCGGGGAAGGACATAGGATAGTTTTTATCCCGATATTCCCACGGGATCGACATTTACGCGGGTGAAACCGCGGGGCGCAGCTAGTTAACTATAAATCCAGGCTTTCTCATGATGTTATCTTTCACTCAGAGATGTCTAAGCAAACATATTATATCCATAAATAAAGAACAAATAAGTCAAGTCAAGGCTACAAGAATAAAAAAATCTTATAATACCAATTAAAAAAAACACGTCAAACACACAACCTCTTCCTTCAAAGTAGGTTAAATATACACACATCAACACGGTCTAGGGATATTTCATACTCAATTAAATAACTCGAAAAGTACTGGCCGCATTGGAATCTTTTATACACCGATTTGTTTGTAATTTATCTCAGACTAATTCCAAAGGAGATGGCAGTTTTTGGCATTGCTAATTTTGGAAAGGTACAGAATTCAAAGCTATTTTAAAAAAAAGCGCTTATTTTTATGTATTGATAGCCAGATTAACTTTAATATTGAGAATTGGGATTAAATCTCGTTAAATATGAGTAAGTTGAGCAGCCGGAAACAAGGCTTTTTGGACTTGTTATACTATATGACAGTGTTGTCATGGCAAACAAACAAACATGACTCTTTAGAAGACGACCACAGAGTACTTTTTGATAGACTAAGATGACACACAAAACTTCACAAGTCACATTCGCTCGCTCGCTACTATTTTGTGCTGGTGTGAATGTTTTGTGCGCCCAAAGTTTTACGTGGATTTTTACAACGGCCTTGCTTGCTTTTGGATTTCGAAGACTCCTACCTTTCTGAACGACTGTTGCTAGACTTGGACCTCGACGTTTCCTATATGCTTAGATTATTATTTCATTATTATTCTTATTGTTTATTATTATTCCTATTATATGCTTAGATTCCGATAAGTGAGTCTCTAGAGTCTCCTGAGTTTTCTGTGACTACGGAGTTTAATTAAAACTGACCGAGTATCTACACTTGAAGCTGTCATTAGGTCTATGATCAGTGGGTAAATCATTGAACTAAACAAACTTCAACAAGTAGTTATTTATCATTTTTGAAGTCATTACAAAGCATAATTAGCAATATGTTATGCATACAATAAACATTTATGCGTTAAAATAGTATAATTGTAATAGAGGTAAAATAACCTGTTAAAGTACAAACATTAATGCACTTAACCTCACTTTTACAAAAATTAAGATTTCTCTTTAACCCCATTGTAATTATTTTTTATTTATTTTTTTAACAAAAGCTCATAATATTCCCTATCAAACCATGCCACTTTTATTTCTGTGGAAACTAAAAAAGTTTAATGCCAGCGTTCTATGAACTTCTGCCATTCTCCTTTAAGTTTTTTAAAATTCTTTTGTTTCGGTGGCAAAAAATGTCTTGATGTATAGGAGAGGGAATTTTCATTTGTGCGAAATTTAGAAAACAATACGAATTACGTTTAGTTACAGTTTTTTTTCATTTTTAAACGAAAGATAAAGTTAAAATTGAGGTATTGTAGCCATGCAACGCCGACATTTGACGAGGGCGGAGATGTTACGAGCTGTGGGAATGCTGGAAGCTGGATCTGTTCAGCGTAATGTTGCTGAGGCCATAGGCACAGAATACTTAAAGTACTGCGTACAGAAAGGCCACTCCCTTCCCCGCACTTACATCAGTTACCGCACCTCACCCCGCACTTCGATGTGTTCGTCGCCTGCTCTTTAACAATGGCGCTCGCATACACAAGAACCGCAGCGCTGTACCTACCTACTGCTGACACGAACACATTATTTTTTTAAAGTTTTATATTTTGTGTTAATCACGATGGTTGTATATTGTGCATTATTTGGATGCTTATCTTCATCGAGGAACGACAAAGACAGGAGCTTTTTTCGGTTCCCGAAACATGAAAGAAGGTAAGGAACAGCAACTCAAATATCCTTTAAACCCATAAAAAATAAAAGCTAGTATATTACAGACAAACAAGTTAAGCCAGTGTTGTGATAAATATATTTTCATAATTTTCTCTATTATTCATTTATTTTCCAAGTTTTCTTCGTTTTAGAACAATTAAAACTTCCGTAATATTAACATACCAAATTGCTCTCTCTCTTTATTGTCTTAGTTATGTCTCTTTCTTTCACGTTCTATTCGTTCTTCGACTTGAAAAGTAGTACAATAGAAATGTTATTAATTAGATTTCTGTGAGTACCTAGTGTAGCGGCGCGCGGCGCCCCATTGTTGCATACGTTCGGGCAGCGCCGCCGCCTACGCAATACTGCGCCAGCCAGCGCGCCAGCCCTACTAGATTTCACGCACACATTTACACGTATGCAAACGTCATTTGTCAATGTAGTGGTAGTAGGTAATTATTTTGCGAGCGTTGTATGGAGTGTCCGGGGTGTGCCATAGGGACCCATCAAAATGTAATTTCAAGATTGTGGACACGCTATCGTGCCACAGGTGAAGTAGCGGAGAGGCACCGGGGGCCAAGTCGCATCACTACCCCCAGACAAGACCGATTTTTGCAAATTACTGCGCGAGCACAACCAAATGCAACGGCGACTCAATTGGTCCAAAGGCTGCGAGTGGAACACCAAGTGCTTGTGAGTGACCAAACTGTAAGAAGGCGACTGCATGAAAGCAATCTACGCTCTCGTAGACCACTCCGGGTCCCATCTTTACGGAGAGGCAATCGTGGACGACGATTAGAATGGGTTCGGAACCACGTGGACTGGGGCCGTGAGCAATGGTCCAATGTGCTGTTCACGGATGAATCCAGGTTCGGCTTCCATCCAGATTCACGAAGGACGCGTGTTTGGCGAGTTCCTGGACGATGAAGCCGTCTCCAGAACCCTCAGGAAGTTCACCCATACCAAGGAGGAACAATTATGGTTTGGGTAGGAATTCGTCTTGGAGGACGGACGGATCTCGTTTGGGTGCGGGGCAATATGACGGCAGAACGATACGTCCAACAGGTGCTGGGGCCCGTAATCTTGCCCCACAGAACACAAATGGGGCAAGATTTCCTGCTCATGCACGACAATGCCCGGGCACACACGGCGAGAACGGTAGCAGCTTGGTTACATACACATAATGTTAGGGCCTTAGACTGGCCTGCTCAATCGCCAGATCTAAATCCCATTGAGCATGCGTGGGATATGCTGCAAAGATGAGCTCTGAAGGAAGTTCCCGAAAATCTGGCTACAGAAGATCAACTTTTTGCGCACCTCAGAAGGACATGGGACAATATTCCGCAGCAAGACATTGACAACCTTGTTCTGAGCATGCCGAATCGTTGCCGATGTGTTATGAACATCATGGGCGCTTTCTCAGACTACTAACTTCAAGTTTATAAACACAAATTAAATGATTTTTCTATTTTTTTCAGTTTTTACTCACAAATTAAAAGTTCATTCATATACGATTTCCGTCTATGCTTCATTTTTTTTCCATAAAATCCTGAAATTTTAATCTAAGTACCTTAACCATTATTAAAAAATGGTAGAATATTAAATAACGTATCTTTTAAATATATACATGTCATATAAATAATTAACACATTGATAGTAATTCGCTTTTTTAAAAATATCCCTAGACCGTGTTGATGTGTGTAGTTCATGTATAGAATCCCACGAAAGATGCACAGATAACATAAACATAACTTAAACATTTGTTTAAACAAGTAAATAAAACAATCTTCCACGATTGGTTGAACAATTCCTTAACCAGTTATTACTATCCTAGAAATAGTTCCAAGTAGTGAGGGGGCCCTACTAGAAAAAAAAGGGTCAGCCAATCAGATTGCGGTATTTTTTTTGGGCATATTTTTTGTATATCTTATCTATTTCTATGTGGTTATGGGTTTCTGGGTCTATGTAAGGATGTTTGGGGAATATTTATTGGAGGTCGAAAGAATTTTGTAAGTGTGTTTGTTTGTGAGTTGTGTCTGTCAAAAACTCGAAACTACCGTGTCAGTTTTAAAGTTTTCATTAATATCTAAATTATAATATTTTAATAAGGACCACCATATGCCTGGTGGGTTTTCCCATCGATAAAAATGACAAGATTCCATTCCATTTTCACAAACTTTCATCCCTAATTTCACCCTTTTAGGGAAAGAATTTTCAAAAAAAAAATCCTTAGTGCTCACTTTCGTTATATAAGGAACTCTTGCACAAAATATCATGCTTCTCGACCCAGCGGTTTAGTCTGTGCGTTGTCTGTCATTGAATTTAAGAATCAAAATAATTATATTTTCATGAACTACAAAATGTGTCACTCAGTAGTTACTTACGGCTGAAATTCGGGGTCAATGCCCTCTTACATGTAACATTATGTAGATACATTTACATCTCGAAATAAAATCTTCCTTAGCAGATTCACCACATTTATATTGTAAGAGCAAGGCAAACCTGAAAAGTTTCTTCACTTTGGTCGTTTTCCTTCAAATTGCAAAATACTCTCACAATCTTAAAAACAAAAAAAATATATCTACATAAGTATGTTTTACATTGGCATCCATAATTAATATAACACCTCTTCATCATCTGACTAGTCTTCTCCCAACTATGTTGGGGTCGGTAATATTACGCCTATAAACGCGGAAGCGTTAGGCACCGATGTACGTGGACTCAAAATATTCATGTGCATAAATTATAAATTACATAATCAGCTTATAATGTTCCCACTGCTGGGACACAGGCCTCCTCTCGGTGAGAGGGAGTGGGCCGTAATCTACCACGCGGACTCAGTGCGGGTTGGTAGATGTCACATGTCTTCGAATTGTCGGTTCTAGGACACGCCGAATTACATTTATTTCTGTAAATTGGTAAAAAAAAAAAACACTTTTACATCATCATCTGCCTGCCTTTTCCCAACTATGTTGTGGTCAGCTTCCAGTCTAACCGGATGCAGCTGGACTCCATCATTTTACATGGAGTGACTGCCTATCTGAGCTCCACAACCTAGTTACTTTTACTTTAGGGTGATGGGTAAAGGCGGAAAGAGACTAGTGATGATTTATCCCAGCAGTGAGAAATAATGACAAGTAAAAAAAAATCAGTAACATAAAGATGCACCCACACTCCACAACTCACGCGCAAGTCGCAACACATCGCGACACATGCCTCTACTGCCTGTCCTTACACGTGTCGCGGCCTATTTCGGGCACGTTCAGCCTCATTTCTATTTAGAGGCGTAATTACTAACTGAAACAGGCCACTATTAGCACGTCAAAGTACTTGTTATCAACACTGATAAGAGCTTATCATTGGGGGCGCCGGATCGTCTAACGTTAGTTTGGGTTGTTGCGGCTGCTGTTGGAAAGAGGGTAGACAGATAAATGTATTTTTTGTTGTTGTTATAGGGTGTTGTTTTTGGTAAATATTATTTTTTAAGCATACTGTATAGATGTAATTAAAAAAAAATATATGATAGGTTTAGAATAACCACATACAAGCGAGTTGCGAGTAAATACTACACAGTCCTGACTTTTCTGAAGACCATCCCTAATAAGGTCACTATTTCACATGGAGCGACTGCCTATCTGACCTCCACAACCCAGTTACTGGGTAATACGAAACCCCTTGGTAAGACTGGTTGTCAGACTTTCGGGCAACTGACGACCCGTATCGGCTGTCAAAGATCCACGAATGACAGCCGGGACCAACGGCTTTTACTTGCTTTCCGAGGCACAGAGGGGTCTTGGTACGTAAAGATGGTCACCCATCCACGGACCAACCGCGGCAAGCGTAGCTTAACCTGATCGATCGACCCGTGCGGCTGTTATTACTTAGCCACAAGCCCCTCAAATAAGGTCACTATGTGTCCTAGTGAAATCAATTTACCTGATAGGTATTTAAAAATAGAAAAAGAGGCAAAGGTAGGTTACTAACCTAGGCTAGATTAAAATCATTATCTATGCTGTTAACCTAACATACTTAGATTGAAGATACGAATCTGCACCAAAAAGTCGATAATCTATGACCAAAACATCTTGAGCTGTCAAGGTGGCGCTGCTTGACTAGGGAACTGTCAAAATTCAGTACATTTGAGCGTTAGTTCCAAAAATTACCGTGTTGGGTCTCGTGTTACCCAGTAACTGTGTTGTGGAGGTCAGATAGGCGGTCGCTCCATGTTTAAAGTACTGGTATTCAGGTGCATTCGGATGGACTGGAAGCCGGCCCCAACATAGTTGGGAAAAGATTGATTGAGTTCCAAAAATTTCCGCGTGTCAGTTTAAGATGGTGACTGTGAATGTTATCAAGTGATCGTTTCGACAATTGCTTTGTTGTTATCATTTGCATATTAAAGATAAGTTTTTAGTGTTGCGGTATTGTGCTAAATATTAGTGTTTTAAATAGTTTGTCGATTTTCTCAAAGATTTCATAGATTCTTCAGAAAATTTCATTTTAAAATACTAAATAGCTAAGCAACTGTGACTAACTTGGATGTAGTGTAGTTGGTCATCGTTCTAATCTAAGGCCAGTTAAAAAGAGGCTCATCCTTACATCCTCCTTACATAGTATAAAAACAAAGTCGCCGAAATGTATGTACGCGCATAACTTCCGAATGACTGCATAAAATTGGATAATTATTTTTTTGTTGTGTTCGATATAGCCAGGACAAGGTTTGTATTAAAAAAAAAAATCCGATTGTAAGCGTGTTACGCAATTAGGGTGCCGGTCTGATCCAGTTTTTCTTTTTTTTTTATAATATTTATTTATTTAACCATTACCCTTAATTAACAAAAATAACAAAATTAAAACCTAACTTAACTAAAACTATACAAAAACTAAAATATAGCGTCGAAAAATTCATCCGCATCGCTGTCGACTGGTAATGTACCCAAGAGACTGGCGGCATTACCACGTTGTATGGCAATGCTTAGCCTTTGGCCAAGGTAAAAGCCACCCCTTGGGTCACGGGAAGTGTCAACCAGCCGTTATGAAATTTCTTTAAAAAGACCATGAGCACTCGGACATCACGGCCCGAGGGTTTCAACCCCAAACGGCTCGAAAATATAATTTCCGATAAGGTTATTATATTTTCGCCGCTTCAGGTTTTCCGCAGCCGCAGCAGCAGCGCCAGCACAGCATGCCGATCTTGTTTTTATAAAACGAACATGGCTGAACTGTCAAAATGAAAGGCATTGCGATCAATTGTCACTTAATGTGTTACGCAATCGCCCAGCAGTTCTCGTCTTTCGATAGCGAGTATCGTAAAGGTTGTTTACACGGTTCGGTCTCCGTGTGTAAGGCACCTGTCACACCGCAGGCGTTTTTTTTTTAATTTTTTTTGAAGTGACGCGTTGGGCATTTTTTGAGATGAAAAAAAAAAAACATTGAACTCGTGACACTGTTACCGACACCGCGCTACATTCGGATGTGTTCGGCTGTCCTCGGGACTTATTCTGTTTTAATGTATTTCCGATATGTCAGTGAGTGATGGCAATGTATTCTGTTTGTGTTTTGTTTATATGACGATTCAAAAAATACACACGTAATTGATCAAGTTTTCACTTCTGTCGGCACTCCCGGAGTACCACTGTTTTTTTTCACTAGCGACGGCCCGCGACTTGGTCCACGTTAAATTTGTTCCCCCTAATCTATCCCGTTGCATCGCATTGCCAGCACGCGCTATTACTGCGTTTTTGCTTAGCGTTCTTCCTGACTTTTTTTTCTTCTGCTCGGCTCCCAAGGGTCGCAGCGTGATGTTAAATAGCCTATAACATTTCTCAAAAATTGGGCTCTCAAAATGCAAAAAGATTTTTTCAAATCCGACTGATAGTTCCGGAGATTACCCCCTACATCCAAACAAACGAACTAAAGTCTGGCCGCTCAAAATTTGCCAAAGATGTAAACAACAATGGCCGCTCGAAATTGAATAAAATCGATATACAAGAACATTTATTTTAACTGTTTAAGTAATGTTTGTTTTATTTATTTAAACTTTTCGCACAAAAAGGTACAAAGGCGGTCCGGTCCGGTTCGTCCCGATTCGCCCCTGCATCCTTATTCACCTCGTTTGACGGTATGTTTCTTGAGCGACAAAATCGTTGCTAGCCAGTTGCTTCCTCGTCGTTAGTGGGACATGGGCCTTCATTCGTGGAATGGAACCTCATTCAGGGAAACTGATGTTATTGACAAACATGGCATGATCACACTGAACAATTTAATGATTAAGCTAACTGAATAATTATCTAAACAAGTGTAGTTTTAATCAACATTAATAGATTTTAAACAAGCCAACTAACTATAGATTTAATTGGCTTCTTCGCTAAATAATAACAGCCGCACGGGTCGATCAAGGTTAAGCTACGCATGAGGAGGCCGGTCCGTGGATGGGTGACCATTCATTACATATCGAGACCCCTCCGTGCCTCTTGATCCCGGCTGTCATTCGTAGATCTTTGACAGTTATTACGGGTAGTCAGAAGCCCGAAAGTCTGGCAACCAGTGTTACCAAGGAGTATCGTTTAATAACCCAGTAATGGTTGTGGAGGTCAGATAGGCAGTCGCTCCATGTAATATTGATATTCAGATGCTTCCGGTTAGACTGGTAGCCAACCACAATATACATAGTTGGGAAAAGCCAGGTCGAAGATGATAAAATGATATGTACGTCAAATAAATAAGGTAGATGAGGTCGGCGATTCCTATTTGACTACTCCAGACATAATCTTGGTCAGATCATGTGAAGACAATGTAGAGTGATGTCTGAAATGGTCTTTTGAGGAAAGTAACACATAGATTTAAGTGGACCAGCCCAGTCAATGCAAGCATTTGTCAGTAATCGTGTAGTTGGAACTTGAGAGGCTCAACGACTCGACGAGCAATACCAAAGAAAGGACATTTGGGTAGGCCGCGTAAAGTACTCAAACTGCTGGACTTACATTAAAAATAACAGAGCAGCGGCAGAGTGGCACAGCGGTATCCACAACGCCACATATATGTGAACTATGCGTCATACTGACGTCACGCAAAATCCTGCATCTCGCAAGCAGAGTTTACCGCGCAACTAGCATATACATATACAACGGCCCTACATGAATCATTGGACAGTGGCCCACCAAACACCACACCCGTCAGTTCGGAGGATCCTCCCTTTTTATAGAGTACAAGCAGTGCCCCGCGGTTTTACCCGCGTACGTATCGATCCCGTGGGAATATCGGGATAAAAACTATCCTATGTCCTTTCACGTACAACATAGGATAGTTAACACACAGTTAGTTAGTTGGAACAGATATCGATGAAATTTGGTACTTATAGAGATCTATAAGTACCAAATTTCATCGATATCTGATTGTATGTGTATAGTGGTTTAGGCGTGAAAAGGTAACATACAGACATACAGAGTTACTTTCGAATTTATAAGATTAGTACAGTATGGATGAGAGAACTATACACCCTGTTCCACATACATCTATAATATAAAAGAAAAAAAATTGATCATGAGCTGTTCTTATACATATAGTTTGTGCCGATAAGAGAAAAGTGATGTGCCTCAGTCATTTGTTTAGTCGAGTCTCCATTCAATCGATTTAATCGATTCCTTCATCGATCATAATCGTTACCTCACTTTCTTTTCATATCTTGTGACGAAAATTGAATCTTTTTTATCGGACAAAGGAAAACATTTGAAACAAAAAAAGACGCGTTGACTTTTTCAAAATATTTTAAATTTTGTGTATTTGTGGCCAGTTTTATTATTTCTTCAGTAGTCCTTAAAAATACTGGTATTCAACTGTGTTCCCTTCTTCATATTAAGCCGTTAGTCTTCAAAGCAAGAGTGGACAGGCGACTTCTGGGCTCCATCGTAGACCTCATCCATCGCTTTCCACCAGGTGAGATCGAGGTCAAGAACAAGCCCATTTGACAATAAAAAAAAACCTGCTGCATCCGGTCTCACTGAAATCCGACCACAACATAGTTGGGAAAAGTCTAGGCTGATGAAGACCTAGTTGACTAGACTAGTTGTAGACTGGCTATGACTGCAGAAGGACCAATGATCGGAGCAGAAGAGTCCTCGGCAAGTATAGCGTGGGACACCCCCAGCTGGATTGACGACCTTCACCTTTACTGGCTGGGACAGCCTGGATGTGGAAGATGGTGAACCAGGTGTTGTGTCGCGACTTGGGAGAAATCTATGTCCAGCATTGGATGAGTTGAATTCTGCTTAGAACCTTTTTGGAGTGCGATGTGAGATCGGTGTGTGTGTGTGTGGATTCGTGTCATCAAAAGTCTTTCTAAAACACAGAATTTTCGTTACAATGAAAAGGTTTGTGGTTACCACTATTGTGTGTTAGGGTCTAAAAAGACGGACTGCATTTGAACTGCATGCCAGCTGCAACATCGCAGTTGCCATAGACAATTTTTTATTTTATTTATTTATATAGATATTCACATAATATAAGCTAACATATAAACTATAATAATATGTACAATTATATGAAAAAATAAACAAAATAATCATAGGGCATCAAAGAATTCGTCCCCATCGCTGTCAACAGGAACAGTGCCCAAAAGCCTGGCAGCATTGCCACATCGCAGTTTGAATGCAGTTGACATAACTAGGTTTCGAAGCAGTCAAGTCAACTGAATCCAAACTGCAATGTTGCAGTTCAAATGCTGTCCATCTATTTAGACCCTTAGTTGTTGTTCCATCATTTAGATTTGCTAAGTCCATCACTTTTTTCAACCAATATTGTCACATTGGTGTGCAATGTTCTTCCATAATTATGATAGCTCATGCCGATTTGAAAGTAGTATTTTATTAAACTCACACGTCTCGGCTGCCTCGTTGACCTAAGGGTTGCCAACGTATGGGGTCCCAGCAACCTAATTGCGTAACACACTATCAATCGGAATCTGAATCATTTTGAAGCAAATTGCAAATCCATTGCTTCGTAAGTTCGAAAAATTTATCTGCTCCACGCGTAAATAACGCAATGAATGTTGTTGAAATGTCAAAATGAAACCGATTCCGATTGATAATGTGTTAGGCAATTACCTCGCTGGATTAGATGTCCAGGGTCAGGCAAGTTTTATTGGGTTTTTCGTAATTTCTCAACTGCAGCCCAGGCTGGTTTTGTACCTGGTTGGTGGCAATAGGCTCATCTCCTATAACTAAGGGGCTTGTATCTCTGCTTCTCCCTTTGGAAACTGTTGGCTTAAAGCTAGATTATATCGATTGGCACTCTAATCTCGACCTTTCTGCTATCGGTTATCTGCAAGGACAGACAAAAGCAAATATAATATACGTATCGAATACAATATCTATTCGACTCAAGGACGATTGACCGATAAAGTTAGACCAGGTGGTCGACGTACTAGGACAATAGAAGACAATACAATACCCGATTTTGGCTCGAAAGGAAAGACAGAGGCATAAAGTGACTCTCATCTTTAAGACGTTTTTTTAAATCAATACTCAAAGCATTTATTTCAATTAAACATTTACAGGCACTTTTGATTTGTCAAAGAGTCGGTCAGCTGGTCAGAAAATTGAAGCTAACTAGTTGCCCATTCAAACTCAAACTCAAAACTCAAACTCAAAGCATTTATTTCAATTAAACCATTACAGGCACTTTTGAATTGTCAAAATTAAGTAGTCGGTCTGTTAGTCAGAAAGTTGAAGCTAGTCACCCATTCCAAAGCGTAGATCTCTATGGAGAAGAACGGGCAAGAAACTCCATGGACCATTTGAAAAGATTCCATTCTAAAATATTCCTCGGAAAGCACGTTAAGCCGTTGGTCCTGCGCCTGATCTCTCTCCATTCATTGCGGATTGCCGTCTCAATATACCAACAAGGAACCTTAAACTTCTTACTTTTTAAAACCTTAGAAAAAGGTAGCCCGACCACACTGGTACAATAAATTATATATTTTGTACTTTAAAAATAAATCTCAGTGTTGACATCCTCAAATATTTGGCAGGAGTTCAAGAATTTGTATTGGTATGTTACTTTGTTTTATTAGTGTTGCCAGATACTATATTAAAGAGGGTTTTGTGGGTAAACACCTAAGTATCGAACTCTCGATCTTATTATACACATAGCATCAACAAGGGGTAAGCAGATATACACGCATATTTGGCCAGATATGTCTAAGTCCCATGTTCATCATCATCATCATTTCAGCCGAAAAACGTCCATTGCTGGACATAGGCCTCCCCCAAGCACCTCCATTTCGACCGGTTTTGTGCTTCTCGCATCCAACGAGTTCCTGCGGCCTTCACAAGGTCGTCGGCCCACCTTGTGGGGGGCCGGTCGCCACTCCAGAACCTTTCGGCCCCATCGGCCATCTGTTCTGCGAGCAAGTCCCATGTTATAGGAGGCGAATCTATTTTCCATTGATGAGGCACAGATCCGGGCTGTCAAAATCCAAAACCACTTTGCCCAACCTCAGGGTCGAACCCGGGACTCCAAGTTACAGTCTCGCTTACGACAACGATACCATTACGGCAGTCTCATCAATTAGACAAAAGCGGTAAAAGTCTAAAAGTTCAGACGCAGACTTGCGAGTAAAATGTCGGGGATCCCCATCCACATATTCCCCCACCAGTTAAACTTACTCCTAACTTAACTACAGGCATATTTAGCTTACTAGATGTTATAAGGAATATCTAATAGATGATAGACATGTACAGGCTTATTTTTTTTATCATCATCCAAAAGGGTGTTCTACCCATGAATATGAACAACTTTCACTATGGGACCAACTCTGAAATCACGAAAAAGAATCAGCTGTTTCATACAAAAGTTCAATACCTACTTGACCAAAATGTATGAAACAGCTGATTTTAATTTTCGTGATTTCAGAGTTGGTCCCATAGTGAATGTTGTTCATATTCATGGGTAGAACACCCTGTAAAAATTTGGATGGTGATAAAAAAATAAGCCTGTATATTTCTAGAGCCACCCATCCAAAAGTTGACCTTGGCAAGTGCAGCTTAACCTCAACGAATCTAAAAAATCTGTCAAAAAGTAATACAGGGATAGCCTTTCCTAATTGATTGTGTTTAAAAGTAATATACATAGACATAACCCAGTCACCCATCCAATAGGTGACCTTGACCAGTGCAGCTTAACGTCACTCCACAACTTTATCAAAATGTAATATAGACTTATAGCCTATACTCGTCCGCTGAACAAAGGCATTTCCTAATATCAGCATTATATTGTGTCAATTTGCGTCTAAATGTCTAATACAGACAACCAATACCCTTCTGCCGAACAAAGGCATTCCTTAATACCGGCAATGCACCAAAACCCGTCACTCCAAATTAAATAGCATGATTCTACCTCAATTCAGCATGAAATATTAACTAAGTCAGAACTCAACTCAATTTGATGTAGATATACATCACTACCTTCAGCCCGCGACTTTGTCCGCGTGAAATTTCTTGTTCCCCGACCCGCTGCGTCGCATCGCATCGCCCGCCCGCGCTATCACTTCGTTCTGCGTTCTTTTTTTACTTTTTTGCTTTTTGCTCGGCCCCTAAAGGTCGTAGCGTGATGTTAAATAGCCTATAGCCTTCCTGAAGAATTAGGCTATCAAATGCAAGAAGAATTTTTCAAATCCGACTGTTAGTTCCAGAGATTAAGGCGTTCAAACAAACAAACTATTCGGCTTTATTATATCAGTATATATATTTCTATGTATATGGTTTAATCGAACAGTTCCAGGGCCGAGTTTCACCCCCGTTTCAACCCGCAACACCCCATTTCACCCCTTTCACCCTCTTGCTGTATTTCTGGTTCTACTGATGCCCAAATTCCCAAGGCAACTCTCTCTTGTGGGAGGGGGATGGAGATATGGATTTGTGTGGGTGTGAGAGAGAAGGGTATAGTCTGCAGTCGTATGCGCGGCGGGTTGAGGTGTGGTTCTAGTGTCAGCGTGGAGTACTGAAGCCGTAGTTTGTAGTATTGATTACTTTGCTGCGTATGGTTTTTGGAAGTAAATGTACCCAGGATTTTGTATTAATATCTTGATTTAAAAGAGTGTCCTTGGAGTTTCTTGCCCGTTCTTCTCCACAGAGATCTATGTTTTGGAATGGGCTACTAGCTTCAATTTTCTGAATACCTGACCGACTATTTGACAGTTCAAAAGTGCCTGTAAATGGTTTCATTAAACTAAATGGTTTGAGTTTGTAGGTACACCCTTCTTACTAAACTAAAATAATTGCCAAGGCCTGGGTTTTACCTTGGCCAGAGACATTGCCATATAACGTGGCATTGCTGCCAGTCTTTTGAGTACATTACAGAAATGTATAGTTTGGAGTGAGGTTTATTTAAACTTTAATTAAATTCATTATTACAAAAAAAAAAAAACCAATGAAAAGGAATTAATTTTATTTTTCATCGGAAACCCTGACTAGTTTCTAGAAAAGCCTTGTTTAGCTTTGTGACCTATTTATTTATTTAACCACTAGCTGCGCCCCGCGGTTTCACCCGCATAAGTGTCGATCCCGTAAGAATATCGGGATAAAAAGTATCCTATGTGTTATCTTGATGTACAGGGTGTTACAGAAAGGGTATATCAATACAAACGGGTTGAAGAGTGTATCTGGTCTAGAATCTCTGTACAAAATTTCAGCTCAAAAGCAGTAACTTTGAAAATGCTAAATATTTTCTTATTTTTAAAGAAATCTCTTCCAGCAAACCTGCGATAGGATGATATATGAGATGTAGACAACGTGTATAAGTCGGTATATAAAGCTTATTTTTATGTAAAAGTGTTTGTAATAAACATTTTCTTTTTTGCAGGTTTGGATTAAAGCAGTAAGGATGCACGCGGTTTCATCATTCAATAAAACGTAAGTGCAGTTTAAGTTTTAAGTATAAGTTGTGGAGGCTGATACGTTTTTACAAAAATACTTTACCAATACCTTCCCGAACAAAATGTGTGCGAATGCAGATTATTTTGTACTGAGTGATTAGATTTCCATTTCGTAGGCGTTGTTTTATGCACGTACAGAACATGCTTTGAACATTGATGAAAAAACTTTAAAAAATACTAATGGGATAACTAGTTAGTTAAGAGATTATGAAAATAAATTTTCTTTTAACCCACTTACTGATAAACGTATTATACCAGATGAATAGTTACACACCAATTTCTCTTTTTCAGTCGTCAGTAATTTGACTTTCGAAAGAAGAAGACAAATCGTTCTGTAACTATGCAGACGCTATACAACGTTTATTAGTAAGGGGGTAAAAGTATAGAAATTAAATACTAACTAATATGGGATAACTAGTAAAATTATGTTTAAAGTAACAGTTCAAAATCACTTCCTTTGATTTAATTTTTCCTGGCATTAATCTCAAAAGCTATACAGAGAAAAAACATTTATATGTTCCCGCACTATCTGCTTTGAGCCTCCAGCTTCCAAACATAAGTCAGATCCGTCTTATCTGGCCAGAATCTGTACCAGTACGTGCCACGGCCGGAACGATTACTTTTGGCCCATCGTCCAAGACACTACTCAAACGTAATGTTGCAAACTTGAATCACTAATGAGTAGCCAGAATGTCACAGCTCTAGTTATTCAATGTTGGCCGTAAACGACGCGACTTCATCATTCTCCTGCCCTGGCCTTATACCAATTTATTTGGTATCGGCGCAACATATATTTTTCTTCCATACTTCTCTATTAGTCGTCATCTCGGTAGTCACCCCCTTTCTAACCATATCATCTTTCACACAGTCCATCCATCGTTTCTTTGGTCTTCCCCTGCTCTTATAGTCAGCCACATTCATACTCATCCACGACGCAACTTACTAACACGCTAGTAAATTACCTAGTTTGTGATTGGTTCCGTTGTTTGGTACATTGGTGATTTGTGTTTGTAACTGTACTTTTCATTAGAGTCGTGGATGACGGGTCTTAGAAGCAAATCGTTGAAACCAAACTGTCGAATCGTTTGGTGTATGTGCACAATCCGACCGACTGCATTCCATTTGTTCAAATTGATCTTTATAACAGACAGCAGTGCTGGCCCAAAGGTATCAGCCCTTTGTGTATTTCATTTCCTCACCACTGCTCTCAAAACAGTGAAGGAAAACATCGTGGGGAAACCGGAATGTCCTAGAACCAAACATTCTGAGACATGTGACGTCTACCTACCTGCACTGGGCCCGCGTGGTAAATTACGGCCCACTCTCTCTCACAGAGAGGAGGCCTGCGTCCCAGCAGTCGGAATATTATATAGGCTGACTAGCTGCGCCCCGCGGTTTCACCCGCATAAGTTTTAATCCCGTGGAAATATCGGGATAAAAAGTAGCGTATATGTTAATCCAGGGTGTCAGCTACCTCCATACAAAATTTTATCAAAATTGGTCCAGCCGTTTGAGTGTGAAGTAACAGACATATAAACACACAAACACACAATCACAAACTTTCGCCTTTATAATATTAGTGTGATTATGATCTCTCCAAGTATGGTAGCCTTTGCTTCCCCGCTGTCACCGCGGCCGCGCCCCGCCGGGACGGGCCTCGCTCACGGCGGGGTCAACGTCCCGGCGGCCACTTCCGCGACCTAACACACCTACCTCTATATTATATATCTACCTGTTTCGCAGACAGCGGCGTATTGAGTTGTGATCTCGGGAACTAATTCTTGCTGTTCAATTAATCTGCCTAGCCTTCTCCCGACCATGCTGGGGTCAGCTTCCAGTCTAACCGGATACAGCCTAATTGCGTATCACACTATCAAACACAATCTGAATCATTTCGAAGTAAATTGCTAATCCACTGCTTCATATGTTCGAAAAATTTGTCCGTTCAACAATGTAAATAACGCAATGAATATTGTTGAACTGTCAAAATTAATATAGTAGTGTATGCAGTATTTTAGATACACAGGCAGTCGCTCCATGTATAAAATACTGGTATTCAGCTTCTTCCGGTTAGACTGGAAGCCGACCCCAACATAGTTGGGAAAAGTCATGCAGGTGATGACGTTACAAAATCTCATCGTCCGGGGAATAACCGGCAAACATTATATTTTTGCCTATCTGGCTTTATGCTGGTTTATCGGAGTCGGTGTAATTACAGATATATGCATGAGGCATATCAGATTTGTCTCTGGGATGGCACGATGCCTCTGGTATTGCAGATATCTTTAAGCGACGAAGGAGGCTGAGATATTTAGTAGACCATACTTTCCATGTTATTTTTAAATCCCATGTTGGGCATGTGTTACGGAGGCACGAAGAAAATATCGTGAGGAAAGTTTTGAGTATGAATGTCGATGGCTATAAGAGTGGGGGAAGACCAAAGAAAGGATGGATGGACTGTGTGAATGATGATATGGTTAGAAAGGGGGTGACTACCGAGATGACGACTAATAGAGAAGTATGGAAGAAAAAGACGTGTTGCGCCGACCAGAAATAAATTGGGACAAAGTCAGGTCAATGATGATGATGATAAACTCCCACGTATCGGAAATGAGACTCTTGCTTTTAACCCAGACTCTGGGCTGCCACCGAGATATTTCTTACTAGCTCAAACTGTCAGTAATGAGACACAATTACTTTTTCTATTGTTACCGATCTTCAGGTTAATATAATTATCAGTCAGTCAGGACTTTTAATTTTATATAGGTAATATAGATTTCTAAATGTAATTTTATTAATTTTAAGAAAAGTTACATCTAATATATTTGACTATGCATTAACATTGTCTAAAAGTTGGCTCTTTACAAATTTCCACTTATCGAAGCATACGTAAGATACAAAAATTAAAGAAATATAAAATTATATCACAATCCTCACTATAATATGTCAAGAGAGCGTGCAGTAACGTCTTCTTTTTTGCTAATAACAAACTGAAATCACCAACGGTATATTTATATTATAGTGGATAAATAATAGTATCAATCAATGCTGTGCTATACATATAACACATGAACAGTGTTTCATCAATTATCAGACCCTAAGAAAGTGCTAAAAAATTGTGTAACCCCTTTAATAATAAACGTTGTATAGCGTCTGTATAGTTATACAACGCTTTGTCTTCTTCTTTCGAAAGTCAAATTACTGACGACTGAAAGAGAGAAATCGGTGTGTAACTATTCATCTGATATAATACGTTTATTAGCAGATAAGGGGGTAAAAGTGCAAATTGACACTATCCTTGTTTATAACATAATCTATCTCGTAAAATATTAAGTTACAGTTATATTGCTAATCAGTCTAGATTGTAATCAATTGCAAAGGACTTTATTTCTTATTAATACAGAATAAACAACTCTATCGACCTCTTTGAGGATACAAGCGTGAATGTTATATTTCACTAGCAAACAAAACAGTTAGTAACAGCTAACTATGAATCTGTACATCGAAACTGACGTTACAATTGATAATGGGAATCCAGATATTGATAACAACAATCTGATAAGAGGAGCTAAGTAGCTTTGTTGATGATGCGATATTTGCATCAATCGTTTAGTAGTCAGTTCTTAAACTCAACGTCAATTCATTTATTAACTTAAAACTTAAAAGGCACTGTACTGTACACACCATTACAGACATTCTAATGATTGTTATTTTTGTACTAATAAATATGTGCGTTTTGTTTTCTTTTCACAACTAACTTTTTAATAACCAACGACGTATGTAATGACTTTTCTGAGTCCCAAGTCACAGGTATACACCTAGTTGGGGACCTATGTTTGAGATACTACTTCTGTATGCTATATCTTCCGTATGATGTTGTTGTTTTTTTTTAAATAATTTTAATGGCCTGGTTGCTGAGACCTTTTAGCCAAGTCTTTATTTGGTAATGTTATTGTTTAGTCTGTAACTGTGTTATCATTATTAAAAAAAAAACTTTATTTGTACATATAGGTATATGAATGCCTGAAATAAAAGCACACATTTGGAATTTCAACTTTCGGGGCGCCACTGACTGTTAAAAATGTTACAGTAAGTTACTTAAGATGATATTAGATTCTTTGTGATTAAGGTACTTTCTTGGTCTTAAACTAAAGCTAAGTGTTATCATTATTTTTTCTTTGAAATTTGCATTTCTCAGTAGCATACGGTTGTCTGAATTGGTTCCTGGGTAATATCGTTAGGCCTGCCTCTGATAATATTTGTCTTCTATCTAACTGATGGAATATTGATATACTCTACCTACCCGCTTCGGAAATACAGGCGTGATCTTTATGTTTTTAACAAAAATATCTTACTATCTTACCCATTGGGGTAATGATCACATTTATAAATTGCTAGCTTTTGTCCGCAGCTTCGCCCACGTATAGGAGAGAAATAATCCCACAGAAACGTACCTACTACTGGGATAAAAAGTATCCTATGCAGTAATCAGGTTATAAACTATCTGTGTCCCAAATTACGTACAAATCCGTTAAGCCGTTTTTCGTGATTGAGTAACAAACATGCAAACTTTCACATACAGAATATAATTAGGATATTTAGTTAATGCCATAGCCGAAGATATTCAACTAACAACAAAACATACACTTTAATACACCATGCGAATCAACCTCCAAGGCCAACCACCCTTTATTCAAAACGCTTAAAATTATCATAAATCTTCAAATAACTTATCTATTCACAACACCTTTTAAAAAAATAACTCCAACCCTAAATATAACATATTTTATAATTCAATTGAAAGATCTTAAGCTCGTAAGTCGGTCATACATCGTGCGACCCCCAGTCGCAATCAAGGACGCTCACAAAGGGCTCAGGATCGAGCCCTGTGGAACACGCACAAAAAGGTACAGCAAAAATCAACTTGCTTGCCTCTTATCAATTATTTTTCAACCAGTTTAAGATTCAGTAAGTGAAATGTTTATCTTACAAGCCAATTCCAACCTTACGGCTTACAAAAATAAGGTGGAATCTCGATGTGAACAGTGTCAAAGGCTTGAGTAAAGTTGAAAATGGTGCGTTGTAAAAACTGCTGTTGCTATGTCGATACGTACTTAAGGTTTACTTGCGTATGTCTTGTGCTGTCTTTAATTGGTGTTATCTTCTCGCTATTTATGATTTGGGATAAGCTGAAATGTGTGTTCTTTTGATGTTTTGCAGCTACTGGAAAAAGATTGCGCTTGTGGTTTTCAAATTCAATTTCATTTATTTGCACAACACAGGTTATTGCATGTTTGAATAATTGTTATTAATAACACAGGTTTATGGGATGTTACAAAAAGTAGTAGTAGTGGTGGTGCTGGACTGCTGGTGGTGTGCACACACACACACACACACTCACACACTGTAAATGTTGACAATTGAAAAGTCGTACTTGTGGACATTATTTCACATTTGCTACGATCTTGTTCATTGGTTTATTGTGATGACCCACAGCATGTGCTAAGCCGTTGGTTCCGACTATTATTCGTATATCTTTGACAGTCGCCACTCCCGTAAGTCTGAATACCAATCTTAACAAGGGCATTGTGTTACCCAGTAACTGGATTATAGAGATCAGATAGACAGTCGCTCCATGTAAATTACTGGTATTCAGGTGCATCTGGTTGGACTGGGAGCCGACCTCAACATAGGAGAAGGCTAGGCAGATGATGATGACGCAAAAAGAAAAAGATTGGAGTTTGTTAACACTTCCGAAGCTACTCTATTTAATGATTATTCGCGCATACGCACATTTCTATCTGTGTAGTTTCTCAAACAATAGCATTAATTGATTTGGCATCACGCCAGGATTCTCCGGATGTAGGCAGAGAGAGCACTGGTTCGTTTATATTAGAGTTTGAATGAATGATCTGTTGATCGCGTAGGGAAACTCCAAGTATAGCCCTCTTCATTACCCTTTGGGTGGCTCTGGAGTAGCGACCGCGTACCGGAAGACGTAGCGTTGGAAGGAATCCCACAAGGTGCACCGATCACCTTAGAAGGCCGCAGGAATCCGTTGGATGCGGGATGCACAGAACCGGTCGAAGTAGCGGTGCTTTGGGGAGACCTATGTCCAGCAGTGGGAACATTATAGGTTGATTATGTATGATGATGTAAGTTTTGATGTAAGTTAGTCAAGTTAAGCTTGCTGCGATTGGTCCGTGGATGGGTGACCATCTTTACATACCGAGACCCCTCCGTGCTTTTTAAAGCACGTTAAACCGTTGGTCACGGGTGTCATTCGTGGATCTTTGACCGTCGTTACGGGTAGTCAGAAGCCCGAAAGTCTGTCAACAAGTCTTACCAAGGTGTATCGTATTTCCCAGCAACTGCATGGGTTGTGGAGATCAAAGGGGCAATTCTCGTAATTTTAAGAACATTCACAGTCTGATCTCCGTCTCAATCTGTCAAAAATTCCTTTAATTTTCATAATTTTTTTATAAGTTTTTGGCATTGATTGTCGCTGAAGTGAGATTGCGATTAGATTTTGAACGTTTTGAATTACGGGAATCGGCCTTCTGACAGGCAGTCGCTCCATGTAAAATACTGGTATTCAGCTGCATCTGGTTAGACTGGAAATTGTCCCCAACATAGTTGGGAAAAGGCAGGCAGATGAGGACTATTAATTAACACAATAACAAACTATGAATGCGTGCACTGACTGGACAGGTTCACTCAGTCTGTGTGGTTCTTTTTTAAAATACCATTGCAGACACCAATCTACGAGTACATGGTCTTCACATGATCTGACCAAGATTATGTCTGGACTTTAAAAGAAACTTTGACCTCTAAGTTTGTTTCGGCCTTTCTTCTCAGAGTAGTCAGATAGGAAACGCCGACCTCATCTAGTTTAAAAAAAATATGATTGACGTGTAAAAGTGTTTGTATAAACCTACTTACTATAAATCATTTATCACAAACAACTATCCATAATGTAAACGACTGGTACCTTAAACTGACACAATAACATGCAAACATAATTATCTATAGGTAAGTTGTAGTAGGAATAGCCACCCGGCTATGCAATGCCCCGTGGGGTGGCTTGGTTTATTCTTAGAGAAAGAAAGAAAGAAAAAGTATTTATTGTGACTCGTACAGGAAGATCACAAACTAAACTAAACACAGTAAAAAAATAAAAACCAAGTTATATAAAACAAAAAAAGTAACAAAAAGAAAAATGAGACAGAAACTCCTATACGAGGCCAAAAGGCTCCTATCTCAGCATGATGCTGCGACATTTAAAAAATAAATGTCGCAACGCTGGTATTCTGATAGGGCCCGCGATAGATCAATAAAAGCGCCTTAGATAGATCAATAAAGTGTTTCGTCTGGGTTTAGTTAGAACTATGTTTATTGATAGATACCATAGAGCAGGGATGGGCAACCTTTGGAAAGCTGCGGGCCAAACCTTAGAACTCTATAATAAATAATAAAAATTTTATTGACATATAAAAGGTTTGAAGCCCTGACTCCTGAGCTAGGTGGTACCTTTGTTACAGGAGTCAATGTCTTCACTCGTTTTTGGAACATTGACAATTTATGCTATAACATTAAAATAACGTTTTTTTTTTAATGTTTCGCGGGTCGGATCAAAAACCGCATCCGGCCCGCGGGTCCGGGTTGCCCATATATGGCATAGAGCATGAAGACGTCTGATTAGTTCGGGGCTCGAACTAAGTATTTAATTAATGACAACACGATTTGACTGTCATACTCCCGAAATGAAAATCCGTCCGAAAAATAGAAAATGACACCCAGATGTTTTTGGAACAGAAATTTTTCCCCGAACGAGCTCCTTTACTAAGAGCTCTACAACAAGAAATAAGGACAATTTTTTGTTTAAACTTTTGTCAGATACTTTTTGAACAGACAATACCTCCCTGAACGAGATCCTTTAGGTCTAATACTACAAACACACTCTTCATAAAATATTTATCAACAACCATCGGTAACTAATGAAAACGACTCGTATCGTATGTGATACGGGGGGGGGGGTATCTGCTGGGACACAGGCCTCCTCTCTGAGAGAGGGAGTGGGCCGTAATCCACCATGCGGGCCCAGTGCGGGCTTAGTAGTTAGATGTCACATGACTTAAAATTTTTGGTTCTAAGACTTGCCGGTTTCCACAGGATGTTTTCCTTCACCGTTTTGAGAGCAGTGGTGATGAAATAATTGACAAAAAGTAACTACTACGACGACAGGCAAACAAAGACAATAATTTTCATAAAATATTTAACCAACAACCATCGATTCGTATGTGATACGGGGGGAGTATAAAAGCGACTAATAAGTTGAAATTGATGTAAACGTACACTCCGATCGATTCCAGTAATTGCGTGTGGGGGCTGCAGGCTACCATGTATATTTTATTAGTTTGAAGATAGAGTAAAGAATGAACAATGTTCTTCATCAACTTGGAACGTAGGCGTTACTAAGCTTTTTAAATATGATATTATTAGCCTGTGACGTCCCACTGCAGGGCAAAGGCCTCCGTGCTCTCTTTCCACCTCTCTCTGTTCAACGCTGCTAAGGACCAGTTCTTGTTGAAGGAGTCCAGCTCGTCCCGCCATCTCCTTCTGGGCCTGCCACGATGTCGTTTGCCATTATGAGGAACCCATTGGGTCGTAAGTTTGGACCACTGTTCGTCTGACGTGCGGCAGATGCGTCCAGCCCAGTTCCATTTTAGCGTGACGACTTTCCAAGTGACATCAGTTATCTTTGTGATGGAACGGATGGTCGTATTCCTAACCCGGTCTGTTAGTTTGATACCCAGAGTACTCCGTTCCATAGCCCTCTGGCAAACCTCGAGCGTGGACCTCTGCTGATTTAAAAAATCAGCTATTCCCTACATTTATGTTCGCATAACTCGTCAAAATGTAGGAAACAGCTAATTCTTTTTTCGCGATTTCAGGTTTGGTCCATGAGTACAATGACCCCTTAAGATATTATCCATTAATTACGGTAAACCCTGTATACTCTATTGTACACCACAAAAACACATAACATAAAAAATACATCAAACGCTACAAGTATTACCTACATAAGTAAATAATTATCTAATAAATTAAACTACAACAGTTCATGAGGTTATCTGTGACAGATAAGCATACAATGAAGGGTAACATTGCGCTATTGTGACTAATGTACCCACTAGACATTTTATATGTGACATCACGCCTACATACGCCCGGAGGGTTAGGCAGAGAGGTATTGACTGCAAAAATATATGCCTTGCGAAATGTATGTGAGTGTGTGTGACTTCATCTCCTATTTAACTCCTTTAGGGGGTGAATTTGGTGTGGGGGACCGACGACCTTGTGAAGGCCGCAGGAACCCGTTGTATGCGAGAAGCACAGAACCGGTCGAAGTGGAGGTGCTTGGGGGAGGCCTATGTCCAGCAGTGGACGTGTTTCTACCAGTATTATACATGGAGCGACTGCCTATCTGACCTCCACAAACTATGTAGTTACTGAGTAATACGATACACCTTGGTAAGACTGGTTGTCAGACTTTCGGGCTTCTAACGACCCGTAAAGACTATCAAAGATCCACGAATGACAGCCAGGACCAACGGCTTAACGTGCTTTTCGATGCACGGAGGGGTCTTGGTATGTAAAGACGGTCACCCATCCACGGACTATTACTAGGATTTACAATATTTATTCCTCAATTTTCATGATTGTACCTACCACTGTTTGTCTCTGCATCACCCAAAGGTTGACTGGTAGAAAATGCCTATGGCATAAAGTCCGCCTCTGTACATTTTTATGAGCTTGAAGTATTAAATAAATAAATAAAAACGACAGACAACCATTTATATTCTATGTATATAGGTACTCAAACCAATCTTCCCGGGAGTCCAAGTAACATTTGTCAAAACATCTATATACTACCGTCCAGTACAAACAGGCCCCTAACTTCCATAGTAAATACACCAACTTAGAGACCAACTCATGTTAGACCACCCAACATCCCAGGATTTAGGTCCATTTTAAGAAGAGCTCCCGGGATCGTAAGCTGAAATGCATCTGGGAGGTCAAAGTATGATGGTTGGTCATTGCTTATATAAAACCAGTATGTCTGCCGGCTACGGGCTAGGTCATGGCGCAACATTCAATTTAATAACTTTGAGTTAGCTCGAACCTCATTATATGGGACTAAATACAGGATCCCATTAAAATAGATGGACTTATTTTAACAAAGCACTCAGTACGTCTAACCAAAGATATCCATGCAAAAAAAAACACTTGTTAAAGTAATTTAATTTTGACCTAAAATAATAAATTGATTATTGCACAAGCTGATTATTTGTTCTTGTAAGTATCTAATGCGTTTTTCTTATATATTTTTTTACCATCTTCCTTATTTTGGTGGTCTGAATGATTTCTAAAAGTTTGTCTATCTATGTATTTTAATGGGACCTTTATAAGCTAAGCAGTAGTGGCCCAGTGGTAACGGTCGCTAATTCAAAGTTGTAGGTCGCAGGTTTGAACCCAGACAGGGGCTGTACTTTATGTAACTTATTTCATCACCACTGCTCTCAAAACGGTGAAGGAAAACATCGTGAGGAAACCGGCATGTCCTAGAAGTAAAATTTCGAAGACATGTGACATCTACCAACCCGCACTGGGCCCGCGTGATGGATTACAGCCCACTCCCTCTCACAGGGAAGACTTGTGTGTCCCAGCAGTGGGAACATTATAGGCTACTAAGCCTGCTCCATTGTCCACTGCATCATCGCTTACCGTCAAATAAGACAGTGGTCAACAACGAGCCTAACAAAAATAAAAAAAACAGTGGCACTCCGGGAGTGAAAACAAAGCACAAACAGCCATCACTCACTGACATATACCTAGGATATACATTAAAACCGAGTACATCCCGAGGACAGCCGAACACATCCGAAGCGGTGTCGGTTACGGTAACAGTGGCGCGAATTCAATTGTTTTTCCCCATCTCAAAAAAATGCCCAACGGGCCTTAAGAAGTTTACTTTAAAAAGATGTATAATTATGTATATCCTCTGCTGCACAAGAGTAATCGCCATCTACCTGCCCTAGTTCCATGTACCAGCGCTGGACTCTATCTCGCATAGGGTCGTAGCATTATGCTGAGCGATGGCCATTTTGCGTGGTTGTGACGCATATTTTGCCCTAATTTGTTCTTTTTTGAGTTATTTTTCAGGGTCATGTTTACCGCAAGTAAATAAACGTATTTTCTTTCCTTCCATGTCATTTAGGGTCGGCGCAACACCTTTTCTTCTTCCATTCTTCCCTGTCAACCATCACGCTATCATTTACTCCCTTTACCTTCATATTATAGAGGTATGAGGAACAGGGTGCCGTGTCTGGTGGGCTACTGTCCGACGATTGATGTTGGGACGTTGTAAATAAGATGGTCGCGCGGTAAACTCTGCTTGCGCGATGCAGGATTTTGCGTGACGTCAGTGTGGTACGTAGTTCTCATGTGGCGATGTAGATGCCGCCACAATATCATTCCTCACACTGGACGCAGGAATCATTTTTTATAATCACCGTTCTTGGCAGATGGATTTGTAAATAAGCAGACAGGAGGATGCTGTTGCCTTTCCTCTTCACGTACTTCTTGTGGCTAAGCAATATCAGCCGCACGGGACGATCGATCAGGTTAAGCTACGCTTGCCGCGGTTGGTCTGTGAATGGGTGACCATCTTTACATACCAAGACCCCTCCGTGCTTTGAAAAGCACGTTAAGCCGTTGGTCTCGGCTGTCATTCGTGGATCTTTGACAGTCGTTACGGGTCGTCAGAAGCCCGAAAATCTGGCAACCAGTCTTACCAAGGGGTATCGTATACCCAGTAACTGGGTTGTGGAGGTCAGATAAGCAGTCGCTCCATGTAAAATACTGGTACTCAGCTGCATCCGGTTAGACTGGAAGCCGACCCCAACATAGTTGGGAAAAGGCTAGGCAAATGATGTACTTCTTTGTGTCGCAGGCACGACTGTATGTCAGATCTTGTTGGTCCAAAACTTCGCTACTTCCACGGAGCGTCGTCGGTGGCAGCGCAGAGGTCACTTTGTCTGCAAGTTTTGGGACAAAGAGAGCAGGAAAGGAGGTGGGGCATATTTTTCGACCCAGCTCCACATCCACCCCTATTGCCGTTTCGATAAACGCAGCCCGAGTATCCCCGTAGTTACCCGATGATTTCCGAAGAGCTCTTTATGATGGAGCTTGCCCGGGGAAGCTTTGCCATAATATATTTTTATAGCCAAATATTGCTCTATTCTGTTTTGTAAACTTATTGGTGTTGCAATTTGACACTACTTATACCTACCAGCAATAACGACAATAGAAAAGTCAAAAATGTAAAAAAAAATCCTTCATAATTTGATATGTTATCTAAGGTTAGCACGATCGTGTTTCCATGGAAAATAGCCAATTTTCTTTCTATATTTTAGTATATCAACGAACATTATCATTTTTACGTCATACCTATATTTGCTATCGTCAGAAATCAGACTTGTAACACTTGTATACAACATTATAGATCGCAGTAGAGCCAAAGAGTATAATTTTCAGTACGACAACCATGACCTACGTATATCCGTACTGAGTTGTCTAGGCTGTGGCGCCTCGCACACATTCATAATTCGAACTGCGAACTATTGAACGGATCATAACTATGTATTTGACATTTTTAATTTTGTATTTATTTTTATATTTTTTAACAACTGATTTTTGTTGAGGGGTAAGCAGAGTTCGCAATTAGGTAATGGGTTTGCTAGTCTAGTAACGTGTGAATAGCTTTTAAAGGGGGAAAAATACCTTTTGTCAAATTGTTATCAATAAAAGCTAGGTTATATTATTATCATATTTTAAAAAAAAATTTTTTGCAAAAATACAAGGTATTAGTGGTAACCCTTGAAACTTAGCTTAATGCTTGCAATCGCATTGATTTCACGTCAATAGTCGAACGTGTGAACGTCAAAACTCACAAACTGTCAAAAAAATTAAAACTCAAAGTATTCAGTGCTCAGTCAAGGGCAAAAAATGTGGACACTTAGGGAAATTCAACCACTATATGAACATTTTTGAGAACATCTATTACTCAAGCTTAGTCATTACGGTACAATTTTTCCTTTTCGTCTATAAGAGAAGAAGTCGATTGATGCTTAATTAGAAGTATGCTTTTCCAAACGTAAATGGACATAACATCACGCATGTTTCCCCCGTAAGGTTAGACAGAGGTGTACGCGCATTAATACATCCAAATTTCGACAGTTATGTCGAAGTCCCATGTAATAGGAAGCAAACCGATTGCTCTTTTGGGCATAAATCCAGACTACGGGATTCTACTGCGAAATTCCTGATAGAAAAATTCTACAACACTTTATACAGGTGGTTACGGAAAGGGTATATCAATACAAACGGGTTGAAGAGTGTATCTGGTCTAGACCAGATAATAATATTCCACAACTATCCCAAGCTAAGCAGAGCTTGTGTTATGGGTACTAGACAACTGATAAACATACTTATATATTTCTAAATACATACATATTATAGATAAATTACACCCAGACACAGAACAAATGATCGTGCTCATCACACAAACATTTGTCCTGGGTGGGAATCGAACCCACGACCTCCGGCATAGCAGTCAGGGTCACTAACCACTAGACCATCAGGCCTGTCATAATACACTCTTCAACCCGTTTGTATATATTATGCTTACTTAATATTTTTTGAAGTGAAAACTTCTTTAGCGGCGTTGAACACTTTTTGTAATGGGTAAAAAATGTTAAACTCGCGTCAGGACACGTGACCGTCAGGAGAGATTTCTCCCCCCCCCCCGCCTCTCTTTCTACGGCGGCGCCAACCGAAGTGAACCAAGTTTAGTGACACACGACAATGGATGGATGGATTGGATGGAGTGGAAGTGGAAGTGGAAGTGGAAGTGGAAGCGGAAGTGGAAGCGGAAATGGAAGTGGAAGTGGAAGTGGAAGTCGAAGTCAAAGTCGAAGTCGAAGTCGAAGTCAAAGTCGAAGTAGAAGTCGAAGTCGGAGTCGAAGCCGGAGTCGAAGTCAAAGTCGAAGTCGAAGTCGCAGTCGAAGTCAAAGTCGAAGTCAAAGTCGAAGTCAAAGTCGAAGTCGAAGTCGGAGTCGAAGTCAAAGTCGAAGTCGAAGTCAAAGTCGAAGTCAAAGTCAAAGTCAAAGTCAAAGTCAAAGTCAAAGTCAAAGTCAAAGTCGAAGTCGAAGTCGAAGTCGAAGTCGAAGTCGAAGTCGAAGTCGAAGTCGAAGTCGAAGTCGAAGTCGAAGTCGAAGTCGAAGTCGAAGTCGAAGTCGAAGTCGAAGTCGAAGTCGAAGTCGAAGTCGAAGTGGAAGTGGACGTGGACACACTGCTGTGTATTCGTAACATTCGTGTATATAAAGTGTTTAAAATATGGAAATTGAACAAAGTGCATCTATTAATGAAAAAAGGGACGCAGAAATAGTGAAAAAAAATGAGTTATATTAATTCAATTAATAATTGATTTATTTCAACGTTAATATTCAAGTTTTCACTTCTGCCGGCACTCCCGGAGTGCAACCCGTCTTTTTTTTATTTCGACATCACGGCGCTGCGCTGGCGCGCGGCGGCGTGATGTGCGTGTACTAGGCGCACAGACACACTACAGATAATGGATAATGACCCTCGTAGTGCGGTGACACGTTTGTTATGATTTCAATTTAATAAACTATCCAAATAAAAAAATATTAAGCATTTTCAAAGTTACTGCTTTTGAGCTGAAATTTGTACAGAGATTCTAGACCAGATACACTCTTCAACCCGTTTGTATTGATATACCCTTTCTGTAACACCCTGTATAACCTAGGCTCGATTGCTTAGGTCGGGCAAAGTGGATTATTGGGTTTTACCCAGATTCTCATGCTTGACAGCAACGCTTGCGACCTCTAGATCAGCGGGACAATAGTATAAATTGACATAATAGTGAGGCAAATGTCATGGCCATAGTTTTGAGTATGAATGTCGATGGCTAGAGTAGGGGCAGACCAAAGAAACGATGGATGGACTGTGTGAATGATGATATGGTTAGAAAGGGGGCTACTTCTGAGATGACGACTAATAGAGAAGTATGGAAGAAAAAGATATGTTGCCCCGACCCCAAATAAATTGAGATAAGGGCAGGAGCCTCTAAGACGACCCACTGACCGAATAATGAATAGTGTAGTCAATGAAATTGATCTGTTATTGGAATTAATGTAATATTTTTCCTCATTTATTTTCAGTCAGTTACAGATAAACTGTAATTACATTCTATGGAAATTCCTATTTTCTATTACTCAGTACCTAGACACTGAATGGTGGAAAATCCTGTAAACACTAGATAAATGTTTTACATAATATTGTTATGGGAAACTTTACATTGTGTTTAGTTTAGGTAAGTTAGTCTTTGAATGATTTCTAGGTATGTTCTAGTATTTTTAACACACAGGAAAAAATAAAATTACTAGTGCGCAAACTGTACCATTTTGACCGCGTATTTTTTTTTTTTTGTTATTATAACCGACGGATAATTTCTACGCTAGAATCATATTATGCTGAATTTATGGTTACAGTTTGCACACTGGTCACAATTTTTTCCCGTACCTATAATATGTATTTTTAACAATTTAATTTAAAAGAGTGTCCGTGGAGTTTCTTGCCCGTTCGTCCCCATAGGAATCTACTACGCTTAAGAATAGGCAACTAGCTATTCATATCTCTATTCCTATAATAGAACTATACTCACCTTAACGTACACTAGCTGTAAAAATGCAATATTTAAATGGCTGCAACTCAAAAGTTATGACCAAACGGAAGACCTTTTTCTGACAAAAAAAAACAACATGCGCGCCTTTGCACCACATGCACCCCCACACACCCCACACATAACACACATACCTACTGCAATACACACACACTCACACCCTGTCAAAGTACCTAAACCTCTTGTCATTAATCCGTCTTTCTACAACATAATGTATTTTTGAAGTGAAAACTTCTTTAGCGGCGTTGAACACTTTTTGTAATGGGTAAAAAATGTTAAACTCGCGTCAGGGCATCGCGTCAGGACACGTGACCGTCAGGAGAGATTCCCCCCCCCCCCTCTCTACGGCGGCGCCAACCGAAGTGAACCAAGTTTAGTGACACACGACAATGGATGGATGGAGTGGAAGTGGAAGTGGTAGTGGAAGTGGAACCGGAAGTGGAAGTGGAAGTCGGAGTCGGAGTCGAAGTCGAAGTCAAAGTCAAAGTCGAAGTCGAAGTCAAAGTCAAAGTCGAAGTCGAAGTCAAAGTCAAAGTCAAAGTCAAAGTCAAAGTCAAAGTCAAAGTCGAAGTCAAAGTGAAAGTCGAAGTCAAAGTCAAAGTCAAAGTCGAAGTCAATGTCAAAGTCGAAGTCAAAGTCAACGTCAAAGACGAAGTCAAAGTCGAAGTCAAAGTCGAAGTCAAAGTCAAAGTCAAAGTCAAAGTCGAAGTCGAAGTCAAAGTCGAAGTCAAAGTCAAAGTCAAATTCAAAGTCAAAGTCGAAGTCGAAGTCGAAGTCGAAGTGGAAGTGGAAGTGGACGTGGACACACTGCTGTGTATTCGTAACATTCGTGTATATAAAGTGTTTTATGGAAATTTAACGAAGTGCATCTATTAATGAAAAAAGGGACGCAGAAATAGTAAAAAAAAAAAGAGTTATTATAACTCATTTTTTTTCATAAATCAATTATTAATTGAATTAATATTCAATTAATAATTGATTTATTTCAACGTTAATATTCAAGTTTTCACTTCTGCCGGCACTCCCGGAGTGCAACCCGTCTTTTTATACATTGTACTCAGGTTCTTAATTGTATTTTTTTTGTCTATTGTTTTTTTTCGAATTAATTACTTCACTTACATAATTTAAAATGTTTGCCTTACTTGGGAAGAAATTCAGACTGGACCCCACGACACACAGAATCCTAGTCTAGTATGGGTTCCAGGGGATTTGTGAAAATGTGAGCATGAGCACCTAAGGCTCCTTGTAATCTGCTACTGGTTTTTGTTTTTTTTTTTGAAGTGTAAACTTCTTTAGCGGCGTTTCATACTTTTAGTAATGGGTAATAAATGTTAAACTCGCGTCAGGACATCGCGTCAGGACACGTGACCGTCAGGAGAGATTTCCGCCCCCCTCTCTTTCTACGGCGGCGCCAACACCAATGTGAAGTGACACACGGACACAATGATGGATGGATGAATGGATGGATGGTGATGGAAGTGGAAGTGAAGTGGAAGTCGAAGTGGAAGTCGAAGTGGAAGTGGAAGTGGAAGTCGAAGTGGAAGTCGAAGTGAAAGTCGAAGTGGAAGTTGAAGTGGAAGTCGAAGTGGAAGTCGAAGTGGAAGTGGAAGTCGAAGTGGAAGTCGAAGTGGAAGTCTAAGTGGAAGTCGAAGTTGAAGTCGAAGTGGAAGTCGAAGTGGAAGAAGTCGAAGTGGAAGTCGAAGTGGAAGTCGAAGTGGAAGTCGAAGTGGAAGTCGAAGTGGAAGTCGAAGTGGAAGTCGAAGTGGAAGTCGAAGTGGAAGTAGAAGTGGAAGTCGAAGTGGAAGTCGAAGTGGAAGTCGAAGTGGAAGTCGAAGTGGAAGTGGATGGATAGATGGATGGACAGCTGATGGCTCGACCGTCTGTGTAGTAGCCACACTGCTGTGTATTCGTAAAATTCGTGTATATAAAGTGTTTAAAATATGGAAATTGAACAAAGTACATCTATTAATGAAAAAAGTGACGCAGAAATAGTGAAAAAAAAAAATGAGTTATATTAATATTGATTTATTTCAACGTTAATATTCAAGTTTTCACTTCTGCCGGCACTCCCGGAGTGCAACCCGTCTTTTTTTTTTATATTAGGTATACCTACCGTGTTTTTTTTCTGGATATTTTTTTTTTATATTTCTGACTAACCGACTCATTGAAAATTCAATAGTGCCTGTAAATTGATTGATGCTTGGGTTTAAGTTTGAGTCTAGGCAAGCTTGCTTCGTCTTTAAACGCATTAGTAAGATTTGGTCAAACTCAACACTATCATCACATAATAAGCCTATAATGTTCCCACTGCTGGGCCCACCACACGGGCTCAGTGCGGATTGGCAGATGTCACATGTCTCCGAATTTTGGTTCTAGGACATGCCGGTTTCCTCACGATGTTTTCCTTCACCATTTTGAGAGCAGTGGTGATGAAGTAATTTACACAAAGTAAAGCGCCTGTCTGGATTCGAATCTGCGACCTACAACACGTAAGTCGCGGCCGTTACCACTTGGCCACCACTGCTCCTACACACTATCATTATCATCATATACAAATAAATAAAACAATGGGTAATTGCGTAACACACTAACTGTAGCAATGCCTTTCAACTTGACTGTTCAGCAACATTTATTGCGTTATTTACGTTGTCGGGCGTATTTTTTTTCGAAAATATGAAGCAATGGATTAGCTATATCCTTCAAAATGATTTCGATTCTGACTGACAGGGCGTTGCGCAATTAGTGGCTTTTACCCCCGTCGTTATCTTGGTGGTTATTTGGCTTTGGCAAGCATGGATCTTTATGCCTCTTTTATGTAGCACTAATCGAGATTTTTTACTCATATTGATGTGTTACTCATACACACAAAGTCCCTTGTCAGAAAAGTAATAACTATTACAAAGTTGTCATTCTTGTAGTTCCAAAGTTCGATTTCTACTTCACTTTCCTCGAGGTTTTCAACAAAAGGTTTACATTTTATTCATTCATAAACTTTGTAATTTAAGAGACTTTCGAGAAAGCCTGACACTTATAAGGCCTTACATATTTAATCTGAATTGGTTAAGTTTCATAAAATTTGTATTAAAGTTTCGCATCATTTATTTATCGAAGTTTTTTGTCTGTCTTAGATTTGACCTTTTTAGTTTTCTTATCATTTGCTATGATAGTGATCAGAGTTACACGAATTCTGAGATCATCTCAATTGTTAACTATAACGGTATCAACACAACCCTGTGAGACTTGCAATAGGATCTCTTTTACACCTTTGGGTACGTAACTCTAAGTGACTACCACTTAAATCTCTTTTATTAAAAGCCTTGTCCTTTCCGGCATTTTTTTTGGCCTGTCTATCTTTGTGAATACATACGCAAACATAAACTCACGCCATTTTCTAATGGGGATAAGCAGAAATTACAGAACGCCACCTACTACGATTCTTACAAATATTCGTTTTGCTTCGCTTATGTTCATACATCTGCCCCCTTATTCACAAACACTCGATATGCTTCCGTATCGTATCGAACATTAATCATTGTTATCGTAGGAGTCTTCTCAATGCTGTTCACAAGTCCAAAACCCGAAAATTTTGTCAGTTTAAATCAAATAGACGTTCGCTATTCTTCCAACAGCTACTTATTTGCTGCTGAGGGGAAGTCAAATCAGGTTATCGAAATGTCAGGTTTTCGATGCGATAGCCTGTCGTATGGTTGTGAATCAGGGCCCTGCCATGGTCATACACGCACGCTGGTTGCTACAATATATGGTGTAAAGGTTACCTAGTACGGTAACCACTTCTCTTCAAATTAACCACCGACTTGGTTGAAATGGCTTCAAGAGTAGGGGAAAACCAAAGAAACGATGTATGGACTGTGTGAATGATGATATGGTTAGAAAGGGGGTGACTATCGAGATGACTGATAGAGAAGTATGGAAGAAGAAGACATATTGCGCTGACCTCAAATAGTATGAAGGACAGCAGAATGTTGATGAAAATAATATGTTGACATGACACAACAACCGAATGTTTGGCAGACATTGTTCGTAATCCTAATAAAACCACAGACTTCATTGTAAGCTTATGACTCCCGCCCATTCATAGTTAGAGATGACTCTTTAAAAGTAATGATGTTGCAAATAGTGCGGTTGTATTGTTTAATTTCAGTAGTCACATAGTCTGCGAGACTGTGTCTCTTGGAAACGATAATAATATAGTGGTTACTAGCTATCTTACGAAGCAAAAGGACTATGTTAGGATCGTTCTGTAGTTACTGTCTACCTTCATGAGGAGAAGGTGTGAGTTTATGTATGTGCTAGCTTCGGCCCGCAAATTGAAATTTGTTGCTCCCCCGACCTAGGTACTCCGTCACATCGCATCGCCCGTCCGCGCTTTTTACTTCGTTTTCGCTTAGTGTTCATTCCGACTCTTTTTCTTGTTCTTCGGCTCCTATCGTGATGTTAAATATTCTATACTAGCTGCGCCCCACGGTTTCACCCGCATAAGACTCGATCCCGTGGGAATATATCGGGATAAAAATCCAGGGTGTCAGCTACCCCTATACAAATTTTTATCACAATTTTGGTCCAGCCGTTTTAGCGTGAAAAAGTAACAAACATATAAACACACGCACACACACTCAAAAACTTTCGCCTTTATAATATTAGTGTGATATTATATGTGATGTGATTAAGTGTGATAAAAAATATTACGAAAAGAATTTTTCAAATCCGACTGGTAGTTTCAGAGATTAGTGCGTTCAAACAAACAAAAAAACCCTTCAGCTTTTTTATGTATAAATACTTGTAGAGATATAGATTTGACTACCTATTAATTGATTTTGATTGGATTGATTACCAATAAAATTATGAGAAATAGTCCCTGATATTTTGGCAAAATCAAATCAAAGTATTTTAACGTTTTTTAACTTTGTAACCTGCTAACATCTAGTCGTTCCATGTAAAATACTAGGATGCAGCTGCATCCAGTTAGACTGGAAGCCGAGCCCAACTCAGTTGGGAAAAGGCAGGCTATGATCATGAGTTTGGTTGGTGTGCAGAGCACATATGTATGATCCCTTGCTAGACCACACATTACTTTTAGATGAAGGACGAATGGAATAAAAGAAGGTAAGTACTGAAACACTACTGTATTGTCCCAAAGGTACTTATAATTAAAAAATGAGCTTAATGGACTGATGGTGTGGAAATGAAGTGAGTGACGCAGCCCTTGTTGGCTGTAACGAGAACGCCTGGCTGGCTTGATAGCCCAACGCGAACTGAACTGAATTATTATGAGTTGAAATGAATGTGTGGCGTGAACTGCTGAATTGCAGAATGTGCGGTTGCACCGTACAACATATTTTTGTGTACACAACTTTTTACCAGTAATGTCACAAGCCTCAGGTAATACGAGGTCATCCTATTACCTTAAACCGGTCGCAAATTAATACTCATTTGAAAATTTCCAGATGGGAACCTTGCCTGACCCGGGGATCGAATAAGACAGTTTAAGAAAATATCAATAAGTAAATGAACTCACCAACACCTCAAGAGGGAAGCGCATAGTGAGGAGGTCCCTCTCTCTAGAGCCCTCACCTTAGCAGCTTGGACGTTATTACCAAAGCTGGTGGGCTACTCATAATCACCTTCGTAGCCATAGCATAGTCTTCCCAATTATGCTGGGGTCGGGTCTAACCAGATGCAGCTGAATACCAGTATATTACCTATATAGAGCGACTGCCTATCTGAAGGCCAATTCTCTTAATTTAAAACGTTTAAAATCTAGTCGCAGTCTCATCTCGGCGACAAAAAAATGTATTAAAAACTTGTCAAAAAGTAGGGAAATTAGAAGTATTTTTGACAGATTGAGACTGAGATCAGACTGTGAGCGTTTTTAAAATTACGAGAATTGCCCCTCTGATCTCCACAACTCAATTACTAGGTAACATGTCCCTTGGTATGACTGGTTGTTAGACTTTCGGGCTCTGTCGACCCGTAACGACTGTCAAAGATCCACGAATGCCAGCCGGGCAAGCAGCCGTAACGTGCTTTCAGTTTTTAAATGACCTTTCCATATTTTTTCCGAAAATGTATTGAATAATTTTATTATTTACAAATGAATGAACGAGTGAATGATATTATTATTTTCTTCAATTGTAACATGTCTAACTGTCTGGAGGGTTACAGTAAGTGAGCAATTAATTTTAGTCTGTAATACGTCTATATATAGAAACTAGTGTGTTTTCCTGGAACGATACGGTTCCTCGTCACCAGCTGACGTAATGTGTGACACAGGCTAATCAATTTGTGTAACACATCTTTATTAGTAGTTGTTATTATTATTATTACTGGTATTTTGAGTGGGGATCGGCAGTAATGTCCTCTTGGCTACTGAATCATAGAGATCACCAATTCTGTGATGATTATCGGTCATTGGAAGGCATAATAATATTCGGTGGCTTATGCGTACCCTTCGCTTCGAAGGCAGTTCTTTTTAAAGGGTTCTATGTAGCTAAATGCTTTGGATGTTTAGGAAAACATGTGCATGATTTTGGTTTTAATAAGATTGTTCACTACTTTTGGACATCTCTTAACCCTGGGTGGTGTGGTTTGTTACAAACACCCTAGTATTCTGGTGGTATTTGGCAGATATTAAGGCAAGCAATATTTTCTTATTATAAAGTACGTAGTCAGTAACGATTTTTTACATTACCAAACGTTTTTGACAGGATGAGTCCTGCAATGTGAAAATCTAATCGAAAGTTTTTGATTTAAAAATGAGTAGTGCCCTAACTTTGAACCAGCCTGACTCTCTAATTAAATGCAATATAAATCAGAGATATTGCCCGGAATCTCAGGACTTTAATTTACACAAAAGCAATAACAGTAGGTATTATAATTATTTATTCAAAGTTTAGAACTTTTTCACCCATAAATCGTATGAAGCTAAATCTTTAATCAAACACAAGCCTCAAACCCCGCTGTCCCTTCAAAACAGTATAGTCGTGATCATAAAAAAGTCGTTCAGTAATTTCTTACTGTTGCTATGGTAAATGCAAGTTGCAGTGTTCTGGCTTTCACGAGTGCAGAGACGCGGGCACTCGCGGGGACGCTTCGTTTGTGTGGGAGCTACTGCGTCTGTGTGAGTACGCCCTGCCAATGCAGGCCCTCAGTACATCCCAATGCACCGAAGTGCAACGTCGTGTCGCATCGAAAAACCTTTAAAATCTAATTTTTTACACAAAATAACACTTTTAGTGGCATTCAGAGCATAATTCCAGCATTTTGTTTTGTTTTCTTAAAGGATTTCAGTTTTTTTTTCGTAATGTCTTTGTTCGCCGGCCATGTTGGATTCGCGGAGGTGAGTAGCTTTCTATTCTATATATGAAATTTCTTTTTTTTTTCAAGTTGATTTTCGTAATGAAACCTTCATGTTTGGTTATTGATCTTTTTGCGTGATTCGGACTTTTTGGGTATTTTTTTGGTGTTGCAATAAAATTTTGTTTTTTGTAAAGAAAATGTGCTCTTTCTTTGTGTTGTATGGTTAGAAGAGTGACATGGGTATTTTTTAAGTAAAACCCTTGTGACGTAATTGAAATTGCGATCGATAAAGTTGACAGATGCGCAGAAGGTACCTTCCAAACTTCCTTGTCTTCAACCATCTTGCATAAAAATTGATTAAAAATCTTTGATATTTTGTGGAATATTAGTATAAAATTGATGAAAAATCTTAATTTAAGCGGGAATCTTTATTAATACGTATTGCGTCACAATCTTGGTCGGTAGTAGCCATTTTGGAAATGGGCGTCCCCACCCCTTTGCTTCGATCGTATAACAAAGACGCCCACAGAATTCGCTCGGATTTCAGTAATTTTAACAAAATTACTTGAAATTTTCTAACATTTTAATATTTTCTCTTTCTTTTGGAGTAAACAGGGTTTGAATTTCAAATCATTCGGATGTGATTTTCTTAAAATAATCAGTTAGTCAAAATAATTGTGGAAAATACTAAGTAGGTACTCTTTATTTTTTCTGTAGCAGCCCGGATTGAACCCGGTTGTTGGCAATAGGCTCGCCCCCTATTACATGGGACTTTACCATAACTGGCGACATGTGGGTATACTTTTGGGACACCTCTGCCGAACCCTTCGAGGGATTACAAGCGTGATGTTATGTTATGTAATACATATACAGTTAAACTTAGCCTTTCCTAGAATCAATTACTTATAAAGATTTCCACATCGGATCTCACCGTCATGCCTATATTATCTAAACTTCCTACCAATTAATTAATATAATTAAGTAATAATTAATCACACTAATATTATAAACGCGAAAGTTTATGAGTACGGATGAATGTTTGTTGCTCTATCACGCAAAAAATACTGAACAGATTTGGATGAAACTTTACAGTACTTAATACATATTTTATACATCAGATACTTTTCATCCCGATACGATATTCCCACGGGATCGACATATGCGGGTGAAACCGCGGGGCACTGCTAGTAATATTATAAACGCAAAAGTTTGTGAGAATGGATGGATGTTTGATACTCTTTCGCGCAAAAACTAATGAACGAATTGAGATGAAATTTGGCACACAGAATGTTTATCAGCAGGATTAACACAGGATATTCCTTTTTATCCCGATATTCCCACGGGATTGAAACGTATGCAGGTGAAACCGCGTGGCGCTGCTAGTAATAATAATATTATAAAGAGAAAAGATTAAATTTTTTGTATGCCTGTTTGTCACGCTTTCATGCTGAAACGGCTGAACGGATTTGGATGAAATTTAGTACTTACATGGATAAACCATGACCTGGATTAGGACATAGCATACTTTTTATCCCGATATTCCCACGGGATCGAGACTTATGTGGGTAAAACCACGGGACGCAGCTAGTTACAAATAAATTGTCAATTTCTTTTTTTAGACTATGTAACGAGGCAGTTCCTTTTATACTTCTGTAAATAACCTTGAAAGAGATGATAATAACATCATCTATCAGAATCTCGGTGGTAGGTGCTTAATTGTCTTATAATTATTATCTATACTAATATATTACAAAGAGGTTTGTATGTAGGTGGTAATCTTCGGAACTGCTGATCCGATTCAGAAAATTATTTCACAAATGGGAAGCTACAGTATTGCCGAGTTTCGTAGGATATATTTTATGGTATAGTTGTCTACCACGCGGTTGAAATCTTCTGATTTGATTCTTGATTAAATACGTTCAAAATCTGTCTTTTCGGCACAGTTTTCCATTATCTTATCTCAACGAAAATCTATGGCAAAAACTTGTAAAAAAATGTAGAGAAATTAAAGATATAATTTTTTGACAAATTGAGTCCGAGATAAGAATGTGGGATTTGCCTATAAGATTGTTTTTGATTTCAAATTCAAATGATAGTTTTTTTACATAAACCTACATGGGCACTTATGAAACGTCAAAAGTTAAGTGGCACGGTTCCTATTGGTCGTTTTCTATGGAGAAGAGCCGGCAAGAAACTCTACGATTACTCTTTTAAAAATAATCTACTCTGTATAAACAAGTAAGTAACGCGTAGTTTGAAAACGGATCGTTTTTCTACCAAATATGTATTTCATGTCTTATAGCTAGGCTTTTTAAAAAGGTAGCTTATAGATTACTAGCTGCGTCCCACGGTTTTACCCGCGTAAATGTCGATCCCGTGGGAATATCAGGAGAAAAAGTAGCCTATATATTAATCCAAGGTGTCAGCTACCTCCATACAAAATTTTATCAAAATTAGTCTAGCCGTTTAAGCATGAAGAAGTAACAAACATATAAACACACACTCACAAACTTTCGCCTTTATAATATTAGTGTGATAATAGTTCAGTTCACCATCAGCCTACAGCAGTTCACTGCTGGACATAGGCCTCTCATACTGCACGCCATTCAACTCGATTCTGAGCTGCAAGTCTCATCCAGCTGCTACCAGCCACAGTTCACAGGGGTCACAGTTCCAGTTCGCAGGGTGCGAAGATCGTCACTCCACCTGGAGTAACGCGAAATAACTGATACTTTCGTGATAGATGTTGTCCACTGGTTGTTTTGAGCACCTTTTTCATATAAGATTGCGGTGTCTACAAGCAATGTATAATAAAATGTTGTAAGTCACAATTTTATCGCAATTTACTCGTCTCTTATCTACCTCTCGTAGGTACCTATGGCCCGTGACTTCATTAGTGGTTTGGCCAGCAACGTTCCAAAGGTTGCCCATCCCTGTTCTAGAGGATTTAGAATCTTGTGCTGAATTCATGGCTATAGCATGTTACAGTTCACGAGTCGATGTCCCTGGCACCCTGTATAACATGAAACTTGAACAAAACTGGCAAAATATGACAGAACTATACTCCTCTGCCAACCCTTTCGAGGAATCCAGGCGTGATTATACGTTATTAATCCATTATCAGGTCGCTGAACCTTTGTCACCGTTTCTTGGCAGCTGACGCTGTCGACAGAATACCATCAACATATTGATTAGAGGTGCTGAAACTGAGGAATTTGAAGTATTGATTGCTGTTGCCAAAAATAATGAATATATTTACCTAAATGAATTGAAGTAAATAAGTAAAATTTGTCGTCCGTCTAGTGGTTGCAAGCGCTATACTGCTGAGCATGTTGAGGTACTGGGCTCGATACTTGTGTCTGGTTGTGTCTAAAATAATAATAAATCAGCCTATAAAGTTCCCACTGCTGGGACACAGGCCTCCTTTCAGTGAGAGGGAGTGGGCCCCACGCGGGCCCAGTGCGGGTTGGTAGATGTCACATCACATGTCTTCGAATTTTTTGGTTCTAGGACATGCCGGTTTCCTCATGGTTTGTTTTTCTTCACCGTTTTGAGAGCAGTGGTGTTGAAATAATTTACACAAAGTAAAGGTTCGAACCTACGACCGGTCGAGCAGTCGCGGCCGTTACCACTTGGCCACCACTGCAGCTCTCAACCTAATTACTAGACACGATACCCCTTGGTAAGACTGGTTGTCAGACCCGTAACGACTGTCAAAGATCCACGAATGACAGCCGGGACCAACGGCTTAACGTGCTTTCCGAGGCACGGAGGGGTCTTAGGTAATGCTTGTATGCAAACAAAATCGCGTGCAACAGAAAAGTCCCAGTCCAATTCGCTTTTTAACCGACTTCTAAAAAAGGAGGAGGTTCTCAATTCGAATGTTTGTATTTTTTTTTTGTTTTTTTTTTATGTTTGTTCGCGCATAACTCCGTTGCTTGCAAACCGATTTGGAAAATTCTTTTTTTGTTGGAAAGGGTATACTCCCCAAATGGTCCCATGAAAATTTTATCGAAATCGGACAAGCGGTTTTTGAAAAATCAACAAAAATCTAAAAATTTATCTACATTGTCTACATTAACGATCTTTTTGTTTGCTTTTTTGTGGGGTAGGTACAACTAAAAAGTGAAAAATAAAAACTTTTTTACAAAAAAAAACAACCGACTTCAAAAAAAAACACTACAAAGTGATAAATAACTTTAATTTCGGAAGTCGGTGTCAAAAAACGAAAATGCGGAACCAACGACACCGACTTCCGAAATTAAAGTTATTTATCACTTTGTAGGTAGTGTTTTTTTTTGAAGTCGGTTTTTTTTTTTGTAAAAAAGTTTTTTATTATTGTGGGCAAACAAACTCTTAGCACAAAGCCCTCTGGCCAGTTGGCGTGCTATCAAGCAGTCAATAACAAAGCTAAAAATACAATAACTGATTACAGTATCGCGGCCGTTGAACCGTTGTCTGTGAATGATTGCATGATCTTCGTACCGAAAGGAGAGAGTGCAATTCTTCTCTCTCTCAAGAGAGTTTATCATCATCTGCCTGCCTTTCTCCAACTATGTTGCGGTCGGCTCCCAGTCTAACTGGATGCAGGTGAATATCAATATTATTTTACATGGAGCGTCTGCCTATATGCTCTATATAACCCAGTTTCTGGATAACTGTAAACGGTTTCATATATGTACATAATCTGTATTCGCGGTTCATTTGCCAAAAATGTAAACAAATATTATTATGAGTTTATGGAAAAGTAACTTTGAATCCTACACAATAAAGTTCAGTTTACGCTGCAACTTCAAACATTTTTTATAACGTTTTCAATAGTGTAAGTCACTCTGAAATCAACTTAATTAATATTAAAATAAAGTTGATATTTGTTTAACTTGAAAAAAATAAACTTGAAATAATATTGATTTGAAACATAACATGTCTTTTTCTCTCTCTTGAAATATACATGTCTTGTTCTTCCATACTTCTCCATTAGTCGTCATCTCGGTAGTCACCTGTCACCCCCTTTCTAACCAATATCATCATTCACACAGTCCATCCATCGTTTCTTTGGTCTTCCCCTACTCTTATAGTTCGGTAGGTCGTAGGATTATAGCCACCGAGTAGTGGTGGCACAGTGGTAACGGTTCCGACTTACGAGTTGTAGATATAGGATATCATAGGTTCGAACCATGACAGGCGCTTTACTTCGTTGCCAGTTATGTGAACAGGGTTGTGGAGGTCAGAATAATAATGGTTTGCAGAATAAATGCTCTTTATCATATCCATACTAATATTGTAAATTCGAAAGTAACTCTGTCTGTCTGTATGTTACCTTTTCACACCTAAACCACTGCACTGATTTAGATGATATAGTTTGAGTCCCGGGAAAGGACATAGGATAGTTTTTATCCCGATATTCCCAGCGGGATCGAAACTTATGCCGGTGAAACCGCGGGGCGCAGCTAGTACACTATAAATATTACAGATGCTTGAGAGCAGAGGGGCTCGTGGCTAAGTAATAACAGCCGCACGGTTCGAACGATCAGGTTAAGCTACGCTTGCCGCCGTTGATCCGTGAATGGGTGACCATATTTACCTACATATCGAGACCTCTCCGTGCCTCGGAAAGCACGTTAGGCCGTTGCTTGGTCCCGGCTGTCATTCGTGGATCTTTGACAGTCGTTTCTGGTCGTCAGAAGCCCGAAAGTCTGACAACCAGTCTTACCAAGGGGTATCGTATTACCTAGTAACTGGGTTGTGGAGGTCAGATAGGCAGTCGCTCCATGTAAAATACTGGTATTCAGCTGCATCCAGTTACACTGGAAGCCGACCCCAACATAGTTGGGAAAAGGGAGGCAGATGATGATTAACATCACGCATGTAATTTCCCGACGGGTCATGCAGAGGTGTCCCTATAGTACACCCACATGTCACCAGTTATGTTTAAGTCCCACATCTAGATCATGCTAAGCTGAAAAGGCGTAAAGGCACTCCCGTGTTCGATGTAGTCCAATGCCGTTCAAAGTTTGCCAGCCGACAGTATGCGGCAACTAGCTCTCGCCTGTATAATAGAATACATAAAGTTTTATCAATATACTCCCTAACTAAACACGAAGTTAAAATCAAACTTACCAATTGGTTGCAGAAGTTGACATACGACGAAACTGAGAATCTTATTACAATTGTCTCTTAATGAACTAATACCTACTGTATTTAAATTGAGGCATTTTTTTTTTTTGTTTGATTTATGTTGTTTTTATAAGTACTTGCATGACACTTAATACAAGTTGTATGTACCTAGAGGAACTTTGTCTCCTAAAACACAGGCTTTGGCCTAGTTTAGGAGGCAGCAGTTCGCCCTTTAATGTGTCTCTATTGTACAATGTACCTAATCCTGTGAGTGTGTACTTATGTATGTTTTTCAAAGTGTGTACAAATAAAATTATTATTTTATTTATTTATTTATGTGATGAAGGGCGAGCCTATTGTCATCAACAGGACACAAATCCAGTCTCCGGGCTGCTACTGAGAAATTCGTCGACCCAAATGAAAAAAAAAAAACAGCCTCTATCTAAAAAGAAAAAAAAAATATGTAGTTCAAAAATATCCCTACTCTACCGGCTCTATGATAGAACACATTACCATAGGTCAGGTCTGGGATAGAGTCGCTCTGATTGGTCGAGCTCTACATAGACGTAGAACATGTGGTCGTAGGCCAATGGCGGGAGGGGCCCTTTTTTACCTGAGTTTTTATTGAGTTCGGGAATTCTTGTTGTTGAGATCTTTTTGGGTGGGACTCGGTTTTTTTTTTTTGATGGGACACCTCTATAAAATACTTTTAGTTTCGTTTTGTTCAAACATAAGAATTTTTTGTTAATAAAATAATCAAAATAAATTGGAAATCTTCGTAAGATATTCGACTATTTTTAGAATAATTTTTTTGTTAGAAATTAATTTTTTTTTTTGCTCAATTTGGGTAGTTACTTATGTAATATTATTTTTATTAATATTTCGCAACCTGGTAACACTAATAAGAATAAAAAGAAGAGTTATTTCCTTTTGTACCTAATTTAAAATAGGTACAATTCGATTTAAGAAAACAAAATACAACTTGCATCCGCAAAAAAAATCTGACTGACCACAAAAATCGCATAACCCTTTTCTATGCCTAGCTCAACAAACTGCATCCATACTAATATTATAAATTCGAAAGTAACTCTCTCTGTCTGTATGTTACCGTTTCACGCCTAAACCTCTGAACCGATTTAGATGAAATTTGGTATAGAGATAGCTTGAGTCCCAGGAAAGGACATAGGATAGTTTTTATCCCGATATTCCCACGAGATCGAAACTTATGCGGGTGAAACCGCGGGGCGCAGCTAATGACCTATAAAAACCTTAGGTACACATTGGTTGTCTTTAAAAGATCGCCCATTGTGTCACTCTTTGTAAAGTTTCTATAATTAAGGTATCTGTAATATTCATCATCATCATCTGCCAGCCTTTTCCCAACTATGTTGGGGTCGGCTTCCAGTCTAACTGGATGCACCTGAATACCAGTATTTTACATGGAGCGACTGCCTATCTGACCTCCACAATTCAGTTACTCGGTGTACGTAATCCCTTGGTAAGACTGGTTGTCAGACTTTCGAACTTCTGACTACCCGTAACGACTGTCAAAGATCCACGAATGACAGCCGGGACCAACGGCTTAACGTGCTTTCCGAGGCACGGAGGGTTCTTAATATGTGAAGATGGTCACCCATCCACGGACCGACCACGGCAAGCGTAGCTTAACCTGGTCTATCGAACCGTGCGGCTGTTATAACTTAGCCACGAGCCCCTCTGCTCCCAAGCATCTATAAAATGTCTTGAAATAGTCCAACAAAGTAAAAAGAAGCGACCCATATCGCCCCACTTCGTCAAAAAGCTACATTTACAATATAAAATAAAACTTGAGTCATCTATCCAATGGCCCTTTGCTCCTCGGCAGTTGAGAGTCATCGTCATTCAGAGTCACCAGCCAATCAGGGAACGCATAGATTCGGGTCTATCACGGAGCGGACATATGCAGAAGGACCACTCCGAAAATTTACAAAAGACAGAGGTTAACTTTGAAAAATATTACATGATAAATTGCGGTTTTTGTCTTTAGTTGCATTGATTAGACAAAGGAAAAAATGACAATATAGGTTACAATGTTTATACTGCAGTGGTTATTAAATAAAACAATATTGAAATAAATTAAATGTAGGGTATAGGTATTTCTGTGATAAACCTAAGGGCGAAATCCAAATCCGATTTTTGAGACGTAGAGAGCAAAATGCTCAAAGGATTCATGAGTTCTCTAAGAAGTATACCTACCTAAATGTATACCTATAGGAGTCACAGGAATTAAAGTCAAGCATTTTAAAAACTTTTCTTGCTTTTAAATCAAAAATATAAAAGTTATGTCCATAAATATTCATACGTTTCAATCAGCATTAAATGAGCTTTAAATAATAGAAGAAGAAAAAGAATTTCATCGCGAATAGCACACAGAAAATATGCGGGAAAAAGTGTTGTTTTGTTGTGTTCTAAAATATAATACTAGATGTAATAACAAAAAATGCAAGTAGAATCTAATTTCTCCTACAAACACATTTTAATCAGAAAAACAAAATATAATATTCAAACCTTTTCAATTTCTGACAAATTATTTATAAAACGTGCCTTCCTTATCGCGTCTCACTAGGCGTGATACTTCTGTGTTAACATTACTCGTGGTTCTATGATGCAGCCGATGCGTCGAAGGGACGGACCAATGGCAGGGCCGGACGCCCTAGCCGTACTATTGTTGATTTTTGGCCCTTTGAGGTTCGATACTGGCGGGCAAGCGGACATTTAATTTTTATTTCGTTTTTTTCGTCTGTTATTTTTTTCAACTACTTTATTAGTTAAACTAAGTTATTTGTTTAATAATACGTACCTAAAATACAAAAAAAATCTACTAATATTATAAATGTGAAAGTTTGTATGTTTGAGTGTTGTTACTCGACAAAAACAGTTAAACGGATTTGGATGAAACTTGGCACAACGATAGTTTATAACCCGGACTAACTTTTTATCCCAGTAGTACGTTCCCGTGGGATTATTTACCTCCACGCGGGCAAAACGCGGGCAACGAAACAAATGAAAAATAATTAAATAATATGTACCAAAAAAAAAAACAAAATAATTCTGTAGGTAATTATACCTAATGTTATTGCCACATTTGAACGAATGGAAGTAATGATCAATTAATTGACCTTATCTTTATTCGTGAATATTTAATGAAGGAAGGAAAAGTTGTTTAAAACATTTGACCGCTATTAACATGAGTCGCAGGTCATTTAATGGAACTATTATTTTCTTTCCATAGAATTGCGACACACGTTTTCATGCAATACTTACTTACGCATTATTCCACAATTTTTGTAATTGCACCTGTTTGTCTCTGCATCACCCAAAGGTTGACTAATACCTACCTAAATGGCATTATAAGTCCACCTCTGTACATTTAATTTTGTGTGCTTAGTGTTAAATAAATAAATTAAAAAAAAACCATTAAAAACCCCTATGTAATTATATATACGAAAAAATAAACTTGTCTTTATTAAAACCCCTACCTACTTAAGTAGGTAGGTACTTGCGTAAATTTGTAAAAAGGTATAAAATTCAAGATGGCGCGTGTAACCACACCCAGTTACAAAACGCATTGCCTTGGGTCTGATGCAACTGTTTTAATGTTCATACGAGATTTTATATTACCCTTACGAACTAACTATATACACTAGATACTAAAATAAATGACTAACTAACTTACAATACAAATATATAAAAATAAAAAACAAAGGACACTTAGGCGTCGAAGTATTCATCCGCATCACTGTCATCCGGAAACGTGCCCAGAAGACTGGCAGCATTGCCACGTTGAATGGCAATGCTAATTCTTTGGCCAAAGAACGACCCAGCCCTCTGGTCACGTGAAGTATCGACCAGCCGGCGAGAAATTTCCTTAAAAAGGAGACGCGCGCTCGCGCCCCATGACCCGAGCGTTTCGACCCCAAACGGCTCAAAGCTGTAGTTGCCCACAAGGTAAGTACAAGGTAGGTAGGTAGTATTTGCGCCGCTTGAGGGTCTCAAACCCTTACGGTATTCCCTATGAGATAGGCAGAGATGTTGGTTGTTAGACATTATTCGCTAGTATAGGCTTAGGGATAAGCACAGTTACTGGCCATTGGCTGGCAGCTATGGAATGTATTTTTTTTGGTCAGATAGTTGGGTCTTCCTGGGTCGCTATAAGTTAGCTGCACTACCGCCTCACAGAGTTGCTAATATTTTTACCTCGGCATTGAAATACAATTCCTGGTTCTTTTTCTTATGTGTCGATGCCAATCTATTTAGAGTCAGTCTAGATTTGGCTACGAGCTTGGTACCACTCATTCTTTGCGTCCAAGAGATCCATCGAGATGAAACCCAAAGCTGGCCAAACATCCCTGGACTTATGCTTATAGCTGAGATCTGTCACCCAAAGCACGCTAACGCAGTGTTTGCTGATCCCGGTGTAAGCATACTATTCATTCACCAAGTGCTCAATCAAAAATGGCATAAGTACGAGTAGATTGCCGAAGAGTGCAATATAAATGTGATGGCAGTTCTAAAGACGGATATTTTTTTGTTTTTTCCGCTTTATATACTTGAATAGATATTTTGACTTACTGGTTTCATTAGCAGACTGAAAAGGTTACATCAATCCCGAACTCATGGCCAAATCAGTAGGTACAATGAGCACTTATACTGTCTTATTGATTATCAACAATTTTATGTGTTATCGTAACTTAGTTTAGTTTTATAGAACGTCGTCTTTGTCACACCTGCATGGGTGACAGTCTCTTTCTAAAACTCGATGTGTCATATTAATTAACGCCCAAGCAAAATCAGAATCAAAAGCCCTTTGTTCAAACTAGGCTGAAAATCAGCACTTTATAGACGTCTAAATTACATGAGACAGTCCCCCGGCATGCCCGCCCTTTACCACTTCCAAGTGCTTTAGCTGGGAAGCAGAAGTGGCGCAACAAACTCCCAGCAGACAACGCAAATAAATAAGATGAGCAAATAAATAAATGCAACAAATGCCGCCTAAGCTCCGCACAGTGCAATCTCAGAAGCCGTTAGCAACCAGTAGGCCAATGAGGCGTCAAGATGTCGCGGCCGCGCCCAGTTACAAAACGAATCGCCTTGAGTTTAAAACTGATGCAATTTTATGTCCCACTGCTGTTCCTAAGAGCTTTTTTAATTTTGTAATGAATAATTTAAATGTTACCAAGTGTGGAGAACATAGCTACTGGCAGTGGGGGAAATGGTTCGGTTGAGAAACTCCGCCTTCGATCCTTAACCATAAACATTAATTTATTTCAATTAATGTGAAAGGTACAAAACACAGCACCTTAAAGCACAACTTTCGCTACTTCTTGGGCAGAAGAAGTGACGAACAAACCCCAGCAACACGCCTCAGTCTGTAGAGAGTTCCATATTTTGATATTAGGATCTTACTGAAACCAAGTTCTTGCCAAAATGGATGTACCTAAGAAAGGAAGAAGTAGACTCTACATCTAAAACGGAGTCCAAATTAAAAAGCTCTTAAGTATATATGATTAATATCTACTAACACCTACCTATTGCTACTTAGACCTAACTATTTACTTAGAGCGAAAAACGTCACGCGTCGTCGTCAAAAAATTGCAACTCGAAGGTTATGTACACGCTTCGTACTGAAACTCAAAGTCTTCAAATAAAATTTTGAATATCAATAAACAAACTAATGTTATGGGAGATCATACCTAACAAATTAATTTGGGCTGACAGATGTTTTCGAATTCTGTAGATTGATTTGAAAATAGACAAAATGAGCCTACTAACTTGTATGAAATTATAAGTATTCGTATTAGTTGTTCTAAAAATCTTCAAAACAAGTTTTGACCATTAAAACAAAAACTGCTGTTATGGGAGTTTATCTCTAGCAAGTTAATTTGAATTCCTGTAATTAAATATGAATATCTAGAAAAAATGTGCTTACCAACTCCAAGTACCAAATCATCTGGTAGAGGAAAGTTCTGTAACTCAAAATCTACAAATCAAGTTTTGACTCACGAAACACACCTTATCTTAAGGGATCGTCCTCCCTAACAAATTTTAGCATTAATTCCTCTGGTTTTGATAAAATTTGGTACACAAAGTTTGCCTCCCAACCCAGTAACAAATTATCTCATATACCTACAGGCAAAAAAGGACATACAGTGACCTTACTACTTATTATTATTTATTTTTTTTAAATGGGTCAAATTCAAACTCAAAGCATTTATTTCAATTAAACCAATTACAGGCACTTTTCAATTGTCAAGGGGTCGGTCAGTCAGAATGATGAAGCTAGTTGCCCATTCCAAATCGTAGGTGCCTATGGAGAACAACGGGCAAGAAACTCCATGGACACTCTTTTAAATCAAAATAATGTGGTTACAAAGTCTTGGTTACATCATTCATGTTAAAAATTATAAATGTGAGAACGATGCAGAACGTTTGCTCTTGACTCTAGTCTAGGTCTGGTGATGTTCTTCAGAAAGGTCAGGTGCGTAGTACTCGCAACCGACGTGCGTGTATGACCAGATGTATGAACGTAAACAAGGCGAAAGGAGTATGTAAGGATCTTAGAAGGTGACGTTTCAGCCTGCCCCTATGGGGAGACGGCGTTAGTTTATGTCTGTAAGGAGCTAATTAATGTTTATTCAGTAAGTAATGGTAAGTGACCTTAGTCATGACTTTCTAGAAATGATAAGGGGCTTGTAAGATACCGAGAAAGTCAATGAGTAGACTGTAGTACAGTCAGTGACTGCAACTAGCTGACCCACCTTTGCATAAATGATTGAGATTTTTTAGAATACGAATCGATAGAATTTTATAATTCTTTTGTATTTTATTTATTTGAGCAAAGTAAATAAAATATAAAAGAATTATAAAATTCTATTGATTCGTATTCTAAAAAATCTCAATCATTTATGCAAAAGTGGGTCAGCTAATTGCAGTCACTAACTAATTATTTGGCAATTTCAATAGTCTGCAGTGTGTATTAATTTATGAAATTAACTAAAATTGCTTAAAAAGAAGGAAATACATCCTGAGGAAACCAGCAACCTAATTGCTAACACACTATCAATTACAATCTGAATCACTTTGAAGGATATTGCTAATCCATTGCTCCATATGTTCGAAAAATTTGTCTGCTCATCAACGTAAATAACGCAATGAATGTTGTTGAACTGTCAAATGTGTAAACCTATTCCTAGTGTTAGTGTGTTACGCAATTACCCTGCTGGATCGCCAACCCGTCTTGAGCAAGCGTTGTGGTCAATGCTCATGCCTTCTATGTATGAGAAGAGGGTTTTGGCCAGCAGTGGGATAATAATAGGCAGGTATTACAATTGCAATGGTAATACGAGAACAGATACACAAGAAAATCACATCAAAGGCATGATATGGATAGATCAATCAAAATCAAAAGTCATTTATTCAAATTATGCTGAGAATCAACACTTTTCGAACGTCAAAATTACATAAGACAGTTCCCCGGCACGTCCGCCCGTCACTGAAACTTCAATGAAATAATACGATTCGAAAAGAAGAGTTTGCTGATTATTACTGTTTTCTTTAGCCTATAAGACATTTGCTATTCGATGCTTTCAACATGCCTGTTTTGGGAATATAGAGACTCATCCATTATTCAGATTTTTTCTGCTGGCAACCCAGTAATAAAATATGGAAGTAAACCGAAATATCCAACATAGGTTTCTCTCTGTTGAAAGCTACGTATAGTACTCTATGATGTGTTTAAAAAAAACAATGAATGGACTTCATTGAATGTCCCAGCATTTCATTAAATTAATAAGATACCTACCTAGAGTATGATTGTACAATATTGTAACCTAAGACAGTCTCAAGTTCATCATTCAACGCTATATTGAGTAAAGCCTATAAACGTCTACTGCTGGAAATAGGCCTTTCCCAACTTTCACCGAAAACCACTTGACAAAACACACTGAAATAAAAGACACTTTTTTTCATCAGAAAAGTCTACGAGTGACACCAGTTTTTTTTCACCTAATATTTCACAACAGCACGTATGTAAATTGATAAATCATATAGTAAGCGTTGCAAGGTCATAATTTCCAAAACTAAGCTAGGTATGTCTCGGCGCGCGCGCACAAGGCCGTGTGACGTAGCCAACATGGCCGCCGCATCGACGAGTAACGTCGAGTTCGTTCATCCGCACGCACACAAACGCGCTTTATTACTCACTGCTTCACGGGGACATTTTATTTCGCTGGGGATCGGCAGAGGAGTTCATTTGTTTGAAGAGTTTAATTTTATTGGCGTGGGTTGATTATTTATGATCATCACTGGCTATCAACTGCATTTAGGTACTTTAGAGGGATCTCGCTGAGAATGTTTGTCCAACAAAAATCTCGCTCATATCGATACTATACCTACAGTATTATTTTCTCACTCAGTAACTGGGTTATAGAGGCCAGATAGGCAGTCACTCCATGTAAAATACTGGTATTCAGCTGCATCCAGTTTAACTGGAAGCCGACGTCAACATAATTGGAAAAAGGCTAGGCAGATGATAATGAAGACGACAGTATCATTTACTTATTTCTAGAATTGGTCCAGAATTTTCAAAGTTATAATGCTGTAAAATGGCCAAAAAACATTACAGTTTCTATTTATTACAGACTTACAAACATTGAGAGAACCTTTAATGATCAAACCAACGATAGAAACTTAGGTACCTAATGAGACGCACATATATCGTATGCTCTTATCATTTCACGCAACTTCACAAAGAAAGGGTCACTGTTTACTAGCAGATACGAAGCTAAACAACCGACTACGTCGATATTATTATCGACATCTACACGCCTTGTTATATTTCCCAGTCAGGCAGAAATTATGAAACACTAGGCTATGTCTGCAGTTTTACTCATTTCCTAGAAAAACTACTTCATGTATTCAGATAAAAAGTACTCTTTATTATATTATAGGACGTGGGCTATCTTTGTACTTAATTTCATTCAAATCCGTTCAGCCGTTTCTACGTGATTGAGTATCAAACATTTAAACATTTCTGTATTGTCGTCAATTTATTCTACCGTTGGACTTTGGCCTCCCTTACTCACTGAGCTGGGTTCTGGGCTACTCTTCTCCTTTTATGACCTTGTGAAGATGCTTCACTGCCTAGCCTGAAGAGACTGTCCCACTGCAGGACAAAGGGCTCTTCTCATACGAAGAAGGAACGAGAATTGATCACCACTTTAGCTCACTGTGTATTGGTGATACCAGACTTGACATCAGTCGGGTAGTTGCATAACACACTAACAGTAGCAATGTTTTTCATTTTGACAGTTCAACAACATCCATTGCGTTATTTACGTTGTAGAGCAGCCAAATTTTACGAACATATGAAGTAATGGATTAGCAATATGCTTCAAAATCAGATTGTGATTGATCGTGTGTTACGCAATTATGGTGCTGGTTTCCTCTCGATGATTTCCCTCACCGTAGGACACATTGGTAGTTTGCCAAACTGCTATTAAATTTGTGAAAAAGAATGATCCATCAAAGAAATCGACCACAGAGAATTTCATTTAATGTCATGACCAACTCAACCAACAATGAAAGTATAGAAGAAACAGCACTTACCTACATCACAAAATTCCCTACATCATCAAAACATCAAAGCTACGCATTCCTCAACTATCGTGTTACAACGCAGTATTCCTAACGTAAGCATATTTTGTTTGTTTATATGAACAAGTCTCAGGAACTGCTGATCCGATTTGACGGAACCTTGACATTGGCGGATGTTTTTGTAAAGATAAGATTTCTTTACATAGTTGTTAATTATTATAAGGCATAGTGTCCTACACTGATTATTATCTGTCATACTATATCAATAAATATATGTACTACTAGTCTATTACTGTCCCACAGCTGGGCAAAGGCCTCTTCTCACACAGAGAAGGCACGAGCATTGACCACCACACTTGCTCAAGACGGGTTGGCGATTTCAGACTTATATTAACTACATACTAGCTTATGCCCGCAACTTCATCCGCGTGAAATTCGTCGCATCACATCCGCTGCCCGCGCTATAACTTCGTTTTCGTTCTTTCTTAATTTTTTTCTTTTTGCCCGGATCCTAAGAGTACTGTTAAATAGTGATGTTAAATAGCCTAGCCGTCTGGCCTATCGAATTCATAAAGATTTTTTCAAATCTGTCTAGTAGTTTCGGAGATTAGCGCGTTCAAACAAACAAACTTTTCAGATTTATTATTAGTAAGATAAGTCCAGGTTTCCTCACGATGTTTTCCTTCACCAATGTCAATAATGTCCAAGATCAAAGACTCAGGTACGTTATGAATTGAAAAAGTTGGTAAGTGTCCAGATTTGAACCCACAACCTCGTGCATGAGATGCGAGGCCTCAACTACTAGGCCATCACGAAGTTATATAATATTTTTTTTTAAGTTTCTCTACTTAATTGTTAATTATTATAAGACAAAGTATCCTAAACTGATTATTATGTGTCATAGTCAAAGCCATAGCTGAATTATTATTTCTGGGTAGTTACAGTACGTCGCATGTCAGAGGCAGCACATTGACCTTGAACTGGCCTCGCGACGTACGAAGTTTCAATAGAATAAGATGCCAGCTTATACTGGTTTCGTTATTAGTGACGTAAGTACGGCCTACCGTAACTTTAAATTATTCGCTCATAATGCACAGTCTTTGTGGTTATAATTCGGTGAAGCCTATGTCCAGCAATGGACGTCTTTAAGCTGAGAGAGATGAACCAATAAATTCGAAGACATGTGACATCTACCAACCCGTACTGGGCTCGCATGGTGGATTTCGGCCCGCTCTCTCTCTCACAAAGAGTGGAGGCCTGTATCCCAGCCGTGGGAAGATCACCGGCAAAAAACAGCCTATGATCTCCCCACTGCTGGGACACCAGGCTTCTCTCTTTGTGAAAGCTCTAATTTTTTTATGGACCCTTAGCTATTATTATTTGCTTTATAATGATTACCTAGCTTCCACTCTAATTGTTAACATATTCTTAAATCAATGCTAAAGTAAATACAATTTTTTGCAAAACTCTACAGGACGCCATTTTTTTTGTACATTTAAATAAATAAAAATAAAGACTACGTACAAATACGAACAGATAGGTCAGTCTCTCTGTCGAATTTACATACAGATACAAAGTGAAGCCAAAACACAAAAAAAAAAAAAAAAATGCAAAAATGTCCGATTCGCTCCCGTGCATCATAGATCAGGGCGTGCAGGGCCTATACTGAGGGGATAGGGAAGGGGTCTTTCGTCTCGCTCTAGCTTATAACTCCATCCTATTCTCACCTAGCCATACATTTTTGACTCTTGCCCGTTTTTATCCGATATAGGGAGGGGTCGGATTTTTTTCGTCGTCTCCTTTCATAGGGGTACGTTTTTTTCGAATCGTAATTTACCACGGGGTGCGTTTTCGATTTTTTTTTTACGGTTTTTTTCTGTCTGAGACGAGTGTGTGGAGGTAATTTTTTTTTGTTTTTTTTATTTCGGTTTTTTTTTGTGATTGGTTCCTACATGGGTTCGTTTGTATATTTGATTAAATGTGGAAGGGCTTCTGGGGAACGATGACCAAGTTATGTTAGATTTTCTGTCCGTTTGAGAGAAAAGACGACCATTTTGAGGTTATTATTTATTTGATTTGTTCTGATCTGATGGTATTTCTCATTTCCTTCTTGCCTTTTCCCAACTATGTTGGGGTCGGCTTCATGTCTAACCGGATGCAGCTGAATACCAGTATTTTACATGTCGCGACTGCCTATCTGACCTCCACAACCCAGTTACTGGGTAATACGATATCCCTTTGTAAAACTGGTGGTCAGACTTTCGGGCTTTTGACGACCAGTAGGTAACGATTGTCAAAGATTCACAAATGAAGCCGGGACCAACGGCTTAACGTGCTTTCCGAGGCACGGAGGGGTCTTGGTATCTAAAGATGGTCACCCATCCACAGACCAACCGCGGCAAGCGTAGCTTAACCTGATCGATCGACCTGTGCGACTGTTATTATTTAGCTACGGGCCCCTCATGTCAAATCTTATACCTACTCTATATCAAAAATGACTGTCTAGTAGGTACAACGAGATGATTGTCGCTATTTTAAAATTGATCATTTTTGTTTGGATTTTATGCTGATTAGGTATTATTATTACAGAAAAGAGACTTTAATTTCGCATTGTTATTTTTTCTTAATACAAAAATATTAGGTACCTAAATATTCCTTCATATAGGACAGTTTGAGAGTGACAATTTGTTTTAACAGAAAATCAATTAAATACTTAATGCTTTTTTTTATTTTATTTACAGATTACAACGAAAAACATGCGGGATGTCCAAGTAAGTTTACATTTTATTTAAAAAATCCTTGATTACTGTAGTTAGGGTTCTCTAACGAATTTCGTCAAATTTAACTTTCGTTTATTCTATTTTTAAATTTTCTTAAATAAATAAGTAGGTAGTCATTTTAATTAAAATTATTTAAGTTGTGTTACGCATGTCGCTCATAAATTGGAGAAACATCGACGTAAATATATTTTTCCCAAAAATTAGTTAAATATGACTCAGCACTTAGAAAACGTATTTACGTTAGGAATAAATATATATTTTTTTTTAATGTATGCTACATTCTAAAAGAAATTACCAGTTACATCGATGTTTCTCGAAATGAGCGATATACCTAACGGTGCTTCTTACTATTAGAAAAAACTAACATTTATGTACAGACGCCAGCACATCACCCTACTAGAATCTGTCAAATTTCTTTAATAGATTTTCAACTTTATCACTAAAGCATAAGGTTCAAAGTTGATTGGGAAAATCTGACAGTTTCGTGTAGGTTGACGTGCTGGCGACTGTACCTATGTTCACGTATTCAGTCTATCTAGGTAATAGTCTAATATCTAATAGTCTGACTAACCTTGACAATGTTGTCATTAATTCTGACGTCATTTTCATTACATCACCATTTTATTACTCTGTGGTATTGAGGAGTTTGGGGAAATATAAACATCGATGTGGCTTCATAATTTTTCATTAAATTTAATCAAATTTTTCTCTTACAATGTTTAACACAACTGTCTACACTGGGGACAGAATTTAATGAGTATTTCATAATTATGTTTAATTTAAGTAATTAAATGAAATTGTTTATTCTGAAAATAGTAATATAGGCATCAATTTTACACGTCATATTAAAAAGACTATTTGGAGTCGACATTTCCTATCTGAGTACCTATCCCTGAGAAGAAATGACGAAACAAACTCAGGAGTCAGGGGTAATCATAATCATATATCTTTATCAGTGGCGTAACTATACCGTTTGGGGCCCGTGGCAAATTCAAGGGATGGGGCCCTCCCTCAATGTAAAGAAGCTCAACCAACGTTATAGTTTTTTTTACTAGCTCTTCTCCCGCGACTTTTCCGCGTAGATTTCATATTTTCCCCTACAAAATTTAACACCTGACTGCTTCGTTGGTCTAGTGGTCGCAAGCGCTACTGCTGAGCATGAGGCTCTGTCCAAAAATTTGACAAACAATGGGAAAAAGGTACAAAATGTTCGAAACCTGAATGATGTCCTTTGTTGCACATTTTCAAAAAAAGTTTGCGTTTATAAACTTATGTTAGGATCCTCCTGTGCTCATGGCCCTCTCGGGCCAGGGGCCCCCTCTGGCTGGGGGCCCGTGGCATTTTGCCCCAATGCCACCCTATAGTTACGCCACTGATCTTTATTGATCTCAATATCATAAGTATTATTATCACAGGCACTGATTAATATATTTACTTAATACACAATCTTAAATAGAGAAAGGTTGAAGTCTCTTTTAAAGTTCAGACATAATCTTGGTCAGATCATGTGAAGACCATGTAGATTAGTGTGACATGACCATTAGATTCTCTTCTTCATTAGATTCTTCTTTTTTTTTTTTGATTGTCTTTTAAGGAAAGAACTACACAGATTAGAGTGGACCTGTACAGTCAGTGCACGCATTTGTCAGTAGGTAATCTTGTAGCTCAACTCAAAGCTTACGGAGCTCAACGAAGGGTGAGGTAGGGTAAAATGGACGATATTATCATAACATTATAAGACCTTGGGACCCGGTTATGGTCAAGGGCCCGGGATAAGAGAACCGGTCTTATAAGATAACCGGTCTTATAAGAAAACCCTTTTAAGTGTTGACAACTTTTGAGGTACTGATTTGATTAGTAAATATATTTTATCAGGTGTTTTAAGTAAGGTTTTTTTCGTTAATCAGCAGCCTAATTGCGGAACGCCAAATCGTCAAATGATTCTGATCAGTTGGCTTCATTTCTATCACAATTGGCTTCATTTTACGATTTTCGAATTGCGAAACTCTAGTTTATTATGAAACCAATTATGAACGTTAAGGCCCTGCGCAGAAACTAGAGTTTCGCAATTCGAAAATCGTAAAATGAAGCCAATTGTGATAGAAATGAAGCCAACTGATCAGAATCATTTGACGATTTGGCGTTCCGCAATTAGGCTGCGGGACTAAGTAGCATTACAAAAAAATACATCGTCCTTAATTTGTAATACATCCTGTTTTTAGTATACTAATCGTAAATATTAATATATTTTTTGTGTTAGTAAATTATATCTTTATTTTATTTTTTTTCATATAATAAGTATCTACTATTTAATCATTTAAATTCCACTGTGATTTTGGTCTTTGTGAAACCACTGAATCGATCTTCATGAAGTTTGGTATAAAGATTGCTTGAACCCTGAGAACGGATAAACTCCTTCTTGTTTATAAAAAAAAACAAACTCCCAAAGTGGTCTAAAATGAGTGTTGATTTTTTTATAGGAAACTAGCTATTGCCCGTGACTTCACCCGCGTGGTGGTTGGAAATGTACTTTTGGGATAAAAAGTATCCTATGTCTTACTCTAGGTCATGGTCTACCTGTGTGCCAATTTTCTTTGAAATCCGGTAAGCCGTGAAAAGTTTACAAACAGACAGACAGACAAAGTTACTTCCGCATTTAAAATTTTAGTTTGGATTCAGAAAACTACGTGGACAACGTCGCAATCAAAGCACTAGTCTACCATGATTCACTAATACAGCTATTTTTCTTAGTTTACTTAAGATAAGATTAAAATATGGCTGTACACACGGACATAACAAGTGCCTATATAGTCTGCATGTATGTATGTTCAGGCTACCATCGAAAACTAAAAAAAATAATCTGCCTAGCTTTTTTCACAACGTTGGGGTTGGCTACCAGTCTAGCCGGATGCAGCTGAATACCAGTATTTTACATGGAGCGACTGCCTATGTGACCTCCACAACCCAGTTACTGGGTAACACGATACCCCTTGGTAAGACTATAACTCAAACTAAAACTCAAAGCATTTATTTCAATTAAACCATTTACAGGCACTTTTGAATTGTCAAGAAGTCAGTCAGTCAGAAAAAACGAAGCTAGTTGCCCATTCCAAAGCGTAGGTACCTATGGAGAAGAACGGGCAAGAAACTCCATGGACACTCTTTTAAATCAAAATAATGTGGTTACAAAGTCTTGGTTACATCATTCATGTTAAAAATTATACATGTGAGAACGATGCAGAACCACAGATTACTAAATAGTTACTTGGCAGAACGTTAAAAGCGTCCATAATGAAAAGATGAGAAAAAACAAGAATACAAATAATAAATTAAAATAAGCCATGGCAGCAAAGAGATGACCAGTCCCTACTGACGGCGCCCGTTCACGAACATGACGCATGCATCAGCACCACTCAGCTCAACCATTTTGAAGGGAGCTATACCATCGGAAATTACCGAGTTGATTTTGTTACAGTTTTTACCATAACTCATTGTGCTTCATGGTAGATTTCGGTGTTTTATTTTTATGATAATCAGTAGACTGGCTCGTTGGTCTACTGCTCGCAATACTACTGAGCATGAGGCCTTGGGTTCAATCCTCAGGTCGGACAAAGTGTTTTTGGCTTTTTCATCAGGATTTTATTAATAGCATCCTGCAGTCTCGATTTCTGCCCGGTTGATGGCAATAGGCTTGCCCCCTATTATATGGGTCCTTTTTCATACAAGGAAGGAATTAGAATTGATAATCATTATTACTCACTGCGTGTTGACGATTCAGTCCAAAAGCCTAAATTGAACACACTCCAAATGACAACTGCTTTCATATTCTTGACAACTCAACAGTATCCATTGCGCTTTTTGTTTCCAAACCCCTGCTTACTGTAACCTACGCAACGCAATGGATGTAGTTCAACTGTCAAAATCGAAGTTATGGTCAAGAAGGTTCAGTAAATCAAACCAATTCTTTTTTATTTCACGTAGGTAAATCTACATGGGTACTAATGAAACGTCAGAAGTTAGGTGCATGGTTCTAATTGGCGGTGTCCTATGGAAAAGAGCCGGCAAGAAACTTCACGGTACATGATGTTTTCATTCATAGTAATTTAAGATTTACTTAGTGCTTGCTTGATTATATCTGAATTCTAAATATTCTGGTGGTTCAGAATCAGGTTTATGAACCTTCCGGCCATCACGGCATCTCGTGACTTAAACAGTTTAGCACCAAGCGGAGTGTGAAGGTCATATTTTTTGCTCTACTCTTCCTGGCATTTATTTCTTTTCAAGGTTATTTTTTCTGAAGGATATTATGAGAGATGCGTTAGGTACCTATACTTAATAGCCTTCATGGGAGAAGAGAGAGCAGTGGTAATCCAGTCGCATCGGCTGCGACTTACAAGTTGAAGATTACTTTGCATAAATTATTTCGTCACCACTGCTTTCAAAATCCGCAATGAGCCCGCGTGGCGTATTACGGCCCATTTCCTCTCAAAGAGAGAATGAGGCCTGAGTCCCAGCAGTGGGAACGTTACAGGCTAATTATGCAGGGGTAAAGATAATTGTAACCTGGACAGTGGCCAAGAAAAGGAAAAATTGGAAGGAAATCGTTTGACTTGGTATGGCAATGTGATGAAGAGGGATGAAACGCATGTAACTAAAAAGATAGGAGAGGGAGAGGAAGGTCAAAGAAAAGATGGATGGATTGTGTGAGGAATGATGTGAAAGAGAAGGAAATGAATGATAGCGTGATGGTTGACACGGAGAATGTTAACATGGGACAACGGCAGGAAGTTGATGATGATATTGCTGACAGGCTAATAAGTTTAGTACAGCGTGAGCTATTCTCGTTTTCCGATATCGTAAATCTTCGGACGTCTGCGGATCTCGACGTTTGAGACTCGGTCTATAAGACTAGGTATGCCAAGCAAGGAACGCTCCTTGACTCTCTGTGCTACTCCCACCACATTCTCTCTTCTCAGTCTGGAACTCAAATGGAGTTGGGCAGGGTACCTAGTAGGGCGCACTGATGACAGGTAGAGTAATTCAGTGACTGAGTGGCATCCAATGACTGGGAGATGAAGTGTCGGTTGTCCGGGGGTGATATGGACCGACAACATTGTTACCCCCGCAGGTAGAACTTGGATGAGTCTGGCACAGGAACGTAGGGATTGGCACATGAAAGAAGCACTGCAGGACTAGGTGATCTCTAGCTGTGGATGACGAGGTATTGCATAGGTCATACTGAGACAAGAGAAGAAAAAAAGACGTCTGTGATGACATGTGACCTTGAGGTTGTAAAAGAGTCATAATGAGTGAAAGAGTTCGAAGATCAATAATGTCATAGTGAGATCAGACCTGTGGGGTAATTGCGTAACGCACTAACAGTAGGAATGGCTTTCATTTTGACAGTTCAACAACATTCATTGCGGTATTCACGTTGTAGAGCAGGCAACTTTTTCGAACATATGAAGCAATGGATTAGCAGTGTCCTTCAAAATTATTCAGATTGTGATTAATAGTGTAATACGCAATTAGGGTGCTGACCTTCCAATAATTTATTTAGTAGCCTCGTACCCACGACTTTGCCCGCGTGGAACTTTGTTTTTTCCATACAAACTTCACTTATTAATTCGCCATTTTAATCTTCAGGGTTGATTTTTTGACATGACTGTGGCATGTCATTAATTACTGTTAAAGCTTTCTCCGAACCAATACACCTTCAGTTCAGAGATTTAGTCGTGAAAACGTAATAAACCTACAGACAGACGAGACACTTCTCCATCTTCGACTTCTATAAAAATCTTAAATTCTTTCACTGACAGACAACGCACAGCCTAAACCGCTGGGTCTAGAAGCATGACATTTTCCACAAGTGTTCCTTATACAGTAATAAAAGTGAGCATTGAGGAAGGATTTTTGAAAATTCATCCTCTACAGGGGTTAAATAGGGAATGAAAGTTTGTATGGAAGTTCGTAATTTTCGCCGATCGGAAATAATATCGGGCACACGGCTTGTGTATAATATATATCATTTATTATTAATGTGAGTGCGTGTGTGTGTTTATTAGTGTGATTTTAAGTGTCCTCTGTGATGTTTAAAAAAAAATTGAATTACGTTTTTTTTTTTAACATTCGATGAAAAACTAATTTTGTCAATTTAAACCTATTTTTTTTTTTAATGACACCTTTTATTAAATATTTATTGACTCCATTGTTCCTCTTTTCCCCATTTCACCCAATTACACTTTACGTTTGTAATGATTTTTTTTTTGGCCAAGAATTTTAGGTATCAATTAGTACCAATCAGTACCAAGTATCAATTGGATTTGAAATGAAATGTTTTATTTTGTAAACACTTCTACTGGACATAATAATTATAAAAAAATAAGCTAGATGGATTCGACATTTCCTATTTGACTACCCCTAAGAAGAAATGTCGAAACAAACTCAGAGGTCACAGTCTCTTTTAAAGTCCAGACATAATCATGGTCAGATCAGTGGAGTGTATTTAAAAATATACTTTATTGGTAGGTACTGATTTTAAATAGGTACTTAGTCAAAATTATTCAGAAAAAAAGGTTTAAATAGTACAAATACACAATACAAAAAAAAAAATAGTACAAATACAGGTTTATTTGTCATGACTTTAGGTAGGTACTACTTGTAACATATTTTCTACGTAAATGTATTTGTAATCATTATTTTTGGTTTGTGTGTAGTACCTAGGTACATGTCGTATTGTATGTCATGTACCTATCAGAAATAGATAGCATTTTTTGTTTTTTTTTTCTCCAAGAAATCTTTAGGTAAGTAGGAGAAATAGATAGCATTTTTTAATTATTTTTTTTCTACAAGAAATCTGTAGGTATGGTAGGTAGGTAAGTAATTATTTTTATTCATTGATTTAAATTTTATTGATTTAATACGCAGTAATGTATTAATAAACTTTAGTAAATGTTCTCATTATCTACTATTTTTTATATTTTAAAAAGTATATAAGAAGTAAAGCTAGGTCCTTGATTTAAAAAAAAATGTTAAAACAATAATAAAATGTTTCAATAATAAAAATTATAATAATGATATTGTTTTTATTTTTAGTTAGTAGGTACCTACCTATCTATTGTCCTATAGGTATTCTTATGAAAATGCACTCTTAATTTTGAATTAAATTGTAAAACATTTATACTATGACAAGCTTTTTAATAAAAACAATATACATATAAGATAAATAAAAGTTGTTGGTTACCTATTCATTTTCTTTATGTAATTATTTATTACACCAAACGTAAGCTAACCAGTAATAAAATAAATTAATTTGTGTTTTAGGTAGTTATACTAGCAGTTTTTTTTTTAAATTACCTGAAAAAGAACAACTTGTCTGTATTTTATAATAAAATTATTAGGTGACCTCATTATAAAATGTAGGATTTATGGATAAATCAAAGGGCTCAAAAATGCAATACTTACCTACTGAAAAAAAAACTTAATAATGTTTTGATAAAAATTAAGTTTGGAAAAATATTTATTACATTGATTTAAATTGATTTAAAATATTTTCCTAAATACCTACCTATAGGTACATATACCTACGTATAGGTACAGTTAGGTATAGTAGGTAGGTAGGTACCTAGGTAAACTTTGCCTTACCACATTTAATAATTAAGTAATCTATATAAAAAATAAAATTTTCTATTTGCGTTTTTCACAAAAATATTTAATAAAATAAATAAAAAATATATAATATAGCCGCTAAGATAGGACATATTATTATATGTTTTTTAGAACGATCGTAAATACATTAAAAAACAGAAAAATAAAATAATTTGCTTTAATCCGTGAATTTAATTAAACAAAGAATAATATAAAAAATAATAAAATGTCGAAAAATTATTATTTTCTATTTTATAGGAGAGGTAATAATTATACCTACCTAGTGAATGAATTTTGATACTTTACGTAAAGTTAATTGTGGCAAAAATATTAATATTTTTGAAAATCCAATATATTGCTGCTATTAAAAAGTAATTAAAGAATTCAAATAAATATATTTTCACTATTTATTGAGATTTAATTAATAAATTAAACGACACGTTTTTCAGAAAATTTACGATACGGAAACTTTAGTGTTCTATCAAATAAAGAATGAATTAAAAATAAAATAAAAACTCATTCAAATATTATTGTTCATGTTCCTAATAGTATAAAATGAAACATTTTTTAAAAATTGATTTGTAAAATGGCCCCTAAAATAGCTTCAAAATGGATCACGGCAACAATGCCACGCCGTCTGGCCAGTAAATGTGAAATAAAAATACATTTACTACACGTAACAAAAAAAGTTGAAATATTTGACCTTATTCCAGACTTGTGGAGTGCATCCTGAGATCAATTTCGCGAAAACTACAAACAATTCTAAGAAAAATATCCATTCTAAAAATAGAACCGCCAGACCCTTGCCTCTTTACGAACTTCAGAGACAAAAAAAAGGAAAAAATAAAAAAAAAACGCTCCTCAAACAGATGGCCCGTTCTTCCTGAATCCAAAACTATATAATTTTCATCGAAAATCAAATTAAAACAGCGGAAAAAAGCGGTCGATTTAAAAAAAGTCTGAGGTCGCAAGCGCGGGCGCCGGACCGTTATGCGCTCGAGACGTAGCTCTTAAAAAGATAGTGCTGTCTCGCTCGCTCGCGCCCGCCTACCTCAGTCGCCCATCGAAAGGCGAGTTTATACCGCGGCCGTGAATTTTGATAGTCTGTCTGGCTTTTTTTGTAAAGGAAGTTTTTGTTTCCTGGGGAAGTCGTGGTAATTGCAGTCTGGTGAAAGGTGTCATAATTAGTAGACTATGTTAAGATTAGATGTTCATTCAATGGATTGTATGGCAGGAATGTAGGAAGCTGTTTTTTATGTAATTTTATTAATTATACGTAGAATTTTTGTGGTAAAATTGTTTAGTACGGTCGGAATATACTCAAAATAATTTATTTAATGTTTTGTTTAATCATTCTTAAGGTAATATGCATATAAGTACGGTCCATTGTGTTATTAATACTCACTAATTATTCTGTCACGATAATTTATGACACGACAACAATAATAATGGAAAATAAAATTAATTTTATGTTAATGGGTTATAAAATGAATTATTAAACATAATGGAATGAGTTGTGACCTTATTATAAACGGATCAATAACTTCAGTTAAAAAAAATATACAGGTATCTGGGTCTGACTGTTGGTGCATCGGTGTTTGTGTTAGTAATTGTACTTTTGAATCGATACAGGAGAAATTCTCAGTGTAGGATAAAGATATAAAAAATATTAATTAATTTCTGGGTTGTGTTGTGTGGCGTTATTTATAATATAAAATGTTAATGACACGTTTAATATAGAAGAGAAAAAAAACTTAAATAACATATTAAATACATGAATCTTGTTGAAACATAATTTTATATAATTCTTATTTTTATAACAATACAACAACATGAAGACATATAACTTAAAGATAAAACATAATTCTGCATCAAAATAGGCCATTTAGAAAGTAACTCTAGTTCTACTTGAAAAGATGGAACTCATTGTGAAAGACTCCGACAGAAAATGAAACAAACACACACGCATACTAACAAACAAGATGAGATTACAATGCGTAAGAAAGACTATATGTATGATTATATCAACACCTACGATAAAACTGTACACAGCAAAACTCTCCTTTTAATAAAAAAAAAAAACAACCAATGCATGTTCCAGTACTTGCCATATTATGTACTTAATAAAATGTTTAACTTACACATTTTTATAAATTTATTGCAATTTCGAATTTAACTTCTCGCAAACATATTACTATTACAAAAAAAAAGACGGGTTGCACTCCGGGAGTGCCGGCAGAAGTGAAAACTTGAATTAAATCACGTTGAAATAAATCAATTATTAATTTAATTAATATTACTCATTTTTTTTCAATATTTCTGCGTCACTTTTTGCAGAGATGCACTTTGTTCAATTTCCATATTTTAAACACTTTCGGTCTTATTCATAAAAAAAGCCTATTGAAGGTTTAAACCATTCATTAGTTAAAATGCTCAATAGGCCTTCAAAACATTCGATAAAATTTTGTATTCATGAACGCTTCATAAACGTTCTATAACTAGAATGTCCTACAACTTCTAAATGTTGCCATTATAATGAAGTCATCCAACAAATTGGCCAACACATTAAATCGGCATACGAGAATATCTGTCTATGAACCGAATATTTGTGTCCATAGACATTATTACGTATGAAAAACTAATTTATTGTCTACAGTTTCAACAGTTTTGACGCGACAACGTCATGGTCGTCATGGAAACTAAAAAGTAGGTACTCTGTGAAACTGACTTTTCAAACATTTGTACGTCAAATGTCATTTTCATCGGCCATCTTTGTCGTGTCTCACTTGGTTCAATTCGGTTGGCGCCGCCGTAGAAAGAGATGGGGGGGGGGGGGGGGGGGGGGAAATCTCTCCTGACGGTCACGTGTCCTGACGCGATGCCCTGACGCGAGTTTAACATTTTTTACCCATTACAAAAAGTGTTCAACGCCGCTAAAGAAGTTTTCACTTCAAAAATACATGAATTTGTCACACAACACATAAATGGCGTTGGAAATATGATATTTTTGGTTATTATAACCATAAAATATTGTCATAAAATTGTTATGGCACGTTTAATAGTCAGTAATTTTGTTTGTAAATGTATTCTGAACACTTGTATTACTGAGTATGGCTTCTTCATATTTTATTAAATTGTCTGTTAACAGTACAAAGCGAGGATGAGAGGCGACAAATGTCATAATTTTGATACTTAAGACTACACGTTTTCTTCTACTATCGTAAAGAAATAAACTGTATAAGAATGGCGCATGGCAAAAATACTAGCCAGTCAGCAAAGTGACTGCTGCTTCTAAAACAGTGAAGAAACCGTTACCAGTGGGCCACCACTGCTCTCCCAGGCAAACGCTTTACTTTGTGTAAAAAGCGGTGAAGGAAAACATCATGAGGAAATCTAAGCACCAAAAATTCTAAGACATGTGACATCTACTGGGGCCGCGTGGTGGACTACAACCCACTCCCTCTCACAGAAAGGAAGCCTGTGTCCCAGCAGTGGGAACATTATACACTGATTATACTTATGCATCAAAGTAAAATGGCTGACCTTCCATGGTTTACCAGATGTATTACCAATCGTAGAAACCATTTTATCACGGTTACGACGGTTAACTATTAGCGCAATATACAGAGCTCAAAGACTGGTCAACAGTTAGAAGTCCAGTAGACTAGAGTGGGTGTCCGTGCAAAAATTGCCTCGCAGTCTTTTTAAGCACTTTTCTAAATGGCAGCGATGTGACCCACAAAAACCACTTTTTAATATTGCTAGACAATAGTTATCTCTCATTAATACTAAATGATGACTAATAGAATTATACGGTAGAAGTAGACACAAACAAATTGTGACAAAGGCAGAGGATAAATGATGAGAAGCCCTTTTTTGTATTCCCTTTATATTTTACACAAATTAAAAAACTCTGTTACTTAAAACGCCCTTCATTGCCAAAGGCAGACTTCTTACCAAGCAACAACAGACTTGCCCTTGAAAAACCCGTCAAGGCCCACCACATATTATGCAGTAGACCTATTTTTAATTATACCCAGTCCTGTTGAAGGTACGAAATATTTTTACACTTGAAGTACTTGCAACCTTGACCATATACTGTAACCAGTTTCCGACGGGGTGAGCAGAATACCAACGTTTAATTCTGTTCGGTGCATTTCGGCGTGCGTGGAATGTAGTGGAGTATCACATGAATTTAGATTGCTCTTTTACTAGTTTAGTCGTGAGGTTTCTGTGTTTGTTTTTTTTGCTGGGGAGATTTTATTAGTTTTTTAGGGACAGTATTGTTGGTGTTGTAGAAAAGTTTAGTAAAAATATAAGATACCTGAGTTCTATATCGAACACTCGGCTGAAGATTGTGGAGGTCACAGAGGCAATCGCTCCATGTGAAATTATGGTTTTCAGCTGCATCTGGTTAAACTGGAAGCCGACCCTTACATATTTGAAAATGAGGCTAGGCAAATGATGATGATCCTAACTGGAATGAGCATAATTATGTAAGATGGCAAAGTGACAAATAAGTTAAAGTTCTTCGAAAAGTTCATTATGTCTTGCTAAAATAACGAAAAGACTAGAGAATAATACTAGAATGCGGCAGTTTTCAATATATTTAACACACTAGCGTCAAACATACAAGGAAGACCACTAAAAGTCCACAAACGTATCTGAAAATTATTCTCAAACACATTACTGCAATATGCACTTTAAAAACATGCATTTAAAGTAAAAATTCGCTTACATGCGCAAGAGCATCGCGAATGCTATTTCCAGCACCGTCGGTCGAGATTGTTGCCATGGCAACGCTTAATTTATGAATGAATTTATGACTGCGGGCCGCAGCGAGTGTATTCTGTGCTAACACGAAATATTTATAGCATCGCTCTTCTCTACTGAGGACAATATGGCTTATTGTTCTATCTTTTGTACCGTCAACTGCACATCGCTGCTTACATTGGTACGAAAATGGCCTTTATTGCTACGGCACAAAGGCGCTCTCAATGTCAAATTGTTATTACTGAGGCGTGGTTGATTATACGTCAGTTTGTGCATCAGTGGGTAAGTAAAACTTAATGTCTTCCAGACTTGAGGCATATGTAATGAACCTTTAGTAATTGCTTCAAAAGACAAAGAGAGAAAATAAATATGGCTCTTACGGCTGAATGATAAACACAAATTTAAAGTCATCGTTGATTCTCATGCTGTCCCTGTCATTTTGAGGTGTATTGTAGAGACAGATATATTTTTAAGAATTACGAATGCTAGTTACTGTTTCAGTAAATTAGCACAAGACAAAAGAATCGTTTTAACTAAGTTGGTGTCTAGTTAAATACTCCTACTAATTAAAAACTAGAGAATGGATGCTTTGTCGAACGCAATGTACAGAACATATTGGCCCTATGCATGTCGAGCACTAAATGTCATCGCTGAAAATTTCTTAATCTCGTTTCCAAGCAAAAGGATAATTTTACTGTCATCCTAACTTTCTATAGAAAACATTATACCATCCTCATGACAGCCGAAGGACGTCATAATTGTTTTTTTTTTTGTTCTCACCTTTTTTTGATGTTTTTTTTAATGTATTGTGTTGAACTAAATAAACGTTTTATCTATCTATCGATCTATCTAATCAGCTAGATATAAGAAACCCGCGCGGCTGGTAATTTATACCCACGAGCCCCACCTGGACAATTATTATTAATGTACAAAACCCCCATTACAGGACGAAGTCTGCCGTAAAACGCAGTACTAACCCATTTTACCCACACACCTTATTAAAACGCATACAATACATATTCCTCAGAAAATAACAGGAAAAAAAAAAACGCAAAGTACTTGATACTTGAATCCCGATAGCATAAAAACGTTGCACGGATAATCAGTGAAGTTTTTACACTACATTCTTTCTTGTCTAGTCTCTTAATTGACTGATTTAAGAGCTATTTATAACCATCTATAAATAGACAGCGCTGTTGCCAAGCGGTGCGTCGTTAGGCTCGATCCTGACTTGCGATTATACGACTTTTATGTGCGACAAGTCGTCGTTACAATAAATAATGCGTTAAATGTTGGCTGTGTAATGGAGGTTCTTGTAATGTTTGGAGTTTAAATTAATGTTTTATGTATTTTTAAGTATGTCGTTAAAATTTATTTTGGAATTTTTAACTAAGGTTAATTTATGAAACAAGGAAAGTTATTGTTACAAATTATTGTATATTAAATAACTCGATTTCTTCAATAAAACCCAATGAAAGTTGCAGGATTCCGAACGAATGATAAATTAGACACAATTTAAAGCTCCCAACCCCATAAACCGTTCAAAATTTAATATTAATCGTCATCGCGATTAGTCGAGCGTGTAAAGCTGGCCTTACGACATAATGCGGTATTGTTTCATTCATAAGACATTAATTACAATTCCTTTGCTTTAGTGAAAGTCGATTTTTTTATTAATTAACTTACATGGTAATTACATCGGCTTATTAAGTGTTTTATTAATCATGATCAGGTTAAAGTTACCTACTAAGTAACTGTGTAGCAAAAATTTCATTGAAAGCTTGGTTAGTAAAACTAATTAAAATACATTGCGTTTTGCTAATTAAGCAGCGCATATTTAACACTTACAGTCTTCAATGTATGTCTAAAATTAACATACTAATGAGTTGCAATCATTTAAGTGTTCAACTGAGAATCTTTAATGCATTAACGCTGTGTCAGCTAGAAATAGAATCATCAAACGTCAAATTTCAGCCGTTTCGTACATATAAAAACGACATAGGTACTCTAAAACGCCCGTAGTAATCAAATACGCACACATATATAAAAAATGCACGGGAAAGACTAAACCTACAAACGAATTTTCAAAAAACGAATACTTAAAAATAAAAGTACCAAGACTCCGACGGTGCGCTATATCGATCGAAATACAAGTTCCGAACAAAAAGTGGACCGGGATCGCCCGTCTCGCTCGCACACTCGCGCCGATACCGCGAGCGAGGGAGACGGAGGCATCGTTGCGCGCGCCCACGTTTCAGTAGGACGGTACATTGAACTCTATTTGAAGTGCGAACAAGAGAGATATGTGCGTCTCTTTCTAACGATACGACATAGCGCTAGCATTCGGATTTTGAAACATACCCTATTCATCTACGGTCGGGGTACGAAAATTCCATTCTATATTTCGTTTCGGCATACTGAATTCGAATTTCTTTTATGTAATTTCGGGTTCGTAAGAGTTTTCGTCATGTTTTTGGCGTGTGGAAGTGTTTTAGGCCTAAATTTGTGTTGCTAGGAACGAATCGAGAATGGTTTGGTGTGAAATATCTGGTGTTAAATTCGGTGAAAATCGTATTGTGATTTAAAGTGGTTTTTTTGAGGAACGTGCTTCGAAAATCACGGATGACTTTTTTTGAAAGGATTTGTTAACTGATGCTGCAGTCCTACTGGTAACATTGAGGAAAACTCCGTGATAGGTATGTAACCATTAAAGTTCTATAATGTTTCACCCCTTATGCCCAAGGGGTTGAATATTCCTATTCAACCCCTTGGGCATAAGGGGTGAAAAATTTATTGCAATCATATTTTTGTACCACGTGCATCGAGTACCAATATGCCAAAAATAAAATGAAGAACATAGAAACTTTAGGGTTTTATTACTACCCTAAATTACTGGTAATCATCCCCAATTTTTATTCGAAATTCATCGCTATGCAGTCCACTACTGGAATTAGGACTTTCCCCCCAAAAAATTTTCCTGATTCCGGGTTAAGACCGGTTGCATTCAATCATTAGTGATTTGGATAGTTGGGTATCCGATAGGGTATATTTGTCCACTAATGTCCACTGCTGGGCAAAAGTAAACAACTCAGAAACGGAAAAAAAATGCATTCCCTCCCTTTAGCCATTAAAATGCATTGGCGGCTGACTTATATCTACCCAAATCATCATCTGCTTGCCTTTCCCCAACTATGTCGTGGTCAGCTTCCAGTCTAACCGGGTGCAGCTGAATACCAGTATATTACATGGAGCGACTGTCTATCTGACTTCCAGTTTTTCCGACTTTTGTGTCTCAGACTACCCTTAACAACGGCTTTACTTACCCTCCGAGATATTAAAAGGTCTCATTAGAATTGGTATCCCACCCATCCACTTACTGACCGCGACTTAAACAGCTTAACCTTGAAAATTGGTCATTAAACACGTTTGGTTTTACCTACCAGCCACTGCATTTCATAGCTTCTTATGATATAAGAATTGGGAATTAATTCTCCTTCAATACCAGTTTTAATCCCCCAAACAAATTCTCTAATTCATTATTTTCCCAAATTTCTAAAATATTTCTCCTAAATATTTTTTTTAGTATAAAATCATTGGTCTAGTCTCAGATCCAATAAAAAACAAAAGATATAAAAAAAAATGGGTGTAATGTTTCCCCTAACGATAGGGCAAGTATCTACTAGGTACTGTCAAAAATGAATGTAGGGTAGCTACCCCTTTGGCTACCCTCTGCGAAAATTATATTATTGTCCATGTGAAGTTGGGTGGGTGATTTTACCGCTACAATCCATTATTCATGCCTTCAGGATAACAAAATCACTGAAAAATTCTCTATCATAAATAAAAAGTACACGGTGAAGGAAAACCATCGTGAGTTGTCCTAGAACCAAAAATTCGAAGACATGTGACATCTACCAACCCGCACTGGGCCCGCGTGGTGGATTACAGCCCACTCCCTCTCACCGAGAGGAGGCCTGTGTCCCAGCAGTGGGAACTTTACAGGCTGATTATGTTTATGCTTTTACAGGTTTTGAAAACCCGCCAAAAGTTAATCTGATAACTTTCAGCTCACCACAAATAATAAAGAGCTCAAAAAAAAGGCATAGAAAAAATTACCTACTGTTTTTCCGTGATTTCCCACTGCTGGTGAAAAGGACCAGTCATTCTTTTCAAATCGCAACTGAGGACCAATTTTTTTACACACTTTTTCTTTACCCCTATGACCTGGTCTGATCTACCTACAGCTACGAAAAGGGCTATGTAAACTATATTGAGGATTTTTTTTTTAACTGGAAGTCACCCCCAAATATTTTAGGAAAAAAATCTATGATAATTTCTTCTTCCTAAAGTTACCAACCTCTCCTGCCTCACCTTCTAATTTGTTCCCCAAAATTTGATCTTGGAGGGAGCAGTGGTGGCCCAGTGGTCTTGTGGGTTCGAATCCAGACAGGCGCTTTTCTTTGAATAAATATTCTCAACACCACTGCTCTCAAAACGGTGAAGAAAAACATCGGGAGGATACCGGCATGTCCTAGAAACAAAAATTCGAAGACATATGACATTTACCAACCCACACAGCGCCCGCGTGGTAGATTACAGCCCACTCCCACTCGAAGAGAGGAGGCCTGTGTCCCAGCAGTGGGAATATTATAGGCTTATTATGCTAATATAAAGAATTGAGTAAATATATTCGAATTTATTTCCATCGGCTAACGGGTGACTATCACTGAACAGACAGTTTTTTTTCCTTTTACAAAAATGACGTCATAATTAGCCCATTGTGTAAAATCAAACTAGCAAAAGGTCTAGCCGTAGACGACCAGTCGAAGCTAGACATGACACCCACTCAACTGTCGAAATAATATCATTACAATAATATTAACTCATTCAGTTAATCTCACTCCATCCATCCATAAAGTGACACCTTCTTCCCATGGGGTAGAAACTACAGAGTGCCACCTGCTACGATCCTTATATAATCTTTTTACTTCGTTAACGTTCATCAGCGTCCTAATAATTGTTTGCTGCACCGGACGACGTCATTACGTCAGCGCCGGCTGTCGCTGAAAACCAGCGCTGGGGCTCTGCCTTGCATAGGGTCGCAGCATAATGCTGAGCGATAGCCGTTTTGCGTGGATGTGACGCATTTTTCCCCCAGCCTTTTCTTATATTTTTTTGTGTTTTTTTTTCGTCATATTTACCGCTAATTAACCTATTTTTTTTTCTTCATACATCTGGTCACACACGCCAGTTGCGAGTACTACGCACCTGATCTTTCTGAAGAACATTACCAATAACTTCACTATATGTCCCTCTAGGGCGTCCCCTCCCGGTCTCCAGGTCTCCACTCACATCTACCTTGTCCTATTCTCCTTACAAAATCCCTTCATCGTCATTATCCAGAGTTCGACTACACCCATTGCCCATTGCTCCCCACGCTCCTGTACCAGCCTTATCCAGGTTCTACCCTCGATGGTAACAATGTCGTCAATATCCCCCCCTAGAGCGCCTTAATAAAAGCGAGAACGACCTTTCCCTACTAGGTCCACTATTGAGGGAAGATTTGGTCCTTAAGCTCAAGCCCTTAGTACAAGGTCTACTTCCCTTAAGCCTAAATATGTCAATCCACAATGATTTCTCAAGGACCTGGCTCAGTATCCTCTTTCTAGCAATCATGGCAAATGGCCTAGGTATTAATTGAACGGTTCAAGACCATTTTGATACCCCAAACCATAATTTGATTAGTTAATTTACAAATTTGAAAGAACATGAGCAGGACCATTCCTCAGTAAATAAATACATCTCATCACTGTCCACAGTTTGACAAAGACATCGACCAAATGAATGGAACAGGTAAAATTCTTTGAGTTCCTCTTTGGTCTAGTGGTCGCAAGCACTACTGTTGAGCATGAGGTCCTGGATTCGATTCCCTTGTCGTGCAAAATGTTATTGGATTTTCCCATCAATAATTTCTCAGTAGCAGCCTGGAGTCTGGATTTGTGCTCGGTTGATGGCAATAGGCTCACCCCCTATTACATGGGACTTAAACATAATTGGCGAAATGTGGGTGTACTGTAGATACACCCCTGCCGAACCTTCAGGGATTACAGTCGTGAAGTTATGAAAAAAAAAACAGCAATATGTTTAGAAAGAAAAACAAGTAAGAGTGACGTAAAGGGGAAGAAATTAATGCCTTTATGGATGTTAATAATGATCCAAACGAACCCAGAAAAAAATAGAAGGTATAAATTTCACAGCCAGAATATATAAGATTCTAAAGAGAGAAAATCTTAAGAAGCGTCTGACGTGTAAATATAACCTAACCTAGGCGAGCACGTGGTCGCGAGTAAATCTAGATACGCAATGAAACTGTTACGTAGGACCTAGTGTTGATTCAATCACTTATATAACCATAAAATTTTCATTTATTCAGATCCAAGGACATACATAAACCCACACATCCTTCCCATGGGGTTGGCAGAAACTACTGAACCTGCTATGATTCTTACACGCTCCTTTTGCCTTGTTCACGTTCATATATCTGGTCACGAACGCCGGTTGCGAGACTACGCACCTGATCTTTTGGAACATCTCCAATAAGGTCACTGTAATGTCCTTCTAGGGTGTCCCCTCCCGGCGTATCCACATCTGCCTTTTGTATGTCACCTTTCATTCATCCTCTCAACTTGACCAAACCATCTAAGCGTACTCTTTTCAATTTTTGTCACTACATCTAGAACCATTTTCACTAAAATAGTAGGTATATAGTGCGTGTACACTTATTTTACAAGGTCTAGGTATTAATCTCTAACATTTCATTACGTAATAGCTCATTCAATATGACTGAGCAAACTAGCATTATTTCCTAAGAAAAGAAAATTCTGTTTCAGAACTATTTTCGTCACAACTAACCCCAAAGGGCATGGTCCTAAGGGCTACTCCCCCAAAAATTGGTCCCTAAGTAGTTTTCTAGCCCTGATAATCCAATGTGTGACCTCTGACAGACTTGTTCAAGGGCTAAGAGTAGTAAATTCAGTCACAGCTATTCCTAACCTTTTGTGCGTATACGCATACCTTACAAAGTATAGATGTTACTGTTTAACATTTCATTACGTAATAAATTACACAATATGTCTTCGCAGTGTAGCATTATTTTCATAGGATAGAAAATTATATTTAATATAGACCATTTTAGTCACAGCTATCCCTAAAGGGAATGCTCCTAAGGGCTACACACCAAAAATTGCTCCCTATGTCGCTTTACATTCCTTATCCAATATGCAACCTTTGATAAACTTATTCAAGGGCTAGAAATAGAAAATTCAATTTCAGGACCATTTTCGTGACGGCTGTTTCTAACCTAACCTAATTTATTGTGTGTGTACGCATACTTGACATTGCCTAAGTATTAATATCTAACATTGCATTACGTAATAGTTCATTCAATATGGCTTAGCAATCTAGCAGTACTCCCATAAAATAGAAGTCACCCTCAGGATCGTTTTTGTCACGGCTAACCCTAAAGAGAGGTCCTAAGGGCTACAACCCTAAAAAATTGGTCCCTAAGTCGTTTTATAACCCAGAAAATCCATTTCAGATTAATTTATTTGCAAAAACATGTGTAGTAATATGCAAGCTTTGACAGACTTATTCATAGACCAGAAATAGCAAATACAATGTCTGTACCATTTTTGTCACAGGTATTTCTAACCTAACCTAACATATTATTTTGCATAGGATAGGTATTACTGTCTAGCATTACATTACGTAATACCTCATTCCATATGACTTAGCAATCTGGCATTATTTCCATAGAATATAATAAAATTGAATATGTCTAATAAGTAGTCTTTAGGGCAATCCCTAAAGGGAACGGCCCTAAGGGGTACACCCAAAAAAATGCATAGAGTTTCTTGCCCGTTCTGCTCCATAGGAACCTACTACATATATGCTTTGTAATGGGCATCTAGCTTCATCTTTCTGACTAACCGACTCCGTGAGAATTAATAAGTGCCAGTAAATTGTTTAATTAAAATAAATGCTTTGAGTTTCAGTTTGTTTGGTCCTTAAGTCATTTTGTTACCCTGATAATCTAATATGCAACCTTTGACCGACTTATTCTTGGGCCAAATAATTAAAATACCAAAATTCAATTACAGAAACATTTTCGTCACAGCTAACCCTAAAGGGCATGGTCCTAAGGGCAACGAGCACCAAAGAAACTGGTCCTTGCTAACCTTAGGGCTGTTGAGGCCCTATATCAACCCCATAACGGTCAATTATGCAATCTTTGTTAGTTATTGTAAGTCTTTTGACATACATTGACCTCCCATACCTATTAACATTGTTATTTGAAAACATTGTAAAAGCCAATTATTTTTAAACGAAAACGTGGAATGGCTTGCTGGCTCTTCTCCATAGGAAACGTTCATTTGGAACCGTGCACCTACCTTCTGGCGTTTCATAAGTGCCCATGTAGGTTTATGTGAAATTAAATATTTTGAATTTGAGAATTTTGCTTAAGTATTAACTAAGTGTAGGTAAATAAAACTGCTTCATTATTACGTAAGACTGTTTTATAACAAGGCCTTGCTATTTAAAGTATTACTAAAAACAGAAGAAAATTGTAGGTATTGAAGGACCAAAGTCTTAAGAGATAGCCCTAAGTTGGTCTTAAGGGCTAAAGAGCCCTTCAGAACCCTTCGTCTGAGACCTTTGACAGTTGATTTTGTAACTATACAAATTACTTTTTATAACTCAAAATTTAGGAATTATTTAAAGAAATTATGCATTATCAGCCTATTATATTCCCACTGCTGGGACACAGACCTCCTCTCTTCGAGACGGAGTGGTATGTAATCCACCACGCGGGCCCAGTGAGGGTTGGTAAATGTCACATGTCTTCGAATTTTTGGTTCTGGGACTTTCCTTCACCGTTTTAAACTAAACTTAAACTAATTTTGCCTGAGTATTTACAAAGTCTACACCTATAAAACTGCTTCATCATTACGTAAGACTGTTTTAAAACAAAGCCAGATAATTATGCTTTAGCAAGCATCCTAATCTAGAATAGAAGAATAATCTAAGAATAGTATAAGAAAATTGTATTCAAGGAGCAGTTTGGTCTTTAGAGATAGGTCCTAATGTGGCCTTAAGGACTAAAGAGCCCTCCACGACCCTTTGAGCGAATTTGGCAGCTTCTTCTGAGCCCTTTAAAAGTCTTGACTGGCTCTAGACAGCTATCCCTAAAGGGAATGGTTCTTAGGGCAACAAGCCCCAAGGAAATTGGTCCTTACTTACCTCAGGGCTGTTGAGGCCCTATAAAAACCCTATGAAGGCCAAATATCTTTGTAAATCATTACTGCCTTACAACCAACTAACTCATTACCAACTATGTACACTAATTCGCAACTAATTTAAGTGTAGGCATATAAAACTGATTCATCATTATCTAAGACTGTTGTAAAACAAGGGCTTGCTATTTAAAGTATTGCTAAGAACAGAATAAGAAAACTGTAAGTATTAAAGGACCAGTTTGGTCTTTAGAGATAGTCCTAAAGGGCTGTTCATTTATTACGTAAGACAATTTTTACGAATTTCTGACCCCTCCCCCTACATAAGAAAAAATAAGACGGGAATGACCGCCCCCCCTCCCTCTGAACCTTACGAAATTCAGTATCTACCAAAATAGCAAAGATATTGTAGCCATTTTTTTTTAAACTTACTATTTTTTCTTACTTTTGTGATCTTACGTAAGAATAATCTAGGCCCCTCCCATCCCCATGTAAGAAAAAGTAAGAGTAGTTTTTACCCCGTCCCCCATCGAATGGTCTTACGTAATAAATGAACAGCCCCTAAGGTGGTCTTAAGAGCTAAAGAGCCCTGCGACCTCTTGGGCGAATTTTGGCAGCTTCTTTCGAGAGACTTTTCAGAGCCCTTACTCTATAAAGTATTTATACCTAAATTAAAAAAAAAGTGTAAGAATTATTTAAATTGAAAATGATTTAACATAAAATCTCGTCGTGTTTGTTATAAAAGAGTATTTCTTTCTGAATACATTGTGTATTCAAGGTATAGGTATACATAATTGTATAAGTCATAAAGCTTATTGAAACATATTTATAAACAATAGGGACAGCTTTCAGCAACATTTAAAAGCAGAAGAAAATTTTATATAAGGACATTTTAGTCTTTAAGGATTCTAGAGATTAGGACCACTATAAAAGAAATGGTCCTTTTTAGGGCTTGAACAGACCACCTCTTGATTAATGCATTGTACCATATGTATAAGTAATGCAATAGATACAGTTCAGCGACCTCTGAATAACATTATTTCAAAGCAAGAGAAAATATTAATTAAGGCCCAAGGGTTTTATGGGGTAAGCGGCAGGGTAGCCCGTGAAATTCACATTTTCTTACGTTTTTTTGCAATTTGCAGACCAACCCTCTAATGTTAACCCTATTGATCGATATTTCAGGAAATAGTAATTCAGTAGGATAGTATTTTATGAACTTAGAGGGTTTTATTGATGATTTTAATGATTATAATTATGTATATACTTGTAACGGTCGCGAAACATATTTTAATCAACATAAAACCTGAAATTTCTCGGGCTACCCTAGCGCCTCCCCCTTAAGGGATTCTAGAGAAGGACCAGTTTGATATATTATAAAAGAAATGGTCCTTTGAGGGCCTTTTTGTAAGCTCTTTGACACCAATATGAATGACAGTCCTCAGTATTTCTAAAATAATTATTCTGATAAAGTGCACCATGTCAAACATTTCATGAAATACTATTTTATACGACTTTCCCTTTTAACAATGCGAACTTATTTATAACTAGCTGTTGCCTGCTACTCCGTTCGCGTGCCTTTTGGTAAAACAAATTGGATTTTGAGGGTTTCAATTTTTTGCGCGGAACCCTAAATCTTTTTCTCAAATAAAAGTAGCTTAAGTTACTCCTTATAACATCATCAAAAAGTACTCATATAAAAACAAAAAGCCTATTTACTGGTATTGTTTTTCAATTCCATTTAATTGGGCGCTTACTCTAACATCCGGGCACAAATCTTGACCCGGGCTATACTCAGAAATCCCTTATGGAAAAACTTTATAAGCTGGACCCTGGAAATCAAACCCAGGAAAACACCAAAGAAGCATGTCATCTTTCAACTCAACTGAAAGCGGAACGCAGTCAGTTGAGTGACTCCCTCTCACTCCTCACCGAGAGGAGGTCTGTACCTCCTCTCGGTGAGAAGGAGTGAGAGGGAGTGCGGGTTGGTAGATGTCACATGTATTCGAGCTCAAATGACTGTTCAAATGATTTATTATACCTATACTGACGTAACTATACCAACCTAATAAAATATAACATAAATATTTTTACATCATAATCATAATAACAGTAATAAGCAATTATTCCCTTAAATGTAGGTACATTTTTGTCCCAAAGCTAAACTTCCCATAAAACTACCAACTAACCAACTCTTTTGAAACAGGTCCCAGACAAAATTAACACCTAGATAGGCATTTCAGACTTGCTAAATACTGTCAAATTGTGTGTCAAAATGATTCCGTACTACGTCCAATTTCTACTTTCTAAGTCAAAGAGATTCTGACAAAAACGGTGGTTCAATTTCGTGGTCCGCCCCGGGGATTATTCTTGTCCTTTTTGGGGACTATCCATACTAATATTATAAATTCGAAAGTAACTCTGTCTGTCTGTCTGTATGAACCGATTTAGGTGAAATTTGGTATAGAGATAGTTTAAAGGACATAGGATAGTTTTTATCCCGATATTCCCACGGAATCGAAACTCATGCGGGTGAAACCGCGGGGCGCAGCTAGTTCTCTATAAGCCCTAAAAGGGCTAGAGGGGACCACAGTTAAAATAATAAGAACAAGCGGAATCAGCCATAAGGTTCCCATTGCTGGGACACAGGCCTCCTCTCTGTGAGACGGAATGGGTCGTAATCCACCACGCGGGCCAAAGTAAAACGCCTGTCTGAGTTAGAACCCACGACCTACAACTCGTAAGTCGGGCTGTTACCTCACCACCACGGCACCATTGCATTAAAATAATTAGAACTATTTAAAATAATTATTGTACAGCTTCAAGTTTCTTCAAGAAGGGTAGGCAATGCATCTGTGGTACATCTGGTATTGCAGATGTCCACTTACCTACCATCAGGGGTAGGTCAGCTTGTTTGCCACCTAATGGCATATAAAAGCATATCTAATATTTCAACTTTCTACGTCAAATGGTTTCTAAGAAAAACGCAGGTTACTTTTCGTGGTCCTTTAGGGGCAGTATTTTGGTCCTTTTTGTGGGACTATTCTCTAAAAGCCCTAAAAGGGCTAGAGCGGCTAAAGGCTGGAACACAATTTAAATTAGGGCACACAGGGTGTTTTTAAAAGGGGTTATAACTTGCTTCAATAACCTACCTGGTAAATAGTGTTTATAGTACCTATAGCATAAGATTGTAATAACCCCTGGATGCAAGACTGAGCAATATTATTATCTTCAAATATTTCTCTGTTTATTAATAGGTACCTATCTACATATTTCCCTTGATAAAACTAGTAGCAGAAAAAGCAAACATCGCCAGTGGGAACATTTACCTAGTCCAGGCCCAACAGTGGACAACTGGACTACCTATCCATGATGAGCGAGCATCATCCATTTTCAAATTAATTCAAACATTTTATTGTGCTTATTTTTACAAGTCAATCACACCGTCACAGCTAACGCAAAATGGATAAAATGTAGTACCTATACATATAGAATAAATCCTGGACTAAAGAATAGGGATTTTTTTATATATCCTGGACTAATAGACAGGTTTCATCCCCAAAAACCAAGTAAAAAAAAAATTAACACTTCACGAACGTACGCCAAATAAGTCTTCAATACTACACTACTACTAACGCCATCTATTAGCAGAACATGGCAAACTTTATCCAGTTATATGCTTTGATAAAAATATAGGCACTTATTTAGAATTCATTGAATATTTTATTTCTAATATGGTTAAAAAGGGTAACTACCTCGTGGATCTAGTCGCAAGCGCGAGTGCTGAGCATGAGGTCCTGGGATACTTCTCCAGGTAGGTCAAATTGGTACTACTTATTAGGAATTTCTCAACCTCAGCCCGAAGTTTGGTTTAGTGCCTAGGCTCGCCCCCTATTACATGGCTGACTTAAACATAATTGGCGAAGTAGGTGGACTATAAGTACATCCCTTCCAGGGAATGAAGGCAAAATCATGCAATATTCATGTAATTACATAACGCTTCGTAATCTTTGTACATTTTTTTATCACAATGACGGAAAACCATGACCTACGCAACACACATACATACACATTCTACATACAATCATATTTTCCATACAATTCAATTGTCGGAAATGGACTTCAATGATAATTCTTGTTGCTATGGGGAGCTTGTGGGTTCCACGGGGACCAACCCGCACCGGGCCTGCAATTTACTTTGTGTAAATTATTTCATCACCACTGCTCTCAAAACGGTGAAGGAAAACATCGTGAGGAAACCGGCATGTCCTAGAACCAAAAATTCAAAGACATGTGACATCTACCAACCCGCACTAGGCTCGCGTGGTGGTTTACGGCCCACTCCCTCTTACAGAAATGAGGCCTGTGTCCCAGCAGTGGGAACATTATTCTATGATAGTATAAAAAATGGACATAGTCAACCTGAATGGTCCCTGATAGGCAAAGACCTATTTCATGACTTTCAACTATTTCAGTCCAGGGCTAATGGTCCACCCATTGTTGGGCTGATCCAAGTTGTGCTAATGATTTTATATAGTAACTTCGTTTTTTTTTTTTCATTTTATTCCCTATGTACGCCAGCATATAAAGCTACTACAATCTGTCAAATTTCTGTAATAGATTTTCAACTTTATCACAAAATAATAAGGTTTAAAGTTGATTGGGAAAATTTGACAGTTTCGCGTAGCTTGATGTGCTGGCGTCTGCACCTGCTCTGCCACAGTTCCTAACTGTCGCGTCGTGATGAGGCTTTTTAGACTCAAATCGTCATCTGCCTAGCCTTAACCCAACTGTTGGGCTTCTAGTCTAACCAGATGCAGCTGAATACCAGTATTTTTGACCTATCTGACCTCCACAACTTGACATATGTGTCACATAAAATTAAAAAGAAATTAGTATTGCAATTTTTTCGTTTTCATGGCCTGAACTCTGCCGTACCGCGTAACTGTCGCGCCGTGATGGCTGGTCTCCGGCCCGTATCTGCAGATCTAGTTTGAGTCTGACTGGTGTCATTGCCTTTCGAACTGTCTGTGTGTTTTCACTGTTGCGTACGTCACGGCAAATCGACGACATTTTGACGGATGCGTTTGGTCTACTTTTTTTTTGGGGTTTTAGTTAGAATTATTTATGTATGATGATTTGATTTGGGTATTGTTTTTATTTTCTAAATTAATTTTATTTTATTTTTTTCAAAAAATTATAATTATTTTGTAAAGATTAAAATAAAATATATTTTTAAAGTTTAATCAATATAATTCTATATCTTTGCAACATATTATAATGGTGCTGACAATAATAATTTACTATTGAATTACTTCTTTGAACTGATATTTTAAAAGGAAAACCTAGAATTTATAAAGATGTTTCATCAATATAAGTATCTCAACTGACGAAACTATGGTAAATTCTCAGCCTGCAAAGTGCATAAGTGTCAATTTATCCGAATTTCTTCATAGGGAATGGAAAACCAAAGAATATTATTAAAAAAGCTGTCTGAAAAAAAAACGGATTTACGAATCAATCAGTTAAAACCATCATTTGTATAAAAATGCATCTATTTTTTAGAGCTAATTGTGACGCCATTTAATTGAAATAAATTCTTTGAGTTTGAGTTATCTTTTCAATCGGAAAAGATACTATGCAGTGAGGAAGTAGGTAATCGTAGTTAAATTTTGGATAACACATCTTACCGCAACGCAAAAAACAAACTACCCTGCAACAATAAAAAAAAACTGCAAATCATATTTTTGAAAAAATTAAAGGCACTTATAGCCTATGTGCTCCATTTCTAAGCTAGGCAGCTATAAAAAATAGGGAGAAGGTCAGGCGTTTCTGGGGCTTGACTAATGTTACTTTCGACGTTCATAAATAACATGACATGTTATTAGCAGATTATTATTGTATTTTATAGGTAAGTGTCAATTGATCTAAAGGTTGCTTTTAAAATATCGCTTTTATTGATAAGACCGCCCATTGTGTTACCCTATATGATGGTGGCGGTGTAATAAAAAATATCACACCTAATCACACTAATATTATAAAGGCGAAAGTTTGTGATTGTATGTGTATGTGTTTATGTGTTTGTTACTTCTTCACGCTCAAACGGCTGGACCAATTTTAATAAAATTTTGTATGGAAGTAGTTGACACCCTGGATTAACATATAGGCTACTTTTTATTCTAATATTCCAACGGGATCGACATTTACGCGGCTGAAACCGCGGGGCGCAGCTAGTTCTATTATATTTAATACTTAATTTGAATATAATAACAATTTTTTATATTAATGACGGACGTACAAAATTGTCGCGTAACAGCGCACACGCACCTCACTCACACAGCAACACCGCACAGCTCGCGTATCTCGGTAGCCGTCCGACCGGATCATTCGCTCGTTATGTGGCTCTGAATCACAGGGGTTACACCGGCGAAAGGTCAGGCGCGAGCGCACACTCGTACGGTGTTCTGTGACTGTGGGGCTATATAATTGAACCTCGAAAAACTTTTTGATCCTCTAATAATGATCGCCTTTTTCTATTGAATGATGTTCTTTTAACATTCTGGCCTTTTTAAAAACTTTATATTTTACTAGCTGCGCCCCGCGGTTTCACCCGCATAAGTGTCGATCCCGTGGGAATATCGGGATAAAAAGTAGCCCATATGTTAATCCAGGATGTCAGCTACCTCCATACAAAATTTTATCAAAATTGGTCCAGCCGTTTGAGCGTGAAGAAGTAACAAACATATAAACACACACACTCACAAACTTTCGCCTTTATAATACAATTAGTGTGATAGTGTGATAAGTGTGATTTCTGTATGTAGGTATATATGTTTTACAACACTTTTACGTTCGGCCTCGGTTTTAGGTCGGCGTTTCCTATCTGATTACTCTGAGAAAAAAGGTCTAAACAAACTCAGAGGTCACAATCTCTTTTAAAGTCCAGGCAAAATCTTGGTCAGATCATGTGAAGACCATGTAATTGGTGTTTGAAATGGTCTTTTGAGGAAAGAACCACACAGATTGAGCGGACCTGTCCAGTCAGTGCACGCATTTGTCAAAAATCGTGCAGCTCAACTCAGAACTTAAGGAGCTCATCGTTCAAGTTTGTCACAGCAGCTAAGCAAGGACGCCCCGACCGAAAAATAAAATCCTTTTTCCAAAAAAAAAACAACCAACTTCAAAAGAAAACACTATAAAGTGAAATTTCCGAAATAAAAGTTATTTATCATTTTGTAGTGTTTATTATTTTTTAAGTCGGTTGTTTTTTTTTTTTGTAAAAAACGCTTTTTTATACAAATATCCAGGATGAAAGAAACCTACAGGTCCCAGGCTACATAACTATCAAATTTCATAACGATCGGTTCAATGGCTTAGGCGTAAAAAACGGCACCCAATGGACAGATTTATACCAGTCTGAACCCCAGCCCCCCCCTCCACCCCCTCCTCGATCCCTTGCTAGTTTGTCTTCTGTTTTATTTAAACTTTGTCTTATCCACAGACAGAGTTACTTTTGCATTTATAATATTATCTAGTATAGATATGGAAGTATGGATTCCAACGATTAAATCGATCCTTTTTTTTGTACATACAAATATGGATGTTAGTCGACTCTTCACGTGACCAGAGGGCTGGCCTATTTCTTGGCCAAAGAATTAGCATTGCCATACAACGTGGCAATGCTGCCAGCCTTTTGGGCACTGTTCCTGTTGGCAGCGATGCGGACGAATTCTTTGATGCCCTATGATTATTTTGTTTATTTTTTCATATAATCGTACGTATTATATGGGTTATATGTTAGCTTATTTTATGTAAATATTTATACAAATAAATTATCCAAATATTCAACCAACTCTTAGAGACAAATTCCATGCCTACCTTATCAACTGAACCCATGACTTAAGGAACCCTAATTCCATACACATAAGCGTGCTGCCCCCCTTCCCCCTCGTCCCGCCCTCCCCGCGTCACAGCATCCGCTTTGATCGTACGATACAGACCAGATCTGTTAGTCAGGCACTATCTCTAGGAACACGATGTGTGTAATACCACAGAATAATAGTAATACGTCAGATATGAGTTCAATTCAAAATTCTAAACTTTATATTTGACACTAACTATTGCTCGCGACTTCGTCTGAGATCCAGGATGAAAGTACCTCCTTTTCAGGTCACTAGCTGCGCCCCGCGGTTTTACCCGCATACGTCTCGATCCCGTGGGAATATCGGGATAAAAAGTATCCTATGTCCTTCCCTGGGACTCAAACTATCTCTATACCAAATTTCATCTAAATCGGTTCAGTGGTTTAGGCGTGAAAAGGTAACATACAGACAGACAGACAGAGTTACTTTCGAATTTATAATATTAAGTATGGATGGTCTGCCAAATTTCATCCAAATCTATTCAGCCGTTTTTGTGTGATTAAGTTACAAACATCCAAACATAAAAACTTTCACATTTATAATTTACTAGCTGTTGCTCGTGACTTCGTCTGTGATCCAGGATGAAAAGTAGCCTATGTCCTTACTCAGGTCATAGTCTTTCTGTGTTCCAAATTTTATCCAAATCTGTTCAGCCGTTTTTGTGTGATTACATAAGTAACAAACTTTCACATTTACCTATAATTTACTGGCTTTTGCCCGCGTATTTTGATGACATGATGCTGAGCATGGTCCTGGGTTCGATTACCAGGTCGACAAAGTGATATTGGGGTATTCCATTTGCAATTTCTCAGTAGCATCCAGGAGTCTGGATTTCTCCTAGGTTGATGGCAATAGGCTCGTCCCCTATTACATGGATCTTAAACATAACTGGCGACATGTGGGTGTACTATAGGGACACCTCTGCCGATCTCTTTGAGAAATACTGGCGTAGTGATATGTTACATTATAAGACGCTTGCCTATCTGCTGGCTTGTCCAGCAGTAGACGACTTTGAACTCAACTGTATAGCATAATCAGCCTATAATGTTCCCACTGCTGGGACACAAGCCTCCTTTCTGTGAGATCCTAGTGCCATAATCCACCACGCGGGCCCAGTGCGGGTTGGTAGATATCACATGTTTTCGAATGTTTAGTTCTAAGACATGCGGCTTTTTCTTACGATGTTTTCATTCACCGTTTTGAGAGTAGTGGTGATGAAATAATTTACATAAAGTAAAGCACCTGTCTGGGATCGAACCTACGACCTACAACTCGTAAGTCGCGGCCGTTACCACTGGGCCACCACTGCTCCTCTAAATGACAATAATTATTACTAAAATAAAGATATAGTATATGTCGTTCTAAAATTCAACCCCCAAGCGAGTCTTACAAGGCGTTGAACTCGTGAAAAACAGTAAAGGGAAATACACGACCTAAAGCGCGGTCACTGTCGGACTGCATAGATAAGAAAGAGAAGCGCGATGATACAACCCTGGTAATTTATTGCAAAATATGAAGCAATTATCTATTTACAAGAAATCTATTGATTGGACAAAAAAATAAAAACACAAGTGCTTTAGTATGTTGGTTTTAGAAGAATCTGACAGAAAATCAGAATGTTTGTATGTATATTAGTATGGTTTTTATTGTAAAAAGAAAGTTTTTAGAGGTATCTTCATGATTTTTTTCTATCGTATCAAATTAGTTATATTATGTTTTCAACACACTATCTACCTAGCATATATCCTGAAGAATATCATATATTTTTCTGATTTTGTTTACTGTAGTCGATCATATAATGCCTAAAGCATTATAAAACTTGCGTTTTTTGCGTTTAGGTCGTGTAGTCCCCTAATAATATGAAATAGTACAATTTTGTAATGCCACTCTCTCCTATAACATAATTGGACGTTGCTGTAGGGATAAACCCTGGACGCTTTTAATACGGCTCACCCCTCGGCAACGAGGGGTGAAATACAACCTGACGCGTTATGAGTGTCAAAAATCGTTTTGTAATAATATTATTTTTGGAACGAAGATCTTTAGGAGTAGTAGTAGTATACTGGTACAAATCGTCACGTAACAAAAAAGCGTTATGCCCACAGATATAGATAGACCTAGATAACGCAAGTATCACGAACTGTATGAAAACTAAGTGTGCCACTTTTTGACTACCTACTATGGCGTCACAAGCTCGCTCTCTCGCTCACGCTCACCCAGCCAGCAGTACGCAGGACTGAGCGCGAAAATGGCGGCTTGTGATTTTCGATCGTAAGCTGTTGCGATTTTTGGCACGTGAAGTAGGTGCTCTTACGTTATCTAGGTGTATCTATATCTGTGGAACACAGACACTGACAACATTTTATTTCAATTAAACTGTAGCAATATCTACTACGCCACAACGCGTCATACTGACGTCACACAAAAATTCTGCATCTCGCAAGCTGAGTTTACCACGCAACTAGCATTTATTACAACGGCCCAACATGAATCATCGGGTAGTTGCCCGCCAGACACAACACCCGTCTGCTCGGAGGATCCTCTCTTTTCTATGGAGGATGAGTGAACTTTACACCCTGTTCCTCATACCTCTATAAAACCATTTACAGGCACTTTCGAATAAATTGTCAAGTCCCTGTAAATGGTTTAATTTAAGTACAACTCTGCTTAGCCCGTCGAAGAAATAGGCGTGACGTTACGTTTTATGTTCAAATTGTTTTAAATAATTTAATAATTATGATTTAAAACGCGTTGATGTCTTTCGTTCTAGGCTTTTAAATATATTATAGAAGGCTTTACGTGACCTCAAATTATGACACGCAGACTTACTGCTTAGGTTTTTTTTCTTGGGTCTTAGCATTATGCTGAGCGATGGCCGTTTTGCGTGGACGTGACGCATATTTTCTCCCAAATTGTTATAAATTGCTTTTTTTTTTTCGTTTGTGTTTTTTTATGCGTCATGTTTGCGCAAATAAAGGTATTTTCTTTCTTTTTCTTTTCTTTTCTTTCAAATAAAAGTGTGTTTTTTTTGTATTCCTATTATTTTAAAGCTCTCATACCTAATATTATTTATCAAATCTGCCTGTAACTGTCCCACTACTGGGCAAAAGCCTCCTCTCCTACACACAAAAAAGAGTACACCCTACACAGTACACATACATTAACATCTAAGAGTATTAAACAGGGACGCACAATACGGTGAAGGAAAACATCGTGAGGTAACCGGCATGTCCTAGAACCAAAAATTCGAAGATATGTGACATCTACCAACCCGCACTGGGCCCGCGTGGTAGAGTACGGCCTTATCCCTCTTGCAGAGGCCGCCGTCCTAGCAGTGGGAACGTAGGACGGCCGCCAGGAATAAGCCTTTTTTGTAGATGGAAAATCCTCCCGCTCTGGGTCAGACTCTTACTGACTAAAACCCATCCGTGTTCCTTCCTTTATGTTCCGGGGTAGCGGTAACCCTTTCGGACAATCCCGCAACCCCGGCCGGTTTCGGCCCTGCCAGGCCCCTTCCTTTTTGCTGAGATCGCTTAGAGGCGCGCGTGGAACACGTACGCGCCGTCTGGCACGGGCCTGGTCCTGATCGGACGGTGAGCTACCCATTACTGTCCGTCCGCAGGCATAAGCCTGGCAGCAAAAATTGGTACGATGGTTGTAACTTACTTCTACAAACAGTTTTACAAGGAAAACCTCACAATACTTTCAGTTTTAAATCCATTAATATTGGTATTGTGATTACAAAAGAATATTTGTGGTGAAAACTTCTTTTGAGATGGGAAAAACCATTGAATTCGCGCCACTGTCACCGTAACCGAAACCGCTTCGGGTGTGTTCGGCTGTCCTCGGGATGTACTCGGTTTTAATGTATTTTCGATATGACAGTGAGTGATGGCAAAGTATTCCGTTTGTGTTTTGTTTATATGACGATTCAAAAAATACACACGTAATTGTTCAAGTTTTAATTTCTGTCGGCATTCCCGGAGTGTTGCTGTTTTTTTTTTTGCAGATTCCACTGCAAAATTTTAGGCATTCCACTTTGCCCCACCAGTGGGGCGGCTGGTGGGGCCAATAATCCCAGTCTGAGGGCCTATTTCACAATGTTAGAACATTATTTATTTATTTGTTTTACTTTAACATAACGCGGACAAAGACCAATAAAATTACATTAGTTAAAGACATATGCACACTATACGACACACATACGCTCATCTTATAATACTTCAGACATACTAACAAAAATATGCTGTATCTACCATCTAAACTCAAAAATAGGACAGAATTTCTACAAAACTATCTACCAGATAACTTAACAGGAACTTATTCAGAGAAAATCAAACGGACTAAAGCATACACATCAAAATACCCAAAAATACTTCTCATTTCAAATTGATGCAAATCAGTATAAAAATAAGTATAAAAAATTCACCCCTATATAACACAAAGGGGTTGAAAGCATACTACCCTCGATCACTTTCTTTTTTCTGATAATAATGAGTTGGGGTGAAAGTTCGGGTGTTCCCATTGGCCCACACACCCTATTGTAAGGGGTGGTTCAAAAAAACCAAATAAAGTAGCCAATAGTGTACAAAATTGATGTATTGATTTTTTATAGGGTTCTTGTATTGTATTCATGGTTTTATAGGGTGTTGATATTAAGTTGAATAAAGGTCCGCGTGGTCAAAAAGGTTTTCCTACAGTTTTGAATATATTGCAACTTGTAGATATTGAAAACTAATCCATACTATACTAAAATATATCACACTAATATTATAAAAGCGAAAGTTTGTAGGTGTGTGTGTGTGTTTATATGTTTGTTACTTCTTCACGCTGAAACGGCTGAACCAAATTTGATAAAATTTTGCATGGAGGTAGCTGACACCCTGGATTAACATATAGGCTACTTTTTATCTCGATATTCCCACGGGATCGAAACTTATGCGGGTGAAACCGCAAGGCGCAGCTAGTAATATTATAAATTCGAAAGTGACTCTGTCCGTCTGTCTGTAGGTTACCTTTTCACGCCTAAACCGCTGAACCGATTTAGATGAAATTTGATATAGAGTTAGTTTGAGTCCCGGAAAAAGACATAGGATACTTTTCATCCCGATATTCCCACGGGATCGAAACTTATGCGGGTGAAACGGCGGGGTGCAGCTAGTAGACTAAAAAGACTAAAAACTCAAAGCATTTATTTCAGAACAATCAAACCAATTAAGTACAGGGAGTTTTGAATTGAATTGTCAAGGAGACGGTCAGTTAACAAGATGAAGCTAGTTGCCCATTCCGAAGCGTAGTAGACTACTATGGAGAAGAACGGGCAAGAAACTTCAAGACTCTAGATAAATTGAACTGAAGGCCAATTCTGGTAATTCAAAAACCCAACTACTGAAAAGGATGAAACAAGAAAGTACCTTCCCGTGGTCGCATGCCGCTGTACTAACATACATATACTTATAAGCTATGATAGCATGCGACCACGGGAAGGTACTTTCTTGTTCCATCTTTTTCAATAGTCGGGTTTTTGCACATTTCAAAAGTGTAATATTACTGAAATAAGCACCAAAATAATTAAATCACACTAATATTATAAAGGCGAACGTTTGTGAGTGTGTGTGTGTGTGTTTATATGCTTGTTACTTCTTCACGATTAACATATAGGCTACTTTTTATCCCGATATTCCCACGGGATCGAAATTTACGCGGGTGAAACCGCGGGGCGCAGCTAGTAATTAAATAAAAAAAAGTTTAAAAACTAAAACCTGACTACTGAAAAGGATGAAACAAGAAAGTACCTTCCGTGGTCGCATGCCGCCATATAGCTTATATATAAGTATGTTAGTGCAGCGGCATGCGACCACGGGAAGGTACTTTCTTTATTACTAAAATTCACATGAAAGTATATGTGGTGCTTATAACAAAAAAAACTGATTTTTAAGATTTTGTTTGTCTGTCTGCTTGTTCCGGCTAAACTCCGAAACGGCTGGACCGATTTTGACGGGACTTAATCCTTGAAATCCAATTTGTTTTCAGACAAGTATTCAGTGTGGTATGCACACCGGTTAAAATCATAACCCTTCGTATTCGTGTAAAAAGCTGTTATTGTGATATTACAAACAGACATTTGAATTTTATTTATTTGTAGTATTAAATGTAGTATAGATAGATGTATAGATACGACCTTCTAGCATATTATTCAATTAAAATAAGTATGCATTCAATTCAAAGAGCTTTTTGAGTTCTGTGAGCTTTTATCGCTCAATAAGTCATTCATTTGTCTTACTGAAACCCTCTTTGCTATTTCTAAGGACTGTAATTTGTCACATTGTCAGAAGGTTATTTTATGTATAACTAACTAGCTGTGTCCGCGACTTTGTTCGCGGGCATGTCGGAAAACAATTTGGATTTCATGGGTTTTAATTTTTTTTAAAGCTTAAGTTACGCTTATAATATCAGCTATCTGTCACTAAAATTTTTATCAAAATCGGTACAGCCGTTTCGGAGATTAGCCGTAACAAACAATTTTTTTTTTGTTATAAGTATCGTAAGTAGGTACCTTCAATTTTATTTGTGTAGATTTGTATAGATGTCTTTGATGTATCTGATTGTAGTAATTCCTTTTGTAATACATATTTTGTATAGAAAAAAATGCACGACACACACCAAGCCTTTATATTGCCAGTTTACTCTGACCTGCTATTGTACGGCAAGTCTATACTATGCGAGGTCAGGTTATTCTGGCAAACTATGGCTTGATGCCGTGCAGTGGTGGTCTATTAACAGCCCCGTCTTACGAGTTCTAGATCATGGGTTCGAACCCAGACAGGCGTTTTACTGTGTGTAATTTATTTCATCACCACTGCTCTCAAAACGGTGAAGGAAAACATCGTGAGGAAACCGGCATCTCCTTGAACCAAACAATCGAAGACGTGACGTCTACCAATACGCACGGGGCGCGCGTAGGTTTGCCAACTATACTGTTTTAAACAGTATTATACTGTTTTTCACTAAATTATACTTTTTACTGTTGAACAAAAATAAAGTATACAAAATACTGTTTTCATCATCAAAATGCAAACACATTATTATGTGTTATACTTAGACGCTCAAACAAACTTGTTTTTATTTAGTCAGAGGGCTCTCACTGCTCAGTGCAGCGCAGCCACAAACAAATCACGCTGAGTTTCTGAACGAATCTGTCAATGTCAAATATTCAAGACTGTCACTCACTGACAGACATGCGAGTGAGTGTGTGCGTTCTCAGAAATAAGTTGTGCGGAAGCTCTAAAAAATAATTATGTATTTAAAACAATAAATAAATAAAATACTGTTCATTTTTCTAAAATACTGTTTAATATTCTTCATAGACCTGAATATACTTTATTTCTTGTAAAAAAAGTTGGCAACCTAGGTGGACTACCCGCTCCCTTTCACGGAGAAGAGGCCTGTGTCCCAGCAGTGGGATTATTATAAGCTGATTATGCTTATACTACATGGGACTTAAGAAACGTCAGAAGCTAGGTGCACGGTTCCAATTGGTCGTTTCCTATGGAGAAGAGCCGGCAAGAATCTCCACGGTTACTTTTTTTAAAAATTGGTTTTTACAATGTTTTAAAATGACAGTAGAGGACAGGTGTAGGCCTGTCAACAAGTATAGACGCCAGCACATCAAGCTACTACAATCTGTCAAATTTCTTTAATATATTCTCAACTTTATCGCTAAAGCATAAGGTCCAAAGTTGATTGGGAAAATTTGACAGTTTCGGGTAGCTTGATGTGCTGGCGTCTGTACCAACACTATCAATCTCGATCTGAATCATTTTTTTGAAGTATATTGCTAATCCATTGCTTCATATATTATGTACGAAAAATGTGTCCGCTCAACAATGTGCAGTCGACATGCAGGATCGTCGGATATAGTTGAAGTTTAGTAAGAAACCGATGGACGTTCTCGAAGAAAATGTAATTTTGTTAATAGAAAACAAACAGGTCATTTATCAAACTAAATTTCAGTCGATAACATCCATCGGTTTCTTACTAAACTTCAACTCTTTCCGACGATCCTGCATACTTATCTACAGGGTGAAATTAAATTCATGGGCATCCTTTTAAAGGGTCATTGTACTCATCATTATGAACAACTTTTACTATGGGACCAAACCTAAATTTGCGAAAAAAATCAGCTGTTACTTGCATTTATGTTCACGTAACTCGACAAAATGTAGGGAAGAGCTGATTTCGAGATCTATTGTACTGTCTAAATGAAAGCCATTGCTACTAATAGTGTTACGCAATTACCCCGCAGGTAAAAGCTGTCTTTATATTAAAGCTAGTGACTGTCCCACTGCTGGGAAAATGCCTTCTCTCAAACAGAGATATGTAGCACGAGTGTGAAGGGATATCTGCAAAAGAATACTGCCTCCTTGGCCCAGTATTCATAATACATGCGTCATGTTCGTGAACGAGCGCCGTCAGTAGGGACTGGTCATCTCTTTGCTGCCATGGCTTATTTTATTTTAATTTAATATTTGAATTGTGGTGGTTTTTCTCATCTTTTCATTATGGACGCTTTTAACGTTCTGCATCGTTCTCACATGTATAATTTTTGACATCAATGATGTAACCAAGACTCTGTAACCATATTATTTTGATTTAAAAGAGTGTCCATGGAGTTTCTTGCCCGTTCTTCTCCATAGGTACCTACGCTTTGGAATGGGCAACTAGCTTCATCTTTCTGACTGACCGACCCCTTGACAATTCAAAAGTGCCTGTAAGTGGTTTAATTGAAATAAATGCTTTGAGTTTGAGTCCCACTTCAGCTGAGCGCAATAGTTTTTGAGTTTTCCCCAGTAGCTTCCGGAAACTGGATTTGTGTCTGCCTACAACTGACTCGTCCCCTAATCAGTATTTCACAGGGACCCTTTTTCAAGTTTTATTTTGTTTCTTTAGCCTGATTGTGATAGTAAAAAGTATATACCAGGATGTACTTTCCAAAAGCTATGATAAGAATCAGCTGATCGATCAACTATTCCTGCACTCCACACAACAGCCAATTCAAACTTTATTTCTCTAAAGATAAAGTCTAGAATCCTCTACAAAAAGCTTACAGTTAATGTTTAAAAAAAATCCTAAAATCTTACTTCATTGCAAAAACGACGAACGGTCATTGAACTGTCTGTGTCTGTGTGTGTCCACAGACGTTTTAGACACACTGATTTTTGTGTATGTGTGTGCCGCCTTTGAGCTTCGTTTTTGTGTGTGTGCAAGAGAATTGTTTGTCTGTGTGCGTGCCAGACTTGTAGAGACAGATATTTGGCTGTGTGTGAGTGCAACTCCTACGCCTTATGTCTGTGTGAGTGAGGCAGACGTGTAGGTACAGGGTTGGTTTTGTGTGTGTGTGTGCAGACTGGGGTTATGTAGGATGTTGTTTTTTTTTTGAGATTTGATTTTTTGAAACGTTTGATGTTATTGTCAATTGCAGTTGAAGATTAAAGGAATTATGATTTAGTTAGTACGGAGTACCTATGTTGAGTATTTTGTATGTAATGAATACGTGATTCTTCAATACGATTCTCATATGAATACCTATAAGATTTACATTCGTTTGTGAACATGTAAATCAGAACTTTTCATTTTACCACTAAGACTCAAAAAATATTAATAAAATATTAATGTCAATTTCTTATATTGGATTAAATATTGTATAATATATTATACCATTGTAAGTACCAGGGTACTTATATGCTTTATAATTATAATTCTTATTAATTATTATCATAGGTTTTGCACTGTTTTCTGAAAAAAAATATAAACTACCTATCTCAATTCTATATTTAATTTTCATTTCTCATCTAATTAAAATAAAAAAATAAAATAAATAATCACACTAATATTATAAAGGCGAAAGTTTGTGAGTGTGTGTGTGTGTGTGTTTATATGTTTGTTACTTCTTCACGCCTAAACCACTGAACCGATTTAGGTGAAATTTGGTATAGAGACAGTTTGAGTCCCGGAAAAGGACATAGGATAGTTTTTATTCCGATATTCCCACGGGATCGACATTTACACGGGTAAAACCGCGGGGCGCAGCTAGTCACACTAATATTATAAAGGCGAAAGTTTGTGAGTGTGTGTGTGTGTGTGTGTTTATATGTTTGTTACTTCTTCACGCCTAAACCACTGAACCGATTTAGGTGAAATTTGGTATAGAGATAGTTTGAGTCCCGGAAAAGGACATAGGATAGTTTTTATCCCGATATTCCGACGGGATCGACATTTACGCGGGTAAAACCGCGGGGCGCAGCTAGTAATATTATAAACGCGAAAGTTTGTGAGGATGGATGTTTGTTACTCCTTTACGCAAAAACTACCGAACGGATTTTGATGAAACTTTACAATAATATAGCCCTTACATGAAAATAATACATAAGATACTTTTAATCCCGATATTCCCACGGGTTCGAAACTTATGCAGGTGAAACCGCCGGACGCTGCTAGTAATAAAATACACACACAAAATATAATAGTTTAAATATTATCTACAGACCGTACTTCTGCAGACACATAATGTATCTCAAAAATTGTTTCATTGTTCATCTAATCCCCGACAGCAAGTACCACCCACACAAGGATTTGCCATGCCGATGCCGCCATATTTTGATGTAAACTTTTCATAAGCACGTGATTCTGTAAAAAAAACATTACTCTTTCTTGTGATCCATAATCAGCCTATAATATTTCCACTGCTGGGACACAGGCCTCCTCTCGGTGAGAGAGGGAATGAGGCGTAATCTACCACGTGAGACCAGTGCGGGTTGATAAATGTCACATGTCTTCGAATTTTTGTTTCTAGGACATGCCGGTTTCCTCACGATGTTTTCCTTCACCGTTTTAAGAGCAGTGGTGATAAAAGCAGTGGCCGTTACCACTTGGCCACCCCTGCTCTCATCTTTTGATTGTAATTAAGTAAATCACTACGTGTAAGTTTCCTTGAAGCTTCTTAGTGAAACGTCTATAAAAACAGAAACAAGAAAGGCACCTCGAAACAATTTCCTTACTTGACAAACATATCTCTGACGTATGGGTAGCAATATAAATGAAGTTTCAAATCAAAGTTGAAGCGTTATTGCAAAAAAGAACAGCCCGTATACAACACCGAGACACGACGTACGTCTGTGTGCGTGTGACTCCGTGTCCGCACACGTTGGTTTGTGTCTGTGTGCGTTGTCTGGCTGTGTCTGTGTGCGTAGCCTTTCAGGATACAGGATCGGGCGAGTTTTGATTTTTGTTTAGTAACGTCACGAGATTGACGGCGATTTAGTTAATGTTATGTTAATATTAATTATGGATTAGTTTTGTGAGTATAGTGGTTGGAAGCGCTACTGTTGAGGATTTGGGTTCGATTCTTAGGTCGGGAAAATTTTAATGGATTTTTTCGTTACGATATTTTTAATAATATTCCAATGTCTTTGTAAGAGCAGTGGAGGCGCAGTGGTAATGAAGCAGACTTACGAGTTGTAGACCATCCAGCCTTATTTGATGTTTTTAGTTTAAATGTATTTTGAACTTTATTCCGACAAAAGTAAAGTTCTATAAACAAAATTAACAACTTAGACTCGAGTTTAACGTCAGTTTTTGTAATAAGAACTTTACCTTTGTCGGAATAAAGTTCGAAATTTGAAAATGGCTCGATCTTTTAAGCCTGAGTGTAAAGATAAGCCTTGTTTTATAATAAGGCCGAGTAAGTTTTTCTTCTTTTTTAAATAGAACGAAAAAAACTGATTCAATTGATGAAGACTTATGGATTTCTTATTTGATTTCCAAAAGTTTTGGTGTCTAGTAACAAAAAAAAAACCTTAAGGGCTTCTTGAAAAAAGCAATCAAATACCTAGAAACAATTAATTGAACTCCAAAGTGACCTTAACTTCATTGGTAAGTAATAAACACCAACAGACTAACGACCGACATTGTCTGGCGAGCGAGAGGTCGCGGGTTCATATCCTAGACAGTGAACTTTTATGTTAAAACCATGGGGTTATATTTGTAAAAACCCATCATATCCCTAGCCATTCCAAACTATGTTGTGGTCGAAGTCAAAGCATATATTTCAAATAAACACATAAAAGGCAATTTTAAACGTCAAAAATTACAATAAAATAGAATTGATTCTAGTCGCCCCTTCCAAAAGGTAGTTTTCGTATGAAGAAGAATGGGCAAGAAACTACACCGTTACTTACTCTTTTCGGTCGGCTTCCAGTCTAACCGAGTGCAGCTGAATACCTGTGTATAACCTAGTTTCTAGGTAAAATGATACTCCTTGGTAAGACTGGTCGAGACTCTCAGGCTTCTTTCATTTGTTATTGCTACAACTGTTGCGAGAGTCTTTGGTCAACTGGACCCACTCGAACTGGACCCGCGGGTCCAGTCGACCAAATCAAATTTTGAATTGATCGACTGGACCCACTGCCTAATTTCATCATTAGTACAGTCAAGGAGTAAAGCCGAATAAAGAAAGAAAGAAAATACGTTTATTTGCGGTGAAAATGACGCAAGAAAGAACATAAACACAAAAAATAAAATAAAAAGGTAGCGGGAAACATGCGTCACATCCACGCAAAACGGCTATCGTTCAGCATTATGCTGAATCTTTTAGTTTTAAGAATAGTATAGTCAAGGAGTTTATGAGCTGAATTATAGTATAGCAATGACTGTCGCTTTGACCTAGTGGTCTTAAGCGCGACAGCTAAGCATGGAGTTCTGGGTTCCATAGTCATATTTAGAATGTGTAACTAGCTTCAACTTTTAGACCGTTCAAAAACCGATCGATTTCCATTAGAAACTCAGTTTGGAGTCTATTTGTGCCATGGCAGTAGGTAATCTCATTTATTACATTGGACTTAAACATAACTGGCGAAATATTGGCGTACTACCTTCACTGCCTACCCCTCCGAGGCATACAGATGTAATGTTATATCCATACTAATATTATAAATTCGAAAGTAACTCTGTTTGTTTGTCTGTATGTTACCTTTTCACGCCTAAACCGCTGAACCGATTTATATGAAATTTTGTATAGAGATAGTTTGAGTCCCGAGAAAGGACATAGGATACTTTTTATCCTGATATTCCCACGGGATCATTCGAGACAATCACGGGATCATTCGTGACGATCGAGACTTATGCGGGTGAAGCCGCGGGGCGCAACTAGTATACTACATATATCCATACTAATATTATAAATTCGAAAGTAACTCTGTCTGTCTGTCTGTCTGTCTGTTTGTTACCTTTTCACACCGAAACCACGGAACCGATTTAGATGAAACTTGGTATAGATATTGTTTGAGTCCCGGGAAAGGACATAGAATAGTATTTATTCCGATATTCTCACGGGATCGAAACTTATGCGGGTGAAACCGCGGGGCGCAGCTAGTAAAAAAATATAATAGAAAAAGTTAATAATCTAGTAAGATTTGTCGCACCCTGTGTCTCAAATCTAGGTTAGTGGAAGTACATCACTGACCTACCTCAATCCAATACTTTGTGAGGTACCTGTGTATGTAAGGACTAATGTATAGGTTTTAGTGTTACCTTTTTAGGGTAGGCAGGGTTTTAGGTAACTCCTGTACATTTAGTGATTTGGCTAGGGATGAGAGGTCGGGGGTTCGATTCTTGGGTCGGGTAAAAAATATTATCCATTATTAAAACAGCAAACTATTATAGGTATCTGTTGTACAATGAACTTGCTTAACACTACCTGCAGTTACACACACAAGAGCGCGTGTCTATACATATCACAACTACAATTTTTGCTCACTCGCCTTCGTGCGATAAAACAACAGCTGTATTTTATAGTGATTGGGCTAGTTAAGTAGGGGGTTCGATTCCTAGGTCGCGTAAAAATGTATCTCACTTTTTTAAAACAAGATTTTTGAACTGACACTTCTTTACGCACGCTTGACTTGGGGAGTAAGCTGGCGAACGCGTGACGTAAGCGTTACGAAAAGTGTGATCGGGCGAGGCGAACGGGAGTTGAGTGGGGGATATAAGCAAGAGAAAGCAGTGCGCGCGCACATTTTCTTTCTCTCTTCCTCTCATAGCCAAACACGTTTGAAGTTTCACTTCAGTCGTGTGGTCATAAGCACACTCGGTTTTTTTTTACTAAAGTTTTTTTTTGTTACAGGTATAACGCAAAATGGGATCCCCTGAACAAAATATGGGCCGTATCTTGTCATTAGCTTTTACTCAAAACAAGAAGAAGCTTCTTTAAAAGGTCAGTGTGTGTGTGTATGTGAAATATCTATTACTTCACTATTAAAAAACATTGGGTTCGATAAGGCTCTTTGTTCACGTTTTTTTTTTGCCGTGAAAAGCTACGGTTTAGGCTGAGGCCAAACGAGCGTAATTTTTTGAGCTGTGAGTCGCGTAAAATGAGTCGCGGAATTTACGCTGCAATCGGTTTCATACTAAAGTCCTGTTTGTACCACACGGCGGCGACGCAAAATGAGTTGTCTGCTGACTCACGCGCGTTATTTCAACCGAATTGCGCTCGGGGTGAGGGAGGTTAGCGAGGCAAGCGTCAGTTATGTTACAGAATGCTACCGAAGTTACGTCCGCCCGTCTGGCAGCCTCACCGAATTTCAGTTGAACGTAAGTTGCGATACTTAAAATACGCGACTCACAACTCAAAAAATTACGCTCGTTTTTTTTATTATTGCTAAATGGGCGCGCTCTTGACCCCGATCACGCCTGATGGAATCAATCTTAGTCGCCGTGTGTAGCCACAATCGTCAATTATGTTGTATGGATCACTAAGGAAGTTTGTTGATGGACACGTTTTTTCTACGGCGCGGTTTATACGCTGTATCCACCAGGCGGGCCCAGTGCGGGTTGCTAGATGTCACATGTCTTCGAATTTTTGGTTCTAGGACATGCCGGTTTCCTCACGAAGTTTTCCTTCACCGTTTTGAGAGCAGTGGTGATGAAATGTTTACACAAAGTAAAGCCGGGTCTGAGTTCGAACCTACGACTTACAACTCTTTGCCACCATTGCTATAATCATCTAGCTTTCTCAACTATATTGTGGTTGGCTTCCAGTCTAACCTATGCAGACTGGTTGTCAGACTTCCGGACTTCCGACTACTTGTAACAACTGTTAAAAATCTATGAATGTCAGCCGTAATTTTCCGAGGCTCGGAGGGGTCTCGGTACAGAATGGCCATGGAAGTTTATTCAAAGTCAAAGTCAAAACATTTATTGCGAACTAAGTGTACAATGTTGGTGTTACGTTATGTTAGTACTTATGACTTGGCAGCCTTTTACTAGCATTGCAATTATCATTCGCCTGCCCATATCATCATAAATTAGCACGCATTAAACATTATTATTAATTAATTATTATCTTTTATATTAATACAATTAAATTGAGAAATTAGTTATGTCAAAAATAATTAATTTAATTAATTCAATTATTAAGCAATAATTAATGTCATCCTTTTCAGGTAGTACAAATTATAATTTTTAAATGTTATTGTTTGTATGGGACCATAGATATGTACTTATATTTTGTAAATATTTCTATGTATAGGACAGATCGCCACTTTTGGACTGTAAGTATTTTTGAAGTGAAAACTTCTTTAGCGGCGTTGAACACTTTTTGTAATGGGTAAAAAATGTTAAACTCGCGTCAGGGCATCGCGTCAGGACACGTGACCGTCAGGAGAGATTCCCCCCCCCCCCCCCCCCAACTCTTTTTAGGGCAGCGCCAACCAAAGTGAACCAAGTGAGACACGATAATGGATGGATGGCTGGATGGTGATGGTGATGGCGATGGTGATGGTGATGGCGATGGTGATAGAATGGCGATGGTGATGTGATGGCGATGGTGATGGCGATGGCGATGGTGATGGCGATGGTGATGGCGATGGTGATGTGATGTGATGTGATGGTGGACGCGGACGCGGACGTGGATGGATGGATGGATGGACAGCTGATGGCTCGACCGTCTGTGTAGTAGCCACACTGCTGTGTATTCGTAAAATTCGTGTATATAAAGTGTTTCAAAAAATGGAAATTGAACAAAGTGTATCGATTAATGAAAAAAGTGACGCAGAAATAGTGAAAAAAACTTAGTTATATTAATTCAATTGATAATTGGTTTATTTCAACGTTAATATTCAAGTTTTCACTTCTGCCGGCACTCCCGGAGTGCAACCCGTCTTTTTTTTTTTACTGAGTAGAATCATTACATACAGTTAAACCTTGATCCACCGATCCTGCTGACTGTAACTTAACCACGATCCCCTCCTTTTCACCATAAGTTAGTGGAAAGGTTACTTTTTACTAATGAATTGTTTTCAAATACACAATGTTACCATCAATATGCACCAGACATTCTACGAAGCCCTTAGCGATGAAAACATGCGGGGTAGACAGAGAACTAAGCTGCCGACGTCTAGACAGCGGGGGCGTTCACCTCCGCAAGACGAAACCCTTGATAACACAGACCGGGTGGGCAGAACAGGTCGATCACTTTATTAATTTTATATCGCGAGCTTTTCTCAAAGACGAGACGCTACTTAGTGGTGTACTCAGAGACAGTAATTCACTTCAATCTATACTAATATTATAAAGAGGTACAATTTGTTTGTAAGTTTGTATGTAGGGGGTAATCTCTGGAACTACCAGTCGGATTTGAAAAATTCTTCTTGCATTTGATGGCCCAATTCTTGAGGAAGGCTTTAGGCTATTTAACATCACGCTATGACCCTTAGGAGCCGAGCAAAAAGAAAAAAAGTAAAAAAGAACGTTAAGTGATAGCGCGGGCGGGTGATGCGATACGACGGGGTGGCTCGGGGGAAACAAGAAGTTTCACACGAACGAAGTCGCGAGAAGCTAGTAGACGAATAAAGAGTGAAATTAAGTTAGCTAGCGAGACTTCGCAAACGTGATGGGTAATCATATCTAAACACGATACAACAAAAAAAATGCGTGTGCGGCATCGTAGGTACACCTAACCTCCGTCCGCGATGACTCAAGAGCAGTTTACGTGGTGTAAAAAGTAGCCTAGGTATGTCGTTAATACCCAGAGTATCCATTTAATCTCCATACTAAATTTCATCAAAATCGGTGCAGCCGTTTCGGAGATTATCCGAATCATGCAGACAGACAAAAATGAAAAATTGTTTTTTTTTTGTTATAAATACCGTGTATACTTTCATATGCATCTAGTTAGAAGCTGTTATTTTGACATTACATGCAGACACTTTGTATGTGTTATTTATTTGCATAGATAAGTATTTAATCCCTGAAGAGGCAGGCAGACTTGTATAGACCACCTCATTCTGTCAAATCACAGTTCGAATTTTCGAAAATTAATTAAGGCGAGTCAATGAGTATACAAGATGGGAATCTTCTTAGAATCTAAGGTTAATAGGCTTATTAGAAAGTCACCCTCATAAGTCATTATAAAAACCATAGATATAAGAAAGAAGTTTCTGTTCTTTATAATTATGTCTATGATAACAACCCAATTACAGGCCGACCGCTTAACTGAGACGTTGCCTGAGGTAGCTGCGCGGTGCGGGAGGGGTGATAGTTATCACAAGTTGATGAATCACTGAGCTCTCGCATGACGTCACCACACCCCTCCCGCACCGCGCTGCTACCTCAGGCAACGTCTCATTTAAGCGGTCGGCCTATAGCGTTTAGCTACGACTTCGTCTGCGTGGATTTTAAGAGCATTCGGATTCCACATCCCAATCAATAAGCCTAGCCCATTCCCAACTGTGATGGGGTTCCAGTGTAAAACTGGATGCAGCCGAACACCAGTATTTTACATGGAGCGACTGCCTCTCCATCTATCTCCTTGTCAATCGAAATCCGTTCAGTAGTTTTGGCGTGAAGAGGTAACATACAGACAGAGTTCCTTTCGAATTTATGATATTACTAGCTGCACCCCGCGGTTTCACCCGCGTAAATGTCGATCCCGTGGTAATATCGGGATAAAAAAGTAGCTTATATGTTAATCCAGGGTGTCAGTTACCTCTATACAAAATTTTATCAAAATTGGTCTAGCCGTTTGAGCGTGAAGAAGTAACAAACATATAAACACACACACCCCCACACTCACAAACTTTCGGCTTTATTATACAGGGTGAAATTGAACACATGCGACAAATCGAAATGGGAGATTGTACTCGTCATTATGAACAACTTTTACTATGGGACCAAACCTATAATCGCGAAAAAAAAATCAGCTGTTCCCTACGGAATACCTACCTACTTGAGTGCGAAAGCTGTATCATCGAATTTTGTTTCGGCGAGTTATGCGAACATAAAATGTAGGGAACAGCTGATTTTATTTTCGCGATTTCAGTTTTGGTCCCATAGTAAAAGTTGTTCATAATGATGAGTATAATCTCCCATTTCGATTTGTCGCATGTGTTCAATTTCACCCTGTATTAGTGTGATAGTATGAATGTATACGTGCACTGGTGGTCCAGTAGAAACGGCCGTGACTGCCGTGTTATAGGTCGCAGGTTCGAACACAGGTAGGCACTTTATTTTGTGTAAATTATTTCATCACCACTGCTGTCAACGGTAAAGGTAAACATCGTGAGGAAACCGATATGTCCTAGAACCAAAGGGCAATGGAGAGGGCTATGCTTGGAGGTTCCCTGCGTGATCGAATCAGAAATACCAAGACCAAGGTAACCGACATAGCCCGAAGAATTGACAAACTTAAGTGGCAATGGGCAGGGCACATTGCTCGCAGAACAGATGGCCGATGGGGCCGAAAGGTTCTGGAGTGGCGACCCCGTACCGGAAGATGTAGCGTTGGAAGGCCTCCCACAAGGTGGACCGACGACCTTGTGAAGGCCGCAGGAACTCGTTGGATGCGAGAAGCACAGAACCGGTCGAAGTGAAGGTGCTTGGGGGAGGCCTATGTCCAGCAGTGGACGTCTCAAATGATGATGTCTTAGGACCAAAAAGTCGAAGACATGTGACATTTACCAACTGGATTACAGTCCACTCCCTCTCACAGAGAGGAGGCTTGTATCCCAGTAGTGGGAACATTATAGTCTGATCATGCATGAATGATATCTTGGTTTTTCGTCGCGTGGACAAACCAACAAGCACACTTTTCTTATATATAATGTTACTAAGATAGATTCTAATCAGAATGCCTTCAAGTATGGGACGTTATTTCGACATTAGGACGTTAGAGAAGTCACCTTAACCGCCCATGGGATGAGAAGGACACAAAGTTGTCTGCGCTAAAAATAGGCCTTATTGATAAGGAGTAAAAATAGACGTTATCGCTTGAGGAAAATGATTGGCTGAGGTAAACTGTGTTGCCAGGTGGGAAAATCTACCAGGTTTATAGGGAACTAGCTGTTGCCCGTGACTTCGTCCGATCCAGGATAAAAAGTAGCCTATGTCCTTCTCCAGGTAATGGTGTACCTATGTGCCAAATTTCATCCAAATCCGTTCAGCCGTTTTAGCGTGAAAGCGTAACAAACAAACTCATTTATAATAGAACTTTAAGTATTCTGTGATATTAGTTAGGATTAAGGAATTGTTCGTGGGATTTTTGGTATGGTAAACTAGCAGGCGGGTAATGGTCAGTGGTTATCATCGCCTGTGGACATCTACAATACCAGAGGCATCGCTAGTGCGTTACCATGATAAAGATCAAATGTTTCCAGTCCTGTAAAGTAATAAAAATTACATGGGCATTTCCCTTCAAACCGAAATACAGAAATGCTTGGCATTAGAAATACAAAAAAAAAAATTGCCTGTATAAATCTTTATTTTCTCCACTTTTTTTTATTCCTTGGATGCGGAAAGCACAGTTTAGTATGTAGTTTTATTTTCCAACAAGCAGTGTGCACGATGAGATGACTTCTGTGTGAAAGATGATATGGTTAGAAAGGGGGTGACTACCGAGATGACGACTAATAGAGAAGTATGGAAGAACAAGACATGTTGCGCCGACCAGAAATAAATTGGGATTACCTTTAGGGTGTGATTTAAACAAATCCTTCCTTAATGCTTACCTTTGTTATAAAAGCAACTCTTGGGCAAAATTTAATGCTTCTACCCCAAGCGGCTTAGGCTATGCGTAGTCTGTTTTCCAGCGAATTTTAGTTTTTTTTTAAGTAGTAGATTCCTATTTCTTATTGGAAACATAATTTCGCTGAGTTTTGAGATCCCAAGAACGTAGGTGTGTAACAATAAAAAAAATGTATAGCATAAAACAAAACCCACGCTTTTCGAACACAAAAGAGTCTATGATCCGTCTAGGTTTTATTATAGGGTGATAAGGGCAGTATCATTAGTACGACTAGCAACACCGTCCCGAGCAGGCTGTCTACTGCTAGCTGCCTTTGCCTCACGTTAGTACCTCTCCAACTGTCATGGGGGATGCGCGCTCCGTGTACGAATTTTCGCGCGAAAATTATAGTTTGTGGTTGTTTCGTAATTATTTTTGTATATTATTTTGTTTTCGTGTTTCGATTAATTTTGATGTTGTGTTGTTTAGTGGAATTAATAAATGTTAGTGTGGAAAGGTGTTTGGAATTAAGGTAGGTTTTTTAATAGGGAATATTGTTTAGTAAGAATTTCTTGAGTGACATTACGATTGGGACTTTTAACTTCAAGTGGCCAAATGTGAGTATACTGTGTTTAATACTTGTGCCCGTTCTGCGAATACTATGCGTGATGTTATTTTTAGGAGATTGTAAAAGATTTTAAAATAAAAAGTACCTTATCATTAAAATGTTTATTTTAATTGATAAATTGAAAAATGAGATAACTGGAACAATATAGAGGAGACCTTTGCCCAGCAATGAAACAAATAATTACAAAATAAAATGACAATTTGACGAACGAATTTGAATTCTTCAGAGAGGGTTCAGAAGAAACGATGGATGGACTGTGAAAGATAATATGGTTAGAAAGGGGGTGACGACTGATAGAGAAGTATGGAAGAAGAAGACATGTTGCGTCGACAACTAATACACATACATTATACATATACATTGGGATAAGAGAATGAGAATTATGATGATAGAGCATAATCTTGGATTAAAAAAGTTTATCACTTAATTAAACATAAAGTATAGTTTATCTAGGATGTGAGTGAATCCAAGGGTCCTACACTCCTACTCATAGAAATGTCATATATCTATGGTCTTACTGTTGGATTAAATGCGAAAGTGTGTTCATTGTTTTATCCCAGCTTCACAGCCTTAGAGATTTTTTGCATAGAGATAGTTTATGGGCCAGAGAGTGACATAGATACTTATCACGAAAAATCAACTGGTCCTGTGAGACGGGATAGACAGACAGGAACGAAAATGCAGGCAAATTTCTATAAAGTAACTCTGTCTGCCTGTCTGTATGTTACCTTTCACGCCTAAACCACTGAACCGATTCAGATGAAATTTTGTATAGAGATAGTTTCCCACGGGATCGAAACTTATGCGGGTGAAACCACGGGGCGCAGCTAGTAATATACAAAAGTGAAATGCTGTTCATTGATAAGCGCATCACTTGAAAACGGCTGGACCGAATTGGTTATTTTTTATTTTAAATTTTTCGTAAAGTCCGAAAGAAAAATGAGAAACATTTTCCAAAAAATCTTCAAATTCGGAAATAACTGAGCGTCCATTTTTGTATAAATTATTATCAATATTTTACCGCAGGACAACGTCTCTCTCTCGATAGTCGTCAGCTAGTACTTAATATTAATATTAAAAAGAGGTCAAATTCGTGAGTCTGTATGTATAATAATAGGTGGTAATCTTCAGAACTACTGATCCGATTTCGATTTTTTTTGTCACTAATGTGAAGCTTCAGTATTGCCGAGTGTCATAGGATATATTTTATATTATATTAAAACAAGAAATTTCCACGCGCACGAAATCGTGGACAGAAGCTAGAAAAGAAGTAATCCTACTAACATTATAAACGCGAAAGTTTGTAAGGATGGATGGATGGATGGACGTTTGTTGCTCTTTCACGCAAAAACTACTGAACGGATTTAGATGAAATTTGGCAGACATCTACTTCAAAACCAGGATTAACACATAAGATACTTTTTAATCTGATATTCCCACGGAATCGAAACTTATGCGGGTGAAACCGCGGGGCGCTGCTAGTATAAGAATAAGTGTGTCTACTAGGGGCTTGTCAATTTTGTTGCAATTTTGCTATCACGCCGCTATTTTTACGACGTACAAACTGAGGAGCAAGGTTGAAAATATTGTGGTAGGTCATGTCATAGGTCATTGAACGTTCATATACTAAGGTGAGCAGTATACTGTGGAACTGTTCCATGATTTTGCGCAAACTTTTCACTGTTTAGTTTCGTGGTCGCAAGCGCTACTGCTGAAGTCTTGGGTTCGAATCCCAGGTCAGGCAAAGTGTTATTGGGTTTTTGAAGTGAAAACTTCTTTAGGCGCGATGGGCATTTTTTGAGATTTTTGAAAAAACCATTGAACTCGCGACACTGCTACCGTAACCGACACCTCTGTATACATACATATAAGTATGTACATATATTGTGTATGTACGTACATAGATACACATGTATGTTGGCATTTTTTGAGATGGGAAAACCATTGCACTCGCGACACTGTTACCGTTACCGTAACCGACACCAAATAGATATTTCGAAATATTTCCTGGCGATTCAAAAAATAGACACGTAATTGTTCAAGTTTTCACTTCTGTCGGCACTCCGGAGTGTTTTTTTTTTTATCAGGAATTTGTAGGTTGCAGTCCGGAGTTTAGATTTGTGTCCGGTTGTTGGCAATATGCTCGCCCCCTATTACATGGGAGTGAAACATAACTGGCTAAATGTGGGTGTACTATAGGTACACACCTCTCCTAACTCTCCAGGGATTACTGGAACTGTATTACTGGGTTTTTCTCTTAGGAATATCCCAGTAGCAGCTTGAAGTCTAGATTCGCCGGTTGATGGCAAAAGGCCATTTGGGATGCATGAAGAAGCCTCCTCGTGTAGCGCAGTTTGTTCCGCCAGTTACTCAACTGAGCCGAGCGCTCGGCGCATCCTGGACAGTCTCACCAACACCTTATTTGACTGGCCAATTCTTCTCTTGCGGTGGTAGGGCTAACGCCCGCCTGGTTTGCGACCACCCTCCCACCGGAGTCCGGCGTTAAGCAGCCTGCTGCGTTTCGTCGATGCGTGGAAGTTCCAGTGCTTTAGGCATCGTCTGGGCACGCTCGTTCCATCATAGACCTCGTCCATCGCTTTCCCTCAAGCGTGATCAAAGTCAAGAGCGTGCCCAGTAAGCTAAAAAAAAAGGCGCCCCTTTTATTCGGAGTATTTTGTAACCCAGACAGGATTTTATGTCGTCACCAAAAACGGTGAAGCTGAAGGGTTATAACTTTGTGCAGAAACTATCAAGTCCTAGAACTAGGAATTCGAAGACATGCGACATCCACACTAAAACAGGATAAAACTCTCGCTATAACCATGAAAAGGGCTTTTGTTCAACTCCGGAGCATGTATGTGAAGCCCTGTGAACCACGGAGTCAATAAGGCTCGCTACGAAAAACATCTCCTGGGTGATTCTCGAGAGAGGAGGACTGATGCCCTGCAATGGTAACATTACAGGCTGATGATGTAAACATTTATCTAAACTAATATTATAAAGAGATAAGATTTGTTTTTTTGTATGGTTGTTTGTGACGCTTTCACGCTAAAACGGCTAAACGCATTTGGATGAAACTTGGCCCATGGGTAGACCATGCCGTGGATTAGATATAGAATACTTTTTATCCCGATATTCCCACGGGATCGAGACTTATGCGGGTGAAGCCGCGCGCGGGGCGCAGCTAGTTTCAAATAAACCGTTTACAGGCACCTTTGAAGTGTCAATGTGTCGGTCAGTCAGAAAGACGAAGCTAGTTGCTCATTCCAAACTTAGTAGGTCCCTATGGAGAAGAATAGGCAAGAAACTCCACGGACATTCATGTGTGACTCTATAAATTGATAGAGATAAAACGTTTACTTAGTGCAACAAAAAATATCAAAAAAGGCATCAAATTGCTTTGCTCACGATATTTTCCTTCGCTATAAGTCAGTGTTGCCATACGTTAAATTCCTAGTAAGCGTTGTAAACAATACTTCAACCTCGCATAGCAACAAGTACCTAACACACATACGTATGTACATGTATTGTATGTATACAGTTGTTTCGTCACAGTCGACTGGGTCAGAATCGGTCAGACGTGCTGACGCGGCCATGTGACCCGTGACATGTCCTTGAGACATCACTGGTTGGGTCAGTAGAATTCTATGTTTTTCATTCATTACTTACAATGTTGTTTTTTCTATGTAATTTGTTAGAGGGTAAGGAATTTGATGGTAAGTGCTCATAAGGAATTTTTAACACATTGAATGCCGAAGTTAATCGTTGTTACTACTTATTTATGTCGTGTTTTGTTTGAAATGCCAAAGAGTATAAAAACGTCCATACAAGGAGGCCGAATTACACAGATTACAAAAATAATAATCTATAGGGAAGACCTACGTAATAATACGTATTCGGCATCTGCCATTATTACCAGCGACGTAATATTGCTTGGTTGGCATTCAATGTGTTAATACTGGAGTTTGGTGGTCCAATTTTAGGAGCAGATTTTTGAGGGACTCGTCGCTAAGAAATAACAACCGCACGGGTTGATCGCTCAGGTTAAGCTACGCTTGCCGCGGTCGGTCCGTGGATGGGTTAACATCTTTACATGTAGGTACCCCGAGACCCCTCCGTACCTCGGAAAGCACGTTAAACTGTTGGTTATCATCAATGTCAAATACCATTGTACTGCAATGCCTCTAGTATGCTAGATATCAATTGACGACGGTGCTCGGGTGGGTCGTCGGCTAACATAAAAAAATGCCGCTAGGTTTTGAACCTACAACCCGATGCGTTGTTAAAACCAGCCGCCTCAACAAACGTGGGCAAACTACCAATGAATGGAAAATAAAATATGTAATATTAATTATTTATCAGTCTTTGTGTCTGTTTTGGTGTTATTAATTAGTATGCTAGACGAGTGTGTGCACTGATTAAGATCTTACACGCGGTAGGGTCAAGACTGGCGGACTATTGTTAGACGAGAAATTTAAAAACATACCATAGTGACAATTGCGTACTTAATACACGAGTCACCTTTCTAGTAATTAAAATCATAGAACAGTTATATTGTAAACTAGCTTCTGCCCGTGACTGCGTCCGCGTGAAACCGCGTTTTGGGATGCATGAAGAAGCCTCCTCGTGTAGCGCAGTTTGTTCCACCAGTTACTCAACTGAACCGAGCGCTCGGCGCATCCTGGACAGTCACACCCAACACCTTATTTGACTGGCCAATTCTTCCCTTGCGGTGGTAGGGCTAACGCACTCCTGGTTTGCGCCCACCCTCCCACCAGAGTCCGGCGTCAAGCAGCCTGCTGTGTTTCGTCGATGCGTGGGAGATCCAGTGCCTTAGGCATCTTCTAGGCACGCTCGTTCCATCATAGACCTCATCCATCGCTTTCCATCAGGCGTGATCGAGGTCAAGAGCGGGCCCATAAGGTTTAAAAAAAAATCTTGTTCCCGGACCCACCCCGTCCGCGTCGTATCGCATCGTCTGCCCGCGCTGTTACTTCGTTTTCACTTAGCGTTAATTCGGACTTTTTTCTTTTGCTCGGCTCCTAAGGGTCCTAGCGTGATGTTAAATAGCCTATAGCGTTCCTCAAGAATTAGGCTATAAAATACAAAAAAAAAAACAAATCTGACCGGTAGTTTTAGAGATTAGTACCTATGTTCAAACAAACCAATTCTTCAGCATTATTATTAATATAGATACTCGTACTTATAGATTCATCATCTGCTTAGCCTTCAATTCAATTCTCAATTCTTTGTTGCGTACCATCTATACTAATATTATAAAGAGGTAAAATTTGTTTGTAAGTTTGTATGTATGGGGTAATCTCTGGAACTACCAGTCGGATTTGAAAAATTCTTCTTGCATTTGATAGCCCAATTCTTGAGGAAGGCTATAGGCTATTTAACGTCACGCTATGACCCTTAGGAGCCGAGCAAAAGCGCTATGGGGAAACGAAGTGATAGAGCAGGAGACGCGGGCAAGTGATGCAATACGACGAGATGGGTCGAGGGAATAAGAAATTTCACGCGAATGAAGTCGCGGGCAGAAGCTAGTAATGTATATAGTTGGTAGGGAAATAATTATATTAGTCACAATTATGGACCCTGAGGAGGAAGAACACTGGGTGCCTTTTCCCAATTATGTCGGGGTCGGCTTCCAGTCTAACCGGATGCAGCTGAATACCAGTATTTTACATGCAGCGACTGCCTATCTGACCTCCACAACCCAGTTACTGGGTAATACGTTACCCTTTGGTAAGACTGGTGGTCAGACATTCGGGCTTCTGACTACCCGTAATGACTGTCAAAAATCCACGAATGATAGCCGGGACCAACGGCTTAACGTGCTTTCCGAGGCACGGAGGGGTCTCGGTATGTAATGATGGTCACCCATCCACAGACGTACCGCGGCAAGCGTAGCTTAACCTGATTGATCGACCTGTGCGGCTGTTATTATTTAGATTATACCTAATAAAAATATCCTACCAACCCGCACTGTGCCCGCGTGGTGGATACGACACACTCCCTCTAGGAGGCCGCCGCGCCGCCGCCGTGCCAACAGTGGGAACATTATGCTTTACTTATGCTATTAAAAAAATACAAAGTACTTATTTAATAGTATCCTTCCATAATTACGCTACGTGATACATAACAAAGAAATATGACGTACCTATGTATGTATGTATGTATGTACGTGACAACCTCGCGAACGACTGACACGTTGATAAAAAGTTAATAGCTACTTATTATAGTTATGTACAGTTATATATTGTATTGTTGATTATGTACTTGGACTGTTGAATTGTATATATAACATATATAAAACAGGGTGAAATTAAATTCATGGGCATCCTTTTAAGGGGTCATTGTACTCATCATTATGAACAACTTTTACTATGGGACTAAACCTAAAATCTGCTGTTCCTTGCATTTGTGTTCACATAACTAGTCAAAATGTAGGGAAGAGCTGATTTTTTTTTCGCGAATTCAGGTTTGGTCCCATAGTAAAAGATGTTCATAATGATAATTACAATGACCCCTTAAAAGGATGCCCATGAATTCAATTTCACCCTGTATAATATAAAGCCTTTTTACCATGGGATTAGGTAGAAAATAGAACGTCATTTGCCACGATTCTGAGAAATTAATTTTGAGTCTGCAATGAGTGCCTCGTTGGTTTAGTGGACACAAAGTGTGACTGCTGAGTGAGGTCCTGGGTTCTATCCCTAGGTCGCGAAGCAGCCTAGAGCCTAGATTCGTAGCCGGTTGATAGCAATAGAATTCAATAGATTCACCCCTATTCCATGAGACTTCAACATTACTAGTGAAATGTGGATTTGGCTAGGTAGGTACAGATGCCAGCATATCAAGCTACTAAAATCTGTCAAATTTCTTTAATAGATTTTCAACTTTATCGCTAAAGCATAAGGTTCAAAATTTATTGGAAAAATTTGACAGTTTCGGGTAACTTGATCTGCTGGCGTCTGTACTAAACACAGCACTCAGGGCAAGGGCCATTGGTTCTGCTATCATCATGCATCACATTGGTTACCCATCTGCAAAGAGACCGCCGGAAGTATAGCAAGTATATCGATCTACGAAACTATCTTTGCCGTTGGTAAAATATAATAGTGGCAGAGCAGATTCGAGGCTCAAACAGAAAACAAAAATGGCTAAATATAGTATTATTTTAATTCAAGTTAGTTTTTTTTAAGTGAAAACTTCTTTAGGCGCGTAGGGCATTGTTTGAGATAGGAAAAAAACCATTGAACTCGCGATACTGTTACCGTAACCGACACCTCTGTAATGTATTAGTATGACGATTCAAAAAATACACACGTAATTGTTCAAGTTTTCACTTCTGTCGGCACTCCCGGAGTGCCACTGTTTTTTAAATAATAGGTTTCCCTTTTTAATACAAAGTAGAAAATACGAATAATACGCATCCCGTCAACCGTGTCCGTAACAAAATAATAAAAAGTGCATTTTTAACAAAAAAAACTCTTCGATTACTTATTATTAGCCACCCTTTTTTTGGAAGTCGGTTTTTTTTTTGTAGTAAAAAACGTTTTTTATTTTTCAATTCGTTTTATACTTGCTATGAAAACAGGAGCGACAGCAAGTTTCATAACATCATCAAGATACACAAAGTGAAATTAAATACGTATTATTGCATAAGCAGCAAAATCAGCCTATAATGTTCCCACTGCTGGGACACAGGCCTCCTCTCTTCGAGAGGGAGTGGGCTGTAATCTACAACGCGGGCCCAGTGCTGGTTGGTAGATGTCACATCATGTCTTCGAATTTTTTGGTTCAAGGATCATAGCCATATTATGGCGCAATATTGAAGCTAACCCAAAAGCCACCAAATTGACGTAAAGAAAATTTATACGAGTGTGAGCTTCCTCTACCAAATGAAAAAAGAATCGGGTAAAACGGACCAGCATAGCTATTCACAAACACTCGATACGCTTCCGTATCGTATCGAACATTAATCATTGTTATCGTAGGAGTCTTCTCAATGCTGTTCACAAGTCCTAAACCCGAATTTTTTTTCAGTTTAAATCAAATAGACGCCCGCTATTCTTCCAACAGCTATTTGCTGTTGAGGGGAAGTCAAATCAGGTTATCGAAATGTCAGGTTTTCGATACGATAGCCTGTCGTATGGTTGTGAATCAGGACTCAGATATCACGGAGACATCGATGACCATACATAAGAGGAAGATTGAAAGTGGCACCGGTAACTGACAAGTTGTGTGGAAATTGGTTGTCATGGTATGGGCATGTGTTGCGGAGGAATGAGGAAAATGTCGTTAGGAGAGTTTTGAGTATGAATGTCGATGGCTATAAGAGTAGGGGAAGACCAAAGAAACGAGGGATGGACTGCGTGAATGATGATATGGTTAGAAAGGGGGTGACTACCGAGATGACGACTAATAGAGAAATATGGAAGAAGAAGACATGTGGCCACAAGTAAATTGGGATAAGAACAGGATAATGATGACATGAAAAACACATGCAGACGAACACAGAACCTCCTCCTTAGAAAGGGGCCTGCCAGGGCCGAAGCCTGCCGGGTGCGGGATTGTCCGAAAGGGTTACCGCTACCCCGGAACATAAAGGGCTAAGGAAGGAACACGGATGGGTTTTAGTCAGTAAGAATCTGACACTCCCTTCCGCTCCACCCAGAGCGGGAGGGGTCATTTGATGATTTACCATCCATAAAAAATGAACCTCCTCCTTTTTTGAAGTCGGTTAAAAAGTAGTAAAAACTATAAAAAAAACCTAATAATACGGACAACCGTAACTAACTAGCTAAAAAGTGCATTTTTTACAAAAAAAAACGTTTGCTATTACTTATTATTAGCCATGAGCCACCCTTTCTGCTAACCCCAATACAGACGGGAACAATTGATACATTATATTTGACAATAGTTGTGCAAAATCAATAAAATCAATACGTGGAGTGTGACGGGTTGAAATGCACCCCTGTTTTGGGGGTCCGTAAGTGTATTGCAAGAACCTTTATCGAAATTGACTATTTCGTTTATGATTATGAACTTTTCAAAGTATTATTACTGCTGAGTATGAGATCCTGGGTTCGACTCCCGGGTCGAGCAGTGTCATTGCCTCACTGGGTCCATCGGAAAAAAAAAAGAATCATTACAATTATAGATAAACACTTTCATACTTAATCTATACAAATAAATAAAATTGGAGTGTCTGTTTGTATTATTAATATAACCGCTTTTTACTAAATGCATATGGATGTATACACGGTACATATACCAAAATAATATTTTTTACAATTTTTGTCTGTCTGTCTGTTTGTTCCGGGTAATCTCTGAAACGGCTGGACCGATTTTGACGGGACTTTCACTGGTAGATAGCTGATGTAATAAGGAGTAACTTAGGCTTTTATGTAAAAAAAAACTTTTAGTAAGGATAGGATTTCACGCGGACGAAGTCGCGGGCAGCAGCTAGTCAGTAAATAAAATCATAAGTGTTTTATTAGCAAGTCGGAATCGTCATACCTCTGTACAGTCACGTCTAAGAGTATGTATACACTTGGATTTATTCAAAGGCGATTTTCTCCTTTATTTTTGAATGAAACTTTATGTTATTACGAAAATAGTATTTTCGAACCCATAGGTTTATGTTAAATGTCGCATTTCAACGTTGCATTCGTTATTTCACGAAAAATTCGCAATTGAAAATTGCTAAGTTTATACATACTTTTAGACGTGACTGTACGTAGTATTATATTATCTGTGCCTCTGTTAATCAGTAGTAAACTCAGTGATGGAGTAGTAACATCTATCTAAAAAGAATTTAAACAAAGACCTCTTAAAGGATCCCGGACACTCTTTATTTCTAATAGCTGCTGGTATACATACTATTATATATTTTAGGGGCCAAATAAAAAAATCACCATCATCATTTCAGCCGAAAGACGTCCACTGCTGGACATAGGCTTCCAAAAAAAAAAAAAAAATGTTTATTGCATCATCTTAAATAACTTATTCTAATTACAATGGGGAGAACCCTTTTAAGCAATTAGTAAAAAAACAAACCAAATACTTCAATCTCTTTTTTGAAAAAAAACATAACTAGCTTACGAAGTTCACCTTAGGCAAGTTTTTGAAGCCTTAAGTTACTCTTAGCATTCATTCAAAACCTAAGCTCAAAATATTTTACAAAGAAATCAGGAGTTTTGTTTGTAAACAGCGTCTCGACCCATCCAAAACATGACCTTGACAAGGTGGCCTTAACCTCGTCGAGACAACCCTTTTATACCTGTCTATTGTACTTATATTTCTATACAAGCTTTCTCACCTACAAAGGAAATAATCAGTTCAGTCAGTCAAAAGGAAATAAACCACAACGAAAATTTTAACATCAATCTGTCAAGCCTTCCCAAGTAGGTATGTCGGGCTCGGCTTCCAGTCTAATCGGATGCAGATGAATACTACTATATTACTTGAAGCGAGTGCCTCTCTGAACTCCACAACCCAGTTACTGGGTAACACGATACCCCTTGGTAAGACTGGTTGACAGACTTGAGCGTCTGACTACCCGTAACGAAGGTCAAATATCAACGAATGGCTGCCGGGATTTCCCGAAGCATGGAGGTGCCTCTATATGCAATGGATGGTCACCCATCCACGTACTAACCGCAACAAACATAGCTTGACCTTCGATCGACCCGTGCGGCTGTTGTTATTTAGTTACAAGCCCCTCTAAATTATAATAAAATTAAAATTGCAACATACGGAACCATTTTTGTTAAAAATGTTTTAAAAAACTACATTTCAGTAACACAATACCTTACATTTTTATAATCCGCGTAAAAAATAATTAGGTTCGCGCGCATTGACAGTTTTTTTTTTTATAAATTTACGCCACCGGCAAAGGAATCAGCTGCTCAGCCAGCATGGAAGACTCACAAAAGAGGTTTTTTAAACTTTTTTTTTTAAAACGCTAAAGGGATGCGGTACAATGATGGCGGTTTTTTTGCGTTCCTTTTTTGAAACGGCTAAAAGTTGCGAACGTTGGTTTAGTGTGGATATCATTTTACTTAGTTGTTTTTTTTTTTAATGGAGTACGAGTATGTGTGTTAATGGGTCATTGTTGTAGGTCGTAGTTACGGCCAAATTCTCAGTATTATTTTTATTAGGTCTCATACTTTCACTTTAAAGTGTTCTCAGAGAACATACATAAACTCACACCTTCTTCCGATGGGGGAGTAGGCAGCAACTGTATAACGCCACCTGCTACGATCCTTACTGTACTCCTCCTCTCCTACTTGCCAGAGACTTCTGGGGATAATCACACTAATATTAAAAAGGCGAAAGTTTGTGAGTGTGTGTTTATATGTTTGTTACTTCTTCACGCTCAAACGACTGGACCAATTTTGATAAAATTGTGTATGGAGGTAGCCGACACCCTGGATTAACATATAGGCTACTTTTTATCCCGATATTCCCACGGGATCGAGACTTATGCGGGTGAAACCGCGGGGCGCAGCTAGTATCCTATAAAGCATTTATACTTAAAATATTCAATTTATAATCCTTCGACGACGCACACAGCATACGATAGGATAAAACAAGACTGGATTTTCCAAGGGATGAAAAGGGAAGAAAATAAAACGGAGGAAGTAAAAATCATTGAAAAAAAAGCAAAAGGCAGCCCGCTTTTCGCCACTTCAATTCTTTATTGCGTACCATAATGTATATAGTTGGTAGAGACTTCCTAGTATTACAGCTGGGAAGAAGAAGTGGCGCAACAAAATACCCAGCAACACGTCTTTGACTGTTTAGTTTGAAAAATTTTGGAAATTACCGTCCAGGAAATGAGACGTCATCACCACTTGCATCAAATCAAATCAAAAGTCATTTATTCAAACTAGGCTGAGAATCAGCACTTTTCGAACGTCAAAATTACAAAAGACAGTCCCCCAAAACGCCCGCCCTTCGCCACACTGTTAAAAATTTCTAATGTACCACATAAAACAGCTCTATTTAACAAAAGCTTCTTTGGCATGGCATCAAAAATATACAACAAAATACCTATTGACATTCTGAGCACTAAGGAACTTCCAGTATTTAAAAATAAACTACGTAACTTTTTAATATATAAAGCATACTACACGATCCAAGATTTCTTGATTGATATTTATTAATTTGACTGTGTACTGATATTTTAACATTTTAACATTTACAATAACTTTTTAAATATAATGACATATAATTATTGTATGCCTATTAGGCAGGACATATTCGAACTATAATTTATTTAAGACCTGTAATTAACATATGCCCACAATAAAATATTTTGAATTTGAATTTGAATTTGAACTTCCTAGTGCTTTCGCTGGGGAGAAGAAGTGGCGGAACAAACTCCCCAGCAGCACAGCTGTCTGTTCAGTTAGAAAAGAATTAATTTTATACAATACTATGTATGCAAAGTAATTAACATTACAGGACACAGAACCTTATATTAAATTATTTGCCATAGGTTAACTAGCCACGCCAATATACCAACAAATACAATAAACACTATACGTAGGTACTCAAGCAAAAAAAATTTAAAAATATAACCAAAAAAAAAAAAAAAAAAAACTTAGTGACCAAATAAAAGCCTCCAGGTATAAAGGGCGTGACAGCTTACATATATATGCAATGCTGGGTTCTGTTTACATAGCTGTCACTTGAAGTCACAAATGATAAACTGGGACCATCGAAGTAAAATAAATAAACAAGTTATTACTACTAATAACAACAATAAGTTATTACTACTAATAACAACAATAAAACCATCCCTTTCCCTACTATGTTAGCGTCAACTTTCCAGTCTAACCAGATGCAGCTGAATACCAGTTTTTACATGGAGGATGAAGCGACTGCCTATCTAACCTCCACAAAAAAAACTACTTCAGCCTACTAAAAATTTCGGCTTATTGGTAGGTAGTTTGTCACCCTTACTATAATTTTCACTTGACAAACGCATCCATACTAATCCATACTTTTTGCGAAAAAATAAAAAAAAACTTAACCCCCTCTTAACAAAGGGTAGTGACAATTATAAGCGTATGCCGCGCCATCTGTTGGTGAATTTGTGTTGTGTTCGGCTATCATCGGGCAACATCGGGGATATTCGGACTAAGTATCTTCATACAATGAGTAAAATGTTGTGAAGAAAGTTTTGAGTATGAATGTATGAAAAAACTGGTTGCTGCGTTCAACTTAATAGCTCCTACGGAACATGGGAGCCTGGTACCTTTGTGATTCGAGGTGGATTTATGGAGGATTTTTAGGGGTTAATTGGAATGGTTAATTTCCATTGTTTTTAGATAATTTGGGTCAAACAAGTAATAATAGTAGATTATTTGCCAAGGGAGCAAACAACTGTTTTGAAGGCGAGGGTGTTTCTTTGGTCACTCAAGCTTGTTGCTCCCGAGGTGGACACTCTACTTTTTATCACCCTCTATGAAAAAATAAGTAAGTGCTGCTTATGAATAAGAATAGTATCTACGTTTATTTATTTACATACAATTAGGAGCAATACATAGAAATAATTAGAGGCTAATGTTTTATTTGAACAATTATGGAAGTGCATCGTAACATTTTTTTTTTAATTTGGCTCGCGCGTTTTACTTTATCATACAGCTTGTTACTTGTTGTTGGAAACAAGCATATTTAAAATAAAGTAAACAACCGCCTTCAAAAAAAAAAAAAAAAAACTACAAAGTGATAAATAACTTTAATTTCGGAAGTCGATGTCGTTGGTTCCGCAGTTTCGTTTTTTGACACCGACTTCCGAAATTAAAGTTATTTATTACTTTGCAGTTTTTTTTTAAGTCGGTTGTTTTTTTTTTGGAAAAAAGTTTTTATTTTTGACTTTTTAGCTGTCTAGAAGAATCATCAAAATTCGCATAGAAACGCCGGAGATACAGTACGTTTATGCATATAACTTCGTACATAAGAATAATTACTTAATGTATTATACATATACAAAAACCTTCCTGAATGTATGTAGATTACATTAGTCAAAGAATTATCAAAATTGGTTCATTAGTTTTTGAGAAAATCGTGGACATACAAACATTCATACATACATACGGGTCGAATACAGAACCTCCTTTTAGAAATCGGTTAAAAATCGTCTCATACCTGTATCTCTTTCTAACGCTTGATGTGACTTACTAACAACCTAGTACATACTGTAGACAAGGACAAGCTTCAAATTAAGCTCAAAAATACTTTTTGTGATATTCGTAGCATCGTCGTAGCAAAATTGCTACGCAGCGTAGTACATTCTACGAGATTTTTTATGCAATGTTTTTGCTACAAAAAAATGGCAGTTTTTTCGCTGTTTCTAAAGCTCAATGCTACTGACTACCTGAACAAAAATTGCGTAACGCACTATCAGTAGCAATGGCTTTCATTTTGACAGTTCAACAACATTCATTGCGTTATTTACGTTGCTGAGCAGACAAATTTTGCGAACCTATGAAGCAATGGATTAGCAATATCCTTCAAAATGATTCAGACTGTGACTGAAATGCAGGGTTAGGACATAGGATACTTTTCATTCCCAGTAATACGTTCCTGTAGGATAATTTCCGATCTCGTACGAAGCCCCGGGCAAAACCATAAGATAAAAAAACGCACTTCGGAATTTTTCGGCTACCCTTCGTGCTTTATCTAAGATAACAAAGTTCAAGGCTTTGGCTAGCGAGGGCACTGACCCCGTCACCCAGACTGCAGGCAGACTGATTTTTTGCCTGGACTGAAGAAACCGGTTTTGGATACCTGGCCTTCAAGTAAGGAAGACGTGTTGCTAGGCAGATATCTACCTATACTTCGTGAGTTTGTATGTAGGGGGCTATCTGCGGAACTGCTGATGCGATTTCGAAAATTCTTTCACTGATATGAAGCTACAATATTGCCGAGTGTCATAGGATATGTTTTACGTTAGAACAAGACATTTTGTAGACGAACTCGCAGGTGGAATCTAGTTAGTGCTATAGGGAGTTTTTTGCGCTACTTCTTCCTCTTTTAAACAGCAAGAAAGTTAAAAAAGAAAACATTTAATGAGTTACGTTTTAACCCTATGGTCTCCTGTCTGAAATTAAAAGGTTTCTATTCTATTTGACCCGACTACGCGACATTGAAGTTTTGTTTTTATAAAAAACTAGCTGCGCCCCGCGGTCTCACCCGCATAAGTGTCGATCCCGTGACAATATCGGGATAAAAAGTACCCTATGTGTTAATCCTAGTAATAAACTATCTATGTGCCAAATTTCATCAAAATCTGTTCAGCCGTTTGTGCGTGAAGAAGTAATAAACATACAAACACACTCACAAACTTTCGCCTTTAGTGTGACTAGCTGCGTCCCGCGGTTTCACCCACGTAAATGGCGATCCCGTGGGAATATCGGGATTAAAATTAGCCTACATGTTAATCCAGGGTGTCAGCTACCGCTACACAAAATTTTATCAAAATTGGTCCAGCCGTTTGAGTGTGAAGAAGTAACAAACATATAAACAAACACACACAAACTTTCGCCTTTATATTATTAGTGTGATAGTGTGATTATAGTGTGATTCTCTCCCCGGCCGTGTCGGATTGCCGTCCCATCGGACTATGAGAGTAAAGGAACAGAGAGTGCACCTGTGTTTGCGCACACACTTGTGCACTATAATATCTCCTGCGTACTTGGCTAATCTCCGTTGAGATTGGCCACCGTGACCGAATCGGTCGGGAGCGGGAGGCTATTACTATTATTTACTAGTATTCTGAAGTGCTGCAGCTGAGTTTGCGGTCCTGGTTTTGAATACCAGGTCGGGCAAAATGTGATTGGGTTTTACTATCAGAAATTTCTCAGTAACAGCCCGGAGTCATTTATGCCCAGTTATGGTTTTAGGCTCGCCCCCTATTACATGGGACTTAACCTTTTGAACGCCAGAGTATAAACGTATCGCCGTACCCCTGACGCCAGGCCACTTTAACAAAACAACACACACACTTAAAACAACAAATTTCTCGATATTGGTGGTTTATTCATTAGTTTCATGCAATACAATATAGACGGAAGCTTACACTTTTAAATTATATAAATAAAAACACACAAAAGTAATGATTAAATTGTTTATTTCATAATATGGTGCGACCCGTGCGACGTGTATTTTTTTTTGTCATACGAGTATATTTGTGACGTTGGCGTTCAGGGTAAGATTTCGTTTGTCACATATATGTGACAATGGCGTTCAAAAGGTTAAACATAACTGCAAAACTGTGGTTGTACTATTAGGCACACCTCTGCACGCGTAAAGTTATGCCATGTGTTATAAAAAGTCCTGAGATTCAGCCTGTTTTAAAACATTCAGCAAAATATCTTTTAAGTCTACGTTTGTACCTGGTTGGTGACATTAGACACGTCCCCTGCTACTAACATAACTGGAGAAATATAGCTGCACTTCTGACTACCCCTTAGAAGATAACAAGCGTTATGTTATGTTATAATTTAAACTACAACTGATAGCACTGCACTATGTACACAACGAGTACTATTCCTTATCACCGACAGCGTCAGTGGTCGATTCTTCGACGAGTTATCAGCTACCCGTCAACCAATAGACGGCAGGTCTATTATCTATGTTTAAATAGTAAATAGTTGACTGATAACCAATCTATTACAATGCAGTAACTTATTTACTTAACTATACATCGAACAGTTAAATTTTAACTGTGGCGGGATAGGTCACTTTGAAAATATCGTGCTTTTGGTATCTCAAATTCAAACCTCAAAGTATTTATTTCAATTAAACCATTTACAGGCACTTTTGAACTGACAAAGAGTCGGTCAGTTGGTCAGAAAGTTGAAGCTAGTTGCCCATTCCAAAACGTAGATCTCTATGGAGAAGAACGGACAAGAAACTCCATGGACACTCTTTTTAAATCAAGATATTACACACAAACATATTCGGTCTAGCCGATTCGGAGATTAGCCGAAACAAACAGACAGACAGACTTTAAAAAATGTTTTGTTTTATAAGTACCTTATATCTGTTACAACTGTGCTATGATGCCATATACTATAGGTATAATATGTTGTTAAATTCTCGCATTTCGGACTAGTGTGATAAATCCCCCCCAACATTTGAGCACAATTCGCCGTATCAACATAGTCTCCTAAGAAATAATAATAGTTATTATAATAGTAGCCATATCTGTCGCGTCTACTTCATTTCCGGTTATTTCGGTGTATTATTATTATGTCTACATCGCTATTAATAATATGTCTGACTTATTTGTTATTATGAGGAAGTTTGGGATTGTAGTTCAGGCTTCGTGAGTCACTGTGTCAATGATGTCAAAATGTGTTCAAATTAAATCAAAGTTTTTATTGATGTGAAAACTGTTTTTTGAGATGGGAAAAACCATTGAACTCGCGACACTGTTACCGTAACCGACACCTCATAATATCGCACTGGCACGCGTGGTAGATAGACGGCCCACTCCCTCTCACCGAGAGGAGGCCTGTGTCCCAGCAGTGGGAGCGTTATAAGCCGATTATGTATACTGGTTTGAAGGGTATGTTTGCCGGTGTAGTTGCAGGCACATGAGACGTTTCAGCTTCGTCTCTGGGATATAGCAACAAATCTTCGATGCTCTGTTGTTGCAGATCTTCTTCTTAGCGTGTCGATAGCAATCTAAATGTACTCGGCCCAGGATTCGGCTACTTGTTTGGCGCCATCACTAGCGTCCATCAGTTCTTGTAACGGTGTGCCGTTACAGGTGTTGCAGATGTCTACCGGTGACGGTGATCACTTATTTGGGCGACCTATTTGATAGCCAACAACATAAATAGTTTATAATAATGTAAACAAAAAACATGAAATAAAAATCCCTGTTTTATGATTATTTGTTGCGCTACTTCTTCTCCGCAGCTGAAGCACTAGGAAGTGGTGAAGGGCGGGCGTGCCGTGGGACTGTCTTATGTCATTTTGACGTTCGAAAAGTGCTGATTCTCAGCCTAGTTTGAATAAATGACTTTTGATTTTGATTTGATTGCTTTACTAACTTTTTTTGTTATTCCTCATTTCAGGATTTATGAAGACTGGACAAGGCTGAAGCCACTGGGACTGAAAACAGATGACACCATGGCAACTTCATGAAGAATTGGGACATCAAAAATACTTTTTTTTTAAATAGGTAAATATTTCAATTATTTTTTTTCCTTCCAATATTGAACAATAAGGATAAATTTCACGATATTTTCATGAATAGGTATTTTTTTTTTATAATGACAGCTCTGAATATAATATTTCATTTAATACTTGTTGCGCCCCGCGATTTCACCCGCATAAGTCCCGATTCCGTGGGCATATCGGGATAAAATAGTATCCCATGCCCTAATCCAGGTCATGGTCTACCCATGTGCCAAATTTCATCCAAATCCGTTCAGCCGTTTTAACGTGAGCACGTAACAAATACACATACAATAAAATCAAATCTTTTCTCTTTATAATGTTAGTTTAAGCTAGCTTCTGCTCGCGACTCCGTCCGCCTGAAAGTCTACTTCACCATAAAACATATCCTATAGCACTCAGCAATAATATAGCTTTCTATCATTGAAATAATTATCTAATCAGCACCCTATTTGAAAGATATTGCTAATCCATTGCTGCATATGTTCGAAAAGTTTGTCTGCTCAACAACGTGAATAACGCAATGAATGTTGTTGAACTGTCAAAATGAAACCTATTGCTACTTTTAGTCTGTTACGAAATTACTCTGCTGATCAGTACTTTAAGACTTTTCTTACTAACAAACAATTTTACAATTTTTAGATCAAGTATCAGTAAATTTACAAATCCAATGTCAGATTTCATCGTCGTGGCATCTCCATCTTCCATAGTTCGCTATTAGTCGTCATCTCGGTAGTCACCCCCTTTCTAACCATATCATCTTTCACACAGTCCAGCCACATTCATACTCAAAACTTTTCTCTAGACCTTAATAAATATTATGATATTTTAATTAAGTAACTAAGTACCACCCATAATTAATTTAAATGTCTTGCTACCTGCCTCTAAATTATATAAATTCTAAAACAAGTAATTAACCCCAAAAACTCATCCATAAAATCCACCTCCAATTACAAAAGCACCAGGCTCCCATAGCCGGCAGGAGTTGGCAAGTTGAACGTAGCAACCAGGCGAGTCGATGAGGCTATGTCTAGACGACCCGCGCACCCGCTACCTCCACCCCCCGCTGTCTAGACACTTGCTAGACACCCCCCCCTCCCCCGCACACCCACACTACACCTGGCGATTATTTTGGGCATAATATTCGATAAACATCTTCAAAAATAATGGCAAATAAAACAGTTTTCTGATTTATGATACAGAAGCGGGTCTCAACATAGACAAGAAGCAAAGGAGTTCGTTTAGTTTCAAAAACTTTTTTTTTTTTTAAGTTCTGTTTAATAATTTCCTAATAAGTTTTTATTCATTTTAAGATAATATTTACATAATATATAAGCTGTCTAACTTCAAAAAATAATATGTAGGAGACTAAAGAAATGTTACGAGTACTACAAGAACCATTGTATAACAGTATGAGAGTTTTTCACCTTACGCTCATGTGAATGTAGCGAAATGGCCAAGCCATAATATTTTGACTAAGGTGTAGAGTTTGCGAAGTTACGCCTTGTAGAGTTAGGGCGTGTAGAGTTAGAAGTTTGGCTCTACATGAGTTCTGATTACTTTTTGACAGTGCGAGCTACATGGTCTCGTCTTGGCCACATTTAACATGTAATGTTTTTGTGGGATGTAATATTTGATTAGCTAGACTTGGCCCAAACATACGTATTTATTTTTCTTTCTACTCCAGGACAATAATTACTTAAAATTCCTTTTAAAACGGTTTTTTGAATCACTTTAAAAACTCGTAAAACAGTAATTAAGTTAAACGTCACTAAACCTAGAATTACCGTAAGTAAGTAATTTAGCACAGTAACCACAGCTTTAAAAATTAAATTATCGAAAAAATTGCAAATGGCATCCCCTACGCACAACAGGTGGCAAGAGCTTCCTTACGCCAAAAATTTTATAAAAAATATAAAAAACAACATGCGGCCAAGTGCGAGTCGGAGTCGCTCACGGAGGGTTCCGTACTAGCGTAAAATATTTAACAATACATCATCTTAATATGCCTGCCTTTTCCCAACTATGTTGGCGTCAGCTTCCAGTCTAATCGGATGCAGCTGAATACCAGTATTTTACATGGAGCGACTGCCTATCTGACCTCCACAACACAGTTACTGGGTAATACGATATGTAACAATACATGTTTTTTAAACTTTATTTAAAAAAAAACACGTTTCTTGTATATTTTCCCTTTGATTTTCAACTTAATTTTATTGTTATTCTTTATTGTTACAACGGCTAGAGTTGTACACACTCTGTAAAAAAATCAAGTTAGTGTCTGCCTATTACGGTTCAAAAGATACAGCCCTGTAAAAGACTGACGAACAGCGGAGCTTTGCAATAGGTTTCCGTTGCCACCTTTTGTGCACGGAACCCTAAAAACCGTTCGAACCGTGAGAAAACAAGACAGATGTTCGCACCGCGCAAAATGAAAAAGCAAAAAAACCGGTGACTTTTTTCGGTAAAAATCGTAAAAATGTTTTATAATTTTTTTGTAAGATTAGTTCCGTTTTATTTGGTGAGGGACATGATTGAAGAATTAACGGTAAATGTAGGAAGCTTGTGTTTTGAATTCGGAACTGGGTTTTTTTCTTTTCTTAAGTTGGCATTGTTGATTTATAGTTTATGATATTTTTTTTTCTTATTTTTTTTTTGGTCGATTTATTCATCATTCTATACAAAAAGATTTTTTTACTGACTTATAAGTCAACTAGCAGTTGCTCGCGACCTAGTTTGTATATACATATGTATATATTTTGTATTTCATAATGATTTTGTACAAAAATGTCTACGATGAAAATTAGCCCATGTCCTTCACCAGGTCCCAGGCTACCTGTCTAACAAATATCATAATGATCGGTTTAGGCGTAATAGGTAACAGAAAGACGGACAGAGTTACTATCGCATAATGTATGGATGGCTAGTGTGGATGAAACATTATAACTGGACTGGACTCACATAGGTTAATTTTGATCACAAAACTTCTTTTTTTTAGGTACTTTTTTAAATATTTTTCGTGCTATAGCGCGGCCGACGAGAGAATGCGTTTTTGACACCTGTCACTTTCATACAAACGAATACGTGTTTTGCAAATTTGATCTTTATAGCTACATAGTTTATACATAGTTTATAGAATTGTTACACTGACAGGTGTGAGGGACGTATTCTCCCGACTTTCGCACTGTATACTTAGCCTAACACTTAACATTTTTTGACTAAGCTTTCCCAAATAATCACATGTTTACCTGGGTATAATATCTGGCATTGTTTAGTACGCGTTAGTATCTAGCTCTCACGGCTACTACCATCACCACTGAAAGAAAAGAAAGAAAGAAAAAGTATTTATTGCGACTCGTACAGGAAGATCACAAACTCATCATCATCATCATTTCAGCCGAAAGACGTCCACTGCTGGACATAGGCCTCCCCCAAGCACCTCCACTTCGACCGGTTTTGTGCTTCTCGCATCCAACGAGTTCCTGCGGCCTAAACACAGTAAAAAATAAAAACCAAGTTATATAAAAAAAAAAGTAACAAAAAGAAAAATGAGACAGAAACTCCTATACGGGGCCAAAAGGCTCCTATCTCAGCATGCTCTCAAAACGGTGAAAGAAAACATCGTGAGGAAATCGGCATGTCCTAGAACCAAAAATTTGAAGAAATGTGACACCTACCAACCCGCACTGGGCCCGCGTGGTGGATTACAGCCCACTCCCTCTCGAAGGATGGAGGCCTTTTTTTTATGGATGGGAAATCATCAAATGACCCCTCCCGCTCTGGGTGAAGCGGAAGGGAGAGTCAGACTCTTACTGACTAAAACCCATCCGTGTTCCTTCCTTAACCCTTTATGTTCCGTGGCAGCGTTAACCCTTTCGGACAATCCCGCACCCCCGGCAGGCTTCGGCCCTGGCAGGCCCCTTCCTTTTTGCTGACATCTCTTTGAGGCGCACGTGGAACACGTACGCGCCGTCCGGCACGGGGCTCGGACGGTGAGCTACCCATTACTCTGGATGGAGGCCTGTGTCCCAGCAGTGGGAACATTATAGGCTGATTATAAGTATCTAGCTGTGTGGTCCAAATTATAATTGGTATTCTTATCACTACCGGATATGAAACGTCAAGTTAATCAGTTTGACATGAACAATAAAGTGTATTGTTTTATTCGAAAGATAATTTTGACAAATTAACATTGTACAGAAGTTCATGGCTGATATTACTATGTGTAATTTACTTTTTTTAAATATAATAATCGTTAATCTAGTTGTTGCCAAGTATGGGGTTTTGGGTTCAATACATAAGTCGTCCAAAGTGTTATTGAAGGAAAAAGAATAAATTACGTTTATTTGCGGTAAACATGACGCAGGAAAGAACACAAATACAAAAAAAAAATACTATTTGGGGGAAGGTATGCGTCACATTCACGCAAAACGGCCACCGCTCAGCATAATGCTAAGACCCTATGCGAGACAAAGCCCTAGCGTTGGTTTTCAGCGACACCTGAGGGGCAAATCTAGTAATTTTAAGAACGTTCACAGTCTGATCTCAGTCTCAATCTGTCAAAAACACCTCCAATTTTCCTACATTTTGACAAGTTTTTGACATTTGTTTGTCGCCGAGACGAAACTGCGACTAGATTTTGAACGTTTTAAATTACGAGAATTGGCCTTCTGGTGTGTGGGTTTTTCCTATAGGAATTTCTCCAGGACACAAATCCAGGAGAAACTCCTATAGGAATCTGTCTTTGTAACAGTGAGGCTACCTTATTGCCATCAATCGGGCACAAAGCCGGACTCCAAATACAGAATATGGTCGCAATGTAAATTTTTTTTTTGCTTATATTCATGCAATTTTTGAGTTTGAGTATGAATGTGGATGGCTATAAGAATAGATGAAGACCAAAGAAACGATGGATGGACTGTGTGAATGATGATGTGGTTAAAAAGGGGGTGACATAGAAATATATTTCTGATATCTTGGGGGGGTGACCACCCAGATGACGACTGATAGAGATGTACCGAAGAAGAGCTAAATGATGGTGATGATATTTGAAAATTAATATGTTGTCCTTATAATTTCCAGGTCCTGCTGTTATGGGAGCCTGCTTACCTGACTGGATGAGACACGCTGAAGGCCTTGTCTGATGATGAGGACAGAAGCAGAAGCCAGCAGACAGATTGAGAGAGTCTCTGCCTCGTTGGGCTAGCGGTCGCTAGTGTGACTGCTGAGCGTCAGGTCATGGGTTTGATCCCCAAGTCGAGCAGTGTTTTTGAGTTTTTCCCGCAGGAAATTCTCCATAGCAGCCCGGAGTCTGGATTTGTGTTCAGTTACTGGTAATATGCTCGTCCCCTGTAATATTGAACTTTTAACATATATCTCGCTTGTATTCTCCGATGGAGTACCGAGTAGGCAGTGGTGTATGGTCCTCCCACATGTCGCCAGTTATGTTTTACTGTGGCGTGCATTGTTTTTCAGAATAGGTAGGCACTAGGCCGGGTCTAGTCTAGGCAAACGCAGTCACTAATCAGAAAAAAAAGTGAGGTCAAAAGTGTGGGTATTTGAGTAGGCATGCCTACTTAAGGGTGATAAATTGCGAAGGTCGAAAGTCATAGTATTACGCGGGAGACGTACGTATTTTTAATTCATATTAACTTGAACGAGTAAAGACCAATGACAATGTGCGAATAGTACGGGAGCCGAGTAGGCCGTCCGGCCGTCCGGCGACTGCCTGCTGCCGCGCGTGTTTGTATGAAGATTTTGTTTTTTGTTAGGTATGATAATTTTGTGAGTTTCTTAATGAGGCACACACATTAAAATGTAATTGACAGGCTTATGTTGATATATCGAGGTAGGCACTGCTTATATGCCTATATGCAATGCACGACACTGTGTAAGTCCCATATAACAGGAGGCGAGCATATTGCCATCAGCCGGGTACAAATCCAGACACCGGGCTGCTACTCAGAATGGGTTAACCCACTCATAAAAAAACGTGTTATGTTAGTATGAGAGTATGTTGTAGACGAAAGAGTGTCTAAAAAGGAATGAAATGGGTTTTTTTAGATTAAAAAAAACATTTTTGCGCGCTTACAATGTACCTAATTAGAAAAAAAATTACTTTGTGGATGGCTATAGGAATGAAAGACCAAGGAAACGATGGATGGACTGTGTGAAAGGTAATATGGTTAGAAAGGGGGTGACTATCGAGATGACGACTGATAGAGAAGTATGGAAGAAGAAGACATGTTGCGTCGACCAGTAATACATTTAATTCAAAGGGCAAGATGGTGATAATTAAATATTTTAAGCTTCGACAATTTTGTTATCTATAGTCTAGTCGCGGTCTGAAAAGGTTTAGCACATTTATGATAGTTTTTACTTGCAATATGAATGACAAGGACAGGTCGAAAAGGTGACAAAATATGTCCGGTACGTGTGAAAGGATCGTTCATATTTAAGGTACTTGGAAAGGGATCGTCACCGTATCAACTCGAGCCTTTCAGTTTTATTTTTATACAGGGTGAAATTGAAAACATGCGACAAATCGAAATGGGAGATTGTACTCATCCATAGATATCCGATACTCATCATTATGAACAACTTTTACTATGGGACCAAAACATGAACTCGCGAAAAAAAAAAATCAGCTGGTGTTCGCATAACTCGTCAAAATGTAGGGAACAGCTGATTCTTTTTCACGATTACAGGTTTGGTCTCATAGTAAAAGTTGTTTATAATGATGAGTACAATCTCCCATTTCGATTTGCCGCATGTTTTCAATTTCAACCTGTATAACTCCCAACTGCAACGCACACCTAATCGGAATCGTAACGTAATCGCGTCGCCTCGGGACAAGCTCACGAACCGCGGCGATACGGTTACGATCCCTTTCCGAGTTAATATGTGTGCTATGACCTTGAAACCTTTTCAATCTGCGAGTGTACTGAGACGTCATTAAGAAATAAAGTCTAAAAATTAAATATTTTCATAATATAAGCTAACATATAAACTATAATAATATGTACAATTATGGTCTTGGTCTTTCGGGATATCGCCAAGCGGTTAGTCGACTTTTCACGTGACCAGAAGGCTGGTCTATTTCTTGGCCAAAGAATTAGCATTGCCATACAACGTGGCAATGCTGCCAGCCTTTTGGGCACTGTTCCTGTTGACAGCGATGCGGACGAATTCTTTGATGCCCTATAATGATTGTTTATTTTTTCGTATAAAAAAGTCTTGATTATTTTTTTATCCTAATTTTTTTTATGATGGGTTTGATTACCAGCAAAACAAAGCGTTGTTGGGATTTTTCTCTAACAATTTGTATCCAGTAATGACCTCGCCCTCTGTTACTTGGGATATAAACATACCGTTTATGTTATTTGTAATCAATTTAGATCAATATTGAACAATTAAGTTCTCAATCTTCCACTATTTTTTCCTTTAATTTTTACTTTACTTTTTTTCTAGCACAGATCTTTTTACTGTTTTTGTACCTACCGATTTTTTATTTGTTTTTTTTTTTTGTTATCTTTACTTTATTAGCACACATTATGACTTTGAATAAGTACAGATTATTTTTAAATATGTATTTTTCTTGAATAAGCAGTTTTTTTTTTATATTTTCACTGTTACTCATTTTTCTTATACCTACTTATGCAATGAAACTATGGTTTGCCTCAAGATTAGTTTTATCAAAAAAAAAGGATACGTTACGAAGCACAACTTACAAGCATTCCTGACATCCATAGAGTACCTACAGAGCTAAAAAAAAATTTACGAATTCTACCATAGACTACATAAATAATATTTTTTTTTTTTTGTAATATTACAAAAGGTTAGTAAGTATTTAAAGTCGTAATGTGTGCTAAAACTATTATTATTTTATTTCTTATGTATTTTTAGCAATGGCCCCCTCAACTGGAACCCGTAGATCCGAACTTGTGCGTTTAACCGTTGGGGAGACGCAACTGCGCGACTTTTCAGTCGCACGCAGACCAGACTATTGTCGTATTAGGCGACTTTTTGTCGTATCACAAACCTCAACAGCTCAACGGGTGACATTTTATTTTGTAACCGTTGCACTATTGACGTTCATCTACTCCTATTACTAACATTTGGAGGTGTTAAAAGGAATACAAGTAATATACAACAAATATTGCTAGTATCACGCCTGCATTTCCAAAAGGGGTAAGGCAGAGATGTTCCTACGGGGATACAGACGTGATCTTATGTGGTGGTTTGTGTGTATTGCTAGTTTTCTAAGTATAAATCTGTTTTTGCGACTAAATAGTCGTGTGTTCTGTCGTGCGATCGTTGAGTCGTGAGTGTGTGCGTCCCCCACACAAGTTTGGTGATACGCGGGCGCAGTTTTGGCGGGAATTCGTCGCTCTTCGCCGTTTTGTTTTTCTTCTATAGTTTTTTTTTTCTTTACTTTTTTTTGCTGTGTAGTGTTTTTTGCGATCAAAATAAGAAAAAAGGCCTTGATTTTGAGCTTACTAAATTGTTTTGTCAGCACATTCTATACAAATATTATTAGCGGCGTGTAATTTCTTGTTTTAACATATCTGCAATACTGTAGCTTCCCATTAGTAAAAGAATTTTCGGAATCGGATCAGTCGTTCCCTAGATTACAAACTCACAATTTTTTCCATTTTATAATATAATATTAGTACAGCCCCTGCAGTCTCGACATTAGACAGCGACAAAAATCGGTCGCTAAGTCGTATCGTTGTCAAATTCCTCTAATAGATTTTCAACTTTAGTTCGAAAGAATAAGGTTGAAAATGTATTAAAGAAATTTGACATCGACCGATTTTTTTCGTTATATATGTCGAGACTGCAGGGCCAGGTCGGATCTTTCTGAAACGCGATGTGCAATATTAATGGCTACGTACTTACTTTCAATTTCTTTTTCACATTTGAATTATTTATTTGGTCACTGTAAGTAATTACTTAACATAGTTACCACATCTCTTGTAGTGTCTTGTAGTTTATCTTAATTAGTTTCCTTTAATTGGACCCTAGATTTTGGTATTTTGTTTAATTTGTGTTTTAATATTTATTTTTAAGTTGATTTATGTTATTTATCGTAGTTGTATCCATGTTCTGGTATTTTGTATACATAGTAATCAAATTACTTAGTGTCTTATCTAAAATGTGGCAAAAACACGCCAAATGATCAGCACCCTAATTTCTGAACACACCATCAATTTCAATCTAAATCATTTTGAAGTATATTGCTAATCCATTGCTTCTTAACTTCGAAAAATTTGTCTGCTCGACAATATAAATACCGCAATGAATTGTTGTTGAACTGTCAAAATGAAACCAACGCTACTGATAGTGTGTTACGAAATTACTCTGCTGTTTTAAGTCCAAATATTAAAAAAGTTTGTATTTTTACGTTTTATATTATCTATGTTTAAGGTTGTCTGAAGGAGTACGTTTCTGTCTAGTAGGTATACTTACCTAATTATTTTGTTACGATTCTGTTTCTTCATTAGTACATTCGGCTGTGTCGATTACAAACTAAAAATAATTTTCTGTAAGAAGCCACTTTGTTTTCTTAATAATAACTGTTTTATCATGTTTGTTACAATTCGACCTTTATGCTTTGCCTTGTTATGTGTGTGCCTATTCTTATTAGATTACAAGATTTTTAATGATATCTGTAGGTACCTACGTAGCGACTGACTTTTTACCGTCTGGACAAGAACAGGGTCTAAAATGTGAACGGAGAAAAGCCCATGGCACAGAAATAAAAAAAAAACGAATAAATCGACAAATAATATCAAAATTCAACTTAAATACACTCTTCCCTAAGGGCGGAAATTATCAATGAATTCGTAGCGGTATTCAATCCTTTGATTGGAGCCATAGGCCGGCTTCAATCAAAGCATTGAAAGTAATAAAAAAAGCGGCCAAGTGCGAGTCGGACTCGCCCATGAAGGGTTCCGTAGCAGCAAGTAACATAATATAAAAGTTCTTGTAGTTCGTTGTAACTTTGTGAAAGGTAAATTGCGGTTTTCGATTTATGACGTATTAAAAAAAAACTACATACTAGATCTCGTTCAAACCAATTTTCGGTGGAAGTTTACATGGTAATGTACATTATATATATTTTTTTAATTTTATCATTCTCTTATTTTAGAAGTTAGAGGGGGGGGGACACACATTTTACCACTTTGGAAGTGTCTCTCGCGCAAACTATTCAGTTCAGAAAAAAATGATATTAGAAACCTCAATATCATTTTTGAAGACCTATCCATAGATACCCCACACGTACAGGTTTGATGAAAAAAAATTTTTGGAGTTTCAGTTGTAAGTATGGGGAACCCCAAAATTTATTGTTTTTTTTCTATTTTTGTGTGAAAATCTTACTGCGGTTCACAGAATACATCTACTTACCAAGTTTCAACAGTATAGTTCTTATAGTTTCGGAAAAAAGTGGCTGTGACATACGGACGGACGGACAGACAGACAGACAGACAGACATGACGAATCCATAAGGGTTCCGTTTTTTGCCATTTGGCTACGGAACCCTAAAAAGACATTAGGTACTTGTTTCTTTTATTTTTTTGTAAAAAAAGAGACATCTTTTTTTTCTTGTTTTTTTTACTCCGTTCATTTTTTATACTCTGTGTCGTCCAGACGATAAAAAACAAGTCAGCCGGTAGGTATATGTAATGTGTATCAAAATTGTGGTCATTTGTAAATTATATTGCAAATTATATTTATAAAACACAAACAGACACAAAGCGTTAATTTTACAACTGTATTCAAAGATATTTGAAAATAATGTCTTCATAATCTTTTATACAGTCGAGGAATGAAAAGGTTTTAAGCATCTTTAGGTATGTCAATTTTTACTTGCACCGTGCTTATGGTTTGTTAATTTTCCAACATTTTATTGCCAACAATATAATTTAAAATGACAGTTCGAAAAGGAAAAATGGAGTAGATAATATATAGTTTTTTTAGCCGACATGTTGTCCCATGGCTAGGAAAATATCTCCCCCATAGTTTTCTAAATTTCAAAGTTTAATATTAATAGGAATATTAAAAAGCATTTAATATTAATAGATAGGAATGTTTCAGGAGTACGTATTATTTAAAAATTACTTTCAAATTGTTTAATGGCCTTATTTATTTTATTAAAATTAAAATTATGGTGACGCTTGCACAAAAGCCTCTTCTTGCTTAATCGTTTCATTCCACGACTGTATACTTCCACTCTAGCTACCTACACAAGTTGCAGAGAAGAAGAAGAAGACTAAGAAGAGAAGAGAAGACCATAACGCCGTAGATTGGGTGAGGTAGTAGGTTGTATAGTACTGCATTACAACACTTGGGAGAGACTGTACGGCCTACTAACTTTCCTGGTTTACGGAACAAACAACATTGAACATTCTGGAAATTAGAAGTCACGACCTGAGAAGAACATGGAGGAATCATTTTTAGGTTACCTAAGTTTTTTGTGAAACGATTTTTTTGTTGTCCTGTGTGTTTTATACTTGTATCTTTTATATCTATATTCTATACTTTATTATAAATTAAAGTTGCTTTTCGTGTCTATGTGACGGCTTAGATCTTCTAAGCTACACAATGGATTTTAATGCAGTTTCCACCATCATTTGTATGAGTATCCAAAAATACAAAAAAGTTTCAATACTCAATATCCCTAGAAGTTGTGACAGACAGTAGGTACCTTTTTTTCGTGGGGAAATCCTCATGAATACCCTCCGTGTGGAGAGAACAGAGGGTTATGTCGGACTTCTACCGACTAAAACCATACTTCCTTATAGTACCATGAGTCGGGGACCCGGGAGCTACTTGAACATTGAAACATGAATAAAATACATCAAACTACAAAATATACAATGGGCGGTATTTTTTTGTCTTGTGTATTTTGTACGATAAAATAGGGATCTATATATTATTATTTTTATTAAAAGCCTGTGACGTCCCACTGCAGGGCAAAGGCCTCCCTACTCTCTTTCCACTTCTCTCTGTTCAAAACTGCTAAGGACCAGTTCTTGTTGAAGGAGTCCAGCTCATTCCGCCATCTCCGTCGGGCCTGCCGCGATCCCATTAGGTCGTAAATTTGGCCCTTTGGTCGTCTGACATGCGGCAGATGTGTCCAGCCCAGTTTTATTTTAGCGTCGTGGCAATAAAGTATACCTTAAAGCCTCGTATCCACTAGGCAACATTTGGCTCGCGACATATTGCACAACATGTTGAAAGTTAGCGCGGAACTTTTGTTTAGCAACGTTGTCTGTCTACGCATGATCAGTTGTCCAAGCCGCGCGTCATATTGCGCGCCAGCTGGCAACGTCGTACGCTGTTGTGCAACGCTGCCGAACATGTTGAGCGTCACGTGTTGCGCGCCAATTGTTGCCTAGTGGATACGAGGCTTAGGTGTTATTTTAGAGCTTAGGTTCTAGCCGACTAATAAAGACGATAAGATAATTTATTCTCGCATACCGTCATTGCATCCCGATTATTCCCAATCAAATCGAATAGAATAGAATTATTTGCATTAAAACATGGTGTACCTAATGATGGTCTTTTGTAAGCTTTGGGTTCCTAGGAAAACGGTTCCGTCATATTACGATAATGGCTGTCATGACACTCTGTCATGCTCTGTATTTGGACTATAGTGCGTTTCAACAAATAGTTCCTATGCCGTTATGTTGGCAACGGACACCTTATAAATCTTAAAAAAAAAACCGCATTAATCGTCTTCCCATATCTACTATCTTGACAGACATGGGCACAAAACACATATATTCCTAGCGGAGGACAGGGGAGCCAATATTAGGTATAACATAGGAACTATTTGTTGAAACGCACTCTATTTGGACATCCGTTATTGTGTGACCGTTCACCACTTTCTGAAAACCCAAGCTTAGCAGTCCCTGCGGGATAATTGCGTAACACATTATCAGTAGCAATGGTTTTCATTTTGATAGTTCAACGATATCCACTGCGTTATTTACGTTGTTGAGCAGACCATTTTCTTTTTAACATTATGAAGCAATGAAATAGCAATATCCTTCAAAATTATTCAGACTGTGATTAATACCTAGTGTGTTACGCAATTAGGGTGTTGTCGAAAATTAAGTTAATGTAGTGGTTAATTCTATAATCGTTTGTCATCAAAATTTCTGCAAAACGATTTTAAACAAATAAATTATATTCGTACAGTATTTCCTGGTTTTATTTAATTAAGTACCTATAACTGCCTCTGAGGGTAGGTCTCGTAATGTTTTTTTAAGAACGTTTTCAGTCTCAATCTGTCAAAAATACCTCTTAATTTCCCTACATTTTGGCAAGTTTTTGACATTGATTGTCGCCGAGATGAGATTGCGATTAGAGACGCCAGCACATCAACCTACCCGAAACTGTCAGATTTTCCCAATCAACTTTGAACCTTATGATTTTGTGATAAAGTTGAAAATCTATTAAAGAAATTTGACAGATTGTAGTAGGTTGATGTGCTGGCGTCTGTACATAATAATTCCATGCGATTAGATTTTGAATGTTTTTAATTACGGAAATTGGCCTTCTAAAAATGCTCAATCTTTCTCATTTGAGAGAATAAGTAGGTACCAAGCTCATACCGTGGTGAAAATGTTAGTATTGCCCGCACCACAGAATACTGGGTCAAATTAAATAAGCTAGAGAAACGACAGACGTGATGAATATCGATATCTAAACGTATCTAATAATAAAAACAAACATAAACGATTTTCTGAACTCCTACTTGAAGTAACTACAACAACTCGGCTGCCCCATATCAAACATTTAGACACAAAAACAAATGTTTTTCAGAACTGAAACTTTAAATAACTAAGCTGCGCTCGTTGACCCCAAAAAGTTACTTGTATAAGTTTAGAAAATATTTTTAGTTTTGTTTAAGTATCTGACTATTCTAAGAAACTGAAAGAAACTCAAATTAATCATAATCTCTCAAATTTCTCACATATACCTAATCTTGGTCAAATCAAAAGCCATTTATTCAAACTAGGCTGAGAATCAGCACTTTCCGAACGTCAAAATGACATAAGACAGTCCCACGGCACGCCCGCCCTTCACCACTTCCTAGTGCTTTCGCTGGGAAGAAGAAGTGGCGCAAAACTACTTCCCAGCAGATCATAAGTAATTATGAGGACCAGGCAGATTAGTGTCACAAACTCAGAGGTCACAGTCTCTTTTAAAGTCCAGTCCACATAATCTTGGTCAGCATAGCTATTCACAAACACTCGATACGCTTCCGTATCTTATCGAACATTAATCACTGTTATCGTAGGAATCTTCTAAACGCTGTTCACAAGTCCAAAACCCGAAAATTTTGTCAGTTTAAATCAAATAGACGCCCGCTATTCTTCCAACAGCTATTTGCTGTTGAGGGCAAGTCATATCAGGTTATCGAAACGTCAGGTTTCGATACGATAGCCTGTCGTATGGTTGTGAATCAGGGCTCAGATCATGTGAGGACCATCATGTACATTAGTGTCTGAGATGGTCTTTTGAGCTTTGATTAGGCCGGTCCAGTCAGTGCAAGCATTTGTCAATAATCTTTAAACTACATTTTCAAATATTCCGGGGTTTATAAACGCAACCACGTCACAGGAAAAAGTCCCAGTGTGAGAAAAGTAGGTAGGTAACTATTATATCTACCTAAATACTTATTTATACCTAAATTAAATGAAATAAACAAAGGGGACCCGATGAGCTGTCCTATCGGTTCTCCTGAACCTGTTGTAGGGGTAAAAAGACTAAAGACGACACTCGTCATTATAATAATATACCTGTCTCCTCAACTACTAAGATGAGGTCGGCTTCCAGTCAAACCGGATGCAGCTGAATACCAGAATATTACCTAGGTACATATTTATTGCCTATCTAAGCTCCACAACCCAGTAACTGGGCATTATGATTTATGATACTCATTGGCTGCTTGTCAAACTCTTGCTTCTGGCTTCCCGTATAGATTGTTAAAGATGTACTTATTGTACGAATGACAGCCGGGACCAAACGGCTTAACGTGCTTTCCGAGACCATCACACAGTCAGTTTTGAGTAAGCACAGGTCATCATCCATTACCTACATGTCGTGAGTGGTAGATATGTAATACCCAGTTGGACTTTGTAGATTGTTATTATTGAGCCACGCTGCTCAGTATTACCTACCCATGCATTCAAATAGCATGTGCATCAGCTGTACAAGTCCTCCTAAACTTCTAACACAACATGATTCTTACTCACCTATTGATTAGAACTTAGAACAGTCGCATGATTGAGATAGGAACTATCAAACACTTCAGTATTATGAAATAAACGTGTAGCGACATCTTGTATCGAATATTGTTACTAATGTAACTAGCGTCATCTAGTGATGAGTAGCTGAACCGCTAGGAATAAGAACGTCAAATTATTAAATAAACGAATTTTATTAATCGTAGAAATTTAACTCGGAATAGATGTTTAATTAAACAAGTATTAATTTATTATAAAAAATTAAATCTAAGTAATTTATAAACAATAGATAAAAATATTCACAGAAAACAATCAGCTGGTGTTGAGTCACGCATGAAAAGTAAAACAAAAATTTTCATTTTCGTAATGGCAGCACTCAAATTCACCATCACAGGTTTATAATCCTTGAAGTAAATCTAAAGTATGCTTTATTGCATTGTGGAAAGGATTAGAATTGCACGAAAAATAAAGTTAGTAAGACATTTTATCGTTTGTGTAGGAAGTGGCATAAAAATAGGATTGCCAACAATCTGAGTGACGTCAGGCCATTGGAGTCATGGAGCCTTCTAAAATTACATAGGAGCACAAGAAAATATATTTTTCCGACGTATACGCTCCATTTTAATACAATTAAATATACAAAAGTGTCGATAAAAGTGTACGACGCGAGTGTTAAATGAAATAATTGTTGTAAACACGACATTCGAAGTTTTAACCGTGTGATTCTGTTACCAAGTTACCGGAGATTTTTTTTCATATTTTGTGAGTATCTAATGTATTTTCCACACGAAAACTGGTTATTAACGATCGATATTTACGTTATGCCGTATGAAACACGTGATATAACGTGAATAAATGGATTAAATTTGTGTTTATAAGATCTTAGGCTGTGTCATGCTATGTCGCTAAATATAACACTGGAGAGTATTTTTGGAATTATATTTGGCGATTTTGCGAGTGCGAGGCGGTGAAGACGTGTGAAAGTTGTAATTACGCTTCAAAAATGCTATAGAACGTGTGGCCTTGACGTAATATCAATTTAATATCAGTGGTATCAGGTTACGCATTTTTTAACGGTAAGCTATCGTGTTATTCAGCCTAAAACTGTTTGGTTTTGTTATGTGGACTCTTTTGTGCGCGGAATGTCCGTGAAGGTTTTAATTGGATCAATTCTTAGTGCATGACCTTGGTTAATAGAATACGCATCGCGGTAACTGTGTTTTACTTGCGACGGACACGGTAGTATTTTTTTACGAATGAGAGTTACCAGGTGCGAAATTTTCGGTCTCCTAGTAAGAAAATTGTTGGAAATCTAAGAAAAAGTCTGTTTGTAAAAACCAGCATTACTATTGACTTTGTACTTTCACTTTTCATGAAACCATGCTTGCAAAAAAACTAGTACAAGAATGTCGTAATATTTTTATTAAAGCTTTTTCTGCTTTTCTAATAATATCGCAAAACTAATCACTATAAATCCTCAAAAAAAACACCTAAGTACATTTTAACAATTTACCCAAAAAAAAGGGTAAAATAAATCTGGCAACATTCCCCAATGTTATTGTAAGTACCTCTGCATGTTATCAAGAATCCAGTCTTTGTTAAACATTCATTTGTATTGACAATAAAGCTCATTTTCTAGGTCATTTGAGATTAACAAAGGTGGATTGTATAAACATTACTAACATAGATATCTAATAATCACACAATATGTTGATGGCAAGAGTTAACATAATAGGTACACATGGCTACACACCAAGCTATACATAACCAGTATAAGCTGACTTCAAATCAATTGTACGAAAAACCTAAACCTATACAATGTGAGGTCACCTAAAACTAGAAATGTACAGAAATGTGTAGTGTGCATACATAAGGTCCAATTTGCCAAAGACGTAAACATCAATGGCCACTCGAAATTGAATAAAATCCATATCGACGATGAAGTGACAAGAACCTTTATCTACCAGAACATAATTTTACAGGAAACGAAAAAAACGTCAAAAAGTTTATTGTATACAGGGTGTTACGGAAAGGGTATATCAATACAAACGGGTTGAAGAGTGTATCTGGTCTAGAATCTCTGTACAAAATTTCAGCTCAAAATCAGTAACTTTGAAAATGCTTACTTAATAATTTTTTATTTCGATAGTTTATTCAATTGAAATCATAACAAACGTGTCACCGCACTACGAGGGTCATTATCTGTAGTGTGTCTGTGCGCCTAGTACACTCACATCACGCCGCCGCGCGCCAGTGCAGCGCCGTGATGTCGAAATAAAAAAAAATATTAAGCATTTTCAAAGTTAATGCTTTTGAGCTGAAATTTTGTACAGAGATTCTAGACCAGATACACTCTTCAACCCGTTTGTATTGATATACCCTTTCCGTAACACCCTGTATACACTAGTCTCATATATCCTCCTATACCCGCTTCTTGTATAATATATAACCAAGAATAATATTTTTCATACCTTGCGTTTAAAATATTAAATAAAACGTTTTTTTCGTTTCCTGTAAAATTATGTTCTGGTAGATAAAGGTTCTTGTCACTTCATCGTCGATATACAAGAACATTTATTTCAGGTAATGTTTGTTTTCGTCTAGTGATCTCTGAGATTTAGGCGAAAACAAACATTACTTATCCCTCTAAGTTCAAATCACCCTACTGATTGATATTTTATGAAATTAATAGTCATTCATAGTCATTTAATATGCTTATATGATTTGAATCCTGGCTACCCTGGTGCTTGCCCCTTAGACCATTTACAGGCACTTTTGAATACCTTATCATAATTTTAAGGAGTCGGTCAGTCAGAAATATGAAGCTAGTTGTCCATTTCGAAGTGTAGTAGGGTCTTATGAAGAAGAATGGGCCAGAAACTCCACGGAAACTCTTTTAAATAGCACTTCAGTGAAATATAGGCCATATGTTGATGGCAGTAGGCTCGTTGCCTATTACATGGGGCTTAAACATATCTGGCACCACCATCACACCTACCACTACAACCTACAGCCTGATTCAAACTTTATGGTGGCTCGGAACATGCGGCAAGCTGTGCCACTGTTTGTCTCTGCATCATCCAGGAAATAAATATGGCATGTCCACCTCAGTACATAATTACAAAAGTACTTAAAGTATTAAATATAAATAAATTGGCAAAATGTTGGTGTACAGTAAACATCTGCCTAACCCCTCGGGAACATAGGCGTGATCTATACTAATACTAGCAGCGCCCTGCGGTTGATGTCCTTTCCCGGGACTCAAACTATAACGTACCAAATTTCATCTAAATCGGTTCAGCAGTTTAAGCGTGAAGAGGTAACAGACAGACAGACACACTTTCGCATTTTATAATATTAGTATTATGGATTATAAAGAGTTAAAATTTGTTTGTTTGTATGTAGGGGGTAGTCTCGTAAACTACCAGTTGGATTTGAAAAAATATTTTTGCATTCGATAGTCCAATTCTTGAGAAAGGTTATAGGCTATTTAACATCGCGCTATGATCCTTAGGAGCATAGTAAAAAAGTTAGAATGAATGCTAAGCGAAAACAAAGTTGTAGCACGGGCGAGCGATGCGATGCGACGCGATGGGAGCCGAAATTTCACGCGGACGAAATCGCGGGCAGAAGCTAGTGTTATGTACTGTTATGTAGTGTTAAAAGTGAAAGATAAAACAAAAACATGTGTTAAGTACTTAAAAATAATGTGTTGTGTTGTGTATTGTTATCAGAAATACTATGAAACAGCTGATTCAATACTATTATTGGTTTGTCATTGTGAGCCATTCACCTACTCTTTAATTTTATTGTTTACAGATTACTTGATTGTAAAGTAAATAAACTAAATTACTTAGAGTGCTATCAAAAATCTATACCAAATATTGTAAATAGGCAAAATTTGTGAGTTTGTGGGTAACTCCCTCTTCTTGAGAGGAGGCCTGTGTCCCAGCAGTGGGAACATTATACCTAGGCTGATTATGTGTAATCTTCGGAACAACTGATCCGATTCCGAAAATTCTTTCATTAACGGGAAGCTACAGTATTGCCAAGTGTCATCCTAGCTAATATTATAAAAATGTGAAAGTTAGTTTGTTTGTTCCGCTTTCACGCTAAAACGGCTGAACGAATTTGGATGAAATTTGGCACCCTGAGACAGCCACAGCTTTCTGTTAGGCCAGTGTTTATGTGATTATGATTACATCATCAATACAGACTTATTTATTCTGAAATGTCTAACTGTCTGACTGTGTCTGTCTGTTGTAGTCTAGTCTAAATGAAGAGTTGATTTAGTAATGCATTGGTTTATTTAAATTAATTGCGTCATTCTCAGATATAATAATCATAAATTCAACATTAACAATTTAACTAATATTTTGTAACAATAATGATTTAAAAGATTGTCCATGGAGTTTCTTGCCTGTTCTCCATAGGTACCATATAGGTACTCATTCTCCTGCCCTTATGATAAGGGCCTTATCACAATTTATAATTTAGATGTAACATATAGGTACTACGCTATGGAATGGACAACTAGCTTCATATTTCTGACTGACTGACTCCTTGACAAATCAAAAGTGCCTGTAAATGGTTTAATTGTAATACATAAATGCTGTGAGTTGTAGTTTTGAGTGCAACCAATCTCTAATACTGTATTTTCAGCATGATCAGCTTAAACTGTCCCTCGGGAGGCCAAAAATGTTTTTCTTGAAAGAAGGAAAAAGCATTAGGAAAGTATTAATCTAATTGTAAATGACCAAATCTTGATTTGATTGTTCAGATTCTTAAATAAATCTAATATTGTTTAAGTAAGTTTACTTACTTGCTCATAAAAAATCATATTTATTTTACAAATTATTTTGTAACTAGCTGTGCCCCGCGGTTTCACCCGCGTAAATGTCGAGCCCGTGGGAATATCGGGATAAAAAGTAGCCTATATGTTAATCCAGGGTGTCAGCTACCTCTATACCAAATTTTATCAAAATCGGTCCAGCCGTTTGAGCGTGAAGAAGTTACAAACATATAAACACACACACACACTCACAAACTTTCGCCTTTATAATATTAGTGTGAATTTAGACTTATTTATTAAAAACCCACATCAAGTATTTCACAATATTACCATAGGCTATCTAATTTCTGGCCTTATTTATCAAGCCATTTTAAAAAGCCATAAAATATTATGTCAGTCAGTCAGAATGGTCGAGAGTGGGACCAGTGACAGACATTCAAAGAATATTTTTATTAAAAATCCCAAATACGGTTTTGTTATTCGTTACCTACTTATATTAATTACCGGGTAATAAGGAAAACGGATAAATAATTGTATAATACGTAGGTATTCATACTGCGTCCTAATGTAACATATCAAATGGGTATTTAAATAACGTCATAACACCAATCAAAGGTACTGTTAAATCATTTTACCTTCGTTTTTACCCTTTACGTCACGTATCCTGCGAGGGGCTTGTGGTTATATGGTAATAACAGCCGCACAAGTCGATCGAAGGTTAAGCTTTGCTTGCCGCGGTTGATCCATGGATGGGTGACCATTCATTATTTATCGAGACCCCTCCGTGCCTCGGAAAGCACGTTAGGCGTTGGTCCCGGCTGTCCTTTGTAGATGTTTGACAATTGTTACGGGTTTTCAGGAGCCCAATAGTCTGACAATTAGTCTTACCCAGTACTGGGTCGTGCTCGTGGAGCTCAAATAGGCAATCGCTCCATGGAACATACTGGTATTCAGCTGCATCCGGTAAAGACCGGAAGCCGACCCCAACATAGTTGGGAGAAGGGAGGGATGACAGTTTAAAATCATATTTAATTTACACAAATTTAAAAGATATTACAATTTTAAATTATATGTATACCTAAACCTAACCCCCGCCCCCTAACTATCTTTACCTATTCTTTGATTGACTTATCAATGTATGTGACAAAGACGAAAATAACCTACCTATCATAAATTGATAAAACATGTACCTACTTACTATCTTTTGTTTTAACAAAGAATTGATAAAAATAACCTACCTGGTTGCTATGGAAACCAATATAAACAATATTAAATTAATATTGCCAACTAACTTGAAAGTGCAGTGATTGTGATAATTAGTGATCTTTGACAGTCGTTACGGGTCGTCAGAAGCCAGAAAATCTAACAAACACTCTTACCAAGGGGTATCGTATTACCCAGTGACTGGGTTGTGGAGGTCTGATTGGCAGTCGTTCCATGTAAAATACTGGTATTCAGCTGCATCCGGTTAGACTGGAAGCCGACCCCAACATAGTTAGGAAAAGTCTCGGCAGATGATGATGACCCAGAGGGTAAAAACCAGACCCTTATTAGCTACCTACTAAGCCTATGCTGTCTGTCTGTATGTCGCAGTTCTGTGTCACCTAATCACCTTAATAGCTATACAAATATGCAGGGAAAACTATTATTAGCCATATAATTTTGTAAGGCGCGTATTCTCTAACATAATACATATTTGAATATGTATCGCTGTTAGTCACCTAAACAAAGAGTTATCCTCTTTTCGAGTTGATGGCAAATATAAAAGAATTTTATTAGTATATTACTAGCTTCTGCCCGCGACTTCGTCCGTGTGAAAGTTCTTGTTCCCCGACCCGCCCCGTCGCATCGCATCGCATCATATAACTTCGTTTTCGCTCAGCGTCAATTCTGTTTTTATTTTTTTAATTTTGCTCAGCTCCTAGGTGTCTTAGTGTGATGTAGAATAGTCTATAAGCTTCCTCAAGAATTGGGCTATCAAATGCAAAAATAATTTTTCAAATTCGACTGTTAGTTCCAGATATTAGCGCGTTCAAACAAAAAAACAAACTCTTCAGAGGTAGCCACGCCAATCGTAGCGAACGATTTATTGTATTTTGAACTTTATTGATATTCCAATTGAGGTAACATTCTTAATACAAAAACTGTCATCTTAGACCCAGTTCTAAAGGCAGTGTTATGAACTTTATGGTGGTCGGAACAAAGTTCAAAATATAATAACTGGCTCGAAGGTTTGGACTGTAAGAACAGTTAGAACTCTTTTTGAAGTGAAACTTCTTTAGGCGCGCTTGACTTGGGGAGTAAACTGGCGAATGCGTTACGAAAACGTGTGATCGCGAGTAGGGAAGGTACGTAAAAAATAGCTGGAAATACCTGGTGGAAAAACCCGGTCCCGGTCGCATAAATATGCGACCAAATACTTGCAAGACTATTAAGTATCTTATACGGCTACTCGCTCAAATACGTAGGTACTCAACCGCGTTAGTTTTCGCAAATGCGATCATGCTCCTTATCAGTAAGAGTCTACGGAACAGTTTCGTATGCAAGTAATTTTTACCGACTTCACAAAAAGGAGGAGGTACTATGTTCGGCTGTTTGTATGTTTTTGAAGGAAAACTTCTTTACGCGCGCTTGACTTGGGGAGTAAACTGGCGAACGCGTTACGAAAAGTGTGATCGGGTGAGGTGAACGGGAGTTGAGTGGGGGATATAAGCAAGACAAAGCAGTGCGCGCGTACGTTTTCTTTCTCTCTTCCTCTCATAGCCAAATACGTATTAAGTTTTTTTTTTCTTTTGCTTATATCTCGAAAATGGTGCGTCCTATCGCAAAAATAATGAAAATTTCGACCCCCTTTATGAAACCCATAAACTCCTAAAACTCAACATGTAGGTAATCATTTTTCATATTTTCCATACAAAAAGTGAAAAATTCCTTAAGAAACACGCCAAGGCCGCCCCCTCCGCGCCTGCGGCTCTAAAAAACAATACACGGGGTAAGGGCAAATAAGTACAGACGCCAGCACATCAACCTACTACAATCTGTCAGATTTCTTATATAGATTTTCAACTTTATTACTAAAGAATAAGGTTCAAAGTTGATTGGGAAAATTTGACAGTTTCGCGTAGGTTGACGTGCTGGCGTCTGTACCACGTGTCGACGAGTCGCGATTGTCAAATTCGATTTTACGTGAAACTTCTTTACGCACACTTAACTTGGAGAGTAAGCTGGCGAACGCGTAACGTAAGCGTTACGAAAAGTGTGATCGGGCAAGTAGGGAAGGTACGTATTTACTCGACCAGGTTTTTGCTTCCAAGTACGCACACCAGGTACCGACTCAAAATACTTGCAAGACTATAAAGTACCTTATACGGCTACTCGCTCAAATACGTAGGTACTCAACCGCGTTAGTTTTCGCAAATGCGATCATGCTCCTTATCAGTAAGAGTCTACGGAACAATTTCGTATGCAAGTATTTTTTACTTTAATGGTTTGCAAGTATTTATTTGTAAACGCGATTTTGCTCCTTATTTATAGGAAGTCATTGATCAATTTCCTATGCAAGTAGTTTAACTTCCAACGGGGCTTTTGAATACGCGATTGTACTTCTTATCTGTATGAAGTTATGGATCAATTTTCTATGCAGATAGAAAATACTTGAAAGTATCTCGCTCCGTCGTGCCTCGACGCTCGAGTACGTAGGTACTCAAATAGTTCAACAACCGCGTTTGTTTTCGCAAATGCGATCATGCTCCTTATCAGTAAGAGCACAGAATACTTAATAGTACTACGTACAGAAAGGACACTCCCTTCTTCGCCCTCATATCAGATACCGCACCTCACCCCGCACTTCGAGGTATTCGTCGCCGACTCTTTAGCAAGGGCGCTCGCGAACCGCAGCGCTGTATTGCTGACACGAAAAGTTTTATTTGAGTTTTAATCACGATGGTTGGATATTGTGATGCTTTTCCGAATTCGTATTTACATAAACTGTTTGTAAGATTTCGCATTTTTAATAACATGCGATTTAATAACCGATTATTTACGGACAAGTCATTTAAACTAAACTATTTTAGTGTTTTTATTTCATTACGAACCCGACTATATAAATAAACAATTGAACTACATGGTCACTTCATAATAATGCACACGTGCGGGCAGCGCCGCCGCCGTCGTCGTTCGGTTCCCCGACACAAATTGCTTTCCGCGCCATTTTTTTTTACGCTACTAGATTTCACGCACACATTTGCACATACACAAACGTCATTTGTTTATGTAGTAGTAATAGGTAACTATTTTGCGAGCGTTGTATGGAGTGTCCGAGGTGTGGTAAGAGTCTACGGAACAATTTCGTATGCAAGTATTTTTACTTTAATGGTTTGTAAAAGTGTTTATTTGTAAACGCGATTGTGCTCCTTATTTATAGGAATTCACGGGTCAATTTCCTATGCAAGTACTTTTTACTTCCAACAGGGCTTTTGTTTCATTACGTAATTGTACTTATTTGTATGAAGTTATGGATCAATTTTCGATGCAGATAGAAAATACTTGAAAGTATCTCGAGCCCTGGTTTTAGGCCCTGGTTTCTTAAGGTGGACGTACTAGGAAGCCCTGGTACTCGATTTTGCAAGTACGACTCATGTCTACGGGCTACGGGCGAGGCGAACGGGAGTTGAGTGGGGGATATATGCAAGAGAAAGCAGTGCGCGCGCACATTTTCTTTCTCTCTTCCTGTCATAGCCAAATACGTTTGAAGTTTTTTTTACTTTAATGGTTTGCAAGTATTTATTTGTAAACGCGATTTTGCTCCTTATTTATTCGAAGTCATTGATCAATTTCCTATGCAAGTAGTTTTACTTCCAACGGGGCTTTTGAATACGCGATTGTATTTCTTATCTGTATGAAGTATCTCGCTCCGTCGTGCCTCGACGCTCGAGTACGTAGGTACTCAAATAGTTCAACAACCGCGTTTGTTTTCGCAAATGCGATCATACTCCTTATCAGTAAGAGCACAGAATACTTAATAGTACTACGTACAGAAAGGACACTCCCTTCCTCGCCCTCATATCAGATACCGCACCTCACCCCGCACTTCGAGGTATTCGTCGCCGACTCTTTAGCAAGGGCGCTCGCGAACCGCAGCGCTGTATTGCTGACACACAATTATGCGATTTAAAAGTTTTATTTGAGTTTTAATCACGATGGTTGGATATTGTGATGCTTTTCCGAATTCGTATTTACATATACTGTTTGTATGATTTCGCATTTTTAATAACATGCGATTTAATAACCCATTATTTACAGAAAAGTCATTTAAACTAAACTATTTTAGTGTTTTTATTTCATTACGAACCCGTCTATATAAATAAACAATTGAACTACTTGGTCACTTCATAATAATGCACACGTTCGGGCAGCGCCGCCGCCGACGTCGTTCGGTTCCCCGACACAAATTGCTTTCCGCGCCATTTTTTTTACGCTACTAGATTTCACGCACACATTTGCACGTATACAAACGTCATTTGTTTATGTAGTAGTAATAGGTAATTATTTTGCGAGCGTTGTATGGAGTGTCCGAGGTGTGGTAAGAGTCTACGGAACAATTTCGTATGTAAGTATTTTTACTTTAATGGTTTGTAAAAGTATTTATTTGTAAATGCGATTGTGCTCCTTATTTATAGGAATTCACGGATCAATTTCCTATGCAAGTACTTTTTACTTCCAACAGGGCTTTTGTTTGATTACGCGATTGTACTTCTTATTTGTATGAAGTTATGGATCAGTTTTCGATGCAGATAGAAAATACTTGAAAGTATCTCGAGCCCTGGTTTTAGGCCCTGGTTTCTTAAGGTGGACGTACTTGGAAGCCCTGGTACTCGATTTTGCAAGTACGACCCATGTCTAAGGGCTACGGGCGAGGCGAACGGGAGTTGAGTTTGGGATATAAGCAAGAGAAAGCAGCACATTTTCTTTCTCTCTTCCTCTCATAGCCAAATACGTTTGAAGTTTCACTTCATTCGTGTGGTCATAAGCACACTCGGTTTTTTTTTGTAATGGGTGAAAAATTTTTATCTCGCGTCAGGACACGTGACCTGATCGAAAATTCGTAAGACGGATGGAGAGTAGACAGCCGGCGCGGCGTAGGAGAGGATGTATCCCCCTCTCTTTCTACGGCGCGGCGAAAATGTATGCCTGCTGTTTCGTTTAGGCGGCGCAGGGCGCTTGCGCGATTGTTCGTGTGTGTTTATGTTACAGCGTGACACGCGCATCCATGGATGGTGACAGCTGATGGCTCGACCGTCTGTGTAGTGGCCACACTAATGTGTTTTAATAAGAAGGTAATAGTTTAGATACGATAAATCCATTCATAAATTATATGTTTGTATGTAACACGAATTTCACCCCCCTCCCTTGGTGTGATGTCACATATTATGCAATTTTAAATTAAACCATATAATATTATCGATAGAGTTGGTAATAAGTATATTAAAGTTTTTAGTTAGAGTTTTTTAATACTTTCTATTTATACATGTGACGTCACAAAACTTTTTCCCCCTTTGCCACACGATGTCACACTTTTCAAACTCAAACATAAAGCATTTAATTTCAATTAAACCAATTACAAGCAATTTTGAATTGTCAAGGACTCGGTCAGTCAGAAAAATGGACCTTTGGACACACCCCGGACACTCCATACAACGCTCGCAAAATTACGCACCTACTACTACTAGGTACATTAAAAAATGACGTTTGTATACGTATGAATGTGTGCGTGAGGTACTTGTGTTTGCGAGCGCTCTTGTTAAAGAGCCGGCGACGAATACACCGAAGTGCGGGGTGAGGTGCGGTAACTGATGTTAGTGCGGGGAAGGGAGTGTCCTTTCTGTACGTAGTACTTTAAGTATTCTGTGCTTTGGAGAAGAACGGGCAAGAAACTCCACGGTGACTGTTGACCCCTCCCTCCCCCTTAACATGTGACGTAATTTATAGATGGTCTATGCGCGAGTCCGACTCGCACTTTGCCAGTTTTTCTCAGCCACACAATGCATATAAAATGTGCCCTAAATGCGCGTTTCTGTATATTAATATTACCTACAATTCTTCAAGGCAATAGTTAATGACCATTTCTTGGCAAACCTACTCTATTGTGCTCCGAAGCATTGCTTACCGGTCAACTACGGATAATGACCTGATTTTGTAGGAATATTTACTAAAACTAGTTTAAAAATGAGAGCAGTGGTGGCCCAGTGGTAACGGCCGCGACTTACGGGTTGTAGATCGTGGGTTCGAACCCAGATAAGTGCTTTACTATGTAAATTATTTCATCACCACTGCTCTCAAAACGCTGAAGGAAAACATCGTGAGGAAACCGGCATGTCCTAGAACCAAAAATTCAAACACATGTGACATCCATCTACCAACCCGCACTGGGCTCGCGTGGTGGATTATGGCCCACTCCCTTTCACAGAGAGGTCTGTGTCCCAGCAGTGGGAACATTATCTCTCTCGATTTTCGGCAACTCTCATCCAGCTGCACATTGCGAAGATCGTCGCGCCCCTTGATCAGTTCAACTGTCATCTAACCAAATATCTCTCTTGTTACAGAAAACAAACCAAACAATTCTACAGAAAAGTAAATAAAGCAAAACAATGCTAAGAAAACGACCGCCGTCCAGAATTAAAATTAACTTAGAGTAGGATAGCGTAAGCCAAGACTATATTAAGGATATGTGTCAAACACACTAGGGAAAGAAAAAACGAAAGAACTCTGTCACAATGCCGGTCGTATCACCCTCTCGGTACAACACTACCTCCTCCAGCCTCTCAGGGTCTTACAGATCGACCCTGACATCATCAACAGGCGAAAAACCATACTACAGATCCACAAGCGGCAACTATGATACGTTACGCAGTTATGAACGGTCAGAGTTCCGCTCTAGATTCTCTGATATCGATGGAAATAGAGAACGAAAGACCCTGGTCGAGAGGCAGAGGAGCTCTCGAGCTCCGAGCATCGCTGACTCAGACAGCGGTGTCTCCAGCAGCAGGTATCGGTCTGACAGAAGTGAGTCCAGGTCTAGAGATATTTCGACAACTCGCAGCGAAAGCAGCAAGACCTCGACTGACCCCTTACCGAGGAATCGGAGGCCTGTGCTAACTTCAGCTGATTTGGCAATGTCACATGCGGAGTGGTATAACAAATATTCTCCAGCAAATTATATACCGTTGACGCAGAGGATTCAGCAGCAGCAGCAGCAGCAGAATCAGAATTATGGGGAGATTTCAAGGTCAAAGTCCATATCAAATGATATTGGCAGACCACCTGCAGCGGATCCGTCAAGACTTGCCAGAAAAGCAAGGAATTCTGCAGCAACAATTTCAGAGGTAATTTTTTCTTTGTTTTTCTTTACCTCTATCAATGTATTATATTTCTTTTTTTTTATTTATAAGTACTTTTATTTTGAGTGTCTGCGAAATTTTATAATTTTTTGGTAGCTATTTGGTTTTACATTTTTTTTTTGTGGACATACCTACTTTGACGATTTTTAAATGTTAGTGGCGATAAAGTTTTGAAAACGGACTCGGATATTATCGTTGTGATCTGGTTTAATATTAACAAACAATTTCTATTGTTTGTGCAGTTTATACACAAAATAAAACAATAGTATGTACTTACATATCATTAACAACAATACAAGTTGAAGAACGGAAATAGTTATCTTAGGATTAAAGAAAACATTTTAAAAACAAATTATGAAACATAATTTAAAATATTGTCTGGGAATTCGAAAAGTCTGATTTAAACAGGCAAAATCGCTTCATAAATGATTAATAAAAATAAGTCTGTAAAATTTTCTAACACTTAACGAATACTATTGACCTTGGCCTAAAAAGTGTTTAAGAACGAGTCACGAATTCTTTAATACAAATCATTGTAAATACAACAAGGTGAGAAGAAATATTAGGTAATTGATAATGATACAAGAAAAAAAATTACATCATAGCTAAAATAAAAACTAATAAGTATTTTTTTTTTAAACACTTGCGTACTTACCTAAGTACATATTGAAAAGTTGAACTAAAACAAAATACAAAACAGTAGTACCTAAATCACAGATTACTAAATAGTTACTTCGTACCTAAATACATAAAAAAGCTAGAAAAAAAACCTAAGTAAGTAAATATAAATCTGTTCAGAAAAATGGAAAAAATATTTCAGGCTGCCTAAATTGGTGGCACACATTTAATTGAAAAATTTAAATAAACGAAACAAAAATAGTTTAAAATGAACACTATAAGTACACTACATAGAAAGACTAAAACTACACTACTCAAAACACATTTAATTGAAAGATTCTGTAGCGTGGGGGAGTGACAACAATACCAGCATTAACAGCCTATAATGTTCCCACTGCTGGGACACAGGCCTCCTCTCTGTGGGCCGTAATCAACCACACAGTGGCTTCATTTTCCATAACTTTCTCAAATCATTTCTCTAATAAGCCAAAAAGCCAGGCGCGTCAGGTCAGCCGCATGCACGATGACCGCTAGGCAAAAGTCTCCACATTATAGGTGCCTGAAGATGGACAGGCTGGAATGGCTCGTTCGAGGTAGCGCGGGAAAAGAGTTCTTGGGGCAGGCCTAAACAAAAAAAAAAGCCTAATAGATTTGGGTTAGGGGGCAACTCGTCCACTTTTTTGCTACTGCCCAGGTGTAAAAAAAAAACATTAAAAAAAATACTGGGCTTACCACCCCAAAGTTACCCAGTAACTGGGTTGAGGAGGTCAGATAGGCATTCGCTCCATTTAAAATACTGGTATGTATTCAGATGCATCCGGTTAGACTGGAAGCTGACCCCATCATAGTTGAGAAAAGGCTAGGCAGATGATGCATAATACAAATGCTAGGTAATTTTCCATCTAGGTATGTATCCTTGGAAGGTGTTAACTATTTAAAATAACAGTTCAAACGAATGTCTGATCATGAATGTTTTTAGGATGAAGTATTTATTTCTTTTAAATGTGGCGGTCAGAGGTTATTGATTAGAGTATCCAAAAGGAATTCTCATTTGTTGGGTGTCCCAATATCATGGAATTCTCATTTTATGGTTGTCCCAAAATGAGGGAATTCTTATTTTGTGTGTGTGTGTGATCTTATGTCCAGCACTGGTAAGGCTAATATAAATTCAATTTAATTATTTCTCCTTACATCTTCCTTCAATTTATAATATGGGACTTAAACACAATCGTATGAAGTCCTGGGTTCGATTCCCGGGTCGCGGAAACTGTTTTTTCCATATGGAATTTCTCAGTAGCATCCCGAAGTGTTTGTTGGCAAGAGGCTCGCCCCCTATTATATGGGACCTAAACATAACTGGCGAAATGTGACTGTGTACTGATGTAGTATACACCTCTGCGTGCCCAGTCAAGGATTACAGGCGTTATATTTTGTGTTAATTTTCCTAACTGAATTTTTTACTCAATATTTTCAACATCATTGGTACTCTTCTCTCTCATTGCGTATTCCTAAGTGTAAAAGAGATAAATATAATGTTGTCACGCTCTCACTCTACAGATTATTTATGTTTGTGTGGTTTTCTGTCACTGTCAGTGTCACAATGACAGCATGCAAAAAGTTTTTTTTTTTCATTTAGCCTCCTAGTAACACGATTGGCTGTTTTTTTTTTCTTGGGATTTGAAATTCTATCTAGGTAAGGTAGGTAAAAACATAGTAAACGAAATTAATGAAAATAATAATTTCCTACGTAATAATTTCTCCAGACGTCATCCATCTATTTTAAATCATTGTTTATTTGTGTCTAAATTATTTCTTGTTTTCAAATACATTCGTCAAAACCTAAAAATACTTCGTGACTGATATTTTTTTCTACTACATACAGATCATTATTCATATTCATCATCACATAAGCTTCGGCAAAGTTCGTTTCAACGAACTGCTCCGAAGACCATCTCGACATCATCATCATCAGCTATGTTCTTTTTCAAAATTACCAAAACCACAAACAACTGGTTCTTTTTTTTTTCAAAAATTTCGCAGGCACACAAACATAATGTGTGCGCGTGTGAGTGTGTGTGTACGTTCCTTAACATCGCACTTAATAAAGAGCCAAACATTAAATTGACAGCTTCCAAAACAGTAGTACTTGCACCGATTGAAAGGCCCTAACTGCCGGAAAACGTTATACAATAATAACCTTTCAAAACGTGTCACCGTAGTAACATAGATGCGATATTTGCTTGTAATACCATTCACGTGTAACATTGATGCTACATCCTGCTACTTTATAACATCCTAGTACTCACGATAGATCAGTAAGCCGGTCAGTACCATGAATGATACACCAGGTATTACAACAAAGCATGAAATAAATGTTGGACTAACACACACTGTTCACATGTCGCATTCTTACGTCACAAGAACCAAAAATAAGCATAATATTTGAAAAACCAGAGACCGGAACGAAGATCGTATAAGGAAACCTCGCCGGGATACAAGAGGGGGATGCTTAACGGTGTCAAAGATACGAACGGGAACGAAGTACCCTCGGTGTCCGAGATAAGAAAGAGATTCGACCAGAAAATGACGGTAACGAAACTACCAGCGAACGACTCGCGGTACACCGAACAGTATCTCAACCAGCTAAAGGACTGCGTAAATGGTACAGTAGGGTATACGAAAATCGTCCCTAAGGACGAGAAACCAGTACCAGTTCATCTACCGCACGAAAAAAATGGTTTGCGATGGGAGATTGGGTCGTCTAGCTCCCGATCGAACTCCAACTCAGATTTATCACTTAGTAAGACTATATCCGAGCCAGTGTGTCTAGCGAAACCAATACACGATAGAAATAGTTCCATGTCCACTTCTCTTACTTCAAAACTGCCTTCCGACCGTTTAGCCAGCATTAAAAGCCAGCTAGACCCAAATAATCCTATAGGAAAGATTCTAGAAAAATCCACTGTCATCCATGTAGAAAATGGCGATTTAGATTACAAGAAACATAATTCTGAAGGACATAAAATCAAAGATATAAAAAGTGATATAGAAAAGCAAACGAAAGCGCCAAAACACACATCTAACTTCGCTTCCTACATACAGATTTCCCAGCCTGTCTCCTCAGGGACGACGCCGAAAAAACAAATAGAATTAAATCATACAATTAACGAAGAAGCTCCTAAGAATGATATTAAAAGTGAACCTAGAAAAGCAAGAGCTAACTTGAAGTACATAGACTCAGAAGATGAAAGAATACTGCTCGATAATGATATAGAATCTCCGAGTGGTACCGGTTTCGAGAACAAAACATTTGAACATGAAAATTATTTGAAAAAGAGGACGGAGAAGAGTGAGGATGGCACGAATCATTTGGAAGATGTTAAGTCTATGGAGACAAGTACTGAAAGCACGATCAGTGAGCCGACTGATGACCTAAGTCCGGAGACTCCTTCTGCGAGACGAAGAATGTTGGATTCGAAGGATTTAGAAGATATTAAAGGGGTAAGTACTCATTTTGTTTTGTAATATTTCGTGGTTGCTTCGATGGCGTTTGTGATGAAATTCTCGTTAAAAGAGAGAGATTGTATTTATGTTCGACTTCTTGGTACGTTATTTGCAATGGATTGTCCTTGAAGAAAGAGAAGATTATCTAAAATCAGGTCTTGATTTTTAGCTGTTCATGTTTTGATATATGTATTGCCCTCCTTATCGATTTCGGGAACGACGACACTTTGAAATTAATTCCTTGCGTCTCGTCTTAAGGTGGCTTGCTAGATCGAATTTAGTGTTGAACACCCGGTCACAACTAGAACAATAAAGAGCTCTTTGAGAATTTGGCGCTTTCGATAATAACTCCGTGTCGCTTTTCTTCGAAAGTTTTGATATGTACATACTTCCAATCGACCTCAAATCTATCGAAAATGTATAGTAAATTCAAAACTACCCTCATTTCAACTGACTTTTGAGAAAAGACTACCCCCTTTACTTGTTCACATATTACTTACTAGTTTTGCCCGCGGCTTTGACCGCGTGGAGGTTGGATATTATCCCACGGGAACGTACTACCGGGATAAGAAGTATCCTATATCCTCAGATCAGAGTCTATCCGCGCGCCCATTTCATCCAAATACGTTCAACCGTTGAGGCGTGAAAAGGCAACAGAGTTATTTTCGCATTTATAATATTAATATGGATTTTTCTTTCATCAAGACGCCAATCCATTGCTAGACATAGGCCTCTCCTATAGTCCCTCCTATTTTTAATATTTTGCCGCCAAAATCGAAGCAGCTATGAAACTCAGCACCTCATTTATATTGGCTCTTTTATATGCACGTTTTTAGTTTTTGTTTTCGTCAATTATATTTTAAATAGTGTGTGTTAGTTTTAGAGTTTTATGTCCTTTTCAGCTGCCATAGACAATGACGTTTGGTTTTTTGTGGACTAGGTTTTGCGTCTTCAATTTTGCTGTCGAATTTTTTAGGTCGTCTTTTATTTAATTTAGCAGATTCTCTTCGGGAAAACTCTTCAGTTTTTAAGAGAAGGTTTTAGACTCCTACTTCTAAAATAACTAAGAAGATGTGTCACTGTAACATATCAAATTCTTTGATAGTTATTATATTACTTTTTTCATCTATGTGTCTTACAGTGGGTCTTTTCATCCCATCTCATCTATATTCTATATCTCTTTATACATTATAATACAGTTGTTGAAATCATTGCAACCCGACGACATTTTTTTTTAATAATAATAATAATATTCCACAACTATCACACAACGCCATCTAGTCCCAAGCTAAGCAGAGCTTGTGTTATGGGTACTAGACAACTGATAAACATACTTATATATTTCTAAATACATACATATTATAGATAAATTACACCCAGACACAGAACAAATGATCGTGCTCATCACACAAACATTTGTCCTGGGTGGGAATCGAACCCACGACCTCCGGCATAGCAGTCAGGGTCACTAACCACTAGACCATCAGGCCTGTCAAATGTTCACATTTTCAACAACTTTTCTATAGAAAAGTTGTTGAAAATGTGAAAATTATTATTATTTATTAAGGGATATTATAGCGTATAATGTTTTCACTACAGGAGTATACTCCTGTAGTGAAAACATTATACGCTATAATATCCCTTCTGCTGTGACTCCGGCCCCCATTCTGTGAGAGGAAGTCAGCCGTAATCCACCACTCTGTGAGAGGAAGTCAGCCGTAATCCACCACTCTGTGAGAGGAAGTCAGCCGTAATCCACCACTCTGGCCTTGTGCAGGTTGGTCGATGTCACATGTCTTCGAAGTTTAGACAAGCATTTTTTCGAGCAAACAACGCATATTACGAGCCATAAAGTTGTTATTTCCAACCTTCAACCAATTTACGTAAATACTAATAAGTAATTTCATGTTCACTGATGTCAGGGACAATCCAACTAAATATTTGACGGTTGCGTGTGTTGAATAACACAAAACGGTTGAATGACGCAGCCTGTCCAAGGTTGTTGGGTTTACTCCTGCGTTTGAACGAATGTTGGATCTACGGACAGATTGTTCAGGGATGGATTTTAGCGTTGTGTAAAAGTACTCACGAAACTGTTAATTACAGTTCGACACAACTTAGATGTAGCATCGGCAAAATTCGTAAAACCGATCACATCCGAACTAAGTGCGCCTTCAAAATCACCAATCTTTATTACTACTTTAGGAAAAATTGATAAATTTTTCCTAAAGTAGTAATAAAGATTTACGAATACGAATTACGAACGTTTTACGAATTTTGCCGATGCTACATCTAAGTTGTGTCGAACTGTACAACGTGAAAGCGTCAGGGTCCCGAAAATTCAAATTTTCTTACATTTGTTCTAATTTGCAGGTAAGTATGTTGTAGGTTGTATGTTAAACAAAATATGATTCGCGGCAGTAACAAGTAGGTATGTATGAATTACAGAATTATAATTATTAAAGTCATCAATACAACCCTCTATGTCCATAAATAACCCTGTTTAATGACTACTTAATGGAACATCAATCAAACAAAATTTGAGTTTCGCGGGCTATCCTAACGCTTCCCCTTTGGGGCTTCTGTAGCCTTTATAAAAACGACTACTTTTTAATGAAAAGTATGCTATCTAATAAGAAGGATGATTTTTTTGTGTGTATTAAAGCACTTATAATACCGTCAAGGACGGTCCTTAAGAACGAATACGTTAAGCACGAATGATCGTCGCGTAACAAATGCTCGTACAACGAATGTTTGCAAAATGATTTCGCAAAGCGAATGCTCGCTATAATTACCGTTCATTAGAAAATAGTGTACACAATATTTTGCAAATATCGTCGATTTCAATTTCATTATTCAAGAAATTAATGAAATAATATTGAAATAAGATCCTGAAATGTATCAATTCAGTTGTGTTTTATACCTGGAATTGTTTTGTCTTACCAGATATTTTTATCTGTGCTGACAAAAACTGCCCAAACTAAAATCGTCATAGATTTTCTTGAAATATTTATTGAAAAAAGAGATTTTTTTTTATACATTGCACGTTCAACAATTTTGACATGTTTTTTAATGAGTATAAATAAAACCCATCTTTCCACAATCTCAGCTCACCTCAAGTACCAGGAAGTCATGAACACAAGCAGACAGAGACCATTTAAAAACGCACACATACGCACGCCGCGACATGTAGGCGTCACGCACACAAATACATGACCTCAATACAAATGCCAATGAACTGCTGACAGTATTGCACACCTGTAGGGATTTGAACTTTTCTAGTAGCGTCCAGAGGCTGAAAATCAGGAGTTTTTAACTTTCAGAATGCACATTACACAGAAAATCCCACCCTGTCAGGATCACCAGTTTCCTTCTTTCGAACACAATAGCCTTTTGACAGATAGCTACTGATGGTAGCCAGTATAATTATAACTGTCAGTATAATATAATCATACAGATCGCTACTGATATAGGTTATTGTGACGTTAAAACCAGAGATAGATAGGTTTTTCTTCCTCCAATATGCCAAAACTGGTGATAGGTAATTGGGTTCGGCCGTAAGTCCATCAACAAAGATACAGGCCTGTCTGAAAGTAATTCGAAACTTCAGTGTGAACTCTATACCCGATTAATGAACTTTTTCGGACGGGCAAAAACACATCGGAATTTGGGACAACGTGTCAAATCGTGGTGTCATCGTGGGGCTCCATACGGAATAGGAATTGCCCGATACTACGGAAATCGTGCTGAGGGAGTAGACCTCCTGTATTCACCTATTGCTGAGCGTAGGTCTCTTCCATTTCATGCCGTTTTTCCTGGTCTTCGGCGTCACTTGTTCAAATTTTTTGGGACCTGCTTCTATGTAATTTTACAAAAAATCAATCCTACAAGACTTGTGAATACTAGGGAATGAAGAACCGGTGCTCTTATAGCGTCCCGGGATTTTCGGGATTACTTGTTGAAGGAACCGGGAGAACCGGGACTTTCGGGACTTTTGGGTATTTTTTTTACCTACTGCTGGTATTTTTATTTTAATAGGTCTTTAGTATTTATGTATGTACGTAGGTAATGAAAACTACATTGTATTAATTAAAGATATATACAGGATAATTTTGTTATCACCATCCAAATTTTTACCGGGTGTTCTACCCATGAATATGAACAACTTTCACTATGGGACCAACTTTGAAATCAGGAAAAAAAAAACAGCTGTTTAATACAAAAGTTCAATACCTACTTGACCAAAATGTATGAAACAGCTGATTTTTTTTCGTGATTTCAGAGTTGGTCCCATAGTGAAAGTTGTTCATATTCATGGGTAGAACACCCTGTAAAAATTTGGATGGTGATAACAAAATTATCCTGTATTTTTAATTAAAAATCAACGAAAACAGAACCATTTACTATTCTTTGAAAAAATAATCAACAGAAGAAAACAACAAGTCAAATCAGCATTTAACGCTCGCTATTATTATAAATTATATACCAATATCAATCAACAAAAACATAGTTACTTTCCATAAAATAAAATAAAACATAAACCCTTTTCTTAATTCTAATATAAACCAAGTCATCATCAGCATTCGGCAGTTATCATATCACTGAGACGCTTATCTTTAAGGAATATAAAATAATAAAATATGACAAAGTTATAAAGGAATGAAATTAACAAAATATGAAAACGTTCAATTATTTAGTAATGTCTTGCTCATTATAGTGGGTTCTTAAAAAAATAAGTGCGTCTAAGCTTTTATCACTTAAGCGTGATCTTATTTTGTTGCACAGTAATCCTGCTGCAGAGAATATCCTCTCGGGCTCCACTAGGGCATCCAGTATCGGAAGGTTTTCAATTCCGGAGTTAATTTACGATATTGGGCTCTCAACTCCGGAATTCCGGAATTCCGGAACTGGATCCGAAATAATAAAAAAAAAAAAAACAAAAATACCTTGAGTAACTTTTAATCATTTTTAACATTAGTCTTTATCTCAGTCTTGATACGACATTGCCAGTTAACTTTGAGTAAGCCAGTTAACAATATTATTAAAATTAGGAAAGTCTAAACTTTTTAAAAACTTAAAAATTAACAATTTGAGAGCCTTAAAATATTAGTGAAAAATAACATAATTAAATTAACACAAGAAATATCACGCTTTAGAGTAGTTTGGACATTACTAGGTACCGGTAAACTGGGGTTACTTTGATCAATTTTGAACTTTAATTGACTGTAATTTTTGAATGTGTGGTTCTAAAAAAATTATAAAAAAATGTAAGAATCGATTTTCATAGTTCTCTCTGTAAAAGTAAAAAAAAAACAAAAAATCGATTAGTTTTTCAGAAAAAAAAATAAAACAAAGTGATAAAAGTTAAAAATGATTCTGGGGTTACTTTGGAACCCCCCGTTTTTAACATAGAATCTGAAAGTAGCCCCAATAAATCATTTTATCTGGTAAAAATCGGTATTGATAAAAAACTTACCTTTTTTTGCATGACACAACGTGTCATCACCAGCGCACCCGCAAAAAGGATTGTGACAGTTTACCAGTGTAGTCATCCGAAAAAAAATTCTACCAAAAGTTGTTCCGTTTTACGCATTTTGCAATTTTATGTCGATAAGAAGTTTCTATCAAATTAACCCCGTGATTCAAAGTAACCACGGTTTACGGTAGTTAAAATCAAAATATTAAAATGAGCATTTAAGTCTCTCCTCAGATTTATCATGTTTAACAACAATCTTGACATGACAACATAATCAGTTCACAATTCACATCACAATCAATAAAATTAAACAAGTCTAATTAAACTTTTTAAAACAAATCAACAAATTAAGGGCTCAACAGCAAATACTATAACACTCGTCTAGTTAGTACATGATATACGCGCAAGAACAATTGCGCGTAAAACGATGAGTTGAAAAATTAAACACATTTTTAAATTAAAAATAATGAATATCGAAATACGATAAATTGAGCCCAATTCCGGAGTTGAAATATCGGAAAAACTATCCGGAATTCCGGAGTTGCGAAATTCCGGAATTCCGGAATGGATGCCCTAGGCTCCACCCTGGTCGGAGGGATCGTCAGAAGATGATCATAAGCTAACGACAGAAAACGGCCACGATCACTACCATTCTCAAAAAGAGCCATCTCTATTCTAATTGTAGTGTTTAAATCTTCTTGATCGCTTCGAACTCGTATATTTTTGGTAGCATTCGGTATTTCAGTATTAAGCTCATCTGTTTTTGTTAATATAGCATCTGATTCTCTGTGCAGATAATTATTTTCTTGATTTTGTGATGAAGGCTCTTCAGGTAGATGAACAGCTATCGAAGAAACGCTATTTGTGCGTGTTAATAGTTCAAAAATGTGGCTGCGCATTTCATCGCTGTCTGGTCTTGGGTATACGTCGTCTTACACAGTAGTAAAATATACTTCTGGGTTGTACAAATATAGAAAGATTTGTTTTTTTTTTTTAGGTATTCTAGGTATGTAACCAATAAACTCAAAAACTACTGATTATATTTTTAAAATTCTTTCACCACTAAAAAGCTACAAGATCCCTAAGTAACAAAGGCTACTTTTGACCTCATTCTCTCGGAAAAACGTGTAAACGTATAGCGGCGGGTGAAACCGCTAGGCGGACCTCTAGTTTTAAATAAAATCTTAGTAAGAAACCTTATATTATGATATCTGAATGGGGAAACTCAAATTCTTAATTTAAGTTTATACTTTTCAACTAAGTCCCGAAGGTCCCGAAGGTCCCGAAAGTCCCGGGACGAGGTGTGATCGTACCGGTTCTTTAGTCTATACAAAAATCCCGGGAATTCCCGGGATTTTCGGGACCGGGATTTCCCGGGACATTCCCTAGTGAATACAGTGATGTGCATATTATACCGTTCTACATCATTCTTCACTATTAAATGCTCTCAAAAACTGCTGAGCTCAGTGTCGCATTGTCTCAATGGATGAGACCTCTCCTAGTCCTGGAGAGTGTAATCCTCAACCCAGAGCTAAAGAAGCTCGTGCAAAACCATTTGTAGGGAGTTTGTGGTTTAATGAGGGACTTTGCTTTAACCCAAAATCTTTTAGAAAAAAAAAATATTAAGAAATGAAATTGTTTATTCTGTATCGGAATCACTTTTACACGTCATATTATAAACAATAAATAAGCTAGATTACGTCTACATTTCCTGACTACCCCTGAGAAGAAATGGCGAAACAAACTCAGGGTCCAGACATAATCATGGTCAGATCATGTAAGCTTTTACATAATCGCAAATTATGCACTCTTTCCAGATCCCCACTTATTTAGTCTCCCAAGATTGTAACACATACCTATCCAGATTTAAGAGTCTTTGGCTAATACAATAATCGTGTTCGTAAATCGTACATTCCTTGAGCTAAATCATTGAACTTCGATATACTAAAAATATCGAGTGGCTGAGATGTTTAGAATGTCATCTCAGTCTGGCAGCGCGAACTGTCACTCGTATGGACAGATTTTGTATGAGTTTTGACGAAAACTGTGACACATAGCTTGCTGCACCTCTGGTGAAACCTTCTCCTCTTTTTGGTCTTTGCTGCAATTGGGCAAAAAGACTTTTAATTCTAAAACTCTTCAGCAAGAGTAAATAAATATTCGCTCTTTCCATCAAATTCATAATCAAAATATGTATTTTATTTCACATAAACCTACATGGGCACTTATGAAACGTCAGAAGCTAGGTGCACGGTTTCAATTAGTCGTTCCCTATGCAAAAGAGCCGGCAAGAAACTCAACATAACACGGTTACTCTTTTAAAAATAGTTGGCTTTTACAAAGTTTTCAAATTATAGTCTATGGGGTATGGGAGGACAGTCGTGCACTCAGTCGACATCGTAGACTTCATCTATGGCTTTCCATCAGGCGAGATCGTGTTGAAGAGCAGGCCTATCCCAACTAGCCATGAAATTTCTTATGGTCAGTATTGGGACTATAATCGGAACAGAGCATGTCAATTGAGCTGAAAAAAAAAAAGCAAAAAAGATATGTACTCGATGGAGCCTCGAGTACATAGCATAATCAGCCTATAACGTTCCAACTGCTGCGACACATGTAACACAGGCCTCCTCTCTGTGAGGGGAGTATATGTCGAGCGCAGGCTTACCTTTATATCACAAGTGTGATGTCTACCGAGCAATTTGCTCATCGACTCATCGCTGAAGTATCTACTAACACTACATACTTATTGCTTGCTGCCAGAAAACATTTCGCATCAATATATCCAAGCGACAATATCTAGTGAACGACCCGACGTCCCCTTTCCGATAGAAATTCGTGGCTAAAAATAAACAGCGCGAAATGTAACGTCTAGAAATAAAATAACGCGGGAAATCTCTACAGACGACTGCCACGCTTTTTAAAACGCCACGTGTCACGGCGCCATCTTGAGAAAAAGCGCGCTAAAATTTTGACGTTTGCTAACCTAACCTCTTTTGTGTTGAAACTTTTTTCGCGTCTATGGTCCGACAACTGGCCGTTTGTATTTTCTGACGGAACGTTCCAAAAGCCAAAAATCTGTCAACTTTAGCATTTATGACATTTGAGCTTTTCGATACAACATTTTTTGCAATCTATTTTTTCTTTGTAATTGTGATATTTTTTAAATGTTAAATGTGATTTCTTCATTTTATCCGGTAAGAGGAGTTGGTTGTTTATTTTAATTATGTTTTGCACGCGGAATTGCACGGAAAAATGGCGATTTTGTTAGCTTTTCGTAGTTTTAAGAATAGATTTGTTTAAAGAAGTGTTACGGCTAGGATCTTCGCTTCACATTCCTTCACACGCGGACTGGACTGCCGGAGTTGTGGTATGCCTTGTACACAATGGTGTATGCTGGCTCGGCGACGTAGCTGGGGGTGGTGAATATGGCATTGTGCCCAAGATCGTTATTCCTTACGGTGTTCGATAAAACAGACGTTTACAGTGCAAATCTACTGAGATTTGTTTTTAGCTTTCAGTTTTTTTTTTTTTTTTTTTAACTTAGATTTTTTACCGCAGTCGGGTTTTTATAATTACTTTTTTTTTCTCTACTGATCTTACATATTTTTTGATCACGCTTTCATACGTTTCTTTTTTATATCCCATAACTCTAGGGGGGACCATACCTGAAATCGCGACAAAAAAAATAGCTGTTCGCTACATTTATGTTCGTATAACTCGTCAAAATGTAGGGAACACTAGATTTCGCGTTTGGTCCCATATTAAAAGTTGTTCATGGTGATGAGTACAATGACCCCTTAAGATGGAAACGGTGAATAAAATTTCACTCTATATAATATTATTTTGCTGTAATGCCAATAAACGCATTTTTCTTTATTAGTATGGATTCAGATCCTTGTTTGCATTTGATGTTATTTCCACTTTAACAGATATCCGGTGAGTTTTTTGGGGACTGTCTTATGTAATTTTGAAACACAAAAAGTGCAGATGCTCAACCTAATTTGAATCAAACAGAACCCTTTTTTTATGTTTTATCATCCTGTATTGTTTCACAGCTAAGCAAAGGTCTCCTCCATAACTTTCCATCGCTGTTCCTTGTGTGTTGCCTTCTCCAGCCAAACTCCCGTAAACGCATCGAAGTCATCCAACACGCCAGCGTTTCCTTGGCCTCGACGACGCCCGTCTTCTGGCGCCCACCGCATCTGTTCCCGAGAATTTTCAAACAGAACCCAGTGCGTTTCAACAAATAGTTCCTATGTCGTTATGTTGGCAACAGTGTACTTATACCACTTCTTATTCTTCACCACTCCTGTTTTGGGCATGATTGTAACACGGTCACCTTATAAATCTTAAAAAAACCGCAGAATCGTCTTCCCATATCTACTATCTTGACAGACATGGGCACAAAACACATATACTCCTAGCGGAGGACAGGGGAGCCAACATTATAACATAGGAACTATTTGTTGAAACGCACTCCCTATCTTCTTCTAAGCGTGTCGATGGCAATCTTTATACAGGGTGTTACGGAAAGGGTATATCAATACAAACGGGTTGAATAGTGTATCTGGTCTAGAATCTCTGTACAAAATTTCAGCTCAAAAGCAGTAACTTTGAAATTGCTTAGTATTTTTTTATTTCGATAGTTTATTAAATTGAAATCAAAACAAACGTGTCACCGCACTACGAGGGTCATTATCCATTATCTGTAGTGTGTCTGTGCGCCTAGTACAGGCAAATCACGCCGCCGCGCGCCAGTGCAGCGCCGTGATGTCGAAATAAAAAAAATATTAAGCATTTTCAAAGTTAATGCTTTTGAGCTGAAATTTTGTACAGAGATTCTAGACCAGATACACTCTTCAACCCGTTTGTATTGATATACCCTTTCTGTAACACCCTGTATAGTCAGCCCAGAATTTGGGTACGAGCTTGGCACCTTTAGTAGCGTCCATTAGTTCTTGTAGCGCGCAGGCAACAGGACACGCTGGACACGATATTAAGTACCCCATTGTTTGTGGGACAGCACCACATTTACACTCTGAATCTTCACCTGAGCAGGTTTTCTTTGGTTCGGCCTACCTGAGACCAGAGTCTATTTAAAGACTTCCAGGTAAGGCAAGGGAACTCATGTCCAGGTGCTAGATTTTCAGCAGACGGTTTGGTATGGAAGCACAATCCTGCCACTGACGCCATAAAAATCCAAAACGTTCAAATATTTATAAAAACAGTATCACTAAGCAACCTTAGCGAAACTCCAGGTGATATCCATTGATGTGTGCAATGTGACGTCAAACGCGGTTAGCTGACCTTGGTGGCCTGACGACTGACGTGCAATGACGTCATCGAACCGGTCATGGAGAACGCAACAACACGCACGGACGTGTTAGCTACTAACAGTCCGCAATTTAGCTTCCTAACATGTAAACAAATGTTTGTTTTTGGAAAAAGAACTTTAACTAGTACAAATAAGGTAAAATCTACGCTATAGCTTAAAAATTTTTAACGACTTTTCTTGTACAAGTCATTCTGAAATTAACTTAATTTGTTCTGGGATAGAGTTGATATTTGTTCAAGTGGAAGAAACAACAATTGGAAATAAGGATTTGTATATGGTAGGTTAGCGTAATTTGGTTGGCAGTGTATTTGAATTGGATTTTGTGTTACCATTAATGGTTGGCATTAAATATGCCGTGTGTCCGATGGGATTTCCCATCGTCAAGAATGACGAACTTCCATACAAATTTTCCTCCCCCATTTTAACCCCTTTAGGGATTGAATTTTCAAAAATCCTTCCTTAGTGCTCACCTTCGTTATACGGGGTGTCCCTGGAAGTATGGATCAAATCGAATAGGGACGTGGGCAAGGTCATTTCCAAACGGTTTAGCAAACAAAAAAAAAAAAAAAAAAATACTAAAAAAAAGAGAAAAAAGATCGAATTCGTGAAAACTATCAGGGCTTTCAATTTTTTTTTTTAGATAGTCCTGATAGTATTTTTTTATGATTATTTCATTTCAGCACTAAGCGAAGTGATTAAAAAAAAATCGGTCATAACTTTTGAACCATAAAAAAATTCACTGACATTATCAGGGTTAAAAAGTTTGGAAATGACCTTGCCCACGCCCCTATTCGATTTGATCCATACATCCAGGGACACCCTGTATAAGGAACTCTTGTGCAAAATTTCATGATTCTAGACCCACCGGTTTAAGTTGTACGTTGTTGGGAATCGAACCCAACACAATAAGTTGGCGCGGCCTGCACACGCAGCAGCGTGCTCGGCAAGCTGAGGCACGGCATGGCCCGGTGACCACTCCCTTCCACGGACTCCACCGCAACCGAGGATAACGAGAACCATTGCCCTAAAATACAGTCCCCTCATTTATTCCTCCCCGCGCTAAGATGCGTTGTCTGTCAGATAATTTAAGAATTTGATTAAGGCGATTCTCATTTACTTCTATTCTTCTTTCCTTCTTGAATGTTTTATCAGTCCAGTGTCCTGCTGAGCGTGAGCGTGAACATAACTAGCGAAATATGGCAACCCTTTATGGTGATGTCATGCTAATGTGTTCACACTTGATTCAATCTTAAAAAAACTTGACCTAAACATTCGAGTTTGCTTTTTTGTCCAGATGCAAATGCAGAAGCAAATCTGCATTGCTTTTTCCTCAAAATCCCATTCCAACATAACTTCACGGCATGTTTCCCTGAAGGGTTGGGCAAAAGTGTGTACCAATAGAAGACCCACATTTCGCCAATTATGTTTTAAGTCCCATGTAATAGAGGGCGAGCCTCTTGCCATCAACCGGGCACAAATCCAGACTCCGGGCTGTTTCTGAGAAATTCCAATAGAAAACACTTTGCCCAACCTGGGAATCGAACCCAGCACCTCATGTTACCACACCACTAGAACGACGTGGCAAATCCAAATCACCTTTTTTTGTTGTTTTCCTTCCCGTTGACATTACATTACGTGGACATGACATTCAAAGTTATTCGGTCGAATGCTAGTCATAATGGTAAAGGTGGAATATGATTTTAGGAATTCCTGAGTTATTCATGCTCCCGAAACGGGGCTGCATCATAGGTAAGCGATGACGACCCAACAAACACCCACGCTCTCTGCAGCATCGTAAACTTTACAAGTAAATAATTTGTTATAACTATTTGATTATCCGTAAAAGTCTTAACTTTTCACTGCCCGTTGGTGTCGTGGCCGCAAGCGCGACTGCTGAGCGTGGTCCTGGATTTGATCCCGAGACGGGGAAAGTGTTATTGGGTTTTTTTTCATTAGGGATTTCTTAGTAACAGCCCGGAGTTTGGAAGTTGGCGGTGTGATACCCCCGTGCCTCGGAAAGCACGTTAAGCCGTTGGTCCTGCGCCTGATCTCTCTCCGGTCGTGTCGGATTGCCGTCCCATCGGACTATAAGAGTGAGGGAAGAGACCAGTGCACCTATGTCTGCGCACACACTTGTGCACTATAATATCTCCCGCGCTAATGGCTAGTCTTCGTTGAGATTGGCCGCCATGATTGAAATACGGTCTAAAGGACTATTATTATTATTACTTTTCACCAAGAATTTACAACAACTTTGAATAGGACTTCAAAAACAGATTTTATAAAAGCTATTCTGCTTGCAATGTTAGTTTTTTAGGTCAAATATTGCAAGCTGCATTAGAATCACTTTTCTTTTCTGTAATGAGTTCTTGACCTCGATCTCGCTGGTAGAAAGTGATGGATAAGGTCTACGATGTAACGAGCGTGCCCAGAAGATTCCTGTTCACTTTTACTTGAAGGTTGTTAAAGAGAAATTTGGAGAAATTAAAACTCTTTCTGAATCATTAACTATCTAGCCTTTTCACAACTTTGTCGGGGTCCGCTTTCAGTTTTATTATATTGTATAGAATCAAGTATTTTCTAACGGAACAGACAGCTATACTGCTAGGGAGTTTGTTGCGCCACTTCTTCTTCCCAGCGAAAGCATTAGGAAGTGGTTAAGGGCGGCCGTTTTGGGAACTGTCTTAAGTATTTTTGACGTTCCAAAAGTGCTAATTCTTAACCTAATTTGAATAAATGACTTTTGAGTTTTGATTGATTCGAACCAGATGCAACTGAATACCAGCATTTTACGTGGAGTGACTGTCTATCTGACCTCCACAACCCACTTACTGCGTCACTCTCCATTCCTTCTGAATGTCTGATGAAGATCAAGGTAACTCGCAAACTGACCTTGCTGAACAACGAGATAATTGCGAAACACACTATCAGTAGCAATGGGTTTCATTTTGACAATTCAACAAAATTCATTGCGTTGTTTACGTTGTTGAGCCAGATTTTTTTTTTTCGAATATATGAAGCAATAGATTAGCAATATCCTTCAAAATTATTCAGATTCAGATTATTTCAGATTGACAGTGTTAAGTATATACGCAATTACGGTGCAGTTTTCAACCAAAAAAAAAGGTTCCTTTAATTTTCGTCTTCCTGGCAAAAATCTCTGCATTTATCTTCACGATTACGTTCAGACATTCTGTGAAAAATAATGCTAACTTAAATTACATAACATCGTGACGCGGATAACAAAGATGTAAGATAAATATTGATATGACATTACGATAACTACATTGTATTTTTAGTATAACACCTTTTGCGGAAATAAGCAGACGTTTCCGCGCAATAAATTACTGTCATTATTTCGCGTTTGTGAGAGAAAATTTTGGTTGTGAATTACGGGACTTTATTGGTGATATTTTGGACATTTTTGACTCATAATGCAGAACTATTTAAGGACGAAAGGACACTTATTCTGTACCACAATTTGACTACATACAACCAGTCTTACCAAGAAGCATAGTGTTACCCAGTAACAGGGTTGCGAAGGTCAGATAGGCAGTCGCTCCATGGCTTTAAACAACGACCATGTTGGCTCTAAAATACTGGCTTTCAGCTGCGTCCGGTTACAATTGAAGCCGAACCCCAACATATTTGAGAAAAGGCTACGCAGATTGATATAATTATTGTGAGAGGACTTTTCTTTTAAAGTTAACGGGAATTCCTTGGTGATATTTTGGACATTTGTGAATCTAAATGCTGCACTATTAGATAGAGAAAAAAACTACCATTGATTGCTTTGCCAAATTATGCTTACGGGTAAATAACGCAAAGCTGAACCAAAGTCCAATGCCGAAATGAGAATTTGGTGTAAAAACACCAGTCATGTTTGGAAGTGTTCAACTTTTTGCCGACGCTCAAGCAACGACGAAGGTCGTGAAATTTAGAAATCATTAAAGATTCTCTGGCTACTGTTTATATAAGACGGTGTTAGACCTGTAATGTTGCCAGGTAAACTGTGTTACTAGACGGAATAATGAAACTAGATGACCTGTGTAATGTGAATACAAATAAAATATATACAGGAAGAGTGCTATAACTTTTAAGTGCATCTAGCCCTGTGATTGAAAAATGGACCTTTAAAATTTCGAGTGATCTCACCGGGACTCGTAAAAAGGTACTGAAATAACGGACCAATAAAATTCCTTAAACATTTTAAGATTCATATTAATACATATTTTTTTTACTTTCTCAAACTATAATATGGTAGTGAGGACTTAATACATAATTGGGTCTGATATTTTTATTTTGAACCAACAAGACTGAATAAGATTTAAGACATCGACCATTAAAAAAATAAAAGTGTCAAAAAAAGTAGCAACTCCCGCCAAAAAATGCCAATTCGAAAGCGCTAATGAAACTAGAGCAATTGTCGGTCTTCCCAGACATAATTGGAAGGTCAGTGAACTTTGATGACGTCAGAGAGACGCGCGTGACGTAATAAGTGACAATGAGTGCTGTGTTAGTGGTACTAAGGAATGTGGCGATGAAGTGGGACTTTATACCGCTTATCTGGGTGCAAATTGTGTTGGTATGTTATAAAATTGCTTTATAAAAAAATATTTTACTAGCTTCTGCCCGCGACATCGCGTCGCTTAGCGTTCTTTATGAGTTTTTCCTTTTTGCTCGGCTTCTAAGGGTTCTAGCATGATGTTAGCCTATAGCCTTGCTCAAGAATTGGGCTACCAAATACAAAATATTTTTTCAAATCCGACTGGTGGATAAGGAAGGGCTGGATAATGATGAGCTGATTTTGGTGCATAAGGTGTCTCCTGATAATTGAAATTGATGAATTCATGAACTCAAATCAGGAAATCCGTCACAAGCTACAATACTTGCCAACAAAATCAACAGTCAGTTATTCAAATTAGGCTGCGAGAATCAGGACTTTTTGAACGTGAAAATTACATAAGACAGTCCCCCAAAACGTCTGCTATTCACCACTTCTAGTGCTTTAGCTGAGAAAAAGACAAACTCCCCAGCAGCACAGCACAGACACTATCAAAAACAGTCTGAACCATTTTCAAGGATATTGCGAATCCATTGCTGCATATGGTCGGAAAATGTGTCTACTCAACAACGTCCATAACGCAATGAATGTTGTTGAACTGTCAAATGAAAGCTACTCCTACTGTTACAGTGTTACGCAATTACACCGCGGCTGTCTATTAAGGTGAATGGGTAGTTGTAGCCCGCGAAATTCAATTTTTCTTACGTTTTTTGCAATTTTCAGGTCAGTGTCAGGTTGTATCTTGATCAAAATATGATTCGCGACTATAACCGGTACGTATTTACAGAATTATAATAATTAGAATCATTATTACATCTTTCTAAGTTAGATTTCAACCGTTAAGAACAAATCTCGTATGGAAAAGTGTTTATGGTAGAAATCTAACTTAAAGAGATATATTAATGATTCTAATGACTATGATTCTGTAAATACATGTCTATTATAGTCGCGAATCATATTTGGATCAAGATACAACCTGACACTGATCTGCAAATTGCAAAAAACGTAAGAAAATTTAAATTTCGCGGTCTACCATGGCACATTCACCTTAAGTTACAAGAACTTGATTCCATACAATAGTATGCAAAGTAATAACATTACAAATCATGGAATACTAACCTACTCACCTTGACTTGATATTGTCCTTGACACAGTTGACTCATCCATAAATGATATTACGTAATCATTGAAATGTGTTAGCTCTGTAATTGGGTGATACATTCGAAATTGCAATGAGTTTTGTTTGGTCATGCATTGATCTAGTTGACGAGAGGACGAGTTGCATACACATACGTACATATAATGTCTAATAACGCTGAATGTATAACGCTAATTGCTGAATAACCGACGAAAAATTTCAACGCAGAGGGGTTCAGAATAATATACTGATTCCACGATAACAGAAGGCCAATTCTCGTAATTTAAAACGTTCAAAATCTAGTCGCAGTCTCATCTCAGCGACAAACAAATGTCAAAAACTTGTCAAAATGTATGGAAATTAGAGGTGTTTTTGACAGATTGAGACTGAGATCAGACTGTGAACGTTCTTAAAATTAGTAGAATTGCCCCTCTGGTTTTGCGTCGATGCCAACCTGTATACAACATCCCGAGTCCCGACATGAAACAAACAAACGAACACCACCGACATGAATAAACGTATTTTCTTTTCTTTCTTTCTAACCGTGGGGCAGTAGCCCACCAAATAAAACACCCGTCTGGTCGGAACTTCCTCCCCTTTCTATAGAGGATGAGGAACTTGACACCCTGTTTCTTATACCTCTACAACCACGCTAAAAATTAATGCCACTTGCACGTCATAAAACGACAAGGTCTATTTGTCTGTGTGTGTCAACCTTAGTGAAGTTTCACTATACTTCTAGAAATTGTTGTCAAAAAACATTATATCATCGAGAATAACTAATCGGCATAATGTTGCTTGCCTGTCGGTCTTCTACAGACTGTACTTCGGAGAGTGTGCGCAGGAGTTCCGTGACTTGATCGACCATCACCCTTTTTCTACCGGACTACCAGATGTACTGCAGCGTACCATCCACACTAGGTTGATATCCCGACCAGTCGTACCCAGCGCACACCTCCACATTTATTATGTGCACAGCCAAAGTGTAGAACTCTCTGCCAGCGTCTGTGTTCCCTTCCACATTTAACCTGTCAGCCTTCAAAGCAAGAGTGAACAGGCATCTTCTGGGTACGCTCGTTCCATCATAGACCTCATCCGTCGCAGAGCTCATCCGTCGCTTTCCATCAGGCGTGATCGAGGTCAAGAGCCGACCCATTCAGCAATAGAAAAATTTTAAAAAATAAGCGCTACTCGAAAGTTGGAAACATACAGGTTGAAATTTAAAACATGCGACAAATCGAAATGGGAAATTGTACTCATCATTATGAACAACTTTTACTATGGGACCAAACCTGAAATCGCGAAAAAAAAATCAGCTGTTCCCTACATTTTGACGAGTTATATGCGAAGATAAATGTAGGGAACAGCTGATATTTTTTTCGCGATTTCAGGTTTAGTCCCATAGTAAAAGTTGTTCATAATGATGAGTACAATCTCCCATTTCGATTTGTCGCATGTTTTCAATTTCACCCTGTATAATCGGCTTATTTAAAACTAGCTGCGCCCGCGGTTTCACCCCCATAAGTGTCGACCCCGTGGGAATATCAGGATAAAAATGTAGCCTATATGTTAATCCAGGGTGTCAGCTACCTCTATACAAAATTTTATCAAAATTAGTCCAGCCGTTTGAGCGTGAAGAAGTAACAAACATATAAACACACACACGAACAAACTTTCGCCTTTATAATATTAGTGTGATCTCAATACTTTATCGATTATCCATCAGCGTTATAGCGAAGCGATGTAGCTTGAAAGAAGTTCAAGGACTTATTGCTATTTTTAAATAATTGATTCTATTGATTACAATTACTATATACGAGCCAATAGTGGCTTACTAGTGGATTATTTACAAGATGGCAGGGACATCGTCGCGCATACCATGAATTCAGGACATGATTCTATCCCTCGTAGTCTCTAGAGAGCGTAGAAGTTTTAGGTCAGTTGTCAACCAAAAAAATCTGCTGTTTCATAGACAAGTGCAATACTTACGCGGTCAAAATGTATGGAACTGCATTTTTTTTTTAATAACTGTCGAATATTTCAACGGGGTTCGATATCATATCGCACCTTCGGTGCAACAAAGTCACAACAGCTCATTTTTTAACCGACTTCTAAAAAGGAGGAGGTTCTCAATTCGAATGTTTGTATTTTTTTTATGTTTGTTCGCGCATAACTCCGTCGCTTGCCAACCGATTTGAAAAATTCTTTTTTTGTTGGAAAGGGTATACTTCCCAAATGGTCCCATGAAAATTTTATCGAAATCGGACAAGCGGTTTTTGAAAAATAACAAAAATCAAAAAAATTATCTACATTAACGATCTTTTCGTTTACTTTTTTGTGGGGTTTTAGGTACAACTAAAAAGTGAAAAATAAAAATTTCTTACAAAAAAAAACAACTGACTTCAAAAAAAAAACACTACAAAGTGATAAATAACTTTAATTTCAGAAGTCGGTGTCAAAAAACGAAAATGCGGAACCAACGACACCGACTTCCGAAATTAAAGTTATTTATCACTTTGTAGTGTTTTTTTTTTTTTTTTGTAAAAACGTTCTTTTTATTTTACAGGAGAGGACTTTTAATTTTATTTTTCGTATTTATTTCCTCATTTATTCGCATTTATAACCACAAAGGCACCTGCGCCATCTAGTAGAATTTTGAGATACTTATTGATTTTTGTTGCCCCAAGTATAGGCATGGTTCAGAGACAATTTGGCATACTTACCTCAATTTTGCAGTTTTGGCTATTTGTGACTTTGTTGCACCGGACGTGCGACATATTGAATCCATGGTAACACGTTGCGCGACAACGTCCCTGCTACCATGTGTGATTTATGTGATGAAGGTTTAATTTAAGCCAGCTCATCGACTCCCATAAGTTTATAATACCTTCTTAAAAAATAAAGAATAAAAGAGATTTGTGCGAGGAACAGAGAGCGTTATATCTTTCTTCTCTCTCGTGTAACGAAATGTGCCTAAACGTGTCGCGTCCTTAGAATTTCAGTCTCAATTCTCGTCCATTTATCGAATAGCCGCCTAAGAACGCTGAAGTATTTGCACGAAGGCTGCGCTGACGTTCATGTTCGGGTCACCAGTATAGAGGTATGAAGAACAGGGTGTAAAGTTCACTCATACTTTATAGAAAAGGGAGGATCCTCCGACCAGACGGGTCGGAGGATGTCGTGTCTGGCGGGCAACTGCCTGATGATTCATGTCGGGCCGTTGTATTATATATTATGCAGGACTTTGTGTGACGTCACTAAGAAGCGTAGTTCGAATGTGGCGTTTGTAGATACCGCTACAAGTTTCAAAGAACAAATAGTAAAAATTGCCATGTCATCATCATCCCTTGTATTACTTGAGACTAACATATAACTAGTGAGATATGAATTTACTGAAACACCTCTGCCTAATCCTTTGGGGAATACAGTCGCGATGTTATTGGCATGTCAAACTTCTTATCAAAAGAATTTCCCAGACCACTGCAGTTAAAGTTTCCTCCACGATAGCTTTTACATGTCTCGGTCGTGACTCGTGACCCAGAACTGGCCTTAATAACTCCACCCCATAAACTTCCCGCCGGCTTGTCTGTGGGTACGGTACACACCCTCCCATGCCTCAACCTAGCCACGTGAGCAGCAACATATATTTATTATCATCAATCGTTACGTAGCTGCTGCCGATTGTGAAATTTGGCATCGGTTTTTGGCTTACACCCTCCTTACGGCGCCTGAGCAGTCACCGTCGCGCCATCATAGCGAAAGTCACACGAAATAACGGGTGATCAAACGTAAATAAATTGTTAAAATGCAATTTCCCGCCGGTATAACCTAAACGCCATTTTTCCCGCGCATTCCGCTGTCAAATCTGACAGCGACCAACTCCTCGCCGTGCAAAGACAATGAAGTGTTGATTGTTTTATATGTGACCTCTTTTAGGGCTTTGCCCTTTGAAAAATTACGAAGTTTTACGATGCGTGTTTAAAAGACGGTTTTTTACAGTGTGTGAGAACTCTTTGTAAGATCGAAGGCCGCCGTTTGAGATGTAAACTATTTGTGCATAGACAATTATTGTGCCGTCCAAAGTTTGTGGTCAACAGATAAACTGAACTTTTGAAACAACAAACTCAGCAACTGGACTGTTAATCTTAAAGTAATATAAACTGGACATTTTTTAGTTGTTAAACTTTTATTTAAACTTCAAGTGGTGTTTTAGCGAAGTTTCCATCTTTAAAATTTTTAGTATTGACAAGGAGTCCCCACTTTTGGATCCTTTGCATCTCTGCCTTCCATTTCCCAATATATCTTGATCTATTCTAAGAAATTCAAATTTGGAAACTGCTCCCTCCTAACAACCACACTCCACGACATCTACATTCAAATTGCTAATTTACCCTACCTATACATATAACCACTATTAAAAAAAAAAATAAAAAAAAACTTGAAAAAAGAATTTAAATCCGACGAAGGAGTTTGTGATCTTGCCGTCAGTTACTCTATGCTAACGTACTACGAGGCCCTGGTGATACTAGCATGCTTGACAACAGGCCTGATCGCTTTAGGACATGAGGTAAATACATTTTGGATATTTGGACTTGATGTTCGTTGACACACGCATAGATACGCAACGTTCGTGACTTCCGTGTCCTCTGATTTTGTCGCGTAACAACTGATACACGCCTAATTCACCGGAAATGTAGGCAGAGGAGTAGGTACCTACAGTACACGCAGGTTACACTAGATTTTATAAATCTCTCTGCTTACTGAATACTGGCGTGACAACTGTAATATGATCCAATAATCCATAATCAGCCTATAATGTTCCCACTGCTGGGACGCAGGCCTCGTCTCTATGTGAGGGAGTGGACCGTGACTGACCTTGATCCACCAAGCGGGCACATTGCGGGTTGGTGGATGTTACACATGTCTTCGAATTTTGGGTTCACTATATTTTGAGAGCAATGGTGATAAAATAATTTACACAAACTAAAAGCGCCTGTCAGGATCGAACCCGTAACCCGTAAGTTGCAGCCGTTTCCACTGCGCTACCATCTGCTCTCGGCCCACGATAAAACTGGCTTATATGGGTACAGAACCTCGTTAATATAAACCTGCCTCAAGCGATACCGAGCCAGTATCTTCAAACAAACCCGAGCGTTCCGTATCTATCGTTGTGACAAAGACTGCCATCGTCCAAATACCTCAACCCCTCCTACCACCCAAGGTGTGGATGTCGACGGTGCTTCGAGCCGCGGCCACGCAGCGTCGCGCCGCAGCCGAGTCGCCCGCACCCGCGCCCCTCGCAGCCTCGCCTGCCCCTCGTCGGGGGTCGGACCTATGGGGTCAATACATACCAGGTGGCTACTTATGTTTATAGTCCAATTAGAGTAGATTTGAAGAAAGTTCTCTACGCATTGTCCTTTTAAACTTTACGCCCATGCAACAAGAAGGAACTGTTTCATTCTCCGAAATACCACTCCAGATATTGCCTTACATACCTACACACAACATTGTACTATAACGTCTGGACTTTAAAAGCTCTGAATTGGTTTCGGCTACAGAGCACGGAGGCTACAAAATCATTGTCATGTACTTACATAAATATCATTACATTTCATCAGCAAACTATCTTGCATCTGCAAATCGCGAACGAGTGCACTATGCTATGGTGATGGCATGGAACCTTCACGATAGTGCGTAGAAGGCTTATTCTGCGTAGTTCCTATATCAAATGGGTTTTGTAGTAAACGTATTTTAAGTTGAATAATTATTTGTTAGCGTTACAAACTTCTTTTTCGCGATAGACATAACATAACCACAAAATAACGTATCTCGTAACATAACTTCAACATCTCTATCTCCGATGACTTTGTTTCCTAAGAGCGGCCTCAGACGCGTCCCCTCGATAACGGTCGCATGTCGCGGCGGGTGGTGTTCAGCGGTCGCGAGCACAGCCGCTACGCGGTGCGGCTCGCGGCGGTGACCTTCGCGCGGATGGTACGCTCCTGCGACGGTACACGAGGGTCAACGCAGCGTAATTTGAGTTGATCATCAACATCAGCCTACAGCAGTCTACTGCTGGACATAGGCCTCTCAAATTTCACGACATTTAGCTCGATTCTCTGCAGCTCTTCCAGTTGGCACCCTGCGAAGATCGCATAATTTGCGTTACTCAAAAATGTATTCTAACGTATTCCTGGTATCCCAAAAGGCTGGTCAGATTTTGTTGAATTTATGCTTAAAGGTAAACCCTCGTATCTCGTACCTACGAGCGATTTTTTATTTTCAACCCACAGCTTAGCGCCAAGAGTTGAAAATCCAGCTATGTATTTTTTTGACGCACTGTGATGAACTCTATTGGATTCTCAATGCTTGGCTCAATACTGACGAGTTGAAAATCCAATACGCCATAAAAATTGCCCGTGCGACCTGGGCTAATAATTTAGAAATCGTCTAAAACTAAAATTGCCCCGATGGCAACCGATGAAAAACGCAGATTACGTTACGTTTCACCCTCGTCGGACCTTACCTTGTCGCAGCGATTTTCAGTCCTGTTTGTGGAAGGAATTTACATTGATTTTGGTGTATGAATAAAATTTTGATGTTTTTGGTGCATTTTACTAACATTATATATAGTGTTTGGATTTAGACATAATACATCTAAATATAAACCCGCTTACTAATAAACGTTGTATAGCGTCTGTATAGTTACACAACGCTTTGTCTTCTTCTTTCGAAAGTCAAATTACTGACGACTGAAAGAGAGAAAGCAGTGTGTAACTATTCATCTGATATAATACGTTTATTAGTAAGGGGGTATTAGCATAAACTGCAATCCTGTGTACCCTATATTATGTGTCCGTTTTGCGAGTACTTTTACATACACATAAAAATCCAGTTCATCAATATTTCTGACGTTATTGTATTTTCATCTCTATGGCGTTAATTACAATTTTTTTTTTCGGCATTTCCTCAGTTCGAAGTCGTTTCATTATTCTTTTCTGCATCAGTAGGAAGATTTACTAGTCTTTCTCCTAGGAAACTGGCGTTTTGAAGAATTTTGTCTGAAGAAAGATAAGTTTTCGACTTTCATAGTCAAATTGGTCTAAAATGTTGTCGCTTCATCTTTTTTATAGACACAACTGATAACATCATTTGGTAAGTACTCCATGAATGTTGGGTGAGATACCTCCTTTGCAAAATAAGAATAGAACAACCTTGACTCGTACAAACTTCACATCGATGTCAGCGCATTAACTTTGACAGTTTAAACGTCACAACTGTCAAAAATTACAGTTCTGATTTTATTCTTATTTCAAATGCTTAAACCATAGATTGCACTGTTTTTGTGTTTATCCTTTTTTAGTTTTTGTTCAGCATGAAGTTTAATCACTGACCCCTTTGTGCTTTTCAATGCCCTTCGTTCCACTCCCCGATTTTTTTAAATTTTCCGTTGCCTTCTATTGTTAACTTGCGTTTGTTTTTCGTGTATTTAGTGGAACGCATGCGCATAGTGTGTTTGTGAAAGTCGTGCAGTTTTTTGTCGTTACTTTTTTGTTACAATTTTTTGAACTGCTTTATAAGGGTCAGCCCAGACAGAGCAGCAGAATGCTCAAGGAGTTTTTAATTGATCGAGCATTTTTGCTTCTCATTCTGTGATGGACCTTAAGTATGTTACTGATATAATGTCTATATTACTAAATAGTTTGATGATGCGACAGAAAAACTCCAACGACTGGAAGAGTTTGACAAAAAATATTGTCTAACACTTATCTGATTGGCAGGAGTTGGCCGGTGGAAAGAGTGGGCCTAGCGGGCTTCGGCGGAGCAGCGAGCGATCCGAGTCGGCCTCTGACGGCCGGACTGAGAAGCAATCAAGTCATACAAGTGGTGAGTAATCATCATCTAGCTGCCTTTTCCCAACTATGTTGGGGTCAGCTTCCAGTCTAATCGTATGCAGCAACACCAGTATTTTATGTTGCGCGACTGCCTATCTGACCTACAGAACCCCGTTACTAGGAAACAGGTACTATAGTCCTTAGTAAGACTGGTTGTCAGCCTTTCGGGCTTCTGCCTCCTTGTAGAGACTTACAAATCTACAAATGACAGCCGAGACCAACGGTTTTATTCTTCACCCAATGCTAAGTGTAGCCTTTTATAATTAGTATGTAGTTTTTATAATATGAAAAACGGACAAAAATTCAAAATTATTTTCTGATATTGGTAAAATCAGCCCGAAGAATATTATTCCCTATCTTGGAGTACAATAACTCTCTCTGAAAATTTTACTCTACTTGTCTACACTATGATTAACGCCTACCCATCATTTTCCAGGCCTCAATGGACTCCGCAACATCGGAAATACGTGCTTCATGAACAGCGTCCTACAATGTTTGTCGAACACGAAGCCGCTGCTCGAGTACTTGACTGACGACAAATATACCGATGATATCAATACTACGCTGTCGTGTATGAAGGGGGCGCTTATGAAAGGTATCATTTTTTTTTTTTTATAAAATGGGTTTGGTAATTTGGGGTAAAATAGGGTTGACAATTAGGGAAAAATAAGGTTGAAATTAGGTCGAAATAGGATTCATCATTTGAGGTGAAATATGTTTGGCATTTGGGGTAAAAATAGGGGTAGCATCTATCTAAAATGGGACTGCTGATTTAGGGTAAAATGGGTCAGTGATAAGGCGAAAATTTGAGAATATTTGGGATTTAATGGGATGCTACTTGTGACCCCAAATGGGGACGGGGAGTGCTGTTTGCGATTAAATAGGGTTGCAATTTTAACTAGATTAAGTCAATGATTTTAGATTCAATAGCATTGGGATTTGATGAAAATGGTATCACCCCATTTTCGTGAAATCATTTATTTATCAAACACAAAAAAACGTTAACCACGCCAATCACTATAAAACAATCCTACACAAGTTTATTCTAGAACTTGATTATTTGGGGCTAAATACACTTGGAATTCGAGTAAATATAGGCTTGGAATTAGGGAGCGACTCTATAAAAGTGACGTGAAATTCGACATAAATCCGAACATTTTCAACAAAAATGCCATAGATTTTAACAAAAGCAACGTGTTGTTCCAGCCTTCGGCATAGTAATAAAGGAGCTGTGGCTGCGCGGCGAGAAGGACGCGGTAGTCAACACGACGGCTCTCAAGTCGCAGGTGCAGAGGTTCGCGCCCCGGTTCATGGGCTACAGCCAGCAGGACGCGCAGGTAATTTCCCTAAGGTGATAGGGTAATAATCAGCCTCTCAAGACAGCATAATTTACCCTAAGCAGGGGTCTTCTTCTTCGTAGCACTCTTGTCAGAGCGGTCGTGCTCCTCATGTAGTTTCTTGTCTAAGGGCTGATGTGATTCGCCTCACGATGTCTCGCCACCTACTCCTGTATTTGGTATCCTTGCTGCACTCATACAAGGGGTCGCTCATTGCGGATTTAATTTGGTCAGTCCATCTCATGGGTGAGCGTCCGCGTGCTCTAGTGCCCTCCACTCTACCGCATGACAAGGCGTTCAATCTCCCTCACGCCTCGAGACATGTCCGAAGTATTTGAGGATGCGCGTTTCAACCGTAACAGATAGACGCTTTTTGATGTTGAGTTCTTGGCGTATAGAGGTGTTGGTGCGAAACTCAGTCCACGATACCCCAAGCATTCTTCTCCAGCACCAAATTTCCAGAACGTCTATCTAAGCAGGGGTAATTAACCAAATATTTTTGGGTAATTAGGTACCTAAGAGGTCATCATCACCAAAGTACGTGGAGGGTTATAATTATAATTACCCGAAGAAACAGCCGTTGCTTATTAATTCAATCTAAACATAATATTATACAGAAAAAAGATTTGATTTTTTGTATGTTTGTTTTTTACGCTTTCACGCTAAAACAGCTGAACGGATTTGAATGAAATTTGTCACATGGGTAGACCATGACCTAAATTTGGGACATGGGATAATTTTTATCACGACTTTAGACTTATGAAGGATGTGAAACCGCGGAGCGCAGCACTAGCCACACGAAACAGGAGTTACTTGTTTATTACCTACTGAGGTAATAAACAAGTAACTACAGGGGCCGTATTGCCACACCCCGGACACTCCATACAACCACAGTATAATAAATATACAGTAAGTTATCTAAGGCCGCCCGCCGAGTTATTAGCCTACTCTTGCGTTGATCCCCAGGGTTGTCACTTTTACTTTTAGTTAATATTTTCGAACAAGCAGCACTTGATCTAAATTTATGAAATAAAAAGCATATTATGATTGAATATTTTACCAATTTATAAATTTAGTAAAAATAAAAAGCCTTTATTCACATAACATTTATAATACTAAGTTACAAATTTGATACCGAGAAAATTTTTCTCCTGTTTCTGCACGTCCGGAACGCTTTATTATTATTTGTTAATGTAAAGTAAATTCTCATTCTTATGTAAAGTTTTTGTAAAAAGCTTTTGGGAAAGCATGGACAGGGCATCTTAAATTCTATATCATTCAGTTGATCGTGAATTGACTAAATAAAATACCTAGTGTGCAGGACGATCGACCTATTAGTTTCATTAATTTTACTTTCGGTGGTTGGGAAACCCAATTTTATGCAATTTTGAAATAATGATCACGCAGAATTCCCACGGTGCTGGGGCGACACAGGGTAATTATTGGTTTTCCCAAAACTAAAATTCATTGTGTTGTTTTATTATTCTCAACATGTTTTATTGCTGGTATTGTAAACCAAATTGTCGGCACCCTTTGATAAAAATATGTCTTTGATAGTTTGCTTGTGTATTTAATCAGTTCCGGCTTAGATCTCGCACAAGAGACTTCAGTAGTAAGTAGTTCTGAGTGATGTGATGTGACAAGCTCTCAAAATAATATCAAGCAAGTAACTCATCAGTTTGTATTTATTATTGATTTAGCTCCTTTGTTGCCCTTATTTATTAGTAAAGAATAAATAAATAAAATAAATAAATAAAATAACTACCCAAAATAGCTACATAACCAACAATTATACCGTTTTTAATACAACCAAAAAATAAGATGGCCATAAAAAGTACTTAATAATTTTGTGCTCGACTGTACTTGACTCGAAAATGTATGTAGAAGTTCACGTGGATATTTAACATACTTCCATATAGTAAACCAGGTCGAAATTATCATGGTTGGAGACGACTATTTCTTGACTATTTTTTGGCGTTCTCAAAATTGATTTATAAGAAGTTTTCAAAAGTGAGGATTGTGTGGTGAAGGACACTAAAAACTAGACTTCTTAAAATAAACTTTAGCTCTAAACATAGTATTCAGAAAGTAAATTTGGGAATACATTTATATGGAAAAATGCGACTCGGCTACGCTCTTAATAAAGCAAATAAACTGTGAAATAAACAATACAATACCACATTTTCTAATAATATTTAAGTATAAGTAGGTACTTACATTTCTGGTTGAGTAGGAACTATGAAGAATGATAAGTCCGGGTTTGCGAAATCATTATTGAGGCACCCGAAAACACTACAATATTTTTTTCCCCTTTTTGAAGTCATGATACTCGTAATTTAAGTGGCCGCCGCCGGCGAGTTGACGAACGCAAGCGGTCATGTAGCGTACGCGCGTGCTCACAGTCGCGCTGCACAGCCCGCACTGCCGCCACCTTATTCCCTCATATATTATGCTAGCGTGTGCGTGAAATCGCGTGCCGACACGGCGCGCGGCGCGCACGCACACATTCAAACCGAGAGCGGCACGTTTGTATGAAGATGTTCTACTGTATATTTATTATACTGTGATACAACGCTCGCAAAATAATTACCTACTACTACTACTACATTAAAAAATGACGTTTGTATACGTATGAATGTGTGCGTGAGGTACTTGTGTTTGCGAGCGTTCTTGTTAAAGAACTGCGACGAATACGCCGAAGTGCGGGGTGAGGTGCGGTAACTGATGTTAGTGCGGGGAAGGGAGTGTCCTTTCTGTACGTAGTACTTTAAGTATTCTGTGGTATTACGATGTAACAAACATATAAACACAAACACTCACAAACTTTCGCCTTTATAATATTAGTGTGATTATTAATTATGAATATACAGGGTGGTACGGAAAGGGTATATCAATAGAAACGGGTTGAAGAGTGTATCTGGTCTAGAATCTCTGTACAAAATTTCAGCTCAAAAGCAGTACCTTTGAAAATGCTTAATATTTTTTACCGACTTCACAAAAAGGAGGAGGTACTATGTTCGGCTGTTTGTATGTTTTTTTTTTTTTTGTTTGTTCATCGAATACTCCGCCAATTGTCGACGGATTTTCAAAATTCTGTTTTTGTTCCAAAGTAGATAGTTCTGAGGTGGTCCCACTGTCACCAAGTTAGGATCGGATGATGGGATCTTAGAGAAATCGAGGGCAACCCTCAAATTTTATAGGCTCACTTATTGTTTTTCGCATATTTTATGAAGTATCTTTTGTATTTGCGTATAGTTGTCACCATCTCAGGTAGCTGGGCTGATGATGGAAGGTACAACTCCTTAACAGTAAGAAGTTACTCGAACAGGCAAGGACTATTTTAGTAAATTGTTTTGATGGATATGATAGGGCATTTGCCACATTTGGTCTCATGATCATCAAGTCATGACCTGATGCTGCAGTCAGGATAGTCTGCAGAGTACCTAACTCCTCGACAACTAACAGCAGATATATCGTGTTTAGGCTCATTGAAAAGGGCTCGATGTGTGGATAAACGTACTGTTAATGAGGAACACCGAAGTACATAGAGACCTGGACCAGGAGCATTAGAAAAAGTACAAACCTTGAAATAACAGCACCGTAGTCGTGTTTGGGCTCATTTTAAACAGGACTAAATTTTAAGTTCAATGCAATGTTGACATAAGTCTGGCCTGATGCTGCAGCCGAGTTATCAGCATCTAGTCTAAAAACATCAGGTCAGGATTTGATGATGGGATCCTGGAGAAATCGAAGGAACTCTTCAAATATTATAGGCACACCTATAGCGATTTGGGTATTTTTTATAGTAACTCGTGCACTTGCTCTCGGAAAGCACCATTTGGTGAAGTGGAACTGATGATGAAGACCACAGACGGCCACCGGAACTACTTAATAATATCTAAGTATTTCACGGGTTGCGATTCGATTACTTTAATATGGCTGCTAAGCAATTTATGCTCGTCACAATGTGAATGGTGATATGGAGCTGATGGTGGACCTGGAGAACTCCTCAACAATTAACTTCCCTGCAGCGGGAAAAGCAATAATTTGTTTGTAAAAGGCGATGAGCACTAAGCTATTGTAACTTAGATAAATTATAAGCAGACCCACTAAAAAGCGTGAAATAAAAACTTTTTAAGAAAAAAAAACCGACTTCCAAAAAAACACTACAAAGTGAAAAATAACTTTAATTTCGGAAGTCGGTGGCAAAAAACTAAAATACAGATCCAAAGACACCGACTTCCGAAATTAAAGTTATTTTTCACTTTGTAGTGTTTTTTTGGAAGTCGGTTTTTTTTTTTTTCTTAAAATGTTTTTATTTCGATAGTTTATTAAATTGAAATCATAACAAACGTGTCACCGCACTACGAGGGCCATTATCCATTATCTGTAGTGTGTCTGTGCGCCTAGTACACGCACATCACGCCGCCGCGCGCCAGTGCTGCGCTGTGATGTCGAAATAAAAAAAATATTAAGCATTTTCATAGTTAATGCTTTTAAGCTGAAATTTCGTACAGAGATTCTAGACCAGATACACTCTTCAACCCGTTTGTATTGATATACCCTTTCCGTAACACCCTGTAGATGGCTCTGCTCTTCGGCCAGGGAAAGAATTCCCATTTTTCTAATGTATTGGTCACATGATATGTTTGTTATTTCAGGAGTTCCTCCGCTACCTGCTGGAAGGTCTGCACGAGGACGTGAACCGCGTCACCATCAAGCCCAAGCCCATACTCACTGAGATCGACGACAATCTGAGGTAACTACTAACTACATTATACGTCAAAATATCAACTACGTCATTTTATAATATGGTTGCATTTCTGTATCAAACTCAAACTCAAACTCAAAGCATTTATTTCAATTAAACCATTACAGGCACTTTTGAATTGTCAAAATTAAGTAGTCGGTCAGTTAGTCAGAAAGTTGAAGCTAGTTGCCCATTCCAAAGCGTAGATCTCTATGGAGAAGAACGGGCAAGAAACTCCATGGACACTCTTTTTAAATCAAGATATTACAAAATCCTTGGTACATTATTCATGTTGCTTCTATATGTGAGAACATCGTTATCGTTTTGACACCTCTGCCACACACAATGTCGCTGAGACTTGGTTGTCACGGAAACGTCATTATTATTGTGAGCTCAATTTTCTCAGTATGAACACTTTTTGAAGTGAAACTTCTTTACGCACGCTTGACTTGGGGAGTAAGCTGGCGAACGCGTGACGTAAGCGTTACGAAAAGTGTGATCGGGCGAGGCGAACGGGAGTTGAGTGGGGGATATAAGCAAGAGAAAGCAGTGCGCGCGCACATTTTCTTTCTCTCTTCTTCTCATAGCCAAATACGTTTGAAGTTTCACTTCAGTCGTGTGGTCATAAGTACACTCGGTTTTTTTTTTTAATAACCGACGAGGCAATCAGGAAATAATTATTTTACAGACAATTAAAAAAATATTTTATCTTTAAGTGTTTAAAGAAATGTTTGTTTTTTAATAAAAATTAAATGAATTTCGAAGATGCAATTTACTAAATTACCTTTGATTAAATTCCAGCGATTCAGCAAAAGCCTCTGAAGCGTGGAACCGCTACCTGCGAATGGAGGACAGCCGAGTGGGCGACATCTTCGTGGGACAACTCAAGTCCACGCTGCGCTGCACGCACTGCAACCACGACAGCGTCACCTTCGACCCCTTCTGGGACCTCAGGTAACACGGCAGACTGCATTTTTATAGAAAAAAACTAACCATTAATAAAATACGATATATTGGGACTCAAAATCTCTAAAATGTGGCATGACTCGTGTCGAATAAGGGTTCGCAGTCGGAGCAGCAAAATTGTGAAGGAGTGTTTCATTTAATAAATTGATAACAAACTCAATCACAACTAAAATGAAGTTCAAAATGACGTGCAAGAAATTATGAGGAATTATTTATTCTCCATGCTATAGCGTGTGTTCGCACTTCGCACATATTCTCACTCAAAATTTGACAGCCAAGAACATGCTCCAGCATTTTGCTGCTGTCAGTGCTGACTCCGAACTTTTCTCTAGGTATGAACTTTCTAACGGACAGACAGACAGCCGTTGCATCCTCCTACTAATGGACGGATATTTGTTGTTACTCTTTCACGCAAAAACTACTGAACGGATTTTGATGAAACTATAGTAATATGTACATCAGAATAACACATAAGATACTTTTTATCCCGATATTCCCACGGGAGCGACACTTATGCGGGTGAAACCGCTGGGCGCTGCTAGTATAATACAGGGTGTTACGGAAAGGGTATATCAATACAAACGGGTTGAAGAGTGTATCTGGTCTAGAATCTCTGTACAAAATTTCAGCTCAAAAGCAGTAACTTAGAAAATGCTTAATATTTTTTATTTCGATAGTTTATTAAATTGAAATCATAACAAACGTGTCACCGCACTACGAGGGTCATTATCCATTATCTGTAGCGTGTCTGTGCGCCTAGTACACGCACATCACGCCGCCGCGCGCCAGTGCAGCGCCGTGATGTCGAAATAAAAAAAACCCTTTCCGTAACACCCTGTATAAAAATATTCAAAGCGTATAGCAATTTTTTTTCAATCTATTCTTTAAACTTGAATAGAAATACTGTCGATGTTGACAGCTTCCAACTTCTTTTTATTCATTACAAAGTAGTAATATTAATATGTACCTTTTTGTCCAACAGTTTGTCGATCCCGTCGCGCACGGGTAACATGAAGCTACAACAGTGTCTGTCGCACTTCACACGCGAGGAGGAGATGGACGGCGACGAGAAACCGGTCAGTATTGTACAAGACATCATCCCTCCACACTCGCACCTCCCTTCTCCCTAGCACGGCGGGCAAACCTCTAATGGCGAAAATATTCCTATCTTATTGGGAGTTATAAATGTTCGAGCCGTTTGGAGTTGATACTTCAGGCCATGGGGTCTGAGTGCCCAGTTGGTTTTTCAAGACATCGCTAAGCGGTTGGTCGACTCTTCACGTGACCAGAGGGCTGGCCTATTTTTGGCCAAATAATCAAATAATCTATTCATCTTTTCTTTAGTCTTCCTCCTATTCCTCACCATTCATCAAAATTTACATTCATCACTCTTTCTCAAATGGTACAAGACATTGTTTTTTTAATTAATTTTTACCCGAACTATGGCAGAGAGCAAGAGTTTGGAGTCATAAAATCAAAATATTTTATTTCACATAAACCTACATGGGCACTTATGAAATTTCAGAAGCTAGGACACAACAACATAAACAAGTCATAAATCAATAATCACCGATATCATCAATAACCATAAATAATTGCATGTCGGTCTAGTGGTCGCATGCGCTATAACTGCTGAGCATGAAGTCCTGAGTTCGAATCCCAGGTCGGGCAAAGTGTAATTGGGTTTTTGGTTCTAGTTTCTCAGTAGCAGCCCGGGGTCTGGATTCGTGCCCGTTTGATGGCAATAGGCTCGCCCCCTATTACATAGGACTCAAACATAACTGGTGAAATGTGGGTGTACTGTACTGCCCTCGTAACAGCAAATGCAGTACTAGCAAAATGGCGGTTTCGAGAAGAACGCGATTAAGTGTTTCTTTTTTTCAATCCTTTTTTTTCAAATTTTTTCAATTTCATCATGTTCCAGCCATAGAAGAAAAAAAAATTTCTATGTATAGCTTGAAATCTCCCCATGTCGTTTTTGACAAAAATGGAAAGTCATAAAAATGTCGATTACTGCATTTGCTATTACGAGGGCAATTTATATAAACCATTGTTAATTAATAACGTAGGATATTTTAATTGTGATTTAGAAACTGACATTGTGATTGATAACATTAAATGTCGTTTTATAAGATATTTCTTTTATTCTGTGATTCAGACGACACAGTCAATCAAACACAACTGAGTTTCTCTGTAAGAAAAGATTTATTTTGTTTATTTTACATAGTAGGTACTATTATGATTCACATGAAATGAGTGTTTATGTTTAGTAATAAAACCTTACATACCTGTAAGAAAAGAAACGACATTTAATGTTATCAATCACAATGTCAGTTTCTAAATCACAATTAAAATATCCTACGTTATTAATTAACAATGGTTTATATAAATTGTTTTCACGCAACGATGGCGAGATGCTTTTTAGGTTATCCTTTTCATAGATAACTTATTTATTTTGTCATGACGTTTGATTACGCGCGAAAATTTAAATTACTTAAAGAAAATTATATTTTTCTTTACATACTTACATCTCTGCGTAACCCACAAGGGAATACAGGCGTAAAGTTATGTAAATCAATAATATTGTGTGTTCCAGACATGTTCGAAGTGCGGCGTCCGCAGAAAGTGCCTCAAATGGCTCACCGTCCAGAAGTTCCCGCAAGTGCTCGTCATACATCTCAAGAGGTAACACTTACATGACATACATCTGTACGACACTACCAGCAGCGTAATTGAATAACGCACTATCAGTAGCAACGGCTTTCATTTTGACAGGTCTATAGCATTATATACATATAGTTCATTGCGTTATTTACGTTGTCTAACAGATTTTTTTTCCAACATATGAAGCAATGGAATTATCCTTCAAAATGATTCAGATTCAGCTGAATTAATTTAACATACCTCCATATACTATGTATAGTATTTTTATCTCACGAAGTGACGCGCTGTGAATGTGTGCGTGAAGAAGAGTAGCGTCAGCACATACCTAACTTACACACACACACTTCGGATTTCGCCATTGTCTCTGAGGGTACCGAGAGCTCTCCTGCACTTACACACACAGCGTGTTATACTCTTGGTTATCACAAGTAAAGCGCGCTTCGCTTCGTAAGATAAAAATACTGTAGTAGTTAGTAGTGATTTGGAACTGGTACCAGGTTCTGTATCGGTTGGTACTTAGCGGTTCTAACCATTTCGGTACTTCGGTACTAGTTCCTGACGAGTACTAGTACCTCCACCTAAATATTACTTTACCAAATTCAGGTACAGACGCTAGACGCCAGCAGTGGCCAGCACATCATGCTACTACAATCTGTCAAATTCCTTTAATAGATTTTCAACTTTATTACTAAAGCATAAGGTTCAAAGTTGATTGGGAAAATTTGACAGTTTCGGGTAGCTTGATGTGCTGGCGTCTGTACCTGGCGCGTGCCACAAATCTCAAATTTGTACGTAAGTTAATGTTGCTGTTCGCGTCTGTCGGTGTGACCGCGTTATTCTTAAACTACGCAACAGATTTTAATGCCGCGTATACCGTCCTTTAGAGAATTTACTCTAGAAGGTTTATACATATGTACAATACCTGAATATGAAACGTACATAAAATAAAGAAATTTCTGTCAAGACGTAAAAACCGTGCGAACCAGGGAGGGGTCGCTAGTCTATAACAAATGGTACCTTTTCCTTCCAGGTTCTCCCCAACGGAGCGCTTCCGTGGCAAATTGAACGTGTTGGTCGAGTTCCCTCTTAACAACCTGGACATGTCGCCCTTCGCGGCAACCAGGGGCAACCCGGCCATCTACAACCTGTACGCCGTCAGCAACCACTCAGGTACAGCTACATGAGACATTACAGCTTCGTCTCTCGGATGGCAATGCATCTGCGATGTCTCTGGTATTGCAGACGTCCTTAGGATATGGTGACTGCTTACCATCAGGTGGACCATCACCATCGGCTTGTTTACCATCCGTATTGAACTTAAATAGAAATAACGGACAGATAATAAAATTTATTATTCGTCTATTATTTCTGTGTAAGTAATAATCATGTGCAAATCCAGACACTATTTATTGGTGTTGGATTTGTACGTGATTATTGGCTATACTGACTGAAATAAAAAAAAACACCCTTCGGTATTTTAGATTTTTTTATTTTTGTGTGCATTCTTTAGTTTTTAGACCCATTTGCTCATAGATAGTTTTGCTAATGGTTCGTTTTGAATATTTTATTTGCTTTAACAACTTTATGAAGTACTGAAGATTACCCAATCTGGATATCGAACTCAGAACTTCACACTTGCCACCACTAGGATTACCCAACCACCAACCAACCATATAAACTATATTTTTATTTAATCCATTCTATTGTTAGCTTTTAAATTATGTAAATAAACTTCAGGAGTTGGTTAAAAAAAAACCATTCTATTTGTTATACCAACTACATATTTACAATACATTTTACATCTCATTTTATATAGGATCTTCTTCAATCTGTGTAAATATTTGAATAGGATAAATAGATAAGGAAATACATGGATTACTTAGTTAACATTTGAATTTAAAATTAATTAATCATTTTAAAAGGACAATATTAATTGCAATGTGTGTGTTGTGCAGGGACGACGTACTCGGGCCACTACACGGCGTACTGCAAGCATCCCTACACCGGCGACTGGCACGAGTACAACGACTCCAGGTAACATATCTAAAGTGAAAGTGTGCAGTGCGGGTAGCACAAACCAGAAATCGTGAAAAAAAAAAAATCAGATGTTCCCTACATTTATGTTCGTATAACTCATCAAAATGTAGGGAACAGCTGATTTTTTTTCGCGATTTCAGGTTTGGTCCCATAGTAAAAGTTGTTCATAATGATGAGTACAATGACCTCTTACGAGGTTGTTGGTGTTTTTCCAATAACCCTGTAAGTATGCAATATCTAAAATTCTTAATCTCTCTCCTTCCAGAGTAACCCCAATCAACAGTCGTAACGTGGTCTCGTCGGAAGCCTACGTGTTGTTCTACGAGCTCCAACGACATACGTAGCACCTCCCACGGTCGCGCTCGCTGTGACGTCACTACGTGCGGGTATTTGTATAGAGACGTGGCTCGTGACGTCGGCAGGCCGGTATGGCCGGCTTGAAGGTGATTCATTCAAACTAGGCTGTGAAACAGCACTTTTCGAACGTCAACATTACATAAATGACAGTGCCCCAACTTTTTTTTCTCACAAAATAAATCTGGCTTGATTCTCAAATGCCACTTATTTTTAAGTGAAAACTTATTGGGCGCACTTAGCGCTCTTTCTGAACCGTCACCCGTCGGTGACGCTGAGTCGGATGTACTCTGCTCCAGCCGTACCTTATCACTTCTATGGTGTGCACTAACAACAGAACTTTAAGAACGCATTACAGAGTTAAGTGGCGTTTGAGAATTCGGTGGTATTACAGAAGATTTCAAAAAATCTGTTTTCTAATTATGTTCTAAAGCTTTGTTTTCCTAAGAAAGCGGTGAACGGTCACACAATAACGGCTGACACCTTCATGTCAAATACTGGTGAAAATGACAGATTTTCAAGATGGCCGTTATTATATGACGGCCACCGCTCTTCTAAGAAACCGTAGCTAACCGGTTGAATGCCGTAATCACAGAAACAATTAAACAGTCATTGTGCCTTGCGTGGATCCACGTTCGAAGGATTGAAGAGTTATTTTGAAGTACTTGTTCTATAATACTGGCCATGTCTTATGACGTCACAAGTCACGATACGACTGCAAATACTAAAATTGTACAAGTAAATGAGAAGTAAGAAGATTAAGCAAAATTTGTACAAGTTAGCAATATTAAAATATTATAGAGAAATTTATTACAAGAGTAAGTCGGTTTTTTGTTTGTAGTGATACAAATTTTTGATGTGGCAATACAGAATACAGGTAAATTGTTGGTGGCAATAGTAGTTATTCAAATATTGACTCATCTAAATTTAATTACAAACTAGCCACCCGTCCCTGCTTCGCACGGGTACGATCTACTGGTGTGGCGAAATAATTTATTTCGTTAATTAAGACAGTTTAAAACCAATTCCAAAAATTAAAGACAGTTTGTACACACATAAAAGAGAAAATATAAAAACATCATGTTCAGGTAAAAAGTTAACAACACTTTCATAAATCCGTCTCACAGTACTCTGACATGCCGACAAAATCTTCGTCCATTCGTCCGCAAACAGATCGTTTGTTGGATTAGAGTCCAAGAGATCATTATGTGCGGCCAGAGTACGTGGTACTGGGAACAGCACACGCAAAATAAACTTAAAGCATTTATTTCAATTTAACCATTTACAGGCACTTTTGAATTGTCAAAAAGTCGGTCAGTTAGTCAGAAAGTTGAAGCTAGTTGCCCATTCCAAAACGTAGATCTATATGGAGAAGAACGGGCAAGAAACTCCAAGGATTATCCTTTATCCTTCAGAAAACCTATTGTTACCGTCATGAAAAGCGATATATCATAGATTATTATAGTTTATTTTTCCTTCAAAGTAAGGGTCAAAGATTGCTAGTGCCACCTTTCTGGCATCAACTATAATTGAGGTATAAAATGATTTGTATGGAAAAATGTAACTCTCTTCATTAAATCAATAGACAAGTTTTTTTTTTTCTTTCATCGACATTTTTATATTTGTATCACTACAAGTTCTAAGCCCGTAGCAACAGTACATAAAAAGTATTTATTTTTACACAAGAAATTGCCGTAAATAACAAAATTGTAGCCTTTATACATGTTAAATACTGTCTTCTTACTTCCGTTAGTATTGTGGCGCCATCTAGTGGACAGAAGATAACTAAATTAGTATTAACTGTAAACAATCCTTTTTATATCGAAAACTTTCGACCAATTCAAGTTTCGGAGAGAGTCCGATTGATTTCGGGCACAACCGGAATCCAATACATGATCACTGGGCTAAATTGATAGTTTATTATGTCTTTTTTTAAACATTTTTGTACTCCACACTATATTATTTTGGCTACTAGATGGCGCTATAATAAATTGTAATGATGAATCTGGTCGCTAGATGGCGTTGTTATAAAATCTGTTGTTTTATAAACTTGGTCAATGCAATAAAATTGGTTGTTAGTATATCTTGACAATATTTAAAAAAATGAGATACATAGATACGAGAACAGTTTGAGAGAGAAAAGGACATAGATTTTTTTTTTTTGTCCTTTATCTTGGACAAAAACTATCTTTATCAGACATTTTAGGTTAAGAATGCAAGGAATATCTCTGTCCTAGTGCAGGGCAAAAGTTTCTTCTCACACGGAGAAGGAACGATCATTGATCGATTCTGCTAAGGATTAACCTGAAATTGTTTGGTAAAGTTGCCCTGTGACATGGGACTTAAACATCTGGCGAAATGTGGGTTGGGGGGTGAGACAGAGGTGTATAGCCTTCAGGGAATACAGTGACCTTTGTCAAGATATACTAAGCAATCAAATAAGTTATGAAGCAGATTTGATTAGATAGCTAAAGATATGTTTAATTAATTATTTAAATATTAATAATTGTATTAATTTATTATTTTTTACAGTGATGTGTCGTGGTTTTGTCTGAAAACTCCCTTTTCTTGGTAATGTGCAGTCAACCGCACATGAGTGGTGACAATTTGACACTGACAGCCTTAATGCCGTAGCAGTACGGGCGATTTTTGTTAGTGCAAGTGATACTGCAGAGTGATTGACTGTACTAAGTTTTTTTTACATGTTTTTGCAACAGGACACTTATATTTAGATAAATATAATGCATATTTTAGTAGCAACACCGACATTATTAGTTTTTAATTATTAACACTGGCAACTGGTAAGTTTCGTAGTTATTTTGAATAAAGGGTGAATTAGGCAAAACACGACACAGCACTTACATCGTTGCCATTTTTCACAGCCCTCCCCTCATAATTTATTTACTAAAAAAATACTTTTAATTATTGTTACTATAATTGTTTTCTTTTTCTAATTTTTATAGATAGCGCTTTTTCGAAAGTAATTGTGTGGTTGTAAGATAGATATTATTATGCATTTTTATTATTGAGTTATTTTACGGTTACTGCTTGGTTGCCTGTGAACGGTTTTCGAAAAAAAAGCGGTTATAAATTAATCCGTAGCTGCATTTTTATTTAAAATGTAAAATTAGTAAAATATTGTGTTCAGGCTTGCCCTGAACTTAGTCAATTATATTGGCTTTTTAGTTCAATAATATATTCATTTAATTATTATTAATATGAACGAAAAAACGGTTACACAGGCAGCTAAGCAACACACAAGTTCCTCAAACATTATCAAACGTTAAAAAAAATCATGTTACATGTCGAACGTATGGCATTTTGTTTCTATTTATAATTACGTGCGTCTTGTTCGACGGCTCAGCGGCGACTGACCGGTCCGTCGCGGATGATCCGCGCCCGCGCGTCACTCCGTCGTCAATGTATGGTATTTACGTTACTAAGTGCTTTAGTAATAACATATTACCATTTGAATGATAATTATGGTACAAAAATAATGTAAAATCAAGTTATTAAGGTCGATATTTGAATGCGATTGGGCGTGAGTTTTGACTGTTATGTTATTTTTAATGTTTTGTGATACAATATTGATAAAAGGTTTCGACAATTTGCTCATTCAGTAGTTAAGCTCTTTGAGAAGGAGCTCGTTGGGGAAGTACTGCCATCATATATATTTCTGCGTTGCTGTGTTCCGGTTTGAAGGGTATGTGATCTGTGCCGGTGTAGTTACAGGGACATGAGACGAACTTTGTCACACAGTTTTTCAAAGCAAGTGTGTGTAGGAGGCCGAAACTACTTTCCATCATGTGGGCTGTCTACCTATTGTATAAATTACTAGCTTTCGCCCGCGTGGTATCTCCTTCCCCAGAGATCAAAGTATTCCCATACCAAATTTCATCAAAATCGGTCCACCCGTTTTGAAGATTAGCCGGATCAAACAGGCAGACAGACAGACAAATTTTAAAAGTTTGTTTTTGTTATAAGTACTGTATATACTTTCTTATGCATTTAGTAAAAAGCTGTTATTTTGACATTACATAGAGACACTTCAAAATACACATTTATTTGTATAGACGGTTTTCCAATTAATTGTTATCATCTCAACATTTATTTATTTATTTAAAATTTAAATGTATGATAGAATTATTCTGTTATTAATAAATATTGTAACATAAAAATATTTTTAATAAAATAAATAATATGACAGTTAAAACTCCTAAACGGCGGGTTAGAATAGTGTGTTCAAAATATAAAAATAAATATATATTATATGAATTGTTAATGCTTGTCTCGATATACGGAACCGCTGACAACTTAGCTTAAAAATAAATAAACGTATTTTGTAATTTGATAGAGATCCCTAAAAATTAGTCGTACATACGTATTCATAGATTTTGTTAAGGCAATAAGCTTGTCCCCTATTACATGGGACTTAAAACATAACTGGCAAAATGTGGGTGTTCCGCACACCTCTGCCCAACCCTTCGGGGAATACAAGCTTGATGTTATGTAATTTCCCTCTTTAAAGAGAAAATTAAAATTCTTATTTTTAATTAAAATTATTATTTTTATTTTTGTACAAAAATAAAAATAATATTTTTCACCCGTCCATAATAAGGTTAGTGCAGGAAATAATGAAACAAACTCAATCTCGAAATAAACATAAGTTATTATAGAAAATTCGATTGCTTCATATTTTTAATTTACATTATATTTTCTAGTCAATCATTACTGTGTATAGTTCTCTCGCCTTACATTTTTTCTGTAAAAAGCAGTTGTTTTTTTTTTTTTAGTAAAATTGTTGAAATTATATAGTATTAATAAAATTAGATTCTATGTAGCAAATTTATACGCCTGGATTTTTGTAATTTTATGATTATTTATGTAACTACAGTACAAGGTTCTAATACGTCACATCAAGTTATAAAAAAGAAGTTCATCTTTGTGGAGCGTTGTCTCTGACATGACGGTCTCTAAAAACTCTATGGGACAGTTTTTGAACGAAAATTAGCACGCGTATTCTACTGCGATTGGCTGTTGACAAAACATTCAACTAATCGCAGCAAGTTACGCGCACTTGATAATTTGTCGCCTACATTTTGCGATAACTTTCGTTGGAGTAACTGGCCCGATGTGTCGTCTTATTGAGGCGCTCTCTCACCCGGAGCATTCGCCTGTAATGTAACCGTTCAGATTCGAGCATTACATCGGAGAGTGAGGAGAGCAGAGGTTATTTTATTGTGACACTCGTAATACAGAATTAATAGAGAGGTAATTCACGACAAGCCATTATTTACAAACAATATATCGAATCTTGGATTGTTACATTACAGGTCATCATGCCATCATGCCTCCAGTGTAAGAGAGAGACAGAGCTATACATGACCAAGAGAATCTTCCCTTTTTCGCACTGGAATCATAGTGGCATTTAATACTTTACCAGGTGAGAGAGCGCCTCTACCGCCCGGGTACTGTACCCTGCTTTCTAGCCCGTTCTTTCTAAGGTAGGTCACGAAAATCTATGGATACGTAAGTAATACACAAGGGAAGTGTCGTTTATCTATTTTTACAAAAGTTTCTAACCTAGATATAATGCCGATAGTTAAGAATGCTTTGACGTCGCGCTTACATCCGCCTTAGTCAATGGTTAGTGTAAAAATATAGCCCTATGTCGGCATTCAGCCTCGGTAGGCCGAATTCGGAAACGGTTTTAGCCGAATTCGGCTTCGGCTTCCGAAACTCGATGTAAACGCGACTTTCGGCGTGGTTGTTTTCTTTTTTCTATAATTTTATCATTGTTATATTGTTTTTAACTTGAAAAGTTCGCGGGAATCTTAATTTTAACCAAAGAATTGCTAAATCGTAGTGTTTCTGTATTAATGATAAATAAAAATAATTTATTGTAATAATTATTATTTATAAATTGTAAAATCGTCGGCGCTCGTCGGCTATTTATGTAAAAATACGTAACAGATTACTATTATATAAATATATATTTAAATGAGTAAATTATTATGAAAGATGTTTTATTTTTAGCTATATTGTGTCCTTATGTAAAATACTGGTATTCAGCTGCCTCCGGTTAGACTGGAAGCCGCCCTCAACATAGTTGGGAAAAAGCAGGCAGATGATGATTACTGCGATTATTAGATACAATGAAATTTGAAAGTGATGCCTGTGATTGGGAAGTTGTGTGGAAATCATATTCTGGTAATTTTAAGAACGTTCACAGTCTGGTCTCAGTCTGTCAAAAATACCTCTACTTTCCCCACATTTTTGACATTGTCGCTGGGATGAGATTGTAACGTTTTTCATTACGAGAATAGGCCTTCAGCACATGTTGCGGATGATTGAGGAGCATGTCGAGAGGAAAGTATGAATGTAGATGGCTACAAGAGTACGGGAAGACTGAAGTTATGTGTGAAAGATTTGGCTAGAAAGCTGTTTTGACGAGACTGGAGCTATCCATTAGATAGATTCAAGGTTCAACAGAAAATTTATCCAGAGCTGGTGAAACAGGCCATGAATAGGTATGTTGTAAGTATAAATTTATAAATTGGGGGGGCTTTACCGTATAACTATTGGGAGAGATAAAATAAAAGAAATAAAATAATTTTGTTTTTAACACCGGTTGTGGTGCTCAATGCTCTTGCCTTCCCTTAATGAGAGGCCATAATCAGCCTATAATGTTCTCAATACTAGGACACGGTCCTCTCCGGTGAGAGGAAGTGGGCCGTAATCCACCACGCGGGCCCAGTGCGGGATGTTAGATGTTACATATCTTCGAATTTTTGGCCGGTTTCCTCATGAGGTTTTCCTTCACCGATTTGAGAGTAGTGGTGTATAGTCATAGCTTTAAGGTTTTTAATATGTACTTATATATTTACATAATTTAAAAAGCTAACAATCTTAAAATAATAATATGTACAAGTATATAAAAAGGGAGGGAAAATAATCAAAGGGCATCAAAAAATCCGTCCGCATCACTGTCAACGGGAAACGTGCCTAAAAGGCTGGCAGCATTGCCACGTTGTATGGCAATGCTGATTCTTTGGCCAAAAAATAGGCCAGCCCTCTGGTCACGTGATGAGTCGACCAACCGCTTGGCGATGTCTCGGAATACTAAGTGGGCACTCGGGCCCCATGGCCCTAGTGTTTCAACCCCAAACGGCTCAAATATGTAGGTAAGTTCCAAAGAGATTGGAGTATTTGCGTCGTTTGAGGTTTTCCGCACCCGCAGCAGCCGCCCCAGCACTTATTAGTTTATTATAGCATAAGATTATTTTATGTATTTTATCTATGGGCCTTAGCTGCCTGATAATAAAATGATTATTATATTATTATTATAAATAATCAATTTTATTACACAAAGTACCTAATACCTACGCCAGTCAGGATTCGTAACTACGAGTCCTACGACTCGTAAATCGCGGCAGTTATTTTTCACTTTGTAGTGTTTTTTTCAGGAAGTCGGTTGTTTTTTTTTTTGTAAAAAAGTTTTTATGTTTTACTTTTTAGTTGTAGGTACAGCTACCCCACATAAATTCATATGAGCACTACTTGCTGCAATGTAAATATCAGTGACAGGAAGCTATTAAAACATCATCAATATAAACCATTAAACTAAGTGGAAAACATTCCTATTATTGAAGCTAACTCAAAAACTACCCAAGCAAACTTTTTGCAGAATAAACGGAAATCCGGTCGCCATTAAACTTGACGTAAACAGTGGGTAATAATTTTTATATGAAAGAGCAAGTAGGAGCAAACATTTACCGTTACGAAAATAAGTAGATACGAAATATTTTAAATCAATAATTTACTTAGGTACCTGATAATTTCATATTCACACCTTCGATCCAAGAAAAATCTAAAAAAATAAGACGTCATAATGAGAAGCATCATAAAATGTTTAAAAACAATTTATTATTATTGCCTTTGCTACACCCCCAATTGCCCCTCATTTCCCTTTCAAAAAAATATTAGTCATCTAATTGATTGAATTGAAAATCTCAACCACCATTGGTTAGATATGAAAAAGTTTAATATGGCTGACAACTAGGTACATACAAGGTCTAAACTAGAAATGTCAATCGTGACCCAAAAGTGAATTTAAAAATTCGTGATGTAAGATTCTGGTGATATTTTGGTGAAAATGTAATCGGGAAATCATGTTACGCAAGCTCTGATAAGTAGGTATTAACTATTGATTTTTCTAAATGAAAAGTTCTGTTGTTTACGTAAAAGTTGTGTTCAAACATCAATCCGTTATTATCGTGTTGTTATTGTGAAAAATAATACAACTAGATAAATTGGCTTGTAGTATGCTTTACTTGCTAGTTTTAATGTAATATTCATGAACGGCTTGCGTTGGCTATGCCTAGTCGCGTCAGTTTGTGATAAGTAGGTAGGTACCTCTGCTTTGTTTTTGGCTTAATTTCATTTTGCATGTTTGCATGCAGCTTTTTTTTCTTCTATAAAAGGACTTGTAAACAGAGGCAGTGGTAAAGAGAGGCGAGGATTCACTTTTAGTACTTAGGTAAGTTAATTTAAGTAATGGGTAAGCTTTATAAACATCAAAAACCGTAAAATACCTACTGTGAAAAGGCAACTTACTAAGGTTAAAAAATACCAAGCAACGAAACTTGGGTACTTACGAACGAACACATTCTTGCACAATTTCTTGACATCTGTCTTCCTTCTAACTTATATTACTTACCTAATAAGTCCATGATTTAATTTGATTTGATTTCTTTCTTTTTTCGTAGCTGCCGAAGTAACAAAGCAATAAAAAGTAAACAAAACTCATCAAATGTTTGTGTGACATTTGTTCAAACTTCCCGCCTGCTACTCATGTGACAGTATAAAATGTTGCCATGCTACAAAAATCATCACTCCAGCTGATCATACATTTTTGTGAATGAAGCAAATAAATTCATAGTATTTCAGATATGAAATAATAACCACAAAATATGCTAACAATAGTGATAAATACATTTTGATTTTTAATAATCTCGCAATGGCAAACAAAAAGGTAACAACAACCTAACAAAAATAAGAGCCGAGTCAGATGCACACAAATTGCAAATGGCGCCCGTCTGACGGATGATTGCTCGCGTCAAAATGCAATCGCGATGTTACAAAAACGTGTAAAAGCTATAATTTATCGTTAAAACATCTACAATTAACCTAACAAACGGTGAGTATTGAGATAAATCAATGTTATTGTGGTTACGTAACGCATTTTGTTATTGTTAAACGCTTCCATAGTCCATCGACTGTCTCTTTCGTTTGTTATGATTCGTTCCTCATCATTATTTACAATCGCCGACGTATATGCATCTCTTTCGGTACCACAGTTTTCTTGCAATGGGTTTTTCATTTTTAAGTGTCGGAGCGAGACCACGCAAGAGAGCGGGGGCCCGACGGAAAAATATGAACAAAATTTTGTGCTCTTAAAAATTATTGATTTTCCATCGTTAAAAAATAAGGAGACTGAGTCGCTAATTGCATACGTGATGTGAACGACGGTCGGGCTCACAAATGTGAGTATTATGTCTATTTTCGTAGTTTTCCCTTATACGAAGGTTGTGAAAAGTCACATTTTTTCAGTAAAATGATCATCGACCATATTGTCGTGTGTTGTACTTGTATTGCGCTCCGTGCGTCGCGTTCAGTGAGATTGTTTAAATATTGATTTTTTTTTATTTGCATGTGTGCGTTGAGAATGTTTATAACTTTAGTTGGGGCCTGCTACATGGTACTATTTTGGGAACGACCAAATGTTGGCTTTGTACTGTCGAACACCATTGTAGCTCTCGCTTTAAGACCGTACGGAAACTGTGTGTAATTTGTGTAAAATTCCCTATAGTCGGTAAGTGATTTGAAAAAGAACCTTCTGATTATTTGCGCTTAGTTTTTATCGGTCATAACTCTAGCTAATGTTTGCCGCACAGTTTAACGTAAAATGCCGATAAGATATTAATTGAGGCCTATTTTTCAATAAAAGAGTACAGGAAAATGTTTTAGATAAGAACTCTGAATATTTGCTCAGTGACAGTGTTGAAAAACGTGAATCATGTAAAACTAGTGTTATTTTTATGAGTGTTTCGGACCCAAATAACAAGTCAAAAAATATATGATTGTGCATTTTTCGGCCAAGGCAAGTGTGTGCCTGTACTACATCCTATATCTAAACATAGATAAGTCAAGAAATTGATAATTTCCGTTTTATATCGTTATCATTTTTCGGTGTAAATAAATACTTCGTGTTTTTGATCTGTGCGTGTGAAAACGAGGAAAAGTATAAGAATAATTTGATAACAGTACGTTGCTGGGAAAGTCGTGGTTTTATGTTGTACCTTACAGGTGTATCTACGTAAATTGTGTTTAGACTACCATTTCCTTCAAATTTTCAGAATATTTAAAATTCGTGACACAGATTATCTACCAAGTATTATTCTTTTTTTAATATTCATATAGTGCTCTTGACCTCGATCTCGCCTGATGAAAAGCGATGGATGAGGTCTATAGGAGCGTGCCCAGAAGATGCCTGTTCACTCTTGTTTTGAAGGTTGAATGGATATCGGAAGTAGGCACACGGCTAGACTAGATGCTAGCCTGTATTTTGCTACTGGACTTTAAAGAGCCCAGCGTCACACCTGCGTTAAACAAAATATAAAATAGTAAATGTCGACTATCTAGCGCCTAATTTTATTCAACTTGTGTAAAGGTGATTCCTATATCCTATTTTACGAAATAAATAATTCCATGTCGTTTCACGATGGCAGGGAATTTCCGACTTTGGGGACATTGTTAAAATAGGTACCTACTTAATTTACAATTTATGCCAAAAATAAGATCAATAATTTTCCTAGTTTTGTTTCAAATAGTCAGAATCTAATAAGAAAAAATCTGGGTTAACGTAACATTGTTTAAGTAATTTCTCGCAGGTGTACGTGTAAACCTCTCCCATTCGCGATTAATTTGAAACCGTAACTTAATCACTTTTCAGATCATTGATCCCTTCTATTTAGGTCATCCTAGTGTTTCCTAGAGACTTAACACTTGATAAACTTCCTCTGCTGATTCCCATAGATCGATATCTTCTTCTTAGCCTGTCGATGGCGATCTTAATGGAGTTAGCCCATCTACATCCACTTCCTAGTCACGAAATCCGTAGTTTTGGCCGAAATTTGTGTGTATGTTGGGTGTTTCCTACTCCATCATTTTTACCACCTATGGACACCGTCAGAGCTGCCGGCACAATCTGTTTGCGCACCTGCCAGCCAAAATTGTAGCCAGAGCCGAATCCCCAGTCTATCGTAATCTGAAGGTGCTGAATGCCCTTCTGGCTGCCAAACCTGAATGTGATGTTTGTGAATGAATGGATTAAAATTATGCGTATATGTCTGGTGTTCTGTGAGAGAAAGTATGCAAGAAAGTCCACTGTTCCATGTTATTATTAAATTATATTATACACACATCAAAGAAGTCTAAGCAACATGTACGGTTTTGAACTTTGGAACGGTTTTTACTATTGTAATATTTATATATCTTTTATGAATAATAACTAAGTCCTTCATTTAATTGTTAATTTAATCACAATAATTAACAATATATGTACCGTAACATACGTAGTATAAAATAAAGTTAAAACGAAATTAAACTTTATACTTAACGACATTTTTTTTTAATATTTGGTAATTCAATACAGTGTGACCGCATCTGTTGAGTATAACTTGTCGGCAAAGATTTTTCATTGAATTTAGAAGATTGTTTATTTATCAGATCCTGCGGCAATCGCTCCCAATGGAATTATAACAAGTCTTTCAGTTGTTGGGTTGTCGACACTCCGTCCAGGTGCTCTAGAACACGTCTCTGGAGCATGTCCCATGCGTGCTCGACGGGATTGAGGTCTGGTGATTGTGCAGGCCATGGCAATACCCGGATGTTTTCCATTGCCAAGTACTCTCTGGTTCTCCGAGCTGTGTGCGAATGCGCATAGTCATGCATCAGCGTGAAATCTGACCCAAGACTGTGCAAATGGGTGAACATAAGGCCCGAGGACATCTTCAACGTAACTTTCAGTGTTCCCTATACCATTCGTTTCGACGGGCGCGATTCCCATGGCGTATAGGTCTTATTCATGCAGCCTATTTCCCACGGGTTGGTGGCTAACAACAACACCGCTTGAGAATTGTAGCTTTAAACCCATCAACCCGGGCGGTTAACATCAGCTGACGTCTTGCAGTCAGTTGTACGTATCGGTCCTGTCGAGTAGTTATACTCGTTCCCCGTCCTGGGTGCTGCTCAGCAGGATCCCCTGTATTGACGTAACGCTGCCAAAGACGACAAATCACGCTCCTGTTGACACCAAAATGCCGAGATACCTGGGACTGATTTCTTCCCGCTTGTAGCATTCCTACAGCTCTCTGCATTTCATTAGCAGTCAAATGGCGTCGCTCCATGACATAAAAAATGACTCACCAGTAAATTTTTCTAATAACTATATCTCAAAATTATAAAAGTGGGATAAGTACCAAACGCAAGCAACGAAAACACATAAAATCGGGAAAAAATAATTAGCTATTATTTTAATGAAACAAAACACAATCGAAAAGTTTATATTTTTTTTAAACCAGCCAGTATATGTTTCTGAGAACAAAAAGATTGTATACCAATCTAGTTAAGAAACAAATAAAGTATCAATTAATAAAACATGCAGTTCCTGTAAGTTATGCGTGTTGCTTACACTTTTTTTATGTGTGTATTATTGTAATAATTGTCTCTATGTTAATGAATGTAGGTAATTAGTGTTGTACCGTTTTAATTAACTAAAAATAAATAATAAATAAATGGACATAAGATTATGTTGGGGCCCAACTTATGAATTAATGCCTCCACGATTTGACAGTTGGTCCCTATTCGGGAGTAGGGACCAACTGTCAAATCGTGGAGAATCAATCGATCGATACGAAAAAGTTAATTAGGTGTAGGGTTCGGACTGGCCTATATCTTCGTTGACGGACTAAGGTAGTAGACCACCAGAATTCGGCACGAGTTTGGCGCCATCAGTAGCGTCCATCAGTTCCTTTAACATGCTGACTACAGGACACCCTGAATATGATATTAAGTGCCCCATTGTTTGTTGGACAGCACCACATTTACACTCCAGGGCGGAGTCATCTATGAATTTTGTTTTAAAACAGTTTTCTTTGCTTCGACCAACCTGGGTCCAGAGTCTGTCTAAAGTCTTTCAAGGCAGCTCGTGTCCATAGATCGATATAATGAACGGTGATTGATGCCAGCAGAAAAGTTATAATGAAATCGTTTGGCTTGGTATGGGCGTGTGATGAGTAGGGAGGAAACGCATGTGACTCATTAATATTGATGGATGGAGAGGGACAAGAAGGCCAAAGTAAAAATGTAAGGATTGTGTGACGAATGATATGATAGAGAAGGGAGTGAATGTGATAACTTGACGGTTGACAGGCGAGAATGGAAGAATGAAACGTGGTGCGCCGATCCCAAGTAACATGGGACAAAGGCAGGAAGATGTTGATGAACATTGATGCCAGAATATCCACGTTTTGTAAACGCATTGGTGATTGCTTTCGGTGTTAGTAGATAAGAGGTTTTTGTTGTCTATTCCCATGTAACGATCCCTTTCTCACTTGATGCTAATTAGATGGGAGAGTCTAGTTAGGTTCTTATTGGAAAAAAGTCCAAACGGATAGTTACAAGATTTTTTATGTAATAAATTATTATTCATTCGTTACACTAGCTAGCTAGTAAGTTTTAGAACTTGAATCCTACCGGAAGGACTGGCCTGAAATGGCAGTAGACAGTAGTGTGTGGAAATGGGAGAGGGAGACCTTTGCCCAGCAGTGGGAGATCATCATGATCATTCTCCTGTCCGTATCCCAATTTATTTATGGTCGGCAAACATGCATTTTTCTTCCATATTTCTCTATTAGACGTCTTATTGCCCAGCATTGGGACATTAAGGGCAGTATCGACACGAAACAATGCTTATTCTACTCGCCACTTACAAAGTTATATCCATATTGGGGTGAGCTATGTATGTACTTATAGTTAGAAGGAGTTCTTGCCGGCTCTTCGCCTTAAAGAATGGCCAATTAGAACCGTGCACCTAGCTTCTAGCATTTAATAAGTGTCCATGTTGGTGTATGTGAAATAAACAATTTTGATTTTGAAGGGGTATTGTACCCAAAAAGCCGTAAAAATTACACATCGAATTTAAAAAAAAAGTTCAGCTGTCTCACGTCGTCTTTGTCACTCATACCTGTCTGACAGTATCTTTCTAAAACTTGATGGGTCATATTAACGCCCTAGTGCTGTCATGTTCAGAAATGCGTAAGCTCTCGTACGGTACCCACGGGCACCTTTTTTATCGCACGGTGGATTTCCAACGCACTGCATTGCGCTGAGAGTTGAAAATCCAACAGTGTGTTTCTTTTGACACGCTGGAAAACACTCTGTTGGATTCTCAATGCTCGGTTCAACACCGAGAGTTGAAAATCCAATGCGCGATAAAAAATCGTTGCGTGAAAAAATCGCACGTGGGTACGACGCATTAGGTTAGGTCAATTTGAGAACACAGGAAATGTGTCATATAAAAATACCTACCCTACTCATACTAAAACTGATTAAAGAATTAAATGAGAATCCTAATGAGCGCAAGAATGGTCTTTAAAAGTATGTGGTCATTGGCAATAGGCCAGAACAATACTCGGAAAAATATAAATTATAATGGTACATATTGTACCTATTGTATCAACTAGGCAACTCTAGGAAGGTCTGAACAGTATACTCGCTCGTGGCTAAATGATAACAGCCGCATGGGTTGATCGGTCGGTTCGTGGATGGGTGACCGTCCGTTACATATCGAGACCCCTCAGTGCCTCGGAAAGCACGTCAAGCCGTTGGTTCCGGCTGTCATTCGTAGATCTTTGACAGTCGTTACGGGTAGTCAGTAGCTGACAACTAGTCTTGCGAAGGGATATCAGGTTACCCAGTAACTGGGTTGTGGAGGTCAGATAGGCAGTCGCTTCATGTAAAATACTGGTATTCAGCTGCATAATAATAATTGTTTATTTATCTAAAGTAATACATCACAGATTCAACACAGTGGTAGACATACAATAAACATGAATGGCTGTTTATACCTACATAAGTGTAAGGTTACAAAAGTCTTTAATGTAGGTATAGACAAAAAATTAAATCAAAGTTTTAAAAGAGAGAGAGTTTTTAAAGAGTATTCTATTCTAAGTCGGTAAAGACATGGTAAGAACAAAGTACACTTAAACTAAAAATAAACAGTGCTTAACAATGGTAACTCTGAATGGTTAATTCCCCGCGACGCACAATCTGCCGGGTTATCAGGAGATGATACGTGTGACCATTGGTTCCTGTCTAATATATTTAAAACCCCCGACACTCGATTGGCTATAAAAGTTTCCTTATTCAAACGTTCTTTTAATTCGACTTTGTAATCCATGATAACTCTTCCGCCTGACTATAAATATACCCTAAATTGTACTCTGACTTATCATATTCTTCCCTTTTTACCTCGTATATTATTTTACTATGAGCCTCTTCAAACTTCGTAATGAATCCATTTTTATAAAGTGTTTGTATTCCAGAACTAGTTTAAATTACAAGTCTCAGATTCTGCAGACTTGTTGATGTTCCTAATGATATGTTCAAAATGCATCCGGCTAGACTGGGACCCGACCCCGAATTAGTTGGGAAGAGTATGCTCAAAGGTGCGTGAGGCGCACCCTTGACAGTCAACCTCGCTACCACCTTGCTGACTCGCTAATATTGTTACCACGACATGAGCAATCCATACTTCCATCCACTTAATAAAAATCTTAAATTCATTCATTCACTGACAGACAACGCACAGCGTAAACCGCTGGGTCTAATAGCATGAAATTTTGCACAAGAGTTCCTTATACTATAACGAAAGTGAGCATTAAGGAGGGATTTTTGAAAATGCGCCCCTAAAGGGTTAAAAAGGGGATGAGAGTTTGTATGTCAGTTCGTCAGTTTTGCCGGTGGGAAATCCCATCTGGCTTGTAATATTATATATGCGAAAGTTACCCCTGTCAGTCATCTTCTCACGCCTAAACCGATTCTTATGAAATTTGACAAATCAGTAGCCGGAGATCTGAAGAAGGACACAGGCTACTTTTTTGTATTAGTTACAGAATGCACGCAGACATAATCGCTGGCAACAGCTGCTTCTTATACACATACAAGGTGGACACGACAATAAGACAGTAAATTAAACTTCGTATACGTGTAATGACGTCACAGTCTGTATTAAAAAAAAAATCATCAAAATATATCAAATAGTTTAGTCACTATAGCCAGTCAAAAATGGCAAAACCCATACCATCAGTACTATTTAGTTTGTTTGAAAAATCACTTTTTTTCATTTAAATGTTAGTATTTATTTGATAGCTACAAAATACTCATGCACAATATGCATTAGTATTGCCAGTGTTTGCATTAATTGCGTCGACTCCACATTGTATAGTTCTTGTCAGTAAAAGAGAAGAAAGAAATGATTGACTAAGGACCCTCTGAGCAAAATACGGTCTCATTTATTACTGATACCACATGTTTATCTCTCCATCGTTCTGTCTCTCTCCGTCTACGTCTCTGGTCTGGGGTCCCGTCCCGAAGCTATTTCGGCTCATACTCTTCCGGCTCGCTACAGCCACAATCCGCCTACACCCATTTGATTTGGCCGCTGTCTTAACTGCGTTGGCTATTTGCGTTTTGTAAAATAAACATTAACTTTACGAACTCTCAATTTGTAGTTCAAACAAATTAGACTTTGGGTCTTAATTCATTCAACCGGTCCGTAAAAATCTCACGTTGAAAATTTTGGTGTAGTGAGATGTCATTCCACGGTTCCACCTGATGCTTTGGTATTATTGACAGGTCATTTCACCTAAGTTTTCACGATTAAATTTTTGCAGAATAGAACGACAGGTCTTTGGTCGTTTTAGCTAAAATTCAGGAGTAGATATTATCGAAAACCTTAACCTGTTGCGTTATGTAAGTGTTACTATAGTAGTAACAGCTGTGTCTCAACATTGTCAAAGGTAATCCGTCCATGCAGAAGTAACCACGATTGAAAACACTAGAAAGTAGTGAAGGGCGGGCGTTTTGGGGACTGTCTTATGTAATTTTGACGTTCAAAAACTGCTGATTGTCAGCGTAATTTGAATGAATGACTTCTATTTTTTATTTTTGACATTCATGGCCCACGTTTTAATGTCAATCGGTAACTTATGCTTAAAACTTTTCGTAGATCACAACATTTTTGGAAGTGCCCTACGTGTTTGGCAAGATGCCTGTCAACCAGTTTATTCTCCTAGTGCGTCAAACCGGAACACATCAATACTTCTTTACTGCGGAAATAGACAGTAATTCCGTAGATAATCATCATCATCATCTGCCTGCCTTTTCCTAACTATATTGGGGTCGGCTTTCAGAAACTTTTGAGTATGGATGTCGATGACTATAAGAGTAGAGGAAGATCCAAAAAACGATGGATGGACTGTGTGAATGATGATATGGTTAGAAAGACAAGTGACTGCCGAGATAACGACTAATAGAGAAGATAAAGGCATCTTGCGCCGACCACAAATTAATTTGGATAAGGGCAGGAGTATGATGATGATTGGGTTCGGCTTCCAGTCTAACCGGAATCCGGATGCTGAATACCAGTATTTTACATAAAGCGATTCTCTAGATAATCATTTCCTGTATATTTCACACGCTCAAAATCATCGGTTTTATCTCAAAAACTCATCTAAATCCATAATCTTACCGAAACTGTTTTCCTAAATTCTCAAGATTCGATATGTCTTGTTCCACAATCTTGTAAATGACGTTGTTCTGACGTCAGACATTTACAAAGATGTACTGTCTGCTATCCTTTAGAATTTACTGAATTCTATTAGCACTAAATGGTGTACTAGGTTTTTCTGTGACTTTATACCTCTCAATTAGTGTATCTCTACACTAATTGAGAGGTATCGAAACATATTTTGTGCTATTCAAGAATTAATTGTTTTTTTGCACGCCAATAGTCATCGATTTTTAACCGACTTCAAAAAAGGAGGAGGTTCTCAATTCGACTGTTTTTTTTTTGTATGTTACGCGATATCTCGGGCAAATGTAAATCGATTTCAAAAATTATTTTCTTAATGGATAGGGTATATGCCTCAGGGGTGGTCCCACAAATTTTTTATTAACTTGGCTTGGGTAGTTTTTATACGAGTTTGTGTCGGGTAAGTACAACATACAACTGAAAATAAAATAAAATAAAAAAACTTTTTACAAAAAAAAAAAAAACAATAAAAATAAGACACTATAAAGTGAAAAATAACTTTAATTTCGGAAGTCGGTGGCAAACAACGAAAATGCAAACTCAGCGACGCGGACTTCCGAAATTAGTTATTTTTCACTGTTTCGTGCACAAATTGTGTGGTGACTTGGTTGACTGTAAAACATTTGCAGCATTATGATAAAGTATTAAGGTCCGTACTAGGAATCCATTAACATTAAAAAAAACTGAAGAATGATGAAAATCGACTGGTCTTAATTTCTGTTTTTCCGCAAAAATTTTTTTTCTACTTATATCTTTGTAATGTTTTGCTTGTCAAAGTCAAAATTTGAAAAATTCTGACTATTAAGAGATTTAAAACGAGTGTAAAAAGACATATCGCCGAGACCGAGAGTTACTTGTAAATGTAATCCTCCCCGTTATTGTAATATTAATGTAATCCTCCCCGTTATTGTAATATTTTTATTTTACTGTACTATGCCTGGGAATCTTCGTTACGGAGATATTGAAGGTCAAAATGGGCTCTCATTCTATTGAAACTCCGTGCTTACGCTAGGCCAGCTCAAGTTCAATGTTATTACCACAGACGTGCTCTCGACTGTACCAAGTGTTATACCTACTCTTATGGTAAACATACCTATACAATACCGATCTAAAAATGGAAGAAATACATTTTGCACCTTATCTCTGCGCTAGAATTAACTGGAGTAAGGAAAATGAATCATACTGCACGATCGCGTACTTACTATCAACGGCAATATGTTTCTCTATCGTATCAAGACGCCAACCGACCTTGTGGTCTGGCTTTTATGACAGAACTAGTTTCTGCTCGCGTCTTCGTCCGCGAGAAATTTCTTGGTCCCCCGACCCACTCCGTCGCATCGCATCGCCTGCCCGCGTTATTACTGGATGTACAGTCAGCATCAAAAGTCGATTAACACTATCATTTTTACATGTTATTAAATTGACAACTTTTTTCAATAAACTGATTTTTAGCTTTTCACATAATAGACAAGAGTACATATTCTAAAAAATTTCTTCTGCTGCAATTTTGAACAAGAATTTTGCTCAATAACTAAGATTAAAAAAAACTGAAGTGTTAATCAACTTTTGATGCTGACCGTACCTGGTTTTAATGTATTTCCGATATGTCAGTGAGTGATGGCAAAGTATTCTGTTTGTGTTTTGATTCAAAAAATACACACGTAATTGTTCAAGTTTTCACTTCTATCGGCACTCCCGGAGTGCCACTGTTTCTTTTTGTTTATTTTGAACTTACGTACGTATTTAAAGAAAATTTTCAAATAATATTCCAAGACCAAAGGGTTATGTACTGTTAAGTTCTGTTCCAGCGCCCTACTTGGGTAACACACTATTTTTCACAATCTGAATCATTTTGAAAGATATTAGTAAACCATTGCTTCATGTTCGAAAAATTCGTCTGCTCAGTAACGTAAATAACGCAATTAATGTTGTTTAACTGTCAAAACGGAAGCCATTGCTACTGATAGTGTGTTGCGCAATTAACCCTCTGGTTGGACTAGAATCCGATCCTAACCTAGTTAAGAAAATGGCTACCTTTAACGATGCTGTTTCTCGCTTCCAAGATATTATACACTCAACATAATATTTTCCCACAAAATGACAAAACTTGACATCTTCGTCTGAGATCTCTTGGCTAGCTGCCAAGATTCGTTTAACTTACAGAAACTGGTCATAGGTTCATTAGTAATACTACAAAATTGGACCTTAGTAATATTCTGGTAAATACATACATTCTACCATTCCTGATATTGAAGTCACTCAATTCCTCAGTAGGAGTCCGGAGTCTAGATTGTGTCCTGTTGATGGCACCTATTACATGGGACTTACACGTTACTGATGAAATGTGGGTACAAATCTGTCTAACAAATTTCAAAATTCATTTATGAAAATATAATGTATGTAAGAAAAAATCTACATCTTTTTAATAAAATAAGCGATAGACATAACTTTAATACAAGAAATAAAGATAAAATACATCAACCATTTTTCAGATTAGCCAAAGTACATACATCTTTTATGGGGTACTGTGTAAAATGTTACAATAAAATACCTTGTGATATATTGCAATTAAATGAAAGAAAATTTAAAACTCACATTAAACGTACACTTTGTAAACAAGCATACTATAAATTAGAACATTATATCCAAGATAAGAACGCTTGGAAACATGCTGGTCCTGCTCCATAGGACAATCTAGAGTCTAGACAAAATCAAACTGGTTGCAAAATTAATTGTAAATTTTTTTATTCTTTTTTTTTACATTTATTACTCACACCCTGACTTATTACTTGTATTTTGTTTTTTAATTAAAATCGTTTTGCTTGTACCATGTTTGTAAATATGTGAGCACCATGTATCTTCTATCAGATAATTAATTTATATGTCATGGTTTCATTTTTAATTCTTTTACCTATTGTGGTATAGTAATTTTATTGTAGGTGCATCGTCCTCACATGTTATTATATAATTAATGTACCCATGCAAAATATTGTACCTAAAACATTTTAAAAGAGTAACGGTGGAGTTTCTTGCCCGTTCTTCTCCATACGAAAACTACCTTTTGGAATGGGCGACTAGAATCAATTCTATTTTAAGATAATTTTTGACGTTCAAAAGTGCCTTTTATGTGCCTATTTGAAATAAATGCTTTGACTTTGACAAATCCTGGATTATGAGAGAAGTTTAGAAAACGAGAAATCCAACTAAATATATTAAGCGCTTCTCCTCCACATTTATTATGCGCATAGCCAAAGAGTGGAACTCTCTGCCAGTGTCTGTGTTCCCTTCCACACTTAAACCGTCTGCCTTCAAAACAAGATTGAACAGGCATCTTTTGGGCACGCTCGTTCCATCATAGACCTTATCCATCACGCGTGATCGAGGTCAAGAGCAGGCACATTCAGTAAAAAAATGATTATTCTCTACTAGCCTTTGCCCGCCGCAATAATTTAATATTATTGTATGAATTTGATTATTATGTACAGTCACGTCTATAAGTATGTATACACTTGGCTTTATTCAAAGGCGATTTTCTCCTTTATTTTTGAGTGAAATTTTATGTTGTTACGAACATAGTATTTTAGAACCCATAGGTTTATGTAAAGTGTCGTATTTCAACGTTGCATTCGTTATTTCACAAAAAAACCGCAATTGAAAGTTGTCAAGTGTTGACATATTATTGCTCGTGACTGTACTTGCTTAGGTGCTAAACCCATTATATGTTTTCCTCTTCCACTTCATCTTTCATCCACGTTTTTAATTTTCCTATTCGTTCTTTCCTTAACAAATGACATTCAGACATATTTCTATAAATCGGAAGCTGATTCAATACCAACAAACGTAGGCCTGTTACTCATCCTACTAAATATGATTCTTTAGTAACTATAGGCGCTCTATATCTATTTATTTTACACACGGACCGAAGGTCAGAAATTGCTCAGCTGTTCTTTATAAGACAGTTTACGTAATAGTCTGTGGTTTACTTTATTTTTGGCTCAACAATGACGAAGTGTAACTCGTGGGGGCTCGTGGCGAAATGATAACAGCCGCACGGGTTCGAATGAAGGTTAAGCTACGCTTGCCGCGGTCGGTTCGTGGATGGGTGACCATCTAGAACATATAGAGACCCATTCGTGCCTCGAAAAGCACTTTCAAGTTGTTGGTCCCGTTTGTCATTCGTAGATCTTTGGCAGTCGTTAAGGGTAGTTAGAAGCCCAAAAGTCTGACAGCCAGTCTTACCAAAGGGTATCCTGTTACCCAGTACCTGGGTTGTGGAGGTTAGATAGGCAGTCACCCCATATACAATACTGAAAGACAGAGCCAACCCCAACATAGTTTAGAAAAATCTACGCAGATGTTGTCTGTTAGTCACACATGAGTCGTAAAGGTATTTAAATGTAGAATAGAATATAATGCATTTTTTTGTCAGAATATTGTATTAGTTGAGGCTGGTGGAAAGTAAGAATTTCAAAAAGCCCTACCTGATTTAAGAATTAAACTGAAACCTCGTATTCCGCGGCAACGCGTTAATTTATAAGATTGTGTATTTATTCACTCTCCTAGATTAATTGCTTTACTCAGATCCCATATTTTTAGCCCTCAACTAGTTGCTCCAACAGGAATCTAGTTCAGTCGACTATCTTTGCATGGGTCTACCGAGCGAGCGCACACTTGGCACTTGTTGGACCCACACTGTGGCTATTTTAGTTTAGACCACAGCTCGTTTACATGTGGTGGTCCTTTTGGGCTCAAACTGCCATGGTCACTCACGTTATTAGTAGCAGTATTAATTACTAGTGTTTTTACTATCTCATTATTGTTAATAGCGTGGAAGGCTCATTCATGATTCGACATCGATTTTTACCACATAACTGGACCACCTCGTCTCCTTACCTTACGCACAACTTAATCAAGCTGTCATTATATTGCCTGCCGAGTTCTACACTTCCTTCTATCTTAGAATTTTCGGTTGCTGGAAGATTTTGCAAAGTTTACATGCACTTGAGATCTTAATAGCTTTCTTTCACCGTATTACTTGAAACAAGATAATAATACAAAAGCCATACTCGGCGTATCATACGCCCCGACTGTAAAGTTCAAGCGCAATAATAATGATCGCATTTGGAACGGGAGTTTCGCTTCCAGACGAAAAAACATTTGTTTTTCTACACTTGCAGTATTAGGAAAACTAATAACAGTTGGTATTATTATTTTTATATCAACAAGACTGTATAATAGTTTACAATCAAACAAACGTGATGTGATATCACTCGTAATAAGGATATAAGTAAACTAATAGTATTTTCACGTTTAGAAACTGTTGTCAATTGGAAAAACAAAAACAGTTGCATCATTAATATAATTTGGACAATTGGAAAGTGTAAATAAAAAACTAGTGCCGTATGCTACAACGGAAACATCAAAATGTACGGTGTAGTGTTTTGAGTTATCAAAGTCAAGTCATTTATTAAAATTAGGCTGAGATTCAGCACTTTATGAAGGTCAAAATTACATAAGACAGTCGCCTAAAGCGCCCGCCCTTTAGAACTTCCTAGTGCTTTATCTGGGAAGAAGTGGCGCAACAAACTCCCCAGCAGCACAGCTGTATGTTCAGTTAGATGAATTTGATTCGATATGGGAGCTAGGCCTTTGACTTGAAGTGGGACAATACAGGCTAGTTAAATTAGGTTTGATTAGACCTCTGGATGATGGGCATTGTGCCCATCATGGCCATCAAGCGCACTCCGAAAAACTTTGCGATTTAAGATAAGGCAGATGTTATAGATTAACATTAGAAAGTGGCTCATATAATCAGCCTATATTGTTCCCACTGCTGGGACACATGCCTCCTCACAGTGAGAAGTAGTGGGCCGTAATCCACCACGCAGGCCCAGTGCGGGTTGACGACTATGGGTTTTGCCAATCTTTCACTTATAGTGACTAAACTATTGGATATATTTGGTTAAATTTTTGTATGCAGACTGGGAACGTCGTTAGATCTCCACTTTCTATATTCAATGAATATTAGTCAAAGGCCTTTTAGCATTTAGCAAAGGATTAACAGGCAATAAAAACAAAACGAAATGTGATTTTATAAAAACATAATTTACTAACTAAAACGCGCGTCAAAAGAACGTTGACCTCGTGATCAGCTGCTTACAAACCTAAATTACGATTCATGAAATCGTCGTTTTTTTTATTGTGTTATAGCTATTAGCAAACTCGAAAGCATTTATTTCAAATAAACCAATTACTGGCACTTTTGAATTGTCAAGGGGTCGGTCAGTCAGAAAGATGAAGCTAGTTGCCCATTCCAAAGCGTAGGCACGTATGGAGAAGAACGGGCAACAAACTCCATGGACACTCTTTTAAATTGCAAAATTTACATTATTCATGTTGAAATTATTCATATGAGAACGATCCAGAATTGCAGAACGCGAAAAGCGTCCATAGTGAAAATATAAAAAAAAAAACGAAAAAAAGTAGATAAACCCATAAAGCCTGTAAAGATTCGTCAATTTACGTCAAATAGACAGGTTTGCTAATAAAAACTTTCTTTAATATCACAATATTAATCCCATCTGATACCTAAAGGTCAAATCCGAACCCAAATAAATCATTCCTCACAATAATTCCTTGACTCATAAAGAATGACGCTACACTACCAAGAAACCGTCTGGCCTCAAAAGTCGCTCCAAATTTAACCGCGCCTGCTGTGGACCCCCGCAATGTCTATTTTCGGGCGCCCCTAGGGTCGACGCCCGGACCCGTTGCAAGATAACACTCCCTCCCTGCTTTTTAGAGCCCTCATACATATTCCAGCCAGCATTTTCTGACAGACGGCGGAATACGGAACTAAGTTCCAATTTCAAGTAATTTTGACGTTTTTCTTGACGAGCAGCGCCACCCCTGATTGTCAAGTTATAGTGGTCATGGTAATGAAGGGCTTTTTTTTTTTCGAATCTTTTTTGAATTTAGTAGTGTTTTGAGGGTGGCGCGAATCTTTTGTGCTAATGTCAATGGGAAGATTTTTAAAGATTCCCATGCATTGCATTTATTGATCCAAATTGAGTTTATTGTCTGTGGTTTTAAAAATCTCGTTTGATCGTGAAATGAAATGATATTGATTTCTATAAATAGTTTAAAAAAAGCCCGAAAGTCTGACAACCAGTCTTACCAAGGGGTATCGTATTACCAAATGACTGGATTGTCGAGGTCAGATAGAATGTCGCGGGAATAATCGGGATTTAGTTTACTGACTCTGATTTAAAAAATCTCGTTTGGTAGTCTGATTGTGACTAGAAAATACATAGTTTTTGAGACTCCAAACTCACGTGTTAGTTTATTTTCAGCTTCTGTAAAACATCTTGATTCCATTTTGTATTTATTATCATATCGAGACACCTCCGTGCCTCGGAAAGCACGTTAAGCAGTTGGTCCCGGCTGTTATTCGTGATTTTTGACAGACGTTACGGGTAGTCAGAAGCCCAAGTCTGACCACCAGTCTTACCAAGCGGTATCATGTTACCCAGTAACTAGGTTGTGGAGGTCAGATAGGCAATCGCTCAATGTAAAATACTGGTGATCAGCTGCATCCGGTTAGACTGGAAGCCGACCCCAACATAGTTGGGAAAGGGCAGGTAGATTGATTGGTCTTTATTTAGTCGACTACACGATTGATTGACGATTTTTTGATCGAAGGACCAAATTCCTATGAAATTATACCTTTACTCTTTTCAAGACCTGTACATTACCGTAAGATGCTTTCCTTGACCACAAGCAGCGTTACTGTGTTCCGATTTGATGGGTATGGGTGCAACACTATCAATTTCAATCTGAATCATTTTGAAAGATATTGCTTATCCATTAATTCCTTATCCATTGCTTCATAAATGTTCAAGAAATGTGTCTCTACGATGCTCTGGTGTTACAGATGTCCATAGAATGCGGTGATCACTTACCCTTAATGACTATCGTATGTAAAGATAGTCACCCATCCACGGACCGACCGTGGCAAGCGTAGCTTAACCTGATAGATCGACCCGTGCGGACTGTTCAAGAACATAACGTATTACGTTATGTAATGATCGTTTGTGTACTATGAAAATAAAAGGCATTGCCATTGTAAGTGTTTTAAGCAATTGCCCCGCACTACCATTGGCTAGAACCTAACAGATGGCTCCTAAAACCTGCCTGAGTTAACCTGTAATTCGAATACTAGCACAATTTTTCGTGCGTCATAGCAGTGTTTCGTTTTCATAATCTACGTCAAAACACTGCCGTACTTTGTAAACAAAGGTAGGTAAGTACGTCGTTCTCTTTACTATTTGGTGAAGAATAAGTATTAGAACTGTTTGGCCTGGAATTCGAAGAAAAAGGCTGGATTTTAGCTCATTTGAATTCATGGATTGAGGTCAAAATGTCACATAAGTACCATTAACGAGATTGAAATTGAAACGAGAATGTAGAACAATTAAGTACAATAATGTAATAAAATCAGGTCCGTATTACTCGTAACCGGCTTGCGTGAATGACCAGAGGGGCAATTCTCGTAATTAAAAACGTTCAAAATCTAGTCGCATCTCACTGACAATCAATGCCAAAAATCTAGGGAAATTAGAAGTAATTTTGACAGATTGAGACTGAGATCAGACTGTGAACGTTCTTAAAATTACGAATATTGCCCCTCAGTTACGTAGTACTTACTGTGTACTATTAATTTGTCTAATAAATATATTTATTTCAAACCGATCTTATTGCAAATGGCCAGGCCAATGACACCCACGAAAACAACATAATTTAAGGTAGCCATAGGGTCACAGTCGACGGCCCCTATCGATTTTTATGTACCCACATTTTGTTTCAAACTAAAGTCTAGAGGAGAGCGGGGAAAAATATAGCTGTCTCGCTCGCACTTGGTGTAAAACTTCGGCAATTATACGATGGAAGTTTGCGCTGCATTCGCGTTTGTTTGCTTTTTTCGGGGGTTGTTAAGGGTCGGTTCTATGGTGTGTGTTAAGGGTATGTTTCAGCGTTTTTTGTTTGTTTTTACAGTTGTAAAATGTTTTTGTTTTATTCTTCTCTTGTGTCGCAAAGATAATTTATTTGTAAAGAACATGAGAATTGGGATTTGTAAAAGAGTGTCGTGTCTTAGGCTGATTATGCTTATGCTTATAAAGTAAAAGTTGCATTGGCAACAAAAAAATGTGTCTTCCAAAAAAAATGACGAACATGAAAGCAGGCTGCTTAGGATGTATTCCTCTTAGTGGTACCTAACTTTAAACGAACGTTTTAATAGGTCTCTGACTTCGTTTTGAACCCAAGGACCAATAAGGACTATAGGACCAATACTACGTTATTGTATTCGTGTTATCACTACTTCAGCCTTATACACAATCTTCATAAGTTCTTACGTACTTGTGACTTATCTACATAGGCGCCATTAAATGACGAATATGTTGGTACATTTACTTGAGTGTGTTTCACTGGTTTGACTGCTTTGTAGGGCTTCCAATCCCGCAGCCTATCTTCAGTATCGGTATTTGCAGGACCGAAAATGTTAGTAGCGGTACCGAATCGGTACGAGATATTGCTGTCGCGCTCGGTAGTAGGTACTGGTCCAAGTGATTAACTAGAAGGCGGAGCAGTATCGCTGCCGAGCGCAACAGCGATACCGCTTATATCTGAATAGGCCTTAATTCTACATTCTCTTGAATGATCGAACGCAACGCAACCAGTAATTTTTCTACCACCCTGCATGATGTAAGGTTCCCTTTTACTGACAACCCGTCTTTCGTTCTTCTCTCTCCCGTATTGAGCCCGACCAATGTGTTACCAATGTATTATACTAATAATTATTTTTTGTCTCTTTCCAGGTATATAAATACAGTTCCAGTATTCAAACCTTAAAAATATACAGTCTAGTCTAAAAAGTTTCTACTTAAAATAAAAAAAAAAAACGAAAGTATTCGTCGTACTTAATAAATTAGCAAAAAAATAAAGAAAAAATATTTTTTACTTGTTAGAATTAGAATTTATACACTGTGATAACGATTTTGGTGGGAAATATTTTGAACTGTGCAATTTTTAAATAAGGAATAGTAACGGTTTTGTGCAATTTTTTTTAAAAAGGAACGTGAAGTGATTGGCCAAAGATATGTTAAGATAGTTGTGTAATAGTTCGCCTTCTGAACGAAAGATGGCGTTGCCCCCGCAACAGTTTTGTGTGCGGTGGAACTCTTATCACACCAATTTACAGGTATGTTCTTGTTTTATATTTTTGTTAGTTTTACAATATTTCTTTCAAACAGCTATAATTTTCTGTGTGCTGTGACTTTTGTGTCTTCCGTTAACCGGTACAATACTCGGCCGTAAATATGTAGCTAGTACTTTTAGGGCTATCACACTGGTATGAGTGATAGAAACAACGATATAAAAGGTAAACTTTTTCACAAATTCGAGCCTTATTGGCGGCCGGGACTGTAGCTGGGTGAGAGTGGAGATAACAGGGCTCATTGGGTTCCAGTTGGAGAGGCCTATACCCCACGGCGGGCTGCTACAGGCTGATGATGACGCAACAAATACCTATCAGCATACAATGTTCTACTTACCCAGTACTAGTTGGTGGATGTCACATGTCATTGAATTTTTTGAGGGTTTCCTCACTGCGCAGTATTAGCAGTATATTCCTTGACTGAGATGCATATTCATGTAATCTAATCTAACTAGCCTGTATTGTCCCACTGCAGGGCAAAGGCCTTCCTCTCCCTTTTATACACAACCACCGATTAGGACCCACTAAAGGCCTGCGCAGACGAGGGACTTTTGTCCGCGGAGAAATTGTCCGCAAAGATAGAATGTATGGAAATCCCAGCAGTCTACTTGTCCTTCGTGTGCGTTATTGCATAGATTTCCACACGTTCTATCGCCGCGGACAAAAACGTCCGCGGACAAAAATCGGTCGTCTGCGCAGGCTATAAACGCACGACGCCATCGCGGCAGGCCAAGACGAAGATGGCGGGTTGAGCTTGTCTCCTACCGTAAGGACTGGCCAGCACTCGCAAAAGACAGAATTTTGCGGAAAAGGGAGAGGGAGGCCTTTGCCCTGCATACTCATGGTAAACGAAAATTGCAAAACATATTTTTGTGTAGCGGGTTACAAATTTCTGGCAAAATGCAACGTTACATACATTTTGGTGTTCCCAGCAATACAAAATCTTGTTGCTGCAACAATGTTACACAACTTTTGTTTACCATCAATACGGGGAACCAATTTTAGGGTACTGGCCACGAACTCGCCGCTGTCAGCGGCAGCTTAGCGCGGGGCGGCGAGCGGTAAAAACAAATATACCAAAATGTATGAACCATTCCACGACGCACCGCTCGCAGCGTCAACGCTACACAAAAGAAGCCGCGCCGCTTGTCGCTAAGCCAAAACTCGTGGCCGGGCGGTTAGCGATAAGTAATTTGTTTTTATTCTAATACCAGTTCTTTCTCCATTCCAGTCGGTGTTCCCCCGTCTGCTCCTCACAGAGCAGTTCGCTGACGTGACGCTCGCGTGCGAGTCGCGTCAGCTGCGATGTCACAAGCTGGTGCTGTCAGCATGCTCGGCGTACCTCGAGCGGCTGCTGCTGCAGAATCCCTGCGACCACCCCATAGTGCTGATGAGGGATATGCGGTTAGTCATCATCTGCCTAGCCTTAGCTCCTAGCCATCTTCCAGTAACTGGGTTGTGGAGCTCAGATAGGCAATCATACATAACATACATAATCAGCCTATAATGTTCCCACTGCTGGGACACAGGCCTCCTCTCAGTGAGAGGGAGTGGGCCTAAATCTACCACGCGGGCCCAGTGCGGGTTGGCAGATGTCACATGTCTTCGAATTTTTGGTTCTAGGACATGCCGGTTTCCTCACGATGTTTCCCTTCACCGTTTTGAGAGCAGTGGTGATGAAATAATTTACACAAAGTAAAGCGCCTGTCTGGATTCGAACCTACGACCTACAACTCGTAAGTCGCGGCCGTTACCATTTGGCCACCACTGCTCTATAGATACGCAGTCGCTCCATGTAAAAAACTGGTATTCAGATGCAACTGAATACCAGTGTTTTACAAGGAGCGACTGCTTATCTGCCTTCCACAACTGTTACTGACAACACGACAGCTTCAGTCTGACCGGATGCAGCTGAATACCAGTATTTTTCATGGAGCAACTGCTAACCCACCACGACCCAGTTGCTGAGTAACACGATACAACGCGGTAAGACTGGTTGACAGACTTTCGGGCTTCTGACTGTCAAACATTTACGAACGACAACCGTGTATTTGCCGAGGCATGGGAGGGTCTTGGTATAAAATCCATGGTTACCTATTCAAGAACTGACCCCGATTAGAGTAGCATTATCTTAATCGATCGACCCATGCAGCTGTTACTTAGCCCTGAGCTCCTCTAAGTGCACATTAATATGTTTATTATTTATATATCAGCCATGTGCCCGATGGCATTTCTCATCGGCAAAATTAACGAATTCCATACAAACTTTCATCCTCTATTTGACTCCTGTTGGGGCTGAATTTGCAAAAACCATTCCTTAGTGCTCACCTTTATATAAGGAAATCTTGTGCTTCTTATTCTTCTTAGAGTGTCGATAGCTATCTAAATGGACTCGACCCATAATCCGGCTACTTGTTTGGCGCCATCACCAGCGTCCATCAGTTCCTGTAACGGCAGCTGACAAGACACAATATTAAGTGTCCCATCGTTTGTGGAACAGCACCGCACCACGCACCGCAGCACTCTCAAGGCGGAGCAGTCTATGAATCTCCACCTGGACAGGTTTACCTTGCTTAGGCCAACCTGGGTCCGGAGTCTGTTCAAAGACTTCCAGGTTACCCAAGGTAACTCAGGACCTCTTGTGCTAAATTTCATGCTTCTATACCCAGCGGCTTAGGTTGTGCGTTGTCTGCCAGTATATGAATGAACTTAAGATTTTTATTAAGTTGGATATTAATTTTGATCTCTCTCTTGCAGGTTCAGCGAGATGCAAGCGCTGGTAGACTTCATGTACAAAGGCGAGGTCAATGTGACGCAGGAAGAGCTGCCCAGTCTACTCAAGTCAGCTGAGGCGCTGCAGATTAGAGGTAGTTTTTCATCATCCTCCCGTCTATACATAATCAGCCGCACTTTTTCACTGTTGATATACCAGTGAAAAAGTGTGAAATGTGTCATATTTGCGACCGGGCGACCGCCTCAATATTGTACTATAGACTAATAAACCGCCTTGTCCTGAGTGCTAATAGTTTATTATGGTCTCTTTCCAAAGCACTATATGTCTTACTAGCTGCGCCCCGCGGTTTCACCCGCATAAGTGTCGATCCCGTGGGAATATCGGGATAAAAACTATCCTATGTTCTTTCCCGGGGCTCAAACTATCTCTATACCAAATTTCATCTAAATCAGTTCAGGGTTTAGCCGTAAAAAGGTAACATACAGACAGACAGAGTTACTTTTGAATTTATAATAGAATAGCATACTCTTTATTATGTACACCATATAAATTACAGACATTAACCCCCTTATTCATAAAACTTATCAAACCTATTTTAGTTAAAATGGGGTTTGTCTCTTTCTTACACACAGAAATGACAACGTGACAGATAAAGACAAACGTTCTATAAACATATTTTAGCTAAAATAGAGATAAAATAGGATTATGAATAAGGGGGTTAATATAGAAACTTTACAATGGGTGACACAATGGGCGGTCTTATCGCTAAGAGCGATCTTTTAAAGACAACCTTTGGATGAATATTATAGTATATAGTATGGATTAAGTCTGGATTGACTCTATTTAGATTGCCATCGGCACGCTAAGAAGAAGACTTAATTTTAGATATTTCACATGTTTGCTTTGTTCTTCCCAGGTCTATGTTCAAGTGACACCTCGAACCTAACATCGGAGCTCGGCAAGCCTGACAGCAAAGACTTCACGGTCGCCAGCGAAGCGCTCGTCGCGAATGCGCAGCGAGAGAACGCTGTAAACGGTGAGTATTTTAATATCTCTTGCTTTAGGCTGAGAATTTGCCCTTTTTCACGTCACAAGTTAAAAAACACAGCCCCCAAAATGCCCGCCAATCATCACTTCCTAGTGTTTTAGCTGGTAAAGAAGTAAAGGCGCAACAAACTCCCTAGTAGTATAATTATAGATCACAAATACACACCATAAAGAAGAAGAAAATTACATTTTAAAAATATCGTGGACGCTATCCGTCTAGATTTGCAGTTCCCTTAATGTCGCTCAGAAACATTCTTCACGAAGAGTTTCACTCCTATGGTAGACCACCTCCTATAGGAGCCGTGCATTTATCCGGGGTAAAAAGTTGCCTTTATCATCCTCCAGACCATAAAGTAACTCTATGTAAAAAATCTCAGAAGGCCAATTCTCGTAATTTAAAACATTCAAAATCTAGTCGCAATCTTGTCTCAGCGACAAACAAATGCCAAAAACTTGTCAAAATGTAGGGAAATTAAGAGGTATTTTTGACAGATTGAGACTGAGATCAGACTGAACGTTCTTAAAATTACGAGAATGGCCCCTCTGTGTCTCCGTTGTAGCGTGAAAGAAGAACAAACCTACAAACACCCTGTCTCATTTATAATATTACTAAGATAAGTTTCCAATGTCTTCTCCTCAATTCCAGGCCCAACAACACAGTCAAAGCCAACAACCAACAACAATAACGCAACAACAACCAACGGTACTAAAAAGAGGAAGTCTGAGGAGAGAGCGGACATCAAGGAGGAGACTGTAGAAGAGGACGGACTTTACTATGGAGAGCTGGAAAACGACAATATGGAGTACAATGAGGTGAGAACATTACACAATAGGGGTTTTAGGAAATAGGAGAACTTGGAGAAAATAGGGGCGTTGGGGGGAATAGGGATGTGTTGAGCAATAGCGTCGTTTATGGTGGAAATAAGGGTACTTAGGAAAAATTTAAGGAATATTAGCTGCGCCGCGCGGTTTCACCCGCATAAGTGTCGATCCCGTGGGAATATTGGGATACAAACTATCCTATGTCCTTCTCCAGGACTCAAAACTATCTCTATACCAAATTTCATCTAAATCGGTTCAGTGGTTTAGGCGTGAAAAGGTAACATACAGACAGACAGACAGAGTTACTTTCGAATTTATAATATTAGTATGGTTGTTAAATAGCCATATTATGGCGGTTAATAAGTCGAAAACTTGAGAGTAGTTTTTAGAAGCGTGTAGAAACGTGAATATTGTTAAGAGAGAGCGGTCATTAAAGAGGAGGAGACTGTTGAAAGGGACGGACTTTACTTTACAATGGAGAGCTGGACAACGTTTAGAGTGGAGTTTAACGTGGAGAGTTTAACGAGCTGAGGAAACCTTATGTCCTAGGAACGGGGAAAGTTTGTAGGTAAATAGTGGAACTTTCTAGGAAATGCGAGGAAAAGTAGGGGAGTGAGGGGAATTTGAGGGAAAACTAGGGAATGTATGGGGAACTCTAGATTGGGTATACATACATACGATAGGACTATATAGAAACGTAAATGATGTTTGAGAGAACCGATATTAAAGAGGATAATGTGGAAGAGGAGGGACTGAACTATGGAGAACTGGACAACGGACATAGGGCTACTTAATTATTTCTTTTGTGAGAAATAATTACGTTGGATGTCTTGAAGAATATGGGCACTATGAGGAAATAAGGGCACTTGGAGGAAATTAGTATAAATTAGGGTTCGTGGTAGAAATAGGGTACTTGTCTCTGCGGTAAACACCATTTTGTATGTGTAATGCACAGGATTTTTATTATTTAGTAAAGAAAAGAGCTTGCAGTAATGCTGGAGAATTCATTTAGCGTATTTAGGGAAAATCGCACAGCAATGTATATTTTTTAATTCGTAATTTCGAAATTACACTGAGTATTGAAGTGAAATTCAAGCAAAGGAAGGCAAAGATATAAGTTATTGTATAATATTTTCAGGACGATGAACCGGGGAAGGCAGGCAGTAGTCTAGGACAACCCTCCGGTGAGTAAAACAATAACAAAAAAAAAACATTTTGATATTTTATTTTGTTAATTTTTATTATTTAATTAATTAAATAAATCAATGTTTGTTTGCAATGTGACTTCTCTCTCGTCACTTGCTAATTTTATTTTTTATAATTTTTATTATTTTTTACTGAATATTTTCAATTTTTTTTTAACAAAAAATTAATAAATAAAATTGGATTTCTAACGCGGTCAAAAACGTCCATAGACAAACGTGTGTGTAGAGCGAAGATCATATTGTGAATGGACATTGTCGAAAGAAAGAAAGAAAACCAAAGAATTAAAAAAAATGTCTGTAAGGTAGGCCAGTTTTTTTTTACTATAAAATGCGGTAGTTTTTTTTACATTTAGCAAAAATAAATTGAACCATGAATGTTGTCTTTTAGGGTTCCGTAGCCAGGTGGCAAATGCCAGTGGTGGGGCTTGTGACTAAATAAAAACAGCCGCACGGGTGGATAGATGGTTAAGCTACGCTTGACGAGGTCGGTCCGTGGATGGGTGACCACGTGACCCTTCCGTGTCTCGGAAAGCACGTTACGGCTGTCATTTGAAGATCTTTGACAGTCGTTACGAGTAGTCACAAGCCCGAAAGTCTGACAACCAGTCTTACCAAGGGTTAGCGTGTTACCCAGTAATTGGGTTGTGGAGGTCCGATACTTATAGTCGCTCCATGTAAAATACTGGTGATCAGCTGCATCCGGTTAGACTGGAAGCCGACCCCAACATAGTTGGGAAAAGGTAGATGATGAGCCAAATGGCTAAAACGGAACCCTTGTTTTTTTTTCATATTGGAATTAGTCTCTTTGACTATCTTACAGACATTTCAGTCAAGTTTTTTTTATAAAAAATTCCTCCCATTCATGGTTCAATACTTATATTTCCATGATTTAATTTTATTTCAACTGCCTCGATGGTCCAGTGGTTGCAAGCGCTACTGGTGAGCACGAGGTCCTGGGTTCGATTCCCGGGTCGGGCAGTGTTATTGGGTTTTTCCGCCTGGAATTTCTCAGTAGCAGCCCGGAGCCTGGATTTGTGTCCGGTTGTTGGCAATATGCTCGCCCCTTATTACATGGGACTTAAACATAACTGGCGAAATGTGGGTGTACTATACACCTCTGCCTAGCCCAGGCAAACAATGCGTGATTATATGTTAACTTTTTTTAGGCCGTCGCCCTTACCTTCGTGTGAAGCCAGAAAGCGAGTTATTCTTCCAAACGAAACTCCAAAATCTCGCAAAAGTCAACTCCGAATACATAAACAGACTCTCAAAAATGTCAACCAGTGAAATTAGGAATGAGTTTTCAAAGTACGGTTTTAATACAAATCCTACCGACGAAGCTTTCATACAAAAGACCAACGAAAAATCTGAAAATGATTACTACAAGTCTTGGCTCGAGCAAAATGGAGAATTAGAAGTGTCCTTACTAAAAGCTAGCCAAGTGAAGAAAACTAAACCCGATACCAAAAACCAGAAATCCGAAGTAGAGTTGATACCAAAGAGCAAAGACGGTGTTGCCACTAAAGAAGTTTTCCCTAAATTGGGGGAGAAATCTCAGATGAGAAGGCGGGGCAGACCGCCCATATTTAAAGATAGGAATGTAGATATCGGGGAGACTGTGCTGAAGTCTGATTTGGACCAATTTTTGGAAGGGAAAGAGGTTAGTTCCTCAGGGTTGTCGCGTAAGGATTTGGAGAGGGTGATGATGGGGAAGTTCAACCCTAATAGAAGGTACTCGAATGAGGCGATGTGGGCAGCCCTCATGGATGTTAAGAAAGGAGGGAGTATATACAGGTGAGTTCTTTTAAACTGCTTCTTCGTAGCACTCTTGTCAGAGCGGTCGTGGTCCTCATGTAGTTTCTTGTCTAGGGGCTGATGTGATTCGCCTCACGATGTCTCGCCAGCTACTCCTGTATTTGGTATCCTTGCTGCACTCATACAAGGGGTCGCTCATTGCGGATTTAACATGGTCAGTCCATCTCATGGGTGAGCGTCCTCGTGGCCTAGTGCCCTCCAGTGTACCGTGCACGACAAGGCGCTCTTTAGCTTTACGCCTCAAGACGTGTCCGAGTGTTTGAGGATGCGTTTGGACCGGAACAGATGTACTTTGAAACTTATTTATTACTATTCAGTCCCGCTTTCAAGTAGTGGTCGTTGTGGCGATGCATCGGGGAGACCTATGTCCGCCAGTGGATTTATTAGGTTATAGGAAAAGTTTCCTCTATCAAATCCAAACACCTATTTAAAAAATAAAAACAATGTTTTGCTAATAAATATTGTTCTTTCGAATACCTATATTTCTTATATTATTTCAGAGCGGCCCAAACCCACAAAGTCCCGCGGAAGTCCCTCCGCAACTGGATGAAGCGATGCCACATAAAGTCCTCCTTCCCAATGCCACAACAACTCAAACAGTTCGTCGAGAACAGCAAAAAACAAAAAGAATACAAAAATTTCGACTTTAACGTCCCCGAAACACAGAATTATGAGAAAAGTGGCACCGAAACTGAGGCTTACGAGGCCGAAATCGATTTCGGAAAACATTTTCTCACTTTTACTAACTCTACCGTTTCGAGCGAAGATGAAGGGGTAGCGAAAAATGAGGAAAAAGATGTGGAAACTAAAATTGAGGATGGCAACTCTGCGTTGAATATGTCATTGCATGAATAGGTTTGCTAGTTAAGTGGCGACATAGAGTTTCAGAATAGCGTCGTCTCTGTCACTCATACTGGTGTGGCAGTCTCTTTCTAAAGCTCGATGTGACATATTAACGCCCGGTTTGTGTTTATGTTGGTGGGGAAAAGGAATGGCGGACTGTAACTAATTGGCGAAATTTGGGTGTCCTATACACTTCTCGACGACTCCTTCGCTTCACAGGCGTGATGTTATGATATTAAGATATTATATGCATATTTTTCTTTTAAATCAAATGTAAATAAAGTACATGGAAAAATATGAGAATAACATGATGGCGTCTTTGATAAACGTGTACTTTTTTATCCGTGATCTGAAGGCCAATTTCCGCAATTAAAAACATTCAAAATCTAATCCCAATCTCATTCCAGCGACCATCAACCTGAAGGACAATTGTCGTATTTTAAAAACATTCGCATTTTACAGTATTTTCAGTTTTTTTTACAACAGCAACCTTATATTTTTGAGAATAGAGATCATTGTGATTTTGTTAAAATCAAAGGTCAAATCAAATAGTGAATTATAATTTTCGTCTCAACTCAACCTGTCAACAATACTTCTAATTCGCCCACATTTTTGACAAGTTTGAAGTTTGTCAAAAACTTGTCAAAAATGTGGGCGAATTGGAAGTATTGTTGACAGGTTGAGTTGAGACGAAAATTATAATTACAAGTTTGAAGTTTGTCAAAAACTTGTCAAAAATGTGGGCGAATTAGAAGTATTGTTGACAGGTTGAGTTGAGACGAAAATTATAATTACAAGTTTGAAGTTTGTCAAAAACTTGTCAAAAATGTGGGCGAATTAGAAGTATTGTTGACAGGTTGAGTTGAGACGAAAATTATAATTCACTATTTGATTTGACCTTTGATTTTGTCAAAATCACAATGATCTCTATTCTCAATAATAAGATAAGATAAGATAAGATAATTTTTTATTTGTTCAAACATGAGTATACACACGATAAAAAAAAAAAAAAAAAAAAATCGGCATGCAAGTTGTTAAAAGTATTATAAACAGGTCGTCATGCTTGCCTTATACAATGGCATACAAATATTTAAATAGGTAAGTATAAGCAAAAAGTTTAAGGCATTCAAATTATACAAGCTAATAAAATTATTTAAATAGAAATATATAAACACAATTCAATTATCCAAATTAAAATATTTAACACTCGTAGTCAACATGGAAAATTATATAAAGTAAGTAGTCAAAACAAATAGGTCAAAATTATAATAGTCATTCAAAATATTTTTCAAATAAAAAATCATTGATGGTGTAATAAGCTCTTTCTGCCAAAAATTTTTTAACTTTCAGTTTAAACTGCACGTCACTTAAAAGCTTCCAACTTTTTGGCAATTTATTATAGATTATTGGAGCCATGCAAAAGACACTCTTCCGCATAAGAGTTGTTCTGGCTTGTTGTACACAAATCTGAGTGTTGTCACGCCTGTTGCGTGGAAACATCTCAGCCATGCGAGGAAACAGATTAGGATTCGACCTTACAAACATTGCATTTTCTATTATATAAATGGACGGTAATGTCAAAATTTTATATTTTTCAAAATAAGGCCTACAACTCTGAGTGGTTTCTAGTTTGAACATAGATCTTATACATTTTTTTTGTGCTTTGAATATAGTGTCCTTATCAGTTGAGTTACCCCAAAAGATAATCCCGTATCTTAGGACAGATTCCACCAACCCGTAGTATGCAGTAAGTAACGCATCTACACTAGTTATTTCGCCCAGTGTGTACAGAGCATAAGCTGAGGAACAAATTTTCTTAGTTATGATCTCTATATGTGCTTTCCAATTTAATTTCATGTCAATAATTAATCCTAAAAATTTTGTTGTATCAACCGAGTCAATGTTAGTATTCTTGTATTTTATGTCCAGTTTATTAATTAATGTCAATGGTCGCTGCCTGAAGTGCATGATTTTAGTCTTAATTAAATTAATTTTTAAATTATTATTATTTAACCATTGTATTATTGAAATTAGGGATTTATTAATGTCATACTCATATTGATTACTATTATTGCATGGAATCGTCACAACACTATCATCAGCAAATAGGCTCATGGGTTGGTCTGTGGACTTAGGCAAGTCATTTATATATAATGTAAAAAGGGGAGGACCTAATACACTTCCCTGTGGAACACCATACACTACTTTACGTTCTTGGGATATATGGATTTCTTCTCGTTTCGTAGTCAAATTTATCCTACTAATATAAGGTTGCTGTTGTAAAAAAACTGAAAATACTGTAAAATGCGAATGTTTTTAAAATACGATAATTGTCCCTCAGGTCACCAATTTATAGCAAAATGTCTAAGTATAGAAGTAGAATTCCTAATCCCACCAACATGAGTCACCGGCCAGCCAGTAGCGTCAATTTTGACAGTCCATTTTGACATTGACAGCTATCAAAGGTGCTTATACGCAATTTTTCTGTTATATGCAATTCAAAGTTCTAGAAAATAAGGTTTAAATCATGTTTTTTTTCTCTGTTAAATAAACGACTTATTGTTATAATTAGGATTGAATGTATTTTAAAAAATTATGGCTATTTTTAAGAGCAACTACTTAAAATTGTCGAGCAGTTTTTGAGATTGGGGCTGCAAGACTTTTATTATAAAAGATAGGCCCAAAACGGCCAGTATACGAAAGATAAAAGAAACTGCCAAAGAAAAGCAAAGATAAACGAAAAAAATCTAATTTATGAAATTTTCTGAAAATTATTATTTAAATTAAGACCTGCTATTTTATTTATTTTGTCCAAAGATATGAATTTTTTCTTATTATTTAGTATTTTTATATGTGTGTGTGAATATTTCAGTAAAATATAAAAAGTGTTTTTAATTATATTTGGATGTTCCGAATCTAGGTCTCAATTTGCCAAAAATATAAACAAATATGAATTAATGGAAAAATAACTTTAATTTCTAAACAATAAAGTTCAATTTACGCTACAACTTCAAATATTTTTTTATAAGTTTTCAATAGTGCTAGTCACTCTGAAATCAACTTAATTATCATAGAAATAAAGTTGATATTTGTTTTACTTGAAATAGAGTAGGGGTGTGCAGCACTGCGCACTTTTACTATAGCGGAGCGCGTAGCTTTATTGTTAATTCGGTGAGCTTCAAAAACACTTCCGATTTGTCCTAAATATTCACACACTAACATAAACACATTGACATTGTAATGCAAGCCTTCTGACGGCTCCATACAAAATGTCACACAGTAGGTACTCGTAAATGTGACCCATCGAGTTTTACATATAAATATCATCTTTATACAGTTTCAAATTAAATTACCTAGCGAAACTCTGCAGACGGGATTAGTATCGATATCTACACAATACAGGGTGTTACGGAAAGGGTATATCAATACAAACGGGTTGAAGAGTGTATCTGGTCTAGAATCTCTGTACAAAATTTCAGCTCAAAAGCAGTAACTTTGAAAATGCTTAATGTTTTTTTATTTCGATAGTTTATTAAATTGAAATCATAACAAACGTGTCACGGCACTACGAGGGTCATTATCCATTATCTGTAGTGTGTCTGTGCGCCTAGTACACGCACATCACGCCGCCGCGCGCCAGTGCAGCGCCGTGATGTCGAAATAATAGTAGATTGTGCAACTAAGGCATAAAAGAAGCTATTTTACCCCGAGACGTTTATATCCACGCGAGCCGCAGGCGAGGGTGGATAGTTAAGTCGAGGGGTAAAATGGCTCGTTTATGCCTGAGTTATACACTCTGCTTTTCACTTCGATTGCGAGAAAATGAAACAGGCATAAAGTATACAGTACATCATTAATCAAAAATGTTGCAAAGCATAGCTAATTCCCGCCACCACAGATAATACCGCCACGAAACTTTTTAAAAGTTTTTTTTTAATTTCTACATTTGTCATTCGACTTGGGTAGGTACTTCATACTGCCAAGTCATAAAAACGTTTCTTTGCGTTTTTAAATAATAAATGACAACTATTTTACCTGATTTTATTAAATTAACGATAGAAAACACGGAAGTGGTATAAATTAAAGAAAATGAAATAAATCACGACTTTAATCTGCGAAGTTTTATTGCGCGTGTGGCTGTTGGGCCTGATTACCTTAGTCTCAGAAAAAAAATTTACTTTGTGCACTAGAACATAAAAAACGATTTCATGTCGCCTAAGCACAACATAAAGACGAACTTTTAGAGCATGAGAAGTGAAAAAAATATTAAGCATTTTCAAAGTTAATGCTTTTGAGCTGAAATTTTGTACAGAGATTCTAGACCAGATACACTCTTCAACCCGTTTGTATTGATATACCCTTTCCGTAACACCCTGTATAAACAAACAAAAAAAATGATGATTATTTTTTTGAGGTCAACGACCGCTGATCGTGTAATTACTTGAAATAAAAATCTTTTATTGTGTGTAAGTTCCTGTAACGTACTAACTGACTTGACACCAATATTATGTGGGGCATTTAATAATACAATGTTACATTTATTCCAATTAAACGAGTTTACTTCTACGCGCCTACTAAATCACGTATTGGTTGGGAATTCTGTCCTCGAGCGCTCACAAATTGATTTGAAATCTTACCTAACTACACTACGGAAAAAAAATTCCATCTTATATTTTTTTTTTTTTTGTTCTATTTTGGTTAGATATCAATGCCCATCACGTCTACGGAGTTTTGCTAGGTAATTTAATTTGGCCGTGTCGCGCGTCGTCTCTGTCACTCACACCTGTCTGACAGTCTCTTTCTAAAGCTCGATGTGTCATATTAACGCCCGGGTACTGTACAAAGTATTCCTAATATTATTTTGTCCCGCAATATTGTACCCAAAGATAGATCGTTTCTTAGATAATTAGGAGAATTTCTCAAATGTATTGTTTTGTACTTCTTCTCTTGAATTGTCACGAACTATCTCGTCGTCATCGTGAAAATCAAAAAATTATCATGAAAGATTTTTATTAATTCGTCTTCTAAATGGGTTAAATCGGGTATGGAAGTTCATCATTTTCGCCGGTAGGCACACAGCTTGTATGAGAATGGTTCATCATCATCTGCCTGCATTTTCCCAACTAAGTTGTGATCGGCTTCCAGTCTAACCGGCTGCACCTGAATACCAATACTTTACATGGTGCGACTGCCTATCTGACCTCCACAACCCAGTTGATGAGAACTTGATTCCGATCCAGCCTGTCCCTTGCTGCCTTCCCCCAGCGACGCCCTTGGCATGTAGTCGCTTAGTTTTTAAGTATTTTAAGCCCTGGCTGGAGACCTTACTTTATTGAGGACCTCATAGGCAAGACGTTAAAAAAAAAAAATTATAAGTACAGCTCATGTCATGGTAACAATATTAGTCAGTCAGCGAGGTGGCAGCGGGGTTGACTGTCCAGTAGTGCCCAGGGTGGGTCGAATCTTACATTTTGTTATAGCCATTTGTGGAGGCTATTAAAATACAGTATTTATTTTTTAATTAGGGCTTTAAAAGTAGTACAATTTATAAAAAAAAAATTAAATAATTGATGTAGATTACCAAATTTTTTTAGAAATTATTGTTTTTTTTTTTACAGTATTTGATTGATGTACTTAATGTATATGATTTATAAACCAACTTGGAATCGCATAAACATTGATTTTACAATATTATTTGATTCATATTATTTGTTAAACAAAAAATGGTTATAATGTTGCCACCTTATTGGGGTAGTGTTGCAAGTATACAAAACATTTGAGACATTCTCTCATTATAATTATTTATTAGTAAGTTTGTCGTTATATGCTTGTGTAATAAATTAATTAGTTATATAAATTAAAATAATTATTACATTTAATTATAAAAATGAAATGATTGGCCTTTTTCAAAAACTGAGTGCTTGATGGGACTTCGTCCAAATATATATAAAGAAAAGACTTAAAATGAAATTTTTAGTGTTTAATATTAAAATTATATTAAGCTTTTCAATGTTGGAGTGGTTATTTTTAGAAAATACTTTAAATTGAATCATAAATTCGACAAAAAAGGATGTGGTTTGAGATTCACATTAAAGTTTTGTTAGTGGCTCTATTTCTACATTTCATTAATAATATAAACCAAATGTTCTTCTAAATTACGCAACGGCTGTCGATGCGATTTTCAACATAATTTAGAGATTTTTTCCGGAAGGTTACATATAATAACGAAATCTCAATGTTTTGTCAAGTTGTAGTAGCCGAGTGAAGCAGGGGCGAACACTATTTGATACATTTCTATTCGGTGTTATATAGTTTCTGCCTAAACTTAATTGATACAAATTTCTAAAATAACCACTGCACACTAACTATTAAAAACGGCTTAAAATATATTATATTTGTATTAAGTTATTTATATTATATGATATAATTATACATAATTATTATATATTATAGTATTTTATAATTATTATTGTACTTAATTAGAATAAATTATGTTTGGGCATCGATTTATATTGAGATTTTTAACTTTTAAAAACTTTACTTGGTGATTATTTAAAGAAAATTGTTGATCATTAAAATATAACAAAGTCATCGTCTGCCTAGCCTTCTCCCAACTATGTTGGGGTCGGCTTCCTGTCGAACCAGATCTAGCTGAATACCAGTATGCTATATGGAGCGACTGCCTCCCACACCCCAGTTAGGAATGTTATGATACTCCTTCCTCTGGTTGTCAGACTCTCGGGCTTCTGACTACCCGTAACGACTGTCAAACAACTACGAATGACTACAGTGTTATATTTTAATGATCAAATTTGTTTTTCCTTCACTAAGTATTTGTTATAGGCCTTAATACTTATACGAAAAAGAGTTAAATCAATAATAATTTGCTTTGTTAAAATTCCGTCATTTTATTCTGATAGACAATTTAAGTATCTTGACGGTGAACTATCGTGTTAGTTAAAATGATATTCTCAAATTCTGGCAAATAGTTGTCTAATATTGTAATGGTTAACTTTTTCGTAAAGGGATAGTTATTTAATATTGTAATTGACTACTTTAATTAACTATTGTAAATGTTTGCTAGTTAGAATTAACTGTTCTATAGAGATAGTTAAATATTTAAGTAGTTAATTACCAGGATAGTCGACTATCACACTGATTAACTATGCAGGAATATAATCTTACGTATTTTTAAACATTTTCATTTAAAATCAATTTTATAGCTTAACCGATAGTCGACTATCAAAACGATTAATTAACTATCCCTACGATTAACTATCGATAGTATCATTCTCTATCTATATATCTCAGCTGGTCTGATAGTTGACTATCAAAACGATTAATTAACTATCCATACGGTTAACTATCCGACGGGTTAAATAGCCACAGTGAGTGGCCTAAATATTACCTACGTTCCTATCAAATAATACTGTTCTAATGGTTTTAGTTATAATTCTCTTGTAACACCGTGTTTTGTATATTTTTATGGTCTGATAAAAAATAAAAAATTAGATCAGCTTTTCATCAAACGACCAGTGGTCGACTTTAGCCCTGGATCGAAAGAGCTGGAAGACATGGGAAGAGGCCTTTGCCCAGCAGTGGGATGATGCAGGCTCACAGTAACAGCTTTTCATTCATAAAATATTAGTTCTAGGTTTCTGAAAGCCCTTTCAACTTACGTGATTGGTTGTTTTTTCTGTCAACCACTCGCAACATTTCCATGAGATTTGACAGCAAATTTATTGATCCATGACTGGATTAGACTATTTTTTATCTGTCACAGTATTTTTATCAGGACCGACGCGCGCTTTTCTTGTGGTTACCAAGTGTACAAACACTGTGAATGGACGGTACCGAGAACACTGCGCTTACGTGTGTAACCGCAGTGTTCTCGGCATTGCTTGGCAGTGCTTCGGCATTGTCCAAGACAATGCCGAAGGCGGAAGTGTGTGTATGTGTGCGTTACGTGTTGACGCTAGTCGACTTCACGCACCCATCCACAGCGTGTTTGAACACTTGGTGATCACAAGCAAAGCGCGCTTCGCGTCGTGTGATATGAATAAAGTTGCAATAACCAATCACAAAAGTGGACATACGTAGCTGAGCCGAAATCTAAAACTACCCACATAAATATACAAAACGCGTTATAACCCATGAAGTGCCTACTAGTATATAAATATATACATAATAATATAGGTATAAGTGTCTACTGTAGATATATACATTGTATTAAAATGCTAAGCCTTGTACAAGTTTTATTGTGAACTGGTTTGTATACGCGCACAGTCGGTTAAATTCTGAAATATTTAAGAGTTTTCTGTTCTGTCTCTAAAATCTTTTCATCATCAGCTTGTAGCACATAATCCTAATCAGCCTATAAATGTTCTCACTGCTGGGACTGTGGCCTTCTCTCTGTGAGAGGGAGTGGGCTATAATCCACCTCGCGGGCCCAGTATGGGTTTATGGATGTCACATGTCTTCGAATTTTTAGATCTAGAACATGCCGGTTTCCTCACGATGTTTTTCGTCACCGTTTTTGAGAGCAGTGGTGTTGAAATTATTTACACAAGGTAAAGCGCCTGCCTGGGTTCGAACCCGAGACTCGAGACCGACTCAGTCGGGGTCATTACCACCGCTCTCCCGGGCCAGCACTGCACTGGCTTTGCCTATAGCACAGAAAAATTAAATGACTAATTCTGTAAGTAATCATCTTACTGCCTTCCTCCAGCTATGATGTGTCATGGCTTCCAGTCTAAGTGGATGCAGCTGAATACCACTGTTTTATATGGAGCGACTGCCTATCTGACCTCCACAACCCAGTTACTTGGTACCACGATACCTCTTGATAAAACTGGTTATCAGACATTTGGGCTTCTGACGTCCCGTAACGACTGTCAAAGATCTACGAATGACAGCCGGGACGAACGGCTTAACGAGCATTCCGAGGCACTGAGGAGTCTCGATATGTAATGGATGGTCACCCATCCACGATCCGACCTCAGCAAACGTAGCTTAACCGTCGATTGGCCCGTGCGGCTGTTATCATTTAGCCACGAGCTCCTTGCTGCCCGAGCAGTGGGTATTAACTACAGAACGCCACCTGCTACGATCCTTACATACTCTTTTGTCCATTAACGTTCATACGTCTGGTCATACACGCCGGTTGCGAGTACCACACACCTGACCTTTTTGAAGAGCATCACCAATACGGTCACTATATGTCCTCCTCGGGCGTACCCTCCCTCCCAGTGGGAACATTATGGCCTGAAGATGCTGAAGACCAGTTCACAATAAGAACTATAAATTCAGCTTCATTGTATGTTTGTAAACAGTATTATGTTGGTAATTGCGTTTTCGTATCATAATTATTTACCGGTTGTACTTAATGTATTTCAAACCAATTGTAATTATTTATGTTTCAATTAAATTGAGGTTTACCGTATGCATTGGTCGTTTTATTCAGTTGTTTTGAGATTTTTTGTGAAAATTTCTAAATGTCTGACAATAATTTTGTCACTGATTTTCTTTTCCAAATGTTTAAAAAGTTTTAATTTTTAAACTAAAATTAGAAAGTGCGGCCATCTTAATTTTTACAATATCACATTATGTTTTTGAAATTAATTTATTACAAAATAATAATACCTACTTTAATTTTATAGTCCATAAAGGAACCTACACACTTGATCGATTTCTTCGATCGATACACTTTTACCATCAGATTTTATTCATCGATCAACAAAATTGATTGTCTGTAAGCGTCTTACAATGCCTGTGCAATTTATTTGACTATATTATTTAATTATAAGAATAATTACTATTGTCCCGCCCGCAAAAATCTAAAAATATTTTGATTTTCGTACCAAAAATTTATTGGATACTAAACCACGCTTGAATATTTAAATCCCTAAAAAAACCCAGAAGAGCGGCTTTTCCTCGCTTTTTACAATACGCATGCTTTTCCCCGTATTTTTATGAAGATAGTTCACTCTAGTTAAATTGCTAAACACCCAATTTTCCATCCTTTTTTCAAATTCTATAGAGATAATTTTAACAGAGCCAAGTAGTTTCCCAAAAAATAATTATTTTGTAGAAGTAGTACTACTGGTTAACTAATGTGGTTATACCACAAATAAACCTTTTTAATTATGTATTTTAAAGTGAATCCTCACATTTTTTTTCTTTATTGTCATTGTATTGGCCAATGAATCTGGCAAATAAGATTATTTCCCTCCAAAAGGATCCATCGGTCCATCTTAGTTCTTAAAGTAGCAATAAGTCTTAGATTAATTATTAGCAAACTAGAGTGAACTATCTTTCAGCTGTACGTCATAAAAACTTTGGATTTGTACGACTACCCTCGTTCTATGAGACCGAAATCAGCTCTCGACTTTCGAATTCAAGGTTTTAACTTACGAACCTTCCCATCTACGGAAAACATTCGAAAGTTTTGAATTCCGAATGAAAAAAATTTAATATCAGTATAGTTCTGGCATTTCACGAACGCACGTAAAACAGTTTAACCCTATGACAGTGTGCGTAAAATACACGTCATATGCGCTCGTGTTTTCATGAACTATACCAAAAAGTCTCATAGAACAAGAGTAGCCCTACAATTCTCCGCAAAGACACACAGCTGCCTGTAAGAAGCCAGGAAAAGAAACGCCCATGTTTCTTCACTCCCTCTTATCTATGTTTTTAATTGTAATTCTAAAGGGCGGTTTCTTGACCTTGCTTGTTTCAGGAGTTCGAACTTCAACGGAAATAGTGACGCGCCATTTTATCGATATGGACCACGGGATTCCTTTAAACATCCATGCAAGGCCGCGACTAGTTGGAAGACGACCGAACGAGATCGTCAACATAGAAACTGATGTTTTTCAAGAGAAATCTTATAAGCAATATTCGTCGCAACATCTTAGAGACGCCCTAATCGCAGTCAAAAAAGGTTACAGTGTATACGCCGCCTCAAATAAGTACGGAGTGCCAAGGAAAACTTTACGGAATTGGATGGAAAAGTATGATATTAAGAGTCAGTTTTCCAAAGGTAGGCGCGGGGCTAGGACGCAGATTCTGGACCCGTTAGATCTCATGGTTGAGTCGAGGGCCGAGAAATATGATGATACGTTGTAAGTCTTTTTGTAATCTTGCCAAATGTAATGTTTAAGTTTTTTAGTAGCTCTGTTGATAGGTACACTCGTTAAAACATTAGCCGAACAGTAAATATGACACGTCTAGTTTTTGAAAAAGTTTGTCTGTGTCTCACGTCGTCGCTGTCACTCGTACCTGTGTGACAGTCTCCTTCTAAAGTTCCATGTGACATATTTAACGTCAGGTTATACTTTGGTTTTAAAACGAATGACTGAATGAAACAACCTTTTTTTAATGACATTTTGCTCATTTCCTAAGTATTTATATTTTTCTCAAAGATATCTGCAACATAACAGTTTCTTAAGGAACCTACTGACTTGATCGATTTGTCGATCGAAATTGATCGACGCCAAGTCAGCTTAAAGAGATGTTTCATTCGACTGCACCAGAAGAAGGTCAATATTTTTATCTGAATAACTTCACCATTATTGATCGACAGAATCACAAAAGTCTGTAGCCACTTCACCGAATTATCCAGCCCGAAAATGTTCGTAAAACGAGAGTACCTCTATTCCTATCCGACTGTATTTAGTCTTACAACTACTATGGTACTACTACTAACCTCTGCCATTACATAGTCTGTAACCATGAAGTATTTATAGCCGTATTCTCAAACGCTACTCCATTTTAAGTCACTGTTCTGTCTTTTTCTATCACTGTCAGTTTGACAGACGAAACTCTTGCCCACGTTCGCACGGACGTAAAAATATCGCGGCGGGATTTTATCGTGCACTGGATTCTGAACTCTTGGTGTTGACCCGAGCATGGATAATCGCATCACAGGGCATCAAAACAATACACTGTCGGATTTTCATGAAGCGACTACCTACCTGACCTCCACTACCCAGTTACTGGGTAACACGATACTCACTGGCGAGAACAAGACCGGTTGCAAAGCTTAATGTTAGTGTCGTTTGAGAAAACGGGGATTAGCGTTGTAAGTAAAATAATCTAGATTTTTCTATTGATATACTTAAAACTGCTATAAAGTTTAGATAAAAGGAGTTTGTGTCTACAGGGAGATAGCATTAAGAACCAAAGATTGTAAAATGTAGTAAAGCTAACGTTAATTTATGGAATTGTTATGGGCATATCTTTAAGTACTAGTAATATTTTGAGTAGACGTCCCGCGGGGTATTTACGTAACACGCATGAAATGGCGATTCAATGCCTTTCATTTTGACAGTTCAGCCATGTTCATTACGTTATTAACGTTGTTGAGCAGACTAATTGGTCAAACCTATGCAGCTATGAAGCAATAGATAAAAAAAATCCTTCAAAACCCTCCGATTCTGATAATGTATGTTACGCAATTTGGGTGCTGGTCATCATCATCTGCTTAGCCTTTTCTCAACTACGTTGGGGTCATCTCCCAGTCTAACCGGATGCAGCAGAATACCACTATTTTACATGGAGCGACTGGATCTGTGGATTCAGACTCATCACTATATTATACCTATTTCTGCCGCAAAGCGGCGTTGCTGCATATTTTCCGGTTCGTTGCATGCTGGTGTAATTACATTCACACGAGACGTTTCAGCTTTGTCTCTGTGATGGCAACACATCTGCGATGCCTCTGGTATTGCAGCTGTCCACAGGCGGCGGTGACCACTTAACATCAGGTGGGTCAACTGTTGAATTGCCACTCAATGCCAACAAAAAAGCTAATATATTTCTGCTTTACCACAGTTCAGAACACTGCTATCCTCACACGATTGGTATTCAGAATTCCTTAGAATAAAGGAGCATACAGATTTGCATAATTTCGTCGATCATCTATGTCATTTACAAATCGATTCGTCAAAACCACCATTTTTTACTCGATTGACTATCATCGATATATTAGGTCCTTACATATGAAATTGGCGTTTTGTATGGAAGGAACAAAAAGTCGAATATTTTTTAATATAATATATTTAATTAATCAAAGTATGAACCATTGTTTTCAATGCACTTTTGCCATCTTATAGGTAGTTCATTGATCCCTTTACTAAAAAAACCAGTCGGACGGGAATCAATAAAATCTTTGAAGGCGATTTGGACTGCCCCATCGGAGTTGAATTTTTTCCCTTGCAAAAAGTTATCCAAATTGCGAAAAAAATGGTAATCTGTTGGAGCAAGGTCCGGGGAGTACGGAGGATGTCTAAGACATTCCAATTCAAGCTCTTCTAATTTGGTAGCCGTCTGTTTCTGTTCAGTCAATTCGTGAGGTACCCACCTTTCAAGCTTTTTAATCTTCCCAATTTGCTTCAAGTGAATTAAAACAGTTTTATCACTAACATCGAAGCCTGCAGCTAACTCGGACGTGGTTTGCGATGGGTCCGCTTCCACAATAGCCTTCAATTCTCCATTATCAACTTGGGTCTCAGGCCGTCCACGGGGCTTGTTCTGCAGGTCGAAATTTCCAGAACGAAAACGTTGGAACCAAAAACGAACTGTGTTTTCTTTTGCAACATGACCGCCATACACATCATTCACCCTTCGAGTCGTTTCCGCAGCACTAGTGCCACGGCGGAACTCGTACTCGTAAATAATGCGATATTTTAAATTTTCCATTTTGTAAAATGAGTGACGCAAACAGAAAAAACAGAAGAAAAAAAACAAATGAATGACGGTCATCGAAGCACAAATACATGAGTAAATAGCTGTACAAATTTGAATTTGGAATTCCTTACCAAAGAGGAGAAATTCGTGATTAAAGTGGCCAGTACGAAAAACGCCAATTTCATATGTAAGGACCTAATATATCGCAAAAATCAAGCAATTTTCGCCTTTGGGAAGCAATAAGAAATATTCTTAATAGTAGGTGCGTGCGTGTTTCTCAATAAAATGTAAAGATATGTCCTCCTAAGGTATATACATTGTGTCTAGTCTAATTTATACCTAATTATATTATATTAAAAAAAAAATATTTACTTCATCCAATAAGTTAAAATTTAATTAGATTGCGGCGGTTTGTCGTCTATCTGTCAACCACAATCGATTACTATCAGTAGTTAAAGATTTTGATATACATAGATTGCATCATGGATCGACCGCAAACTAGTTGCATTTGTACAGCCGGGAAAATTAATTGTTTATCATATTGGCATTGCGTCAATTTACCATGTAATAACCATTTCAACAAACTGTCAAAGAATGACAGTTGTGATTTGAATATACGAAGAATTTAAGCTGATAGTCAATTCCGTAATCAATTATTTTTTTACTTCTTTGACTTGACTTATATTTTCGTTCAGCGTGGGCGCATTACTTCCATGGAGTATCATGGGATCCAAAGAGAAAACTAGACTATGACTGAATTTAAAAACAAAATCCAAACTTTTCCAGCCCGATTTAGCAAAATATATTTTATCCATTTTCCCTACTAGGGGGAATCATTCAATAAAGAAAAATAAAAATACCTTTAATATTTTCAGTTATGTGGGTAGATAAAATCATGAATAATTTATGATTTTATTTTAGAATAAATTCACTCATGTTGATTACATGTTACTAAGTGCCAATAGTTTATTACTTGACCAAAAACTATAGACTTATTACGATTACTCGAATAGTCAGATAAATTGACATATATTGTGACAGTTTTAGTCGACTAAATAGATTTCGATGAATTGAAAACCGCTTAATAAGTGAAGTCGGTTAAAAAAATATGTATTTTTACTTGAACTTGATGCTTAATACTTTTACAGCTGAATAAAATGGTCTAAACGAGCAAAAAAAATATTATTTTTATCGTATTTTTCTGACTATTTCGACTTATCTGACTGCATTAATGACTGTCTGTATACACTGACTAATATACATAAAACATTACCCTATAGTTAACTATAAGTCAAATAATTATATTTTAGTTCCTAATTCGCCAAAGTAGTGTTAATTCAACCCAAATATTTAGTAAATTATTGTTTTTTTTTTTGTTTGTTAATTATTTATAATTATTGTTGATTTTGTTTTTCACTGGCAACGACTAATAGTAAGTAAATTAATTATAAGAAAATAATGATCGTACTTAAATAATTATTGTACTTAATTTTTTAATGTGTGAATAATTATAATATTTTTGTAATTTAATTAAGCTGTAGAATTATTTAGGGCACGTACTTATTTTCTTTCCTCGCGAGGTGGTCGGCTTGAGTAGATTAATTACTTAGGTTATAATTTAAATAATTAGGATGTTGTATTTTTCCTAATTATAGAGTTATCCCGCCCTATTGGCAGGTTTCGCTTTCGCAAAGAAGTTAGCAATAACACGACTTAAGATTAGACCAGTTATTATAATTTAGGCAAACGAATTATTTTGTTTGTGCTGAGTCTTTATTAAAGTTAAAGAAACAATGTTTGCGCAGTATCTATTGACTTAACGCAGTGACTTTGATTCTTACCTAAAACAAATATTTGCATTGCAAATGTATGTAATATGTTTCGAGTTCACGTTAGAACAAGAAAATTAGAGAAACCCATTGTTGTTAATACCTGCTTTTGACCTCGATCTTGCCTGGTGGAAAGCGATAGATGAGGTCTTCAATGAAATGAGCGTAGCAGAAACTGTTTGCTCTGAAATTCACTCATTTTCTGAAGGCTGACGGGTTTGTAGGTAGTAGGAAACACAGACGTTAGCAGGGAATTCCATCCTTTAAATGTGCACATGATTAATTTTTAAAATTATAATTTTGAGTTCGTAACTGGTCTAGTATGGTAGCCTTGACGCCCTACAGAAAGGTGCCGGATGGCATATCATTAGCCGGGACCACGCGGCAATATTTTATATTTAATGAATAGTAAAATCATTTAATTATAATTTATTTACACTTTTTTTATCAAGTTTAGCAAAACTTTAGTATTTTTACTTATTTTACAATAAGCCAAAATAATTATTAATCTTAAACATATAATTGATGTACTTAACTAAATTGTAAGTAAAATAATTATAATAAGTGAATTAATTAGGTAGGTATGTAACGTAATTATAATTGCTCTGCGATTTTGTCGTGAATTTAATTCCCATTGAGTAAGATTGAATTTCCTATTTGTATCACAGGTTTTGGATATTTTATTTTTGCGTACTTTTTCATAAGTGTTTATACTTAATTAAATCTTAAAATGGGTAGGTTCATACCGGTCAAGGACCGCGGTCCGCCGATCCGCGGTCAAACAATAGAAAATCAATTGTGTCGCATTAGCGGCGCTTGACAGATTAATTAATTATTTATTTTTTCTGTTATCTATCTACCTCATAAAATCATAACACTTTTGTAGGTAACTATATACTGATCATGCGTAGCATTTTTATATACCTCGATTATCCCATCACTGGGATTAAACTCATATTTTAATTTTTAAAAATTGTACGTTTTTTAGGTGAATAATTTAGTCACAAAATCTGCCATTAAAGAAAGAAAGAAAATAAATTAACACATTGCGCAAATAAAATAAAAAGTGTATTACTTTGTAAATAAGAAATCAGCAGGAATATATAATATACATACCTATATGCCTCACGTTTACTTGAAAAAGGCCCAGTACAGCAAAAATGCCAGACAACTAGTGCCTGACGCTGGTTTTCAACTGGACCTGAAGACTACAATTCCTATCTATGGAAATATTGTCGTATTCAATGGGAATATTTATAATCGTGGAGTAACAAGCCAGTATCTAGAAGCTATGTGTTACGGGTGATTGTATGTACGGATAATAATTATTAATAATAATGATTTTTGTCGTGTATTTCATGTATTATTATTTTAAACTTTCTATGTAATTTTCCCCTCCTTACTAACTTACTCCTTATTTTTTTTTAACTGCCCCGTTTCTCTCGTGGTTACAAGCGCGACTGCTGAGCGTGGGGTCCTGGGTTCGATTCCCAGGTCGGACAGTGTTATCGGGTTTTCCATTAGGAATTTCCTTGTAACAGTCCGGTGTTTGGAAGTTGGCGGTTTAATACCCCCGTGCCTCGGTGCGCACGTGGCGCCTGCCCCTGCGCCTGATCTCTCCCCGGCCGTTGCCGTCCCGCCGGACTATGAGAGTAAAGGAACAGAGAGTGCACCTGTGTTTCCGCACACACTTGTGCACTATAATATCTCTTGCGTACCTGGCTAATCTCTGTTGAGATTGGCCACCGTGACCGAAAATGGCCGGCAGGCTATTTTTTTTTAATTTTCCCCCCATGCATAAAGTGGCGGCGCGGCGTTAAATAAATCGCCGAAAGAAGAGTTTACTATTTTTACCGAATTCAAAAAAGGTGGAAGTTTATTTCATTTCTTTCATTACCGTGATTCTATCAGTATCTTTCAAATGTTAAATTATAGTTTTTAAGACATTTCTTTAAAAAATAATGTTTTCTGAGAATTTTATACTCTTTAAAAGGAGAACTGTGAAGGAAATAAAAACAAAGCCTGTAATTGCCCCACTGCAGGACAAAGATCTCTTCTAATTCAGAGAAGGAACGAGCATTTATCACCACTTGACCCTTCTCTTTATAAGAAGACACTTTTTGCCCTGCTGTGGTCTTCTGAAAGAGCATGAGGTACTTTTCTGCAAGCTCAAACAATTTAAAGGTAAAAGTATGAATATTTTATTTTCTACATAACTATTTCAATAATCAACAAAACTTCACAAAAAATGTCTTCCAACAGATTTCCCGATAGCAAACGTGCAGTGTCAGTACGACAGTCCATCGGACACGGAACCGGACCGGCACGGAGCCATCGCACGGCCGCCGGACGACCACACGTACGACACGCGCGACGAGCCGCCCGCGTTCATCATAAGACATGTTAATAATGTAAGTCAAATCATGAGCCTCGTATTGGCTGGGAGACAAATGTTCCGCAACACCTGTCGCTAGAGATGTTGGGCGAAGTCGAGAGACGTCGCACGCTCGGGTCATTTGTCTTCTAGTGAATACGAGGCTTTAACTTGTACGAAATGTGACAAAATGACTGCCTCGGTGGTCTAGTGGTCGTCTTCGTAAGTGCGACAGCTGAGCATGGGATCCTGAGTTCGATCCCCAGGTCGGGCAAAGAGTCATAAGGTTTTGCAATACGAACTTCTCAGTAGCAGTCCGGAATCTATATTGTTCCCGGTTGATGTCAATAGGTTCGCCTCCTACTATTTGGGACTTAAACATAACTGGCAAAATGTGGATGTGCTGTATACACTTTCTGTCTATACGTTCTAGGAATATAGGCGTCATGTTTTGGTGTATCAAACCATAATAAGCCGTTTATTAAAATTAGACTACGAAAAGCTCTATTTTAACATCAAAAGTTATGAAAAACGAGCGTTTAGTGCTTAGCTAAAGGCAAACTGAGTACTCACAAGAGATATTGCGTACGCCGTGCGGTCGGTCATTCGGTGAGCGTCGTCGCACTAAATGCCCGCATATACCGACATAGCGCGTCAGTCAACCGACGTACGCCCGACTGACGAGCTCGACCGACGGTCTTCGTCAGCGCGACGTAGCTGTACGCGCATAGCGATTCATCAGCATTGCACTGTAGTTGTTTATAAACTTTCATTGCTACGATTGGTCGAGCTACGTTCGACCGATGTCAGCGCTGACCGTCCGTCGAGCACTTTAGTCCAGCTTTAGTGTCATAGCTGTATTTTATATCTCACACATACATGCCAAAAAAACCGGCCAAGTGCGAGTCGGACTCGCCCATGAAGGGTTCCGTAGCAGCAAGTAACATAATATAAAAGTTCTTGTAGTTCGTTGTAACTTTGTGAAAGGTAAATTAAGGTTTTCGATTTATGACGTATTAAAAAAAAACTACTTACTAGATCTCGTTCAAACCAATTTTCGGTGGAAGTTTACATGGTAATGTACATTATATATATTTTTTTAATTTTATCATTCTCTTATTTTAGAAGTTAGAGGGGGGGGGGGGACACACACATTTTACCACTTTGGAAGTGTCTCTCGCGCAAACTATTCAGTTCAGAAAAAAATGATATTAGAAACCTCAATATCATTTTTGAAGACCTATCCATAGATACCCCACACGTACAGGTTTGATGAAAAAAAATTTTTGGAGTTTCAGTTGTAAGTATGGGGAACCCCAAAATTTATTGTTTTTTTTTCTATTTTTGTGTGAAAATCTTACTGCGGTTCACAGAATACATCTACTTACCAAGTTTCAACAGTATAGTTCTTATAGTTTCGGAAAAAAGTGGCTGTGACATACGGACGGACGGACAGACAGACAGACATGACGAATCCATAAGGGTTCCGTTTTTTGCCATTTGGCTACGGAACCCTAAAAAGGGTATGCTATAAATCTAAATATTCTATCTTTACAGGCCCTACACCTCCAAAGCTCCCCACATTTCCGCGAGATCAGGCCTAAGATCATGACGATAGGGCCCGGCTCGTCGGCATCAGTTAACGTCATACATGTGGGGGATCAGGCGCAGCCTCCCAGTATGGTGAGTAGCGACATCTGTTGTTGAGTAGATGGACTAATTAGATTGGTTATAGCGCCATCTAGTGTCGAGTAGAAGAATTAACTAAGTGCCATCTCAATGCAGTGTAATTATTGAACATTACGCTACATATTTAGAATTAAAATAACTACTGTTTCTTACATTTTTGTATGGAGCATCTTTTTGTTATAATAATCATAGAATTTAAATAATATTCTGGAGGTGGTCCTATAGTAATTTTTCTTTTCTTTTCTGAAATAATAATATTATAAAGAGAAAAGATTTGTTTTTTTTTTTGTGTTTGTTTGTTTGTTACGCTTTCACGCTAAAACGGCTGAACGGTTTTAGATGAAATTTAGCACATGGGTGTCTACCAACAACCTGTGTCTTAATCCAGGTCATGGTCTCATGACTTGAATTAAGAGATAGGTTGTTTTTTATCCCGATATTCCCACGGGATCGAGACTTATGCGGGAGAAACCGCGGGGCACAGCTAGAGTTTCTAATACAATAATAATATCCCATTCCCATGTCGCTCATTTTGCTACAATAGACCACCGCAGTCTTAAGACTAACAATATCTGCTGTAATGACTTGAAATTACGATTTAACTAATTCTTTTATTTTATATCGCTTTTGCTTCTATTAGTTACTTATCTATCAAATACTGACTGCCTCGTTGATCTAATGATCGCAAGCGCTACTACTGAGCATAAGGTCCTGGATTCGATTCCCGGGTCGGGCAGTGTTATCGGGTTTTCCCATCTGAAATTTCTCAGTAGCAGCCTGGAGTCCGGATTTGTGTCCGGTTGATGTCAATAGGCTCGCCCTCTATTATAATACGTGCCATGAAAGATGAGACTTGACACACCGAGTGGTTTGACTTGCGCAGTACACAATTTTAGGTCTCTTTAACAGTATGAGGTCTGAGCGCGGGACGGGACCGGTCCCGTCCCGCGCTCAGACCTCATACTATCCCGCCCCTATGACGTCCGGACGTCATAGGGGCGGCGGAAAGAGCGCGGGAGGAGGGGTCAAGTCTCATCTTTCGTGGCGCTAACTATACGTGAGACTTAAAGAACTGGCAAAATATAGGTGTACCTGCCTACCCGTTATGTTACCAAATCTGTAAATTTCCACCAACAAACAAAAAAAGTTCCTCTTAACGCAGACCATTAGGACCTTCCCTTACAGCTGCTCCCGTCCCAGCCGTCAGAGTTCAACATCAACAAGCGAATCCGACGCAGTGAGGTTGTGTTACGTCAGGCTGCAGACTGCGTCAGTCGCGGGCTGACGTTCCAGACCGTCTCCGAGCAGTTTAATATACCTATATCTACCATAAGGTAAGTCGTCTGTCTAACCTTCGCCCAACTATGTTAGGGTTGGCTTCCAGTCTAACCGGATGTAGCTGAATACCAGTATTTTACATGAAGCAACAGCTTATCTGACCTCTACAACCCAGTAACTGGGTAACACGATACTTAAATAAGACCGGTTGTAAGACCTTCTGGCTTCTGACTACCCGACCCTCCTGCGTGCTTTCCGAGACACGGAGGGCTCATGATTCTCTTTCTTCTATCCCAATTTATTTGGAGTGGGCGCAGCATATCTTCTTCATCCATATTTCTCTCGGGACCTCAGCATATAATGAATGATCAGCCATCCATGTACCGACCTCGGTAAGCATTGTTTCACTTATACTTGGCCACGAGCCCCTCCACTCACCGTATAGTAAGTTATGTTTGATAGCAACATTTGCGTTCATAAAACTCTTCTGTATCGTTGTTAACCGTCTCATGTCGCTAACTGTAACCTACTCTAAACAGTTGTTGACCAAATGTTTCAGATTCTTCATGGCGCGTAAAGGTATTCTGCCACGACGTAGACGAGGCCGCAGTACTCAGGTAACTACTCAACTATACTGTAACTTTTCTGCATAACACACAATCATACAAGAATGCTCAAGATACTCTAGGGCAGCCCGCAAAGTTAAATTTTTTTTAGGATGGAACAAATTTAGGTTTCTTGAAACCATGAACCCATCTCAGATTAGCTTACAGAGCTGTATTGATTATATTTATGGTTCATCATCATCATTTCAGCCGAAAGACGTCCACCGCTGGACATAGGCCTCCCTGCGAGAAGCACAACACCGCACAGTGTGGGATTTGACCTTAGTTGCGGACATCCTGTTTTATGCGTTTTTCTGAGAGATAACATTGAAACAAAACTCTAATTAAAATTCCCATTGATGTATCTGTCATAGTTTTGTAGAAATTCAGAAAACAATGAAAAATCCATAGAAACCATAGAAACAATTTTTCTTCTTTATTTTATGGTTTTTTTTACTAAATGTTTATTGGTTTGATAGCAAATGTACTTTATGAACCAACCAATCCACCAAAACCTAAAATATTGCGCTATTCTAGGCAAAAAAATAGTTTTACTATGATTTCATTTTATTTTTTTATCTAGTCACTATTTACAGAGTCGCGTTTTTTTCAGTGTCAATATGTTAACTACATTAATTACTATTATCATAAAAAAAACCAGATGCGACAGACACAGGATAACAGAAATATTGAATTTTAAAATTTTATGTTAGGGTTGCCACTGACAAGCGCCTACTATTTTATAACGCGCAATATTTCAAACAAGCTTTCTTAGCATTACTTAGTAGGCGTTTAAGTCGTGTGGAAAACAAATTTAGGTAAGTTGGCCGCGTAATGTAATAGTATGTACTTATGTCTGAAGCATTATTAATATTTTCTGATCTCAGTTTTTTCCCTTAAAATTGCGTTTATGTGTTTATTTTAAACAATGAATAATAGTGTAAATTCTACATATTATATATTTCTAGAAATCTATCAAACTCAAACTCAAACTCAAACTCAAAGCATTTATTTCAATTAAACCAATTACAGGCACTTTTGAATTGTCAAGGGGTCGGTCAGTCAGAAAGATGAAGCTAGTTGCCCATTCCAAAGCGTAGGTACCTATGGAGAAGAACGGGCAAGAAACTCCATGGACACTCTTTTAAATCAAAATAATATGGTTACAAAATCTTGGTTACATCATTCACGTTAAAAATTATACATGTGAGAACGATGCAGAACGTTAAAAGCGTCCATAATGAAAAGATGAGAAAAAACAACAATTCAAATATTAAATTAAAATAAAATAAGCCATGGCAGCAAAGAGTTGACCAGTCCCTACTGACGGCGCCCGTTCACGAACATGACGCATGTATTAGCACCATTCAGCTCAACCATTTTGAAGGGAGCTAAATGATCCAACACATGCGCCGCCATCAGCGAGACATTTGAGTGAGCATGACATACTCTCAGCCGCCAGGGCACATTCAGTCAATGAAAGACGTACCCAGTAAATGGTAGCTTTATAGTATGTACATAGTACTCAACATGTGCTATGCAATTATACAATACTAGGAGATTGAATTTATACAATGCAAAGATAGACTTACAATCTTCAGCAGCTCCAACAGCATTTTTAAGTGTTAATCAAATAGTTGTGATTGTGGAGCAGGACCAGCATTGAGCCAGGCATTTTTATCAGCGATGTAATCCCCTAACTTATAATATGCCTGTCTGCATAGTGTGCGTTTAATACAAGACTTGAATTTTGTCTCATTCAGTTGAAGAATGTGGGGAGGTATTTTATTATAACATTTTAAACAGTACCCCATAAAAGATGAGTCTACTTTAGCTAGTCTAAATCCTGGTTGAACTAATAGGTCCCTATTTCTAGTACTATAATTATGTCTTTCACCTCTTTTACTAAAAAGATGTAAATTTTTCCTTACATACATGATATTTTCGTAGATATATTGACAAGGTACCGTCATGATGTTAATTTCTTTAAACCGTTCCCTTAGAGAATCGCGCCTGCGGAGATTATAAATGGCTCTGATAGCTCTTTTCTGCAGAATAAAAATAGAATCGATGTCTGCAGCCCGTCCCCAAAGCAAAATACCGTAAGACATGATACTATGGAAGTAACTAAAATAGACCAGTCTCGCGGTATCTACATCAGTAAATTGACGGATTTTTCTCACAGCATAAGCTGCTGAACTTAGCCGTCCTGCAAGAGATGTTAAATGCGGACCCCATTGTAGCCTTGAGTCGAGCGTGATCCCTAGGAAAACAGTTCTATCGACGAATTCAAGTTTCTCTTGATTCAATATTATCTCACAATCACTACCTTTGACATTCGGTAAAGAAAATCTTATGCACTTAGTTTTTTTCCCATTTAATACTAGATTATTAGCAGTGAACCAATTTTGGACCTGCAGTAGGGCGTTATTTACGTCGTCAAAATTTGTAGCACGTCTATTTACCTTAAAAATTAAGGAAGTGTCATCAGCAATTAACACCATTTGTGGTTGATTTTTGAATAAATGGAGTAGATCATTTATATACACTAAAAAGAGGAAAGGACCCAAAATCGAGCCCTGTGGCACACCCATTTTTACAGTTAAACCGTGTGAATTGACACCATTTATTTGAACTTGCTGTTGTCTATCATTTAAGTAAGAACTAACTAAACTGAGCGCAAGTTTTCCAAGTCCGTAATGCTCAAGTTTCAAAAGCAAGGTTTCGTGATCGACGCAATCAAATGCCTTGGAGAGGTCACAAAAGATTCCTATGGCGTCTTGGGCCTCTTCCCACGCGTTAAAAATGTGTTTTAATAAGGTTACACCGGCGTCGGTCGTACAACGTCCTTTGGTAAAACCATACTGTTGATCGTGAAGGATTTTGTTCGTGTTAAAATGATTGAGCATTTGATTAAGCATTATCTTTTCAAACACCTTGCTGAAAACCGGCAACACGGATACGGGTCTATAATTATTAGTGTCTTTACTGTCCCCGGATTTGTAAAGTGGTATTACCTTACTGTATTTCATTAAATCGGGGAAGACTCCTTGATCAACACACGAATTAAATACTAAGGCTAAGTAAGGCGCAATAGTCTCAATTATGGAGGTACATACTTTAATAGACATTCCCCAAAGATCTTCGGTCAATTTGATCTTAATTTGCTTAAAAGCTTTTATTACTACTGCAGGGTTAATATGTTTAAATTGAAATTCAACCGGGCAGGCTTGAACGTTCGCTCTTAATAAATCAATTGATACGCCGGGTGAGGAATTTAAGGCTTCCGTCGTTTTTGATGGTATATTAGTAAAGAAATTTACAAATTCTTGAGCTACTTCTAAGTTAGAGCTTATGGCACCACGTGAAGTCTCCAACGTGTAATCTGTGTTTCGTTTTTTATTCCTACTAGTTTCGTTATTTATAATTTTCCAAACCGTTTTTATTCTATTTTCTGCCGATTTGATTTTGTTGCTAATGTACCGGGCTTTGGCTATATATTTATACATAAAGAGTTAAAAAATAACTCTTGCATCCATAGAAATTATAAAAAACCTTAGAAACGCAATATCTCCAACATCGCGCAAGCTAGTTATATGGATTTTTGCCACGATTTAGTAGAAACATAACCCTATTGAATTTTTGTTAAAAAAATGCGACAATAACATAGATAATTTCTAATTATTTTTTTTTCAAAATTTTAAAATTATTTTTTTTCTCTCGTTTTTCTGCACGTATGGGATTGAAATTTTCACACTAGTAGCATTGTAAACTAGCAGATAGTATGATTTTTTTACAAAGAGAAATATCACTTTTTTCGGGAAATATGACTGAAAACGTTTTTCGTAGAAATCCAAGACTTAAATGAAAAAAAAAATATATCTGCAAATCTAATTGAAATTTTCAAAAAAGTATTACTTTATTTGGTCTGGGATGACTAGGCCTACTTAAATCCAACATAAAATGATAGTGTCCGCAACTAAGGTCAAATCCCACACTGTGCACCGGTTGAAGTGGAGGTGCTTGGGGGAGGCCTATGTCCAGCAGATATTTATGATTATTATGTGAAAATTGATTAGATCGGCGAAAAATTCTTTTGTATTCATGCTGAAATTCAAGACATTGTTTTTTTTTTTCAATGTCAATAAGATTTTCTTAATCATTAGAACTTACAAGCATTTTTTAAACTAGAAGTTGTATTATTGAAGTGAAACTTCTTTACGCACGCTTGACTTGGGGAGTAAGCTGGCGAACGCGTGAAGTAAGCGTTACGAAAAGTGTGATCGGGCGAGGCGAACGGGAGTTGAGTGGATATAAGCAAGAGAAAGCAGTGCGCGCGCACATTTTCTTTCTCTCTTCCTCTCATAGCCAAATAGGTTTGAAGTTTCACTTCAGTCGTGTGGTCATAAGCACACTCGGTTTTTTTTATAAAGTAACATACCAATAAACCCACTTTCTTTGTTCTTCTCAGCCAACCAGGCCCTGCAGTAGTCCGGAGCCTCCCTTCCACATGCAACACTTTAAACTGCCCGATATGGTCGCGTTGAGAGCCGACGATGAAGACCAGCCACCTCAGTAAGACATACCTTCTAAAAAAAAAAAGTCTTCTAAAAAGTTCTTTTATCTTTGTCTCACGTCGTCTGGACAGTCTCTTTCTAAAGATCGATGTGATAGCCATGAAGTGTCAGTCTTCTTTAAACCACTTGATAAGAATTTTGTATGGAACCCGCGGGGTAATTGCGTAACACATTACGGTAGCAATCGCTTTAATTTTGACAATTCAACAACATTCATTGCGTTATTTACGTTGTTGAGCAGACAATTTTTGGGAACATATGAAGCAATGGCTTAGCAGTATGCGTAACACAATCAATCACAATCTGAATCATTTTGAAGGATATTGCTAATCTAATGCTTCATATGTTCGAAAAATTTGTCTGCTTAGCAACGTAAATAACGCAATGAATGTTGGTGAACTGCCAAAATGAAAGCCATTCCTACTGTTACGCAATTTCAAGTATTATATCTACAACACCTGCCTTTGGATGATATTGAATGACAAACAAACGACAGCCTACCTGACGGTCTGTGGACATCTGAAATACTAGAGGGATCGCAGATGCGTTGCCATCCTAAAGACAAGCTGAAATGTCTCGTGTGCCTCTAGATAAGGCACGAAACATTTAACTGAAAATGTAACATTGTGAATATTAGTATTTAGAATCTCAGTAACTTAAAAACTGTATAAATATGATAATATGTATGTAACTATAGACTTAGTAATATAACGCACTTTGAGAGGAATAAAGTCGTATGTGTACAGACGCCAGCACATCAACCTACACCTAACTGTCACATTTTCCCAATCAACTTTAAACCTTATGCTTTAGTGATAAAGTTGAAAATCTATTAAAGTTTGACAGATTGTAGTAGGTTGATGTGCTGGCGTCTGTACATGAGACCTTACTGAACATGGGGTTCTAGGCTCGATTCCCAGATCGTGCAGTGTTATTGGGTTTTGCTATCTGTTCATCCATTCTCAGCAGCAGCCCGGAGTCTTGTTTTGTGCCCGGTTAATGGCAATAGGCTCGCCCCCTGTTACATGGGACTTAATAACTGGTGACATGTGGGTGTACACCTCTGCTTATACAGGGTGAAATTAAATTAGCCAGTGAAACTCCACAGTCACGTTATGTGTATCGATATCTAAAAATGTTTTAATGATTTTTATCTACACCCATGCTATAAATCTTCTATAAAAGTTTCTGAAACAGTTAGCTTATTGCCAACATTAAAACAACCAGTGTCATAGTAACCATATTATAATCCAAACGAGTGTTATTATGTTGAACTAAATTTTATTATGCAACTCGTTTAAAAAAAAAAAAGAATCTTGTCACGCACGCGCGTTTCACTACCACAACGCAGTAATTTAAAAAAGTAACTTATAGGTTATTCGAATTCACGTCGTATCCCGCCGGCCGCCATTTTTGTTCCATATTAGTATTGCAAAAAAACTGTTTCAGAAACTTTTATAGAGGATTCATATCATGGGTGTAGATAAAGTCTTGTATGCAACTGTTCATAATTAGGTATTAAAACAGTTGCATAAATAACTATTTGGGGGTCAACGACTGTAGTACTTGAAGAATGAGATTGCAAAGACTGTTTTTTTTTGTTTTGTCATGTTTAGATATACCCATCGCATCTGTGGAGTTTTGCTAGCTTATTCAAGTTTACCTTGAAGTCCTCCTATTACATGGGACTTAAACATAACTGGCTAAATTCAATCTGCCTCGCCTTTTCACAACTATGTTGTGATTGGCTCCCAGTCTAACCAGGTGCAGGCGATGCAGCTGAATACCAGTATTTTACATGAACTAGCCATATATACTTACGACTTTATAATTCTCTTGGTGTAATATTTATACAAACTATATATTTTATGTATACCTGTGAATCTAATAGGAAGGTCGATCTCTTATAAATATTATTTTCAATGTACGCCTATAATATGTTATAAAAGACATGAAGAAATATTTATTAAAAACATCACAATAATTTTACTAGAATTCTCAGTAAATGATATAAAATATGTATACCGATACTCAGAACAATATTTTTAGGCCTTGCGATTTTTAAACTCAATTAATCTGTTAAAAAACGAGTTCCAAACCAAAAAAAAGTTCAAAACTTCGAGCCAGTTATTGTATTTTGAACTTTATTCCGACTACTGTAAAGTTCTTAATACAAAATTGTCAACTTAGACTCGGCTCTAAAGTTAATTTTTGTATTAAGAACTTTATAACAGTCGAAATAAAGTTCAAAATACAAAAACTGCATCGAAGGTTGGGTTTGAACTAAATTTAGAACTAATTTTGTAATGATACGGAATAAAACTTTAAAGTTTTATTTAACTTGCTGACAATAGTAACACGTTGGACACATGTCGCAGATGGACTGTAGAATCCGCTGTTTTACAAAACCGCTAGTTGTTTTACAAAACAGCTCCCGTTATGTAAAACAACTGAACAACATTCAGCGGTTTTCCATAATGAATGAACTTGAACTCGCAGAATTGCATAAACGTTTTGCATTGATCAATTAGCGGTTTTTGTAAAACAGCGGATTCTACAATCCATCTGCGACATACATATGTACAAGATGTATAATAATTGACCTCCCAGACACACATTTATCTGATAATTTTGTGCTTAAAAACAGGCCTAACCGTTTTTTTAAGAATATTATGGATTCTATAATTTTACACACACAAATTGTATTTTGCAGACTTAGAAGTGTCTGAACAAAAGTATTGTTGCATAATAATCTAAACAATTTTCAGTACCCATCTGTAAAATTAACACGTATTTAAAAAAAAGTTCGTCTCTGTCACTCATACCTGTGTGGCAGTCTCTTTCTAAAGCTCGATGTGTCAAGGGGAATGCGGTAAGGTAGCCCACGAAATTCAAATATTCTTACTTTTTTTTTAACTTTCAGGTCAGTATCAGTAGGCCTATTCCCATAATTAAAAACTTTCAAAATCTAGTCGCAATCTCATCTCAGCGACAATCAATGTCTAAAACTTGTCAAAATGTAGGGAAATTAGAATTATTTGTGACAGATTGAGACTGAGATCAGACTGTGAACGTTCTTAAAATTACGAGAATTGCCCTCAAGTTGTATGTTGATCTAATATGATTCGCGGGCTACTCCGATGCTTTCGCTTAACCTGGGTACCTACTGTATTGTGTTTAACAATGATTGTGAATATATAATGATAGTAAAATAATAGCGGTGGCCTTGTTGTATGGACAATTGTCACTAGACTTACTTAATATTAAAGTAGTAAGAGTCTGCATTACTGCCTTGTGATGTTTAGTATGTTTTCTTTAGCAAGAAGTTATGTTAAACATTGTTGGAATGAAGTTCCTTATCGCACTCGTGAATACTTGGCCAATGAGAGATACACTGCAAACAGTGTAATATTTTGACCATAAACTTTGTTGTGGAGCACGTGCGGCTCGGAGGCAATGGCCGTGACTTACGAGTTGTAGGTCGTAGTTTTGAACCCAGACATGTGCTTTACTTTGTATTATTTCATCACCACTGCTCTCAAAACGGTGAAGGAAAACATCGTGAGGAAAGCGGCATGTCCTAGAACAAAAAATTCGAAGACATATATGTGACATCTACCAACATGTACTGAGCCTGCGTGGTAGGTTGCAGCTCATTCCCTCTCGAAGAGAGGAGGCCTGTGTCCCAGCAGTGGGAACATTATAGGCTGATTATGCAGAATAATAATTCAAAAAATATTCCATAATGGTGCAAGCAACCGCACGCGCATCACAATACAACTTTGACAGCGCCTTTATTTCGTAGCAGTAAGGTAGCTTTTAGCACTTCTATTTTTCTACGGACGTGTGGGTTGTGACGTCGACCTTACCTACCATTTTTCGTCTTTTTTAGTCAGTATTAATAAGGCCGTTATCCCGCAGTGGACTGCATTGATTGTAAATTGTGCTTGAAAACGTACTAAATATCAGAAGGCGACCTGTATCTAAAAGCGTCTAGGCTTTACGTAGCTATTGTGAAAATGTAGCTGGCACTAAATAGTGCTAAAATAACACTAAACACAGTGTAGCATAGTAGACTAAAAGTACCATTTGAAATTATTATATAAACAGTGTATTCCGAATTATGTCACAAATATGGTGTATAATTTTTAAGTGCCACACTAGCGCCATCTCTTATCGAGTAGCTAAATTAACTGTTTTATTTTTGTAATAATAGATGGCGTTGTACGCTAAGAAAATATTTTTACACGAGTTAATTTTCGGCAGCTATTTTTGAAATCAAAAGTATTTTTTATTGTTAAGATCAGTATTATATTGAACAAATTTGTTTTTTTTTTAACTGTTATTATTAATTAAATCTGCAATGTCCGTTGTTGGTCAGTGTTCGGATTGACCGGGTTTATAACATTACACTTGTTTACTAATTCAATCGGTTAATCTGGATACTGGTTTTAGTTATGGTTTTTGTTTGTTACGTCATCTGTCTTTATATTTTAAGAAAAGAGTTTTATGGTAGAAATTCTGACAATCATAGTATAAAATAGGTGCTGACAGTATTTGTTACAGCTTCCTTTGCATAAAATAATCCTTCAGCATCCGTAATTCCGTACACTTTAGTATAGTGTAAACAGGTTTTTATCGCCCTTTATTTTTGCAGCGGAAACTAGGCTCTTTAGGGAGGATGCCTACGAGCAACTTAGTTGTCCAGCAACTATTTTGCCACTGTCGCCGTCTCCTCGTCTAGATTTGGATGATGCGCACACGGGAGCGACAGCAACGCTACTTTTCTGTTAAATTTTCGATTGAGCGGCAACTGGCTAGCCGGCAACTTTTTTGTTGCCGTGCGCGCACTTGCATTGCAACCGATAGACGGGCGACAGTTGTGTCCAAACCCGCGAACAAAAATGTCTCCCATCTGTCGCGTCGCTACATGCGCGCACTTTCATACAACCCCGTAGACTCGATGTGAGAGACAAATTAGTTGCGGAGACAAAAGTTGCTCTTCTCTTATAGTTAGCGCAGACAGCACAAACATGCTTGAGCAATTTCATTGATAAAATTGATAATGTACCAATCACACCAAAAATATAGTTGAAAATAGCATGCTGAAACATGCGCCCTCAGGGAAATATCAAATAAAATATAAGTACTTACAAGTTATTTTCAACTCTGTTGTAATTTAGTTCAAAATGAATTCTTGCCTAAAATATAAAGACAGATGATAATTAAGACGTTGTAGCTCAGTGCCATGAAAGTAAAGCGTCTGCATTGTACACGTAGCGTGTGTAGCTAAATATACAATGTCTAATAAAATCGTATTTTGTGTACAAAAAACCCTTTTATTTGAACACCTACACCGAAATATTCTAACGTTTCTTTTTTCTTCTGCTGAATGGGATTAAATATTTCTAAATTATTACAATATATTACTAAAAAGCGTGGATGTAAATTGAGGTTAAAAACTAAAAGCTCGTCATAGGTGGCAGCACTGTTCACCGCCTACAAGCCGCCATTGTTTTTGATACAGGTTCATACCTATATCAAAAACAATGGCGAAGTCATCTTCAACATGCTCTGACGTGCCGATCAATTTTCGAGCCGAGAGAATCTGCATTCGCTGAAAATCACAGGCAATGTCGACCAGAAAGCCGACGAGGTGGTACGCATCGCATTAAACACGACGTGACGTGTCTTGCAGACTTTTCCTGCCGCAGCGAAAAAGTAAGGTGCCTTATGAACACGGTGCGAGGGTGTAAGACAAGTGTATCTACCCTAAGTACTAATAAACACCCACATTTTTCCAGCTATGTGCAAGTTCCATGTAATTAGATAGAAGGCAAGCTGAATCCAAGACCCCCTGTTCTGCAAAAGCGCTATTGTACGAGTGGTCGTGATATCAACCAAGTGTGGAGGGTACGCTGCAGTACGTCTGGTAGTCCGGTAATGAAATAAAAGGCGAGTAATAATGTAAACATAATAGTTTTATTAGCTTACGTTAGGGTAAGGCATCGAAGGTAGGACGCGACAATTTGTACTGACAGTACCACTGTTGCTCAAAATATTACGGAACACAGGAATAAGAAAGATATCACAATAATAAAACAAGGGGTATCGTATTACCCAGTAACTGGGTTATGGAGGTCAGATAGGCAGTCGCTCCATGTAAAACACTGGTATTCAGCTGCATCCGGTTACGCTGGAAGCCGACCCCAACATAGTTGGGAAAAGGCTAGCTAATTACCTTGACAATATAGGGTTATCTTTCTAAAACACAGGATGTTTTGTGAGAAAGAAAGTGACGTCCATATAGCTTTGAATCTGTTATTATTCTGGGGATTCACGGCGAAGCAGTTGACATTCAATTATAAACCATATTTACAATATCAAGTGCAAAAGATATCCTTTATCACTGTGTGACCTAAATCGGCACTTAAGTGCGTGTGACTTAAGAGCGAGTTTAGGTCACACGAGCTATAAAATAGTATACGATACTTACATTACTTTGCACTTTATGGCACTGAATATAAAGTGTATTATTCAATGTCATTACAAAATATCCTGCTGTACGTATTTAATCATATTAATAATATCACTCTTATTCCAATATCCGAGATAGTTATACTAATTCTATGTGCTGTTAACACAACTTACATTATCTTTATTATAACACAGAAGCTTTTTTTTACTAAACATTTTACTAGCGGGAGTAACCATTTTTTATTATGTATTATTAAGTTTTAGACAAAATATATTCTTTTATTTCTATTTATAAATCCAAAAGCCTTAGGTTTAAAGATTACGTTATTTATTTTTTCGTATTAACAGCACAAGGAAAGAGCATTTTATTAAAGAATCGTAATAAAATATTTATTGATATGTAATTAATTATTGTTTCCGTGTACATCAACTATAACTAAAGTGTGGCGATTGCAAAAATACAAGAGTACACCAAATATTGACGAATTTAAATTATATTTCTATTTTCAATTAGCTTTTGCTCATGGCTTCGCTCGCTCTTCGAGGAGGTGGATATATCCAACGGGAACGTACTACCGGGATAAAAAGTACCCTATATCAAGGCCCAGATGGGGATGGCGGAATAAGCTGAACTCCTTCAACAAGAACTGGTCCTTAGAAGCTTTAAAGGGAGAGAGGGAGGCCTTTGCTCTGCACTGGGACATCACAGGTTTTTAATAATAATAATATATGTTAATTCAGGTTATAAACTATCTGTGTGCCAAATTTCATCCAAATCCGTTTAGCCGTTTTTGCGTGATTGCATAACAAACACCCAAACATACAAACTTTCAGATTTCTAATATTAGTAGTGTAGAGGTATGAGGAACAGGGTGTAAAGTTCACTCATCCTCAATAGAAAAGGGAGGATCCTCCGACCAGACGGGTCTTGTTTGGCGGGCAATTGCCCGAAGATTCGTGTTGGGCCGTTGTATATATGCTAGTTGCGCGGTAAACTCTGCTTGCGAGATGCAGGATTTTGCGTGACGTCAGTATGACGCGTTGTTCGCATGTGGCGTTGTAGATACCGCTACAGTAGGATACCAATGCATAGAATAAGAAATTTCACGCGGACCAAGTTGCGGGCAGAAGCTAGTAATATTATAAAGACGTAACATTTGTGAGTTGGTATGTAGGGGGTAATCTTCGGAACTACTGATCCGATTCCACAAAATTGCCGAGTGTCATAGGATATTCTCCCTTTTATTCATAAACGTTGCGTAAAGTCAAGTAGTGATTAACCGCACATTTTTGACGTTTCAACGACACTTAGAGCTTTAATCATCGTTTATAAATAACCCTCCCTATGTTTAAACAAGAAATTTCACGCGGACGAAATCGCGGGCAGAAGCTAGTCTTTTTACAATTTAAATTTGTCAATACTCTAACAGTGCTTGAATGCAAAAATAGTTGCAGATCTAGATCACTAATATTAACTATAAGAATAACATTTATATTTTGATTATCATAAAGCTATACTTTCATAGAAAATTTTATCTATGCTACTAGCAAAATAAATTATAAGGATGATTTATGGTCCAGGGACATTACTGTAATGTGGCTGCACAGTCAGGGGAATAATTTTATTGTAGGGTAGCCAGCAAGTTTTCTTACGTTTTTTTGCAATTCGCAAGTCAGTGTCATGTTGAATGTTTATTAAATTATGATTCGCGAGCGTAACAAATACGACATTACAGAATTATAATCATGAAAGTCATCAATACAACCCTTAGTAATGATCCTATTGAATGATTACTTCATGAAATATTAATCGAAAATAATTCTGTAAGGTCTGACACTGACCTGCAAATTGCAAAAAACGTATGAAAATTTGAATTTCGCGGGCTACCCTGGCGCCTCACAACTGTCAAAGAATGTTAGTTGTGACTTGTATTATACAGACAATATAAGTTGGTATACCTAGTCAATTTGCTCAACAAATAATTTCTCTAATTTTACTATACATTTCTGGCTACCCCTTCTAGCGTGATGTTATGTTTGTTTTCTATAAAAATATAACTTTACACAACCACATACTAACATACATGTTTATTTACAAATTCACTAAATTGTTATAACTTTTCATTTCATTTTAAGATTTAAGCCGATAATTCCAATAATTTTGTTTTTACATTATATTTATTTATTTTTTAAACTTACGTACATTTTGCATTTTATTTTGTTTATAAGATAATATTATCATTTTTTCGTGAGTATATACTAGATAAATAAAAATATAGTTTATAGCACTGTGTGACCTAAACCCGCACTTAAGTCGCGCTTATATATGACTTAATTCGACCATTTTTACACAGAAAAGCGTGACTTAAGTGCGGGTTTAGGTCACATGAGCTATAAAATAGTATACGATTCGTGTGACGTCTATGAATGCACGTTTCGCACATGGACTAGTTAAGTCACACGTATCTAGATGTACTAATCTCGCTTACCTATTATATTATCGCTGGTCTAAAATATATGTAAGTTTAAACAATATTGATTACGTATTTCATTATAACTGGAGAAATAACCGTTCATATATCATACAATATCAGCTATTAACCTTATACTATTGCCATCTCTATTTCGCATATATATAGTACGAGAAAGAGACGGCAACTAAATGACAGCTGGCAAACCAAAAGGCTAATGGCATGGTAGAAAGACTTTACTCAAGCTAAGTACAGTAACGTTTTATACGAAAACGAACCTTGTTCCTATGAAGTTAATGTGCATATTCCATAAGCGACCGCGAGTAAGCGTTTCATACGAATCTGAACATTAACGTTATACAGATAAGGTTTATTTTCGTATGAACAGCTACTTCACTTAGTTAGAACTCAGCTTAAGCATCGCCAATTGTGGAGACTATTATATTTGATATTGAATATGATCATTAACTATAAACACATAAAAGAAAGAAAGAAAATACGTTTATTTGCGGTGAAAATGACGCAAAAAGAACAAAAACACAAAAAATAAAATAAAAAGGTAGGGGGAAACATGCGTCACATCCACGCAAAACGGCTATCCCTCAGCATTATGCTGCGACCCTATGCAGGACAGACAAAATTAACATAAGGTTAATTTTCGTAGGAAACGTTGTGCAGGCTATTTAATATTGTATGATACACAAACGTGACAAATATTTATGAGTATATTGTATCGTAAAGCATTATTTGGTCGGACTGTAGTATTTACTAATACTAGGGAGGTAGAACATACATTTTCCATACATTTCGAGTTGGTTCAGTATCGTCTTCCGCTAACTTCGTGTATTTTCGGTAAAAAAAAACAGATTGACGTGTTTTGGAAAAGGCCTATGTCCAGCATAAGATCGCATAAGTTTGTGCGCATATCAAAGTGCGCGTTTGTTTGTGTGTGTGTGTTGTTTGACCGCGTTGTTCTTCTAAGTTTTGCGTAGTTACGCAACGGTTTTGATGCAGTTTTCACTATAATTTAGACAATTTATACCGCAAGATTAATGTGTATAATACTTTCATATATTAAACTGAGATATAGCATGATAAACCTCGATGTTTTGACACCCGTGCGAAGCAGGAGCGGACGCTCGCTATTGACGAAATATTTTTCATGAATATTTTCAAAACCGAATATTATAAGTGATTAACCGAAAAACGATACTAAACTCACTCATATACATAACATTTACACTTAGTAATACTTAAGTACTAACATTTGAAACTATAATACACAGATATAGGGCAAGCTTGGTTACTATACTATTTAAGTTGCTAATATACTGAGTTGTGGGCCGAATAGTATGCTACGCAGGCCGGATACTTCAACTGTTTGTGTCGAACTATTCGGTTATTTTGCCGTTGGTCCCGGCTGTCATTCATAGATGTTTGACAGTTGTTACAGGTAGTCACCAAGGGGTATGGTGTTACCAAGTAACTGTTTTGTGGAGGTCAGATAGGTAGTCGCTCCATGTAAAACACTGGTATTCAGCTGCATTTAGATAGACTGTAAGCCGACCGCAACATAGAAGGCTGGAGATTAAATGAAATAATGATACTAACAAAGCCGATTAATTTACCGAAATATTCGGCCTACAAACTATTCGGCTTTCGTCAACTATTCAAAGTCGAATACTGAATGTGTTAGCAACTTCAACATTAATCAGTTTCCATACAAATATAACGTTGAAAGGCGTTTTTCACTAAAAACAACAATTTTGTGCTAAATAACAAGATATGTGATACATAAGCGATTTGACGCACTAACTGTGAAAGCGTGTCGCATTATCGATTAAAAGCCGTGAATGCATCCCTCCTAGACATTGAACATTTTGTCTAAAAAGCAAAAACTTATTGAGATTTGTAAAGGGACGCACTTGCGACACAATTCTGCGACAAAAACCACGTAACAGTGAAGATAAAGATATAATAACTAGCCAACAATAACAGAATAATGAAATGCCCTCTGAAATACGACCTACACTATAAGGCAGACAATTTGTAAGTTTAGTCGCGAGTGCGATTATTTTGTCGCACAACAGTTTTTTTTTTTTTTAATAAGATAATTCGATTGTTAAGCATACCGTAGACCTCGAAAATTTTTACCACCTTAAAGTTCAATATCGTTTGCACGTTATAAAATAAAAAGGTCTATTTGTCAAAGTGACAGCTAGATAGTTTCAACCTTATTGAAGTTTCAATTTACAGCTCGCGTAGCGTGACCAATTCTATCTCTATTCTACCAAGAATATACAAAGTTCTTTCTATCCAACTCGACATCTCTTCTGCCCGAGCACGGGGCGACACATAGACCACAGCAACGGGGAGCAAATTTTAAAATCAATATAGATTCTGGTAATGCCGCCAGTCTCTTGGGTACATTACCAGTCGACAGCGATGCCGATGAATTTTTCGACGCGTTTGTGTATAGTTTTAGTTAAGTTAGGTTTTAATTTTGTTATTTTTGTTAATTATTGTAAATAAGGTAAAGTTTTTAAGAATCTAATTATTAATTAAAACTGTTCATGTCGTCAATATAGATTCTTGCCGAGGTCCAACGTGATGTAGACTATCTGACACTTGTTGAGAAGAAATGCTTCTACCCCCAAGTGACAGAACTAGAAAAAAAATTGGTCGTCATGCTTGACATTGTAGACTTTTGTCAATAGAAATATTTCTTCTCTTCATGGCCATGTTTAAGACGGTATAAATCTTTTTACAATCTGTGATTTTGTCTATTCTTCCGTCGATAACATCCGTTTCTATGGTGGGCATGCTACGCTTGCTAGGAATTGTTGGAAAAAGTGTTAAACAAATTACGAGGTTAACTATACAAACGGATAACAGCATTCGGTATTTAAAAACCATGGATAATAAATCTGTCGCATCAAAAAACAAGGACGGCAAAAACGCACGATCGTGTCGCACGACATAAAAACCGCAACGACTATAGACCGAAAACGCAACTAAAATTAATTTTATTTACAATTACAAATGAGTATCACTAATGTTGCTATACAATAAAAATATTATTATATTATAATTATGGCAACATAAAAGCTTACGCTAAATTGTTTATTATTCATAAAACAGTAGATTTCACAAGTCGTGTCATTATTTGAAAGAATTATAATAAAAACATTGATTTTATCATTGTATAAAAATAAATCCATGATTTAATAATATAAAATAAAAAGTAATACCAAAAAACGGTATTTAATTTACCGTTATTAACGGTTACCGGTACCGTTAATATCGATTAACGCTGGCGTTAACATTGCTGTCAATAGCTGAACTGTGAAAAAATATTCAGACGCATGTTCTAGAACCTAAAATTATAAGACATGTGACATCTACCAACCCGCACTGTGCCCGCGTGCTGGAGCACGGCCACTCCCTCTCACAGAGGGGAGGTCTGTGTCCCGACTGCGGGAACCATAAAGGCTGATTACGTAATGGCGTTTTTTTTCTATTTCAAGTGTTACCTACTCACGTACAGTGGTCCACACAAGTAAATCACAGCTGTTCTATAATTCTTAACGTCTTGATGTCACAACTTGCGCGCTGTACTGTAGATATCGTGTTACGTTTATATTTAACTACGTGAATCGTATGTTAGTGCGAGATGGCGGGATGAGACGGCAGCGGGAAGCTATAGAGAAAACGATAATTTGAAGATAATCTAAAATATATTAGGTACATTTTATTTGTGTGACGTTGAACGTGGGATACTGGGTTCAATTCTTCGGTTGGTAAAGATAGTTTTTTTTATCAGAAATTTTACAGTTGAGTATTTGTGCCCGGCACAATACAATACAATTTACACAAGACTGTTTAACTTTATGGCAAATCTAAAAAGTCCCGTGTGATCAATCGTATATGTCAAGATTCTCAGTATGGTTCATTGAAATTATTTCGTTTCACGTATTCGTTAATATTTAATACAAGAATAAACAATTTTCCTTCACACCATCCCTCTGCCATCTCATTCCACCATTACAAGACAATCTAAGGCACTCCTAACTATATTTACGGCGGTAATGTTAAAACTATACACTTTCAAACTGGTGCACACCCATCCATTTCGCGACCTCATCTATAGCTGCTTAACGTAATAAGTATAACTGGTTACAATGGCAAGATTAGGTGACACATCTTTTTGGTTTTGCACGACCTGATTTTATACCTGCTTAACTTAATTTTAAAGCTGAATAAACGAATATTGGCTTGATATGGTTTAAAAAAATATAGTAAAAAAGCGTATGTTTTCGTTTAACTGGCATATTTTTAAACTGGTATGATAAAATTAATAATCATTGTTCAAGGCAAGATATAGAAATAAATGCTTTTTTTGTCAATTTTAAAGTGAGCATAAACATAAGCTATTTTAATAATTAAGCTGCCAAAATTAATATTCAAGTCAATTCAGTACAGTCACACATCAGGTAATAATTTCACAATGAAAGCGCCTTTACATAGCACCAGCAAGGGCAATTTTCGTAGTACTGGTGTACGTGTGACTGTACCTATATTTTTGTCTAATTTTAATAATCCTCGCGCCTGCGCGTTGCCTATATATTTTCCAATATAGGGTTTTTGTTGTTAGCTGCCTAAAGTGTATAAGTTTTAACAAAAAAATCGTGCATTTTACAAATAACGGTTATTAAAGCGTTGGTTTCCTAAGAAAGCGGTGAACTGTCATTGGTAGATCTTTGACAGTCGTCACGAGTATTCAGAAGCCCGAAAGTCTGACAACCAGTCTTACCAAGGGCTATCGTATTACCCAGTAACTGGGTTTTGGAGGTCAGACAGGCAGTCGCTCCATGTAAAATACTGGTATTCAGCTGCAACCGGTTAGTCTGGAAGCCGACCCCAACATAGTTGGGAAAAAACTAGGCAGGTGATGTAATCTCAAAAACTGATGGAAATGATGAAAATTACCCGATTTTCATGACGGCCGTTATAATATGACGGCCACCGCTCTTTTAAGAAACCGTAGCTTAACAGTTAATAGCGGTATCATTAGCATTAACATCGCTATCAATAGCGGGCAAGTTGTTTATAATGGAGCTTATACTGTGAACGTTATTCATATTCGAATCGTTATTAACGTTAACCATTTCGTTATCAGTAACCGCTACTGCGTTATTTTGTAACGCATTATTATTGTTATTCGTTACTGAAGCGTTATGAATACCGATATTAGCCGTAGCGTTATTTCTTGTGTTACCGTTATTTTCTGTACCGCTATTCAAAATAGCAGCTATTGATCTATCTCGAACACTGCCGTTATTTTCAACGTTATTAGAACCAGCTACATTATTACCGGAAGTACCGGCATTTGAGATTAAAGCCATACCGGTCCGAACCGTCTGCGTACCGGCATGATTGCTACCGGTTCCCGAAGCCAACTCGTCGTAACAGGGCGGCATTTCTACGTTATTCCTTGCTTCTTCATCAACCCTCGCGTTTAGGCCTTCGCGACTCAAATACTCCGGCGGAGGTCCAAAGAACTTACACCTCATAGCCTCATTATAGGGCGGAGGCCGAGTACCGTCCGGCAAAACGGGATAATTTTCAAAATTCGCCCCTAAAAGGCGTATCGTACGCCCGTTCAACGTGTACGTATCATGTGACGTCATGCGAACAAAATCTAAGTCGTCTATATTAATTTCTGCAACGTTCGGAGTGTCTGGCCGTCTGTCCGTTTCAGCTCGGCGTCCGAATCTAGGTATTGTCAACTGAAACCTACCCAATTGTAAGGTAAGTCTTTGTCTGTCAAGTTGATCTATAACCCTCTCCAAAGTGTTGCTAGAGTTCCTCCTCATATATTCGACCGGTGTTGCCATGTAATTTAAGTCCCTAGCAATGTCTCCTGTTTCAGGGTTGGTGAAGTAGAACTCTGAAGCATTCAGGTCGCAGTAGGTCGGGCTGCGGTAGTTGTCTAAGGTTCGATTCCGTGTCGGTGAATTGTTGAGGGATGTTGAGCGCACGTTTGTTAGTTCCACGTCGCTTTGGGTTGGTACCTGTGGGAGAAATGTTTTGTGTTATTAAATATAATATTATTGTTGTATTAAACAGATTTCGAGATTTCGCCAGTTATGTTTAAATTTCATGTAATTAGGGGCGAGCCTATTGCCATCAACTGGGAACAAGTCCAAATTCCGGGCTACTACTGAGAAATTCCAGGTGGAAAAATCTAATATCACTTTTCCTGACCCGGGAAACGAATCCAGAACCTCATTCTCAGTGGTAGCGTTTGCGACCAATAGACCAAGGAGACAGTAACTTATGTAAGTTCTATTTTGAAAAGGATAACAAGTTGTTATTGAATGCCTGTTGGATTTTGATAACTCAGTTAACATAACATGATATCTCTTGGCAAGACTGGTTGTCAGACTTTCGGGCTTCTGACTACTCGTAACGACTGTCAAAGATCTACGAATGACATCCGGGACCAACCGTGTTTTTTGAGGTATGGAGATGTTATGGACGGTCATCCATCCACGAACCGATCTTGGTAAACGTTGTTAACTCTGACAGTCGACCCGTGCGGCTATTATTATTTAGCTACGAATCCTTGAAACGTCAATATTATTCCACGGTTAAATGATATTTGAGGTAGGTAACGTGAGCCCAGCAGTGTACAGTTGCACCCACCTGCCGGTACCGCGAGGAGAAGATAGCAGACAGCCTCGCCAGCCCGAACCCGGCGCGCTCGGGCGGGGGGCTCCGTGCTGCACTGTACAGTTAGACCCACCTGCCGGTACCGCGAGGAGAAGATAGCAGACAGCCTCGCCAGCCCGAACCCGGCGCGCTCGGGCGGGGGGCTCCGTGCTGCACTGTACAGTTAGACCCACCTGCCGGTACCGCGAGGAGAAGATAGCAGACAGCCTCGCCAGCCCGAACCCGGCGCGCTCGGGCGGGGGGCTCCGTGCTGCACTGTACAGTTAGACCCACCTGCCGGTACCGCGAGGAGAAGATAGCAGACAGCCTCGCCAGCCCGAACCCGGCGCGCTCGGGCGGGGGGCTCCGTGCTGCACTGTACAGTTAGACCCACCTGCCGGTACCGCGAGGAGAAGATAGCAGACAGCCTCGCCAGCCCGAACCCGGCGCGCTCGGGCGGGGGGCTCCGTGCTGCACTGTACAGTTAGACCCACCTGCCGGTACCGCGAGGAGAAGATAGCAGACAGCCTCGCCAGCCCGAACCCGGCGCGCTCGGGCGGGGGGCTCCGTGCTGCACTGTACAGTTAGACCCACCTGCCGGTACCGCGAGGAGAAGATAGCAGACAGCCTCGCCAGCCCGAACCCGGCGCGCTCGGGCGGGGGGCTCCGTGCTGCACTGTACAGTTAGACCCACCTGCCGGTACCGCGAGGAGAAGATAGCAGACAGCCTCGCCAGCCCGAACCCGGCGCGCTCGGGCGGGGGGCTCCGTGCTGCACTGTACAGTTAGACCCACCTGCCGGTACCGCGAGGAGAAGATAGCAGACAGCCTCGCCAGCCCGAACCCGGCGCGCTCGGGCGGGGGGCTCCGTGCTGCACTGTACAGTTAGACCCACCTGCCGGTACCGCGAGGAGAAGATAGCAGACAGCCTCGCCAGCCCGAACCCGGCGCGCTCGGGCGGGGGGCTCCGTGCTGCACTGTACAGTTAGACCCACCTGCCGGTACCGCGAGGAGAAGATAGCAGACAGCCTCGCCAGCCCGAACCCGGCGCGCTCGGGCGGGGGGCTCCGTGCTGCACTGTACAGTTAGACCCACCTGCCGGTACCGCGAGGAGAAGATAGCAGACAGCCTCGCCAGCCCGAACCCGGCGCGCTCGGGCGGGGGGCTCCGTGCTGCACTGTACAGTTAGACCCACCTGCCGGTACCGCGAGGAGAAGATAGCAGACAGCCTCGCCAGCCCGAACCCGGCGCGCTCGGGCGGGGGGCTCCGTGCTGCACTGTACAGTTAGACCCACCTGCCGGTACCGCGAGGAGAAGATAGCAGACAGGCGCGCGAGCCCGAAGCCCGCGCGCTCGGGCGGGGGGCTCCGTGCTGCACTGTACAGTTAGACCCACCTGCCGGTACCGCGAGGAGAAGATAGCAGACAGCCTCGCCAGCCCGAACCCGGCGCGCTCGGGCGGGGGGCTCCGTGCTGCACTGTACAGTTAGACCCACCTGCCGGTACCGCGAGGAGAAGATAGCAGACAGCCTCGCCAGCCCGAACCCGGCGCGCTCGGGCGGGGGGCTCCGTGCTGCACTGTACAGTTAGACCCACCTGCCGGTACCGCGAGGAGAAGATAGCAGACAGCCTCGCCAGCCCGAACCCGGCGCGCTCGGGCGGGGGGCTCCGTGCTGCACTGTACAGTTAGACCCACCTGCCGGTACCGCGAGGAGAAGATAGCAGACAGCCTCGCCAGCCCGAACCCGGCGCGCTCGGGCGGGGGGCTCCGTGCTGCACTGTACAGTTAGACCCACCTGCCGGTACCGCGAGGAGAAGATAGCAGACAGCCTCGCCAGCCCGAACCCGGCGCGCTCGGGCGGGGGGCTCCGTGCTGCACTGTACAGTTAGACCCACCTGCCGGTACCGCGAGGAGAAGATAGCAGACAGCCTCGCCAGCCCGAACCCGGCGCGCTCGGGCGGGGGGCTCCGTGCTGCACTGTACAGTTAGACCCACCTGCCGGTACCGCGAGGAGAAGATAGCAGACAGCCTCGCCAGCCCGAACCCGGCGCGCTCGGGCGGGGGGCTCCGTGCTGCACTGTACAGTTAGACCCACCTGCCGGTACCGCGAGGAGAAGATAGCAGACAGCCTCGCCAGCCCGAACCCGGCGCGCTCGGGCGGGGGGCTCCGTGCTGCACTGTACAGTTAGACCCACCTGCCGGTACCGCGAGGAGAAGATAGCAGACAGCCTCGCCAGCCCGAACCCGGCGCGCTCGGGCGGGGGGCTCCGTGCTGCACTGTACAGTTAGACCCACCTGCCGGTACCGCGAGGAGAAGATAGCAGACAGCCTCGCCAGCCCGAACCCGGCGCGCTCGGGCGGGGGGCTCCGTGCTGCACTGTACAGTTAGACCCACCTGCCGGTACCGCGAGGAGAAGATAGCAGACAGCCTCGCCAGCCCGAACCCGGCGCGCTCGGGCGGGGGGCTCCGTGCTGCACTGTACAGTTAGACCCACCTGCCGGTACCGCGAGGAGAAGATAGCAGACAGCCTCGCCAGCCCGAACCCGGCGCGCTCGGGCGGGGGGCTCCGTGCTGCACTGTACAGTTAGACCCACCTGCCGGTACCGCGAGGAGAAGATAGCAGACAGCCTCGCCAGCCCGAACCCGGCGCGCTCGGGCGGGGGGCTCCGTGCTGCACTGTACAGTTAGACCCACCTGCCGGTACCGCGAGGAGAAGATAGCAGACAGCCTCGCCAGCCCGAACCCGGCGCGCTCGGGCGGGGGGCTCCGTGCTGCACTGTACAGTTAGACCCACCTGCCGGTACCGCGAGGAGAAGATAGCAGACAGCCTCGCCAGCCCGAACCCGGCGCGCTCGGGCGGGGGGCTCCGTGCTGCACTGTACAGTTAGACCCACCTGCCGGTACCGCGAGGAGAAGATAGCAGACAGCCTCGCCAGCCCGAACCCGGCGCGCTCGGGCGGGGGGCTCCGTGCTGCACTGTACAGTTAGACCCACCTGCCGGTACCGCGAGGAGAAGATAGCAGACAGCCTCGCCAGCCCGAACCCGGCGCGCTCGGGCGGGGGGCTCCGTGCTGCACTGTACAGTTAGACCCACCTGCCGGTACCGCGAGGAGAAGATAGCAGACAGGCGCGCGAGCCCGAAGCCCGCGCGCTCGGGCGGGGGGCTCCGTGCTGCACTGTACAGTTAGACCCACCTGCCGGTACCGCGAGGAGAAGATAGCAGACAGGCGCGCGAGCCCGAAGCCCGCGCGCTCGGGCGGGGGGCTCCGTGCTGCACTGTACAGTTAGACCCACCTGCCGGTACCGCGAGGAGAAGATAGCAGACAGGCGCGCGAGCCCGAAGCCCGCGCGCTCGGGCGGGGGGCTCCGTGCTGCACTGTACAGTTAGACCCACCTGCCGGTACCGCGAGGAGAAGATAGCAGACAGGCGCGCGAGCCCGAAGCCCGCGCGCTCGGGCGGGGGGCTCCGTGCTGCACTGTACAGTTAGACCCACCTGCCGGTACCGCGAGGAGAAGATAGCAGACAGGCGCGCGAGCCCGAAGCCCGCGCGCTCGGGCGGGGGGCTCCGTGCTGCACTGTACAGTTAGACCCACCTGCCGGTACCGCGAGGAGAAGATAGCAGACAGGCGCGCGAGCCCGAAGCCCGCGCGCTCGGGCGGGGGGCTCCGTGCTGCACTGTACAGTTAGACCCACCTGCCGGTACCGCGAGGAGAAGATAGCAGACAGCCTCGCCAGCCCGAACCCGGCGCGCTCGGGCGGGGGGCTCCGTGCTGCACTGTACAGTTAGACCCACCTGCCGGTACCGCGAGGAGAAGATAGCAGACAGGCGCGCGAGCCCGAAGCCCGCGCGCTCGGGCGGGGGGCTCCGTGCTGCACTGTACAGTTAGACCCACCTGCCGGTACCGCGAGGAGAAGATAGCAGACAGGCGCGCGAGCCCGAAGCCCGCGCGCTCGGGCGGGGGGCTCCGTGCTGCACTGTACAGTTAGACCCACCTGCCGGTACCGCGAGGAGAAGATAGCAGACAGGCGCGCGAGCCCGAAGCCCGCGCGCTCGGGCGGGGGGCTCCGTGCTGCACTGTACAGTTAGACCCACCTGCCGGTACCGCGAGGAGAAGATAGCAGACAGGCGCGCGAGCCCGAAGCCCGCGCGCTCGGGCGGGGGGCTCCGTGCTGCACTGTACAGTTAGACCCACCTGCCGGTACCGCGAGGAGAAGATAGCAGACAGGCGCGCGAGCCCGAAGCCCGCGCGCTCGGGCGGGGGGCTCCGTGCTGCACTGTACAGTTAGACCCACCTGCCGGTACCGCGAGGAGAAGATAGCAGACAGGCGCGCGAGCCCGAAGCCCGCGCGCTCGGGCGGGGGGCTCCGTGCTGCACTGTACAGTTAGACCCACCTGCCGGTACCGCGAGGAGAAGATAGCAGACAGGCGCGCGAGCCCGAAGCCCGCGCGCTCGGGCGGGGGGCTCCGTGCTGCACTGTACAGTTAGACCCACCTGCCGGTACCGCGAGGAGAAGATAGCAGACAGGCGCGCGAGCCCGAAGCCCGCGCGCTCGGGCGGGGGGCTCCGTGCTGCACTGTACAGTTAGACCCACCTGCCGGTACCGCGAGGAGAAGATAGCAGACAGGCGCGCGAGCCCGAAGCCCGCGCGCTCGGGCGGGGGGCTCCGTGCTGCACTGTACAGTTAGACCCACCTGCCGGTACCGCGAGGAGAAGATAGCAGACAGGCGCGCCAGCCCGAACCCGGCGCGCTCGGGCGGCGCCTCCCCCTCGGGCGCGCCCGCCGGCTCCGGCGCGGGGGGCTCCGTGCTGCACTGTGGGGGGGACATTCTATTATATCCTATTCTAAAATCTATAAACGTTAACGAGACAAAAGGAATATGTAAGGACCGTAGTAGGTGACGTTTTGTAGTTCTGCAAACCCCTATGGGGAGAAGGCGTGGCTTTTATGTATGTAAATTCTAAAAGTAGAGTCAAGAACATAATGTTGTTCCGGTTCTTGTAACTAGGCGACTACAGGTTGGCAGCTGCATCATCACTTCATACTGCAGCCCCGCACTGTGCCGCCGCCTGGTGACGCGCCTGTCGGGAGTTCAGTGAACTACAAACTAACACGTGCTGTGCTGTGATTGGTTTATTTAACTCGAAATGTTTTTAAAATTCCCGCATCTAATTTTTGTTACTGTAAGTATTTGTATAAAGTAGTTAAGTTTTTTCGAAATAAAACTAATACCGTTTAGTGTCTCAAACTGGTTGTTTCTCTTCATAACCTACAGACCTAACAGGTTTTTAGCATTCTTTGAGAAGACTTTATTTTATTTTCCCACGCCACTTCGAACCGATTATTTAAGTAAATTTTTTCTGAATAATTTTGAAGTTCCATATTTATTTGCACTCTACTACCTAAAAACCTACCTACTGCTATATAAAAGTTTTAGTCGTAGTATATTTAAAAAAATGAAGAAACGAAATAAAATGTTCCTCGAGAAGATCCTCTAACTAGTCACACTAATATTGTATGACGTAACATTATCCGACGATTTTTGTCGAATATTTAGTAGAAATGTGTGCCATGAGGTCATAGTAAGATTAAAGAATATCAATTCTCATTTGAATTCAAGTTTTTATTTAAAAAATGCCATACAGTTGTACTAAACAGGGTAACAGGACAAACTGTAACCATAAATTCAGCAGATGATTCTACCTCCTAGTATAGAAATTTTTCGTCGATTATCAAATAAAAATCTGCTATTTCATAAAAAAAGTGCGGTGAAAATGGAATAGCAATTTTTTTTTTAAATTATCGACGAACAATTTCACGGCAGGGTCCAGTCCAGAATCATGTAGATACTAAATTATCGATGATTCTACCTCCTAGTATAGAAATTTTTCGTCGATTATCAAATAAAAATCTGATATTTCATAAAAAAAAGTGCGGTGAAAATGGAATAGCAATTTTTTTTTTAAATTATCGACGAACAATTTCACGGCAGGGTCCAGTCCAGAATCATGTAGATACTAAATTATCGACGAACAATTTCATGGCAGGGTCCAGTCCAGAATCATGTAGATACTAAATTATCGATGATTCTACCTCCTAGTATAGAAATTTTTCGTCGATTATCAAATAAAAATCTGATATTTCATAAAAAAAAGTGCGGTGAAAATGGAATAGCAATTTTTTTTTTAAATTATCGACGAACAATTTCACGGCAGGGTCCAGTCCAGAATCATGTAGATACTAAATTATCGACGAACAATTTCATGGCAGGGTCCAGTCCAGAATCATGTAGATACTAAATTATCGACGAACAATTTCACGGCAGGGTCCAGTCCAGAATCATGTAGATACTAAATTATCGACGAACAATTTCACGGCAGGGTCCAGTCCAGAATCATGTAGATACTAAATTATCGATGATTCTACCTCCTAGTATAGAAATTTTTCGTCGATTATCAAATAAAAATCTGATATTTCATAAAAAAAAGTGCGGTGAAAATGGAATAGCAATTTTTTTTTTAAATTATCGACGAACAATTTCACGGCAGGGTCCAGTCCAGAATCATGTAGATACTAAATTATCGACGAACAATTTCACGGCAGGGTCCAGTCCAGAATCATGTAGATACTAAATTATCGACGAACAATTTCACGGCAGGGTCCAGTCCAGAATCATGTAGATACTAAATTATCGATGATTCTACCTCCTAGTATAGAAATTTTTCGTCGATTATCAAATAAAAATCTGATATTTCATAAAAAAAAGTGCGGTGAAAATGGAATAGCAATTTTTTTTTTAAATTATCGACGAACAATTTCACGGCAGGGTCCAGTCCAGAATCATGTAGATACTAAATTATCGACGAACAATTTCACGGCAGGGTCCAGTCCAGAATCATGTAGATACTAAATTATCGACGAACAATTTCATGGCAGGGTCCAGTCCAGAATCATGTAGATACTAAATTATCGATGATTCTACCTCCTAGTATAGAAATTTTTCGTCGATTATCAAATAAAAATCTGATATTTCATAAAAAAAAGTGCGGTGAAAATGGAATAGCAATTTTTTTTTTAAATTATCGACGAACAATTTCACGGCAGGGTCCAGTCCAGAATCATGTAGATACTAAATTATCGACGAACAATTTCATGGCAGGGTCCAGTCCAGAATCATGTAGATACTAAATTATCGACGAACAATTTCACGGCAGGGTCCAGTCCAGAATCATGTAGATACTAAATTATCGATGATTCTACCTCCTAGTATAGAAATTTTTCGTCGATTATCAAATAAAAATCTGATATTTCATAAAAAAAAGTGCGGTGAAAATGGAATAGCAATTTTTTTTTTAAATTATCGACGAACAATTTCACGGCAGGGTCCAGTCCAGAATCATGTAGATACTAAATTATCGACGAACAATTTCATGGCAGGGTCCAGTCCAGAATCATGTAGATACTAAATTATCGACGAACAATTTCATGGCAGGGTCCAGTCCAGAATCATGTAGATACTAAATTATCGACGAACAATTTCACGGCAGGGTCCAGTCCAGAATCATGTAGATACTAAATTATCGATGATTCTACCTCCTAGTATAGAAATTTTTCGTCGATTATCAAATAAAAATCTGATATTTCATAAAAAAAAGTGCGGTGAAAATGGAATAGCAATTTTTTTTTTAAATTATCGACGAACAATTTCACGGCAGGGTCCAGTCCAGAATCATGTAGATACTAAATTATCGACGAACAATTTCATGGCAGGGTCCAGTCCAGAATCATGTAGATACTAAATTATCGATGATTCTACCTCCTAGTATAGAAATTTTTCGTCGATTATCAAATAAAAATCTGATATTTCATAAAAAAAAGTGCGGTGAAAATGGAATAGCAATTTTTTTTTTAAATTATCGACGAACAATTTCACGGCAGGGTCCAGTCCAGAATCATGTAGATACTAAATTATCGACGAACAATTTCACGGCAGGGTCCAGTCCAGAATCATGTAGATACTAAATTATCGACGAACAATTTCATGGCAGGGTCCAGTCCAGAATCATGTAGATACTAAATTATCGACGAACAATTTCACGGCAGGGTCCAGTCCAGAATCATGTAGATACTAAATTATCGATGATTCTACCTCCTAGTATAGAAATTTTTCGTCGATTATCAAATAAAAATCTGATATTTCATAAAAAAAAGTGCGGTGAAAATGGAATAGCAATTTTTTTTTTAAATTATCGACGAACAATTTCACGGCAGGGTCCAGTCCAGAATCATGTAGATACTAAATTATCGACGAACAATTTCACGGCAGGGTCCAGTCCAGAATCATGTAGATACTAAATTATCGACGAACAATTTCACGGCAGGGTTCAGTCCAGAATCATGTAGATACTAAATTATCGACGAACAATTTCATGGCAGGGTCCAGTCCAGAATCATGTAGATACTAAATTATCGACGAACAATTTCACGGCAGGGTCCAGTCCAGAATCATGTAGATACTAAATTATCGATGATTCTACCTCCTAGTATAGAAATTTTTCGTCGATTATCAAATAAAAATCTGATATTTCATAAAAAAAAGTGCGGTGAAAATGGAATAGCAATTTTTTTTTAAAATTATCGACGAACAATTTCACGGCAGGGTCCAGTCCAGAATCATGTAGATACTAAATTATCGACGAACAATTTCACGGCAGGGTCCAGTCCAGAATCATGTAGATACTAAATTATCGACGAACAATTTCATGGCAGGGTCCAGTCCAGAATCATGTAGATACTAAATTATCGACGAACAATTTCACGGCAGGGTCCAGTCCAGAATCATGTAGATACTAAATTATCGACGAACAATTTCATGGCAGGGTCCAGTCCAGAATCATGTAGATACTAAATTATCGACGAACAATTTCACGGCAGGGTCCAGTCCAGAATCATGTAGATACTAAATTATCGATGATTCTACCTCCTAGTATAGAAATTTTTCGTCGATTATCAAATAAAAATCTGATATTTCATAAAAAAAAGTGCGGTGAAAATGGAATAGCAATTTTTTTTTTAAATTATCGACGAACAATTTCACGGCAGGGTCCAGTCCAGAATCATGTAGATACTAAATTATCGACGAACAATTTCACGGCAGGGTCCAGTCCAGAATCATGTAGATACTAAATTATCGACGAACAATTTCACGGCAGGGTCCAGTCCAGAATCATGTAGATACTAAATTATCGACGAACAATTTCACGGCAGGGTCCAGTCCAGAATCATGTAGATACTAAATTATCGACGAACAATTTCATGGCAGGGTCCAGTCCAGAATCATGTAGATACTAAATCTATGGTTGCGCGTCGATGTCCCTGACACCCTGTACAGACTACCCTCCTATTACATGGGACATTATGGGTGTACCATACACATTTGCCTAACCCTTCGGGGAATACAGGCGTGATACAATCCATACTAATATTATAAATTCGAAAGTAACTCTGTCTGTCTGTATGTTACCTTTTCACGCCTAAACCGCTGAACCGACTTAGATGAAATTTGGTATAGAGATAGTTTGAGTCCAAAGGACATAGGATAGTTTTTATCCCGATATTCCCACGGGATCGAGACTTATGAGGGTGAAACCGCGGGGCGCAGCTAGTCATACATAAACTTGTAGCGGTATCTACAAAGCCACATGCGAACTACGCGTCATACTGACGTCACGCAAAATCCTGCATCTCGCAAGCAGAGTTTACCGCGCAACTAGCATAATTATATACAACGGCCCAACATGAATCATCGGGCAGTTGCCCGAAAAACACGACGCCCGTGTGGTCGGAAGATCCTCCCTTTTCTATGGAGGATGAGTGAACTTTACACCCTGTTCCTCACACCTCTATAAACTCAAAACTCACGCCTTCTCCCCACGGCGGTAGGCAGACACTACAGAAAGCCACCTGCTAGGATCCTTACGTACTCCTTTTGCTCCGTTTACGTTCATTCTTCGTTATCTTTTGAAGGATATTGCTAATCCATTGCTTCATATATTCGAAAAATTCGTCTACACAACATCGTAAATATCGCAATGAATGTTGTTGAACTGTCAAAATGAAACCCGTTGCTACGGATAGTGTGTTACGCAATTACCAAGCTGGTCACAAAGGCGTGATGTTATGAGTTACCTGCAGCGCGTGTCGATCAGGTACATGTGTGGGTGACTGTGCGGGCGAGGCGAGGCGGCCCTCTTGTTCCAGCAGGCGAGACGCTTCGTAGCACGGCGGGAAGCGGTGCGTCTGTAATGGAAGGTCAGTTGATTAGTTTGTTGGAACGAAGTTCTTTAACGCGACCTGCGGTAGGAGTAAACTGGTTGAAAACACAACGTAACAAAAAAGCGTTATGCCCCCTTCATGCGACTTTCTCTGAGAGAGATAGTCTTCATGGTTTTCGATGGTGTTGAAGCCAATAGCGACGCCAAAATGAAAATCCAAGATGGCGCCTACGAAAATTTTTAAATTTATCACCATGGGTTTCGTTTTTATAGTTTACGAGGGCGCTTAATGCGATAGTGAGGTTATTTTTTTTTTAAGTGAAAACTTCTTTAGGCGCGTTGAGCATTTTTTGAAATGGGAAAAAACCATTGAATTCGCGCCACTGTAACCGTAACCGACACCGCTTCGGATGTGTATTTGTTAGTTGGAAACAAAATTATTTGATGGCTGTTTTTCAAAGTATACAACTTTTGAATTCGACCCTTTAAAATTCGATTTCCTTAGCCTATTTTTAACTATTAAGGGTGAAGAGCCGGGGTAGCACGCTAAATTCAAATTTTCTTACGTTTTTTACAATTATCAAGTCGGCGTCATGTGGAATGTTGATTAAAATATGATTCGCGAGCGTGACAAGTCTGTACCTGTGCGTACTGCATGGAGTAGTGTACCTGTGCGTACTGCATGGAGTAGTGTACCTGTGCGTACTGCATGGAGTAGTGTACCTGTGCGTACTGCATGGAGTAGTGTACCTGTGCGTACTGCATGGAGTAGTGTACCTGTGCGTACTGCATGGAGTAGTGCTGGCGGGTGGCTCGCTCGGCGTGCGCGTAGCTGCGCAGCGCGGCTCGCTTCATGTGCATCTTGCAGATCGCCGACACCAGCAGCACGACTGCTATCATGAAGATCAGCGCGCAGGCTGGGGAGGAAACAACAACTATAATAATAATAATAATAAAAAGTGTTTAATTCCCACCACAATCCATCACTATGCCAAGATACTTTATCGACGTGCCTCGTTCAATGTTACAGTGATCATGTGTGCCACTGCTGTCGCTACTACCAAGACTGTGTCAACTAGGCAGCAACGTTTAGTAACTGACACCTTTGTATTTCGAATCGAAAAATTGTTTATTTTCGTTTTCGATTTGTTCAGGGTAAGCAAGTTGTTCTTAAGCCACTCACTGACTGTATCGACACCCTTCTGAGCAAGGCTTCCCAGTTATGCGACGAAAATACAAGTGCTGTATCGTCCGCGTAGGAATATATTGTACCGCTTTCTAGGCTGAGGCTACACAGGTCATTCATGTAAATTAAAAATAAACTAGGGCTAAGGATACTGCCCTGTGGCACACCAAAAACTACATTTCAATCGGAGGTGGAGTAGGTTCCAATTTTGGCACTCTGTGTTCTATTTGTAAGATAGCTCTGAAACAGGGATAGCCAGTACCTCGTATATCCAGGCATTCGAGCTTAGATATTAAGATGGGAATCGAGACCGTGTCGAATGCCTTCGCGAGATCCAGGAATAATGCAACACATTTCTCACCGTCGTTGTCAAGTTTCTGAGCTTATGTGATTAACCAGTTTGTGAACAGCATTAGTAGTGGATAGATTTTTTCGAAAGTCAAATTAGTTAATCGACAAAACTATCCATTTAGTATATTTATTTAATAGTCAATGTCTTATTCTATGATCTTTAAACATATTTGTATGGGAATTTTTGTATGTCAATTTCGAATAGAATTTGAATTGCTGTATAATAAAATAATGCATAGTTGATTAATTTTAGCATTCAGCAGCAGTCATTGGGGTACATACAATTATTGACAGATTCTAGAATTCTGTATTTCAAAAACGGATTCTGTTAACTGAACTACATACAGGCTGGCAGGAAATCGACGCGCAACCGGTTACCATGGATCCAGTAGACGATTCTGAACCCAATGCGTTGAAACTTTTCGTTGGTTAATAAAAAAAATCTGCTGTTCCATACATTTTGACCGAGTAGGTATTGCATTTTTCTATGAAACAACATATTTTTTTTTTATAACCGACAAACATCATTTTTGAACTTCGCTGTCAAATAATGAAATGAGGTTTTCTTATTTGAGTTTATTTATTTTATTATTTATGTACACACAGTAAAATACATAAGGATATGTTGTAGTTTATTTATATAAAAAGAATAAATAAAGGTATTCTCACCGGTAACCGTGTATATGGTGGACTGTATGAACCCGTAGTCGTCGCCCGCGTGCCGGTCTTCAAACAGCGGAGGGTACTCCACGTCCACGTAGCCTGCAAAGGGTATGATCATCGTTGGTGTCTAAACATCACGACTTGTGTCCCCAAAGGGTTGGGCAGAGGTGTTCCAAATGTTTTGACTTAATAAATATTCTTGTCTGGATTTGAAATTCATAGGCGATTTGTCGAACTTACCGGCTGTTGCGGGCGGCTACGTCTGCGTTTATTTTGTATTTCAACATTTTTCAATACAACGATAAAAGATATAATTCTGTCTCTCACACTAAATCTCTTTTATCATTAATTTTTTTAAGAAGTTCTATCACGTGTACGTAACGGCACGCGCCTTTTTTTAAACTTTTTTACTTCTTACCTTCTAATCTTGAGTACCTCGGATGCTCGTCGCAGCACGACGGTTGCTGACACAGCGCGCTACTGGTGCGACAGCATGCCGACTCAGATATACAGCGGCCTGTTGAGCAGTTGAGCTTGTCGCTACCTGGAGGTTGGAGGAGAGAAATTGTATAATAAAAAACTTTTTTACAAAAAAAAACAACAGACTTCAAAAATAACACTACAAAGTGATAAATAACTTTAATTTCGGAAGTCGGTGTCGTTGATTCCGCATTTTCGTTTTTTGACACCGACTTCCGAAATTAAAGTTATTTATCACTTTGTAGTGTTCTTTTTGAAGTCGGTTGTTTTTTTTTAGTAAAAAAGTTTTTATTTTTCTCTTTTTAGTTGTACCTACCCCACAAAAAAGTAAACAAAAAGATCGTTAATGTAGACAATGTAGATAATTTTTTTGATTTTTGTTGATTTTTCAAAAACCGCTCATCTGATTTCGATAAAATTTTCATGGGACCATTTGGGAAGTATATCCTTTCTAACAAAAAAAGAATTTTTCAAATCGGTTGGCAAACGACGGAGTTATGCGCGAACAAACACAAAAAAAAAAAATACAAACATTCGAATTGAGAACCTCCTCCTTTTTTAGAAGTCGGTTAAAAAGTCATTACACAAGCGATTAAATCTGCCTAGCCTTTTCCCAACTATTTTGGAGGTCGAGTTCCAGTCTAACCGGATGCAGCTGAAATACAAGTATTTTACATTGAGCGGCTGCCTATCTAATCTCTACAACCCAGTTACTGGGTAATACCCATTGGTAAGACTGGTTGTCAAACTTTCAGGCTTCTGACTAACCGTAACGACTGTGAAAGATCCACGAATGACAGCCGGGACCAACAGCTTCACGTGCTTTCCGAGGTACGGAGGGGTCTTAGTATGTGAAGATGGTCATCCAGCCACGAACCAACCGCGGCAAACAAGCATAACCTGATCGATCGACCCATGCGGCTGTTATTACTTAGCCATAAACCCTTTACAAGTTATTTATGTTGACTTTTGATTCTTAGACGTATACATAGAATAGTCTTTATTGTACACCATTTTTAACCCTTTTACTGATAACGGCAATATACGTGCCACCATCTTGGTAAACCATTTTGGTTTACCAAACAATTTTGGTAAACCATACCCCAAATTTTATTTTGCTGCTACACTTGGATCCTTATTATTTATATATTTATATATACTTTATTGTACAGTCAGCATCAAAAGTCGATTAACACTATCATTTTTACATGTTATTAAATAAAATTGACAACAACTTTTTTCAATAAACTGATTTTTACCTTTTCACATAAGAGACAAGAGTATATATTCTAAAAAAAAATCTTCTGCTGCAATTTTGATCAAATATTTTGCTCAATAATTAAGATTAAAAAAACTGAAGTGTTAATCAACTTTTGATGCTGACCGTACACCACAAAAATACATAACATGAAATAAACACATCAAACAGTAAAAAATATAAAATGGGCGGCTTTTCTTCTGCTGGTAATAGGGTTAAATCTTATCGACTAACCTATGGGTAATTTTTAGGGCGCTGATGCGGGTAATCGTGTGTGTCGGATTGTTGAGCTCACTAAGATGGGAACCGTTGAGCTCAAGGGCAGGCTGGTTGACTCTATGTTGCGACAGGTTTACTCAATCTGTTTTGGTACTTTCTGTGCTCGAGAGGCTAGTCTTGACCTGCACAATGACAGTTTTGGTGGTCCGACTTTAAGGAGTCGGAACACTGTATATTTAGCTCGCTCACGCATGCGCGCGCGCTTCGCTCTTTTTCTTCTTCGTCACATATCACGTTCATCCGTATACATTTGGGTCGAGTAGGTATTGAAGTTTTGTATGGTACAGTTGATAAGTTGTTCGAAATTACGATGTTGGTCCCACCGAGAAAGTTTATCAATTTGATGATCTGTACAGATAGCGTCAGAGAAAAAGAACCACCCCAAGACTTCATGAAGACATAACCAAAGGGGGGTGCCTTTTCTCTGAATTTTCTTCTGATACATGCTGCAGAGACACGATAGCAAAACAATGTTAATGATAGCCTTACGTGCACAAACACTGAGCGGACACATGTGCGGCGCCTCGTCCTCGCCGAGCTCGCAGTCGCGCCGCCCGTCGCACACGTACTGCGCCGCCATGCAGCGCTGGCCGCACCAGAAGGCGCCGCGCCCGCAGTACTTAGGGCCTAGAGAGGGAATTATAGGGTTTAAAATATCCCAACATCTTGTCATGTCCGACCCGTACGTAGTACACTTAAAAATTCTTAAAAAACCGACTAAAATGCAAATCGGAGTCGCTCTCTAAGAATATCGTACCACAAAAACCTATTATATTAATTTATTATTTACTATTAAACGTTTATTTACTATTAACTATTTTTTTTTTATTCGGAACCCTATTTTTTTTTCTACAGGGTGTTACAGAAAGGGTATATCAATACAAACGGGTTGAAGAGTGTATCTGGTCTAGAATCTCTGTACAAAATTTCAGCTCAAAAGCAGGATTTTTGAAAATGTTTAATATTTTTTTATTTCGATAGTTTATAATTGAAATCATAACAAACGTGTCACCGCACTACGAGGGTCATTATCCATTATCTGTAGTGTGTCTGTGCGCCTAGTACACGCACATCACGCCGCCGCGCGCCAGTGCAGCGCCGTGATGTCGAAATAAAAAAATATTAAGCATTTTCAAAGTTAATGCTTTTGAGCTGAAATTTTGTACAGAGGTTCTTGACCAGATACACTCTTCAACCCGTTTGTATTGATATACCCTTTCCGTAACACCCTGTATAATAAAAGTTACTGTCGTTTTAATTGTCAATAATATTTTATACTTAGGCTAAGTTACTCTAGCACGGGCACGAAAACATTTATCGTATTAATCCAATGGGGGCGGTCAATACTTTAAACCAGTCTTTCACTAAAACGGCACTGAAATCAGTCTATCAGTTTCGGAGCTACAATGTCACGACAAACACTTATAAAAATTGCCGAGGACCGAGTTAAAAACCATACGATTGGATACCCCCATGTCCAGCAATGAACTGCTGGAGCATAATGTTGTACTGACCTCTAGTCTGCACCAGTATATACTTGGTGACGCTGAACGGCGGCGCGGAGCACATGTACTGCCCGCTGTCTGCCGCTTGTAAGTCCTGCTTCGAGAGCGAACTGCTGGATGTAGGGCCTTTAGGCTCGCCTTTGAGGATACTGTAGAACAAGAAATAAATCATTGCAGAATGCAGCTCACCTAACCTTATTTTAAAGGAGACTGGGCGAAAGTGGTCAATGGACCAATAGCTATAAGGTTGTGACATCCGTGTACCTCGTTTTTACCTTTGTGCAAACTGGCATCAAAATCTGACCCGGCAAATTAGGACGGCTAACTTGTGTTAAAAGCTTTCATGTTGCGTTTTACATCGTATTACGTTTTGTTGAGCTCGCTAAAATAGGGTTGAGCTCGATAAAATAGGGTTGAACTCGCTAAAATAGGGTTGAGCTCGCTGAAATAGGGTTGAACTCGCTAAAATAGGGTTGAGCTCGCTAAAATAGGGTTGAGCTACACGACGAGTGATGCATACAAGCCGTCTGTCGGGAAAGCTCAACTGAAACGTAGCGAACAGCAGTAAGTAATGGCTTGTTCATTAGATTGCCATGTTTTAACATCAATTGTAAAACCCCTGACACGAACAAGATTTAATTCCAAAGCTAGTAACCAGCATCCTAATTGCGTAACACCAGGCGCGGTCGCAGCCCAAGATTTTGGGGGGGGTCATTATGGGTGCCAAGGAATATTTTAAGGGAGGTACATCTTCTCGTTGGTCTAGTGGTCGCCAGCGTTACTGCTGAGAATGAGGTCTAAGCAGGGTTCGATTCCTAGGTCGGGTAAAGTGTTAAAAGGTTTTTCCATCAGAAATTTCTCAGAAGCCGCTTGGAGTCTGGATTTGTGCCCGTTTGGCGGCAGTAGGCTCGCCCCCTATGACATTTCACTTAATAACTAGCGAAATGTGGGTGTAAGTAAGTACTATATGAAGGTACACCCCTGCCCAACCCTTTGGGGATAAAAGGCGTGTGGATATGTTAAGGTTCATGTACATCTCCAGCTCCACATTACTTATGCTATTCAGGGACGCAGCTTTTACATAGGGGGGTGTTACTTAAATGCTGCCAAATTGGTCGTATTTATAAGAACGGTAGATCGTGTAGGGTGGGGAGAGCGAAAGCAAGCTCGAAAATTTTAACAATCCGTCTCTGTTGATTAGGTGTTTTTTTTTCATATTTTCAAGTAGAAATAGGAGTTACATTGTCGACTAATGCCGGCAAGCTCAAGCAGCAATCAGAAACTAAAATGCAAGAGCGAGCGAAGCGAGCTCGAAAATTTTGCACACTCTCGGATAGGTTCGATTTTCTTTCGATCATCCAAAAGGACTAGGAATTACTTGCTTTGTCGACTTTTGAAGAAAAGCTCAAGAACCACCAAGCAGAAGAACGAGCGTAGCGAGCCTGAAAATGTTAGCACCCCACCTTGAATAGTTTCTGTTTTCTTTTACCCATCATACAAAAAGAGAACTTACTTTATCGAATTATGACGAAAAGCTTAATCTCGTTTCACAGCAGTTTAGGTTTTGGAATTTAGCCTTACATAAGCCTTTCAACCTTACCTACGAGCGGGGTGCCCAATAACCCGAGTTTGCTTCGCTCGCTCTTGATTCCTGGATTCTGTATTTTTATAAAAGACTAGCTGCGCCCCGCGGTTTCACCCGCGTAAATGTCGATCCCGTGGGAATATCGGGATAAAAACTATCCTATGTCCTTTCCCGGGACTCAAACTATCTCTATACCAAATTTCATCGAAATCGGTCCAGCCGTTTTCATGTTATGTCGTGACAACGGAAAACGGGTTTCCTTTTTATATATATAGATTTATTAAAGGAAAATATTTATTAGGCGCGTTAAAAAACCCACTGTCATTTCATGGTTTTAAGTTTTTGCTTCAGTCGGCAGTCCCCGTGTCTGCCGATGTTCTTAATGTTTTTGAATATGCCAATCGGGGTTTTCGTGGCTTAAATACAGTTTTAAGTTAGTAAGGCAAGTAAATCATTCAGACTCTCGACAGCTTGAATGATTTTGGGGGGGGTCATGACCCCCACGACCCCCCCCCTCGGACCGCGCATGCGTAACACCCTATCAATCTCATTCAGAATTATATCGTAGGATATTGCTAATCCATTGCTTCATAATTATGTTCGAAAAATTTGTCTGCTCACCAACGTAAGTAACGCAATGAATGTTGTTGAACTTTCAAAATGAAAGCCATTGCTGCTGTTAGTGTGTTAGGTATAGCGCCCTCAAGCAACTATTGCCTTCGCAAATAATTTGAATATCACATCAAATCTACGGGTTTGTGTGATTTTAGGCGCATATAACGACGCGACAGATAGGGAGACATTTTTATCCGCGGGTTTGGACGCAACTGTCGCCCGTCTGGTTGTAATGAAAGTGCGCGGACGACGACAAAAAGGTGCCAGCCAGCCAGTTGCCGTTCAACCGAAAATTTTAACATAAAAGTAGCGTTGCTGTCGATCCCTTGTGCACATCGTCCGAATCTCTGCGACGAGACAGCGACTGAGACAAAAAAGTTGCTGGGCAAGGAAGTTGCTCGTGGGCGCCCTCCCCTTACAGAATTACCCACAGATATAGATACACCCAGATAACGCAAGAGCACCTACTTCGCGTGCCAAAAATCGCACCAGTTTACGATCGAAAATCATAAGGTATGATTCCGATCTCGGCAGCACGCAGCAGTGCTGGTCCCCATATATTCTCTATAGGAATGTCGCGCAGCATTGCTGCCGTGCTCGGAATGTAATCTCATATGAACCCATACAAAATGTATGAGGACCAGTAGTGCTGCGACCGCACTGCGGCGGCAGCACTGCTGCGTGCTGCCGAGATCGGAATCATACCTTAAGCCGCCACTTTCGCGCTCAGTCCTGCGTACTGCTGGCTGGGTGAGCGTGAGCGAGAGCGCGAGCTTGTGACGTCATAGTAGGTAGTCAAAAAGTGGCACGTTTAGTTTTCATACAGTTCGTGATACTTGCGTTATCTAAGTATATCTATATTTGTGGAATTACCCCACAGGACCTACGTGACACCAGAGTACGCACTGGTGTCATGTAAGACTTGGTACTAACTTTATCCGATTATGTTTAATAGGTTGAAGTATACTGAGCGAGACACAATAGCAGTTTTATTGTTATTACGTCTGGGGGCGTTTAGTGTTCCGCAAAGTATTAATAGTAACATAAAATACGTACATAACATCGCGCCTGTAATCCTCGAAGGGTTAGGCAGAGGTGTGCCTATAGTACACGCACATTTCGCCAATAATGTTTAAGTCCTATGTAATAGGGGACAAGCTAAGTTAAGTCGAGAGTTAAAGGTCGTAGGTTCGAACCCAGACAGGCGCTATACTTAGTGTAAATTATTTCATCACCACTGCTCTCAAAACGGTGAAGGAAAACATCGTGAGGAAACCGTATGTCCTAGAACCAAAAATTCGAAGTCATGTGAAATCCGTCAACCCGCACTGGGCCCGCGTGGTGGATTATATCTCACAGAGAGGAGGCTTGTGTCCCAGCAGTGACCGTTGGCTGATTATGTTACCCTTAGTAACTTAAATTATCATAATAAAACAAACCACTTACACATCAGCATTACTCCCGTTATCATTCATATAGTTCCAGACGTAGATCCTGGGCGTCACGTCCCCCCTCAGCTCGCACACCAGCGTCAGATTGTCATGCACTCGCCGCACGAGCACGTCTGTGTACTCCGGCTCGCCAGGCATGTACAGCACGAGGGAGGGGGACGGGATGTCGCCGCAGCCTGAAATGGGAGACTAACTTTAGTAAAAGTTGAGTTGTAGAGCTTTGTGAAGGGGCTCGTCCAGGGAAGTCATCACAACCAAATAAAAAATCGTTGATTCAAATTATGTTGAGAATCAGCACTTTTACAACAACAGATATTACATAAGACAGGCCCCAAAACGCCCGTCCTCCACCACTTTCTAGTGTTTTAGTTGGAAGAAGAAGCAGCGCAACAAACTCCCCAGCAACACATCTGTCTGTTAAGTTAGAAGGACATCATCGGCCTAGCTAACTATGTCGAGCGGCTGCAGCTGAATACCAGTATGTTACATGGAGCGACGACCTGTCTGACCTCCACAACACAGTTACTAGGTAACACGATACTCCTTGGTAAGGTACCAGATTTGTGTTGAGCTCCTCAAGTTCTAAGTTGAGCTACACGATTCCTGACAAATGCGTGCACTGTCTGGACAGGTCCACTCTAATCTGTGGTACTTTCCTCAAAATAGGTACCATTTCAGACATCAACCTACATGGTCCTCACATGATCTGACCAATATTATGGACCCCTGAGTTTGTTTCGCCATTTCTTCTCAGGGGCAGTCTGGTGAATGCCTATGCGAATCCCGCACCCCCGGCCATAGGTAGAGGTGGAACACCGCGGTGGTTTTAGCCGGTAAGAGTCCGGCATGCCCCTCCGTCACCCTCACGATAGAGGAAGTCCATGAGGATTTCCAACGCGAGAAAAAAAAAGAAGTCTGATAGGAAATGTCATATACTTCTAGCTTATTTTTTTATAATAAGATATGTAAAAGACATTTTGATATCACCCTTGGTTGACTGGTAGAGAATGCTTGAGGCATTAAGTCCGCCTTTGTACCTTTTTGTGCGAAAAGTTTAAATAAATAAATAAATATCCTATTAACAGAATAAACAATTTCATTTCATTTTCCATTGGTAAGGCACAGACCAGACTTGTGCAAGTCTTGCACATTGCAACATCGTTTATTGTATGGCTTAAAGCTGGCTTCCTACAAATGCTATGTCATGGATGTGCAAGCACATTTCATATGTGAATTGATAATGAGTTGAATTGCTAACATCATTAATATTGAAACAGTAGGATGTGGGTGTCAAGTGTTGCTAAATTGATGCCTTATCAAATATACATACTTTTTTTGATTCTGAAGCATTACTTAATCATAGCAAAAAGGGCTGTTCAAAATTTTAAGTGCTGACAAAGCCGAACATTTTTAGAAAACATCTGGACATTTTACTTGTAAATCTTTCTTTTTTCAGTATTAATTTTATAAAAACAATCCCAACGAGCTGATAAGTGAAGCAGTCCAGAGGGGGCCTAACTGCAAGTGACTTTTAGGTAATACAGATTGATGTTTCATGAGGAGGTGACATTTTGTGAAGTATTTGTTGCCTTCTAGTATTTCATACATTTTGTAACTTGAAAAAGTTCAACATCAAAAGTCATTTATTCAAATTAGGCTAAGAATCGGTACTTTTCAAATGTCAAAATTACACCTTGAAAAACGCCCGCCCTTCGCCACTTCCTAGTGCTTTCGCTGCGGAGAAGTTAATTATTTAAACATTCAGTCAGCCCCATCATTTTCAGCGCTCAAAATCAAAACTAAAATATTCAAGTAATTAATTACCTTGGGACTATACACTACACAGCTGTGCATTCTATTCTTAAGAGGAGGCTCCCTAAATTTTACGTTAATTTGCATTAATATTCTGAAACAGTCACACATACAATCAAAATGGAACTTTAGTATATGATTCATTGGATCTTTTTCTTTCCATGTACAAGACAGTTACGTAATTGTAACATTTTCGCTCGATTCATATTTTATTCAAAAATCATGTCTTTTTTAAAGATTATTACTTTTTTTTTTCAAGATTGCTTGGCCTTTATGTCTAAAATAAATGTTAACAGTAAGAAAATATAGTTTACTATCCAGCCACAAGATATTTTTTCTCTAGATCAATTATTACTTTAGTTATAAACAAAATAAGAATTGAGACTTACGACATTTAGTTTCGAGCTCGAACGCGATCAAAGAGCGCACGCGGTATTCAACCTTATTACGGCTACGTTAGCGTCTTTCACCATAGCGGTCTAACCGGTCTCTCATCTCTCTCTCTCATGCGTAGAAATTATTTTAGAGTGCCTGGTCTTAATGACTAAGCACTCTAATTAACAATCTATTCCTCGCAAACATAAGAGTACTAGCTAATTAGTCATGCATACCGCTTATCATAACAAAGTAATAATTACAATACACCTAGCCTGTACTAATTATTATCTTCCTGTGATTCATAGTCAAACATTCATAGTAAAGCATTTATTTCAATTAAACCATTTGCAGGCACTTTTGAATTGTCAAAGAGTCATTCAGTTAATCAGAAAGTTGAAGCCATTTGCCCATATATAGGTTATACGGTTTGGTTTCCGCACTCAGTCCTTCAAGTGGACCATTGTGCGTGGTGTTCTCCACTTGCCCATTTTTTGAAGAACGGGCAAGAAACTCCAAGGACACTTTTTTAAATCAAGATATTACAAAATCCGGAGTACATTATTCCTGTTGCTTATTATGTGAGAACAATGTAAAAAAATGTATAAACAATTTAAAATAAAAGATAAAAACTTAGTTAAACTCCATTACACCCATAGTGGTATAATATGGAGAACCACTAGTTACTATTTTTTTTTTTCAGAACCTGTAAATGGGGAAAATGTTTCTCACAAAAATAAGGGCAGTCTCCTAAGACAGTTTTTCTGTAACTTAAATGATTAAGGTACCTACCCTTACTGCCCCGTCTCAAAAATCCATCCTGTATATCGGATATAAGTATATAATGTATAAAAAATGTGATTTTCATTCTGTAAGAGGTTTATATGTGTTTTAGTTGTGGAATATAAGTTTTTATTTGACATTTTTATTATAAAAGTAACAAAGAAAATGAGTCTGATAAATAATAATCAGTTTACTAACATAATGTAACAAAATTAAAATTATAACATTATTTAAAAAGCATTCAAATGCTATGCGTCAGTGGATTCCCATAAAATTGAAATTGATTAACTATAGAGGAATATTAACGTAATCTTCAATAAACCCTATGATATGGATATAAGGTTTGAATTTCAATAAAAAGCTAACTGTACTTGCATATTATTTTTCAATCCTTAAAACTTAAGATTAGATGACCACTTTTGTGAAAGTGTTGTTAGGGTAAACTTTAAATCTGCTTAAATTCTAGTTTTGACAATAATATCAAATGATTTATATACACATAAATATATATTGATGAATATCAGCGAACCCTGTTAAATTGTCATTTTCATAGTGAAGCTCTAAAATTATTTATTCTTCATCAAATATTTGATCAAACCAGTTTTGCTCATAATATCTCTAAGATTAGTAAAATATGTGAACAAAACAAAAAGGATAGTGGAGCAAAAGAGAAAGGATCTAATATCGTTTTATAATTCCCGTTAGATACCTCACAAAAATTTTTATAGTCGATAATAAGTTTCCAAAATGAAAATATTTTTCCTGATGCATTCTGAGATACACTTAATGCGATTAACCACGAACCTTGTCCTTAATTGATAAGCTATACTAACAACCACGGTCAAAACAAATTTCAAGGCTAAAAAACCTGTATTGAACCAAAAAAATAATTTGGAGGATGCCAAATTTTTCCAAAAAAAGGTTCGACGTTATTGAAGGAATAGCGGTTTTCCAAACAATACTTACATGTTTTTGAACTATACAGGAGTAGGATTACACATGATAACAAACAATTAGGCAACGAAAACATTTTTATTTACTTTTTACACATTTTCGACTATTGACATTCAACAAATTACGCCATTTTTGTTTCGTTAGGTATTTACGTTCCGATTGACATACGCAGACATAATTAATAACATGAACAACGCTTCATTGTTTCTGAGAATTATTTTTAGTCCGTAATTAGACAACTAATGTAAAACTAAAAGCAAAATATAAAGTTAAATTTAAATATCAAAATATTTAAGAGGTAAACAGTGTTTAAACTTTTTCCTCAAAAGTAAATTTTGTGTTTCTTTACTGCGTCTACCGCAACGTTGGATAAAAGTAAAACCAATTTACGCGTTGTTCGTAGATTCGTAGAGTTCAACATTTTGACCCAATGGTTCCAAAAGTGGCATTTCCGCCCCCAAAATATAACAAACTGGATTCAAAACTTTAGATCTTTCATTATTACCTTATAAAAGGCAAACAGGGTTCTACAAAAATTAAAATTCAGCGATATTAAATTAGGCAGAATGGAACGTAGGAGTAAAAGACATTGACATTTGATTCTTACATTCCATATTACTTTCTTATGAATCCTTAGCATTTTGTGCAGGTTTGAGTGAGACAGCTTGATACATTCTTGCTAAGTCAAACCGAGACAGGCTGCAAGTTATGCTTAGCTAGCATTGAATGAATTTTCAAGTGACTCAACTCAACTAAGAAAATCTTTGTGCTCCAAAGCGAAAAAGCGTTTTCAATTATATTTTTACTTTAAAATGGACCTAACACGGCTTCCTAATGACAAGAAGTTGGAACTTTGCAAGTGGTATTTCAAAGGTACCGTATCAGTTCAAATTCTTCACAGATTTACTAAAAACACGACATGCGAGTTAGTCGCCAAAATACTCCAGTCTCCACAGTTAGCTTCCAAACTACCGTAACTATTAGTGGCCAAAAGGATAGATTAGTCAAAATCTCGGTCAGTGGGTCGTCTCTCTTGTGCTTGGTGCATAGAGTTATAATTATATCGATGGTTTGGTGGACATAGTAATGGTAAACCTAATTTCCTGTTATAATCATTTCGATTACTCTGCGTATTATTTAGCCATAAATGCCATAATCAGTGATTCTCTATTCATTATAACATTAATCAAATCGTGGCACTTCAAGACACTTATGAACCATTTCTTCTAGTAACATTTCAGCTTATCTTGTGGCCACTGACAGGGCCCAACTAATCTAAAAAGTATCATATCGAAAAGAAAAATACGTGGCTTATCTTGTATGTCTTGACCATTGGCATTATGTTGTGTTGAATACCTACTAATTCATTATTTATTTTGATGTATGAAAGTGTTGTTAACTTTTTTTTTTTAATTTGATGATTTAATCTTTTATTTTTCTTTTATGTGTGTCTTTTTGTATTTAATTAATGTAATTGGTTTTAAACCGTTTTAATAAAATAAAATAAATAAATAGATATTATCCCTAAAAATGGTCATATTTATCTGCTGATATATTTAATAGATTTTAATCTCTTAGAACAACATTAACTTTATTTGGGGTCAGTGCAACACTCTTTTTCTTCCATACTTCTCAATCAGTCATCATCTCAGTAGACACCCCTATTTCATCATCTTTCACACAGTCCATCCATCGTTTCTTTGGCTTTCCCATACTCTTATGACTGTCCACATCCACTCAAAACTTTCCTATTTTTTCGTTTTCTTCCTTTTTTCTATTGCAATTTTTTTCGACCTGTACTGTCTCATTGCTGGGCAAAGGTCTCCCCAACAGCTTTCCACTCTTCCCTATGTGTTGCCCATTTAAATAATTTCCCACAAACCCTCATAGTCCTCACACCAGCATTTCCTCGCTTGCTAACAATTGGTATTTTTTACTTTCCAGTGGGATGCCTCCTCCTGCCCTTTGTGTGGGGAGTGAACGCCATCTGGTTCTTTAAAGAGGCATTCATGAAGCCTCCTTATGAGGAGCAGAAGCAGATTAAGAAATGTAAGTAGTGTTCTATACCTGCTCCCTAATAATGTAGCTCACTTTCAATCTGAATCATTTAGAAGAATAGAAGGATATCCATAGCTTCATATGTTCGAAACATTAATGTCTGCTCAACAATGTAAATAATGCAATGAATGTTGTTGAACTGTCAAAATGAAAGTCATGATGACAAGTCCTAACTGCATACAGTGATGTATGTATGTGCTGCATTCGGTTTGACACAATGCAGCTATTCAGCATGAGCTTTGGGTGCACCAGTGTTTTTTGGCTTACCCCGAGGAATTAAAATTTTCTTACATTTTTTGTCAAAATCAATTTGAGTATTAGAGTGTGTTGTCTCATTCTGTTAATCCTACATTCACCTTCCATTTCCAGATGTACTAATGTCAGCAGTGGGAGCAATAGCATGGATGGCCGTCTTTGCAGTCTGGATCACAATATTCCAACTACAAAGGGTTTCCTGGGGGTCCACGGGTGATGCGTTGTCTTTCATTGTGCCACTGGGACGAGCATAGAAGTTGAGGCTATATGAAGATGGTGTTATGTAACGAGAAGGACTTTAATAGGAGCAAGCCTGAGAGCATCAAGCACGCAAGAAGACCCAGTTATGCCAAAATGAACCAAGCTAGTAGCCAAAGTCTTTCAGATTTTGGATAGTTAACCGGTCAAGCGTCGCGGTTCGCCGATCGGCGACGCGCGCCGCTTGACCGATTAATGTTGATGATTAATATTTGTATGCATAAATTCCTCTTCCTGCTATTTTCTAAGGACTAGCAATACCAGCATAGCTAATCAGAACCATTTGACGGGCTGCCGCGTCGAAAATGACACATTTTCGGATACCTGAAGGTCAATTCTCGTACGCAATCTCATCTCAGTGTCAATTAATGTCAAAAATGTATGTAAATTGATTGTATTTTTGACAGATTGACACTGAAATTAGAATGCATACGTTCTTGAAAATACGGGACTTGCCCCTCTGATTTGCTAAGCCCCCTACAGCAAAATTTGTCGAAAGAATAGCGGTCGGTTTGACGAGATTAAAGCTACGGATTCCTACGACAGTGGTGGACCGCAGTGACGTATTGTTATGACAATGATGGCGCCGGGGTTTGACTTTAAGATGTCAAAAAACGTTTTCTAACTAAACACTAACTTACTTTCATAAATAACGTTTCGGCGACGTCATTCGCCGATAAATTGCAGACGCTTTATTGCGGTCCCCGCAGTCTTAAGAAACCCCAGTTGAACTCAATTATTGTGAGATTGTGGGTTGGTTCATTTTGGCATAACAGGGAGCAGTTATTCTTTTGGCAGAGCCAATTAGGGAGTCAATTAGGGCTGTCTTAAAGCAATAATCAAGCTAGCTTATGTTCTATTACTTCTATTATTTATAGAAGACACTAAAACTGCACTGTGCACGATTTGGGAATCAAACCTGGGATCTCATACCCTACTACACGGGACTTACCGTAACTGGCGAAGCTAACATAAGATTTGACAGCTGATTAACTGATCAGGGACTTTGATTAGGATCTCACAAAATGTAACGTAGAAATTTCGCGACGGGATTTATTCGCGCACTGGGTTTTAAACTGTCGGAGTTGAGCCGAGCATTGAGAATCGAACAGAGTGCATCCCAGCGTGTCAAAAACACACTATTGGATTTTGAACTCTCGGCGCTAAGTAGAGCGTTGAATATACAGTGCGCGAAAAAAAATCGCCGCGGGTAAAGTGTGCCCATGCGAACCTGGGCGTACCATAAACCGTTAGATTTGCCGTCACGATCTAACGATTTAAATCTTCGATTTTATTAACACCTTGATATAAAGCTTTGGTTTCCTGAGAAAGCGGTGAACGGGCACACAATAACGGCTGTCCAAATGCAGAGCGTTTTTAACCGACTTTTACTTTCTTCACTTGTAACTAACGATGTAATAAAATCTTAGAAGTTGATTTTAACCTACTTCTAACTGTCGTATCGAAATGAAACTTTGTATGTATATGTAGTTCGGATGACAAAACTATAATCTGGTATCTTGGAGCTGATCTGATGATGGAGCCAGGAGGTGGATAGTGGAACTCTTCAGTGCTAATAGTAAACCCCTCGAGTTTAGGCTCATACGATTTGTTTTGACGAGTCCAATAGATTGGATAAGCGTGGTTTTTAGTTTTTTTTTAAACTATGTATTACATTTTTTGACACCTTGTTGTCAAATACTGGTGAAAATAACAGATTTTCGTGATGGCCGTTACATCAAGACGGTCACCGCATTCCTAGAAAATCATAACTTTACAGACACTTTGTAGTTTTAATTAGCCGTATTATAAGATTAATTACTAAGTTAAATTAATTAAACAATTTGTTAATTATGAAATAAAAATGAATTTAAATTTGAAAATTGTATATTTATTTATATAAGACATTTGTACAATATATACAATACTATGTTGATAATAAATGCTAAACAAACAAAAAGCGACCTCTGCGCTGCCACCGACAATGCCGTGGCAGTGTTTTGGGAAAACAAGATTTAAAATACAATCGTGCCCGCGACACGAAGAAAAATAAATGCTAATTACTATTTTAAATTAAAATCATCACATCAAGTTTCAAAAGAAGTCCGTCTCTGTCTCTCTTACCTGTGAGTCTCTTTCTAAAGCTCGATGTATCATATTAACGCCGGGTAGGTACTGTATACGGTATACCGTATTTAACACGTGTCGGTTTCAACCATTAGGCGGATGCAGTCACAAATTGTCACATCTCCGCCGCGAAACCATAGCAGCGAAACTTCAGTAGTTTCGCCATGACTTGTCCGTTGTACGACAAGCGAAACTGCCTGTTCTAATGCACAGATTTGATATCTTTTTCCCGATGAATTTTGACTCAACCATGACCGTTTGTTTCGACATTTTGATAGTTAGTCAATGACAGACTTAAGACGAAAGCGTCATGGCAGCCCGCGAAATTCAAATTTTCTTACTGTTTTTTGCAATTTGTAGGTCAGTATCAGGCTGTATGGCGATCTAATTATGATTCACGACCGTAACATATATTTATTTATAGAATTTCAATCATAAAAATCATCAATACTACTCTCTAAATTCATGTTACCCTACATAACACACACATAATCAGCCTATAATGTTCCCACTGCTGGGACACAGGTCACACAGGCCTCCTCTCTGTGAGAGGGAGTGGGCCATGATCTACCACGCGGGCCCATTGCGGGTTGGTAGATGTCACATGTCTTCGAATTTTTGGTTCTAGGACATGCCGGTTTCCTCACGATGTTTTCCTTCACCGTTTTTGAGAGCAGTGGTGATGAGATAATTTACACCAAGTAAAGCACCTGTCTGGGTTCGAACTTACGACCTACAACTCGTATGTCGCAGCCTTTACCACTGGGCCACCACTGCTCCCATGTTACCCTATTGAGTGACAATTTCAATAAACCATGACATTTGAGGCAAATTCTAACTCAAGGAGTTGTATTGCTGATTTTTATAATTATAATTCTGTAAAGCCATATTTGTTACGGTCACGAATCATATTTTTATCAACATACAACCTGACACTACAAACAACCAGTCTTACCAAGGGGTAAGGCTCACACCGGTTGTGGAGGTCAGACAGACAGTCGTCGCTCCATGTAAAATACTGGTATTCGGCTGCATCCGGTTAAGGCGCAGATATACGACTTCTAATGATTTTAAATTCAACATCACGTCTAATCGACCGGACTGATTTCTTTGAAAAAAATAAATATTATACTAGACCATTTGCTTCGTAATTTGATATGTGAATATTTGCAATTATATTTTTTTAACATAGTGTAATTAATTTGTAAAGTAATGTCTACCGCGGACATAAAAACGATAATCACGCAAACACTATCGGGTGTATTTTTATAAAACTTTCACCATCTAAAAGACAATTTAATTCCCCGAATTTTAGTATACGGTTTTTATTTGTTTGGTGTTTGAGAGTTTTTGTAAATAGATAATTGCTTCATATTTGCAATAAATTACCACGGTTGTGTCATCGCGCTTCTCTTTCTTTTCTATGCAGTCCGACAGTGACCGCGCTTTAGGTCGTGTAGTCGCCTTAAGACTGGAAGCCGACCCAACATAGTTGGGGAAAAAGGCTAGGCAGTTGATAAAGATACAACAGATTTGACACTCATCTGCAAATTGCAAAAAAAAAAGTAATTAAGTTTGAATTTCGCGGGCTAGATGCGCATCCCCCGTAAGGTCACTCTCAAAGTTGAGAACGAATTTCACCCGATTAATGTCATGACATTAGTGGCTAATTAGGAAATTCGGCATTAAATAGAAACAGTTTAGGTCAAGATAGAATACTACAATATTCTGGATATGTCAATATTAAAATATATTAATTTATGTTATTACTACATATTGTGTGACGTACATTTGGCTTCAATTCAAATTAATCACATTCATTATTATTGTAAATTTATGCAGTTATGTGTGTGAACGCGCGGAAGTCTTCCTATTAGTATTACCGCGTGGTATCGTATTTCACAGTGACAGTGTTTGGAGTTAGGCAGGCAGTTGCTCTATGTAAAATACTGGTATTCAGCTGCATCCAGTTAAACTGGAAACCAGCCCCAACATACTTGGAAAAAGGTTAAATACTAAGCTTGCACAAAAACATTAGTTACACAAGAAAATAAGAAGAATTGATAAACTAAATGACACACATAATTGCACAAATCTACAGAAAAATTAATAAAAATTGTCAAAATATTAAAATATGTTACAATTTACACAAAATACTATCTATTCTCACATTTATACACTTTTGTGCCAAAGGCAACGTAGCAATACGTACCGCGGAAGATTGGAACCAATATTGGAGCCAACATATGGAATCGGCATATAGAAATTTATGACCAACGTTTGGATCAAGCTTGTCAAGGTAAGTAAGAATAAGAGCAGTTCATTAGATCAAAAAACAAAGATTTATTTATTGACAAAGATACTTCGAAAAAAATTTGCATTCACAACCTTTCGATTCGCTTCCGTGCCGAATCGAACATCAATCAATGTTATCAAGAGTCCTCTTAAAACTGTTTACAAATCTGAAACCCAAAAATTATGTCAAATTAAATCAAATAGACGATCGCTATTTGCTGTCAGGGACAAGGCAAATCAGTATTTAAAAATAGGTCAGTTTCGATACGACAAGCTGTCGAATGGTTGTGAATAGCTATCCAGTAAAGAAGAATTTTAAAATTATTGAATGTTCAGTAGGGGTTTTCATTAAAACATGCCATTTCTCATAGTTGATTCCATTGGCGCCAAAAATAAGCCATAATTTGCTATAATAATGTAGTAGGTAAAAAAAAACGTCACAATTAAAATTAAAGGAATACATATTTCACTAAAAGCTAAAGATACCTCTACATCGACCCGTTCGCCCCCGTTCCCACGGGACTAAAACTATTGCGCATTGGATTTTCAACTCTTGACGCTAAGCGGTGCGTTGAAAATCCATTGCGCGGGAAAAATTCGCCCAGCTTAAAATGGGCTATGGAAGTTAGCGCACTGCCCAGTCTATGCAGAGGTTATGAGGAATGACTAATACTAGAGGTTTCATACACAATTTTCTATGAAAATCTGAGAGCAGGCTTGCTATAGACACCAGGAAAGCTCATTAAATATTCAAGTAAGTAGACCTATTAACACTGGTGGATTAAATGGGAGGGGCAGGTGCAGTCCGCCCCGGGGCCCTGGTCACTCTCACATTGCCATGTGAGTTTAAAATGAGCAGGCAATGCGTAGGTATATTTTCCGTTTGCATTAATCTCAGCTATCGATTTATATAGGTAAGATGCGTGGCCGCCATTTTGAAAAAAAAAAAACAAAATGGCGCGACAGTAGGTATGCCAGGCTCCATATAAAAATCTTTAATCCCCTTTTACTTTTGAAATTTAAAAAACCATAGACTATTGTGTACAAACCTAACTAAAACATTTGAATGGCAGTATCTCTGGTCATTCTCTATTGTTGGGCTCCTCTATGAAACGAATCGTTTAGTTGACCAATGGCTCACAAAATATAATAATTCGGTAAAGTATAGGAGTCCAGCAACAGGATGATAAATGGAAGAGTACCATAGGTACGAAACATGTCCATTTTGAAGATCAGTTAAGCTATGATTTCTAGAAAAGCGGCTACAGTGACGGATGTCATGAAGATGATGACAGCGGCAAAGATTTAAATCGTTAGATACGCCCTGCCGTGTCGAAAGATAGTCGCGTTTCTGTTTCGTTTTGAAACCTCTGACACACAATGACGCAGTGACTCGACTTGATTGTCATGGAAACGCTATTTAAGAATGTGTGAACTCAGTATGGATACTTTTTCACGTGACTAAGTACGGTGAGAGCAAATCTCTCGATTTAAATCTATGGACAGCGGGGTTTGGTTCATGACGGAACCGCTTTCCAAGGAAACCAAAGCTTTACAAATAAAAAATGATTCGATCTTCATTTTTGCTTTCATTAGTTTATAAATTCGGGTTTTATTGATGTAATTGAACTAATAATTTGTTGAAAACGAATTGTTTATTCACTGCCTAACCCAATTTACACCAAGGCTATCAAAATAACTTGATGACTCACACATTGCGTGTTTACATATAGTCAAACATCACGCTATCATTATAAAGGGAGTAAGGAGCGAATAAACTTTACTAATAAAAAATAAAAGCATTTGATAAATATTTTTCTAATTAATACTTTTAAGTAGAATCATTAAGGTTTAACTAGATTGCGTTCGATCGACGAAATCGTCCATTCAGATTTATCTAGTGTATCATGTGTGTGTGGTGTGTGGCAGCTGGATTACTATCTTCATCAATCAGCCATCGATTATATTTTGAAGCGATCAATATCATCATCTGCCTGCCTTTTCCAAACTATGTTGGCTTATAGTCTAACCGGATACAGATGCTAGTTGCGCGGTAAACTCTGCTTGCGAGATGCAGGATTTTGCGTGACGTCAGTGTGAGGCGTAGTTCGCATGTGCCACATCTTCAGAGATTTTTTTTTTTTTTTCATAATATCACGTGTGAAGTTTCGCCAGCTAATTGAATTTGCCCTTTTAGATTGGTTGACGTCGTTCGACCACAATCTAGTCACACCTTTAATTTTTAAATAAATGTCACACTATTTAAATAAACATCTATGCCCGACTATAAAAAGCACCGTTCTTCAAGGTGTAACGAAAAGGATATGTAACTGCGTTCAATCTATAGTAAAAGTGCGCATTGCGGCACACCCCTACCCTAGTTCAAGTTAAACAAATATCAACTTTATTTCAATGGTAATTAAGTTGATTTCAGAATGACTAACAGTATTGAAAAAGTTACAAAAATGTTTGAAGTTGTAGCGTAAACTGAACTTTATTGTGTAGGAACTAAAGTTATTTTTCCATTAATTCACATTTACAGAACGCAGTATACGTACTTTCTTCTTAGCGTATCGATGACAAAAAGTTCAAACATCTTTGGCCCAAAATTTAACCGTGCGAACTCCGCCCACCGACGCAGTCATAAGATCATCTTGTGCACATGTGACGGCGAGCGGCGCCGGGAGGCGCGCGGGAGCTGTGGGGAGGTGCTGCGTGCGCACAAAAGATCTGAGCAGTCCTTGGAACTTAAATACCTACACATAAAGTTTCGTTTCGGCTGCAACTTTAAATTTCTTGACATTCTCATTAGTTATTCTAAAATCAACTTTATTTACATTGGGTAAAGTCTATATTAGTTTATACCCTTTCCGATACACATTGTTGTAGATATATATTACTTAAAAAAAAAAAAACAAAAAAAAATAATGCAAAAAAAAGTACTTGTACGTACTATTGAATAGAATATTTTACAACATTGAATTAGGAATTACAACAATACAGTGATTAGAATTGAGGACCTCCTTACTTTAATGTCGTTTAAAAAAAAAATCGAGAGATGTCGTGGGACACCCGGTTGGAACGAAGCTTCTTTCGATGTATTAAATAACAAGCACAAATAAATAAATTAACAACGTTTGAGAATAAATAAACGAAAAACAATTAAAAAGAACTTTTTAACGAAGTTTAAATAGTGATGTGACAAAATAATCTATTAATTCAGTTGAAAATAGATCCATGTTACATTGATTTTATAAAAGAGGATAATAGTATTAGAGGAAGATATTTATAATGAAACTAGCGGCCCGCCGCAGCTTCGCACGGGTGCAATTTTTTTTCGAATTTCCGAAATTTTATTTCAAGTATAAAGTGCGAAAAAGAACTTCGTTCCAATTTTCTTAATTTTCAAAATTAAGTAGTGTCATAATATTCTACAGAAATTCACTCGTACATCGCTTGGTATAGTAAAATTTTCAGACAATTTTTATTTCCAACATCTATTCAGTACTTACATAATTACAAAATTCATTTGATATAATATTATTATATGAGATATTAAGTTTTACGTCACATAGTCGGGTTGATATAGGTACGTGAACCACAGCCTAATAGACAGTTAACTTTTGACTAAAGGTACTTAATAGGGCGTGGCCTGGTCTCTGCTGCATAATTATTTATTTATTTAGTTCTAACAAAATATATACATTAGTCATGACATATGACACACAAACATTGGGCAACATTAGTTTAACAATATCCAAGTTCTATTCGAATTCTAGCCTTAATTTTTATGGCAAATATTGGTCAAACTTGTGTAAATGTTGGCTATAATATTGGGTAAATATTGGCCATAACTTGGGCAAATGTTGGCTGCAATATTGGGTGAATCTTGACTACAACATTAGACAATGTTGGCCAAATATTACCCATTACCTTTGACATATTCTCTACCTGTAATTTTTTTTTCATATTATCATGAATTTTGGATTGGCACAAGTTGCATTTCTCATTTATAAAAATAAACCAACACAGAGACCAGACTTCAGTATCCGTTCATAAATATGTCACACTTGCGATTCAGCGTCATCGACCGACTGGAGCCGAGTATACCCGATTCAGTGTCACCGACCCGAGCGAGTCACTTCAAAGTGTTGGGCTCCGTAGAGCGTCGTCTCTTCACGCTGTCTTTCTAAAACTCGATGTGACATATTTACGTCCGATACTGCCCATACCTTGTTATATACGAATGGTCATATGCGAAAGTAACCGGATCGACCATTTTTCAACCTTATTCTCCTTAGTAATAAGGTTGAAAATTGGCCGACCGCTTTTCGCTCTTATCCCTGATAATAGAGCGAAAAGTGGTCGACCGGGAACGTTCGCAGTTGGTCATATTGACCATATACTTAAGTTACTCAATACGCACGCGCGGCGGGGAAGCTATCCGTCGTTCTTGTCTTAGCTTCAAGAATTCAGATCGAGCTATCCTGTTGGCAAGAATTTAAAGTGTTAGCATACAGCCCTATTATTTCTATATACCAAGAATTAAAAAAAAAACGGAAATACAAATAAAAAGTGACATGCACAGTCAGCGTCAAAAATATTGGGGCGAACAGATATTTCAAAATGACTTAAACAATTAATAAAAAATTAAAATGTATTTCAATTAGATAAAATTCTTGACAGTTGTCATGTCTCGTGATTAATCAGTAGCAGGCAATAGGCTCTCCCACAGTGTTGGTGTATAGGGTACAGTCAACAGCAAAAGTAGATGATGAAAATCAGAAATTCAATACTAATAAACGGAGTTCGCGTCAGAACTGTGTGGCATCGAAGTGATTCAAAAGTATGTGATTGTAAATTATACCAAACATTTACTACTAGTACAGCTGCCATATATTCGTGATCAGTTTTGACTCCAAAAGTTATAAACTCAATCATCATCTACTTTTGCTGTTGACTGTACCTACATACCCCTCGGGAAATGTTATGTTCACTAACCTTAGCAACAGGAAGAGTGCCATGAAGTTGCACGCGATGAGCATGTAGAACACGTGCGTCCACGAGTGACTCGACACCACGCCGGCCAGCATGGGACCTATGGCTGCTCCTGTAAACAAAATCATTGTAAAAATAACTTACCCTTAAACCAAAAAAGTTATGCGCTTCGGTAATCTTAGTGTTTCCGAATTAATACGAACGTTACGCCACAGAGTGACCCCCACAGAGGCAAACCTGTAGCAGCATCTACATCGCCACAAGCGAACTACGCATGACACTGACGTCACGCAAAAGCCTGCATCGCGCAAGCAGAGTTTACCGCGCAACTAGCATATATCTCGACATCAATCGTCGGGCAGTTGCCCACCAGACACCCGTCTGGTCGGAGGATCCTCCCTTTTCTCTGGAGGATGAGTTAACTTTACACTCTGTTCCTCATACCTTTATAAAGTTTTTCAGTTTTGTACTGCCACGCTTTGTAGTAGTGCACCTATCATTGCGCTTTCGTGTGAAGCTTTCTCTCTGTCAAGCTATCTACTTCGGTCGCCGATCGGCATTATGTTACTCCAACGATTTGAAAACTTTTTTGAAATTTCAGAGTTGCTAAACCATTTTATGTTACGTCCATGGTTGTAACAGCTCTATATTAGATCTCATCATCGCGTGTTCGTATTTCGGAAGATAGACGACAATTCCCGAAGTGCGTATGCTGAGCGTTGCCTGTCAATGAATAAATGAATTAAAGTTGAATATTACGTAGATTGACGTACCGACACTCCCGGTGCCATCAATGATAGCAGTGACAGTAGCCAGCGCCTTGCTGTTGCCCGCGAGACTGCTGTGCGTGCCGAGCTCGGCGCTGACGGCCGTGGTGATGAGCGCGTAGGGGCCGTTCACCATCATGCCCGTCAGGATGAGCAGCACCACGTTCAGCAGGTACGAGGTCGCGCCCCAGTATTGGTAGATGAACAGCTGGACATTAGGAAAAAAGATGGTTTTAAAATGGTGGCTAAACCACCATAAGAGGTGTTAAAATGAAACATGCTGAATAAGGAGTTGTTGCACGCGGTGTAGAAGGCGACGCACACGAGCGCGGGGCACCGCGCGGTATACTCGCGGGAACTAACTCACCATGGGCGCGCACGCGGTGTAGAAGGCGACGCACACGAGCGCGGGGCAGCCGCGCGGTATACTCGCGGGAACTAACTCACCATGGGCGCGCACGCGGTGTAGAAGGCGACGCACACGAGCGCGGGGCACCGCGCGGTATACTCGCGGGAACTAACTCACCATGGGCGCGCACGCGGTGTAGAAGGCGACGCACACGAGCGCGGGACAGCCGCGCGGTATACTCGCGGGAACTAACTCACCATGGGCGCGCACGCGGTGTAGAAGGCGACGCACACGAGCGCGGGACAGCCGCGCGGTATACTCGCGGGAACTAACTCACCATGGGCGCGCACGCGGTGTAGAAGGCGACGCACACGAGCGCGGGGCAGCCGCGCGGTATACTCGCGGGAACTAACTCACCATGGGCGCGCACGCGGTGTAGAAGGCGACGCACACGAGCGCGGGGCACCGCGCGGTATACTCGCGGGAACTAACTCACCATGGGCGCGCACGCGGTGTAGAAGGCGACGCACACGAGCGCGGGGCAGCCGCGCGGTATACTCGCGGGAACTAACTCACCATGGGCGCGCACGCGGTGTAGAAGGCGACGCACACGAGCGCGGGGCAGCCGCGCGGTATACTCGCGGGAACTAACTCACCATGGGCGCGCACGCGGTGTAGAAGGCGACGCACACGAGCGCGGGACAGCCGCGCGGTATACTCGCGGGAACTAACTCACCATGGGCGCGCACGCGGTGTAGAAGGCGACGCACACGAGCGCGGGGCAGCCGCGCGGTATACTCGCGGGAACTAACTCACCATGGGCGCGCACGCGGTGTAGAAGGCGACGCACACGAGCGCGGGGCAGCCGCGCGGTATACTCGCGGGAACTAACTCACCATGGGCGCGCACGCGGTGTAGAAGGCGACGCACACGAGCGCGGGGCACCGCGCGGTATACTCGCGGGAACTAACTCACCATGGGCGCGCACGCGGTGTAGAAGGCGACGCACACGAGCGCGGGGCAGCCGCGCGGTATACTCGCGGGAACTAACTCACCATGGGCGCGCACGCGGTGTAGAAGGCGACGCACACGAGCGCGGGGCACCGCGCGGTATACTCGCGGGAACTAACTCACCATGGGCGCGCACGCGGTGTAGAAGGCGACGCACACGAGCGCGGGGCAGCCGCGCGGTATACTCGCGGGAACTAACTCACCATGGGCGCGCACGCGGTGTAGAAGGCGACGCACACGAGCGCGGGGCAGCCGCGCGGTATACTCGCGGGAACTAACTCACCATGGGCGCGCACGCGGTGTAGAAGGCGACGCACACGAGCGCGGGGCAGCCGCGCGGTATACTCGCGGGAACTAACTCACCATGGGCGCGCATGCGGTGTAGAAGGCGACGCACACGAGCGCGGGGCACCGCGCGGTATACTCGCGGGAACTAACTCACCATGGGCGCGCACGCGGTGTAGAAGGCGACGCACACGAGCGCGGGGCAGCCGCGCGGTATACTCGCGGGAACTAACTCACCATGGGCGCGCACGCGGTGTAGAAGGCGACGCACACGAGCGCGGGGCAGCCGCGCGGTATACTCGCGGGAACTAACTCACCATGGGCGCGCACGCGGTGTAGAAGGCGACGCACACGAGCGCGGGACAGCCGCGCGGTATACTCGCGGGAACTAACTCACCATGGGCGCGCACGCGGTGTAGAAGGCGACGCACACGAGCGCGGGGCAGCCGCGCGGTATACTCGCGGGAACTAACTCACCATGGGCGCGCACGCGGTGTAGAAGGCGACGCACACGAGCGCGGGGCAGCCGCGCGGTATACTCGCGGGAACTAACTCACCATGGGCGCGCACGCGGTGTAGAAGGCGACGCACACGAGCGCGGGGCACCGCGCGGTATACTCGCGGGAACTAACTCACCATGGGCGCGCACGCGGTGTAGAAGGCGACGCACACGAGCGCGGGGCAGCCGCGCGGTATACTCGCGGGAACTAACTCACCATGGGCGCGCACGCGGTGTAGAAGGCGACGCACACGAGCGCGGGGCACCGCGCGGTATACTCGCGGGAACTAACTCACCATGGGCGCGCACGCGGTGTAGAAGGCGACGCACACGAGCGCGGGGCAGCCGCGCGGTATACTCGCGGGAACTAACTCACCATGGGCGCGCACGCGGTGTAGAAGGCGACGCACACGAGCGCGGGGCAGCCGCGCGGTATACTCGCGGGAACTAACTCACCATGGGCGCGCACGCGGTGTAGAAGGCGACGCACACGAGCGCGGGGCAGCCGCGCGGTATACTCGCGGGAACTAACTCACCATGGGCGCGCACGCGGTGTAGAAGGCGACGCACACGAGCGCGGGGCAGCCGCGCGGTATACTCGCGGGAACTAACTCACCATGGGCGCGCACGCGGTGTAGAAGGCGACGCACACGAGCGCGGGGCAGCCGCGCGGTATACTCGCGGGAACTAACTCACCATGGGCGCGCACGCGGTGTAGAAGGCGACGCACACGAGCGCGGGGCAGCCGCGCGGTATACTCGCGGGAACTAACTCACCATGGGCGCGCACGCGGTGTAGAAGGCGACGCACACGAGCGCGGGGCAGCCGCGCGGTATACTCGCGGGAACTAACTCACCATGGGCGCGCACGCGGTGTAGAAGGCGACGCACACGAGCGCGGGGCAGCCGCGCGGTATACTCGCGGGAACTAACTCACCATGGGCGCGCACGCGGTGTAGAAGGCGACGCACACGAGCGCGGGGCAGCCGCGCGGTATACTCGCGAGAACTAACTCACCATGGGCGCGCACGCGGTGTAGAAGGCGACGCACACGAGCGCGGGGCAGCCGCGCGGTATACTCGCGGGAACTAACTCACCATGGGCGCGCACGCGGTGTAGAAGGCGACGCACACGAGCGCGGGGCAGCCGCGCGGTATACTCGCGGGAACTAACTCACCATGGGCGCGCACGCGGTGTAGAAGGCGACGCACACGAGCGCGGGGCAGCCGCGCGGTATACTCGCGGGAACTAACTCACCATGGGCGCGCACGCGGTGTAGAAGGCGACGCACACGAGCGCGGGGCAGCCGCGCGGTATACTCGCGGGAACTAACTCACCATGGGCGCGCACGCGGTGTAGAAGGCGACGCACACGAGCGCGGGGCAGCCGCGCGGTATACTCGCGGGAACTAACTCACCATGGGCGCGCACGCGGTGTAGAAGGCGACGCACACGAGCGCGGGGCAGCCGCGCGGTATACTCGCGGGAACTAACTCACCATGGGCGCGCACGCGGTGTAGAAGGCGACGCACACGAGCGCGGGGCAGCCGCGCGGTATACTCGCGGGAACTAACTCACCATGGGCGCGCACGCGGTGTAGAAGGCGACGCACACGAGCGCGGGGCAGCCGCGCGGTATACTCGCGGGAACTAACTCACCATGGGCGCGCACGCGGTGTAGAAGGCGACGCACACGAGCGCGGGGCAGCCGCGCGGTATACTCGCGGGAACTAACTCACCATGGGCGCGCACGCGGTGTAGAAGGCGACGCACACGAGCGCGGGGCACCGCGCGGTATACTCGCGGGAACTAACTCACCATGGGCGCGCACGCGGTGTAGAAGGCGACGCACACGAGCGCGGGGCACCGCGCGGTATACTCGCGGGAACTAACTCACCATGGGCGCGCACGCGGTGTAGAAGGCGACGCACACGAGCGCGGGGCACCGCGCGGTATACTCGCGGGAACTAACTCACCATGGGCGCGCACGCGGTGTAGAAGGCGACGCACACGAGCGCGGGGCAGCCGCGCGGTATACTCGCGGGAACTAACTCACCATGGGCGCGCACGCGGTGTAGAAGGCGACGCACACGAGCGCGGGGCACCGCGCGGTATACTCGCGGGAACTAACTCACCATGGGCGCGCACGCGGTGTAGAAGGCGACGCACACGAGCGCGGGACAGCCGCGCGGTATACTCGCGGGAACTAACTCACCATGGGCGCGCACGCGGTGTAGAAGGCGACGCACACGAGCGCGGGACAGCCGCGCGGTATACTCGCGGGAACTAACTCACCATGGGCGCGCACGCGGTGTAGAAGGCGACGCACACGAGCGCGGGGCACCGCGCGGTATACTCGCGGGAACTAACTCACCATGGGCGCGCACGCGGTGTAGAAGGCGACGCACACGAGCGCGGGACAGCCGCGCGGTATACTCGCGGGAACTAACTCACCATGGGCGCGCACGCGGTGTAGAAGGCGACGCACACGAGCGCGGGACAGCCGCGCGGTATACTCGCGGGAACTAACTCACCATGGGCGCGCACGCGGTGTAGAAGGCGACGCACACGAGCGCGGGGCACCGCGCGGTATACTCGCGGGAACTAACTCACCATGGGCGCGCACGCGGTGTAGAAGGCGACGCACACGAGCGCGGGACAGCCGCGCGGTATACTCGCGGGAACTAACTCACCATGGGCGCGCACGCGGTGTAGAAGGCGACGCACACGAGCGCGGGGCACCGCGCGGTATACTCGCGGGAACTAACTCACCATGGGCGCGCACGCGGTGTAGAAGGCGACGCACACGAGCGCGGGACAGCCGCGCGGTATACTCGCGGGAACTAACTCACCATGGGCGCGCACGCGGTGTAGAAGGCGACGCACACGAGCGCGGGACAGCCGCGCGGTATACTCGCGGGAACTAACTCACCATGGGCGCGCACGCGGTGTAGAAGGCGACGCACACGAGCGCGGGGCACCGCGCGGTATACTCGCGGGAACTAACTCACCATGGGCGCGCACGCGGTGTAGAAGGCGACGCACACGAGCGCGGGACAGCCGCGCGGTATACTCGCGGGAACTAACTCACCATGGGCGCGCACGCGGTGTAGAAGGCGACGCACACGAGCGCGGGGCACCGCGCGGTATACTCGCGGGAACTAACTCACCATGGGCGCGCACGCGGTGTAGAAGGCCACGCACACGAGCGCGGGACAGCCGCGCGGTATACTCGCGGGAACTAACTCACCATGGGCGCGCACGCGGTGTAGAAGGCGACGCACACGAGCGCGGGACAGCCGCGCGGTATACTCGCGGGAACTAACTCACCATGGGCGCGCACGCGGTGTAGAAGGCGACGCACACGAGCGCGGGGCAGCCGCGCGGTATACTCGCGGGAACTAACTCACCATGGGCGCGCACGCGGTGTAGAAGGCGACGCACACGAGCGCGGGGCAGCCGCGCGGTATACTCGCGGGAACTAACTCACCATGGGCGCGCACGCGGTGTAGAAGGCGACGCACACGAGCGCGGGGCACCGCGCGGTATACTCGCGGGAACTAACTCACCATGGGCGCGCACGCGGTGTAGAAGGCGACGCACACGAGCGCGGGACAGCCGCGCGGTATACTCGCGGGAACTAACTCACCATGGGCGCGCACGCGGTGTAGAAGGCGACGCACACGAGCGCGGGGCAGCCGCGCGGTATACTCGCGGGAACTAACTCACCATGGGCGCGCACGCGGTGTAGAAGGCGACGCACACGAGCGCGGGACAGCCGCGCGGTATACTCGCGGGAACTAACTCACCATGGGCGCGCACGCGGTGTAGAAGGCGACGCACACGAGCGCGGGGCAGCCGCGCGGTATACTCGCGGGAACTAACTCACCATGGGCGCGCACGCGGTGTAGAAGGCGACGCACACGAGCGCGGGGCAGCCGCGCGGTATACTCGCGGGAACTAACTCACCATGGGCGCGCACGCGGTGTAGAAGGCGACGCACACGAGCGCGGGGCACCGCGCGGTATACTCGCGGGAACTAACTCACCATGGGCGCGCACGCGGTGTAGAAGGCGACGCACACGAGCGCGGGACAGCCGCGCGGTATACTCGCGGGAACTAACTCACCATGGGCGCGCACGCGGTGTAGAAGGCGACGCACACGAGCGCGGGGCACCGCGCGGTATACTCGCGGGAACTAACTCACCATGGGCGCGCACGCGGTGTAGAAGGCGACGCACACGAGCGCGGGACAGCCGCGCGGTATACTCGCGGGAACTAACTCACCATGGGCGCGCACGCGGTGTAGAAGGCGACGCACACGAGCGCGGGACAGCCGCGCGGTATACTCGCGGGAACTAACTCACCATGGGCGCGCACGCGGTGTAGAAGGCGACGCACACGAGCGCGGGGCACCGCGCGGTATACTCGCGGGAACTAACTCACCATGGGCGCGCACGCGGTGTAGAAGGCGACGCACACGAGCGCGGGACAGCCGCGCGGTATACTCGCGGGAACTAACTCACCATGGGCGCGCACGCGGTGTAGAAGGCGACGCACACGAGCGCGGGGCACCGCGCGGTATACTCGCGGGAACTAACTCACCATGGGCGCGCACGCGGTGTAGAAGGCGACGCACACGAGCGCGGGACAGCCGCGCGGTATACTCGCGGGAACTAACTCACCATGGGCGCGCACGCGGTGTAGAAGGCGACGCACACGAGCGCGGGGCAGCCGCGCGGTATACTCGCGGGAACTAACTCACCATGGGCGCGCACGCGGTGTAGAAGGCGACGCACACGAGCGCGGGGCAGCCGCGCGGTATACTCGCGGGAACTAACTCACCATGGGCGCGCACGCGGTGTAGAAGGCGACGCACACGAGCGCGGGGCACCGCGCGGTATACTCGCGGGAACTAACTCACCATGGGCGCGCACGCGGTGTAGAAGGCGACGCACACGAGCGCGGGACAGCCGCGCGGTATACTCGCGGGAACTAACTCACCATGGGCGCGCACGCGGTGTAGAAGGCGACGCACACGAGCGCGGGACAGCCGCGCGGTATACTCGCGGGAACTAACTCACCATGGGCGCGCACGCGGTGTAGAAGGCGACGCACACGAGCGCGGGGCACCGCGCGGTATACTCGCGGGAACTAACTCACCATGGGCGCGCACGCGGTGTAGAAGGCGACGCACACGAGCGCGGGACAGCCGCGCGGTATACTCGCGGGAACTAACTCACCATGGGCGCGCACGCGGTGTAGAAGGCGACGCACACGAGCGCGGGACAGCCGCGCGGTATACTCGCGGGAACTAACTCACCATGGGCGCGCACGCGGTGTAGAAGGCGACGCACACGAGCGCGGGGCACCGCGCGGTATACTCGCGGGAACTAACTCACCATGGGCGCGCACGCGGTGTAGAAGGCGACGCACACGAGCGCGGGACAGCCGCGCGGTATACTCGCGGGAACTAACTCACCATGGGCGCGCACGCGGTGTAGAAGGCGACGCACACGAGCGCGGGGCACCGCGCGGTATACTCGCGGGAACTAACTCACCATGGGCGCGCACGCGGTGTAGAAGGCGACGCACACGAGCGCGGGACAGCCGCGCGGTATACTCGCGGGAACTAACTCACCATGGGCGCGCACGCGGTGTAGAAGGCGACGCACACGAGCGCGGGGCAGCCGCGCGGTATACTCGCGGGAACTAACTCACCATGGGCGCGCACGCGGTGTAGAAGGCGACGCACACGAGCGCGGGGCAGCCGCGCGGTATACTCGCGGGAACTAACTCACCATGGGCGCGCACGCGGTGTAGAAGGCGACGCACACGAGCGCGGGGCACCGCGCGGTATACTCGCGGGAACTAACTCACCATGGGCGCGCACGCGGTGTAGAAGGCGACGCACACGAGCGCGGGACAGCCGCGCGGTATACTCGCGGGAACTAACTCACCATGGGCGCGCACGCGGTGTAGAAGGCGACGCACACGAGCGCGGGACAGCCGCGCGGTATACTCGCGGGAACTAACTCACCATGGGCGCGCACGCGGTGTAGAAGGCGACGCACACGAGCGCGGGGCACCGCGCGGTATACTCGCGGGAACTAACTCACCATGGGCGCGCACGCGGTGTAGAAGGCGACGCACACGAGCGCGGGACAGCCGCGCGGTATACTCGCGGGAACTAACTCACCATGGGCGCGCACGCGGTGTAGAAGGCGACGCACACGAGCGCGGGGCACCGCGCGGTATACTCGCGGGAACTAACTCACCATGGGCGCGCACGCGGTGTAGAAGGCGACGCACACGAGCGCGGGACAGCCGCGCGGTATACTCGCGGGAACTAACTCACCATGGGCGCGCACGCGGTGTAGAAGGCGACGCACACGAGCGCGGGACAGCCGCGCGGTATACTCGCGGGAACTAACTCACCATGGGCGCGCACGCGGTGTAGAAGGCGACGCACACGAGCGCGGGGCACCGCGCGGTATACTCGCGGGAACTAACTCACCATGGGCGCGCACGCGGTGTAGAAGGCGACGCACACGAGCGCGGGACAGCCGCGCGGTATACTCGCGGGAACTAACTCACCATGGGCGCGCACGCGGTGTAGAAGGCGACGCACACGAGCGCGGGGCACCGCGCGGTATACTCGCGGGAACTAACTCACCATGGGCGCGCACGCGGTGTAGAAGGCGACGCACACGAGCGCGGGACAGCCGCGCGGTATACTCGCGGGAACTAACTCACCATGGGCGCGCACGCGGTGTAGAAGGCGACGCACACGAGCGCGGGACAGCCGCGCGGTATACTCGCGGGAACTAACTCACCATGGGCGCGCACGCGGTGTAGAAGGCGACGCACACGAGCGCGGGGCAGCCGCGCGGTATACTCGCGGGAACTAACTCACCATGGGCGCGCACGCGGTGTAGAAGGCGACGCACACGAGCGCGGGGCAGCCGCGCGGTATACTCGCGGGAACTAACTCACCATGGGCGCGCACGCGGTGTAGAAGGCGACGCACACGAGCGCGGGGCACCGCGCGGTATACTCGCGGGAACTAACTCACCATGGGCGCGCACGCGGTGTAGAAGGCGACGCACACGAGCGCGGGACAGCCGCGCGGTATACTCGCGGGAACTAACTCACCATGGGCGCGCACGCGGTGTAGAAGGCGACGCACACGAGCGCGGGACAGCCGCGCGGTATACTCGCGGGAACTAACTCACCATGGGCGCGCACGCGGTGTAGAAGGCGACGCACACGAGCGCGGGGCACCGCGCGGTATACTCGCGGGAACTAACTCACCATGGGCGCGCACGCGGTGTAGAAGGCGACGCACACGAGCGCGGGACAGCCGCGCGGTATACTCGCGGGAACTAACTCACCATGGGCGCGCACGCGGTGTAGAAGGCGACGCACACGAGCGCGGGGCACCGCGCGGTATACTCGCGGGAACTAACTCACCATGGGCGCGCACGCGGTGTAGAAGGCGACGCACACGAGCGCGGGACAGCCGCGCGGTATACTCGCGGGAACTAACTCACCATGGGCGCGCACGCGGTGTAGAAGGCGACGCACACGAGCGCGGGACAGCCGCGCGGTATACTCGCGGGAACTAACTCACCATGGGCGCGCACGCGGTGTAGAAGGCGACGCACACGAGCGCGGGGCACCGCGCGGTATACTCGCGGGAACTAACTCACCATGGGCGCGCACGCGGTGTAGAAGGCGACGCACACGAGCGCGGGACAGCCGCGCGGTATACTCGCGGGAACTAACTCACCATGGGCGCGCACGCGGTGTAGAAGGCGACGCACACGAGCGCGGGGCACCGCGCGGTATACTCGCGGGAACTAACTCACCATGGGCGCGCACGCGGTGTAGAAGGCGACGCACACGAGCGCGGGACAGCCGCGCGGTATACTCGCGGGAACTAACTCACCATGGGCGCGCACGCGGTGTAGAAGGCGACGCACACGAGCGCGGGACAGCCGCGCGGTATACTCGCGGGAACTAACTCACCATGGGCGCGCACGCGGTGTAGAAGGCGACGCACACGAGCGCGGGGCAGCCGCGCGGTATACTCGCGGGAACTAACTCACCATGGGCGCGCACGCGGTGTAGAAGGCGACGCACACGAGCGCGGGGCAGCCGCGCGGTATACTCGCGGGAACTAACTCACCATGGGCGCGCACGCGGTGTAGAAGGCGACGCACACGAGCGCGGGGCACCGCGCGGTATACTCGCGGGAACTAACTCACCATGGGCGCGCACGCGGTGTAGAAGGCGACGCACACGAGCGCGGGACAGCCGCGCGGTATACTCGCGGGAACTAACTCACCATGGGCGCGCACGCGGTGTAGAAGGCGACGCACACGAGCGCGGGGCAGCCGCGCGGTATACTCGCGGGAACTAACTCACCATGGGCGCGCACGCGGTGTAGAAGGCGACGCACACGAGCGCGGGACAGCCGCGCGGTATACTCGCGGGAACTAACTCACCATGGGCGCGCACGCGGTGTAGAAGGCGACGCACACGAGCGCGGGGCAGCCGCGCGGTATACTCGCGGGAACTAACTCACCATGGGCGCGCACGCGGTGTAGAAGGCGACGCACACGAGCGCGGGGCAGCCGCGCGGTATACTCGCGGGAACTAACTCACCATGGGCGCGCACGCGGTGTAGAAGGCGACGCACACGAGCGCGGGGCACCGCGCGGTATACTCGCGGGAACTAACTCACCATGGGCGCGCACGCGGTGTAGAAGGCGACGCACACGAGCGCGGGACAGCCGCGCGGTATACTCGCGGGAACTAACTCACCATGGGCGCGCACGCGGTGTAGAAGGCGACGCACACGAGCGCGGGACAGCCGCGCGGTATACTCGCGGGAACTAACTCACCATGGGCGCGCACGCGGTGTAGAAGGCGACGCACACGAGCGCGGGGCACCGCGCGGTATACTCGCGGGAACTAACTCACCATGGGCGCGCACGCGGTGTAGAAGGCGACGCACACGAGCGCGGGACAGCCGCGCGGTATACTCGCGGGAACTAACTCACCATGGGCGCGCACGCGGTGTAGAAGGCGACGCACACGAGCGCGGGACAGCCGCGCGGTATACTCGCGGGAACTAACTCACCATGGGCGCGCACGCGGTGTAGAAGGCGACGCACACGAGCGCGGGGCACCGCGCGGTATACTCGCGGGAACTAACTCACCATGGGCGCGCACGCGGTGTAGAAGGCGACGCACACGAGCGCGGGACAGCCGCGCGGTATACTCGCGGGAACTAACTCACCATGGGCGCGCACGCGGTGTAGAAGGCGACGCACACGAGCGCGGGACAGCCGGTACAGTCGGCGACGAGTCCCGCCAGGATGGCGCCCGTGACGCCGCCCACGTCGAACACTGTGCTCAGCTCGCCCGACTGTCGGGCGGAGAGGTCCGCTAGAAATAAAACACATTATTACTAGCATCCAGATTCAAGGGCATGGGTTCCCAACCACAGGGGGGCGCGACGACTCCAAAAATAAACGGTGTATTAAATTCTATGTTCTTGGTATTAGAAAAGGTTAAGAATATAATAGAACTCCCTTTACTTTTGCATGCCTTGTAATTGGCAAAATATGGCTGTTTGTGCATTTATATTATGTACCACCATGACTTGTTTGTACCCGTATTTGCAAAATAAAATATCTTTATCTTTATTTTGGCTCTCATTGAAGGCTCGATTCCAATGTGTCCAATCCCCAAACGTTCGATAGTATTAAGGTGCTTTAAATGAACACAGTACAGAGCCCTGATTCACAACCATACGACAGGCTATCGTATCGAAAACCTAACATTTAGATAACCTGATTTGACTTCCCCTCAACAGCAAATAGCTGTTGAAAGAATAGCGGGCGTCTATTTGATTTAAACTGGCCAAATTTTCGGGTTTTGGACTTGTGAACAACGTTTAGAAGACTCCTACGATAACAATGATTAATGTTCGATACGATACGGAAGCGTATCGAGTATTTGTGAATAACTATGCAGGACAATAATATTGATAGAATTAAAAATATAGAAGTTTAATTGTGCTTATAACTACATTCAAAATAACCACTACGTGGAGCCCTGACACAGCCTGAAGGCGTCGCGGCAGACCCCGTAGAATATGGCGGGATGAGCTGGAGAAAGCAGACGACCAGTGGTCGCCTTTAGCCCTGGATCGAAAGAGCTGGAAGGCATGAGGAGAGGCCTTTGCCCAGATGTGGGATGATGCAGGCTCACAGTAACATTCATATCAAAATATGTAAAATTGAGAATGCTGTGAATAATATTTTGAACACTACTTTTCCACTTACCCATTGTAAACCTGATATAAGACGGCAGCCAATACAGGAACGTGTAGCTGACGAGCTTCGCGAAGAAGAGCGAGAGAGAGAACTCGACCACGCCCGGGATAGAGAGAGCGCGCGATAGTGAGACCGCGTTCTCGGGAGACGCGCGGAGCAGCGAGGTGCGCTCTGTCGCATCTTCTTGCTGAGAGAGAGAGATGACATGATTAGTGTGAGTAGAGCGAAAGAGAAATCTCAAGCATTTTTTATTTTAATTTTATTTTATTACTTTAAGAAAAACTTACAGCTAATACATTTTAATATCTAGTACAATGTGTAAGCGATGGCCAATTACAAGCTTCCACTAACGATAAGCATGCCCCTTAGTACGGGATATAGAGAGGGAGAAAGAAATGTTGCCATTTCATAAAGTGTAAAACGTCTATTGAGGATGATATTCTCATAGCATGTACTGTACCTATGTCTATTTTCTGTTTATTTTTCTTTAAGTACACTGTATTTTAATAATTGTGTGCTGCACCGGACGACGTCATTACGTCAGCGCCGGCTGTCGCTGAAAACCAGCGCTGGGGCTCTGTCCTGCATAGGGTCGCAGCATTATGCTGAGCGGTAGCCGTTTTGCGTGGATGTGACGCATGTTTCCCCTACCTTTTTATTTTATTTTTTGTGTTTATGTTCTTTTGGCGTCATTTTCACCGCAAATAAACGTATTTTCTTTCTTTCTTCTTCTTTCTTTCTAAATAAGAAGTGACAATAACATTTTCAAAAAATGCGACACCGAAAGACAAAAATAATAAAGAAGTCAAGTGCGAATTTCCCAAGAAATATTAAAAACCGTCTAGCTCCTAAACCTACAAACATAGTTGACCATACATAGGGGAGCATGTTTCGGGAAGCCCTTGGAGAGGCTTTTGATTTTTTTCCTTTGGACGTCGTTTCGTAGTTCACATGCCACATAGTATATTATTCTCTATAGCAAATACGAAAAGAAAACGTTCGTCTTTGTCTCACGTCGTCTCTGTCACTCACACCTTTGGGTCTCTTTCTAATGCTCCATGTGTCTTAAACGCAGGGGCGTAGCTACCGCCGTATCTGCCGTATCAATTATACGGGGCCCCTGGGCCACGGGGGCCCCCAACGTGCGCAATTTTTTTTTCACATGACAAAAGTAAAAAAAAAGCAAATCAGCTATAAATGATTTAATAAATCAGTTTGCCGAAAAAAAGGCAAGGAGAGTGTATATTTGAATTATTTGTAAAAAAAATTGGAAAAAGTGACAGCTAGATAATTATGATGAATAAATATGTATTTTAATTTTATGCAAACATTTTTTTTCTTTTGTGAGAAATCTTTACCTTTCTTAAGGGCCCCTAAACAAGTTTTTATACGGGGCCCCGCCAAGGCACGCTACGCCACTGCTTAAACGGGTATTGTAAATATAATTAATTCTGTGGTAATACTTACTTGTGCTGCATTAGACGAATGCCTGTTCGGTCGCAAACTTGCCGACTGTCAAATAAAAACGAAATATTATTTATATGTCACTTTTAAAATCGTACGGCCGACAGAGGGCTCCTTCTGGTTTTCCGAACACTTGTCCAATCTATTGGACTCGTCAAAACAAATCATATGTGCCCAAACTCGAGGGATTTACTAGTAGCCACTCAAGAATTCCACTATCCACCTCCTGGCTCTATCATCAGGTCAGCTCCAAGATACCAGATTATAGTTTTGTCATCCGAATTACATATACATACAAAGTTTCATTTAGTTACGATAGAACTAGGTTAGGAGGGGCTTGTGGCTAAATAATAACAGCCGCACGGGTCGATCGATCAGGTTAAGCTACGCTTGTCGCGGTTAGCCCGTGGATGGGTGACCACTTCACATACAAAGACCCCTCCGTGCCTCGGAAAGCATGTTAAGCCGTTGGTCCCGGCTGTCATTCGTGGATATTTGACAGTCGTTACGGGTAGTCAGAGGCACGAAAGTCTGACAACCAGTCTTACCAAGAATAGAATAGAATAGAATACTCTTTATTATGTACACCAAGAGGTATCGTGTTACCCAGTAACTGGGTTGTGGTCAAATAGGCAGTCGCTCCATGTAAAATACTGGTACTCAGCTGCATCCGGTTAGACTGGAAGCCAACCCTAACATAGTTGGGAAAAAGCAGGCAGTTGTTCAGTTAGAACTAGGTTCTATATGTTATTACTATGTTAGTTAGCGTGTTAAAAAAGTGATATATGAATGCGACGATCGCATATTTGCGCGAACGATCATTTTGTTAGGACGCAGGTTAAGTCCCATGTATTTCCCAACTATTGTATTTTTAGCGTTTCTTGTTTTATAGGTACATACTAACCAAAGGGGGTGTACAGTCACGAGCACTAATATGTCAACACTTGGCAACTTTCAGTTGCGATTTTTTCGTGAAATAACGAATGCAACGTTGATATACGACACTTTACATAAACCTATGGGTTCTAAAATACTATGTTCGTAATAACAAAAAATGTCATTAAAAAATAAAGCGGAAAATCGCCTTTGAATAAAGCCAAGTGTATACATACTTATGGACGTGACTGTACCCTTCGTACCTTTTGATTGCTTCGCAAATAAAGCGATGAGTGCTTACCTGATCCCCCACGATGATGGATGAAGCGTCGTCATCATCCGCCTCGTCCTCTTCATCTGACCGCGTTGATTGGCGCGACGGCTGTGAGAATGATTGATTCATATGTCAATGTAATGTCAATTTTTAGAAGGGTATACCGGGTGTAAAAAGACGCTTAACGATGCCGAGAGTCCCGTGTACTCCCCGTCGTTGTAATCATTTTTTGTACTGGACCATACATGGGAACCTTCTGGTTACGGAGATATTGAAGGTCAAAGTGCCAACTTTTAGTGATTTTTTTTTTTACGAAAACAAGTTTTTAACTTTAAATACCCCCACGACCCCCGCACCGTTGCATGCACCCGTAAGCACAATGTTTTGTGTGCGTTACATTGCGCACTAATGCAAACAGCAATACCCACCAAGAATAAAAGTCGTTTCCCAGCAATTATTTTTGTGCAATGTTACTTAGTTTGATCTACAGAATGCGTAGTTGACGGCTATGCGATGGGTCTTTTTACACCCTGTTATATGATTAATGTTAGATAGCGGCACCTTTTAGATAATGAGGGACCAAAGATTCGCTTGTTATGAATGACTAGGTGCGCCCCGCGGTTCCACCCGCGTAAATGTCGATCCCGTAGACTGGTAGAAAATGCCCAAGGCATTAAGGCCGCCTTTGTACAGTTTTTTACTTGTGCATAAAGTTTTAATAAATAAATAAATATCAGGATAAAAAGTAGCCTTTATGTTAATCCAGGGTGTCAGTGTCAGCTACCTCCATACAAAATTGTATCAAAATTGGTCCGGCCGTTTGAGCGACAACAAGGAACAAACATATAAACACACACACAAACACTTCCGCCTTTATAATATTAGTGTGATTGATTCAAACGGTTAGTGTCATCTATGATTCTGTGTTATGCTTTTTGTATGTAACTGATTTATTCAAGTCGAACCGATTGATCTATATCACTACCAGTTAATATGAAATTACTAATAGTTTAATCTATTCACATGCAAGTAATCGATTTATATCAGCCTATAATGTTCCCACTGCTGGGACACAGGCCTTCTCTTGGTGAGAGGAAGTGGGCCGTAATTCACCACGCGGGCCCAGTGCGAGTTGGTAGATGTCACATGTCTTCAAATTTTTGTTTCTAGGACATGCCGGTTTCTTCAAGATGTTTTTCTTCACCGTTTTGAGAGTAGTGGTGATGAAATAATTTACACACAGTAAAACGCCAGTCTGGGTTCGAACGTACGACCTACAACTCGTAAGTCAATGCCGTTACCACTGGGCCATCACTGCTCCAGTAAGTAATTAATTCAATGTCAGATAATTGATTACAGTTTGCGCGTCGTAATCCCTGCCACCTTGTATACATATGTTTGAATTAAAAATTTGAGATAATTTTCAAATTATTGAACAACGAACTGAATATCACACTTAATCAAACTCAAACTCAAACTCAAAGCATTTATTTCAATTAAACCATTACAGGCACTTTTGAATTGTCAAAATTAAGTAGTCGGTCAGTTGGTCAGAAAGTTGAAGCTAGGTGCCCATTCCAAAGCGTAGATCTCTATGGAGAAGAACGGGCAAGAAACTCCATGGACACTCTTTTTAAATCAAGATATTACAAAATCCTGGGTACATTATTCTTGTTGCTTCTATATGTGAGAACAATGTAAAATAAGTAATAAGGTTCAAATTCCATTGCAACCAAAAACTCATTAGGACCTATTTGTTACAAATGATCACTCAAAAATCAACTTAGAATACATTTCACTAAAGTAGACAACTGACTGTGACGATGGAATGTAAATTATCTGATCTTATGAACACTGCTGTACAACCTGATACTGACCTGAAAATTGCAAAAAACGCAAGAAAATTTGAATTTCGCGGGCTACTTAACGCATCATCTTGAGTTATAATTTATGTGCATCATACTTTGAGTGACACCTATTGTGTTGTACTTACCGAGTGCCTACTGTTAGTAACGGCGGCCCCCAGCCCCACGAGTCTGGGCTCGGGCGCCAGGAACAGCCACACCACCGCCCCCACGGCCCCCATGACCAGCCCGGGGTAGATGAACGACAGCGACCAGTCCGAGTCCACGTACTCCGCCGCCATTATCGTACCTATAACAACCATCAATGTTTTGTACAATATAGTTTTATGTTTATTCCGGTTTATTACTAGCTGCGCCCCGCGGTTTCACCCGCGTAAATGTCGATCCCGTGGCAATATCGGGATAAAAAGTAGCCTATATGTTAATCCAGGGTGTCAGCTACCTCCATACAAAATTTTATTAAAATTGGTCCAGCCGTTTGAGCGTGAAGAAATAACAAACATATAAACACACCCACACTCACAAACTTCCGCCTTTATATTATTAGTGTGATGTGATTCTGCCAATGTCATCCGTCTCTTTCTTGCACTTGTAGTTTGGCAGTTGTGCGACAGTGACAGGAATAACGCTGACCCAAAGTACGTGCTAAGTAACGTTTACAGATTTCGGCCTAAGTTATTATTTACAATAAAACGACATGCTCTATTTATCGCGATCAAGACGAATGTGACAGTTAGATAGTTTCAACCTTAATGAAGTTTCAGATTTAAGGCTCACGCAGATTTGAGTGTCATAATTTATTTAACTTTGTAATTCAACGTCTAACAACAATAATTCTATTCTAATTAAAAACTGCAAAAAAAAAACACAAAACTAAATCGTTCAAAAGTAGTAAAAACTTTTATGTAAAACATGGCCTTCTAACTGAAATATCTCTTATCTACGTTTGTAAAACAATTCAAATACGCGAGTAAATATCGGTTCTATAAGAAGTCGTTGCTATTTGAATTTTCTTAAAATAACTCAACCTGATCTCATCATCGCGCGTTCGTTTCTTTGAAGATAGACGATGATTCCCGAAGGCCATTTTTTTGGGATACCTGCATAATATTATGTTTCGTGCGGGAACCGTACTAGCAGCCATCAGCAAAGGCAATAATTCTGCCAGCCCTAATTAAAAATATCCCACAACTGGGCAACTTACCCAATATATTTCCTAGCGAGGTGTGCGAGTTCCATATTCCAAAGATGAGTCCCTTCTTGCTATTACCGAACCATTTGCCCACTATAGCGACCGTGCCCGGCCAGCCAGTCGTCTGGGCAATGCCTGCCCCAGCCTGGAAAGTGGGCAAAACTATGTTGAAAACATTACCTTTTTGTTAACGAAATTATCTGACGAATGTTCTCAGACGTGATGTTGATCGTTATCGAATAATCCATACTAATATTATAAATGTGAAAGTGTATGTGTGTCTGTTTGTTTGTCCGTCTTTCACGGCAAAACCGCTGAACCGATTTAGATGAAATTTGGTATAGAGATAGTTTGAGTCCCGGGAAAGGACATAGGATACTTTTTATCCCGACATTTCCACAGGATCGAGATTTATGCGGTTACATAAAAACATAAAAAACCGGCCAAGTGCGTGTCGACCACGCACAGGGAAGGGTTGCGTAGTTGGGAGTGGTTGGGATGAGTATTTTTGCGCAAATGCGCATGCACATTATTTTTATCGACTGCAAAAATTAAATTTTATTTCATAGTATTTCTCAAAAAAAGTATGAAAAACAAAATCATTCCTGGATTTATTTTTGTTATACAACTAAAAAAACAAAATTATTTCTGCATTTTTGCATCATCATTCATCACGTCCGTGAAGTTTCGCCAAGTAATTTAATTTGACCTTCTATAAATAAATATGTTTGCACTAACCTGCACTAATAAATAGTATGATATGTTATGTATGTTGTACGTTCGTCCGATGCCGAACAGGTAACAAAAGATGGCCGACGTCATCATGCCGAAGGACAAGAAGTATCGTAGATCCACCCTCTCTGCTATCATACCTGTGACATAAACATAACATCACGATTGTATTCCACGAAGGGCTAGGCAGGAGTGTATCGTTCGGTCGGTGATAAATATCAAATAGCGGACGCTGGCCGCACAGCTGTTGCACAAAATTGGAACTCGGTCACATCTATCGCATGTCGGAGCAGCAATACGCAAAATCCACCCCTCAGTGGATCCCAAATGGCAGGAAACAACTACTATGCCGGGTTAAGCTGGACTCCTTCTTAAAGGATTGGTCCTCAATCGCAGTAGACCGGGAAAAGTGGAAAGAGGGCCGTTGCCCTGTAATTGGACAACAATACGTGGCGTAGCGCTTCCATAGTTCTTGTAACAAGTCCACTCCACCTACCCAAACCCATTGTTCAATATATTTGTTTTCCATATCCTGCAATAGTCCTGCACCAACCGGGGGTTGTCCCTGGGTACACTTGCACAGTGCATACAAGGATAATCGTCGGTTGGTGCCTCCTCATTTAAAATTATCAAAGGTGCCTCTACGAGTTTGCTTCGGCCCCTCGTATGCCTTCCAAAGGTCCGGGAGGGACCCGAGAATCCCGAGATATGCCGAAGACATTTTTAAAATTATAAAATAACACTATGAGGTTATGTTAATTGAAAATCAATGTTTTATTATACCTTCTTCAAGAATGCTTGAACAGGCTACATAATTACGATATCAATATTAACCGGTCAAGCGGCGCGGTTCGCCGATCGGTGACGAAACAATAGAAAATCAATTGTGTCTCATTAGCGGCGCTTGACAGATTAATTTAATTAAAGAATATAACGCCCATTCATCGATCACATGCGTACATTGCTAAAACAGCTGCAGACCATGCAAATATTTGTGTCGACACAGCTATCGAATCCACGACCTTGAATGCCGAGGGCGTGTGATGCATCCACACAGATGGCCTTTCATTTCATTTATGAGTAAATATTTCTAATTATGTATAATTATTATTAGAGATAGTTGATTTACCTGAGACGAACATGGCGCCCGCGTACGAAAACAGGAAGGCGGAGTCCAGGGCTCCGAGTAACGTGTTGGCGTCGGCCGTATCTGTAACAATTAGATGCAACGTATTACATTACATGGTTTGAAAGCGAATGCTCCGTCGTCGGCACTAGATATACATAACATAACACGCCTGTCTGTTTCCACAAAGGCAGTGGCATATAGTCCACCTACACTTCCCCAGTTATGTTTAAGTCCCATGTAATGGGGGGCGAGCTTAGTGCCATTCATCATGGTCATCATTCTCCTGCCCATATCCCAATTTATTAGCGGTCGGCGCAACATGCCTTTTTCTTCCATACTTCTCTATTAGTCGTCATCTCGGTAGTCACCCCCTTTCTAACCATATCATCATTCACGCAGTCCATCCATCGTTTCTTTGGTCTTCCCCTACTCTTATAGCCATCGACATTCATACTCAAAACTCTCCTCACGACATTGTCCTCATTCCTCCGCATCACATGCCATCCATCGGGCACAAATCCAAACTCCACGCTGCTAGTGCGAATTCCTTAAGGAGAAACTTAACAATACTACTTTGCCTGATCTAGGGATAGAACCCAGGACGCCACGGTCAGTACTTCAGAAAAGTTCTGCAGTAGTGAAATCCGGAAGGCATACCGTGTGTCGGTGTTCCACAAGGTGGACCGACGATCACCAGGCCGTGTCGCGGGAATCTGCTAAATACGGAAGACATAGAACTGGTCGTCGTTGTGGCGAAGTTTGAAGAAGGCCATTTTCCAGCAGTAAACTTTTTTCAACTGAATGACATTCTTTTAAAATTAACAAAATGACTGCCTCTCTAGGTGCACCACGCCTGAATTCCACGAAGAGTTCGAAGGGAGTTGTTGGGGAGTGTCGTTGTTACTCAGCTATACTCACTAAAAGGAGCCCAGTTGCACCACTGGTCGTCGTTGGGGTCGGTCCCGGGCGGCGGCACCAGCGCCGAGCAGTTCTGATGCAGCACCGACTTCACCACGGAGATCGGCTTCCTCGTCAGGTGGTACGTCATGTACGTGAAGAATGTCAGCGTGAGCACTGAGGCTTGGTACCTGCGGATGAGGAGAAGAGACAAGATAAACGAGAGAATTTATATACAGGGTGTTATTGACATCGACGCAGTACAGACATGATTCTGAAACCCACTGCGCTGAAACTTTTCGAAGGTTATGAAAAAAAAACTTGCTGTTACATAGAAAAGTGCAATACTACGGGTACCTATTTTTTTCTGATATCCGACGATGAATTGCTGGCTGTATCGAGAAAGCTTTCAACCCCGATTCAGGTTTTAGGGGTAAATTTTCAAAAACGGGAAGGTTTTAGAAAATTCACGCCTAAAACCTGAATCGTAGTTGAAAGTTTTTAGCGCTCACTTCCGTTACATAAGGAACTCTTCTAGACACGGTTCAGTCTGTACGTTGTCTGTCAGTGAATTTAAGATTATTATCAAGTCATCATCTGCCTGCTTTTTCGCAACTGTTGTGGTCGGCTTCCAGTCCAACCGGATGTTGGAGCCGGATGCAGCTGAATACCAGTATTTTGTCGTGAAGCGATTGCCTATCTGACCTGCACAACCCAGTTACTGGGTAATACGATACCCCTTGGTTGTAGACCTATAGAGTGCCATATTCGCATTTAGCGAAAAATCTCTTTAAATAAAGATAAAAAAAAGACTGGTCAGACTTTTGGGCTTCTGGGTAGTCAGAACAACGAACATTATTAACAAGATAGAATTTTTTTGATAGTATAGTATACTAATACCCCCTTACTAATAAACGTATTATGTCAGATGAATAATTACACACCGATTTCTCTCTTTCAGTCGTCAGTAACTTGACTTTCGAAAAAAGAAGACAAAACGTTGTGTAACTATACAGACGCTATACAACGTTTATTAGTAAGGGGGATAGTATATACAGGGTGCCAGGGAAACGCTTCCGAAAACGAAGACAGGTGATAGGGCTAGTGATTCTCGATACAATACCATCAAAAAATCAGGAAAAAAAATGAACAATTTTACCAATTTTTTTTAGCATTTTTCGTACACTATGCTGTGAAAACAGTTAAATACAACCATTATTTGCGATTAAACACATTTTTTTTCTTTACAACTCTAACAAGCAATGTATTCGTAAATAAATATCAGCTGACGCTCGCGCATGACCTCGGGTTCAAAGTGCGCGCGCGCTCGCCGGCGACGGCAGCGCGGCCGACGACCCCAAGTCCACGTGACGCGCTACACCGTACACGACGGCTGACGGCTAAGTTGTGCCGCGCGGGCGGTGCTGTGTTCCTATCCTAACTTTTACTCGATCGCTTGAAGCAAATGTCTTTTCAGTTCACTTCTACCACACCCCGGACACTCCATACAACGCTCGCAAAATAATTACCTACTACCTACTACTACATTAAAAAATGACGTTTGTATACGTATGAATGTGTGCGTGAGGTACTTGTGTTTGCGAGCGCTCTTGTTAAAGAACTGCGACGAATACGCCGAAGTGCGGGGTGAGGTGCGGTAACTGATGTTAGTGCGGGGGGAAGGGAGTGGCCTTTCTGTACGTTGTACTTTAAGTATTCTGTGCTTCTACCTAGTTGTGCGATATGTGCTTTCGGATTCCATTCATGCAAGGATCGTAATGATTTTCCCCTTGAACAGGGTTACAATTTTATTTTGATCGGAATGTTCGCAAATTTTGCTTACAAATCAGAAAAATCCAGTTTACTTTGCTTAACCTTGAGACCCCATATCGAAGGTAATTAGATACCTACTGTGATTGAGAAAGAAAAGTATAAAAAGTTGATTATGTACAAAGACATTGACTTTACAAGCAACTTTGTTAAGTCGTCCATTAAAATTTTGCACAGCAACAAAATTGAAATAACAGTTAACAGAATGAGTAGAAACAAGCACTAGGAAGATACAGTATCAAGAATTAGAAGAGAAAACTGAGATTTAGGTACACTAGATTGCGAAACGTAATTATTAATTTAGAAAATTTGCACGTGCATTCGCCGACGGAGTAGGCAATCGACTGCCGGTGGATGACCGAGCGTTGGCGGTCCCGATCCCGGCGCCGGCGGCGGCGCGGGGTGCGCGGGGCGAAACGGTGCGTACTGGCGGCGGTATGCGGTATCGTTTGTCGCATGTCGGCCGGCAACAGACGCAGGCGGCATGTTTGATCTTCTTAGTACTTCTTTAGTAATAAAAGACTGTAGGTTAGTTACTTAGTTCCTTTCCGACTCGGCTCGTGAGCGCACGTGCGCTACTTTTAATCGATCCATCGCTATTGAATCGTATTTAATACTGTTTTGTTTTAGTTACGTTTTTAGTGCTGTTTTATTTTTGTTTTTTAGTTATTATTTTTGTTACGTTATTAGTGCTGTTTTATCGTTTTTAATTTTATAAATGGACATTTAGAAGATATGCTAGATAATGTATCGCTGGCTGAATTTCGTCGAGCATGGTTCCAGCACGATGGCGCTCCATCGCATGTTACGCGCCCTGTCCGCGAGCGTCTCACTCAGCTTTTTGATAACCGCTGGATCGGAAGGCTGGGGCCGCACGCCTGGCCGGCTCGTTCACCCGACTTAACACCTCTGGACTTCTTTTTGTGGGGGTATGTGAAAGAAAGAGTGTTTGATCGGGAATGTGACAGTGCTGACGAAATGCGGGGCAGAATAGTGAGCGTTTTTAATAAACTACGCGAAGAATGTGTTGAGGACCCTACACTAATGCCTCGTGTTCACCGGTCCACACAGCGACGGGCCCAGCTGTGTATTGAAATGAATGGAGCGCAGTTCGAGCCAAACCTCATAAGGTCGCAAAGGATTTAGACAGGTACGTAAAATGCCTCTGTCAGCTTTAATGTTTAACAGTGGGCTACGAATGCGATTAAAATTCATAATTTTGTGAAGTGTCGTAGGGGTGGGCATTTTGAAAGTGATATTTGTAAATTCCGTATAAATCCCGTGACTCGGCCGTACGGAGCGCTCGGCGCCCGCGACGTGCGGGCGCTTGGTCACGTGGTGGCGCGTCGTCGCTTTGCGTGTCAGTGACCTCACGTTTTGTACGGTTTCCATTGCGCGTTTACAAAATATGAAGTCTTGAAAATAATCAATTTAAAGCGAAAGGTTATTGGTATTCGTTTGCATATAGGTTGTATATAATGTACGTCCAGGCTTCGGAAGCGTTCTCCTTACACCCTGTATATAGTACGGAACCCTCGGTGCGCGAGTCCGACTAGCACTTGACCGGTTTTTTATTTTTTATCTTTATTGCTCAATGATACACTAAAGACGGATGTTTATAAAAACATAATATCTAGCCTTGCATTTTATTTAATAGAGATACTGCTGACAGTATTTGTACAAATTAGTGTTCCAGATGCGTCAGACACTTAGTAACTATGTATTTGATTTGTTTATCGAACTCTATAGGGCGATAAAAGTCCATATAGGTGCATGCGAGTTTACATAAAAGGTACTGCGACAGTTAATCTGATGCCTCGTTTACGGGCTCGTGGCTAGATAATAACAGCCACACAGCAACGCTTGCCGAGGTCGGTCGGTGGGTGACCATACATTACATACCGAGCCCCTCCATGCCATAGAAAGCAAGTTAAGCTGTCCGGCTGCCATAAGTAGATCTTCGACAGTCGTTATGGGTTCTCAGAAGCCCGAAAGCATCGTGTAATCCAGTAACTGGGTTGTGGAGGTCGGATAGAAAGTCGCACGCAACGTGTAAAATACTTGTATTCAGCTGCATCCGGTTAGACTGGAAGCCGACCCCAACATGGGAAAAGGCTCGGAAGGTTGACTTTGCGTCGTTTAGAACAGTATTAAGCTAAAATATAATCTACTTGATAAAATTCTTAAATTCACTGACACATACCGGGTCTAGAAGCATGAAATTTTGCGCAAGAGTTCCTTGTGTAACGAAGATGAACACTACGGAAGGATTTTCGGAAATTCACCCCTTTAAGCGGGCTAAAGAGGGGATTAAAAAAATCTATACAAATACTTAAATAAAATTGAAGTGTCTGTTTGTAATATTAAAATAACCGCTTTTTACTAAATACATATATTATATACACGCCGCGGCCGGTACATATACCAAAATAACATTATTTACAATTTTTGTCTGTTTATTCCGGCTAATCTCTGAAACGGCTGGACCGATTTTGACGGGATTTTCACTGGCAGATAGCTGATGTAATAAGGAGTAATTAACTTAGGCTACTTTTATTTTAGAAAAAGAATTAGGGTTCCGCGCAAAAAAATTAAAACGTTTTCCGTCATGCACGCGAACGAAGTCGGGGGTTCTAGAATCATGTGCTAAATAAATTCGTCGTTTCAGTTTGCGAGTCGATGTCATGTCATCCTGTGTAGGTACGGTCAGAATTAAATAAGAAAGGAAATAACTCCCAATAGGTCAAGCAATCATACCGAAAGGTGATAGCATATGTATATTGTTTAATATTAGGTCCTTACATATGAAATTGGCGTTTTGTATGGAAAGAACAAAAAGTCGAATATTTTTTAATATAATATATTTAATTAATCAAAGTATGAACCATTGTTTTCAATGCACTTTTGCCATCTTATAGGTAGTTCATTGATCCCTTTACTAAAAAAACCAGTCGGACGGGAATCAATAAAATCTTTGAAGGCGATTTGGACTGCCCCATCGGAGTTGAATTTTTTCCCTTGCAAAAAGTTATCCAAATTGCGAAAAAAATGGTAATCTGTTGGAGCAAGGTCCGGGGAGTACGGAGGATGTCTAAGACATTCCAATTCAAGCTCTTCTAATTTGGTAGCCGTCTGTTGCGCAGTGTGTGGTCTGGCGTTGTCGTGAAGCAGCAGTGGCGTGGAGCTTTTTAATCTTCCCAATTTGCTTCAAGTGAATTAAAACAGTTTTATCACTAACATCGAAGCCTGCAGCTAACTCGGACGTGGTTTGCGATGGGTCCGCTTCCACAATAGCCTTCAATTCTCCATTATTAACTTGGGTCTCAGGCCGTCCACGGGGCTTGTTCTGCAGGTCGAAATTTCCAGAACGAAAACGTTGGAACCAAAAACGAACTGTGTTTTCTTTTGCAACATGACCGCCATACACATCATTCACCCTTCGAGTCGTTTCCGCAGCACTAGTGCCACGGCGGAACTCGTACTCGTAAATAATGCGATATTTTAAATTTTCCATTTTGTAAAATTAGTGACGCAAACAGAAAAAACAGAAGAAAAAAAACAAATGAATGACGGTCATCGAAGCACAAATACATGAGTAAATAGCTGTACAAATTTGAATTTGGAATTCCTTACCAAAGAGGAGAAATTCGTGATTAAAGTGGCCAGTACGAAAAACGCCAATTTCATATGTAAGGACCTAATATTAAATTAATTAGTTAATTAACTATAACCACTAATTACGAGATATCAATGCAACAACAGATAACGGTATAAGTACATTACATTGTACAAACGATGACAAAATTATACATTTCCAATATAAGCTGACCTGTTACTGAAAGAAAAGCCTACACAAGGCGAGCTCAGGTTAAACTGGTGGTTATAGTTGGATACTATGTCACCGTGCGGACGTACAAAGATAATACCACGTGGATAATGACATATCATGACTGCTGAGCGTGTGGTCCCGCTTTGGTTCGATCTCTACATGGTGAAATTTAATTCATGGGCATTCTTTTAATGGGTCATTTTAATCATCATTATGAACAACTTTTACTATGGGACCAAACCTGAAATCGCGAAAAAAAATCAGCTCTTCCCTACATTTTGACGAGTTATGTGAACATACATGCAAGGAACAGCTGATTTTTTTTTCGCGATTTTAGGTTTAGTCCCATAGTAAAAGTTGTTCATAATGATGAGTACAATGACCCCTTAAAAGGATGCCCATGAATTCAATTTCACCCTGTATATCTGCCTCCCTTTTCCCAAATGTCGTGGTCGGCTTCCAGTCTAACCGGATGCAGAATAGAATACTCTTTATTATGTACACCATATAAATTACAGACATAAATATAGAAACTTTACAATGGGTGACACAATGGGCGGTCTTATGCAGCTGAATACCAGTTTTTTACATGGAGCGACTGCCTATCTGACCTGCATAGCACAGTCACTGGGTAACACGATACCCTTTGGCAAGACTGGTTGACAGTCTTTTTTGGTATTCTGACTACCCGTAAGAACTGTCAAAGATCTACGAATGACAGCCGGGACCAACGGCTTAGCGTGCTTTCCGAGGCACGGAGGGGCCTCGATATGTAATGGACCATCCTCGAACCGACCGCGGTAAGCCCAGCTTAACCTTCTACCGACCCGTGCGGCTGTTATTATTTAGCCACGAGCCCCATCGATCTCTGAGTAAGTACAAAATAGATAGGTAAACTCAGATGAAAGGTCGGCTTTGTGCTGAGTGTGGAGTGGTTGAGGATGTGTACCATGTGTTGGCGGAATGTGCCCGGAACGAGGTGGAGAGGGTCAGCTTTATGCTCGAATATGATGTGGATCTACGGGAAGTGGGCATGTGTAACTTGATTCTGGCCCGTCCTCTGTCAGATGAGGCTAAGTCAATTTATAATTTAGTTAAATTAGCCATTAAGCGTAAATAAGTCAATCTTTGTGAGGCCTATGACGGTGGCATGATCATGTCTGATCAAACCTTCTATAAAATAAATAAAGACTTTAAAAAAAAAAGGTCGGCTTTATACAACGATCGGCTCCATACAACGCGACTTGCGACTGGCATTTGTTTGAGATCCCCACGTACGGTCGAACAAGTTATTTGGTATACAGGCAGCTAACTTGCAACTGCTGTTAAACAATGGTGTGCTGAGTTAGTCAATTCTTTTATACCACTCTATTTAATTAAGGATGCCATAAACTGAAAAAGTTATAACGCACAAAATGAAACTAAATATTGGCAGTGTAGTGGAAAGATGAATATTTTTGCCTGTATACCAAATAGCTTGTTCGACCGTACCTACGTGTCTGTGTGTGCGTGCTTTTATTTCGCTATTTGTATGGAGCCGGCCTAATTCTATCTGTACATAATGCTGGAGACCCTGGACTGTTTGTTGCGCCACGTCTTCTCCCCAGCTAAAGAACTAGGAAGTGGTGAAGGGCGGGCGCGCCGGGGACTGTCTCATGTACCCAGAGGGTTCATGAACTTCTAAGTGCACCACGAAAGGTTACACTCTGCAGGGAGATACACTATGTATATATACTCTTCACCGTATCCGGCGACAGCGACCCAGACTTCCATTCATGAGCTCTTTGATGACTAGCAAAACCGAATTTGGTCTTGAAAACCCGGTCACACCGGATGCACTATGTATAAAGTATACAAGTCATTTTATTTAAGTTTGAATGAACTGTCTCTATTTGCGTTTATGAAATGATGACTGTGATTCTTGTAATAATAATTACGTTATCATCTTTTGTTTGAATGATTCACGAAAACAATTAATAATGCTTTCAAAATATTTAGGTCACCAAAAGTAATAAATTATGTTTACAATGTCATTTATTACATGGTCGAATAAAACATAAAATGCCGCCTTCCATGTTTGAACATAAGGTAGGTATGACCACGCCTGATTCCCCGATGGGGTACGCAGATGTGTAAGCATAGCCTAATCGACCTATAATGTCCCCACTGCTGAAATGGAACACATGCCTCCTCTCTGTGAGACGGTAATCCACCACGCGGGCCCAGTGCGGCAGCCTAATTGCGGAACGCCAAATCGTCAAATGATTCTGATCAGTTGGCTTCATTTCTATCACAATTGGCTTCATTTTACGATTTTCGAATTGCGAAACTCTAGTTTATTATGAAACCAATTATGAACGTTAAGGCCCTGCGCAGAAACTAGAGTTTCGCAATTCGAAAATCGTAAAATGAAGCCAATTGTGATAGAAATGAAGCCAACTGATCAGAATCATTTGACGATTTGGCGTTCCGCAATTAGGCTGCGGGTTGGTAGATGTCACATGTTTTCGAATTTTTGGTTCTAGAACATTCCGGTTTCCTCAAGATGTTTTCCTTCACCGTTTTGAGAGCAGTGGTTATGAAATAATTTACACAACAAAGTATAGTGCCTGTTTGGGTTCGAACTTATGACCTACAACTCGTAAGTCGTGTCCGTTACCACTGGGCCACCACTGCTCTCTATTAGATAATAGTTATCTTTTAATGCTTTATTCATGTACAAATTCGAATTACTTGATAATATTGTTACGCGCCACACTTGATGGCGACATTAGCTACTACTAGCGCCATCTAGTATCGAGTAGCAGAACTAATAATTATTCGGGTCCCTTCTAGAAACTTCGATGCTAGAACTTTCCAGAACTATCGATGTCTGGTCGGACGGGACCGATATGTACTCGAACATTCTAGATGTTTCTACGGTAGAAGGTTCTGGAACTATCCGAGGCCTATATAAGGCCGGTGTGCCTGCGAGCCGGGAACAGTGTTGGATAAGCGATACAAGCGAAAACATTCGAAGCGATCTTCAAGTGCGACTAGAGTGATCTGTAGTGCGATTGTGTTTTATAATTAGTGTGTTTAAGTTGTAATTTGTGTTTTTAATTAAAGTGTCTATTTTTGGTTATTAAATCGGCAGTTTTTATTGTCACGAACCCCAAGCTCGTAACAATTGGTGTCAGAAGCAAGGATTAAAATCATGCCGATTCTACCGAAGGACGACACGGAGGGTATCCGTACCCGGAGTCAACGCCAGCAAGAGACGGACCAGAGGCGATTCGGTGGAGCAACGCCACAGACGTCGGGGCGCCAACTACCAATCACGGAGGCCGGCCCGTCCACAGCTGCTCCAGCATCATCAGCACCAGATTTTGCTGCTCTGATGATGATGCTGCAGGAGCAGTCTCGCCGTCAGGAGGAACAGGCCCGCCGACAGGAGGAACAGGCTCGTCGGTTGGAAGAACAGCTCCAGCGAGACAAGGAGGAACAGGCCCGCCGTCAAGAGGAACAGGCCCGCCATCAGGAGGAACAGGCCCGCCGTCAGGAGGAACAGGCCCGCCGGTTGGAAGAACAGCTCCAGCGGAACAAGGAGGAACAGGCCCGCCGACAGGAGGAACAGGCTCTTCGGTTGGAAGAACAGCTCCAGCGAGATAAGGAGGAGCAGGTGCGCCGCCAGGAAGAGCAGATGCTCCTTATGAAGGACCTTCACGCTGCCTTCGGGAAAGACATGAAGGAGGTGAAGGATAAGGTTGCCCAACATGAAAACCGCCTGTTGGAAGTTGAAACCCGAATCGACCAAGTGAAGGAAACCGTGATGGCTGACGTGAAGAAAACCGTAATGGCTGACGTAAAGAAAACGCTGGATTACCTTAAACTTGAGGATGGAATCGCAGCCCCCGTAGCTACAACACCTTCGCTACGGGGATTCAAAGTGCCACCGTTCGACGGAACTTCTTCCTGGTCGGCCTACAAGATTCAGTTTGAGGCTGTCATGAAGGCGAACGGGTGGAATAAAAATCAGGCCATGACTGCCCTCACCCTAGGCCTGCGCGACCAGGCCTTAACTGTGCTGGAAGCTCTTGGAAAAGAAGTGACTTACGAGCAGCTCCTTGAGGCATTGGAGGCTCGGTATGGTGACGCTCACCTGGAACACGTGTATCGTGCGCAGCTCAAGGATCGTGTGCAACGCAGTAACGAAACCCTGCAGCAGTGGGCCCTTGAAGTGGAGAAGCTGGTTCGTAAAGCTTACCAGTCCTTGCCTGCGCTTATTGATGGGAACCTGGTGCAGGTATTTATCGACGGCATCCGCGACCTTGAAGTTAGAGCTGCTGTGAGGCTCGGTCACCACGGGACCCTTAAGGACGCCTTGGCCCATGCACTGGAGGTGGAAGCTGTGCGGCAGGATCATCGTTCCCATCGCGTCAGGGAGGTTGCAGCGGCTACAGTTCGCGACCGCAACAGAGGATACAGCCCTAGGTGCTATGGCTGTGGGGAAAGGGGCCACCTTCGATCTAGTTGCCCTAAGCGAACTGAAGAAAGAGAAGACCGAGCTCCAGAGGGTAGTGCGGCTAACAGCACCGCCCAGCACCAGCAGCAGGGAAACGAGTAATAGCCAGGACTGCGGGGCGGGTGCTGGCTGATGCTCAAAGAGCCCCAAGGATTTCGATCACTCAAACCCATGACGGGAACAGCTTAATCATCAAGGGCGAGGTCAACGGAACGCCGTGTAAGCTGACCATAGATACTGGAGCCTCTCGTACGGTCGTCAGTTCCCAACTTATAAGTCGGTTCCTTGGGGACTCCGCATACAACCGAGAACGCATTAATTTGGTAACAGCCACCGGTCAGCGTATACCCGTCCATGGAGAGAAGAAGATGGAGTTGAAACTAGGCAACAGAATCTACCTGCATAATGTCATCGTGGCTGATATAATGGACGATTGCATCTTGGGCCTTGACTTTATGAGGAAGAATTATTGCGAGATTGACGTCAAGCAAGGTGTTTTGAAATGTGGACAAGAGGAACTTTTTATGGAAGGGGCATTACCAGGGAATGTGTACAGCCTTAAAAAGATTGTTCTTCCGCCGAGATCAGAAACGATTGTGCCGGTTAGTCTTCCTCGGAATCCTGGGCAAACTAATCGTTGTGTACTCGTGGAAAGGGTAGACAATGACCTTCCATGGAAAGTGGCACGAACTTTGGTCAGAGCCACCGACATCTCAGGGGTACGTGTGCTGAACCTTTGTGATCAGGAACAGATTATAGAAAAAGGCACACTTGTTGGTACTTGCGAGGAAGTGGATTGGTTGCGACGATGCCAATATCTATCGACTGGGACCCTCAGCAAGGATGTACAAACGACAGTGTCCACACTTTTAGAAGACTGCCGCAGCGCTCTGTCCCAAAATGAAATGGTCAAGGCGAAGAAGATGTTACTCAAGTACGCCGATGTTTTCTCGTCAAACGATGCTGACATCGGGAAGACTGGCTTAGTTCAACACAAAATAAACACAGGAGAAGAGTTGCCTATCCGTCAGCGGCCAAGGAGATTGCCGGTAGCACGTGAAAAGGAAGTGGAAACCATGATTGAAGGAATGGTGAAGGATGGTGTTATTGAACCTTCATCTAGTCCATGGTGTTCACCTGTAGTGCTGGTAAGGAAGAAGGACAGCAGCATGCGGTTTTGTGTTGACTATCGTCGTCTGAACGACGTTACGAAGAAGGACAGCTATCCTTTGCCAAGAATTGATGACACGCTGGACATGCTTACTGGAGTAAAGTGGTTTAGCACTCTAGACCTGAAAAGTGGCTACTGGCAAGTTGAAATCGATCCCAAGGACAAGGAGAAAACTGCGTTCTCGACAGGAAAGGGTCTTTGGCAATTTAAAGTTATGCCGTTTGGATTGTGCAATGCTCCAGCAACGTTTGAAAGGTTGATGGAACTTGTACTTACCGGGCTAATTGGCGATGCCTGTCTGGTCTACTTGGATGACATCATCATTGTAGGCCGCACGTTTGAAGAACATCTTCAAAACCTGGAACGCGTGCTCATGAAGATCCAGAGTGCCAACCTCAAGTTAAGTCCGAAGAAGTGTTCACTATTCAAACGACAAGTTAGCTTTTTGGGGTATGTAGTGTCGGAAGAAGGTATCCGCACGGATCCTGAGAAAATCACCGCTGTCAAGGATTGGCCAGTTCCAAAAGACAAGACGCAGGTCAGAGCATTTTTGGGTTTGTGCTCTTATTATCGGCGATTTGTTAAGAACTTTGCGGATATAGCCAAACCCCTGCACAAGCTAACCGAGGAAAAGCGACATTTCTGCTGGGATGAAAGTTGCGACATCGCATTCCAGGAGTTAAAGGACCGACTGTGCAAAACACCTATTTTGGGGTACCCTGATGCAGGCAAGGAATTTATAGTTGACACAGACGCAAGTGACATAGGACTTGGCGGTGTGTTGTCTCAACGAAAGGGTGATCAAGAGGTTGTGATAGCGTACTTCAGCAAGTCGTTGTCAAAGCCGGAGAGGAACTATTGTGTCACGAGACGGGAATTGCTTGCTGTGGTAAAGTCATTGCAGCATTTTAGCAAATATCTTCTGGGGCGGAAATTCCACTTACGCACCGACCATGCTGCACTGAAATGGCTATTGCAGTTCAAAAATCCGGAAGGACAAGTTGCGAGATGGATTGAGCTACTGCAGGAATACGACTTCGTGGTCGAACATCGCAGCGGAAAATCTCATGGCAACGCGGATGCATTGTCAAGAAGACCTTGTCCTGAAGACTGCAAGCATTGTACTAGGCAAGAAAGTAAAGAAGTCGTACCTGTGAGGATGCTCAAGACAGACCTCAGCAACGAGTGGAAGCAAAGCCTACAACGTGCACAACAGGAAGATTCAGACCTCAAGCCGATTCTCGAGTGGATGAAGGCCAGTGCACCTAAGCCCACGTGGAGCGACGTCTCAGCGATGAGTTCGATCACAAAAAGCTATTGGGCCCAATGGGACAGCTTGGTGATTCAGGATGGAGTCCTGTGCCGTAAATGGGAAAATGCTCGGGGAGACAGCTGTCATTTGCAAATGGTTGTCCCTAAAGCTCAAGTACCGGATGTTCTACAGCTGTACCATAATGGTTGTTCAGGAGGCCATCTGGGAGTTAAACGGACCCTACTGAAGATACGAGAACGGTTTTACTGGGTCCACTGTCGGGACGATGTCGAGGACTGGTGCCGCAAATGTACGAGTTGTGCAGCTGTAAAGGGACCTCAGACTCGTAGTAGAGGTGCATTGAAATTGTACAATGTTGGTGCACCATGGGAGAGGATAGCCCTAGATGTTGCGGGACCGTTTCCGGAAAGTGAAAGTGGTAACAAGTATTTCATGGTTGTAATGGATTACTTCACTAAGTGGCCGGAAGTCTTCGCCATACCAAATCAAGAAGCTTCGACAGTTGCAGATAAATTAGTCCATGAAGTCTTCTGTCGTTTTGGAGTACCTTTAGAGATTCACAGTGATCAAGGAAGGAATTTTGAGTCCCAAATATTCCAGGAAACTTGTCGAGTTATGGGTACTCATAAAACGAGAACAACTTCTTACCACCCACAATCGGATGGAATGGTGGAACGATTTAATCAGACATTGGAGAGATACCTGGCGAAAGTTGTGGAAAATCGGCAACGAGATTGGGACAAGCACATACAACCGTTTTTGTTGTCATATCGAAGTGCTGTTCACGAAAGTACATCGGTGACACCAGCTTTCGCAAACTTTGGAAGAGAATTACGGTTGCCTGCAGACCTGATCACTGGAATACCACCTGATGCCCCACGCAGTATAACCGATTATGCGAATGACTTGCGGAACAAAATGAATGAGATCTATGAGCACGTCAGACAATCGGGCCAGCAAATGTCTGAGAAGATGAAAACCCGTTATGACCGCAAAATGAACAATAAAGGGTTCGACGAAGGATCACTAGTGTGGTTGCACAATCCAGTCCGCAGCAAAGGGAAATCTCCTAAGCTTCAAGCTAAATGGGACGGACCGTACCGGATTGTGACAAAGATCAATGACGTAACCTACCGGATACAGAAAGGTGCAAGAGGTACTCCTAAGATCGTCCATGTGGATCGACTGGCGCGTTATTATGGGGCCAATAATGCTCGGGACGAGCATGTCTTAGGAGGGGGCAGTGTTACGCGCCACACTTGATGGCGACATTAGCTACTACTAGCGCCATCTAGTATCGAGTAGCAGAACTAATAATTATTCGGGTCCCTTCTAGAAACTTCGATGCTAGAACTTTCCAGAACTATCGATGTCTGGTCGGACGGGACCGATATGTACTCGAACATTCTAGATGTTTCTACGGTAGAAGGTTCTGGAACTATCCGAGGCCTATATAAGGCCGGTGTGCCTGCGAGCCGGGAACAGTGTTGGATAAGCGATACAAGCGAAAACATTCGAAGCGATCTTCAAGTGCGACTAGAGTGATCTGTAGTGCGATTGTGTTTTATAATTAGTGTGTTTAAGTTGTAATTTGTGTTTTTAATTAAAGTGTCTATTTTTGGTTATTAAATCGGCAGTTTTTATTGTCACGAACCCCAAGCTCGTAACAATATTGTCGTGTTTCTCATTTTATCACTTTTAACCAGTGTTTCGTAATTATGTTTTAAGGAAATAGGTATTATTTAGTAACATGCGTACTTTTTATTATATTCATCTTTTTATAAATAACGAGATTAGAATAAGGTGACCATCATCTGTCTGCCTTTTCTCAACTAAGTTGGGGTCGGCTTCCAGTCTAACCGAATGCAGCTACCAGAATACCAGAAATTTATATGGAATGACTGCCTATCTGACCTCCACAACCTGGTAAGGCTGGTTGTCAGACTTTCGGGTTTCTGACGACCCGTAACGACTGTCAAAGGTCAACGATTGAAAGCTGGGAGACACGGAGAGGACTTTATTATTTAGCTGTTATAACCCCTGATACACGTTGTGCCATGGATAAATAACGCCACGCCACGCGCCAGATTGATATTCAGCCTCAGAGCGAACCAAACATAGTAGATACAAGGCCAGCTGATAATAATTAACAAACTGGTAACACTGAGCAATTAACTTCATTAGATTGTAAAAAACCGGCCAAGTGCGAGTCAAACTCGCACACGAAGGGTTACCCATACAATTCGCGTGATAACGGCGGCCCCAACTTACGAGTTGTAGGTCGTGGGTTCGAACCCAGACAGGCGCTTTACTTTGTGTAAATAATTTCATGACACTGCCCTCAAAACGGTGAAGGAAAACATCGTGAGGAGACGGGCATGTCCTAGAATTAAAAATTAAAGACATGTGACATCTGCCAACCCGCACTGGGCCCGCGTGGTGGATTACGGCCCACTACCTCACACCGAGATGAGGCCTCTGTCCCAGCAGTGGGAGCATTATAGACTGATTATGCTGTACAAAAAGAGTAAAGTAAAAGTCATAAAGAGAACTCTAAGCGAAAACAAAGTAATAGCGCGGGCAGGCGATGCGATGCGACGGGGTGGATCGGGAGAGCAAGAAATTGCACGCGGACGAAGTCGCGGGCAGAAGCTAGTCTATATCCATACTAATATTATAAATTCGAAAGTAACTCTGTCTGTCTGTATGTTACCTTTTCACGCATAAACCACTGAACCGATTTAGATGAAATTTGGTATAGATATAGTTTGAGTCCTGGGGAAGGACATAGGATAGTTTTTATCCCGATATTCCCACGGGATCGACACTTATGCGGGTGAAACTGCGGGGCGCAGCTAGTATGTATATAAAATTCAAAGTCCTGACTGACTGATTATATATCAACGCACAGCCTAAACCGCTGGTCCTAGAGACATGTAATTTGGGGGGTGTGTTCATTGCGAAGAGTAGGTATCCAATAAGAAAGGGTTTTTAGAAATTCCACCCGTAAGAGGGTGAATGGGGGGAGGGTGAAATTTCACGCGGACGAAGTCGCGGGCAGAAGCTAGTAGGTAATAAAGCTAAAGAATTCGTTTGTTTGGACGCGAAATCTCTGGAACTACCAGTCGTATTTGAAAAAAATATTTTTGCGTTTGAGAGCCCAATTCTTAAGGAAGGCTATTCAACATCACGCTACGATTCTTAGGAGCCGAGCAAAGAGTCAAAAAGATCGCTAAGCGAAAACTTAGTAATAGCGCGGGCGGACGATGCGATGCGACGGGGTGTCGGGACCGAGGGAGTTTTATAAAGACGTGGCTGTTATTTTAGTATATTGTGTATCTTTCGACTTTCGCGGGAATGAAGTCGCGGGCAGAAGCTAGTATAATATAATGGTAATTTAAGCTGGTAGTCAATTTGATAAATAATTACTGTACTACGAGTAGTTGATGTAACCGTGACCTGTAGTAACGCATCAGTAATAGCGAACCTTGGATCGTTTTAACTGTTAGATAATAATAATAGTTACAAAAGTCACCTTCACTCATACACTGCTCATCTGAATTACTTACATACATCTCCTACTTGTCTAACACTTCACACAAGATAAACACTTACTCACACATCGTTCCACAACATGACTCAACAACTTCTGCATAATTATAGGTAGGTATTCTTATTTTTATTACTTTTTCTTTTATTTGTGTTATGCACATTGTTTAACTCTTACATGGTTTTATTTTTTGTTATGCATATTGTTTAACTTCGACTCTTGCACGGTATCTCTGTAAAAGCTAATTCTAGCCGTGGAAGGGGCCTGGTGACCTGTAACACAGGTTTTTCCCAAAAACCTATAACAGGCACCAGTCTCTCACAAAGTTGGAATATAGCTGAGACATTCTTTGTACCATTAACTTTAAGTCGGCTTTGTGAAGAGAGAATAAATGATAAATTATTATTATTATTATAATATTCTTGATAAGTCTAATGGTCGAGTCATTTAGTTGAATAATACAGTTGAGGGCAAAAACTTAATAAATTCAACAACCATTTTGATGAAATTATAAGATTTTTGCCTATAGCTTATTCATTTTGTGATTGTATCTTATTTCAATAATTGAAGAGAGAGCATTCTAAGAGAAACTGTTGAAAAATGTTTTTGCTCTTGAGTGTACGCACGGCTACACATCAAGCCAGTATATAAGCCAGTATAAGCTGACTTCTGATTGTACGAAAAACCTATACAGTGCGAGGTCAGCTGACAGCTCAAACTGGAAATGTGTAACTTGATGTGTCGCCGTGTGTACAGTCAACAAAAGAGAAGTATGCAGGATCGTCGGATATAGTTGAAGTTTAGTAACAAAACCGATGGATGTTCTTGAATAAAATTTTATTTTATTAATAGAAAACAAACAGCTCATTTATCAAATCAAATTTCAGTCGACAAAATCCATTGGTTTCTTACTAAACTTCAACTATATCCGACGATTATACATAATTATCTCTTTTTTTGACTGTACAGTACCCACATATATTTATTTACTAGCTTCTGCCCGCGTGGATGCCGGAAATTATCAGGTTTAAGTTTTTTGCGGGAACCTAATTCTTTTCTAATAATCTAATTCGAGAAAACTAAAAGTGCATTTATGCTTTGGGAATTTTGAATGGAATTGTGGACAGAGCAACGTCTGTCCGGTCAGCTAATAATTATTAATTAGTTTACACAATGTCATATTAAATTTTATATCAATTCAATTTTTATTGCATCCATAATGTTCACATACAGGTGGTAAGGACAAAACAAATCAATAGAATCAATGATGGACGCTGTCGGGCACAGCAATGTTTTTTTAAATGAGTAGGAGAGAGGAAGAGCACTTTCATAGCTTTTCTTATAATTAAATTATATTTATTTATTATAATAATATGCCCTTTCTATCTGTGTTAACAATAGTATTTGTTTTTATACAGGTTGAAATTGAAAACATGCAACAAATCGAAATGGGAGATTGTACTCATCATTATGAACAACTTTTACTATGGGACCAAAACTGAAATCGCGAAAAAAAAATCAGCAGCTTCCTACATTTTGACGAGTTATGCGAACATACATGTAGGGAACAGGTTATTTTTTTTCGCGATTTCAGGTTTGATCCCATATTAAAAGTTGTTCATAATGATGAGTACAATCTCCCATTTCGATTTGTCGCATGTTTTCAATTTCACCCTGTATAATATTTTTTAGTATAAAATATCATTTTTAAATAAAAAATGACAAAGAATAATACATATAAGGGTTTGATTTGAGTTGAGATACCAATCACTAGTATTGTCCATGTTGAATGTACTTAGAGACTTTGATACAAGACAAACTACATAATATGTAATATAATGCAAGTCAAATAAACGTGCATACATCAGAGGACAATGACCACCTACTGTGAGTCAGTCATTGTTGATTGTGCCATGTGTGGCAGTAGATGATTATAATATTTTATAATCATCTAGGTACTGCCACATTGAAATTTTTAGTTTTTTTTTTGCTTGAATACTTATAGTTTACATTCTATTTATATTGGTGTGGCTAGCTGACACATGGTAAATAGTTAAAGGTGAATGTGCCATGGTAGACCGCGAAATTTAAATTTTCTTAAGTTTTTTGCAATTTGCAGATCAGTGTCAGGTTGTATCTTGATCCAAATATGATTCGCGACTATAATAGACATGTATTTACAGAATCATAGTCATTAGAATCATTAATATATCTCTTTAAGTTAGATTTCTACCATAAACACTTTTCCATACGAGACTTGTTCTTAACGGTAGAAATCTAACTTAGAAAGAAGTATCAATGATTCTAATTATTATAATTCTGTAAATACGTACCGGTTATAGTCGCGAATCATATTTTGATCAAGATACAACCTGACACTGACCTGAAAATTGGATAAAACGTAAGAAAAATTGAATTTCATTTTACAACTACCCATTCACCTTAATTTAATGTTCTGTGTTGTGTGTTGCTGGGGAGTTTGTAGTGCCACTTCTTCTTCCCAGCGAAAGCACTGGGAACTGGTGAAAGGCGATTGTTCCCCATGTCCACCACTTGTTTGGCCACCACTGGGGGACACCGAAACCACTTTTAAAAATATTCATGTTGTCCACCACTGGGGGACAAGTTATTGTAACCTAATCTGCATTCGCGATTTATTTGCCAAAAATGTAAACAAATATGAGATTATGGAAAAATAACTTTAAATCCTACATCATAAAGTTCAGTTTACACTACAACTTCCAACACTTTTATAACTTTATCAATAGTGCTAGTCAGTCATGGGAATGAAACCGAGGACCACATGCTCAGCAATAGCACTTGCTTTCTATGAACTTAAGAGTGAGGTGATTTGTCAGTTTACTATTAGTTTATTCTGTTTGCAGTATTAACTTTAGGATTAACCATACATTTTTCAAGATTTATAAAGATCCTGATATCAAAAAAGAAAAGATAAGGCATTTCAGACAGCAACGGCTTGAATCTAGTTTCTAGCTGAAGTGGCACATCCGTATATCACACTAACCAGGACCGCTGCCGCGTGTATTACCTAGCTAAGGCTTACGCAAACCGAAGCCTTTAAAAAAATATTTGCAGACAGATAAACAAACAAAATTCGCCAAGAATTTGAGCTTAATTTGACAGTAACATATACTTTTCTGAAAACTTAGAACAGCATTACTTATACAGCATAAGTGACTCACCATCGTAATCGGTTGATCTGCAGTCGTGGGCAGCAATAATTGCTCAGCTTCTGAATAAACTGCACCCCAAGAGGAGCGTCTCTGCTGACGCCGCTCATTCTCCAGTATTTTCTTCTGAATGTCCTCGAGATTTCGTCGCGCACGAGCTTCATTCACGCCCCCTTACCACACGCATTGTTTTAAAAACATCCCTTTTGTTTACATCGACAAAAAAGAAACGCAAACTTTGACCACGATTTTCAGGCTTATTTACGTAATTATTATGAACGTTACGAGTCAAATCTTTCGATAGAATTATTGTATTTTAAGTACTTTTTGCTATAATTCTATATTATCGCAGTTAGATCAGAGAGTTCCGTGATAAAAATAATATTTATAACCGTATGTGGACGACACGTCCACTGTGACTGCGCTCCGTTACTGAGCGCATCTTCCATTTTTGGCCTTGACATTTCTGTCTCATTCAAATGTGTGTGAAAAGACAAGGGCAGACGATAGAGAATGCTAAAACTTTTTTTTTCGCAACACAGTCATCCTTGACATTCATTATGTCAGCAGGGTGACGTTGTCATTTTGACGTTACGTTTTGTTGTTGCACGGAGAGGACAGTCGACATCGACTTGGTTGCAAAAAGGTTTTTATTTTGTTTTTCTTATAACTTTTAACCATCTTTTAACATGATAGACTGGATCCTGCACCTTCAGTCTCTCACAAAACTGCAACATACAAAACAATTTTGAGTGTTGAGCCCAGAACCTCCAGCTCAGCTGTTGTGCTTTCGACCACTCGACGACTAGAACAACGAAAAGCAAGCAGTTTAGCATTTATTATTTATATGGTTTATGCATGGAATTATTATGTACTACGTAGTACATAATAATTCCATGGGTTTATAATTTATCTTCTTTATCACTTGCTTGCAAATCAAACCTCTTTGCCATCCTCATGATCGTGTCATCCATGTGTCATCCATTCACGGCATAAAACGTCAATTATGATGTTTGTTTACTTTAGCTAGCAGTTATTTAGATATATTTTTCATTTTGATGCGTTTTGTTTAGTTATTTAGGAAGTTAGTCAAATAATCTATACAATGGGGATTGTACACGCAAAGGTAATTAATGATTTACAGAACATGACGTTTGTGTTCCGAAAGAGTAGGCAGAGATGTCTTAAAACACCGTAGGAGCACACTTTGCCAGTTATTTCCTTATTTTCCATGTACCTACCACTTACTAGGGTTGAGGGTGAGAGCCTATTGCTCTGAGCAGTTACAGAGAATTTTCTGGTCGAAAAACACAATATCAGACCCAGGACCCCATGCTGAGCGCTCAGTAGTCAATCAAATCAAATCAAATCGCGCATGAGACCATTCGACCAGGCTCAGCCAATATTTGGCCAACAGTTTTTCATCGCCGTGTCGATGATGTTAGTTTGATCTAAAGAGTGTCCATGGAGTTTCTTGCCCGTTCTTCTCTATGGGAACCTATACGATTTGGAATGGTTTACTAGCTTCATATTTGATTGACCGACTCCTTGACAACTCAAATGTGCCTGCAAATGGTTTAATTGAAATAAATGCTTTGAGGTTGAGTTAGATGAGCCAACACAGATGTCGTCAGTGACAGCTAGATGTGTTGTGTGTGTGCGTTTCAGGTGGAACCCAATTTTCCGGTGGATGACGCAGACAAACAGGAAGTGGTGGTGGACGAGGAGGTTGTGCGCAAGGCAGGCCACGCGCTCAACAGGGTCAAGGTACTTAAGGACTAAATACCTACATATTCTGAGGAGCTCGTGGCTAAGTAACAGCCGCACTGGTCGATCTTCAAGGTTAAGCATCGCTTGCCGAGGTCGGTCCGTGGTGGGTCACCGATTACATATCGAGACCCCTTCGTGCCGTCGTTCGATTTTTTCTTACAAGAATAATGTTCCAGGCTCGCGTGGACCGTGTAAACATTGATGGACTCAAGCGTACGAAAGACGACGTGGTGACGGGCACCGTCGGCGATCTGTTCAAAGCGAAGGACTTCGAGGATGTCATCGTTCGTGCTCAAAAGGTACTCATACATAATACACACACCATTACTTGCTCAAGTTACTCTCACCTGAACGCGGGAACGCCCCCCTTACACCCCTACACAAACCACACGCACACAAACCTCCACACACCGCACTCTCTCCCCAGATACCCCACACTCATAACCCTACACTACCCCACACTCACACGCCCACACCCTTACTTATAGTGAACCAACAATAGCTATTCACAGACATTCGACAGGCTATCGTATTGAAAATGACGCATTTCGACAACCTTATTTGCCTTGCCCCCGGCAACAAACAGCTGTCGGAAGAATAGCGGTCGTCTATTTGATTTAAATTGACAAGATTTTCGGGTTTGGGACTTGTGAACAGCGTTTAGAGGACTACGCACTACGGTAAGTGGGACTCCTGTCGGAATGACACCGACAGTATACCCACTAAAACTTAGCGGTGTTCCCACATCGCCGTGATGGGAGGGCCATGGGAAACCGGCTCAGCCTTTACTTCCACAACCCTCCCGGTGCATGCCCGCCTAGCTGGCGGGCCCCGCATGCCTCCCACGCTGGGGAGCTACGGGAATGGCCGGAAACACCTGGCCATTCCCGTCCGACACTGGTGGAGGCCTGTGCAATACAGGCAGAGGTGCCCTGCACCCGTTGCCTGCTGGCCTCCATCTGGGAGGAGTCGGAGATGACTGTCAAACTGACATCTTCTTCAACCCCTCCTCCGCCTTCGGAGCGGCGCCGCGTGAGGATCTTCCTCCCGCGCGCGCTCCACCGCCTCTTTCACGTATTAGCAGAAGGAGGCGACTGCCGCCCAGGACCTCTCATCCCTCAGCATGGCGTTAACCAAACCGGGGAGTAATAGGTCCGGTCCGATCACCGCGATGAGACTGCGGCGCGGCTCGGACCACGACGGGCACACCTCGAGGGTGTACTGCGGCGCGTTCTCCGCCGCGCCACAGTCGTGGCGCGACGGCTTCTCCTCTCGTCCGATTCGGTACAGGTACGATCCGAAACAACCGTGTCCGGACAGCACCTGCACCAAACGGAAGGAGAGGAATCCATGCGACCGCTCGAGTCAGTCTCGCAGGACTGGCCCAATCGCGTCGAGGGTTCAGCGGCCGAAGGCTGTGGCGAGGTCCCCCGTCCAATGGACGACAATGGCATCCCTCGCCTCCCGCCCGCCGGATGGCCTCCCGCTCTTCCTGGGCTGGGCGTTCTCCTCTCGCCCTCCGCCCCGCCGTCCATTCATGTACTCTGGCGAGCACCCACGCCTCTAGTTCCCAAGGAGGGGTGCCCGCCAGAGCACATGCTGCCGCGAAGCCTACCGTGCGGTAGGCCCGCGCCACCCGCTGGGAAAGTAACCTAACCAAACCTAGCCTCGGGGTGCCCTTCGCTGGCTCTTGCATCCTGCGTCGCCTCTCGAAGTACATGCGAACCGCATGTGGCCGGCTGCACCTAGTTGTACCCGGCTAAAACTAGGTGTAGCCACACTTCGGCTATTAGCCGTTGTCACATAATTGCTAAATATGCGCAGGGCTGCTGGGTTAATTGTTGAATAAAACTCGGTGTTACATTGCACGTGAGACAACTTTAATTCAGGCGAGCGCATGACGTACTCCCCGGGAAACACATAGACAATCATAATGGAGCACAGATTATAATTTATGCAACACTCCTCTCTTCTAATTTTTATTAAATTTTTAAATTACTACAAATCAAGTCTCTGAATTGGCTTATGAGTACGTGCACTTCTACGCACTTCTGGCTGAACTAGAATAGGAGAATTAGCAATGTTACTTGAAATTTCTTGGTTAATTAACGGCTTATTTACTTCTAATTTCTCCGATTCTTTTTCTTGCTCCAATACACTTTCATTAGGTACACTATAGTTAGGCAAACACTGAGTAACATTCCTGGTGAGTATGCCTTTGTCCGTGTGCACATCATACATAACATTTCCTACTGGTTTTTCAATAACACCATCTAACCATTTTCGAGAGTTATCGTATGATGCAATCAATACTTTATCACCTGGTAAATATTGCTTTACAGGTTTCTTACAGATCAACTGCCGAGGAATAATTACATCCTTTTTTATTAAAGATAAACATGTACGGAGTTTTCTACCGAACATTAACTCACACGGTGTCTTGCCTGTTGTGGCATGTGGTGCTGTACGATAAGCTAATAGCCATTGCTGTATACTATGATCTAAACAATTTTTATCAAACTTATATGCTAACATGGCCTTTTTGAAGGTTTGAACCCCCCTTTCTGCTAATCCATTGCTGGCTGGGTGATATGGTGCAGTACATATGTGTCTAATATTATTATTGTTACAAAAAGTATTAAACTCTTCAGATGTCCATTGTGGACCGTTATCAGTCACCATTTGTTCCGGTAACCCAAATCTAGCAAAAATACTACGTAGACATTTAATTGTACTGCTGGAGGTAATATTGTTCATTTTAACTACTTCTGGCCATTTTGAGTGTGCATCTACAATGATTAACCACATATGCCCTAAAAATGGACCAGCAAAATCAGCATGAATACGTTTCCATGGCTCCTCTGGCCACTCCCATCTATGTATAGGTTTGATAGGTGGTAAGTTCCTATTTTGGATACAACCTGCACAATTATTAGTTAAAGTTTTTATATCATTTGTGATGTTTGGCCACCAAAAACAACTATTAGCTAAAGATAACATTTTATTAATACCCAAATGACCAGAATGCAGTTCAGTTAAAACTTTATCCTTTAAACTGTCTGGTATAACTACTCTATCCCTCCATAAAATGCAATCTTTAATTATATATAACTCAGTCTCTTTGCCTTTAAAATTACACAACTCTCTATTAATCAACTTTGGCCAGCCCTCTCTTAAGTAAGTACAAACCTTGCTTAAATTAGGGTCTTTCTGAGTCTGTTTGGCAATTTCAGATAAGGTTACAGGTGGATTATCCAATACAATGCTGTTAATGTTGCCTTCCAGATTAATATTATCCTCCTCATTATTATTTTTAATTGGCAACCTAGACGGAAAATCTGCTGCAGCATTATGTTGTGACGTCCTGTACTTTATATCATAATTATAATTACATAAAATTAATGCCCACCTAGTCATTCTATCTGCATATATACTACCAGCTGTTTTATTTGGATTAAATATAGATATCAGTGGTTTATGGTCGGTAACTAATGTAAATGTTCTACCTTTTAAATACAAATCAAATTTCTTAACTGCCCATATAATGGCTAAGGCTTCTTTATCTATTTGTGAATATTTTACTTCTGCTTCATTGAGTGTTCTGCTTGCAAAAGCAATAGGGCGTTCAACAATATTGTTACCTAATTTAATTTCATGAGCTAAACAAGCTCCTAACCCATACTTGGAAGCGTCACAGCTCAATACAACTGGTAGCTTTGGATTATAATGAATTAATACTTGATCTGATACAATAGCTTTCTTGGCCCATTCATACGCTAGTTCTTGTTGCTTAGACCATACCCATTTTTCTGAATTCTTTAGTAATCTATATAAAGGTTTTAAATTTTCAGCAGCATTCTTTAGAAATTTATGATAAAAATTAATAGTGCCAAGGAAACTACGCAATTCTTTAATATTTTTAGGTTGTGGTGCTTCCAATATGGCCTTGATGTGCCCTGGTGTCTTGTGAATGCCTTCTTTATCAATCACATGCCCGCAATACTCTAATTGTGGGGACATCAACACAGTTTTCTCATCTATTGATACCACTTTGTTAATATTTAATTGCCTCTCTGTTTCCTGAAATAAACTGGACAAATCATCATTATCACACACAGATTCACTATTCAACTGTACTTCACTAACTTGCATAACAGAAAATTCTTCATCATTTGTAATTTCCTGGACCTTCTTGGATTTGAAAGTTTTGTTACTGTTTGCTTTGCAAACACTTGCCATATGCCCTTTCTTGTGGCAATTAAAACATTCTTCTTCTTTATATTTGCATTGGGGTTTTACATGTCCCATCTTCCCGCAGCAATGACATTTAATGCTCCCATGTTTTTCACTTATTTTGTGTATGTCTGAGCTCTCTTGCCCAGAACTGCCAGAAGTTATTAATTTTGCTCCCTTCTCGGCCAGCTCCATGCTCATTGCTATCTCCACTGCTTTTGCAAATGTTAAATTTTTTTCACCAAATAATATTTTTACTATGCTTTCACTCTTTAATCCATGAACGAATTTATCTCTTAGACATCTTTCTAAATGTGTGGTAAAGTTGCACGTCTGTGCCAATTTCTTTAACGCCGCCACAAACTCACCGATTGACTCGTCTGCCAACTGTTCACGTTTCATAAACTTATATGTTTCCGCAATTTCCGATTGCTGTGGTTCCAAATGTTTTTCAACAAGTTCCACTAGTTCAGTATACGTTTTATCCTGTGGTGTTTTCGGGAAACAGAGTTCTGATAGCAACGTGACCATGTCAAAACCTATAAACGAGATTAAATATTGCGACCACTTCGTTTCCTCCACCTCGTGGATCTTCATTTTGTTTTCAAACACCTGTTTGTACACCTTAAATGTGCATTTTGCAGCTGAAAACTCAGGCACACAGAGTACTTTTACTATACGGGCAGTACTCCCCGGGAAACACATAGACAATCATAATGGAGCACAGATTATAATTTATGCAACAGCCGTGACAAATACAAACCCAGTTAGCAACTGAAAAAACTGCTGGGCTGCTTATGTGCTTTAGTTAGATTTGTACCATAAGAACAAATTGGGTACAAATCTAACTTGATTCTAATGCTTATAATTCTGTAAATACGTACCTACCTGTTATAGTCGCGAATCAAATTTAGATCAAGATAAAACCTGACACTGACCTGAAAATTGCAAAAAAACTTAAGAAAAAGTGAATGTCTCGGGCTACTACTGCGCATTCACCTTAACCGCGGCGACCTGCAAGAATGTAACTATTTTGTAGGCATATTAGTTTGTGTGCAGGTACGACAGGCGCTCGACAACCTTGGTTGTTTCCGTAACGTGTGTGTCTATATCGACGTGTCCTCCGGGCCGGACTCCACGCCCGATGGACTCGAGGTACTTACAAAAACCTGCTAAAAGCTGCATGCAGTAGTCTTACCAATTTAAGGGGCATCGTGTTAGCCCACGTTTTAAGGCGACGATTTTTTATCGCGCTCTGGATTTTCAACGTTCGAGAGATGAAATTCCAACAGTGTGTTTTTTTGACGCGCTGGAGTGCAGTCTGTTGGATTCTCCTTTCTCTCTCAACTCAACTCTCAGTGTTGACTGAGAGTTGGAAATCCAATGCGCGATAAAAAAGTCGTCGTGACAAGACGACTTTTTATCGCGCAAATGGATTCATGAAATGATGGCGATGAAACATCGCCCGTGTGGACCTGGACTACTGCATGTAGTTTTAAGTAGCATCTGCTGTCATGTAGGTACTTCAGTTTTATCGTGTGTCCAGGTGACGTTTCAAGTCCGCGAGATGTCGCGGATGGTCGGCGGACTGAACGCGTCGGTCGGAGAAGACGAGGGCAACGTGGTGATCGGTACTCGTAACATTCAATATGCCCTGTAATTAATACAGAACCCGGCCGTAAAGATGACACATCGAGCTTTAGAAGGAGACTGTCACACAGGGTCACAGAACCTGGTGGCCGCAAGGAAAAAACATTCCTGGTGAAAGCCCCGGCATGAGGGAGACACAGGACCCGTCGTTGTGGCTTACAAAGACTTCATGTTGCGGCTTGCGGTCGTGGACCAACTCTCCTACATAAAATCTAACCTATCCGAGTAATGATGCTCCATCTTCCGAGCTCGCTTCGCTCGCTCTTGCATTATATTAGTAAAATGAACGATTAACCTGAGTAGCTCTTAAAACCTATTCGAGACCCAATTTAAATCCTATTTACTAGCTCGCTATTGAATTTTCTTAGTAAGTTCACTAACACAATGGCAGGTTAACCCTATCTACTCGAGACGTTATTTTGAAAATAATACAACCTTTTTCTGAATTTCGCCGCAGTTTGAACTTCAGCCAGTAAAAAGGGCCTCAAGACTTTTGATACAGGGCCCCTTTAGGACTACTTACGCTACGGCTTATACCCCATCTAACTCCCAGTATTGCATAGGATTTAAGCTGCCAAACCTATGGGGTCGCGGCGAGCGCGCGCAGGCGGCCTTCAGCCTCGGCTACCGGAACACTTGCAGCTTCAACATCGCGATTACTAAGCCACTGCCACTCAAGCCTTTAGAACCTGTGTGAGTACATTCTACTGAAACAAACATCATTATCATGTCGCAAACTATGCTCCTCTGTGTCCTAAAACATGCAGTCAAAGTGAGTGATCTCTGCGCTGCCATCGACAACGCCGTGGAAGAGCCGAACTTTTGGACCAACAAGATCTGACACACACTGTCGTGCCAGCGACACGAAGAAGAAGAAAAATCAGTACTTATAGTAATCAGATGTTCGTGTCGGCACATTCGATTTGTCAGCATTTCAACAAATAATCCGACCCGAATTAATTACTACACGCATTCGGCTTTCATTCGGCTCGTGCTGAACGACAAACCTCATTCGGCATCTACCCTCGCTTAATGAAATTCGGTTCGGTTTTTTCCCGAACATACATTTAAGTACATATGTTTATTCAATGTGTGAACATAATTAAAAGATGACATTGCTTCCAGCTTCTCGTTCTGTCAACCACCTAGCTATGCTGTAGTGACGTTCACTAATCAATAACAAATTTCGCTGTGTGGTGCTAACTTTCTTCTGCTTTATTTTTCTACAAACAACTTTTAACTGCACAAGATTTGCAGGTTATTATTAAGGGTACTTCATGTTTTCGTAGAGAAATGAACTGCTAGTTAGCTCGTCTAACGTGGTGGGCGTGAACAGTGCTTTATAAAACGTAGCTACACATTTAAACGCAGCACAGCACAACTTGTTTCCTCATAAAATATATGATAACGAATTTACTAAGCATAGCGCAGCGCAGCATAACTTAATGTAACATCACCGTTTGTGCAGATTATCGGCGTCCCTATACCAGCAAAATCAGGAGTACCCGTGGTCAGGATACCGCCTGCTCGACCGAGGAATACGATTCAACGTAGGCTTCAAAACTTCGCCAACGGTGAGACTTCTAACCATATCACCCTTACTGCTACGACATTATAAAGGCGCTGTCAGTTTTACGACTAATGATGTGGTCCAGTCATGTACACTGTTGATATGCCTTGTAGATAACACACAATCTGCAGTGGGAGGGACTGATTCGAGACATGTCGGTCATCAACAAGACTACCTTCGCGGTCAGAGAGAGCAGCGGTGAGTGATATGACGACATAACATTAAAAATCATCATCTTCCTAGCCGTCTCCCATACCGTCGTTCCTCTTACTTTGGGGTCGGCTTCCAGTCTCACCCTAGAGCTAATATGATAGCCCACAGGTTTGCGCGCTGTTCTAAGTCGGTCACGCAAACACTTTTCAGAGCTTCTTGTACCTCATTGTACACGGGCAGCCTGTGGGTGAAAAGCATACGAAGCCCTCCGCGTCCAATATAACAACGCCTTCAGAGCGCTGATGGAGCGGCATGTCTGCCGAAGCTAGCGTAGGTATAAGGAATGTCTCAGGCGACTTTTATTTTAGAAAAAAAAAGCATTAATATTTAATAGGGTTCCTCGCAAAAAAAATAAAAGCCATGAAATCCACATCCACGCGGCCGAAGCTAGTTACCTCCCTAAATATAGCACAGCACAGCATAGCGCAGCGCAGCATCACTTTGACCATATATTTCCATAATCATGATTGTTGTAACCTAACCTTTACGCTTCTGATGTTAAGGTCCATATCTGAAATCGACCCTCCGGCACATAATCAACGTGGACCACAGAGACGAGGAGGTGTTCCCGACGCACGGCGTGTGGATGCAGATTAGCAACGAGGTCGCCGGCGTCGGCGGCAATGTTGCCAACTTGAAGTCTCAGATGCGTCTGCAGGCTAACCATACGTTGTCTCAAGATTTTGGCGTAGTGAGTTCTCGTACTCAATCATTTATTACATTCCACAATGTGTAGGTACCTACTAGGTTTTCATTATCCCTGTCGAAGTGTCGAGCACAGCAAAGTGGGAAGTAGGAGAGGAAGTTGGGATTATACAGATGCAGGATGACCTGGACGCGAGTCTCACAGACCAGGGAAGCATGGCACAAAAGGGAGGAGGCCTTTACTCATCAGTGAGTGGAACAAAGCTGCCGGGAGAGAATTTGAGGTCCGGACTCCGGATGGTGTAGAGTCCAACACCAATCATTTGGGCTTTCCACCTGTGCTTTTAGAGCTGAGCAAGAAAGCATAGCGGTGGGAAAATTAAGCAGTTCACCAATAAAACTAGCCTAGGTTTTTATGGTTTTCTATTAGGTCCTTCAATGGTCATCACTAAACTGGATTGTGCTGTACAGGTGTTGCAAGCGACGGGTGCTCTAGGCATACTGCACGATCTGCACGGCTCGATGTTACCGGACCACTTCTTCCTCGGCGGTCCTACCACGCTACGAGGTTTCCAACAGCGAGGCGTCGGTCCACACTTGGATGGACAGGCTTTGGGTGGGCGGGTGAGTAGGTACCATAGATAGCCATCATCTTGAATGGTGGCAGATACTGTCGAAAATGGAAACAATACTCCTAATTTCTCCTAAATACAGATTACTTGATGATCTACCTAGGAGAGCAGTGATTCACCCAACAAGTCGTTGTACGCTAGATGGCATATCAAGCTATATTTTTCCAGTATAAACTGACCTTTCATTGTAAAAGCCAATATTATGTGAGGTCAGCTAAAACTAGAAATGGTATGTCATGTCGTCGACTCGTCGTATATAGTGTTATGTTACGGAGCGGAGCCTACGTACGCAAAATACGCGCATTGACATGGAGTTGCGGGCACCAGCCCGTATTATCTATTACCTATGTTACGGCTAATAGCCGAAGTGCGGCTACACCTAGTTTTAGCTGGGTACAACTAGGTGCATCCTACGTCGACGTGGCCCCGCTCCGCGGGGCTCCTATTTTTTTTTTAACGTGTAGTAATGCTCATGCATTCTGCACTACCACGGGGGGATAGTGCAGTTCTGTGGGACTCTAACCCACTAAATCTTCACGGTGTTCTCCTCTGCCGCTTATGGTGGGAACACGGGCACGCAAACTTTACTGGGTAAAATACTGGTATTCAGATGTATCCGGTTAGTGCTCATACACACGAGCGGCACGCGTCAACGGCAGACGCGACTGCAGCCGTCGACAACGTGTCACTCGTGTATTTAAGTACGGTGCTCAAATACATGAGTGGCATGTTGTCGTCGACAGGTGTCGACAGCTGCAATTGCCTCTGCCGTCGACGCGTGCCGGTCGTGTGTTGTGTATGCACACGACTGGAAGCCGACCACAACAATGGCAATAATACTCAGATGATGAATCTTGTGTGTACTGTTACTGTGTGCAGGCATACTGGGCAAGCGGCGTGCACCTGTACGCGCCGCTGCCGCTGCCGGGCGCACAGCAGGGCGTGTTCAAGCTGGTGAAGACGCACCTGTTCCTCAACGCCGGCTGCCTCGCGTTCCCAGGTCAGAACCTCACGTTAGTAATAGGTACTACCCTCGTCTATTTCTCATGCCCCTCTTCACACCTACACCAACACCCAAAGGCAGGGGCTCCGTCCGCGCTGTGCCCACGTGGTGGATTACGACCCACTTCCTCTCGCAGAGAGAAGGCCTATGTCCCAGCAGTAGGAACATTTTAGGCTGATTATGCTATGCTGGTTCTGGAGTGGCGACCGTGTAGCCTAACACGCGTTCGCGTTGGTAGGCCTCCCACAAGGTGGACCGATGACCTGGTGAAAGCCGCAGGAATCCGCAGGATGCGAGAAGCACAGAAGCAGTCGGAAGGGCGGTGCTTGGGTACTTGGGTGCTTGGGGGAGGCCTATGTCCAGAAGTAGACGTCTTTAGGCTAAAAAATGATGATGATGCAATGCAAAAAAATTTGAGCCTGATTCCTTTCCAACAAAATAGGCTATAAAAAAGACCCATGAGGATCTGTCTGAGCACCCACGAGGTTTTCTAAAAGTCGGCGCCTCTACCTAAACGTGTTCCCTAATAAAGTGCATTGTTGAATTTTTAACGGGCGTTACCTACGTTTAGGCGTCGCGTAGTGTTACCGAAGACAGGCCAGGTCAGGTCTTAAATGATCTCTTTGCTATCAGGCCTGCTGGTTTGCCATCCTGCAGGCCAATCAAAACTTTGTTATCGCTCTAAGTCATCGACCGCGCAAACTACATTTTGGAATGACCCTTCAGGTTTCGTGTAAATGTACAGTCCGCGTTAGCACATCATATAGAACATTGAATTGAAAATAGGAGGTCTTTGACCTGCAGTGGGATAACTCAAGCTATAATATATTTTTTACTATGTTAGCCTATATTGTGTCCCACTGCTGGACAAAGACCTCCTCTTTTCCCTTCCAAACCTCCCTGCCTTGCGCGATCTCTGGCCATGTTGGCTCTGCAAACGTTATCAGATCGTCACACCACCTTCGACGCGGTCTACCTGGACGGCGATGTCCTCCCTCAGGCGCTAGGCGTCCAGTGAGTGACGATCTTTGCCCATCTCTCCGTGTCCATTCGTGAGACGTGTCCGGCCCACTCCCACTTTTCCTGGCTGTTTTTTCGCCAACATCCGCTACTTGAGTTATGGAGCGTAGCGTGGTGTTTCTAACTCGATCTGTACGCTTAACACCTTAGGGTGGATTTTTGGGGCGGATAAACGGAATAACCCCCATGTAGGACGACTTAGATATCAGCTTTCTTACGAATTTCAAAGAAGTAAAAACAACAAGAATAAAGATCAATGTGATTTTGACAGTGTTGCAAAATCACTGGGCTAATTGTATAACCCACAAAATGACAATTGATCACCCCCGTTCATTGCGTTATTTACGTGGCTGAGCATACGAATTTTTCAGACCTATGAAACAATGGATTAGGAATATCCTTCAACACTGTTGGATTGTGATTTTGAAAGTGTGTTACTGTTACGCAATTAGGATGCAGAGGTAAATAATTGTACAAGGACTGTTATAGATTTTTTTCGAACCGCAATCTATAGTTGTACTTACAAGAATCGATGGCGCGCGGCCAAAATCGGAACTATTGCCGCCATCTTGTTTTTTTTAATACAATTTCTGTGACAATTTCACAAATGTTTACCAACAACGCCCCCCCATCAATGTCATTCAAGCCCCAAAAGATCCTTGCAACACTGTAGTCACCCTTTTACAGAACGATCGGACTTCACGCTGTCGTCCCTGTCATCCCTGACAGAAGCGCGCGTGGCGTACGGCGCGGGCGTGTGCGTGCGCATCGGGCGCTCGGCCCGGCTGGAGATCAACTATGTCGTGCCGTTGAAGGCGCAGTCACGAGATATTCATGTCACCGGCCTGCAGTTTGGTATTGGAGCTGACTTCTTATAGGTATGTTACACGAGAAGAGTATCCCGCTTCTGCCCGCGTCATCATCTGTTCGCGGTATTACTTCATTATCGACTAGCATTTTTTCTTTTTGCTCGGCTCCTAAGGGTCATAGCGTGATGTTAACCTATAATCTTCCTCAAGAATTGGGCTATTATATGCAAAAAGATTTTTTTCCAAATCCGACTTGTAGTTTCAGAGATTAGCGCGTTCAAACAAACAAAGAAAAAACAATTCTTCATCTTTCTTATTATAGATTGTAGTGTAGTGCGACATGGATAATAATGAACATGGTGAAATAGAGAACTAACATTAAATGTACAGACGTCAGCACATCAAGCTACTACAATCTGTCAAATTTCTTTAATAGATTTTCAACTTTATCGCTGAAGTATAAGGTTCAAAGTGGATTGGGAAAATCTGACAGTTTCGGGTAGCTTGATGTGCTGGCGTCTGTACTGTACACTACAGCCACAGGGTATAAGGGACACCGACACGACAACTGTAACCATAACTTCAGAAGGTACTTGATTGATCCACCAGCGTGTTTTCATCCAAACTAATATTATAAATGCGAAAGTAACTCTGTCTGTCTGTCTGTCTTTTCTTCACGCCTAAACTACTGAACCGATTTGTGTGAAATTTGGTACAGACATAGTTTGGAACTTGAGAAAGGACATAGGATAGTTTTTATGCCGATATTCCCACGGGATCGAGGCTTATGCGGGTGAATCCGCGGGGCGCAGCTAGTCGGTTATAAAAAAATCTACTGTGTTGCTGTTGAGTGTCTGTGTGCATCTTGATCGTGTAAGAGCTGTTTTTTTTTTATAACCGATCATAAAGGGCTTTGAAAGTCCGTGGCCTACCTACCTGTCCGCCATTTTTTTTTTTTTCAAAATGGCAGCCATTCAAGATGCCTGTGTAAATCGATAGCTGAAATCAATGCAAACAGAAAACCTAATAAAAAGACCAAACCACGTAAAGCGTTACGTTTCCATCAACTTCGAACGTTAATATCTTGGGAACTTGACGTTATACGGGGTTTGGTCCTAGTATATTTTCCGTTTGCATTGATGTCAGCTATCGATTTAAATAGGTATGCTGCGTGGCCGACATTTTGAAAAATAAAACAAAATGGCGGACAGATAGGTATGCCACAGACCATCAAAGCCCTTTAACGTATTTTTATACCTATTTCAGTTCCATTTTCGTGCATCAGTGAGCAAAGCAAATGCAAGTTAGTCGAAGAATCGAGTCGTCCAATGTGTGTACCTGCACTAACTGCTCTCCAGCTGTCGTTAGATGGCGCCCAATGCTCGGCGCTGATTGGCTGACAATGACACGACAAGTGACAGCTGCCACAGATAATGTCTCAATTTTTTTAAGATATTTTTGTTAATTTTATTTTAAAATCAGTATTCATTAAAATTGTGTATTTTTACATTCGCCGATTTGAAAAGCTAAAAATAAAATATGTCCATATTATTATTAACGAAAACAACAGTTTATTAATATAATACTATTCTAATATTTACAAAATTGTCTAACTTATATTAAAGGTATTTGCGATAGTCAGTGTAGGGAAAAGTCAGCAGACTAACTCCCTAATTTGTAAATTAACAACACAACACAACAATTATTAATAATAAACAATTACATTATTAATAATTAACAATTATTAATTATTGTGTTTAACAATATAATATATCGTGCTTTTGAAAGAGACTCACAGGTATGAGTGAAAGAGACGACGTGAGACAAAGACGAACTTTTTCTATACTCGATGTGACGTATTAACACCCGCGTATATCGTTGTGGGTAGTTGTAGCGGTCCGTGTTATTCAGAATCTTAGATATTTTACATTCATTGTCACTAACTCAACTATCTACTTTAGCGTTATACAGTCGACCAGTTTTGAATAGTGCTACAACAAGAATCTTTTGGCGCCTTCTGAATGACATTAACGTTTTTGGTAAACAATTTTCATAGAAATTGTATTGAATAAATAAGATGGATGGGCGAAGTTAGTTTTGATTTTAGCCACGCGCCAAAAGATTCTTGCAGCGTTGCAATTAGGGTTACCATCCGTCCGGGTTTGTCCGGACTTCTAGGCTTTTGTTCGGACTTTGTTCGGCTCTTTAATTTGTCCGGATTTTTCGTCTTAGATGGAATACGAGTAATAAAACTTATATACATAGGTATTTGGATTTTGTGACTAAAATGTCCGGACTTTTATTGAAATGTCTGGTTTTTTGTCAGGATTCTCCAAATTTCTAAATGGTAACCCTAGTTGCAATGGAATTTGAACTTTGTTTTGTATAATATTGAATGTAAAGATGCAAAACATGATAATGATCTAAGTTTCTGGACTACAACTGAGGTGTTTACTTCAGTGGCTTGTTGAATACGTCATGGTAATGCATCTTGGTATGCAGCATGTCGTCTTCGTTGATGTTCGGGATGAAGGTCGGCGGGATCAACGCGCCTGCTACCGACCTGCGGGAAAAAACGCAAATTAGCTTTGCAAGGAACCTTTTTTTAGACAACTATTAATATCAGGTGGAAAAAAACAAAAAAAAAACTCTAATGGGTTTAGACTTTAGACGAAACAAAGTCAAAACCCAAAAATCGTCTCTACGAGTGGCTAATATTAGGATGTACAAAAAGGATCGATTTAATCGTTGAAATCCATACTTCCATAAATACATCTTTATCCCATACATTCATATCATATCTGTCTGCCTTTTCCTAAATATATTGGGGTCGGCTTCCACTCTAACCGGATGCAGCTAGTAGCAATATTTTACATGGAGCGTCTACCTATCTGACCTCCACAACCCAGTTACTGGGTAATACGACACCCCTTGATAAGACTGTTTGTCAGACTCTGGGCTTCTGACGACCCGTAACGAATGTCGAAGATCTACGAATGACAGCCGGGACCACAATGCTTTCCGAGGCACGGAGGGGTCTTAGTATGTAAAGATGATCGGACCAGGATTGGACGACTGGGGATAAAATGCGCATTCGCTCGTTTTGTCTTGTGGCGGCATCTACATTGCCACATGCGAACTACTCACCACACTGACGTCACGCAAAGTCGTGCATCGCGCAAGCAGTGTTTACCGCGCGACTAGTTTACATACAACGCTCCGACATCAATCGTCGGGCAGTTACCCACCAGACACAACACCCGTGTGGTCGGAGGATCCTCCCTTTTCTATGGAGGATGAGTATAAACTTTACAGCCGATTCCTCATACCGCAATAGTCTTAACCGACCTTTATGTTCCTAGACGAGAGAATGGAAAACATGTTTTTCTTGTGCACATCTTTTGTTGGAGGTCGTCAATTCATATAAATGTAAAAATAACTCTGTCTGTTACCTTTTCACGCCTGAACGGGTGAACAATTTGGTACACCGATAGACCATGACCTGGTTTAGGACATCGGATACTTTTTATTCCAGTAGTGCGTTCCCGTAGGAGCTTCTTAGCGTGTCGATAGCGATCTAAATGAACTCAGCCCAGAATTCGGCTACGTTTTTGGCACCATCACTAACGTCCGTCAGTTCCTGTATCGTGCAGCTGACAAGACACACAGGACAAGATATTATGTGTCCTATCGTTTGTGAAACAGCACCACATTTACACTCCAAGGCGGAATCGTCTGTGAATCTCCAACTGATCAGGTTTTCCTTGCTTCGACCAACCTAGGTCCGGAGTCTGTTTAAAGACTTCCAGGTTACCCAAGGCAACTCATGTCCAGGTGGGAGATCTTCAGCGGGAGGAATGAATGGTTTAGGTAAGGAAGTCCGTGGGATGATTTTCAACCTTTACGAGGGCAAAGACGCACAAGAGCGACTAAAGAAATTAATACTGACCTGGCCTCAGAGTTGAGGAAGTTGAAGGTGGAGCAGGCGTGCTCAGTGGGCAGCACCTCCACGTTGAGGCCGCACGCGTGCGCCGCCTGGGACACGCGGTCCCACTCGCCGCGCTCGCGGGAGTCCAGACCTATCACCTACACACGGGATATAAAGGGTGTTTTTTTAGAGGTATACAAATTCAAAATCAAATAAAACACCTAAAAATAAATTTCATTATCATGGTATTGGTTTTATTTAAAAAATATTCTTATGCCATTAGTGCTTAAAAACAAAAAAATAAAGATCATATAAAAAGTGTAAAGTCCGATGTAAGAAACTAGCAGGAAAGTGTGCCTCGCGGCTGCGCCATAAACGCCCAGTTCAGCAAAAATGCCAGACAGCTAGTGCCTGACGCTGGTTTTTAACTGGACCTCCCAATTTGACAACAACAACAATTTGACATTGTCTTCAAATCAACATGAAATATTCTTAATTTTATTTATTGTGCATGTGGTGGTCTCCTATAGGCGAAGGAGTATACCTACATAATACCTGATGTTGCCTTTTATTTATGTGTTAGGTATGTATTGTCTATATCTTTTGTTGGAGATCCTAAATAAATGAATTTATTGAATATTCTAGCATCCGCCGGATATTGCTTTGGCCGGATACTAAACACTAAAAATACCCCGGATAGTTGCCAGATATCCGTTTCATCTCAACTAACAACAACTCACCAGCAGATCAATCTTAGGCTCCAGCAGTTTGAAGAATCGGAGCGACTGCTCCGTGATCTCCGCCGCCGTGTTCACCTGCCAGGACATCACCGTCCTACCAACAACAACAACATATTGACACCCAAGAACAACAAAACTTTGTCAACAACACTTACACGCAGGTGCGCACAGGCGCGTTTCACTCGCGGCGATTGTTTTTCGCGCACTGTATTTTCATCGCACTGCTTAGCCGAGCCTGCTTGCCGAAAGTTGAAGATCCAAAAGTGTGTTTTTCACTCTGTTGGTTTCTCAACGCTTGGCTCAATACCGACAGTTGTAAATCCAGTGCGCGATAAAATCCCGCCATGATATTTTTACGTCCGTGAGAACGTGGGCTTACAGTGCGGCCGACGGGAGGTTGCGTTCTTGACACCTGTCAGTTTCATACAAACTAATACGTGCTTTGTGAATTTGATCTTTATTAGCTACTGGAACTGTCGCGCTGACGGGTGTCAGAACGCATCCTCTCGACGGACGGCCGGACTGTAAACCCCAATTATTTTAGTAGAGATGTTTCTTACAGTGTTACAAGGATCTTTGAGCGCTTGATTGACATTGGTGGGGGGCGCTGTTGGTAAAGAGCAGTAGTGGCCCAGTGGCAACGACCACGACTTACGAGTTGTAGTTGTTATTCTTTGGGTAAATAATTTCATCACCACTGCTCTCAAAACGGTGAAGGAAAACATCGTGAGGAAACCAGCATATCCTAGATCCAAAAATTCGAAGACATGTGACATCTACCACCCCGCACTGTGCTCGCGTGGTTACCCTACCATGTACCAACATTTTTCCGTTTCTCTAAGTGACAGGCATTTGATAAAGATAATGATATTAAGATATTTTATGTTGCTGATGTGGTTGCTGTATGTACTACATGGTGATGTAGAGAAATGCATTCAGCCTTATTTTAACAGTAGGCTTGAAAAAGTTACAAAAAAAAAAAAGTAATCCACTAAACTAAACTTTAACTAACTGAACAAAAAACAACACAAACAGTCCCAAGTTTAATTTTTTTTCATTCAGTATTCTTTTATGTCCTCGCGGAATTAGTTGGCCGCGCCTTAGGTATGTGAGCGGTGGGACGGAGGGGCGGGGACGCATTACTCAGTACGTGCGTTGCGAACCGCCGCCTCACCCCTGTGCCCTGTCCGCACCTCTGCGGCCAACTAGTTCTGCGCGGACTATGGTATGCCTTTTTTTGTTAATAACAATTTTTGTACTATCTTAACAGCAGTGATTAAAGTCAATGTACTTACTTAGGGAATATGGCCATGGGTCCGAGAACAGTCAGCCCATTGTTTAGCTTGAAGCCGTACTGAAATAAATAATGTACAGTTATCTAATGACTGTGCGGGGTGGTTTTTTGGAACGGGGAGGAGTTAGGGCATACATTGTGAAGATGATGGGTACTATGGAATCTATGGGAAAAGTTTTTTGCAATTTGTAGCTAAATCAAAAGTCATTTATTCAACTAGGCTGGAAATCAATTGACGTTTTCCTAGCTGACTACCACTTTGCCAAAATTTGTGAATGGAGGTAGCAATTACTCATAAGTTGAAGACAGCTACATCAGTTAAGGTAGATACTCGACCTTACTGCTCCGTCTCAAAAATCCAACCTGCATAGCATTTTGCATGAAAAATGTGCCACAAGATTGATATTAAGTCAATGAGATGTGTAAGTTAATGCATTTGATATTCTAAGTAATAAAAAAAATTAAATGCTGTTTGTTGGTAAGCGCATCACTTAAGAATGACTGGACCAGTTCAGCAAAGTTTTGTATTAAAATGTTTGTAATAGTCTGAATCTGGAACTATGGAAAAAAAATTAAACAGCTGCCAGGAAAACTTGATTTGTGAAATTGAAAGTACATTTTCTGTGGGAATTTTGTATGGTTATTACTATGTAATATTTTGTGTTTTTATTTTATTGGTTTTCGTTTTGGATGACATTTATATGTATTTTAATTTAGTTTCATTGATTGAATGATGTGTGTATCTTTTAATTTGATTTGATTTATTGTGTATGTGTGATTATTATATCAATTTCTAATGTAATGGAATGGACTTTGTCTGAAAATAAATAGATTATTATTATTGAACCCCTACTCTCTCATGAGAGAGTAGGGAGGCCTTTGTCCTGCAGTGGGACGTCACAGGCTAATAATAAATAATTGAAATTTGGACAGGACAACTTCTGTCGGGTCAACTAGTTGGTAATATTGCATTGTAACTTTAAAACTTTGTCATGTACGAAATTAAGTTAGTGATATTTCAAATTGTTAAAAACTGTCATGAACTCCACTTGACAGGCTCGACCTTGTGTGGAGTTGACAAGTTAAAATATTAAAATTATGTTTCCCTACTAATTACTCCTAAAATAATGGTTACAAACAATTATTTTAGGAGTAGTTTATTATTTGTACCAAGTTATAAGGACATATAAGAACACTACTTGGTTAATAAACAATTTATTATTATAATTACCGTGGCATATGTGTCGATCATCAGTCCAGCTTCAACCTCTTGATTGATAACGCGCACCGTGGTCTTTCCATCTCCTTCGTACGCAGCCTTGCCGCGAACTACACTGCATTAAAAAAAAATTTTGTAAAGCCAACCATATACTTACCTACATAAAATCATAGTATGTTGAGTCTCCTTACTACATTCAAACACGACAAATTCGTTTTACATAGTCCCTAATTTAAAAAAGGGCCTATTTGTATATAGTTATAGTAAAAGAAGTAAAATATAGTTGAGAAACAAATTTTCAGGTTATGTAAATGTTTTTATCAAACTAACCTTAGCAGAGGAGTTGCATTCTTAATTATTTTCGCCCTTCTGATGGAATTCGATAACATTTTGCTATTCTTTGATTGTCTAGGTTAAATTAATCCTATTTACGGTAATAGGAATCCTTTGCGCAGTTTGTTTTCGTTTTGTTTCTTTGTCATTAATGTCATAATCAAATCAAATGTCAATCATCACTGTGTGTGACACTGTCATTCACTTACAGCCGTAGACAGAGACTCTGTCTACGCCAAGAAGCTTACCAACGAAGTATGGTCGTTGACGCTTACAGCTTACAGCCTTACAGCCAGTGCTTACAGCGTAGACCATAGATATATAGATATAGAATTCCGTAGATTGGGCATGAGAGTGAATGAGAGCTCCCGCTTTAACGGAACTTTGCTGTGTTAGAAAGAGAGAGAAAGTGACGCTGTTAACAGGGCCAAACACGTATTTGCTTGCTACCGGCCCATACCGGCCCCGGTGACTGTTTACGTGAGCGTTTCGGCAATTATTTAAGCGAACTAGAGTGATAACCTGTGATTAAATAACCATAATACGATGGTTTCTTGTGCAGTACCAGGATGTGAATCTTCCAAAAAGAAAAACCCCCAGGATTACTCGTTTCACCAGTAAGTTTACAATGTGTTTTAATCGTTATTTCTGCATTAACAATGCACTAATAAGCCGGCTATAAGCAAAATATGATGAGAACATTATTATACTTACGATTTAGATGAATTAGCATGCCTAAAACCACCGTATTTAAGAAATAACAAATAGAGAAATACGAAGGAGTTATAACCTCACTTTTTAGTGATGCGATAGCCTAATTTTTGTTGATATCGACAGCTAAGATAGGTAGCTTCATACAAATGCATAATCTTAGAAAAATAGATTATATTTAAGTACTTATTGTAACAAACAAAATAAAATATAGATATATGTATTACAATCGTATCTATACTAATAGGTACATATTATAAAGCTGATGAGTTTGTTTGAATTTTAACACGCTAAACTCTGGAACTAATAACTAGCTGATGGTTCGAATTGAAAAATTACTTTAGTGTTGAATATACCATTTATTGAGTAAGAATAGAGGCTATATAATATCGCGCTTCGACCCACGGGAGTGGAGCAGTAACCAAAAAAGATATGGGTGAAGCCGTGGGGGACAGCTAGTTAAATAATATTGATAGACTTGATAACAGATTTGAAAAATTATGAAATATTTTTCCATTGAGTTCACTTAACAAGACACATAATGTTTGCAGATTTCCTACAAATCCGGTGATAAGAGAAAAGTGGTTACGAATGCTACATAGACCAAATTGGACTCCATGCAAATATTCAACAATATGCAGCAAACATTTTGATGCACACTGCTTTTCAGTCACTTTGGGTCAAAAAAGAAGAAAGTTGCGAAGTGGTTTTGTTCCAACCATTTGTATGCCGGTAAGAAAAAACAATGTCACAATATTTATTTAGATACCACTCAGATTATCTGTTATATTTGGCAAATTCAACAATAATTTTTTAATTACATATCCTCAAATTAGTTATGTATAGTGCAATAATGTTGTGTTTATTTATTTGGATAATAAATAAAATAGTTGGATTATACTGACAATAAGAAGCTTCTTATAATATTATAAAAATGCTAGGAACACAATATGTATAGCTAAATTATATTTTTAAATTATATTCAGTATTGTTCTTAGAACACGTACCCAGTATTTTTATCTTTTTTAATTACTTCGCTGTTCGTACATCTCACGTTTTACCGCTAAATGAGGCTACTGGCTAGTCGCATGCCGATAGCATTTATTGCGTTAGACCCCTTAAGACATATAACAGAATGACTCATGACGTCGCATAAATTATCGATAGAGACCAACAAAGGAATAGACAAGTCACAACACTGTCTATGCACACACTTACATTTTACGCATACTTAGATCAATGGTTTTTGGTCTCGTTTGATTGTTGACATTGCGTAGACAGAGTATTTCTATAGACTGCTGGATATCTTCCTTTGCATTCGCACAAGACAAAGACAAACATATTATCGTCACTAACAAAGAAAAGAGACGGAGCAACAATATTTCTGTCCTTTATCACGTGCCGGCTGAGCACATCATTGTGCACAACAAGTTTGACGTTTGTGACTGTTGTAGATTCACATCTAATTGATTTTTAACAATTTACATCCAGGTAATAACAAATTACGGATCTTTTTGTGCTCAATTTGATATATTACATTTGTGCAACAGTGCAAAATGGTAAGGTGCAGTGTAATAAACTGTAAAAGTGATAGTTTGATGAAGATTGACGGATTATCCTTTCACTCGTAAGTATTCGATGTTTTTAAGTATTTGATCACTTTTTGTTCTACTATTTTTAATCAAATGGTTGCAGTAATGTACTAACTAATCTGTATAATGAAAAAAATGTCCTAAAATCGTGATTTGGGCAAAATTTTTATTTCCTTAACTAAAAATTCAGTATTGCTACGTTTTTTCGGGGAATTTACTATAGCTACGTATATGATGTAATATTAGTGTGTTTTACTTATATCGTATACATAAACTATACTACATATAAAAATGTAAGATATTAAAAATATCTTATTATACTTGCAGATTTCCAAATAAACCTGAAATAAGAAACATGTGGATAGCTGCTACCAATAGGCCTAATTGGGCTCCAAAAACGAGTTCCAGGATTTGCAGTCAACACTTTGACTGTAATCTTATAATAAAGAAAGGAAGAAAAACTTTCTTGTACCCCGATGCTGTTCCAAATACGGTAATAAAAATAGATATATCACGTGATTGCAAAGATTGCATTTTATTACAGAACAGAAATACTCTGTCTACGGCTTACAGCCATGGACGTAATATACAGGGCGCGTTCCGAGTTAGGAATGTAATCGATATAATCGATGCGAGCGTGCGAATTAGCGTTAGCGCGATAACGATGTCCCGTGAATCGTCATAGATGATGTCATGACAGCGCCATCTTGCGATAACGCCGACCATGCCTTCTAATAATATCACCGTGACTCACGGTCCGTGAGCGCTGTCAAAAATGCGAGTGTGTGTGCGTGTGTGTGTCAGTGTGTGTTTTGTTTTGAGATGCATTATATCTTTAAAACTAGGTATCGTGGCATTTTCGAAATTGTGGTTCTGGCTGACAGTCGCCACCTAAATAAAAAAAAGAAGAAATGTGGTGTTTATAGAAAGAAATACTGCTGTAATATCGTTTTGACATTGAGTAAGCACTGTGATCGTGTTCACGAGCGTTCCGAATTGCTGACTGCTATCAGCTGTCATAATCGTGATATCTAAATCGGAACGGAAATTATCGATATGAGCGCTGTGAGCGCTATTGTCTTAATTCGGAAAGCGGCCACCATGGAATGTCCACCGTGTGTACTCAGTTACTCACTGTCATCTAGGGATGTGACAGTATACATACAAAAAAACGATTATTAATTAATCGATGGTTTTGCTGAGTAATAAAATCGATTAAAAAAATTATTAAAATAATCGATTTTTTCCTTATTTTTTGATAGATTAAATCAAATGCCTCAAATATCGTTAATCACTCTATCACTATCACAGCATTCATAGCTCAATTTTATTAATCTAATAATCATGTTCAGAAACACGATGTCGAACCAATTATCACTATCGAATGGATAAACTTCAGAAACCGGCATTAGAGAGTTACGCGTACGAACCGCGGCCGGTAATGGAATGAATCAAACAGAAGGAACGAGCGCGGTGGCGGCGCGGCGGCGGCGCGGTGGCGGGATTCGCGCGACTCGTATCTACAGTGTAATTGCGCGGCGGCGGCGCGGCGACGGCGCGGTGATGGCGTCGTGTGCAGGAGCGCTAACATTTTTGAAGTGAAAACTTCTTTAGCGGCGTTGTACACTTTTTTGTAACGGGTAAAAAATGTTAAACTCGCGTCAGGACATCGCGTCAGGACACGTGACCGTAGACGAACGACGGATGGAGAGTCAGCCGGCGCGGCGAAGGATGCTGGGGCCAGACTATCGCGATAACGCGAAGATTTGCGCGATAAGTTGATGCTAATTGGCTGGGCCTACGATGTCAGCCAATAAGAAACAACTTATCGCGATTTTCCCGTATAGTGTGGCCCCGGCAGGAGAGAAAGTATCCCCCTCTCTTTCTACGGCGGCGCGGCGAAAATGTATGCCTGCTGTTTCGTTTAGGCGGCGCAGGGCGCTTGCGCGAATGTTCGTAGAAAGAAGCTAAATTTAACTAATATAGTCGTCTCTCTTTTCTTATACACTCATAACAGCATTAGAAAGATACAGATGTAGGTTGCTCAAAATGCAAAACGTCACAAAGCAAACGTCAATTTGGCTACCTTGGCTACTTTATGATACTAAGTTTAAAAGCTACTTAACGTCTCAGGTTTTTGTCTGTGACTTAGTTCATCGCATTTTTTCGTATAATGCTTATGGGCGCATGCGAGTTGAAGTGCTTCGTTGATTTTACGTTTTTTTGTAAAAATAGTACAAAATTAACAGTGATTTAGTGTAAATCGCAAAGCGTAAAGATTAAATAATGTCCTGCATTATAGTGGGATGTAAATCACATTCATCCCGCAAGGATAATGATGCAGAAATCATAAGCTTCCATCGGTAAGTAATCAAATATGGTTATTTTGCCGGTTTTGCATTCTCATTGTAGGTTATTTTGGCATTTTTTCAAATTATTTGAGCTAAGTGTACATGGTAGTGTTTTGAAATCAATATTTTATGCAATAGTTCGATTATATGGAAATTATAAATTTTAAATCGGCATATAAATTTTTGCAATAGTGCTTGCAAAAATAAACTATCGATGGAATATCGATAGAACTAGCGTCATCTAAGTTATTGCATTATTTTTCTTTACACGTAGTTTTGGCCTTTGGGAAGGATTAAATATTTAAGAGTGAAATAAATACCTAAATACCTACAGTCTTGCGAACGAATCGTACATATGAGTAATGAAATGATAGTTTTCAAAAATCCGTGTGGCTCATGGTATAATAATTTAAACTCATGTGGCTATGACTGTTTTTGTCATTTTCAGATTTCCCTCCCATGTTGATATGAGGCAAAAATGGATCAACGCTATTGCACGTAACAACTGGGAATGGAAAAAGCAACATCGTATTTGTTCCAAACATTTCAGCGATGACTACTTTATTAACATTGGTCATAAATGGCGCAGGTTAAAAATAACTGCAGTGCCTTCCTTACATCTGCGCAAGGAGGAATTTATATCCATTGAGGTTAATATTTTCATTTTATTTAGAATACTGATATAGTTCTTATGTGGGTTGTTTGGACCTAGACGACCCATCAAACCCTGATGTCAGAGTTTCCAAACCGCCTGATTAGTCTCTGACGTGGTTTTTGTAACGACCACTGCCGTTGTGACAGCGACCGAGACTGACGGCTTAACATGCCCTCCGAAGCACGGATTCAGCTTGCATTGTCCTAACCAATTGGGGAAATAGTCCCCACCGGGGATCGAACCCGGAACCTCAGAATCGTGAGATGAATGCTCTGACCACTAAAGCAAAGATTTATAATACATCGGAAACGAAACAAAAAATTTTCAGGTTAATAGCGGAGCTACATTTTCCAGTGGAGTTGCATCTACTAGTGGAGCTGTATCTGTATCCAGTGCAACATTTGTCACGTCACCAAGTCGGCAACGATTGATTAATCGTGTAGTTCAGTTAGAACAGGATCTAGAAAGACTAAAAAAAGTTTCTAAACGACGCGGCGACGTTTGCTATAAATTAATTCTTTGCAACAAAATACAAAACGTTTAAAAAATAAGAATTTAAACTTAAGATTAATAGAATTCTTAGAAAAAGAAAAAATTGAAAAAGAAAATATGATTTTACTGGACTGTGTGAAAAACAATCCAGTTATTGAAAAATATTTATCGAAACAACCGGGAGACAACACGCGTGAATACAGTTTGAAGCTGAAAAAATTCGCAGTTACCTTGAATTACCTATCCCCGCGCGCATATTATGCTTACGTGCGTAATGAATTAAAAGATGTTTTGCCTCATCCGGAGACAATTTCTAAATGGTACCAGTGTATTAACTGCAACCCGGGTTTCACAGAGGAAGCTTTTGACGCAATAAAAGAAAGAGTTAAAAATAGTGGCAAGCCTTTATATTGCGCATTGTCATTCGACGAAATAGCACTTCGTAAGTTAGTCGAATGGGATGGAAAAAAATATTTTGGGTATGTTAACATCGGATGTGATCTTGATTCACAGGATATACCGCTAGCAAGGGAAGCGTTGACATTCCTATTAACGGCTGTAAATGACACGTGGAAAATCCCTGTAGGATATTTTCTCATAGACTCCATCACAGCTGAGCAGAAATCCTTATTAGTACAGCAATGTCTAACATTGATAGAAAACACTGGGGCTAAAGTGGTTTCCCTTACTTTTGATGGTGCTACAACTAATAAAGCCATGTGTAGTCATTTAGGCTGCGAAATGAATTCACTTAATTATTTTGTAATTCAAAATGGTAACGAAGTTTGTTTGTGGCCAGATCCGTGCCATAATTATTAAGTTAATACGTAACACATTTGGGGACAAGAAAGTTTTGGTAGATAATCAAGGAAACAAAAAATATCTTGGCACTATATTGAACTCTTACACAACCTGCAGAATAATGAAAGACTTCATTTAGGTACAAAATTAAGGAAAGATCACATTAATTACATAAAACAAAAAACGAAGGTTCGATTAGCCACACAACTACTCAGTGCGTCTGTAGCAGATGCCCTAGAATTTTGTAAAAATCTGGGAATTCCCGAGTTTGCTGATTGTGATGGCACTATTCAGTTTATAAGAATATTTAATAACCTTTTCGATACTAGAACAACAGAAACATGAGGGCAAAAGGATGGAAACGGGCAAACGCCTTTAATATAGACGAAACTAAAATATTTTTTGTTGTTGCTGAGGAAATTCTTTAATGGTTCTCTTGTAATCAATTCAAATAGGTCAACTGGCTTTCGGGGCTTTATTATTTGTATGAAATCGCCTTATATGATATACAACGTGTAACGTTAAATGCGCAAAACCTCAGACACCCCAACTGATTTTTAATTCAATTGACCTATTTCTGAGAGAAAAAAAAACATTAAAAAAATTGTAAAGGTTTTATGTGCTGTTTTAGTTTTACTGGCAATTCTAATCGTTTACTGCGTCTGCGACGACGCTCTATTGAGAGAGGAGTCGTCACCGGGCCGCTGCGCCGCCGCGGCGCACTGCGCCGCGCATTATTTACCATCTACGCTCCTAAAAAACTTAGGTTATCTTTGAACAGTGACTTAAATGTTTCCATCACACTTTTCCAGGCTTTGGCCAAATTAACGTTGTCATTACAATGCGCCAACATTCTCACCATTTCACAATATTGAATGTTTTTGTACAAAAACGATGCGAAATTCACGCGCACGCGCCGCCTCGCGGGGGTAACGGGATAGAACAATTACACCTGTGACGCATGTGCCGGCGCCGCTCAGACTAGTGTTGCCTTACTATCGATTGCCTATCGATAGGTTGTCGATACTATCGTGACCTCGAAAAATAGTCACAATATCGATAGCCCTATCGATACTATTGAAATTTTACAATACTATCGATACTATCGATAGTATCTATCCAAGAAATTGAGCAATACTATTGATAAAGTGCAATACTATCGATAGTATCGATACTGTTGGGTATAGATACTATCGATAGTATCGATACTATCACTATTATGGCGTATTTAACTGCAATCACTGTCGATACTATCGATAGTATCGATACTATCGATAGTTTTACTACATCGATATTTACCCAAAGTTCAATAGTATTGCACCGGAATTTTAGTCAACATTATTAGTTCATATTGAAAATAGTTGTATTATCTAGTAACTTCCCGTTATTGTATACTATAGATTTAATAATAAGTACCTACTCACTTAATTTATGTGACCGCGATTAGGTTGCCAACCATTTGTAGATGATAAAAGTGATTTGCGTGAGTGTTTGAATCGTGATGGCAGATAAAAATAAAAAATCGGCAATGTGGTAATTTTTTGAAAAGATTAATGACTCCAAAATTTGTTGCAAGATATGTGATAATATTATTAATTAGTAAATTCAATGTACACTTCACTTTTTCTGCATAAGCCACTAATAAAGGTTTGAATCCAACACGATACAATTGTGTTTTGGTAAAATATCGATGTAGTAAAACTATCGATAGTATCGATACTATCAATAGTATCGACAGTGATTGCAGTTAAATACGCCATAATAGTGATAGTATCGATACCCAATAGTATCGATACTATCGATAGTATTGCACTTTATCAATAGTATTGCTCAATTTCTTGGATAGATACTATCGATAGTATCGATAGTATTGTAAAATTTCAATAGTATCGATAGGGCTATCGATATTGTGACTATTTTTCGAGGTCAACTATCGATACATCGACTATCGATAGTTAGGCAACACTAGCTCAGACTGAAGTAAACACGACCGCTGTCACGTATTTCGCACGCCCCGCCCCACAGTGGGCTGAAACGGGCCGGTAGAGGACTTAGCGTTTAAAAAAAAAAAGTTTATTTTTCTGAAATTTTAAATAGTGCGTTGGATTTATCTATTGATTATAAGTAATTATTTATATGAGGGTCGTTTAGATAACTTGAGTATTTTCGGAGTTATTAATAACCAAAGTAATTTTTGTATGAAGCAAAACAAAAAAACTTGAAAATCTAGAAATTCTCAAATTTTCTCAAAGAATTGACTTTACGTATGTATAGTACGTATTTTTGTCCTATTTTAGCACCTATTGTCGGGTTGCGATTTTCTGCGATTTGGTCGCAATTTCAAATTTTGTTCTCTATTCCACACCACCATAGAGTTTAAGAACCAGGCGCGTTTTTTTTTTATGTAGTGGTCTCCCCGTTAGGCCTAATCCACTAAGGACTAATAAAATAAGTAAAAATCACAATCAGGTACTGGTCACTGCACTTTTTTAATTTAATCACTATCAAGAGTATCCATATTAACGAATGCAAAATTTTCGTATTCGTCATCATCAAATGTTTCCGTTTGTTCAATTATTAATAAACTTTGTGCTTCTTCTGACAAAGTTTTGTTTTCTGCAAAGTTTGTGGCGTTTCGCTGAGATGAGTGGATCAGAGCTGGTCAACAAATTATTTAAAATGTCTTCATTTGTAGTTTTTCTACTGCATTTCCTGGAATGGTGTTGGCGGTACCTACGAAAGTCTTTATTTCTAGCTTCAGCAGCTTCTTCAGATAGCTGTCCAATTGGTATTAGACCAAAACTTTAAATAATAGCTGCACCATGCATAAGAACTTTATGAACACTTGAAGGCATATAATACCAGCCATATAATTCCAAATACAGTCGCATGGTCACTTGAGCATATTCGTGAAATTTGACTGTGTCAATGTGGTAACCTGATGAAATTGCCTCTAAAATGGTTGCAAACCGCCTAATTAAGTCTTCACTAACACCAGTTATCTCAGCAGTCACGTTTGGGTTTGCAAAAAATCTTCTAGCAGTATTTCCGTCATTCGTGGAGCCGTGCCCTTGTTTGACAACATCTATCAGAAGTCCCATTCTATTTTTAAAAGCATCTTGTATATTTTTCTTCCTGCTTTCCATGATGCACTTGTTGTCTTCCTTTACTGTCCATGTCTTTATCGTTAATCTGCATAATAATAAGATGGAAATATATTACCGTCATTCTCGTTAACACTTTTTCTTAAAGTATTGTATTGCCACTTGGTCAGCTTAAGTGATAAAAATAATCCTAAAGCCTCATCCGGAGAAAATACAGATTTTGTTTCTTTAACAGATATGCACTTCTTAACTTTTTTTACATGTTGGGGATTCTTAAGTAAATGTTCTAGTATTTTAGCAATCTCATCATTCCCATCCGCTTTCAACTGCTCAAAATATGCATATTTTATTTCGTCCGAAGATAAATGAAAGTTTTCTGCTCGTCGTTTTTTCTGTTTAAGCGCTAATTCACAAAACGGTTTTCTAGGGCTTTGCTCGGTGGAGACACCGACAGAAACTTTTGCTGGTGATACATACTGAGTTGATGTACTCGGTGCTGGTTGATCTTCATTACTGGTTATTAAACACTTAATAAAGTCTGGCCACATTATGGTTTCTTGTAACCATTCGCTATTTTTAGTTCTGAATATAGTTTCTTTACGATGAGCGTTTTCCCATCTTCTATTTAAATTATTAAAAAAAATTGCACAAAATAACTTTAAGGTCTTTTCATATTGATCACTTAATTCGACTAAAAATTTAGACCTTATCTCACTACACAAACTTTCATTATTTTTAATACTGCCACTGTTTTTTAAAATAATAAAAAGGTCGAGGTTGGTCACCAAATCTTCATACATTTTCACAAACACAAAATAACTCACACTCACTTCACTTCTTTGTATAAGTAATAAATATGTGAGGGTAGTGCGTCTATTATGGTGGGTAATAGAACACTGAAGTACGTTTGAATGCAATAGTACATTTTGTGCCCTATTATCGTTGCACCAATCAGGTAACGACACGTGTCATAACTTGATGTTGCGGTCGCGCATTCCTATCTCTTGATTCCCGGAAATAAGTGTCAAAACAAATTACGTCATACCTACCTATATTACCTATGGTGGTGGAAAATGTCGAACAATTTTTTTTTTATTTAAAGTACTAAGTAAGTATTGAAGTACTTCAGGCCGTTTAGTGTACATTATTTTCAATTTCAAATTAGCAATTACTCATAATGGAAACCTACATTGATACATATCAACATTTCAAATTAATTGGAATAAATTGCTAAACTAAAATTTCATGACTCTTCATACAAATTTGATATGGCTATATCTCCGAAAGTACGAGTCCAATTAAAAAAAGTCAAAGAGTAAAAACTTTTTAAATTTATGTCTAGATACTAAAAAAATACATTTTAGTTCTTAAGACCCAACCTTGGAATCCCAGCCCACTGTGCGCCCCCGTGCAGATCGTCATTTCTCTTTCTAACCCTTAGGTTAAGTTTATGTTAAAATAAGATAGATAGCATTATTGTTTATTTCAAATTGTCTTATTCATGGTACTTACTTTACGGAAGATTCGTATTTGCAATTTGCATTGAAATAAGAGCTATTATTATTATCCCGCGTATGGGAAAATTTTAATTGGTCGACAACAACTTGTGTTTGTTTACCTATTTTGGCGGGTTTGCGCATGTGATGGCATGACTTATTAATAAATAGACACGGCAACGTTTTTAATGAAGATTTTTTGAAAAATGTGACCTATATCAAAAAGTGGTTCAATTGATTCTGCTCGTTCTTCGGATCAAACTATTTTCAGGTTTTGCGCATTTAACGTTACACGTTGTATATGTCGCCCCTAAAAATAGCGTTATGAGGTATTTATGTACCAACAAATTGAGTCAGGACCACATAGAATTGTTTTTCGGAGCTATCAGGTCAAAATGTGGTTTCAATAACAACACTTCAGCTCGAATGTTCCGTGCTGCTTATAAAAGGTTACTTGCGCACGCACAATTTAAAGATGGTTCAACCGGTAATTGTGTACCATTAGAAACTGTAACAGTTCTCAATTATAATGTTCAAAAATATAAAGAAATAATAAATTCTACTACTGGAAATAGTAGGCTTGTCGAACTTACAGATGTACAGAGTGCTATATTTGACCACGACTATGTTTTGAGCGCACGAACTTTTACGGAGTACGCAAATCACGTTGTACATTATGTAGCGGGCTTTGTAGTGCGGAAATTAAAAAGTATTAAGCTGCGAAAAATGTGTCCAATGTTTGGAAAATAAATTCAGCCAGGTATCATTTTCCTTGATTTCTAGATTCCAAAGAAAGGGTACCGTAATCAATTTCTTATATATCAGATTTTCTCAATATATTCGGCAAGAATGGCTTAAAATTATAAATATACACAAATGGATCCCCAGAAAATATGAGTCGTTCCACTAAAATCCCCTAGACCAGACCCCTAGGGGACTACACAGCACTCGACGTTCCACTACGATCCCCTATGCATTCGACTGTATGCAGCAAGCACTTTGAGCAAGCTTGTCTTTCTGGTACCTACGCTAACAATAATAATTGTATATTGCGCAGACTCCTGGTCTGGTGCAGGTACAATCAATGCTGGTACCAAGCGATGCAGCCGAGCAAGCGACGCGGACGGGCAGACCACGGCTCGTCGAGCCAGTAAGTATCTTTACACACCCATAGACTCACGCCTTCTTCCCATGGAGGCAACTAGAACCGCTCCGTCGCTGTATATCATATTCTCAAAAGACCACATTCGTAAAACATCACATTCGTAAAACACGATATTCGCAAAACATCATATACTCATACACATAAACCTTCCGGAATAAATTCTCTACATGATCCACATCCAAATCTGTTGCACAGTTTCTGAGAACAACACGGTCACAGTCACACAAACAGACACAAAACACTACTTTATTTTATAATACAGGGTGGCAGGGATATCCGCGTGCAAAGGAGACTAGCGAATCTGAGCCTAACATTACACAAATGAAATATTTATGATTATTATTTTTCAGTTTTTTTTGTGGTTAATCATGAATTAATTAAGCAGTTTTCTCAAACATCCTTGAAAATTTGAGCATTATTTTGACAACCTTCTTCGAGATAAATCGAAATTGCTGTACTGACCAAATACATGCGAGCAGTGGCCAGCAAAAGTTGTATGTAAATCCATATCTGTCGTGTTTTGCGGCCAAATAAATAAGGATAGGATAAGAAATAAAATATGTATTAGAAAAAATACTGACTTCCTTAGTTTCACTTTTAGGCGCTTCACCCACTGCACCGCATTGCGCGGCGGGGTGCGGGAAACGGAGCCAAATTCCACGCGCGGGAGCGCGTTTTTATTGAATTTGTATGTAAAAAATCACGCGCGGGGGCGCGTTATCTGCTCGCCGCGACGGGGCGCGGTGCAGTGGGTGGAGCGCCTTAACCTTTTAACCGCCTACGTCGGATTAATCCGACAAATATTTTCGTGCCCATTCCGCCAGAGTCGTATATACAGGGTGTTACGGAAAGGGTATATCAATACAAACGGGTTGAAGAGTGTATCTGGTCTAGAATCTCTGTACAAAATTTCAGCTCAAAAGCATTAACTTTGAAAATGCTTAATATTTTTTTATTCCGACATCACGGCACTGCACTGGCGCGCGGCGGCGTGATGTGTGTGTACTAGGCGCACAGACACACTACAGATAATGGATAATGACCCTCGTAGTGCGGTGACACGTTTGTTATGATTTCAATTTAATAAACTATCGAAATAAAAAAATATTAAGTATTCTCAAAGTTACTGCTTTTGAGCTGAAATTTTGTACAGAGATTCTAGACCGGCAGCCTAATTGCGGAACGCCAAATCGTCAAATGATTCTGATCAGTTGGCTTCATTTCTATTCACAATTGGCTTCATTTTACGATTTTCGAATTGCGAAACTCTAGTTTATTATGAAACCAATTATGAACGTTAAGGCCCTGCGCAGAAACTAGAGTTTCGCAATTCGAAAATCGTAAAATGAAGCCAATTGTGATAGAAATGAAGCCAACTGATCAGAATCATTTGACGATTTGGCGTTCCGCAATTAGGCTGCAGATACACTCTTCAACCCGTTTGTATTGATATACCCTTTCTGTAACACCCTGTATACGACCAAATAACACATCTCGTTTAATCTGTATTATTATTATATCATCACAGCTCGTTTCATCGGTATTTATTTTACGTTTTTTTTTTTTTTTTCTCGGGCGCTGGGGGCACGACAACTGATATAAAGTCGGGCGGTTAAAAGGTTAAACAATGTTGCCATATGAAATCGGTAAGTTAATTGATAATACAAATAGAAAAAAAAAACAATAAGAATTGATTCAGTGTTTTCCTCGGTGGTTTCCCAGTGACAAATAACAACGTTTCTAAAAAAGTCGTAAAAACAAATTCGAAAATCGATTCCACAATCGATCATCATGTTTTAATATTCAGGCCATATTCAGGCAACACATTGGAACTCATGTCAATGTCAGGTGACAGGACAAACTCTAACGTCAATCAAACAAAATAAATCATTGCTTCGTTCGTTCGTTTGGCTTTGAGCTTGAGGTGGTAGAGTATATTTTATTTTCGGTTGTGTTTTCAATTAGTATTCTTTAACGACTTTGGCTACGTGTAAGGGATTCTGACGGTTATTCCTTAGACGAACGACCCACGCATTTCTTACAACGACTTAATTATCTTGCCTCTTCGACTTACCTCAGCAGGCTCAGCCTCATCTACTGGATTTCGAAGTAAAATACAATGAGTGATCAACATCTTCATTGTATCAACTGCGGCATAGCTACTTGGCGGCGCAATCCTACTATAGGATTACGTCAAATAGAAGACGAAGGCATTCTTTCAGTTATACAACAATGGGTTGCACCTCAAGTGGTAAGTAGTTTATTTCATTACAAGTTAACATTATGCTGGACCTTACTTTATTATTATTCTTATATCACTAATATCTCTCTAATTAAGCAACACGACCCACTGACCTAATTGACATTGTTTGAAAGCATACCAATATAATCACAATACTTTTTAGAAATAATAAGTACACATGGAATTCAGAAAGACACTCGGCTAATGAGTTTGGCTTGCATCAGTTTTGTGAACACTGTCTTCTTCTCACTGTTGTCTGTATCTATCTAGTGCTTTGTGCAACAAATATATAGAGGTATGAGAAACAGGGTGTAAAGTTCACTCATACTCTATAGAAAAGGGAGGATCCTCCGACCAGACAGGTGTTGTGTCTGGCGGGCAACTGCCCAATGAGTCATGTTGGGCTGTTGTATATATGCTAGTTGCGCGGTAAACTCTGCTTACGCGATGAAGTATTTGCGTGACGTCAGTATGACGCGTTGTTCGCATGTGGCGTTGTAGATACCGCTACAAATACAATGTCCTAGCTGAGTCTCACTAAATTCCATGTAAGTAGTAAGTACCTATATTATTTCTTGACGAGAACTGTAACAAACTAATATTGTTGTAGGTCAACAGTTCTCATTGCATTTGCCGAGGATGCAGGGATTTAGTCATAAATTCTTTGGGTGTAGGTGAGCAGCTTTCATCTCCTACAACTGGACATCGACAAGTGTGTGTCAACTGTGGACGTTCAGTGTTGCGTGCAAGATCTCATTTATTGCGTACTGACACTGAACGAGAAAGAAGTATTCATACAGTTATATGTGAATGGATCTTGCCTCGTACTGTAAGTGTTTATTGCACTCGGTTGCTTTTTATTTTTATACTACTATAATATGGTAATGTAAGAAGCCCAAAAGTCTGACAGTCTTACCAAGAGTTAAGTTGTGGAGGTCAGATAGGCAGTTGCTCCATTAAAAAAAAAAAACTGCTATTTAGCTGCATCTGGTTAGACTGGAAGCCGACCCCAATGTAGTTGGGAAAAAGCTAGGCAAATGGATGATGGTAATATATGTATAGTCAGACAGTGTAAATAAATAGAAATGATCATTTTGACTGGGCTATACAATGCTTTATATCGACGGCGAAATGCCAATACCTCCTGACATTTTTCGAGAAATTAATTTTTTTATCACTTTGAATTTAAAGGCGTTATTCGCATATTTTAGTGAAATCTCCTAAGTGTGTTTTTAGTTGCAACACCAACAGCATTAAATTAAAATGTGGAAATACCTCCCAACTAAACCAATGTGTCTATTTTTGATTTGTGTAAATTCTTGACTTTGTCAGTCGTCAGGTGTTATTGGCACTTCGCCGTCAATATAACACAACATAACATCATGCCTGTTTTCCCTGAAGGGATAAGGCAGCGGAATGCTTTACACCTGCATTTCGCCAGTTACATTCTTTCTCAGACAAAGGCTTATTATAAAATTATTGTTACAGATTTCAAGCGACAGCGCTCTCATATGTCACGGGTGCTGGGTGAGAGCTGATAGAAATGCCCATCATTTTGTATCGGCACCATCTGGATCCTCATCATCAGTACATGAACCAAGCGAGCACGAGGAATTGGCTTTGCAGTCTACTTCACAGGCTACTCTACAGACTCCCAGGCCGAGTGAAGCTATAGTGTTACCTGACTATGTAAGGGCAGTAGAAACTGAATCTCGCTGTTGTATTGAAGGTTGCCGGAGACGAGAGAGGAATAGAGTTCCTGATACAACTAGGAAATGTTTTTAGATGTTTATAACTTCTATATCCCAAAAAACAATAGATTATGCAATCACCATATTAATATGCAATCTTGGGATTTTCTCACCAGAGCTTTAGAAAATTATGTTAAGAGCGCTATTACAAAATCGAAGTACTCAGTTTTAGGTAAATTTGACGGCGCGCGGCGGCGGATGCGCACGTGTGCGTCTAGTGAAGTACGCTACGCACACATACAAACCGCTATGCGTCGGATGCCAGGAACAAACCAACAAGAGCCTTTGCTACTTTGTTTTTGAAATAAATTAAATATCTGTTATTTATAGTTCATGAAATATTATTTGTACCGATGAATGTTACCTAGAACGGTTTGAGTTACTTCGTTTTTGAAGTAAGTATACTTAATTTATTCAGTAGGTAGGTAGACATTTTAGTACTTATTGATAGAAATAAATGCAATGTGAGTTGTTTCTACAGTTTGGATAAAAAGTCAAAAGTAAAAAAGACAAATCAAAGTCATTTATTCAAATTAGGCTGAGAATCATATACACCGAAAAAATCACGTCGGCAATACAAATAAACATTCTCGTTCATGAGACACTGGACAGCGGAGGCTTAGTAATAGTGTCCCGTTGGCACCCTTATGGTACGGAACCAAAAAAATACAGTATAATAATTGTAAAAAACCTTTTAACAAAAAAACAACCGACTTCCAAAAAAACTCTCGGAAATAATTAATAACTACTCGGAAATAATACTTTAATTTCGGAAGTCGCGACTTCCGAAATTAAAGTTATTTTTCACTTTGTAGTGTTTGTTTTGGAAGTCGGTTGTTTTTTTGTTAAAAAGGTTTTATTTCACGCTTTTTAGTGGGTCTGCTTATAATTTATCTAAGTTACAATAGCCTAGTGTCAACTTGCTCATCGCCTTTTACAAAATATTGCTTTTCCCGATGCAGGGAAGTTAATTGTTGAGGAGTTCTCCTGGTCCACCATCAGCTCCATATCACCATTCACATCGTGGCCAGCATAAATTGCTTAGCAACCATATTAAAGTAATCGAATTGCAACCCGTGAAATACTTAGATATTATTGAGTAGTTCCGGTGGCCATTTGTGGTCTTCATCATCAGTTCCACTTCACCAAATGGTGCTTTCCGAGAGCACGGAAAACATGAAAATGCACATGCAAATGAAAATGGCGAAGTTATTTTTAAATGCATGAGTTACTACAAAAAATACCCTAATCGCTATAGGTGTGCCTATAATATTCGAAGAGTGCCTTCGATTTCTCCAGGATCCCATCATCAAATTCTGACCTGATGACAATGGGACCAATCTGGAAGTATATCCTTTTAAATAAAAAAAATAATTTTCCAAATCAAGAAGTGTTGGTCGCGCTTTATTCTTGACGAATTGGCGAGCGAGATCACGTGACGGCAACAGCGAGCGAGCGATACGTCCTCCCTCTGGAAGCGCTCGGCGCGGACTGAAGCTAAGACCGCGCGTCCCGAGATTTATATTGATTTATAGCATTGCATACAACAATTGTTTAAAAATATTATTTTAGTTTAAAATAGAGTAATTTTGTTTTTTTCAAGTAGGTGACAAAGTAAACTTATTTATTAAATACATTTTGTTTGAATTTCTATTAAATATTCATAGATAAAAAATATAATTTCGGACGAAAGATTATCATTAACTCCCTGTTTTACGGAATTATTTTTGGTGTATTACTGTATGAAACATAAAAATTGATTTATGCATACGAAAGTAGAAGATACAATTGTACCATGGATATTTTTTAAAACTATTATATCTTCGATGTAACAAAGCATCGGAAGATGCCAAAAAGTAAAATTTTATGAAACATCCTTTGCAGAAACAAGGTTTTTACTGATTTATTTAAACAAACTGAAATATTTATTTAATACACTCCCAAAAGAAGGAATGAAACTTTCTCGGGCATGTATTTGTTTCACTATTGTGCCTTTAGTATAACCATAATCCGACATCAAAACTCGAGTCAAACAAGAAAAATTGTGATAGCGCTCTTAATGTATTTACAGCATTGCACATTCAAAACATGCTAGAATTAAAAAGTCACTCAAATCCTTGATTTTATCAATATCCTAAATATGGAAGACGGTTTTGTGCACCACATTGGTTAGGCTTTACCAAAGAGCAGTATCAAAGTTTAAATGAAGTGCCACAATTACTACAAAAGTCATCGGCCCAATAGGGTTTGACAGCATATTTGATGAAGCTTAGGAACGGTGATTCCAATGAGAGAATATCTAAAATTCACAAAAGAACTCTTGATCGTTAATCTTTAATACTCCCTACATAGTGCTTAGACGATATTTATGATGATGTGGACGATTAATAAACCATTAAAAGAGAAAGTGTTTTTAATTCACACTCCCTCTTCTTTTTATAATTATCTCAAACCTCTAGAATCTAGTTGTACTGCGTCTGTATTCTCGATGTGTGAATGTCTTACGATGAAACCTGGTAAATTCTAGTCTACAATGGACTAATAATTATTTTCATAAATTATAACTTGAGAGCTCGGTGTAAGAATAACTTATAAGCAACAACATTGTTTTTGTAGAACCAATAACATCCTATATTTTTTTTCTACCATGGAGCAGTCGTAAACATTTTAGTTTTTTTTAATGGTTTTTGTGTCTAAATAAAATAATGCAGTAATTGTTACTGTAACGTCAGGCCCAACTTTCTATGACCATGCCCGTCTCCTTTAACCATGAACTCAGCACATACATATATTATAGACGTAGCAGGCGTAGAAATTTTTTGACAGTTGTAAAAAAGCATCTGCTTTTTCATAGAAAAGTGCAATACCTACACGGTCAAAATGTGCAGAACAGCAAATTTTTTTTTTCGACGGAAAAGTGTTTTGAAGTTGATCATGTGATGCTGATCTTCAACTTTTAACGTTATCTCGGAAACGACACTACGGGGTTTGGTCTTGTTATGTTTTCTGTTTGCATTGATGTCAGCTATCGATTTATACTAGGTCTCATGCGTGGCCGCCATTTTGAAAAAAAAATAACCACAAAATGGCGCTACAGTAAGTAGGCCAGGCTCCATATAAATATCTCCAATCCCCGTTTCATACATTATAAATAATCTTTTTCAGATAAAAGTAACCTCGGGCCCCTCACTGACACTTCATCAAGGGAAAATATCACTTGGGCCGGACTTCAACCCAGTCATAACGGACATTAAATCTGAAGCAGATCTGATCAAGCAGGAGGTTGAAGATCCACAAAGCGATGACACGCTTTCATTAGCTGAAGACGCTGATCAGCTGAGTGACGCTGATCAGCCGAGTGAAGACCTGATTTCACTGAGTAACGCGCAGGTTCCGTTGAGTAACGCTCCGGATCCATTGAGTGATGTGAAAGTGGAGGAAGTGTTAGTCGGAGTTGATGAAGCCGAGGTCACTAGGCCAGTGGGAGTGACTAGGCAGGTGGAATTAACTACGCCGGTGAAATCGACGACCAGGTCGGTGGAAGCAACCAGGGCAGTTGAAGGGTCAACTGTGCCGTTGCCGTTTTCTCGGAACGACTGTTACAAACTGGTAAGTACCGTTTTTCTAAATCAAAAGTCGAATATCAAATTAGGTTGAGAATCAGCACTTTTCGAGGGTCAAAATTACATCAGTCAGTCCCCCAGCACGCGCGCCCTTCACCAGTTCCTAGTGTTTTCGCTGGGAAGAAGAAGTGGCGCAACAAACTCCCCAGCAGCACAGCTGTCTCAGTTAGAAAAACCATTTCTCACGATGTTTTCCTTCACCGTTTTGAGAGTAGTGGTGATGAAATTATTTACACAAAGTAAAGCGCCTGCCTGTGTTCGAACCCACGACCTCCAACTAGTAAGTCGGGGCCGTTACCACTGGGCCACCACTGCTCATCATCCCTTGTGGCAATGTATTATTGTTTATTAATTCCAGATTAAAAAACAAGCTAACCAAATCAACAAGCTAAGTGAACGCTGCGCGAAACAGCGTAAGAAGCTGCACAGCTGCGGGGAGCTCGTCCGGCGGCGGGACAAGAGGATCAGCAACCTGCGCGCCGAGCTCGAGGCTCTGCGGAGCTTTATTGGGGAGTGTGGCTGGGAAGTGAGCAGTAGTGTTGGAGGGAAAATAGACGTGCGGAGGATACAGGTAATTAGTCTGACGTGATGTGACGTGATGCCAGATGACGTCAGATAACGTGACGCGACATGACGAGGTGACATGATTGCTGATGCCATGACTTCAGACGCGGCATTACGTCAGATGACGTCATGTGAACATGACGTTAGATGACGTGGCGAAATAAAATGAAATTATTTATTCTGTAAATAGCATATCGGAATTATTTTTACGACGTCTGATAACTAGACGTGACATGACGTCAGATGACGTGACGTGACATGACGTCAGGTGACGTGACGTGACATGACGTCAGATGACATGACGTGACAAGAAATTACATAACGTAATAGCACATCTGTATTCCTGAAAGGCGACAGTGTGTACTATGTATGTAATATGTACTATAGGTACGCGTAAATTTAAATCTAGGTGTCTGAAACTTATTCTGGATTAGATTAAAATGGAAATTTTAAAATATGTTATACTGTTGACGTCATATTTAAATAATGATTTCTATCACTTCTCCCACAGATCCGGAGCCCCAACACCGTTGTAGGACAGAAGAAACCCAACCGACAATTGTTGATAGTCAAACGGGATTATAAGCCTCCCAAGTCGTCGCTTAGCGCCCCACACACGTCGGACACACAAACGCCGACACTCGGCATCAAACGCCCGTCTGTTATCCTACAAGATTTGTTGCTCGATACCCTACATACGTCTAACAACCGACGGAAGTCGTCGGTCGGCGTCAAACGCACATTAGAAATCCAAGAAAAGTCGTCAGTCAGTAAGCCAGACAAGTCGAATGTCTTACAAAAGTCGTCAGTCGGCGTCAAACGCATGTTAAACATCCAAGAAAACTCGTCAGTCAGTATCCCAGCCACGTCGGATGTCTTACAGAAGTCATCGGTTGGCGTCAAACGCATTTTAAACAATCCGTCGATCGCCGTCCAACCCAAATCGGTCGTCCCACAAACGTCGTCGGTCGGCTTCCAACGCACGTCCGACGTCCGACAGAACGCGCTGGTCATACAGATAGACGGAATGCATGACACTGTGCCACGACCTAAGCTTGTGAGGCTGGATGATAACAGTATGGACACAGGTTGAGGAATACAGGGGAAAAATTATTAGTGTTCAAGTTTTTTTTTAACATCACAGGAGAAAGGTGGGTGTACTATAAGGACACCTGTGCCCAACCCTTCTGGAATTACAGGCGTGTGTTTGTTGACCAAAGAAAATCCAGGTCGGCAGGTCATCGACGCGCAACCTGGTACCATGGATTCTGTATATTGTTTGTTATTTTCGTACCTAGTTGAAAATTTTCGTTTTTATTAAAAAAAAAAAAAACTGGCACTCTGGGAGTGCCGATAGAAGTGAAAATAAAACACAAACAGAATACTTTGCCATCACTCTCTGACATATCGGATATACATTAAAACCGAGTACATCCCGAGGACAGCCGAACACATCCGAAGCGGTGTCGGTTACGGTAACAGTGGTGCGAATTCAATGGTTTTTTCCCATCTCAAAAATGCCCAACGCGCCTTTTCACTTAAAAAAAATGACTTATCATGCATTCTGACCGCGTAGGTATTGCAATATTCTATGAAACGGAAGTTCTTTTTTTTAATAACTGCCAAATATTTTTTACACGAGTGGTCTAGAACCAGGTGCTGATTTTTTTGGTTAAAGTTTGTGCGTCGATGTCCCTGCCAACCTGTAAAATGTTACAATCTGTCTGACATATTGACATGACACATCGGGCTGTAGAAATAGATTGCCACACAGTGGTATCACACGGGTAATCAGAGGTCGGAGTCACCCAGTGGCTAAGTTGTGGAGGTCACATAAAATGTAGGTAATGTAAAATTCTGGTATTCAGCTGCATCCAGTTAGACTGGACTGGTTATGGGTTGCCACAACTAAAAAGGATTAAATAGTTAATAATAACAATGTTGCCTACAAATAATATTAATTGAATAGTCGATATTGTGTATACTAGCACATTAATGCAAAAATGTTTTTTGTTATAAGAACTGTATACTTTCAGCATTGAGTAAAAAGCTGTTATTTTTGACATTACAATCAGACTGCAGTTGTATTTATTTGTTGTATAGATGTATACATTTGTATAGATAAAAAAATAAGTTTAGAAGAGAGGAAGGTTCTTCAGAAAGGTCAGTTGCGAGTACGGACAGCGTCAGAGAAAAGGAACCCCCTTTGGTAATGAGTTGTTACCAAAGGGGGTTCCTTTTCTCTGACGCTGTCCGTACTCGCAACCTGCGTGCGTGTATGACCAGATGTATAAACGTTAACTAGGTAAAAGGAGGTTTTACCTAGTTTACGTACCTGCTACGAAGCAGGTGACGCTCTGTAGTTTCTGCCTACCCTCGTGGGAGAAGGCGTGAGGTATGTACAGAAGAGAAGACTTGTTTGAACTAGCCATCAGCCTATATGTTACACGATGGCGAAGAATTTGTAAATAATGTTCAATAAATAAAACAAAGTTTTTAAGTACATTTAAAGTGTTTTTTATTTGCATCTAAAATCTTACTTATAATTGCAATGATCACATTTGTTTAAGGCGAATGGGTAGTTGTAGCCCGCGAAATTCAATTTTTCTTACGTTTTTTGCAATTTTCAGGTCAGTGTCAGGTTGTATCTTGATGAAAATTTGATTCGCGACTATAACAGGTACGTATTCACAGAATTATAATCATCAGAATCATTAATACATCTGTTTAAGTTAGATTTCTACCACCAACACTTTTCCATACGAGATTTGTTCTTAACGGTAGAAATCTAACTTAGGAAGATGTATTAATGATTCTAATTATTATAATTCTGTAAATACGTACCTGTTATTGTCGCGAATCATATTTTGATCAAGATACAACCTGACACTGACCTGAAAATTGCAAAAAACGTAAGAAAAATTGAATTTCGCGGGCTACAACTACGCATTCACCTTAACTTAAATTCTTAAAAATGAGAAAATATTTGAATACTTATATAACTTACATTTAACAGTGCTGTCCAGAAAATGTGATTTTTATTTTGCTATAGTTTTTTTTTTAATTTCGATAATTTTTTATCCAGATTCTTCCCAAATTAACCATAACCGGTAATTTTTTTTTTTTTTGAGTTCATTTATAAAGTTGCCATAATTCGGACAGCGCACTATAATCCTAAACATTCAATAAATACAAAAGATTCACTCTCACAGACAACTGTTTATTAAGCCAGGAATACACAACCAGTAACTTATACAGCTGCACAGCACAGCATCATCTGAGTGCCTCCGTGTCAGTTATGACGTGCAGCAGTCGACTATTTCTTTTCAGTACCTACTCATGATTATAATTATAGGTATCTATTTTGTTTTTATTTTTCTTTATTATTCGAATTAATTATCTTTTTGTATGCACGGCACGTGTTTCTGTGATAATTTTTTTTTCTTTTTTTGATATACTATTTACAAAACGACTTCTGATTGGTGATAACATGGGGACATGCTAGCTATAGTCTGTTCCAAAAGCATCAGATGAAAGTGTAAACAAACCCTGTTCAGTATTCAGGTTACATTCTTACGCAATCACTAACTGAAGGGAATTAGTAACATATTCATCTGTATTTAGGTTTCAACGCACCACTTTTTCCAACAATTATTGTTTGAATCACATTATTAAGTTGGTATTGAAAAACCATCGACGAATTGTCGTTTTCTGATCCATTTGTATACATTTTCATCAAATACTCTTGGTTCAGACCATACTTGCATACCTTGTGCAAGTTAATTGCAAGTGTATTCGTGACTTTAATAAAGTTACTTCACAAAACAATTTAATCAATAGGTATTTGGTTTTGACAAACTTCCCTAAATTAGTAACTCTACGCCAACCTCGCGCGTGGCGAGCTAGTGAACACAAGAAATAGCGCTACGATATGTACTTATTATCTTAATGATACAGGGTGACGTGACAATCCAAACGGCTACCACTATGACCACTCAATGGCTCCTTACTTCGGAACCACGTCAATCACGACAAAATGATCTTTTATTTACGGCACCCTGTATATCTATAATAATTATTATTCTAAAAATAATTAATCTTACATTATCAGTTAATATTCACAGCTATAGTAGAATTATTATCACATCTTATGTATTAGAATATCGATCGTATGCATAATGCTGGGGCCGCACCTGCGCATGTCGCCAAGCGTTGCGCTGTGACACGACACACGCAGCTGTGACACGACACACGCACCTGCGCATGTCGCCAAGCGTTGCGCTGTGACACGACACACGCAGCTGTGACACGACACACGCACCTGCGCATGTCGCCAAGCGTTGCGCTGTGACACGACACACGCAGCTGTGACACGACACACGCACCTGCGCATGTCGCCAAGCGTTGCGCTGTGACACGACACACGCAGCTGTGACACGACACACGCACCTGCGCATGTCGCCAAGCGTTGCGCTGTGACACGACACACGCAGCTGTGACACGACACACGCACCTGCGCATGTCGCCAAGCGTTGCGCTGTGACACGACACACGCAGCTGTGACACGACACACGCACCTGCGCATGTCGCCAAGCGTTGCGCTGTGACACGACACACGCAGCTGTGACACGACACACGCAGCTGTGACACGACACACGCAGCTGTGACACGACACACGCAGCTGTGACCAACCACTATACAGGGTCAAATGAAATTAGCTAGCGAAACTGCAGACGTGATGGGTATCGTTATCTTATCTGTAGTACTTATGTATTTTCATGATTTCGTAGTTACTTACGTTATTGTCTTTATAGTAAATGCTGTATATACCAGTAATAGGTACTTTTATTGTATTATTGTTCTGTTTTAATTATTTTTATGTACTGATGTGTACCAAATAAATACTTAAATAAAAAGCGAATTGTACACATAACAGAACAGACATCACGCCCGCATTCCCTGAAGGGTATGGCAGAGGTGTACCTATAGTACACCTACATTTCGCCAGTTGACTGATTACTTCACGTACATTCAGTCATTGACCCCGTAGTAACTAGAAATATGAGTTTTATATCGATACCCATCACATCTATGAAGTTTCGCCAGCTAACTTGATTTGACCCTGTATATTTGAATTCCCGAGTTTAATTTCAAGCCTTTTATGAGCCGTAATATCCTAAGCCAAATTTATTATCCTAAACTTGAAATCAGTCAATTTGTACCCCGCAACGCGTTGCGCTACATCACAGATGTTGCTTGTAACGTTGCACATCACGTCGCGTGCGCGTCCCCGGGTGCTTGTTGTTGTAACAGCGTCCAGTACAGACCGCGACGTTTTACTAACTCGTCGTGTGAACCACTCTCTGCAACCACGCCTGTAACATAAAGTGTAACGTTATTAAAATGGAAAATAACATTGAACCAAGGGATTTGTGAGAACTCAGATTTGGGCGTGGAAGTCGTAAAATTTACTGGTTGTTGAAAGGCAAAGCCCACATTGTGCATGATGATGCAACAAATGACTTGTTCGTCTAAAAGTTTTAACTTATGGTATGCCATTGGACCGTGTAAATTAGGTTTATACAGGGACTGGTTATAAACTCGACCTCTTAATACTTGATTAAAAATCTTTTGGATTTGGTTTCAAAGGTCGCCCACGAAGTTTCTTGCACGTTCTTATCCCTACGAACCTACTGTGCTTTGAAATGGGCAAGTAGCTTCATTTTTCTGAATGACCGACTCCTTGACAATTCAAAAGTGCATGTAAATGGCTGAATTGAAATATATTTTTTAAGTATAAGTTACCTTTATCAATGACGCAGATGACGTCAGCGTGCCTGACGGTGGCGAGGCGGTGCGCGATGATGATGGTGGTCCGGTCTGCTGCCGCCGCCTCGAGCGCTGCCTGTACCGTCTGCAAGCAAAACAATTGTTTAATAACTTAGATATTAAGATCAAGTGTCTAGCTTTTCTTGCGTGATGCGGTCAAAGACAAGTCAAAGGACACAGGATTTTAATTTTGACAGCACTTTCAGCATCAGCACCTCCGGAAACCCCAAAAGTGATAGCCACGACGATATTTTTTTAGAATTTTGGTTGCCGCCATTTTGGAAAACAAATACAATTATTTGAAATGAGAATGATGCTCATAAAATGATAGTTCGAACGCTCGTGCGACCGACTGTCTGTCACTCTGGTACAGATAATGTATGAGCGAGTAAACTAATAAGAACGATATTTCTCGCAGTGGCCTCTGTGCACTATATTATGATAATGAGACTCCATACCTTTTCGCTAGTAGCATCCAGCGCAGATGTGGGCTCATCTAACAGTAGTAGCGCAGGTCGCCGTACTAGTGCTCGCGCGATGCCGAGGCGCTGCTTCTGTCCGCCTGAGAGTGACGAGCCGCTGCCGCTGCCGAGTACTGTAGCGTAGCCCTGAGGGGAAGAAGATACGACTGTGAAAACCTTGGCTATACTTAGAAACAATGTAAATGCCGTAAATGGTGACGTCAACAACGAAATACACAAGTGATAAAGACTTGGCGTTGACATGACACATCGAGCGAGACTGAATATAGGTAAATCATCATTTAATGATAAAAACAATACTGGGCCAAGAATTGAGCCCAGCGGGACTCCTATTGTTGTTGGAAGACCTTTTCCCGATAACAGCACCTTTTTGAATCACATTATTCAAATATGAAGTAAGAATATCTAGAGAAGCGTTCCGGATTCCATAGTGGTTCAATTGACTCGTCAATGTTTGATGAAGAACGCAATCAAGTGCTTTGGCGAAATCACAAAAGATGCACAAAGCATCACATTTATAATTTTTTTATACGGCTGCAGCAAGTCTTCAGTCTGTGTTTTCATTATTACTCTTATTAATGGCAAGATTTTAGGCCCTTCTTATTTCTTATTAGCCTGTGACATCCCACTGCAGGGCAAAGGCCTCCTTACTCTCTCATGAGAGAGTAGGGGTTTAGGCATATTAGGCCCTATACTATAAAAATTAAAAGTCATTCATCCAAATTAGGCTGAGAATCAGCATTTCTTAAACGTCAAAATGACATAATACAGTCCTCCGGCACGTCCGCCCTTCACCACTTCCTATTGCTTTCGCTGAGAAGAAGAAATGGCGCAACAAACTCCCCATTACACCTATCAACCATTTTGCATTCTGTATAATATTTAAAACACTTACCATGGGCAGTCCAGTAACAAAGCTATGCACGTTAGCCTGTTTGGCGGCCTCGATGATCTCGTCCATGGGAACCACCCGGCCGTTGTCTCCGTATGCGATGTTCTCCTGTATGCTGCGCGAGAACAGCGAGGGTTCTTGCTGTACTAGACCGAGCTGGGCGCGCAGTCTCGGTAGGGTAAGGTCGCGTTTTATGTCCTTGTCGTCTAGGATCTGAAGGTAAAATAAAGAAAATCTTTTTTATAAATAGTTAAAGATTATATATCAGGAAATCAGGCGTTACTTTGCCGTTGTACATAAAAATAGGAAATAAAGAGTTAACTATTAGTTTATCAAGCTTTTGGGTGCTACACCTAATGTAAGATTCATACATTCTTAGGCTGGAATATTGGCTGTAAGTGACAATGAGCCAGCAATATTTGTCGTAGAACCATTAACATAATGATCGTTGAAATCGGAATACGCAAGGTATCGTAGGACGCTCTCAGACCAGTTAAAGATCTGCAGTAGGTACAGTTGGATGAATGATAATTCAATCCTCGGCTAGGATTTATTTAAATGGCGTGCGAATGTCCAGCAGTGGAGTGCTGTAGTCTGATGATGATGAATATACTTAATTTAAAAGATACAAAACTCACCACAGTCCCAATATCAGCGTCATAGCTCCGCATCAATAGATTCAACAACGTGGACTTGCCGCAGCCACTGGGGCCCACCAGCGCCACCGTCGCCTTCGGCGGCACGCGCAGGGACAGCCCGCGCAGCACCGGCACGTTGGGGCGGGACGGGTAGCTGAACGATATATTCGAGAACTTCACTTCGCCGAGTGCAGACTGAAATAAGAATGAGATTAGTGATTATATTTTTTTCTTAAAACTGTACGGTCAGATTTTGATGAAGTCACGATAAAATTGATCGTGAACACGTGATCTTTTGAAATATGTGAGCACAACTATCACATTGGTAGTACATAATCATGCATCTTTTGCAGTAGGTAGGTACCTATCTTGTTTAAGTACTTATAATTGTTTAAATAATAGATTTGTATGTTCACTGATTACTGTAAAAATTGACTGTTGGTTACAGTGGGACTGATTTTTCTTTGCAGTACACCAAAACTCAGTTTATTCTTATGACATTACTCTGTACTCAGGAATAGAAATAAATAGCAGGTTTAGCTTCAACAGGAATTTAATACGGTACCTACCTATGTTGAATCAATGCTTCTATACATATGAACCTTACAATTTAAAGGATATTGATGATATGAAGATCAAGAGACAAAAGAGATCATTCAAAACAACTTAAAATAAAAAATAGAGTTGCGCTTATTAAAACGTTTTCCTTACCCATTCCGCGTCATCCTTGGCAGTTCCTTCAGTGATGACCTTAGGTTCTCTCCGCAGCGCGTTGAGTATCCTGGCTCCGGACCGCCTCGCCGCCGCGAAGCTCGGAGCAAACGATAGTGCTGCAGCCAGCATCCACGCGCCGTAGATTAGGGCTTCCGATACACTGAGGAGGAAAGTGGGGCTTAAACTGAGTTTCTGATCATACATATATAAACTCACACCTTTCCCACGGGGGTTTGCACAAACTACAGAACGGCACCGGCTACGATCCTTACATACCTACTCCTTTTGCCTCGTTTACGTTCATACATCACGCACGTCGGTTGCGAGTACTACGCACCTGACCTTTCTGAAGAACATCACCAATAAGGTCACTATATGTTTCTGACCAGATTGCTAGCTTTTTGTACAGGTGGAAGGTAATTCTGGCAAGTACTACCTCTATTTCTATTGTTGCTGCCAAACAGCGTTGTAATGTCATTCCCATGCGCATCTGACGAAAGGGTCCATGGATGGGTGACCATCTTTACATGCCGAGACCACTCCGTGCTGCGGAAAGCACGTTAAGCCGTTGGTCCCGGCTATCATTCGTGGATCTTTGACAGTCGTTACGGGTAGTCAGAAGCACGAAAGTTTGACGACCAGTCTTACCAGGAGGTACTTATCGTGTTGCCCAGTTACCGGGTTGTGAATGTCAGATAGGCAGTCGCTCCGTGTAAAATACTGGTATTTAGCTGCATCCAGCTAAATACCAGTACCAGTTTTGGTTTCCAGTGTATCCGGATGTAATATATAGTTGGGGAAAAGCTAGGCTATGATGATAACTCGTTTAACGCTCTTTTTAATGCGTTTCATCATTTCACACCGCATGCCATTAATTACCAAGACAAACGATTCCCTTTCAAATTTTCTGCTGCGTCTTCCAAAATTATAAATAACTTGATAGGTACTCACAGTATAGCGTACTCATAAGGCAGATCCTCCCTCGCGATGAGATATCCCGCATAGGCCAGCGACACGGCGTAGCCAATAGTGGGCGAGCACACGCACACGCCGTACACCGGGCCGCGCACGCGCCGCGAGGGGGCCGAGCGGGCCTCGGCTTCGGAGAGGGACACCGAGTAGCGGGAGAGGATTGTTTCTTCTACACCTGTGCGGGAAAAACGTGGATTAATATGAGTTGATAAAAGAGGAGAGTGACTGTGATGATAATAGTATATCTTCTGAGCTATGTTTGTTGTTTCGGCGGGAAGTCACAATGAAGACTAGCCAAGTGCGCAGGAAATATTAGATATAGTGCGCAAGTGTGTGCGTTGTGTGCGCACTTTTAAACATAACATAACCTATTTCAGTCACTGTAGTGAGGTGTACCACAATGCAATATGCTAGATCCTTTTCAGTAGTTTGTCATTTTTGCAAGCGTTTTAAGTGCACTCACTTTAACTATTGAGATATTGTGTTGGGAGCTGACTCTTAAAGAAAATAAGCATGATAACTAAATAAACATAAAAGGTGAAAGAGAACATCGTGAGGTAACGGGCATTTATAGAAGCAATAATTCTACGACTTTATCTGAAATCCACCAGCCCGCACTGTATCCGTGTGACGGATACGGCCCACTCTCACAGAGAGGAGTCCTGAGTCCCAGCAGTGGAAACATTATAAACTGATAATGTTGACTTACCGAGACTATGCACAGTGCGCACATTAAGTACAGCTTCAGTAGCCACTCTGCTCGCGTGCTCGAGCGCGGCTCGCTCGCGACGCTCGGCGCGCTTGTTCACGTAGCCCTCTAGGTAGATGCCGCCCATCACCTGGAACACACAATTACTATGTTAAATGGTACAAGGGGGATTGTAGACAATACTTCTTTACTACTGCCAATGTTGAACGAAATATGAAGGCTAAGAATTCACGAAGCGATTTTCTACCACACTCGCTTGCGTTTATGCTCGTCGTGGGCGTAAATCGCATCGATCATGATCTAGCTACCTCTGTGGGCGCTGGTAATATATCGTTTCATGAGTTCTCAGCCTAATACTTTCGCTGTAAGTATATCTATCTGTAAGTTGGTGGTAGTATGTCATGTCATGGTGATACAGTTATACCACCACACCGCGTACTACATCAATAATAAATTATATGTAGAGTACTCTTCATTGTACACCATAATATCTTGCCTGGCCGAGTTCAGACTCATAAGAAAAGTGCAGCATACTCACACAAGGTACAGACAGAAGACTGACGAGGGTCATCTTCCAGGAGTAGAACATGGCGAGCCCGACGCCCAGCGTCATCGTGCTCACGCCCTGTAGCATCGTGCCCAGACGAGTTCCTATGGAGAAGAAGAATGTTTAGGGTCATCATCATTATTCAGGCGAAAGACATCCACTGCTAGACAAAGGCCTCCAGAGAAAAAACGTGTAATTTCGAAGATCTAAGGTTAAAGATCTATAATTAGAATAAAATTGGTCTTAGAATGCTTCCTTGGGGAATTCTATCCCGAAAAATAATTCACCTTAGATGAGACGAATTTTCGTGTTATCTAGCAGTGAAGTAAAACACCAGACTATAATTACAATAAAGCAGTTCGTCCAGAGTTTAAAACTCTCCCTTTTGACATAAGAAGAAGTACACGAACAATGTCGAAAGCCTTAGAAGGATTGATTTCGTCGAGTTTTAAAAAAAGTTCGGCTTTGTCGTCGTCGTCTCTGTGTGACAGTTTTTTTCTAATCGTTGTTGTAACGCCCGGGCACTGGTATAATTAAATTATAACATAACATCACGCCTGTGTTCCCCAAAGGTTAAGGCAGAGGTGTACCTATGGTATACCCACATTTCGCCAGTAGGGGGCGAGCCTATTGCTATCAACCGGGCACATAGCTAGACTCCGAGCTGCTACGGAGAAATTTCAGATGGAAAAACCCAATAACACTTTGCCCGACCCGAAAATCAAACCCAGGATCTCATGCTCTTTAGTACCTAGCGCTTGCAACTAATAGACCAACGAAATTAAAACGAAACTAAATTACTAGGATATAAACTTACCAGTGGCTCCTTGCACGGCTGCGCAGTCGGTAGCAAGTCGCGCACACAGCGCGCCCACCGAGTTTTTGGACAAATCGAACCAACCTTGTTCCTGGAGTGAACAAATTATTTAAATTATAGGTTTATAAAGTACTAAGAGCTATAACGTAAAGATAATTAGGAACTCATTTTTATCGAAAAGGTTTTGCATTTTTGTAAATGGGTGAGCTGCAAATTGTATTTCTATAGAGTCTCATTATGTATTAGATGGTCATCTATCCATGAACTGACCGCGGCAAGCGTAGTTTAACCTTTGATCGAACCATGCAGCTATTATAACATAGCCACGAGCTCCTCTCCTTATGCATGTTGTCATGTAAGAGAAGTGATCCCTCACCTGCACGAGATAGTTTCTAAAAGTCATCTGTCTGAGTCTGTCGGTCAGCCGTGACCCGGCCAGGTTGAAGAGCCAGGCTTGGAGGAAGGTCACCAGGCCGCAAGCAGCCGCCACGCCCGCGAACAGGCTCGCGTACAGTTGTGACTGGGAGAGGATGGCTGCTTTGTCTGACCACGCGAACATCTGGGGAGAGGATAATGTGTTATAAGTACTTGAATTCAGAATCTTAGATAGTTATTGTACTGTCTCTTATTCCACTTTCTAAATATAGTGGTATAGTAATTTTATTCTAGGTGCATCGTCTTCACATAATTATACGACGTTCAAAAGTGCCTCCTAAGTGCCTATTTGAAATAAACGATTTGACTTTGACTTTACTTCTATCCCCACATAGACCATAGCTCCCCCGTTGCCTCCCTTAGTGTTGATGTATACTCACTCCGTACAGCTGCGAGAAGAGCAGAGCGAACACCGGCATGGAGGCGCCGATCAGCAAGGAGGCTATCGCTCCACCGGTCAGGAGCGGCCACTCTGGAGCGTTGAGCTTAAGGAGAGACCAGCTGGAGACTGAGGGCTCCTTGTCTTCTTCCGGTTCCTCTTCTTCGTCATCGGGTTCCTGAAGGAGTAAGGGTATATGTGGTTATTGTCGTGAAGCCAGTGGCATTACAAAGTTGCTGTTAGTAAACATAACAGCAGTAGAAAGTGATATTTAAAAAGTTTTAAGTTAGAACAAAAACAAGAGGAATAACAAGAAAATTGTCGTAGATATTTATTTCTGTAAATTGGTAAAAAACGCTTTTACATGTAAATAAATAATATTTAAAAAAGTGTTGACAGTGTCTTTTAATTTTCATGTTCTAGTCTAGTCGTCTAGTTTTATGTAATTTAACCAAATGTTATGATTGTGTGTGTGTAATTTGTTACTAATATCAACCGAAAATTTGTATCTGTGGTGAAAACTTTACTCACAAATAAAATAAAATTTGAAAGATTAGATTTTTTTAATTTAAAAGAGACCGATTCCTGAATTTGTTTCAGTGAGGATCATATAGATGGATGATGATGATACTCACGATATGGTTGAGGGCATCAGCAGCGCCGAAGGGCACGTGGGCAGACGATACAATGCTCATGCGAACAGAGTTGCGCGCGAAGCGGCGCAGCGACTCTATGGTACAAAAAAACGAAGCATATTAAAAAAAAAAAATTCTAAAAAACACTCGGGCATTATTGCAAGAATTATGACGTACTAGTGAATATGTTAACATTGACAAAATAGACGAATAGGAAATATTTTACTCAACCAAAGTTACTAAAATGCTTTCTCTACCAAATGAAAGAATTATAACGGTAATCGACCCATTCATCACGAACAAATATTTTTTAAGCAGATTGCCTTTCGATCAATAATAGAATTGATTGAAGCAGATTGCAGTCCTCTTTCAATTTTCCTTTTAAATCAAAGAACCATCATACCAACAACTACGGCTTTATTCAATTTGCTTAGCCATCATTTTCTCTGACTTACATAATAAAACGAAAACTCGCCGAACACAGAACTTTCTTTTCTTCTTGATGTCGGTCGAATACGTATTTTGTCTATAGGTACTAATATTATAAATAAAGATATATTTATTTGTTTGTTTGTATGCAGGGGGTAATCTCTGGAACTATCAGTCAGGTTTAACAAAAATCTTTTTGCATTTGGTAGCCTAATTTTTGAGGAAGGCTACAACATCACGCTAAAACCCTTAGGAGCTGAGCAAAAACAAAACAAATCAGAAATAATGCTGAGTGAAAACAAAGTAAAAGGGCGGGCAGGCGATGCGATGGGATGGCATGGATATGGGAACTAGACACGCGGACGAAGACGCGGACAGAAGCCAGTCATTAATAAGTGATGTTATGTTACCTCGAGTAGACTGCCGACTGATGCACCGAGTGAATTGTTGTACTTCGTCAGCGCCGGTGACATCATCGTCGTCCAGTTCGGGCTCTGAATACAGCGTGCTAGCGATACTCCTAGAAAGTAATTTAAACATTATTAACATTATAATACACCTGTATTCGCCGAAGAGGAAGGATACGTAAAAAAAAAAAAATTAAAAAGTGTCTTTCCAACATACCGCTTGGGTATACAATAATAATAAAATATCAATTTAACAAATAACATCACGCCCGTAATCACCGAAGGGTTAGTCAGAGGAGTCAGAGGTGTACCATCGCGGACACTGGCGGTGGACCACTTTTCAACCTTATTGCTAATGGAATAAGGGTGAAAAGTGGTCATTTAGCCAGTTATGTTTAAGTCCCATGTAACAGGTGGCAAGCCTATTGCCATCAACCGGGCACCAATCCAGGTCCGGGCTGCTGGGAATCGGACTTCAGGACCTCACGCTCAGCAGTAGCGCTGGCGACCACTGGACCATCGATGCGCACGATGGTTGATTGTGGGCTACACTTACTTGTTGGTCATATCCTCCTGCTGCAGCTTCCAGTACATGCCTCTCTTGTCCATGAGCTCCTGGTGGCTCCCCTGCTCCAGCACGGCTCCCTGCTCCATGTATATGATGCGCGTCGCGTTGACGATGGTGGACAGGCGGTGGGAGACGACGAGGGTGGTGCGGCCCACGCTCGCTGCGTCAAGTGCTGCTTGGACCTGGTGGGAATGGTACATTTAAGAATGCGTTCAGTCGAAACGTAATTAAAAGACTACTTAAACTATCCGACACTGATGACAATAGAAATACGAAATCCATGTTTTAAGTACACAAAAAAATATTCGAATCTCATTATCAGAAAATTAATAAGTAAGTACAACAAGACGACATGAAAAAGTCGTCGATGTGAATTCATTTAATATCAGCATTGATTTCGTTCATACGGACGAGGAGCATGTTCTTTTGAATGTAACGGCCCTAAGAGTCTACTCTTAGAACTAAGAAACGATGGATGGGTTGGGTGAACAATTAAATGGCTAAAAAGAAACTAGACTAATGAAAATGTATGGAAGAAGCCGACCGACTCAAATAAATTGGAATTACGGCAGGACTGGTCGGGGGAAGCTTTGTGCAGCAGTAGGCGTCCTTGGCTAAATAATGATGACGAAGGGCAAGTCGATGACGATTACCTACTCTGCATTAAAACATACCTGTCTCTCAGCAGCCGGGTCGAGTGCTGACGTCGGCTCATCCAGCAGTAGTATCGCCGGGCGCCGCAGCACCGCGCGAGCTATCGCCAGACGTTGCTTCTGACCGCCGGACAGCTGCGAGCCGCCTGAGCCGAGCATTGTGTTGTAGCCCTGGGGAATTATAAGTATAGCATTACGCTTGGTAGGTGGCTGGGACCACGTTCGGTTAGTTGTGTTTAAAACCCGTATAATAGGGGGCGAGGCATTTGCCATACATCGAGAACATATGTTCCTATCCAGCATCCGGATTGTTAAAAAAAAAAATTCTTTTGGAAAATCCAAAAAGAGCGTTCCCGACCTGCGTGGTAATTGAGCAACCCACTATCAGTAGCAATGGCTTTCATTTTGACAGTTCAACAACATTCATTGCGTTAATTACGTTGTTGAGCAGACAAACTTTTCGAACATGTGAAGCAATGGGTTAACAATATCCTTCAAAATCATTTAGATCACAATCTGAATTATGTTTAAGGATGTATAGAAACAACCGCTTTATAGATCATCTTTCTCACTCATAACCTACCTGTGTGACAGTCTCTTTATAAAGCTCGATGCGTCATATTTAACGCCCGGGCTTAATAGTTACGACATATTTGTAATGTCCATAATTCTATATCAAGGAAGGAAAATGCTTGTGGCTGGAGCTAAGTTCGTGAGAAAACGCAGATGACGCGTGACTCGAATTTTAATGTCTTACTACATTATGTTAATATGTTCTAAGATAAAATAGTAGCTGTCATAACATTTGTTTTATTGTCACTGAAACATTAAATATAAAAAAGAAAATTTAACTCAAATTATGATTTTTAAAGCGCAATGTGCGCAAATATTTAAGTCTGGATATTACTAATCTGTTTTGACTGAAATTGCTTAAATAGGTATAAAAAATACATGTAGATAAAAGTGTTATAGTAGGTACTCACATTGGCCAACTTGGTGATGAACTGATGCGCGTGCGCGGTCTTAGCGGCGGCGATGACGTCCTCGTCGCTGACGTCATCCAGGCCGAAGGCGATGTTCTCGCGGATGGTGCCCGTGAACAGCACCGGCTCTTGACCCACCACACCTACAAGGGTAAAAGATAAAATAAGAAGAGGAAAAATGTAAAAATACGTAGATATTGATAGGTACATGAAGTAACGGGAGAACCCCATAAGAAAGAGCGTCTGATTGCAAATTATTATGATAATGAATGGAGAAGAAAAACGCCTAATTACTAAAATGCGGTTTAACAATCTTGGAATGCGAGCAACTAAAATATTTTTAGTAATTAACACGATCTTGAACACAAAATGTACATAGCAGTTACATATCATGATTATGTGCACCTCTGACGGTGGCATCAGAGTGAATCATAGAAAAAGTAAAAGCTTAATACGGCATCCAAAAATTCATCCACATAAAAATCAACGAAGAAAGTGATCGAAAGGCTGGCAGCATTGCCACGTTGATTGACATTGATGTCAATGACAACAACAGAGTCATTGTGCTGGTTCAACTCTTTTCAGTACCAAAAAAGTACGTCTGCCCCCTTACCTATTCTAGTCCTAAAGTGATGTAAGTCCAGCGCTTTCAGCTGGTGTCCATCTACGGTGATGTTGCCGCTCTCGGGCTCATACAAGCGCTGCAGCAACTGCAGGAGCGTGGACTTTCCGCAGCCGGAACCGCCCACTAGGGCGATCGTCTCGCCCGCTCGCACACGTAGGGAAAGACCGCGGAGGACCTGGGAAAGTAGGGATGTGTTAACTTTCGTAAAATCTATTTTGAACCTAAAGTAAGTTCGTGTGATAGGATACCCTTTTTGTAACCACCAAGACAATGAAGGTAATCAGAACAAGAATTAAATTGAAATTCACGCTAATATAATTATGTGAATATAATTATGAACAATATTAAATTGATATTAAATTTACTAAACAAAAAAAAATCGCGACCGTACACGTACGTCAATGTTGGCACCTTTGATATCGTGGTTGGAGAAGGTTGTAAATACAATTCCAGTGTCCAGTTTAAAGTCTATTAATTGACATTCTACGTATAATCTAAGAAGGAAAACACATACCTTAACATCAGGCCTCGACGGATAATTAAAGTAAAGGTTCTCAAAGGTGAGATCTCCTCTGAACGCGTCAGGCTTCACTCCCTTCCTGTCCAACGCGTTGATGTTGGAGGTTCTCTGCAGCAGCCGGTAGAGGGAGCGCGCGGCGCCGCGGGACGCGCTGAACATCTCGAGGTGCGGTTGACACATTGCCACGTTCTGAGCTGCCATGAACGTTAGGAAGAGGACCTGGGGAGAGACACAGGTTATTAATAATTAATGAAATCCATTTATTACATACTAATTAGGACATGTCTATAGTTGTTGGTACCAAATGTCTTGAAACTATGTTAGTCAACACTAAAAATCAAAAACAAAATATCACTCAGCTCAGAATCTCAAAATACAAACAAATAAAACTCATAGTAAGTACAAGTTTCATCTCGTCACATGAAGCTGGATGAATCTCCCCAGCACTGCAGTCTGGCCTCTCAGAAATCATCCTTGAATTCCGTTGGCACTCCCCCGAATTCAGCGCATCAGAGAAGCTGTTTTCTTACGCATAATGGCATCTAAGTCATTGACTCTTGCGTCAGCAAACATGCCCTACGCGCTGCAGATTCGAGGGAGACCACCACTTCACCAGAATCTTAAAGGCGTATTTAATAGAATTGGCATTATTTGATGGCAAAGTTCGATGTCTCTAGCTATTAAAATGATTGACCAGCCAATTAAATCACTTGGCGTGAGTTCGACAGTTTACAAACTGTTTTTATCTTTCAGATTACGGATGTAAAAATAGTTAAAATCTTACTACGAATGAAACCAAATCCACGTACGTACCGTGACCATAACTCCCGGGTGGTAGGCCTGTTCCTCAACAGGGAGGTCCATGTCCCTGACGCAGAGGATGGCGCCGTACGCGAAGACGATGGCGTTGAGCGCGTACGTCAGCAGCCAGCCGAGCCCCGCGCCCACGCCGGACCACACGCCGCGGGAGCGCGCGTGGCGCGAGGCGGCCGAGAGGGAGGTGGAGTACCTGGGGATAACACACGGTAAGTCTCATCGTTTTTGGATCGTACAGCTGTACAGTGTGCGTAGCATATTTTTCTACAGAACAGATTTGTTGATCGGATCTCGTTCTATGTAGTAGAAGATCTGGTGACAGATTAAAGATTGATCATAGGCCCTTGTATGGCAACTGTACGTGAAACAAATAAATAAACTAAATAAAAAATTGTCCTGCAGCACATGATGGCAGTGTCGTACGGTAGTTAATTGTAAATTTTCTATAAACGGGCGGTCCTTAACTTGGTTGATTAGCAATGATTTCAAAATTTTGAAAGTTGAAAATATCCCCGCTATCTTTGTCTTGTACTTCTTTTCTTAAAATTATTTATATTGTTGTCCAGTCCAGCTGATGGTTGTATGAAAGAAATTTCTTTTAGCGACAAGAATGCCATTTGTAAACTGACCTATCCACCTCGATGTCCTCGCCAGCGTACGCCCTCACTGTCCTGATGTTAGCGAGGGCCTCTTCAACGACACGTCCCGCCGCGCCGTACGCTGTTACTTCTTTGGTTGAACATTTGGTCTGGTACTGTGGAAAAGGTGAAATGTTATTAGTATTAAGTTTTTTATCATCATCCTCCTACCAATTTATTTTTGGGGGGCCATAGTAAGACTGGATTTCCTTTGAAAGATTTTCGAGCTGGGCCCAACGGCTTAGGCACGCTTGCATCACCAATCACTAAAATACATTTAGAGCTAAACGTTTTTAAAACATCATCCGTTTCTGTCATTTTCAAATAATTGGTGCTTGTGGTTCTGAATGTGCCTTCCAAGACACACGACAACAAATTAGAATTTTGTTGCGTCTCCCTCACCTTAGCGACCAGTGCCGCGACTACAATGGACACGGGCACCACCGACAGCCCCGACAGAGTGAGCTCCCAGCCGTACTGCAGCGCCAGAGCAGCTCCGAACACTACGGTGCCCGCAAGGTTTGCGGTCATCGCAACGTGCTCGCCAACGCCACCGCGGAACTTCTCCATGTCTCTGCAAACGGTTCAGTGAATAAGTTAAGAAAGAAAAACAGAAAGAACGTGATTTTTTAGACCTCTGCCTTCCTCTTTAGCGAGATCTAACGTAATGTAAATATATGCGCATAAAACTTACTCAGTTAATGTAGACGCAAAATTCATGGTGGTATTAGTATCAAAGAACGCTATCTCCTGACTGAGCACCGAGCGCAGCAAGCTTAGCCGGAGACGAGTGACCTGCAGACAAACATAACATAATCAGTATATATAACCTCCCCACAGATTAAACACACACATCTCTGTGAGAAAGAGCGAGTGCTCACTAAGAAAAGACTTAGGTAGTAAGGGACCAAGAATAGAGCCCTTCGAGACTCCCATTTTGATCTTTAAGCCTTAGCGTTTTTGACTTCATGAATTAAGTCATTTAGCATCTCATTTTAGTTAAATTAGTTTCAAGTAGATTATATAGTGACCTCACTGTTATGATATCGTTTTATGGTTATAGTTACATGTAACGTAATTATGGTTTCTATGTTAATTACTGTAATTGGTGTTGTACTATTTTCTAATTATGTTCACTGTATGGCAATTAGTATTTATAATAAATTACCTAATGTATTTAAAAATCTTAACTTCATCATGACATTTAAAAAGAAATTATTTAACTTCCTATTGCATAAGTGTCACTACTCAACAAATGAGTTCTTAAATGAAAAATTTGATTCAAAATTTAAATTAGACGACAATTTAACCAATACGACTTCAGCTAATAATTGAATGGAATTTCATTTTTATGACATTGTATTGAATAATTTTTAACATTGTATTTAATAATTCTTGACATATTAATTAATCCCTTAACATTGTACCTATTTGATAGCAGTTAACGTTTTCCTTATCCTCGACATTGTATGGTTTAATTTTGACATTGTTTTAATACTCTTTTATTTTAATTCGTTGAAATATTTGTACGCTGGAAACAGCAAAATATTATGGACATCATATTACGTGTAATACCTTTGTACAACAATATTCTAACAAATAAATACATTTATTATTATTATTTATTTATTTAACTAAATATAAATGAATTAATGTAGAATGTCGAAAGCATTTGGCAGGTCATACACAAAATATTGTTATTCATAAGTAGAGAATTTTTAAATGTCTTGAATATTAATACTGTTTCTGTAGCCTTTTTTGTGAGTTTTTTTTTTTTTGTAAAGTCAAGGAAATTAATTGCTAAGCAAATTGACTACAAACTTATAATGTCCGTATATTCAAATCACAATTACACTGTAAGTATGAAATGGATAATTATAATACGTCAAATTTACGTAACGTGACAATATTGGCTTAGCAATGAATTTCCCTCAGGTACTTTACAAATACCTACATAAAATTTAATAATTATAACTTGTTGGAGTAAGGTAGTTAAAAATAGAGTAACTTGTTTATATTTGTTTAGCTAAGTATATCTAATATTTTCAAAATTTACATATTTTTCTCAATTGTCATATTGTTATTGGAAAGAACATCACTTTTCTTTTTCTGTGACGTACTCCATAGACAATAATTGAGGTTGCATTCCAACATAACTAACCATTCTCGCAGCGGCCCACTGTATCATGGCCACGGCTGCAGCCGCGGAGATGATGTGCAGCACGATGATGGCCGCGCTGGCTGCTGCGAACGCCTTACTGTCTTCTATTAGAGCATCCATGTGTAGCGAGCGGTTACCTGTGGGCCTGGAAATGAGAATAATGGGCTAAGTACTGTGAAGGTGCTAAGTAATAACAGCCGCACGTGTCGATCGATCAAGTTAAGCTACGCTTCCCGCGGTTGTTCCTTGGGAGACCATCTTTACATACCACGACCCCTCCGTGGCTCGGAAAGTACATTAAGACGTTGGGCCGTTGTCCTTCGTAGATCTTTGACAGTCGTTACCGCAGAAATCTGAATTATTTAAATTTCAGTGGTCGTTATAGATCGTCAGAAGCCCAAAAGTCTGACAACCAGTCTTACCAAGGGGTATCGTATTACCCAGTAACTGGGTTGTGGAGGTCAGATAGGCAGTCGCTCCATGTAAAATACTGGTATTCAGCTGCATGCGGTTAGACTGGAAGCTGACCCCAACATAGTTGGAAAAAGGTTAGATAGATGATGATACTGTGAAGGTTTTGCAATTTCATGCATCTTCATAGGTTTTACTATGTAAGTGTGCAAGTTTAGTTCTTATATCATCTTCATCGTTCAACCAAAAGCCATCCACTGCTGGACATAAGCCTCCCTCAAGAATTGACACAATAGCTAGGCCTTTGCCTTCCGCATCCAGCGGATTCCCACGACATTCACCAGGTCCTAAGTCCGCCTGCCCAAGCCGTGCCTTTTGGTAAGTGGTCACCACTCCAGAACTTTTACAGCCTCATCGGCTATCCGTTCTGCGAGCAAGGCCCCACCCACTGCTACTTGAGTAAGGGTATTGGTGTTCAGCTGCATCCACACTGGAAGCCGACCCCGGAATTGTTGGGAAAAAGGCAGGCAGATGATGATGTTGGTAATTTTAGTCTCAATAACATAATCAACCTATAATGTTCCACTGCTGGGACACAGGCCTCCTCTCTATTTGAGAAGGAGTGGGCCATAATCCACCACGCCGCCGCCGGCCCCATAATAAAATAAAACTAAATACTCGTACAATAAGAATGTAGTACTCACACCATGCGTCCTCCGCCGAAGGTCATCAGAATGTACGCGTCAGGAGTCACCAACTGGGCGCTGTGTCGCTTCACGAACAGTGCCGTCAGCTCGCCGTACACCACGATGCCGCCGATGGTGCCCAAAGAGCTGAACATCGCTAGGACTACGCTGAGGAACGTCACGAGACGCTCGGCGACTGTCGCGTAGCGCCACTGTGGAAAAGAGATAGAGATGAGTTAGGTTATTTAAGTACTTATTTAATTTTAGACCGAAGTACCTAGATTTATAATTATTGACGTCGCAAGTTCGCAACCTCCCTCACCCGGAGCATTCGCCTGTAATATAACAGTTGATTCGAGCATTACATCAGTGAGTGAGGAGAACAGAGGTAATCCATGCTAATATTATAAATACGAAAGTAACTCTGTCTGTCGGTCTGTTTTCACGCCTAAACCACTTAACCGATTTAGATGAAATTTGATATAGAGATAGTTTGAGTCCCGGGAAAGGACATAGGATAGTTTTTACCCCGATATTCCCACGGGATCGAAACTTATGCGTGTGTCACCGCGGGGCGCAGCTAGTGGTTGTATAATAAAGCTCAAAATCAAATCTTGGTACAATACATACGAATGCTTCCGGTGGAGAAGCACCTTTATTATGTCGCTACAAATCACACACTAACATCAAGCCACCTAGACTCGCACACGGGGCGGACTTCGCTCTCTTCTAGGCAACCAAATTGATATTAATCTATACTTCTATACTAATCTATATCTATAATATTATAAAGAGGTAATATTTTTTTTGTTTGTAAGCTTGTGTTTGTAAGTTTGTATGTAGGGGGTAATCTCTGGAACTACCAGTCGGATTTGAAAAATTCTTTTTACATTTGATAGCCCAATTCTTGAGGAATGCTATAGGCTATTTGCTATGTCTCTTAGGAGCCGAGCGAAAAGAATAAAAAGTCAGAAAGAACGCTAAGCGAAAGCGAAGTGATAGCGCGGGTAGGTGATGCGATGCGACGGGGATGGTCGGGGGAACAAGAAATTTCACGCGAACGAAGTCGCGGGCAGAGGCTAGTGAAAGATAAAAAGACTACACAGATCCAGATTATCACTATCCAGCAACCTACTTGCGTAACACACTATCAATCTCAATCATTTTGAAGCATATTGCTAATCCACTGCTTCATATGTTCGAAAAAAAAATCTGCTTAACAACGGTAATAATAACGCAATGAATGTTGTTAAACTGTCAAATTAAAGCCATCGTCGCTACTGTTAGTGTGTTGAGCTGTTCTAACTTCCAGAGATTTTTTTTAATCAATGTAAATAATATTGTGTGTTGTTATGTATTTTCTGTTATAAAATAAATTGTATTATACAAATAAAAAAATTATAAATAAAAATACAAGAGACGGCCCTTTTCCGAGCCTGTGGCCTGACCTGGGAATTAAACTTAAAGACCTCTGCATCTGTAGGCTCAACACTCAGCAGTCGTGTTTACCACAATACCAACAAAGCAGTTTAAAAGTAAATAAATACAAACACAGGAAGATGATAATTTTATCTATATTTAAGACAAAGCTTTAGCATGTCTGAGAATGCGTTACACGAAACATATTTTATTTTAACAGCATAATTATTAAAACAATGCATCACTATCAATTTTGCTTGTAAAATCTTTTTACACAATATCGTTAACCTCTTAATTCTTCCGTAACAATAAAACATAATTCAGAAAAATAATAATAAATCATAAAACGTCTATGATAAAAATTAATCTTCTGTCCAATAAAACGAGTACCTAAGTAATAAATTCATGTTTCAACAATAAAAGAATGTTGCAATAACAATAACTTGAACACCAGTTGTTTATTATTTAAAACGTCTTGGAGTGGTTGATAACGCGGCCATTATGGTTTTAATGCATTTTTATTTTGTGGACCCCGTTTTTTTGTAAAACAAGGAAGTCTTAAATACGTCATTTTAGCGCTCTCAGAAGGTAAATGTTTATTGGCAGTCTAGGAGAGAGTAGACATGAGTTGTTGAGATCGACACACGTATTAAAATGCAACTGGAGAAGTAGAGTTCAACTTACATGAAATTGTCTATGGTCGGTTCTATGAAGTAGAGTTCAACTTAAGTACATGAAATTGTCTATGGTCGGTTCTATAAGTACTTATCTGATGAAAATGTGAACAAATGGATTTGAAAACCTACCTATGTGTGTATAGTAATTAGTATGTACCTATGCCAATTTGTAGTACTGTGCCCTTTGATATATTAAAATAATATAGGTATATCAATGACTGTGCCACTTAAAAATTGAATATTTGAATTGCTTGAAGTTGGAGAGTGACTCTTCAGTCACAATATTTTTTCTGTCTTATATTAGAGGGTGGCTACCACGTGGTATCGTGTTACTCAGTCAATGGGTTATGTAGGTCATGTATAATACTGATATTCAGCTGCATCAGGTTAGACTGGAAGCCGACCCCAACATAGCCGAAAAAATTCAGGCAGATAGAGTTAGTGGGACAAGTGAAATGCGTCATTTTAGCGCCTTCAACCAAACATTAGTTTGCCGTAGCTCAGCGGTCGTTGGTCATTGCTCAGCGGGTTTAAAGCCCGGTTTCCACCGCGAGCGGAGCGGACCCATTAACGACTTCTTTTACCTCTCAAGATAAAACTGCTTACATGTGTTTCCACCAACAAAGAGTCGAGCGGAAATGACTCAGCGGGCAAAAAGAGTAAAAATGAGCTCGCTCATTTCTAGAAAGAATCAGACGACTAAACTCTTTCTTGGTGGAAACGCAAACCTATTTCATGAAAGCGAAGTCCGCTCCGCTTAGCCATTTCCGGCTCATTACTCTTTCGCGGTGGAAACCGGGCTTAACAGTTTTTACCGGACATTGTAATGTTTGGGTATTTAGAAATAATGATGACTGTGCGGAAACTAGCACAGAACACTGATGTCGATTCTATGATTGACGAATGTTGAGTGTAGCTCCCTCTAGGTCATCTTGCGGTTGATTCTATGACTACGTACTAATTGAAATAAACGACATCGTTTATTTTTTTAATATTAGCGTAAAGCCCGGTTTCCACCGCGAAAGAGTAATGAGCCGGAAATGGCTAAGCGGAGCGGACTTCGTTTTTATGAAATAGGTTTGCGTTTCCACCAAGAAAGAGTTTAGTCGTCTGATTCTCTCTAGAAATGAGCGAGCTCATTTTTACTCTTTTTGCTCGCCGAGTCATTTCCGCTCGACTCTTTGTTGGTGGAAACACATGTAAGCAGTTTTCTCTTGAGAGGTAAAAGAAGTCATTAATGGGTCCGCTCCGCTCGCGGTGGAAACCGGGCTTAAAACCCCCGTTCTATGTATATATGTCGCAGGTTTTTCATAAAATTAGGTTTTTGATCAAAAACCTAGGCTTTTGATCAAGAACCGGAAGAAGACAAAATTATTACTTTATATTATCATAAACCTAAGAAAATCCAGTTTTTTATCAAAAACCTGAACTTGTTAAGGTTTATGATAAAATTTAAGCTCTTGACGCGATCGAATGGAAGATTTCGATTAACGGGGATATATGTACCGCGGGCCCCGCCGCGCTTCACCTGTACTTGCGTGCACCTCAGTCTCAAATCACTACGCAAAGGAGCAACCCGTGAAATGTATGTAAAATTATTAGATAACAGTTTTCTTTTATTTCAAATTATTTTTGAAATTTCTTGATGCAACCTCAATTAGTGGAGAACCAATATGGATTATGTGCTAAACGTCAAATCATATCAAATCAAATCATTTATTTTTGCCAACATGGGTAGGAGTATAGATGTTATGTAACATGTTTTGATAATGTTCTCCATGCATTGTCGTCACTTGGGCATGCAACACATAAATTACTACCAAAATACCATGCTGAATAAATACTTATTACAACATTATTAAATTGGAAAATCTTTATACCTAAACATTTTTTTTTCACTTAGCACACACACACATCACACATTTTTTTTATTGTATTTATAATTATAACAAATAAATAATTGTTTGTTGTCTCTTAATTGTTTTATTTTTCTAGAGAAAAAGCAACCGACATTGTTTTTATCATAAAATTAATCCAGTCTAGGTTTTTGATAAAAAAAACTGGATTTTCTCAGGCTTATGATAACATACAGTAATCATTTTGTCTTCTCCCGGTTCTTGATCAATAAATAGCCTAGGTTTTTGATCAAAAACCTGATTTTGTCATAAACCTGCGACATATGTACATAGAACGGGGGTTTTACGCTGCTATTAAAAAAATAATGATAGTCGAATCTCTGGTAGGTACCTTCCTAGTGACATAATGATTAATAGGGGAGATAGGAAGTCGTGCCATCAACTGAGACGGTTCGTTCTAGAAATGCGGGCTGCTAGATAGGGCTGCAGTGGAGTGGGGAAAAGAAGTGTGGGAGCCCCGCGCGGCCGCGCCCCCCAGCTAGACGAACCGACGAAGAGCATTCTTTTAGGTAATAAGATTGCTTCACATTACAATGGGACATATTATGGACATAACTGGCGAAATGTGGGTGTACTATAGGTACACCTCTGCTAAACCCTTCGACGATTACACGCGTGATGTTATGTAAATAACAATACGAATAAGTACCTACATAGGTGAATCGTTGGATGCGAGAAGCACAAAACCGGTCGAAGTGGAGGTGCTTGGGGGAGGCCTATGTCCAGCAGTGGACGTCTTTCGGCTGAAATGATGATGATAATGATGATGATGATGATAGGTGAATCCGGTAGGTATACGATTAATTAGGAAAAGCGGGCTAACACTAACAGACACTAGGTTTTAATGATTTTTTAATTGTTCGAAGCTTAAAACTCGCCGAGTTTGACGACTTGAACAATATCTACTGGCGTTGTTTGCGTGTACTCTACACTTCTGCCTAACTCTTCGAGCACAGGCGTGATGTTAGCATCATTCTCGTGCTGAAGGGCGATCTGCGCTAGGTAACCTGCGAACTTCAGATTTTCTTACGTTTGCTTCATATTTATGTTTGAAAATTTTGACTACTCAACAACGTAAATAACGCAATGAATGTTGTTGAACTGTCAAAATGAAACCCATCGCTACGTTAGTGTGTTACGCGATTACCTCACTGAATTGTATGTTGATCAAAATATGATTTACGACCGCAGCAAAATGTAGATTAAGTATATGTTTACAGAATCATAATCAATAATATTTTCTATAAGTATCATGAAATAGTCATTTAACAGGGTAATTGGAACATGAAACTAGAGATTTGTAGGTATTTAATCAACATAATTATTAGGTACCTACCTGACTCGGACCTGCAAATTACAAAAATCTACAGAAACTTTGAATTTTGCGGGAAACTGCGGGGTACCTAATCGCGTAACACACTATCAGTAGGATGGCTTTCATTTTGACAGCTCAACAACATTCATTGCGTTATTTACGTTGTTGAGAAGACAAATTCTTCGAATATTTATAAAGCAATGGAATAGCAGTATTCATCAAAATGATTCAGATTGTGATTGATGGTGTGTTACGCAATTAGTAGTTCCATAATTCCCACGTGCGGACACACTGCGCCTGCGCGTCTGATAGTAATGACCTCTCACACGACATCCTTGCGCTCTGTCAATGTCGTGAGAATGGCCGCCATTGTCTCAATGAACGCTTACAGAGTTACAGTTGTTCGTGTGAACAGGCCTTTATTTTAAGGACAATTGCTATTAGGTATAAGTTTGCACTTTCAAGGGTACAAAAGAAGATGGGGTACAGTTTTGGAGATAAAATATTCAGTTTAATACAATTTATTTTATTCCGTAATAATTTACATTGCGACGTCTACACCACGCCTGCTTTCCACGAAGGGGTAGCCAGAGATCTAATAGTAAGATGTGTGGCATCTATGTATATGTATACGTGTATATAAGGTGTAAAAAAATTAACTGCAAGAACTTTAAGAGGTGCTTTAGACCATCGAACTGAACAACTTTCACTATGGGACCAACACCGAAATCACGAAAAAAAAAACTCTGCTGTTTCATACAAAAGTTCAATACCTACCTACGCGGCCAAAATGTATGAAACAGCTCATTTTTTTTTTCAGAGTTGGTCCCATAGTGAAAGTTGTTCAGTTCGATGGTCTAAAGCACCTCTTAAAGTTCTTGCAGTTAATTTTTTTACACCTTATATAGTACACCCTCATTACGCCAGTTACCTATGTATTCCTAGTAGGTAATAGGTATTTCTCAGAAAGGGGGCACAATTTCAGCCTCCAGGCAACTTTCTTAAAAAAAAACGAGTGTGCTTATGACCACACGACTGAAGTGAAACTTCAAACGTATTTGGCTATGAGAGGAAGAGAGAAAGAAAATGTGCGCGCGCACTGCTTTCTCTTGCTTATATCCCCCACTTAACTCCCGTTCACCTCGCCCGATCACACTTTTCGTAACGCGTTCGCCAGTTTACTCCCCAAGTCAAGCACGCGTAGTTTCCCTTCAAAAATACTTGCATACGAAATTGATCCGTATGCTCTTACTGATAAGGAGCATGATCGCATTTGCAAAAACTAACGCGGTTGAGTACCTACGTATTTGAGCGACTAGCCGTATAAGATGGGAACACCCAAATACTCCGAAATATTTTATTCCGAATTTCGATGTTCCGATTTTCAAAAGTCCGAATTTCATAATACCTAATAATCATAATGTCTATTATTAAAAATCTCGAAATTTATTTTACCGAAAGTCATAAATGCGATTTGATTGTTTTCCGATTTTCATATATTCGAATAATCAAATGCTCGATGGGTTCTCGGTCCGAAAAACGATATTCCGATTTTGAATACTCCGAATTATTTCCGTTACCGTTACCGCACCCGAACTCAACGAACGCAATAGATGACGTAGGATGCAAGAACGTGAGAAGGGCACCCCGAGGTTCGGTTTGGTTAGGTTACTTTAAACCCTTTACACAGAAATAGGGGCCCCGCGAAGCGGGGCTCCGTCGACATAGGATGCAAGAGCGAGCGAAGGGCACCCCGAGGTTCGGTTTGGTTAGGTCACTTTAAACCCTTTACACAGAAATAAGGGCACTATTGTTGGTTTTGTGCAATCTATATTCTTATGATTGGAAATATGTGTTTATTTGTCTTGCTATTCAGTTTTACAAAGCGTTATTATTTCGGAATTCTAATTAATCGGTATTTTAATAATCGGAATTCGTATTTTTGATGTTTCGAATTATCATTAAGTCGGACTTTTTGTTATTCGATCTATTGAAACTCGGTATTTTGAGAATAGTAATTATAAACGTTAGGGATATTGAAATTTCGAAATTATTAAAATAGGATGAATGATAAATCGGAGTTGTTATAAAAGGAATTTTGAACCATTCGGAATTATGAAAATCGGTATTTTGAAATTCGTATTTGTGACTTTCGGAATAAAGTTTTTCGTATTATTGTAGTGTACCCGTATAAGATATACTTTATAGTCTTGCAAGTATTTTGAGTCGGTACCTGGCGTGCGCACTTGGAAGCAAATACCTGGTGTAAAAACCCGGTCGCATAAATACGTACCTTCCCTACTCGCCCGATCACACGTTTTCGTAACGCATTCGCCAGTTTACTCCCCAAGTCAAGCGCGCCTAAAGAAGTTTCACTTCAAAAAACCCGATTCAGATAAAAAATACACAGTTTTTTAAATAACTCATCAAGTCATCATAATCTGCCAGCCTTTTCCCAACTAAGTTGGGGTCAGCTTCCAGTCTAACCGGATGCAGCTGGATAAGTACCAGTGTTTTACATGGAGCGACTGCCTATCTGAACTCCATAACCCAGTTACAGGGTAATATGATATTCCCCCTAGTAAGAATGGTTGTCAGACTTTCGGGCTTCTGATGACCCGTATAACGATTGTCAATAGATCCAGGACTGACATACGGGACCAACGTCGAGGCGCGAAGGGGTCTTGGTATGTAAGCCATTCACGGACCATCCGCGGATAGCGTAGCATCCACCCGTGGGCCGTGCGGCTGTTATTACTTAGCCACATGGCCTTTTTGCAATAACTGAAGATCTGAAAAGGGGTCGTTGTACTCATAATTATGAACAACTTTTAGTGTCGGACCAACCCTGAAATCGCGATTCATTCTGGTCTCGCGACAAAAATGCGGTCAGCTGACCTCACCTGAGGCCGTCCTGTTCTTTATGCGCATAGTATTGTAGTACTGAGATTGGCTCACGATTGTTGTCGGGAACTGTCCTCTGACAAGAACAGCCATTGTGGCGCCGCGGCGACGGGTCTCAGAGCCTTCACTGAGGTCTCTAATAAAAGCAGCAGACGTACAGTCGAACAAGCTATTTGGTAACATCATCATTAACTCATTACTTTCTTGCCCTTAGCATAAGCACAATCAGCCTATAATGTTCCCACTGCTGGGACACAGGCCTCCTCTCCGAGAAAGGGAGTGGCCTACTTCCTAATATCCTTCTTACCGAATGTTTGTGAGGATGGGTGGGTGGGTGGATGTATGTTTGCTACTATTTCACGCAAAAACTCCTGAACAGATTTTGATGAAACTTTACAGTAATATAGCTTATACATCAGAATACATCCGATATTTCAGCGGGATCGACACTTATGCGGGTGAAAACCGCGGGGCGCTGCTAGTAATAAATAATTCTGTACGATTAATTAACAGTTATCTAAGTAACTGTTAAGCGGTTTTAACGATTGAACACTAATAAACACTACACGTGACGTCAGTTAAGTTCTTGTGAATTATTTGTACCGGAATTACATAGAAATACTTCTCATATGGGAAAACACCTAAATTATTTGATGGAAATTTTAGGAAAAACCGGAATTATATGCACTGAACTAGTAGGCTTAGTACCTATCGGGAAATAATCAACATTCTCCTGTCCTTGTCCCAATTTATTTGTGGTCGGCGCAACATGTCTGTTTCTTCCATACTTCTCTATCAGTCGTCACCTCGGTAGTCACCCCCTTTCTAACCATATCTTCTTTCCTTTCACATTGCACAGTCCATCCATCGTTTCTTTGGTCTTCCCCTACTCTTATAGCCATCCACATTCATACTCAAATTCCTCTACAGGTATGTTTTGGTATAAGTACGGGCAAAAATAATTAAAATTATGTGGGCTCATAATAACTTTTTTAGGTAAACTAATAAACTAATCAGTTGTTTAAAAGTGTTGCAAGCATAGAAATGTAAAAAACAGCCTCTTTCATGTATCTATGGTTGCAAGTTAGGCTGTATTATATCAAATATGTAGTTTGTTCGACCGCACATGTTCTTGACCATTTTCTATTATTGGTCCTTATCCTCCCAAACATTGTAAAAGCCAATTATTTTTAACCCTTTTACCAGCAAAAGGAAAGCCGCCCATTGTATATTTTGTAGTGTTTGATGTGTTTATTTCATGTTATGTATTTTTGTGGTGTACAATAAAGTATATATAAATTAATAAATAATAAGGATCCAAGTGTAGCAGCAAAATAAAATTTGGGGTATGGTTTACCGAAATTGTTTGGTAAACCAAAATGGTTTACCAAGATGGTGGCACGTATAATGCCGTTATCAGTAAAAGGGTTAAAAGAGTAACCGTGGAGTTTCTTACCAGCTCTTCTCCATAGGAAACGACCGCACCTAACTTCTGACGTTTCAGAAGTGCCCATGTAGGTGAAATTAAATATGTATTTAGATTTTGAATTTAGAAAAAGTTCGTCTTTGTCGCACGTCGCGTCGTCTGTGTCACTCATACGTCTGTGTCTCTCTTACTAAAGCTCGATGTGTCATATTAACGCCCGGGCATTGCAAATAACTGTCAAATAATTTGTGTTATTTTCCTATTAATTCGAGTCCTAAATTATTCACAAGAACTTAGTTGACGTCATCATAGACTAGTGTTCAATAGTATTTACTAGTTAAACCCACTTAATGGTTACCTGTTAATTGATTGTAGAGAATGACACATCAGTCGGTCGACAACAACACTGTGACGTCAGTACTCGCCTGTACTACCCGAGGGGTTATGCAGAGGTGTACCTTCCTTACTACACCCACATGTCGCCAATTATTTGTAATATTAGGCGAGTCTACTGCCATCACCCGGGTACAAGTCCAGACTCCAGGCTGCTACTGCTGGTCTCTACTCCCGATGGAAAAACCCGATAACATTTGCCCGACCTCGGAATCAAACACAGGCCCTTATGCTCAGCAGTAGTACATGCGCCCATTACACCGACGCGCGACGACGCAGTTCAACTTGTCTAACAAATATTTGTCGAAAGTGTCACAGTTTCTATGCAAGTAGAGCTAAAATTGCTAGTATAGGGCATAAAGTAGTGTGAACCTTAAGACGGTGCTTAACCTTTACGAGCAAGTGTTAAAAAACTGTGATTACTAAAATTACTTTGTTTCAACGTATATTGATAATTATTATGATCTGAATAAGGGCAAGCCCTTTTTATTAGCATTCCGTAAGACTGATTGTAAAACCATTTAAGTTTGTGGAGGGCTATAAAAGTAGAGGAAGACGCATTAACTTTGAAAATGCTAATTTTTTTTTTATTTCGACATCACGGCGCTGCACTGGCGCGCGGCGGCGCACAGTGGTCCGGATTTGAAAAATGGTGGACTTAGGAACAAAAGTCATTATTTTGATTTGAAAAAAATTGTATTCGATAGGAAATTTGATTTACATTAACAAACGTCATATTCAATTTTTCGATATATTGACTCTAACATGTTGAAAAAAAAATATTACGAAAAAAATGTATGGGGCAAGATTGATTTTATTTTTTTTCTCGGTTTGTTCAAAAGTGTTAGGTGTGAAACCTTTTATATATTGTTAAACTCATTTTGTACTTTACCCCTATAATTAAATTATTTGCAACTACTTGCAATCTTGGAGTGAAATCGCTGTTGAAATTCCAAAATTTTAACTTTATTTTTCTAAGGCTGTGAACGTTTTTAGTTGCATTTGTCCACATCAGTGTTGTGGTTTCTCAATACTTTTTTAATATATTGCGCCCACAAATGATGATTTTAGCTCTAGGAGTGTATTCCGTGAATTAATGAAATATTAAATAAAATTTCAAAAAAGCATTACGAAAGCTATATCGAGGATGCCCCTTATTAGTATTGGGTTTATGTTATTAGTGAATCTTCTATCAACTGTACTTAAGCTTTAAACTTACCCTTGCATCTCTACTTTAAACTTACCCTTGCATCTCTACTTTAAACTAAAATCAAAGTTCATAATTCGACGGGTGATAGCCGTCACCCGTCGATATTAATGTGCTTATTTTTACTAGCATACTTAACTTTCCCTCAGAAACTTGAAACATATGTTAGCCCTGAAAAGGGCTGTTGTGTTGCTCTTAAAAAGCGTGTAGATAACACAGTCTCTTCGGCTGCTAAGAGCTGCACAGCTTCGGGAAAAAAACTAAATTTCTTGTATTTATCCAACTTCGGCTTGATGTGCGATATGTAAGGATCTGAAGTAATTAGAAAATTATGTAAAATATCTTCATTCGTAAGTGTCCTCCCCATTTTTCTTGTGTGATGCTCTCTTGTACTTTGGAAGTCCTTGTTCCTTGCTTCAGCTGCCTCTTCGGATAAAATCCCGATAGGAAGGCAAGAGAAGTGCTTGCAAATATCAGCACCATGAATCAACATCTTATGCACACTGGCTGGCATGTGGTACCAGGGATAGTGATGCACAAAAAGCTCAGCTGTCTCCCTGCAGTATGCCCGGAATCCTTCGATGTTGATACGACTTCCAGAAGATAAAACCTGTAAGATAACTGCAAAGTGTTTTATCAAATTTGCATCTATCTTCGTGATTTCAGCAGTCTTTTCGTACTTCCTGAAGAATTTTCTTGGTAGGTTGGTAGTTCCAAAACCCTGCTTGACGATGTCTATCAACAGCCCCATTTGTTCCTTGAACTCACGCTGGGTCATGTCTTTCCTTGCCTGTTTAAGATTCTTGTTCTAGCCTCGTGCACACCACATCTTGAAATCCCAGTTGTAAGAGATGTGCAGCAGACACTCCATGCTTCTAATCCACATGTGAAGAGTCGAAAGTCCATACTGGTAGACATCATCTCGAACAGGTCTTGAAAACATTTGTGGCAGGTCATCTCACTTGGCTTAGCGAGAAATACATTGCAGGTAGCTGCAGATGGTGTCTCTGTGACTTTGGTCACACTCAAGTTCTTTTGGGACTGTCTTATCTACACGCTCTTTAGGAGCAACACAACAGCCCTTTTCAGGGGTAACATATGTTTCAAGTTTCTGAGGGAAAGTTAAGTACGCTAGTAAAAATAAGCACATTAATATCGACGGGTGACGGCTATTACCCGTCGATATTAATTTAGTTTAAAGTAGAGATGCAAGGGTAAGTTTAAAGCTTAAGTACAGTTGATAGAAGATTCACCAATAACATAAACCCAATACTAATAAGGGGCACCTCGATATAGCTTTCGTAATGATTTTTTGAAATTTTATTTAATATTTCATTAATTCACGGAATACACTCCTAGAGCTAAAATCATCATTTGTGGGCGCAATATATTAAAAAAGTATTGAGAAACCACAACACTGATGTGGACAAATGCAACTAAAAACGTTCACAGCCTTAGAAAAATAAAGTTAAAATTTTGGAATTTCAACAGCGATATCACTCCAAGATTGCAAGTAGTTGCAAATAATTTAATTATAGGGGTAAAGTACAAAATGAGTTTAACAATATATAAAAGGTTTCACACCTAACACTTTTGAACAAACCGAGAAAAAAAATAAAATCAATCTTGCCCCATACATTTTTTTCGTAATATTTTTTTTTCAACATGTTAGAGTCAATATATCGAAAAATTGAATATGACGTTTGTTAATGTAAATCAAATTTCCTATCGAATACAATTTTTTTCAAATCAAAATAATGACTTTTGTTCCTAAGTCCACCTTTTTTCAAATCCGGACCACTGTGCGGCGTGATGTGCGTGTACTAAGCGCACAGACACACTACAGATAATGGATAATGACCCTCGTAGTGCGGTGACACGTTTGTTATGATTTCAATTTAATAAACTATCGAAATAAAAAAAATATTAAGCATTTTCAAAGTTACTGCTTTTGAGCTGAAATTTTGTACAGAGATTCTAGACCAGATACACTCTTCAACCCGTTTGTATTGATATACCCTTTCCGTAACACCCTGTATGACATCTCCGAAACGGCTGGATCTATTTTACTTTTGCTTTTATTATTTATTTATTTATTAAAACTTTACGCACAAGTAAAAACTGTACAAAGGCGGACTTAATGCTTAATGGGCATTTTCTACCAGTCTACCTTAGTTTACCCTTTGATTATATATAATAATCAAAGAGTTTACCTTAATTTGCTTTTCAATTTTCTATGGAGGGGTGGGTGGTACCTGCATCTTCTCTAAGTGACTCCCTGTATCACCCAACATCCATGCGGACGAAGTCGCGGGCGCAGCTAGTATTAACTATAATTCAAGGTTTACATGTCTCTTAACATCCGAGATACCTAAAATTTATGTTTGATGACGATCGTATAATATCCATACGGAACATAACTGCACGTGTCAGTATATCTGCGCGGGAGTGAACAGGAAAATGCAGCGATCGCCATCGGATCAGGTTTTACCTGTTGAGATGAAGCGATGCGTTGTGCCGTATGCGGGCGCCTGACCTGACTGTAGGCTGTACTCTGTAGGCGGGAGGGACTTCCACAGCACGCGGGCGCATGCGTGTTGAGATAGTGCCAGGTTCACATAAATTACGGGCCGCTAGGCTGACAAGTATTTTAATAGGACTATGCGAATAGTGTGTCAGCACGTCAGACGTGGCTGTTAAAATAAAATTATGGCTTTTGTTTAAGTATTTCTATTACCTACTAGCTTTTGCCCGCGACTTCGGCCGCGTGGTTGTCGGAAAATATTACCGAGATTATAAGTAGGTATGCCAAATGTCGTCCAAGTCCGTTCAGCCGTTTTTGCGTGATTGAGTACCAAACATACAAACAAAGTCACTTTCGCATTTATAATACTCCTATTAGTTAGGCTTAGTAAGAAGTTGGATGTTTAGTTAATAGCATAAAAGGCATAATCAGCCTATAACGTTTCCACTGCTGGGACTCAGGCCTCCTCTCTGTGAGAGGAAGTGGGCTGTAATCCACCACGCGGGCACAGTGCGGGTTGGTAGATGTCACATGTCGTCGAATTTTTGGTTTTAGAACATGCCGGTTTCCTCCCAATGTTTTGCTTCACCGTTTTGAGAGCAGCAGTGGTGAAAAAATGAATAATTTACACAAAGTAAAGCGCACGTCAGGGTTCGAACCTACGACCTACAACTCATAAATCAAACTGTTACCACTGGGCCACCACTGCTCCTAAAGTTACTCAAAATATCCAGAATATTGAAAACTCGGGTTTTTACGGACACAGCAGTCAGACTCATTCATCTCAGCGTACGCTCAATGAAAAGGGAAAGTTAACCCAAGAACCACATGACCGTCACTCCACCCGTAGGTATGAGTACCTGCGTCAGTCTCGGCCCCGGCACAGCGACCTGTCATGGCGGGCGCGGTAATTCACACGGTGTGTTTCCTTCCCTATCTGCGGGCATCCCATGACGTCATCGAGGAAGAAATATTCAGACAGTACCCGGCGGATATAATTATATGACACATTGAGCTTTGGAAAGTGAATGTCAAAGTCAACCAGCCCAGAGACAAAGCTGACATGTGTCATGTGCATAACTATGCACCCTAATTGCGTAACATACTTTCAAGCACAATCTGAATCATTTTGAAGGACATTGCTAATCCATTGCTTTATATGTTCGAACAATTTGTCTGCTCACCAACGTAAAGAACACAATGAAGGTTGATGAACTGTCAAAATGGAAGCCATTGCTACTGTTGTGTTACAGGCTTTGTTAACTTTTGGAGTAGCGAACACCGACAACAAAACAAAACACACCACTTGGCGGCAGAAATAGGTACTTATGATGGTCTAGTACTTCCCCGGACGAGCTCCTTCACAGAGAGCACTACCACTACATTATTTATCTCAAACATCTCTACATAACTTAGCTAATGTACCTAGTAACACATTAACATTCAGGTCACGCGTCATGGCATCTGCGTTTTCTCATGAATTTAGTTTTCATCAAACATTTTCCTTCCTTGATAAGACATTATTTAATATGTCGTAAAAACTAGGTATGTACAGAACCCGGGCGTTAATGTGACACATCAAGCATTTTTTTGACGGTTGACGGTTTGTGACGGTTGACAGGGAGAAGGGAAGAAGAAAACGTGTTGCGCCGACCTCACGTCACATGCGGCGAGGGAGGGAGATGACGCTGATGATGTGCGTCATACAACAGACGTGCTTCGGCAACTCGCAAGTCCTGTCAAAGGTATGCGTTGCTTAGTCGTTTGCAAATACTCTCATTTTAGTGAGTTTGTGTATTTGTGCATTAGTGAGTGAATTACCGGCTGGACCTGGACTGGACCTTACCTGGAAACACCTGGGAACCTACTGGTTACGGAGACATTGAAGGTCAAACTTCGAACTTTTACTGACGTTTTTTTACGAAAACAAAGTCAAAGTCAAAGCATTTATTTCAAATAGGCACATAAAAGGCACTTTTGAACGTCAAAAATTATCTTAAAATAGAATTATGAGTTATGACACAAGTTTGTTATGTTATAAACTTATAATACTTACACAACTTTAAATGAGGCCCCCACGACCCCTCTTCTGTTGCATGCACCCGTAAGCACAATGTTTTGTGTGCGTTACATTGCGCACTAACGCAAACAGCAATACCCACCAAAAATAAAAGTCGTTTCCCAGCAATTATTTTTGTGCAATGTTCCTGTATGTATCAACTACGTATTTTAAACTAAGTATAGTTTAATGTACAGAATACGTAGTTGATGTTTATGTGAAAGTCTAACAAAACAAGGGTACCTAAATAGTAGGGCAGTATAGTGGTAGTAGGGCATCATAAAATTCGCCCGCATCGCGTAGCACAAACTGCAAGTCATAATATTGCAATCTTGATGACGATACCTACGACACACAAAGAGATCTAAAAGAGATTCCTATAACATTAATGTTTAATTTAACACAAAACTTATAATACCTACTTCTTTTACGATATCTATACGAGGGAACACCGGAGTAAACATGCTACAGAGACTGAACTGCGTCAGGTCGACGCCAACGGCCCACATGATGGTAAATGATCACCGTTGCCCATGGACATCTGCGATACTAGAAGCATTGCAGATGCGCCAACCCAGCTCAGACAAAGCTGAAATGTCTCATGTACTTGTCACGGTTGTCTGCAATATCAGAGTATTGCGCGCTGCCATTCTAGAGATTTAAAGAGCGTCTCTTATGTGGCTGTTATTACTCCGGCACACATACCCTTCAAAGTGGAACACATCAACGCTGCATTGTGGATGAAATAGTGATAGAGTGGAACTCTCTCCCAGTGTCTGTGTTCCCTTCCACATTTGTCTGCCTTCAAAGCAAGAGTGAACAGCCATCTTCTGGACACGCTCGTTCCATCATAGACCTCATCCGTCGCTTTCCTTCAAGCGTAATCGAGGTCAAGAGCAATTCAAAGCAATAAAAAAATATTGGTTTGGTGGTAGTACTTTGCCGGGCGAGCTCCCTCACAAATAAGTACTATTTATCTGTAGTAGTGTATATCTTGCGCTAGGTACTTTAGTTGATCCAGTTCTCTTCTCTCTCGGGCCGTGTCGGATTATCGTCTCGTCGGACTACGGTAGTGGGGAAAATGAAGCGCACGGCTGTGTCTGTGTCGCCATTGAAATATAGTATAAAAAAAAAACTTGTTTCTTATGTTCTGCGCACACACTTGTGTAATATCTTGCGTACTGCGTTTCCGTTGAGATTGGCCGCCGTGAGCGGAATTCGGTCGGAATTGTTAAAAGTTTAGCCTCTGTAATATTATCTACTCCGCGAATTTATAAACATGACATTACTCCGTACGTATAATTGCGTTACAAGTTGTAAAGCTGATCGCCTGCACGTGTTGATGTTGAGAGTGGCAACATTCATGCATTTATAAGTAATGAGTTAACTGCGTTGGTATTACAATCTGGATCAATTTAGACAAACAAAGTAAATTGTAACAGTTGTCATTACGAGTTTATAAGAAGTTACGTTATATCACATAACATCACGCCTGTAAGGGGGTAAGCAGAAGAGTGTAGTAGGTTTTAGGTTTCCTTCCCGTTCTTCCCCAAAGGAACCTACTTACTAACGCTTTGAAATGGACAACTAACTTCATCTTTCTGACTGACCGACTCCTTGACAATTGAAAAGTGCCTGTAATTGGTCTAATTGAAATAAATGCTTTGAGTTTGAGTTGAGTACACTGACACATGTCGCCCATGGAGGCGAGCCTGTTACCATCAAATGTTCACAAATCCAGACTTTGTGTTACTGAGAAATTCAATATGGACAAGCTGTGTGCCGTTGGGTTTCCCATCGGCAAAAATTACGAACTTCCATACAAACTTTAAAAAATTTTTAACAAACTACCTGAAAAAATTAAAACGTTAAAACTGGACAATTTCAAAAGAGAACTATTAAAAATATTGATAAATAAATGCTATTACTCACTACAGGAATATTTTGACGATAATTCTATGATTACTGCTTTAGAAAATTGTACATCACCTCACCTCCTTTGACGATTTAGAATTTTATTTGACATTAGCATTATTATGACATGTAACTTAATCTCTTTGACATATTATATTGTAATTGATTTTATTTCCAATTTGTATTGTTAAGCATGACCTATTAATATTGATTTGATTACTAATGTGAAAATGTGAAATTTTACGTAATTCTACCACTTTAATGTTATTTCAAAAGTTAAATTGTTTTAAAAGTAAAAAATTAGACAATGTTAATTAAATATATATATTTGTACGCCTCTGGGCAAAACATAGAGGATCTACCTATCTGTAACATCTCGCACACTATTTGACCTATGTTTACAAATAAAGCATTCTGATTCTGATTCTGAACTTTCTTCCCCCATTTAACCCCCTTAGGGGGTGAATTTTCAAAAATGCTTCCTTCGGAACTTATGCAGGCTGTGCGTTGTCAGTGACTTCAAGATATTTTTTATGGATGAATTCCATTTCAGGGCATTCGGCTCGCCCCCTATTACATGGGACTGAAACATATCCGGATCACTACAACAGTGCTTGTATGACAGTGGGTACATTGTTTATCAGTATTGGCACTTTTATCAATATCTTTTGCTTAAGTCTCACGAATTATTATTTGTAACTTTAGAACCTTACTGTAAACACTCAAATTGTCATAACTTTTAAGGAGATTAAGTTAGAGCTCTGCCATAAAGATATTTTTTACTGCAAATAACCCTAACTATCGCCCTGTTTTGTTTGATCCACGATGTTTTGCACACCCTGTATAATCAGCCCATAATGTACCCACTGCTGGGACACAGGCCTCCTCTCAATGAGAGGGAGTGGACTGTAATCCACCACGCGGACACAGTGCAGGTTGTTAGATGTCACATGTCTCAGAACTTTTGGTTCTAGGACATGCCACATGACATTTATGTATAATATATTTCTGCCTAACTCTTGGGGAAATACAATACAGGCGTGATTATGTAAATACGGGTACAGAAGTCAATTACCCTTTGTACTTGATATTGGTATTCTGCGGGAACGCGATGGCGCGGAACTCATCGCGTATTTATGTTAATGCCATGGTTTGCTCGGCAGCACGCGCTCGCGCTTCGGCAGTCACTGAACTAGGTAGAATGACTTTATCGTCTGTGCGAGGACGCAATGTGACTAGCCTAACTAATTACACGACATAAACATAAACAAACCCAACGGCAACAAAAAGTCTAAAACCAGCTCACTTTACTGATGCAGTTGGCGGCAGTTGGTTTAGTTCAATCGCAGACTTGATGCCACCAACTGCATGAGTATAAGCATAATCAGCCTATAATGTTCCCACTGCTGGGACACAGGCCTCCTCTCTGTGAGAGGGAGTGGGCTGTAATCTACCACGCGGGCCCAGTGCGGGTTGGTGGATGTCACATGTCTCTGATTTTTCTGCTTCTAGGACATGCCGGTTTCCTCTCGAGGTTATCCATCTAACTGTGTCAGACTGCTGGACACGTGAGCTTATTTTGAACTGTTTACTTGCAGTCGGCGCTTGTTTTTAACCGACGAAAAAACGGAGGAGGTTATCAATTCGACGCGTATATTTTTTTTTTTTTTTTTTTTTTTTTTTTAATGTATGTTCAATTGTTCACGCATAACTTTTTACAGAGCAGTCCGATTTTGATAATTCTTTTTTGATTAGAAAGGATATACCCCGAAGGTGGTCCCATATAAATTTGGAAAAAAAAATCCAACCCTAAGGGTAGGAAAACAGGGGATGATTGATAGTTCACTCACTGATTGTAATGTATGACCACGCATAACTTTTTACAGATTAGTCCGATTTTAATAATTCTTTTTTTAATGGATAGAACATACCTCGAAGTTGGTCCCATGTAAATTTGGAAAAAAAATTCCTACCCTAAAGGTGGGAAAATAGGGGTGATTTGTTGTTCATTCACAGATTTAAATGCTGAGCTGTGTATTACAATTAAAATTAAAGGCCTATCTATGTTGGTACATAAAGCCTGTTTTTTGAAGTATTTTACTATACAAAAAATAATAGTTAAAGTAGGATTATATAACAGTTAATATCTAAAGTAAGGTAGGTAGCCATTTTAAAAGTAATTAAAAATTAAGCATGCAGTAATAAGTAAATTATAGCCTCAAAAAATTATAAAATAAAAACTTTTTAACAAAAAAATTAAACCTCCGAAAAAACTGAAAAGCAAAAAATAAAAACCTTTTTTTATATTTTACCTTAATAAATAAGTTCTTAAACTAATGCAAGTATACCTAAAAAATTTTGAGTCGGCGCCAAACAATCAATGAACAAAGATCACTAAATTACCTTTTTATAGAAATAGCCAAATCAAATTAATAATGCAACGTGAAATCTCCAGCGCTAAATATTAACATTCCAAACAAAAAATGCGCTCTCCGCACAACCACTCGCAACGATATTAAGTTGCTTGTTTGGCGCCGACTCAAAATTAGTTAGGTATACTTGCATTAGTTTAAGAACTTATTTATTAAGGTAAAATATAAAAAAAGGTTTTTATTTTTTGCTTTTCAGTTTTTTCGGAGGTTTAATTTTTTTGTTAAAAAGTTTTTAGCACATTGACTACTTACTTACCGTCTGTGGTCATTGTGGTAAGGAAAGTTTGGCTTGACTTTGTTACGATAATTTTCCTGACTGTACATCTGTATCACCGTAACACACTATCAATCTCAATCTGAATCATTTTGAAGGATATTGCTAATCCATTGCTTCATTATGTTCGAAAAATGTGTCTGCTTAAACAACGTAAATAACGCAATGAATGTTGTTAAACTGTCAAAGTGAAACCCATTGCTACTGATGCCTGCTGTTTCACGTGCTGCTAGTCCAGAATGTTTCCATAAGAACAGCTTCAATCATAATCTCCTACTAATAGCATTACCTGCACGTTGTGATAAGAAACAATGCTTGGCTTCAGCGCTGTTTAGTAAACATTGTTCTTTATAGGGTTCCGTACCCACAGCGTGCCAACGGGACCCTGTTACAATTAAGTCCGTCTGTCACAGGGCTGTATCTTTTTAAATGAAATAGGTTGACCTTGAAATTTTCACAGTGTGTAGGTACGCGTGACGACATATCAAGCTATACATAAGCAGTATAAGCTGACTTCTGATTGTACGAAAAGCCTATACAATGCGAGGTCTGCTGAAACTGGAAATGTATAGCTTGATATGTCGTCGTGTGTACTTCTACGGCCGTTATACGAGTATCAGCAAAATAAAAACGTTACTACAAGGAACGTGTTTCTTTCGGCATTTTGTTAACAAAGTATTTTAAGAAAATATAGGTATGTTCTTAGTGTTCAAATATTGAAGAGGTGATACGAAACCCTTCGTGTGCCAGTCCGACTCACACTTGGCCGCTTTTCTTTAATTGTTCGTGTTCAATAGCAAGGGCAGATTTGCGATGTTTTTTGACAAATAAGTGTGAGGGCCACCTGCACTCAAATTGCGTAACACACACTTCTGTCAGAATACGAAGGATTTTGAAGGAAATTCGTAGGTAATCCATTGCTTCATATGTTTGAAAAATTCATCTGCTCGACAACGTAAATGACGCAATGAATGTTGTTAACTTGTCAAACTCAAAGCATTTATTTCGATTAAACCAATTACAGGCACTTTTGAGTTGTCAAGACGTCGTCGATCACTCAGAAAGAAAGATGAAGCTAGTTGCCCAATCCAAAGCGTAGTAGGTACCTATGGTGAAGCACGGGCAAGACACTCCGTGGACACTCTTTTTGGATTCAGAAGGCTTGGGTGTGTTATGCAATAACCGCTGCACGCTGTACACCCTAGCGGCTGGCTGGTGCTCATCAGCACCCTAGCGTGACATACACTCACGTCACGCACACTATCAATATCGGTGACAGGTCGTGCGTCGGTGACCTTGCCACCTGCGGGGTAGTTGCGTAACACACTATCAGTAGCAATGGCTTTCATTTTCACAGTTCAACGACATTAATTGCGTTATTTACGTTATTGAGCACACAATTTTCGGACATAAGAAGCAATGGATTGACAATATCTTGAGATTATTAGCACAAAACACGTTGGTATGTTAGGCAATTAGGGTGCTGTTTGTATGCCTACATATAGGTACTTACATACATACATATAGTGGTACTTTATAGATAGTTCTTGAGGTACTTCCTCGGGCGAGTTGCTTCACAAACTACTACTATTTTATAGCAGAAAACTACCTTATGTTTACGTAATAAAAATACTACTTGTTGACAGTAAGAAGAAACTCGCGCGTTTTATGTCATCTATAAAACAGCACGTGTGCGCGCTACCTACGTGCCTGGAGACGGTCCGCTCACACCTCACAGTATGGTACCTCTGATAGCACCAACCTGACACCAACCTTATTGTAAAGACAATAAAAAAAAAACCGAGTGTGCTTATGACCACACGACTGAAGTGAAACTTCAAACGTATTTGGCTATGAGAGGAAGAGAGAAAGAAAATGTGCGCGCGCACTGCTTTCTCTTGCTTATATCCCCCACTCAACTCCCGTTCGCCTCGCTCGTAGCCCGTAGACATGGGTCGTACTTGCAAAATCGAGTACCGGGGCTTCCAAGTACGTCCACCTTAAGAAACCAGGGCCTAAAACCAGGGCTCGAGATACTTTCAAGTATTTTCTATCTGCATCGAAAATTGATCCATAACTTCATACAAATAAGAAGTACAATCGCGTAATCAAACAAAAGCCCTGTTGGAAGTAAAAAGTACTTGCATAGGAAATTGACCCGTGAATTCCTATAAATAAGGAGCACAATCGCGTTTACAAATAAATACTTTTACAAACCATTAAAGTAAAAATACTTGCATACGAAATTGTACCGTAGACTCTTACCACACCTCGGACACTCCATACAACCCTCGCAAAATAATTACCTATTACTACTACATAAACAAATGACGTTTGTATACGTGCAAATGTGTGCGTGAAATCTAGTAGCGTAAAAAAAATGGCGCGGAAAGCAATTTGTATCGGGGAACCGAACGACGACGGCGGCGGCGCTGCCCGAACGTGTGCATTATTATGAAGTGACCATGTAGTTCAATTGTTTATTTATATAGTCGGGTTCGTAATGAAATAAAAACACTAAAATAGTTTAGTTTAAATGACTTATCTGTAAATAATCGGTTATTAAATCGCATGTTATTAAAAATGCGAAATCTTACAAACAGTTTATGTAAATACGAATTCGGAAAAGCATCACAATATCCAACCATCGTGATTAAAACTCAAATAAAACTTTTAAATCGCATAATTGTGTGCTTGTGTCAGCAATACAGCGCTGCGGTTCGCGAGCGCCCTTGCTAAAGAGTCGGCGACGAATACCTCGAAGTGCGGGGTGAGGTGCGGTATCTGATATGAGGGCGAGGAAGAGAGTGTCCTTTCTGTACGTAGTACATACTATTAAGTATTCTGTGCTCTCACTGATAAGGAGCATGATCGCATTTGCAAAAACAAACGCGGTTGTTGAACTATTTGAGTACCTACGTACTCGAGCGCTGAGGCACGACGGAGCGAGATACTTTCAAGTATTTTCTATCTGCATAGAAAATTGATCCATAACTTCATACAGATAAGAAGTACAATCGCGTATTCAAAAGCCCCGTTGGAAGTAAAACTACTTGCATAGGAAATTGATCAATGACTTTCTATAAATAAGGAGCAAAATCGCGTTTACAAATATATACTTGCAAACCATTAAAGTAAAAAATACTTGCATACGAAATTGTTCCGTAGACTCTTACTGATAAGGAGAATGATCGTATTTGGGAAAACTAACGCGGTTGAGTACGTACCTACGTATTTGAGCGAGTAGCCGTATAAGATACGTTTACGTCACGCGTTCGCCAGCTTACTCTCCAAGTCAAGTGTGCGTAAAGAAGTTTCACTTCAATAATTTTGACACAACAAAAATCGAATTTGACAATCGCGACTCGTCGACACGTGGTACTTATTTGCCCTACCCCGTGAATTGTTTTTTAGAGCCGCAGGCGCGGAGGGGGCGGCCTTGGCGTGTTTTTTAAGGAATTTTTCACTTTTTGTATGGAAAATATGAAAAATGATTACCTACATGTTGAGTTTTAGGAGTTTATGGGTTTTATAAAGGGGGTCGAAATTTTCATTATTTTTGCGATAGGACGCACCATTTTCGAGATATAAACAAAAGAAAAAAAAGATACAGACAGTACTGTTTTTGCACCTGAAGTCGAGGTGTTGGTGTGAATGAATTCATGACAACTAATTTTATTCCACACCTTTTTAATCACGATTAAAAATAGTCAGATTTAGTTCGATTTAGTTAGACAATCAAAATTTTTGGTTGAGTAGTATTTGAGCGAGTAGCCGTATAAGATAAGTACTTTATAGTCTTGCAAGTATTTTCAATCGGTACCTGGTGTGCGTACTTGGAAGCAAATACCTGGTGTAAAAACCCGGTCGCATAAATACGTACCTTCCCTACTCGCCCGATCACACGTTTTCGTAACGCATTCGCCAGTTTACTCCCCAAGTCAAGCGCGCCTAAAGAAGTTTCACTTCAAAAAACCGAGTGTGCTTATGACCACACGACTGAAGTGAAACTTCAAACGTATTTGGCTATGAGAGGAAGAGAGAAAGAAAATGTGCGCGCGCACTGCTTTCTCTTGCTTATATCCCCCACTCAACTCCCGTTCGCCTCGCTCGTAGCCCGTAGACATGGGTCGTACTTGCAAAATCGAGTACCGGGGCTTCCAAGTACGTCCACCTTAAGAAACCAGGGCCTAAAACCAGGGCTCGAGATACTTTCAAGTATTTTCTATCTGCATCGAAAATTGATCCATAACTTCATACAAATAAGAAGTACAATCGCGTAATCAAACAAAAGCCCTGTTGGAAGTAAAAAGTACTTGCATAGGAAATTGACCCGTGAATTCCTATAAATAAGGAGCACAATCGCGTTTACAAATAAATACTTTTACAAACCATTAAAGTAAAAATACTTGCATACGAAATTGTACCGTAGACTCTTACCACACCTCGGACACTCCATACAACGCTCGCAAAATAATTACCTATTACTACTACATAAACAAATGACGTTTGTATACGTGCAAATGTGTGCGTGAAATCTAGTAGCGTAAAAAAAATGGCGCGGAAAGCAATTTGTGTCGGGGAACCGAACGACGACGGCGGCGGCGCTGCCCGAACGTGTGCATTATTATGAAGTGACCATGTAGTTCAATTGTTTATTTATATAGTCGGGTTCGTAATGAAATAAAAACACTAAAATAGTTTAGTTTAAATGACTTATCTGTAAATAATCGGTTATTAAATCGCATGTTATTAAAAATGCGAAATCTTACAAACAGTTTATGTAAATACGAATTCGGAAAAGCATCACAATATCCAACCATCGTGATTAAAACTCAAATAAAACTTTTAAATCGCATAATTGTGTGCTTGTGTCAGCAATACAGCGCTGCGGTTCGCGAGCGCCCTTGCTAAAGAGTCGGCGACGAATACCTCGAAGTGCGGGGTGAGGTGCGGTATCTGATATGAGGGCGAGGAAGAGAGTGTCCTTTCTGTACGTAGTACATACTATTAAGTATTCTGTGCTCTCACTGATAAGGAGCATGATCGCATTTGCAAAAACAAACGCGGTTGTTGAACTATTTGAGTACCTACGTACTCGAGCGCTGAGGCACGACGGAGCGAGATACTTTCAAGTATTTTCTATCTGCATAGAAAATTGATCCATAACTTCATACAGATAAGAAGTACAATCGCGTATTCAAAAGCCCCGTTGGAAGTAAAACTACTTGCATAGGAAATTGATCAATGACTTTCTATAAATAAGGAGCAAAATCGCGTTTACAAATATATACTTGCAAACCATTAAAGTAAAAAATACTTGCATACGAAATTGTTCCGTAGACTCTTACTGATAAGGAGAATGATCGTATTTGGGAAAACTAACGCGGTTGAGTACGTACCTACGTATTTGAGCGAGTAGCCGTATAAGATACGTTTACGTCACGCGTTCGCCAGCTTACTCTCCAAGTCAAGTGTGCGTAAAGAAGTTTCACTTCAATAATTTTGACACAACAAAAATCGAATTTGACAATCGCGACTCGTCGACACGTGGTACTTATTTGCCCTACCCCGTGAATTGTTTTTTAGAGCCGCAGGCGCGGAGGGGGCGGCCTTGGCGTGTTTTTTAAGGAATTTTTCACTTTTTGTATGGAAAATATGAAAAATGATTACCTACATGTTGAGTTTTAGGAGTTTATGGGTTTTATAAAGGGGGTCGAAATTTTCATTATTTTTGCGATAGGACGCACCATTTTCGAGATATAAACAAAAGAAAAAAAAGATACAGACAGTACTGTTTTTGCACCTGAAGTCGAGGTGTTGGTGTGAATGAATTCATGACAACTAATTTTATTCCACACCTTTTTAATCACGATTAAAAATAGTCAGATTTAGTTCGATTTAGTTAGACAATCAAAATTTTTGGTTGAGTAGTATTTGAGCGAGTAGCCGTATAAGATAAGTACTTTATAGTCTTGCAAGTATTTTCAATCGGTACCTGGTGTGCGTACTTGGAAGCAAATACCTGGTGTAAAAACCCGGTCGCATAAATACGTACCTTCCCTACTCGCCCGATCACACGTTTTCGTAACGCATTCGCCAGTTTACTCCCCAAGTCAAGCGCGCCTAAAGAAGTTTCACTTCAAAAACATTTTTACAAAAAAAAAAACAACCGACTTCTACTTTTATTTTTCACTTTTAAGTTGTACTGACCCCACACAACTTCGTATAACCCTACTTGCTATGTAAATATCAGTGACAGGAAGTCATTATAACATCATCAATAAAAAAAAAAAACAATATACAGTCGAATTGAGAACCTCCTCCTTTTTGAAGTCGGTTAAAAATCATAGTAAATTGTATTCGTTTTTTACTTTGTAAACAAATAATATGTCGAGCTGGGATTTAGATATTGACAATTAAAAGTTGTAGAAGCAGTCTGATACTGTAGGTGAGGGCAGTGGTGGCGGGTGGCCGGTGGTAACAGCCCTTACTTACAAGGTCGTGGATTCGAACCCAGGCAGGCTTGACTTTGTGTAAATAATTTCATCATCACTGCTCTCAAACATTGAAAGAAAACATCGTGAGGATTACGGCATGTTCTGAAACCAAAAATTCCAAGACATGTGACATCCACCAACCCGCACTGCGCCCGCGTGGTGGATTACTGCCTGCTCCCTCGAATCTCGAAGAGAGGAGGCCTGTGTCCCAGCAGTGGGAACATTATAGGCTGATATAATTATGATACTGTAGACATTTCTTACTTCAATCAAGACTTCAAGTCCGTTGATAAATAATTATTATAATTAACTTTAAAGTGCAAAAACTAGTGATTTTCGCACTTGGTTTGTTTGCCAAATAAGTCATGGGAGTATAAATAAATACAGTGCCTATACTAAAGTATAAACACTCATGCCTTGTAGTTTTTTGTGGGTGTAGTCGTCATGGCGGTGTCCATCGCTGATATTATCTGTGTGGTGAAACCTTGGAGTGAAACCCTGTGAACCCCTTAATTATGGGGTTTTTTTTTTCACTGTTTTACTAAGTAATCCCATAAAGTATGAGTGGTAATCTGTGCAGCTGTATTCTTGAACGAAAACTTGACTTTTTGTGCTTAGCACGACCTTTATTTTTAACCGACTTTATTAACCGACTTTAAAAAAGGAGGTTCTGTATTCGACCCGTATGTATGTATGTATGTATGTATGTATGTATGTATGTATGTATGTTTGTATGTCCGCGATTATCTCAAAAACTACTGAACCGATTTTGATAATTCTTTCACGAGTGTGATCTACATACTTTCAGGAAGGTTTTAGTATATAATACATTAGGTAATTATTCTTATGTACGAAGTTATATGCATAAATGTACTGCATCTCCAGCATTTTTAAGTGAATTTTGATGATTCTTCGAGTCGTGTCTTCAATGCACTAGTGTTAATTGAATTTGTGTGGGGTAGGTATAACTAAAAAGTGAAAAATAAAAACTTTTTTACAAAAAAAAAACAACCGACTTCAAAAAAAAACACTACAAAGTGAAAAATAAACTTTAATTTCGGAAGTCGGTGTCAAAAAACGAAAATGCTGAAGCAACGACACCGACTTCCGAAATTAAAGTTTATTTTTCACTTTGTAGTGTTTTTTTTTGAAGTCGGTTGTTTTTTTTTTGTAAAAAAGTTTTTTTTGCATAAAAAATATAAGTATCGGTTAAATAACGGTTTATGGCAAAAGGCACGTAAGATTACATGTTATTTTTAACTCTATACGAGGGCTTTCTTTACACCTCTGCTTACCACATCAGAAAATAAAGGTGAACCACAAAACCTAATTCATCATTATAACCAGGTCCTCTTTGTCACCATCATCAATTCATCACCGTTCTTCTGCCTAGAACAGAAATGTTGCACTGACCCATGTTAGTGGTCGGCGCAACATGTATATTTCTTCCATACTTCTCTATTAGTCGTCGTACTATGTCATCATCATCATTTCAGCCGAAAGACGTCCACTGCTGGACATAGGCCTCCCCCAAGCACCTCCACTTCGACCGGTTTTGTGCTTCTCGCATCCAACGAGTTCCTGCGGCCTTCACAAGGTCGTCGGTCCACCTTGTGGGAGGCCTTCCAACGCTACGCCTTCCGGTACGCGGTCGCCACTCCAGAACCTTTCGGCCCCATCGGCCATCTGTTCTGCGAGCAATGTGCCCTGCCCACTGCCACTTAAGTTTGGCAATTCTTCGGGCTATGTCGGTTACCTTGGTTCTCCTGCGGATCTCTTCATTTCTGATTCGATCCCGCAGGGAAACTCCAAGCATAGCTCCATTGCCCTTTGGGTGACTTTCAGCCTTCTAATAAGGCCCATTGTGAGCGACCACGTTTCAGTGCCATATGTCATCACTGGCAACACGCACTGGTCAAAGACTTTCGTCTTGAGACACTGCGGTATGTGGGACGAGAAGATATTGCGTAGCTTCCCGAACGCTGCCCAGCCGAGTCGGATTCGACGATTGACCTCTTTCTCGAAGTTGGACCTACCTAACTGGACAGTTTGTCCTAGGTAAATATACTCGTCCACGACTTCGAGTGTAGCGTCTCCGATCTTCATGAGAGTGGGTGTTACATGGGCATTTGACATGACCTTCGTTCGTCGTACTATGTACTTATAACCTAATCATAGAGCAGTAGGTATGTCAAGTACATACACACTTTAAATTGCACTCTTGAACTTGAGTTGTGTCAGCAAGTTATAAGTAGGCACTGTCGGGCCGGAAATGAATCGAAGGCTCAGTCTAACGTAAACCTAGTGAAATATTATGACGCTTTTATTTTTCTCACGCAAGAGCTAAAGGAAACAAAATAATCATAACCGGTCTTTGGCTGCGCCGGAGTCGGGTCACCGGAGTACCTAGGTGAAGAACACGAAGTATTCCCCGAAGTAGAATGGGAGGAGGTAACTCTGTACGTCTGTTACGTTTTGACTGATACTGGATACGTTTTTTATAAGATAGAGGGTAGAGAGAGGGGCTTGCGTGAGATTTAAATTTAAGAACTGGCGACATGTGTGGGTGTACCATAACACTTTTGCCGAACCCTTCGGGGACCGCGCGTGATGGTGTGTCGCATGTGTGGTGGACAGACAAGCTCGCAGCCTTGCAGGAAGGACAGAGGCATACATACTTTTTTTTAAATCCTAACTAATATTACAAGTATAAATGCGAAAGTAAGTTTGTTTTATAGAGGTATGAGGAACAGGGTGTAAAGTTCACTCATACTCTATAGAAAAGGGAGGATCCTCCGACCAGACGGGTGTTGTGTCTGGCGGGCAACTGCCCCATGATTTCCATGTCGGGCTGTTGTATCTATGCTAGCTGCGCGGTTATCTCTGCTTGCGAGATGCAGGATTTGCGTGACGTCAGTATGACGAGTTGTTCGCATGTGGCGTTTTAGATACCGCTACAGTTTATTTGGTACACATTCACGCTAAAACGGCTGAACCATATATCTATGGGCTGAACGGATTGGGATGAAATTTGGCACATGAGTAGACCATAACCTCGAGAAGGACATAACTCTTTTCATCCTGGATCTCAGACGAAGTCGCGTGCAACAGCTAGTTAAGCCATAAAGAAGTGAAAATTGAGATGTTAAAGTTTGTAAACATGGCCGTGGCAATACAAATCACGTAATCATTGGTCATTACCAACTTGTTGATTGTTGTGACGAGAACCATGCGAACCAATTATACACTGATACGAATATTGTACAATCATTACACCGTGGCGATATGCGTGGTGGCATATCTAACGTAATAACGTTAGATATACAACTAGATTCTGCCCGCGGCTTTGCTCGCTTGGAGTTCGGAAATTATCTCACGGGAACGTATTACCGGGATAAAAAGTATCCTTTGTTAATCCCAAGTTATAAACTATCTGTGGTGTGGTGCTGTCTGTGCTGCTGGGCAGTTTGTTGCACCACTTCTTCCCAGCTAAAGCAATAGCAAGTGGTGAAGGGCGGGCGTGCCGGGGGGATCTTATGTCATTTTGACGTTTAAAAAGTGCTGATTAATCTGATTATCAGCCTAGTTTGAATAAATGACTTTTCATTTTCAATATGTGTGCCAAATTTCATTAAACTCAAACTCAACTCAAAGCAGCATCCAAATCCAAATCCGTTCAGCCGTTTTAGCGTGATTGCGTAACAAACATACAAACTTTCATATCTATTATCACTATTATCACAGAATACTTAATAGTACCTACTACGTACTATTATCAGAAACCAGAAATTTAAATTTGTTATACTTGTTATTATGATGTATGTTAATCGCATACAATGTATGTTAATTGCCCCACGTGGAATACGTGATGTCGTTAAACATGTCACAGTTTAAGTGGTAATATTATAATTTATAACACATCGAGCTTTAGAAAGAGACTTTCAAGCATGTATGAGTGACAGAGACGACGCTCCACGAAGGACAGTGTGTGACAGTGGGACAGACAAGACCAGTGGCGGATTTACACATTTGCCGCCAGTAGGCTATTCAAATTTTGCCGTCCCTACCGAACTCTACAATAATGTCCCATGTCTTATACTGCTTCGACACGCTTAAATCCATCGCTTTTCTTCAAAATACTTAAAATATTCACGTTCAGCTGCGAAAATTTTAACCACCAGTAGCACCAGTAGCAATGGTTTTCATTTTGACGGTTCAATGACATTCATTGCGTTATTTACGTTGTTGAGCAGACAAATTTTTCAAACATAATTATGAAGTAATGGATTAGCAATATCCTTCAAAATAATTCAGATAATACTTAATTGATGGTTTGTTACGCAATTAGGGCGCTGCAAATTACAAAAAAACTAAAGAACATTTGAATTTTGCGGGGAACTGGTGTGTTTGCCTTACTCATGCAGTAGTTACATAATTTCGACGTGCGCGGCGCGACACACTGTGACACTGCGCGTCTGATAGGAATCACTCGATTCAGATTGTGAGTTGAGGTTGTATAGTCATTGGCGGAGGGCCTAGACAAGTGACAATCGCTTTCGAAGCGTTTTGTATTTCTACAATGACTTTCAACAGGATCGACACAAGGTCTTCGGTAGGCTGCGTCAGTCACATACGTTTGACTTGGTCACCATCGTTATCACTTATAGAATGTCACTTTGTCTGGTGAGTTCGACTTCGATTCCGAGGTCGAGCACAGTTTCTTTTCAGTAGGAAACTCTTCAGTTGGAAGTCTGGTTATTGGTATATGGGACTTAATACATATTCTGTTTGTGGCAAAATGTTGGTGTACCTACTGTGTAGTAGGTACTATTCACCCCTAACTATCCCTTTATGTTGTGTGTGCCTAAGTGTCCTTTGTTTTTATTTTTTTTATTTTTATATATTTGTATTGTAAGTTAGTTAGTCACTAAAAGGAATAAATAGAAAAAAATTATCTCTATTAATTAGCTCTCCTCTTTATGTTGTTCTTCTACATCTACTCGTATATCTTTACACATTTTAAATTAAAATCACTTTTCGTGTATGTTTGTGTGTCCGCGTTGTTCTTCTAAACTACCTACGCAACAGATTTTGATACGGTTTTCACCATGATTTAGAGAATTTATTCCGGAAGGTTTAAGACTGGTTTCGGCTTTCGGGTTTCTGACTACTCGTAACTACTGTTAAAGATCTAAGACCGACAGCTGGGACCAACGGCTTTCCGAGGCACGGAGGGGTCTCGATATGTAATGGATGGTCTTGGTCACCCATCCACGGCCCTTATTACAGATCGATCCCCCAGTGCGGCTGTTATTAACTAACTAAATTGCCTAACAGGATAAAATTTTCCTTTTACTAAAAACTTCCGCGAAAGAAAAGAACTTTCGTGTTCAATCTAATTTGAATATCGAACAGTGTAGCCATCTTGTCAAACAATAGCGGGCGGAACCTTCGTGTAATGAAGATAATTAGATAACTTAGGTACATTGCGTGTTGAGCTCGCGCATGCAACAAGAATTTCCTGTGAAACGAGCGATGGTAATGAACTTGACGAATGAGTCGCTGTAATGTCAAGGTGGGTTCATCTTCCTTGTGCAAATGATTACTTACATCATAACAATTATGGTTTTTGTTTACTTAATTATTATTAAGATAGGTAAGTGAATAATTTATAATGTCTGTAGCTCTGTGATTAAAATAATGACTTGTATTTAGACTGAACTCGTATCATCAAACCTGTTCTGCAAAAGGCTAAGCAGAATAACTATGGAGTTATTCTCCATACGAAATTGCCTATGGGAGGGGCAAAGAGATTCAAGTTAATGTGTTTGGGGCGGGGCGACTAGAACCAATTACATTTTGACGTTTGAACTTGCCTTTTATGTGCCTCATTGAAATAAACGATTTGACTTTGACATTGACTTTGAGAGGTTTATACATAAATACAGGGTCCATTTTGCAAGTGTGCATCGATGACCAAATCAAGAACTTACTTATAAGAAATAGCAAAAATACTCAGTCGTGGGGCCGATTTTGATAAAAACTTAAACTGCGTTAAGTATTAGATAAAAGTAAGTACAATCATTTGCCTGCCTTTTCCCAACTATGTTGGTGTCGGATCCCGGTGTAACTGGATGCAGCAAAATACCAGTATTTTACATAGAGCGACTGCCTATCTGACCTCCACGACCCAGTTACTGGGTAACACGGTACGATACCCCTTGGGTAGACAGCAAGGTCTATAGATACAAGAAAGATTTAGGGGCGGGACTAACGGCTCTTTTAAAACGTGCTTTCTGAGGCACGGAAAGGTCTCGGTATGTAGGTAATGGATGGTCACCCATCCTACGACCGAACGCGGCAAGCGTAGCTTAACCTACGATCGATCGATCTGTGCAGTTTTATCATTTTTCACAAGCATACCTATGCTTAGCTCAGTACTTATATGCACAATTATGTGCATATAAGTAACTGCTAAGTAATATAAATAGTAAGTTTATTTAAACTACAAATTACCCGTTCGTTACTTTTAAATTAATTAGTTAGTTATATGGGTTAGTTTCTTCGCCGCTCATTTATTTTTCCGAGAAATTATGAACTCCAGTCGATTTTTTGCAAAGAAATTACAGTTCCACCTTTTCAATTCAATTCACAATGCATCATTCGAAATGTGCGTAATGAACAAGTAGCTAAATTAAATACCGTTAATTTTCAGCAAAAACGTAACAAGCGATGCGCCATTGTTACTATTATCAATCCAACTTCTAACTGCTTAGCCATCGACGTTGGATAGCAAGCCTAGGTTCAGTCTGCCTCGTGGGTCCAGTGCTCGCAAGTGCGACTGCTGCGTGTGAGGTTCTAGGTTCTATCTCCAGATTGAGACCACTGTTATTGGGTTTTTCCATATTATTAGGAATTTTCAGTTACTGCCCCAGCACTGGGTTTATGGTTTATCAGATGGCCGACGGGGCCGAAAGGTTTCTGGAGTGGCGGCCACGTACCGGAAGACGTAGCGTTGGAAGGCCTCCCACAAGGTGGACTGATGACCTTGTGAAGGCCGCAGGAATCCCCTGGATGCGGGAAGCATAGAACCGCGGGGCAATTGCGTAACACTGTCAATCGGAATCGGTTTCATTTTGACAGTTCAACAACATTCATTGCGTTATTTACGTGTTGAGCAGACAAATTTTTTCGAACTTATGAAGCAATGGATTAGCAATTGGCTTCGAAATGATGCTGATTCCGATTGATAGTGTGTTACGCAATTAGGGTGCCGGTCGAAGTGGAGGTGCTTGGGGGAGGCCTATGTCCAGCCGTGGACGTCTTCTGGCGGAAATGATGGAGTTGGCAATGGACCTTACTGCCAACATCATCGTTTCCGCCAGAAGACTCGCTCTACGGAACTTTAATCTTCTTCACAGATAACTGTCTTTACACTTACTTACTGCCTTGTCTTTTTTATTTTTGAATGTTTTTTTCTAATAAGTAGGTACACCTCCGCCAACCCCTTCTCGAAATAAAGGCGTGATATTGCATTGTTACTCAAAAATGCAATTAATCAAACTTAGCACAGAAGTCACAAAAAGTGTTACTTACCTAAAAACATTTTTAACAAAAAGTACCTTTTTAAATGCTTTTAGTCATAATATAGTGCATTCGATCAGCCTCTCAGACTTCCGCGTGGCTGACTCAACCTGCTTCCAAGAACTGCGACTGCGACTGTGCGCGCGCGAGTGACGCCGACAGATAAAGTTGTGCTTTCCAGTATACGCTGACCTCTATACGGAAAGACGATACAATTAAATTTTCTATAATTTTTTAAACGGGTTTTGTTTTTGCTATTTTGTTTGTTTATCTAAACTGAAGAGTTTGTATGTTTGAACGCGCTAATTTCTGCTGGAAGTACACTACTGGTCGGATTTGAAAAAGTCTTTTTGCCTTCGATAGCCCAACTCTTGAGGCTATATAACATCACGCTATGCCCATTAGGAGCCGAGCAAAAATATATAAAAGTCAGAAAGAACGCTTAAAGCAAAAACGAAGTGAAAGCGCGGGCAGGTGATGCGATGCGACGCAGTGGGTCGGGGGGGAGGGGGGGGGGCAGGAGCTAGACTATACATGTATCATAAATATTATATCAATTCTCTTCTATTTTGTCATTGTGAGAACGTTGTAGACCATATTCTATGTTGTTAAGTACCTGGTAGTTGTTGACAGGCCTAGGTACCTACACAGTACACTGTACCTGTTAATACTGTCATTTGAAAACATTGTAAAAGCCAATTATTTTTAAAAGTGTAACCGTGGATGTTCTTGCCGGCTCTTCTCCATAGGGAACGACCAATTGGAACCGTGCATCTAGCTTCTGACGTTTCATAAGTGCCCTACATGTGAGTTTATGTGAAATAATATATTTAAATTTTGATTTTTGAATAAAAGATCAGCTTATAGTGGAATGTATAGTTCGGTTGTCGTCGTGTGTGCGCATGCGCAGGGATTCCCACCATAACAGTCAGAATTGATTAGCTTCAATAAATATTTATAAGTTTTGTGAATTCACATTATCGGAATTGTGATGAAACTTCCAATGAATTATTTAATTAAATGTAGGGTAAAGGGGACTTCACAAGATATTCAGTAAGTATGCATAAACTGATGCTTGCTAAATTATGGAGGTCAGTGTAAGTACCTACTATGTTAAAAGTATTGATAAAGACATTGGACTGATTATTCCATTTTAGTTTTTAGAGGTAATTATGAGGAACAGGGTTCAAAGTTCTTGAGGGGCTCGCGACTAAGTAATAACAGCCGCAAGGGTCGATCGTTCAGGTTAAGCTACGCTTGCCGCGGCCAGTACGTGGATGGGTGACCATCTTTGCATATCGAGAACCCCCCGTGCCTCGGAATGCATATTAAGCCGTTGGTCTCGGCTGTCATTCTTGGATCTTTGAGAGTTGCGAAGGGTAGTCAGAAGCCCGAAAGTTTGACAACTAGTCTTATTATCAACACAACAACCCAGTGTCCACTAGGTTGTGGAGATCATATAGAGCAGGCGCTCCATGTAAAACACTGGTATTCAGCTGCATCCGGTTAGACCGGAAGCCGACCCAAACATAGTTGGGAAATGGCAGGCAGATGATGAGGGTTCAAAGTTCTTATCTTCCATAGAAAAGGGAGAGGTTCCTATGGAGAAGAACGGGAAAGAAACTCCATGGACACTCTTTAAAATGATGATCTTAGTTCTTTCCAAAGATCTTCATAAAATGACAGGTTCTTAAGAGGAAAACTGTCACAATTAGAATACAATAAGGTTCGTGAACTTATTAATTGGTTCCCGAGATAATTGCAAATTAATTGATTCCGTGCTGCAGTGGATTCACGTCCGGAGTCGAGCGATTAATTGTAATTTATAATTAGAAGACAATATTGTAATGAAGATGTTTCTTTTTTCTGTCATTACCGGTTTATTTGCATTATTGGTTATTCGTTTTGTATCTATGTATACTTAATATAAAAAGACTGTAGAGTTTTTTTGTTTGAACGTGCTAATCTCTGGAAATACCAGTCGATTTTGAAAAATTCTTTTTGCATTTGATAGACCAATTCTTAAGAAAGGTATCCAGCCATTTTATGTTAAAACAAGAAATTTCGCAGGGACAAAGTCGGGTAGGGCACGCCACGATAGTGGCGGTAAGACCCCTCTTTGAGGAGTGGCTAGAGAGGCGTCACGGCGTCCTCACCTATCGCCTGACGCAGGTCCTCACCGGACACGGATGTTTTGGGAGGTTCCTGCACATCATCAGGCGGGAGGAGACGCCCGGGTGTCACCACTGCGAGGATCGCCCAGAGGACACGGTGGAGCATACGGTAGAGGTCTGCCCCGCATGGGCGGAGCACCGCCGTGCCCTCGTAGAGGCGATCGACAGCGGCGGCGACCTCTCGCGTCCGGCCCTGGTTCAAGCCATGGTCCGGGGCGAGAGGGAGTGGGAGGCGGTCACCTCCTTCTGCGAAGCAGTCATGCTAGCGAAGGAGGTGGCTGAACGGCTGAGGGAGAGAGCCTCACACCCCAGCCGCCGCGGGAGACGCTCCGGGCGTCGGGAGCCGCGTGACGACTCCCGGCCACCGTAGGCGCGGGCCTGCGGACGGAGAGTAATGGGTAGCTCACCGTCCGATCAGGACCAGGCCCGTGCCGGACGGCGCGTACGTGTTCCACGCGCGCCTCAAAGAGATGTCAGCATAAAGGAAGGGGCCTGCCAGGGCCGAAGCCTGCCGGGGGTGCGGGATTGTCCGAAAGGGTTACCGCTACCCCGGAACATAAAGGGCTAAGGAAGGAACACGGATGGGTTTTAGTCAGTAAGAGTCTGACACTCCCTTCGCTCCACCCAGAGCGGGAGGGGTCATTTGATGATTTCCCATCCATAAAAAAAAAAAAAAAAAAAAAAAAAAAAAAAAAAAAAAAAAAAAAAAAACGACATGATATAAGTAGGTACAAAACGAATGTTCTCCACTAAAACTGATATTTAACATTCATACTTACTTGCCTTTTATATGTATACAAGAATTTTGGTAAACATAATTAACATTTTGCTCATTTCAATAAATGCAAACAAGGCTTCGTAAGGTTCGCGCACGTCCGGCGGCGGGCCGCGCCTCTTGGCATCACACACATTAGGTACTACATTTTGTATGAACGCAAAAAACGTGTCTGGTGACCACAGTGGTGACCGATCCGCCCGCCCCAGCGCGTTGCGCTTCGGCCCGGTGCCCCGGTGCGGCCCGCTTGTAGTGTTCGACGGTTCATCCAAAATGCAGGTACGAAAGTGATGCAGGAGGATTTTTGCACTCGGGAGACGCGGCGCGCGGCACGGCTCCAGTGCCTCATCTACTTTTTCGCATTTTTGGCGCGCTGTGGCACGCGACGCGCGTCGGCTATAATGTTAAGGACTGTGCGGTTACATTTATTATAGTGTGCATACCTTCATATATCTATGGTCACAGAATATAATATAATAGTACTAGACGTGGTGCATACACACGAGCGACATGCGCCGACGACATGCGACAGAGGCAACTGCCACCGTCGACGCGTGCCGCTCGTGTATGCACACTTACCTACTTGTAAAAGTTACTATACAGGGTGTTACGGAAAGGGTATATCAATACAAACGGGTTGAAGAGTGTATCTGGTCTAGAATCTCTGTACAAAATTTCAGCTCAAAAGCAATAACTTTGAAAATGCTTAATATTTTTTTATTTCGACATTACGGCGCTGCACTGGCGCGCGGCGGCGTGATGTGCGTGTACTAGGCGCACATACACACTACAGATTATGGATAATGACCCTCGTAGTGCGGTGACACGTTTGTTATGATTTCAATTTAATAAACTATCGAAATAAAAAAAATTAAGCATTTTCAAAGTTACTGCTTTTGAGCTGAAATTTTGTACAGAGATTCTAGACCAGATACACTCTTCAACCCGTTTGTATTGATATACCCTTTCCGTAAAACCCTGTATAGCCAATTTACCAGTAACGATTAGGTACTACCTTATAGAAATCGATAATTCCGCAGACGTTTCCTTAACGAGTGACGTCACTGAATCCACCATCATTACTGGTTTATCAACGAATTCATTTGCATAAATAAATAAATTACGCGAATTAGGTGAAGATGATTCTATCTTACACAATGTTCTGTGAACTTGATCAGCTGATTCATTTGTATTTAAGATGTAGGTATTTAAATCACAAAGTCTATTTTTTTTCGATGTTTCTTTTGATCGTTTATTGCAATCCATAATGTTCATTTACATAATTATAATTACTTACATATGTACACACAAAATAAAATATATATATACTAAAAAAAAATGACAGAAGCTCATTGGGCATCAAAAAATTCGTCCGCATCGCTGTCAATGGGATAAGTGCCCAAAAGGCTGGCAGCATTGCCACGTTGAATGGCAATGCTTATTCTTTGGGCTAAAAATAGGCCAGCCCTCTGGTTTCGCGAAGAGTCAACCAAACGCTTGGCGATATCGCGAAATATTTTATGAGCACTCGGACCCCAAGGCCCTAGAGTTTCAACCCCAAACGGCTCAAACATATAGCTCCCAATAAGGTTGTTATATATATGCTCCTGCAGCAGCCGCCCCAGCACCGCCCGCCGTGCTAGGAAGATGGGATGGCGCGAGGGTGTCGACACAGGTTGCATCCCACACCAAAGGCCTACCCAACTTCCAAAAGTCTATTTAAACATAAGCCCATTTATTATTGTCCCCTGCAGGAGGAAGGACTCTTCTCACACAGAGAAGGCTCGTTCATTGATTACCTCGCTCGCTCGAGACGGGTTGGCGATTTCAAACTTTTATTACTCGTATGATTTCAGACTGTACCCTAATCAGAAACAGCATCGATTGGCATCAAAAAAGTTTTTGTGAAAATGCCCATTAATTAATTTTTTGGTGCCTGTAATTTTTTTGCAAAAAGGGTGATTCAGATCAAAATTTCTATGAAAGTTAAGGATAGTCTACTAAGACCGTTTTGCTGTAGCTCCACTGGATGAAACATCTGCCCTTACTGCTCCGTCTCAAAAATCCACCTTGTAAAGTGCAAGCAAATTCAATTTTACGTTAGTTTTGTGCCTGCCTTTTTCCAAGTATGTGGGGGTCGGCTTCCAGTCTAACCGGATGCAGCTGAATACTAGTATTTTTCATCAAGCGACTGCGTATCTGACCTACACAACCCAGCGACTGCGTAATACGATACCCCTTGGTAAGACTGGTTGTCAGATTTCTAGGATGCTGCCAAAGATCCACGAATGTTAGCCGGGACAGACGGAGGCATGGAGGGGACTTGATATGTAATCCACGGACCAACCGCGGCCGATCGACCCGTGCGGCTGTTCTTACTTCGTCACAAGCCCCTCAAAGTCTTATGTAATTTAAATCTGTGGTCGATTGTAATTGAGACTGGGAATTTCCTCTTCGGTTATATTCTCAGAAAGAGAGACCATAATAACTGCAATAAACTATTTTTTTTTCAAAGAAATCTGTCGTTTTCCACAATTTAGGACCATTCACACATTTAGGAAATTCTAATAATAACACTTTACCGACCCTCCAACATTCAAATACCAAAATTCCTACTGGGAAAATTAACAAGAGTTTGTAATTGAATAGAAAATGCCTATTGTTACGGCACTTGTGTTCACACCTGCGTGTGAAGTATTTATTTTTCTTTATCATAACAACAATACAATTCGCAGTAAATTGAAATCTTATTAAGGTTGAAACTATCTGATTCTAACTGTTACATAGACAAACTAGACCTTGTCGTGTGCTGACGTGCCAGCGATATTGAACCATTGGGTGATTGTGGTAGGTACAGCAAGTACAAAGACATCTGCTACTTCCTAATAAGTTTGCCAAACTTTATAGTGACAGAAGACAAGGTTCGTGTAATTATGATTACACGTACCTTGTCTTCTGTCACTATAAAGTTTTGCAGCTTTTCAGCTTTCAAGTTTTCAGGCTTTTGCAGAACAAGTGAGATTCTTGCTACGGTAATTGACGGGTAATTCCTGATCATTTTAATTTATTGTACAAAGTGTACAACAAAATCAGTCCTTTTCAAAATCATCATCATCATTATAGTTCTCCTGCCCTCATCATCAGTATAGTTCTCCTGCCCTCATCATCATTATAGTTCTCCTGCCCTCATCATCAGTATAGTTCTCCTGCCCTCATCATCATTATAGTTCTCCTGCCCTCATCATCATTATAGTTCTCCTGCCCTCATCATCATCATCATTATAGTTCTCCTGCCCTCATCGATCTGTCGGCACAACAATGTCTCCTTCTTCCATACTTCTCTGTCAGTCGTCATCTCAGTAGTCACCCTCAGTCTACCCACATCACCTTCCCCACAATTCATCCATCGTGTCTTTGTTCTCCTTCTACTCTCTCTTATAGCCATCCACGTTCATACTCAAAAGCTTTCACTTTTTCAAAATATTGGTTCAAAATTTTTGTTTGGTGAAGTTTTATTAAACCAGTTTTAAATGCAGGTTTATCTAGTTTTACTAACGACGTTAAACTAAATGTCCAGACTATACTATATGTAGTAACTGTAAAGTTTCCTCAAGCAGACTGCAGTATCTATCTCTAGCAAATAATAGAACATAGGTATTGATATCTGAACGAGGAGCTCGTGGCTAAATCATAACAACCACGGTTGGTTCGTGACTGGGTGACCATCTATTACTATCGAGACCCCTCCGTGCCTCTATGCCAGACTTTGACAGTCGTTAGATACAGGTCGTCAGAAGCCGAAGCATAACAGACGCGTTGACATCTCATAGAACTACAAACTTAAAAAGTGCCTGCGATTACACCAGCAAACAGACAGTTATATTATAATTTATAACACAGAATACATAATAGTATGTTATAACTAGAACATTCAGATTCTCGTATGGAACCAAACCCTACTCCTTCATCCCTGCACACCGCACTTGAACCCAAGCCAATGATCCATCGAATCTTTCCAGAACCGGTTTATGAACAACAACGGTGAGAAAGAGACGGCGCTCTACATTAAGTATGTCGCTCCAACGGTGATCGCCTGCAGAAACATTATAAGTGCAAGTAGTCTGTAAGGAGGTTACATGTGCCTCTACCTACTTAGCAGAGTACATCATTAATACAAAACTATACAATACGTATGCGCACGCACCCTGGACTGTCTGCCCCGCTAGGACCGCACTGACAGCTAATATATTTTTACCATGACATGACCTATTCTTATTAATAATTCCGAGGGAAGAAGAATTCACTCTTAAAATAGCGAAGGAAGAAATCAATAGGAATCCATAGACTAGGAAAAAATATCAAAGACACGGGACCAAGCGAGGTGGACCCATACCAACTGCAATGGGCCCGCGTGGGGGACTGCCCGCGCCCTCCTACAGAGAGGACAGAGGAGACACAAAGAAACGATAAATGGACTGTGTGAAAGACGATATTATGGCTAGAAAGGCGGTGACTACCGAGATGACGACTGATGGAAGAAGACACGCTGCGCGTGCGCCGACCAGTAATACATTGAGATGAGTTCAAGAGAATGAATGATTATGATGTCAGAGAAGAGGAGGCCTTTCAAACTGTAAAGTTAAAATAAAATTCCGTTTTCCTTCCAGACCCTTTCTTTGATTCATCAAAATAAAGGTTTTTTTTTAGCCCAACGACACCAACGATGAACGATTCGCCGTTCGGCCGCGCTCGGTCGTCCTCGGCCACGCTCGGGCAAGTTCAAGGCGCCCGCAACCAGTTTTATTACCATAAGTACGGTATGTGTGTATAGTTGTGTTTGTTGTAAAGCTTGTACTATTTATTCTGTGGTAAAGGGCTTTTGCAGAACTAGTCAGATTCTTGCTACGGTTATTGACGGGTAACTCCTGATCATTTTATTTTATTGGATGTCCCACGGAGGTGTTCCGCCAATGCAAATAAGACTGATGGCATCACGTATTGTGCATTTGTAAACGCACCTTAGATTACGTGGCGTCGTTGCCTGTATTATGTTTACATAAGTACGGTATTCATAAGTTAGTCAGGAACGCACCCTTGTTAAGTGGCAACACTAAGCTACGATCCGGGGCGCTATCCCTCTCTTGCTTATCAACCGTCGCGGACACGGACTAGATTTAAGGCATTAGTTTATTTTGTCCCTACTAGACATCTACAATGAGTTGTCATCCCAAGGGAAAGCCATAATGTCTCATGCGCTGCTGTGCCTTAAATAATAACGTGCTCATACGCTTCAAACCAGAACACAGCATCGTCAAGCAGCGTCCCAGTTGAACTCTCTGGTTGATCGGTCCAATAATCGAAACCGCGACTGCGCAGTGCGCACCATGGTTTCCTGAACACGATTCCCAGATCGGGCAGTGGTTTTGGGGAGACATTTCTGCCAACAAGAATCTCAGTACTAGCCCGAATACCGGAATATAATATAATACCGGAAGTTTTTGTGTAGAGCAGGTAGAGTACAAGCATCTCGATGTATTGACAGGCCGCCATTACACCCGCGCGACTTAAATGCTATTGAAATGTCTGTATGTAATGTCAAAATAACAGCTTTTTACTAAATGCATATGAAAGTATCTTGCGGTACTTGTAACAACAACTCTTTTTAGGGTTCCGTAGCCATATGGCAAAAAACGGAACCCTTATGGATTCGTCATGTCTGTCTGTCTGTCTGTCCGTCCGTCCGTATGTCACAGCCACTTTTTTCCAAAACTATAAGAACTATACTGTTGAAACTTGGTAAGTAGATGTATTCTGTGAACCGCAGTAAGATTTTCACACAAAAATAGAAAAAAAACAATAAATTTTGGGGTTCCCCATACTTACAACTGAAACTCCAAAAATTTTTTTTCATCAAACCTGTACGTGTGGGGTATCTATGGATAGGTCTTCAAAAATGATATTGAGGTTTCTAATATCATTTTTTTCTGAACTGAATAGTTTGCGCGAGAGACACTTCCAAAGTGCTAAAATGTGTCCCCCCCCCCCTCTAACTTCTAAAATAAGAGAATGATAAAATTAAAAAAATATATATAATGTACATTACCATGTAAACTTCCACCGAAAATTGGTTTGAACGAGATCTAGTAAGTAGTTTTTTTTTAATACGTCATAAATCGAAAACCGCAATTTACCTTTCACAAAGTTACAACGAACTACAAGAACTTTTATATTATGTTACTTGCTGCTACGAAACCCTTCATGGGCGAGTCCGACTCGCACTTGGCCGGTTTTTTTTTTGTGTCTGTGTAGTGTGTTAGTAATTTGTTTGTTCCAGCTAATCACCGAAACGGCTGGACCGATTTTGACGGAACTTTCACTGGAAGATAGCTGATGTTATGAGGATTTAGTAAGGCTAGAACAGTCGCGGGTACATCTAGTAGGGTCAACTCATCTAATTCTGTGACAAAACAGAATGTGGAAAAAAAAACAGGTTAAATATTATAAATTTTATTTTTATTTTTAATAGGAACATTAATCAGTCTTCTATTTATCATATGAGCAAGTGTCATCTTAACATATATGAATTAACTCAGCGTAAAAAGAGCTTAATCAAACCGCGATGACTTGTCTAATTCTGCGACAAACACCATAATTCGGTGATAGTACTTCTCTAATTCTGTTATAACCGAATTAAGTGAGTATTTATTATTTTTAAACACAAAAGTAACAAAAAATAAAATTAATCAAAAATATAAACATATTGAAAGTAATAATTATGTATTTATTAATCAACGAGAAACTATCAAAAGTGGGGAAAAATAAAAAACAATATTGGATTTTTATAATTGTTTTTTACTCTTCACCACTGGACTCGTCAATACTACAACCATCACACATAAAAATTTCTTGGTTGTCATTTATAATTTGACTTTGGCAATGGGTATGATAAGGATTAGTACAGAACGAGCATGTTATCCAGTCGGCTCCATTTTGTAACTTAACATCTTGTGAGTATAACCCATTGCACGTACTGCAAATCCAATCATCATTCGAGATGGAAGATTTCGATCCCTTTGATGATTGAGAAGATTGTTTGACATTTTCATTTGTTTGTCTTCGTGATTTTGGTTTATTAATCTGCTGAAGGGATAACTGCTGCCGTTTATCTTCTTTTTTGACATGTCTTACAGATACGGTTGCAGATGATGTTGTGGCAACCGGTGTTAAACACTGAGCTTTGGGAACGGTTCTCTTTTTTTGTGTTTTGGTATTTGGTTTCCACTTTGGTAGTGTTAATATGTCATGTATAATTATTTTATTTTTGTTTTGAGGTCTTGATACGTCTTCGGTGGTTAAAATGTTTTGTTCAGTATTGGTAATTGGTTCTAACTCGCATTCCATTTGTAAAACAGGAGGCTCATCATTCTGTGTTTGAGATTTTTCAGGAAGACTAGTACTTGAGATCGAAGGGTCGTCATTTTCTTTGACTTCTCCGTCACACAGAGGGTCATTATGTATTCCAGAGTGAGGAATTTCATCATCGTAGTCAATACCGATGATTATTTCTTCCATTGACTCTTGTCCAGTAATTACAGGTTGATCGGATAACTTGGAAGGTGCAATAGCGTCTGGGCATATAGCATTTTTATTTATTGGATAGATTCCAGCTTTACTAAATCCTGCTCGAATATTGGTTGGTGTGAAACTTTTTTCATAGACCGGTGTTAGAAATTTGTGGAAATCATATCTTGTGGGTACTAAGCTGGGATGTTTTATTTTATAATTTTGTAACTCTGCTCTCCATGCCGCTTTAAGTGGCCGAAACACTCCCACATCCAGTGGTTGTAAAATATGGCTGGTATGAGCAGGCATTGTAAACAATATTATCAGGTGGGATTTAGCATACTCAAGCACTTTTGGACTTATATGACTTGCATGTGAATCCATAATTAAAAATACGGGTCTTGCCGGAGGAATATTTTGATCGAAAAACTTAAGCCATTCAAAGAATAAATCTGCATTTATCCAGCCCTTTGGTGACAGTCGGGTTAAGCTGTTTGGCAGAGAACCATTCGATAGTTCCGGAATATTTCTTACTCCTTTGAAAATCACTAAAGGGGGAATAAAATTCCCAGCTGCATTAACACAAGCTAGCACGGTGGTTGTAGTGCCTTTTTCAGCATACGTTCTATTGTAAACATATTTTTTGCCTATTTTAGTTACAATCTTAGAAGGTTTGTTGACAAACATAAGACCTGTTTCGTCACAATTCCATATCCTCTCTGGACAATTCATCAAGTTATGTGCAACTAATGTTGCTTCTAATTTTTCATAAAAGTCGGCTATTATTGCAGGATTTGAACAAATAGCACGGCCAGATGAAAGGTTTTCGGGAGTTCTTAAACTCAACCCATAACGTTCTTTGAAGCCTACCCACCAATTCCATCCTGCACATTTTTTGTTTGTGTTGAAGCTATGCTTGAATTTGGCTGTCTCAGCGAGCGAAAAAGCGATTTGACGGATTTGGTTGACTGTAAGACCAAATCCAAGTTCTTGCATTTGTATAATGTATGACAATAAACTTTGTTCTAAATTTGCTGTCAAAGAAAATGGTCTACCAACCTTGAGCATTTTAATTTGTGTTATGCCCTGCTTGCGTTCTTTTTTTACCCTTTCAACATTGACCTTTAAAGTACTCCATGGCACTTTATATTCTTTTGATGCCCTGTACAGACTCATTTTTGACTGCAGAACACTTTCAATTGCGGATGTCAGGGTTGTTTCATTATATTTTCTATTTTTATTTTTGCCTTCCTCCATGCCGTCTAAAATAAAAAAAATAACTCACTTAATTATGTGATAAAAAAAATAACGGACTTTTTTAAAATGCTTGAAAGCGATCCTACTTTTTTACCTTAGTAAAAATAAATATTTTCTGACTTAAACTACTAACGTGCACGTACTGACAACAATTATTAATGCCCGAATTGAAAATAATAAAAGTTTGCTTGGTTAATTTGGTGACACTGTTTTGAGTTGCAATCTTGAGAATCGTTAACTTTTTGAACCCAGGAAATAAGGTATTATGCAAAAACAAATGAAAAATTACTAAAACCTTTATCGGTATCAACAAGTATATGTTTTTAACTACTAATTGTCAAAGTATCATGAACTTACACTCACCTTTTCTATTTAAAATGAATTAAAATATGACAGCACATCGCACGCTACCGGTGAAACGTCAAAAATGGCGGGCGCAATGACAAATCTCGTGATTGTTACTATCTCACTCGCACGATCTTAACAAAAATTTGTACACAAAAAGAAGCTTTATTACCATACCATAGAGTTCATTTTAATGTATTGGATTTTACTCCTATAACGCTGTGAAAGAGTCCAAACGTTGTATCTCCGAATTAAGTGAGTCACACAATTATGTGAGTTTACCCTAAATTATAAGTAAATAAATAGACCCTAACATGGGAGTAATAAAATAACTATCGAAGTGAGATGATAATGTATGTTTCTATTTCTGCCAAACTAGTCTCAAGTACTCACATCCGTTTTAATGAACTGTTTGTTTAAAGAAGACGAGTTCTATGTTAATATTTGATCTTGCAGCGGTAGACTTCACTCTATGACTCCAGACCTACCGTACGTGTCATGTCGTCTCGTTAAATAACGTTATAGGTGCCTACAGCTGGCGATTTACTCACCCGCATTTGTCAAGGGGCTCGTGGCTAGATAATAACAGCCGCTCGGGTTGATCGAAGGTTAAGCTACACTTGCCGCGGTCGGTTCGTGGATGGATGACCATTATGAAGACCTCTCCGTGCCTCGGAAAGCACGTTAAAGGTATGATTCCGATCTCGGCAGCACGCAACAGTGCTGCCGCAGCACTGCTGGTCCCCGTATATTCTCTATAGGAATGTCGCGCAGCATTGCTGCCGTGCTCGGAATGTAATCTCATATAAACTCATAGAAAATGTATGAGGACCAGTAGTGCTGCGACCGTATTGCCGCGGCAGCACTGCTGCGTGCTGCCGAGATCAGAATCATACCTTAAAACGTTGGACCCGGCTGTCATTCTTAGATTTGGCAGTCGTTACGAGTAGTCAGAAGCCCGAACGTCTGACAACCAGTCTTAACAAGGCGTGTTACCCAGTAACTGGGTTGTGGAGGTCAGATAGGCGGTCGCTCCATGTAGCACACTGGTACTCAGCTGCATCCGGTTAGACTGGAAGCCGACCCCGACAAAGTTAGGAAAAGGCTGTCAGATTGGTTTTGTCTAGGGGGTAACTCTACCCGTTCTAATGAAAAAGTATTTCCACGAAATCCATAATATCCGATTCGTCGACTCGTAAAAAAAACTTTTTATCCATGCATCAAATAAATATGTGAGTACCATCTACTTATCTCTCTCTCGTCTCTCACTCTCTCTCTTTATTTTTTTAACCGACTTCAAAAAAGGAGGTTCTTTAAGAGTCCATATGATGCAGTTTTGGTGATATTGAGCGATCTGGATATCGGTATCTATAAGACTTAGGAGTTTGCTATTTGGACACAATAAACTTGGACTTATAATCTTTAAATCTGTTGAAGCGAAAACACGATTGGATAAAAAATTCTCGATAAAAAAAAAAAACGAAAAAACCTCGTTTTGCACATATTTTGAGTTAGATCTCTGAAACCTTATGGAATTTCGTGATGATTTTGAAACAAATAGATAGGTAATAATATTATCTCAAATCGTGACGTTTTTTTTTTAAATTTTTCTATTCATTATTCTTGTAATTAGCAATTAAGTGATTTGGCGCTTGCGTCATTTTATTCCAAGCGAGCACACTCTCTTTCTATCTCTACGTACTACGTGACACGCTACACTACTAAATAAATAAAATGCTTGGCTGTCAAAGTGTTAAACTTGTGTAAGTACCTACTTATTATGGTACAGTGATTTTATTCTAGGTGCATCGTCTTCACATATAATTATATACTTACCTAAGTACTTACACAAAATATTGTAAAACATTTTCGAAAGAGTAACGGAGGATTTCTTGCTCATTCTTCTCCATACGAAGCTACCTTTTGGAAGGGGCGAATAGAATTGTAAATGACGTTCAAAAGTGCCTTTTATGTGCCTATATGAAATAAATGATTTTACTTTGATCAAAATATTACATTTGACCAAACAACGTCATGTTTGCGAAGTTAAGACATACCTACCGAACAATTAAAACAATTTGATGTTTTTGTTTTGCCATTTGTAAAATATATTAAGTACCTTTGTTGGATTCAAATCCAATCAGCCCTTATCAGCCACATTGTTTGGAGTATTTTATGTATCTCATACAGCAGTCTTGTATTTGTATCAGCATTCAATTAAATATCTGAAGAATCAGTTTCTTTATGGCCAATGAATCAACATCGCCATACAACGTAGTATTGCTGCCAGCCTTTTGGGCACTTTTCCTGTTGACAGCGATGTGGACGAATTATTTGATGCTCTAAAGAAGCCAATAATAATCATCTTTTCAATAGCTAGCTAGTTAGCTAGCTTATATTATTGTAAGTACATTTGTATGTAAAACCGTACACTGTAATATGGTACCTACTCAATTATCATTCTGTAATTGTGGTGACCGCAACATTGCATAAAAACTTTAAGAACGTTTTATAAGTTGTGGTCGCCGAGCACAGCTGTTAACGAACCACAATGATTTAAATAAATACTTTATTATGTCTTCAGAAAGTTCAATCACGTTCATCCATAACTCTTACGTGAATTATTATTCTGCGAACAAAAACTATAATAACTTCTAAACGGCTGAACCGATTTTTATAAAACTTATTTTAAATCATAGATTATTTACTATCCTATAACGATTCAAAATTTCATTTAAATAGGTTTAGCGGTTATTATAATATTAACAAAAATATAGAACCACTTATATGTAGGTTAAGATTTGCGCAAGGCAAATCCGCCAGAAGGCCTTATTATTGTGAACATTTTGACGTCAAGTAACATTGACATAAGCCTGATTGATTGGGTTTGAGATGAGCGCAAAAAATGGAAGCATTTGTACCTACCGTGTGTTTACGATCATACGGAAAATATTTGAAGAGGACAGAATGCCTTAAAAGGTCACTTAGCGGTTCCGACGTTCTGAGTGCCCCAAAAATATCATCAACATTTCCCTGCCGTTTCCTAACTATGTACGTGTCAGCTTCCTGTCTAACCGGATGCAGCTGAATAGCAGTATTTTACATGGAGCGACTGCCTATCTGATCAATACGATACCCCTTGGTAAGACTGGTTGTCAGACGTTTGGGCTACTGACAACCCGCAACGACTGTCAAAGATCTATAAATGACAGCTGGGTGTCCAACGGTTTGACGAGCTTTCCGAGACACGGAGGGGTCTCGATACGTAACGGATGGTGCGTTAGTGCGTACCACCCATCCTCGGACCGGCCTCGGCAACTGGGTATCACTATCATCATCATCATGTGAGGCGTTACAGCCGCGGGTGGGCCTTAGCGTGGTCTTGTGTTACAGCAGCGGGTGCGCCTTAGCGTGGTCTTGTGTTACAGCCGCGGGTGGGCCTTAGCGTGGTCTTGTGTTACAGCAGCGGGTGGGCCTTAGCGTGGTCTTGTGTTACAGCCGCGGGTGCGCCTTAGCGTGGTCTTGTGTTACAGCCGCGGGTGCGCCTTAGCGTGGTCTTGTGTTACAGCCGCGGGTGCGCCTTAGCGTGGTCTTGTGTTACGCAAACGTGACCTATTTCCGGCTTTTCCCTACAATTTTTCACTTCAACAGATCTTTAATCTTGTAATCAGCCTAATGTTCCCGCTGCTGGGCACAGCCATACAGGCATCTTCTCTTCGAGAGGGAGTGGGCTATAATCTACCACGCGGGCCCAGTGCAGGTTGGTAGATGTCAATTGTCACACGTCTTCCAATGTTTTGTTCTAGGACATGCCGGTTTCCTCACGATGTTTTTCTTCACCGTTTTAAGAGCACTGAAGATGAAATAATTTACACAAAGTTAAGCTCCTGGTTAGGTTCGAACCCACGACCTATATACGACTCGTAAGTCGGGGCCATTGCCACTGGGATACCGTTGCTCTTGGTCCACCACTGCAGCACTGCTCTAATCTTGGTGTACGCCATCCGACCACTATAACATTGGGTATCACTATTATACTCCTACACAGCTCAAAATGATAGGAATGTATGTAACTAGATGAATCACAGAATAAATACGGTATCAAGAGCTCCTTATAAGACACTTGTGCAGGGGAAGAACTTCTACAGAAAGCGGTCAATGCACTGTTGTACCTACTACTACGTACTATTGTGTACAATCGAGTTCATCTAACTGAACAGACAGCTGTGCTGCTGGGCAGTTTGTTGCGCCACTTCTTGTTCCCAGCTACAGCACTAGTGCGTGGTGCAGGGCGCGCGTGCCGGGGGACTCTTATGTGATTTTGACGTTTTCAGCGTAATTTAAATAAATGACTTTTATTTATTGCTTGTCATTATGATATCATTAGCGGCCCTTCACAGATTATATCAAAAACCTAATTAGAATTAAAACTGTAATTAAAAATAATGTATGAATAAATGACAATCGTTAAGGTTTATAGGGTTTTGCCAAAAACCTCCGTGAGAGTGTGGGACACGCGCGGTTATACAACCCTATTCGTGTAATACAAACAAGCCAACTGGTAGGAAATGGCTGCCAATCAATATGCCAGCCTTTTCACAACTATGGGTATAATCATAGATATACATTTCTATGGGTATAATTGCGTAACAGTAGGAATCGCTTTCATTTTGACAGTTCAACAACATTCATTGCGTTATAATTTTGTTGAGCAGACACATTTTACGAACGGATGAAGCAATGGATTAGCGATATCCTTCAAAATGTTTCCGATTGTGATTGATAGTACGTTACGCAATCGGGGTGCTGGAGCCCTTCCATGCCTGCCTGGTGCCTGGTCGTGGCGCGTGTCGTGCAAATAAATATTCTAAGTATTGCTTGATTTTAATTAAATGTGTATCAGTTAGAAGCTCGAATATTTTGCAAACTCAGTTTTTATTAAAAACATTATTATTGAACAGTTTTTTGACATTTTGAAGCAAATATTTTATCTGACAACTTTTGGAGATCAGATAGGCAGTCCTCCATGTAAAATACTGGTATTCAGCTGCAACCGTTAGACTGGAAGATAGGCAGTCCTCCATGTAAAATACTGGTATTCAGCTGCAACCGTTAGACTGGAAGATAGGCAGTCCTCCATGTAAAATACTGGTATTCAGCTCCAACCGTTAGACTGGAAGCCGACCACAACATAAGTATGTATGTAGTTGGGATTGGGCAGATGATGGTGATCCTGACCACTAGCAACGCTCATAAACATGCCAAAACTAAATCAAAATTAAAAAATATCTTCATTTTCTTTTTACAGTTGATCTTTTTAAAGGTTGGACTTGAATTTTTTTACAAAAAAAAAAACAATAACATTTGACATTAAGTACTATAATATAAGGTCGCAGTTCACTTCCCAGTTGTGACAAACGGCACGTACTTGTAGTGAAAGGCGCACAAACAGACAAACCCATTATATTTAGACTTAGCTTTGCGGAACTATGACAAATGACAATGAATTTAAAATAAATAATAGAAAAACTGTATTAAAGCCAGCGGGCAGCGGGCAGCAGGCAGTGGCGGTTCTATTTAGATTTTATCTGCAGAGAATTAGTTTACGTGAAGTTAATTTAAAATCACCTATTGTTAAGTTCATGGCCACCACTTGATTGTTATGTAAGTTAGGACATGACGTCACGACTGCATTACATTAACCGCGGGGTCAGGCAGTGTGCATATAGTAGGTACACCCACATTTCGCCAGTTATAGAATTGAATAGACCATTTTTATTTGAGGCAAGAGTCCATAGGGTGAGTAACAATTTTACTTCAATAAAAATAAATATCAAATCAATCAATTCTTTTCTGCTTGTTATGTTGAGGCTGAGGTCGCAAACAACAGGGGGCGGGAAACACAAAACAACATCACACCGGACATCGAAGGGGTACCATTGAGTGGACATCGTTGACAATGAGCAAGCACATATGACAAGGGCAGCTTACTGTGTTTAACAATTTAGCATAGCATGGTAATCAGGCCTTTGCCCTGCAGTGGGACGTCACAGGCTAATAATAATAATAGGTAATCAGCCTGTAAAGTTCCCACTGCTGGGACACAGGCCTCCTCTTTTTGACAAGGACTGGGTTATCCACTGCGCGGGTCCAGTGCGGGTCGGTGGATGTCACATGTCTTCGAATTTGGCAGTGGTGGTCCAGTGGTGATGGCCCCGACTTAGGCCGTGGGTTCGAACCCAGACAGGCGCTTTACATTGTGTACATAATTTCATCACCACTGCTCTCACAAACATTGAAGGAAAACATCGTGAGGAAACCAGCTGCCATAAGCCGGAGCCGGACACACGCCCAGCCTCCGAGCTGTTTCCTAGTTTCTAATGGTAGAACCATTTACTATAAGTAGTGCTAGTTTAGTACGTTCTTCGTCAATAGTTCTCGTGTGTGACACTTTTCTCGGCAACGTACTGTGTATCGGGTTTCCCCAAACGCGATGTGAAAGGCGCCTGCGCACTGACTCATTCATTATAACTAAATTATTAGCTGTAAACTTGTAACTAGGGTCACCGCTGATTTGTCCGGACATGTCCGACTTTTTGGCGGTCCGTCCGGAAATTTGTCCGGCCTTCTTGTTTGTCCGGAATTTTCAATTAAAGGTGATTTTATAAGAAAAAAGGAATATGCCTACTTAGTTAAATGAGTATTGAAAAAAAGCGGCCAAGTGCGAGTCGGACAAGTCACACAAGTACGAGTCGGACAAGTCACACAAGTGCGAGTCGGAAAAGTCACACAAGTGCGAGTCCGACAAGTCACACAAGTGCGAGTCGGACAAGTCACACAAGTGCGAGTCGGACAAGTCACACAAGTGCGAGTCGGACAAGTCACACAAGTGCGAGTCGGACAAGTCACACAAGTGCGAGTCGGACAAGTCACACAAGTGCGAGTCGGACAAGTCACACAAGTGCGAGTCGGACAAGTCACACAAGTGCGAGTCGGACAAGTCACACAAGTGCGAGTCGGACAAGTCACACAAGTGCGAGTCGGACAAGTCACACAAGTGCGAGTCGGACAAGTCACACAAGTACGAGTCGGACAAGTCACACAAGTGCGAGTCGGACAAGTCACACAAGTACGAGTCGGACAAGTCACACAAGTGCGAGTCGGACAAGTCACACAAGTGCGAGTCGGACAAGTCACACAAGTGCGAGTCGGACAAGTCACAAAAGTGCGAGTCGCGACCGCGGAGAGCCTTTTGAGTGCCCCGTTGGCACACTAAGGGTACGGAACTCTAAAAAAAAAGTTTATAAAATTAAAATATCCGAACTTTTTAGCAAATGGCCGACTTTTGTGTCAGGACTTTTGATATATCGTATCAGGTCAGTCGTGTCGGGTCAGTGCCCTGTTTATCAAAACTTATAAGCCTTGTATTACAAGCAGTTTTCTTGTAACAGTATTACAAAACGACAAATGTGTGTTTATCAAAACTACACGTGTAAATTACGGGTTACAAGTGTCGTTAAATGTATTTATTTAACAAGTATATTTTTACACCTGTATTGTTATACATATACTTGTACTTATATATTTTTATTGTAACGAGTATAAATAGCAACCATTTTTCTTCGCGCGCCACCTGTGGTAAAGTATTTTTAATTCGTCTAATATGTGTTCATTCTGACTCTACGTTTTTATAATTTCATGTAGAGTTGGGACTTTTTTTATGTCATTTTAAATCATGTAGAGTCGGGATCGGTGAGAGTTGGGACGAAGCCGGACGGGCGGCGCGCGGCGGCGGCGGCTTGATGACTCTAGATGTGACTGAGCTTTACTGTTGCCCTGAGTTACTGCAGCTCGTCGTGATGTTACGTTATTGTGATCTGACTGGGTTTGTACCAGTTTGTACACTCATTCATTGCTCTTCGAAACTTAATTACGTCTGTATTCTTACTGGGGGTAGCCGGCGCAGCAGGGACACCCCTTGAGTAGTTCACCTGCACTTTGTTCAAATTCAAATCTTTATTTTATTGCATAACACATGACATGTGTTTACAAGATCTTATCGATAGTTATAAAGTTCACAGGGGATGGGACCCTGTCGTGCACAATTTAATAAAATATGAGTAGTAGCATGATTCATTATTATAAAAAAAGAAAATAAGTAAAAAAAATGTTAGTGATTTGTAAGTCCTCTATGGCGAATTTGTAAAAAGCTAAATTTATAAAAAGCTTTCTATTTATGAGTAGGTACTATCTACAAAAAAAAAAAAATGAACTTCCAAATCAATGGCCCATAATGAAAATTTTACCCCTTTTTCAATAAAAACCAGTTAAACATACTTAGTGGAGTTTTATTAATTTGTTTGTAGTCAACGGTCATCTCGGAAACCGCTGCCACATGCCGCGCTGCGCCGCGCCGCCGCCGTGCGGTTGTGGTGAGGTTTTGAGCTTGGGGTTTGTTGTTTCGATTGGAAGATACGACTGTTTGACACGCAGTAGACTTGGGCGCTGTTATGATGAAGTTATAATTATTACATGACCTATAATGACGTATATGCAAAAATAAAAATCATACAGTTAGCTCTACAACCATCGTAACGGGACCAAGTATTGATTGAACTAATAGGAACCTATTGAGAAAAAAAAAACAGCTGTGCCGATACAAAAACGTATGAAATTAGTTTATATACTTTTTCAAGATACTTAAGTACCTATCTAAGTATGTATTAAAAAAAATTGTTTCTGGTTTATTTTTTTAAACTTAATAAAATATTAAAACAAATGACGGCTCCACTGTACTTCCTCACCCGTTTATTCGAAGCTTCACAATTTTCAACATAATATACAAAAACACAGACCCCGCCATTCCCTTCGTGGTTATTTTTTTCAGAACAAAGAGCCCGCGAAGCGGGGCTCCTACTACGCCTTTTAAGCAACTTTTAAGTGTTTTGAGGTTAGGTTACAAAAAACATTGGGAATTTTTTTCTCGGTCACTATGGTTTTGCGAACTTTGCGGTTTTCAAATTTACACTAAAAAGGGTCTATTCTATCTAAAAAAAAAAGATACTCTAAAAATCGCAGGTTTTCAAAAAAAACAAACTGGGAATATTTTTCTCCTCCCCTATGGTCTTTCAAAATTTGCGGTTTTCAAATTACACTATATTCTATCCAAAAAAAAATACCTACTATAAAAATGCGCCGGGTGAGGAAGTACAGTGGTTCCCAAATGACTTTTCAATTGGAAGGACGAGGAAAAATAGTGTTTTAATTTACTTAATTAATTTTAATTATAAACGCAGATAATATATTGAAGAATTGTATTTTTGCCAACAAAACAAAAATAAACAAAACGCGAAACAGCACCCTAATTGCGTAACGCAGTATCAATCGGAATATGAATCATTTTGAAGCAAATTGCTTATCCATTGCTTCGTAAGTTCGAAAAATTTGTCTGCTCAACACGTAAATAACGCAATGAATGTTGTTGGACTGTCAAAATGAAACCGATTCCGATTGATAGTGTGTTACGCAATTGCCCCGCAGGTTTATTTCGAATTCTATGATAGAAACTAGCAGTTATCTAACAGAGGATGAACTTCTAAACGTTCCCACGACAAAAAACTTTCATTTAATTAAAAATTTCTCTTCAAAAACTTACCAGGTCAAAAAATCCAATGTTCTCATTATCATTGTCCTTTTTAGCGACGTGTACCTCGTACGCCTTGCCCTTCTGGCTCACAAACCGCTTCACTTGGCCCTTCATCACTATAAATTAAAAAAATCAAACTGTCACTTTGAATTCGCGCGCGATACCAATTAGGTTTTTTTATGCGCACGGAGCGGCGTGACCGCGGCCTTTCGCGACGCTGGCTGGACTAAGCCGGCGAGAAACGCGTCGACTATAAAAAACCTCGTTATTTGCGCGCGGCTCGTCATCGTCGTCATCTCGTTTGGGGAAATACTGTGGGCTCTAATATTGCTCTTGTTGACTGGTTTGTTTGACAGCGTTGACGCAGGACCGTTTAGCTGTAAGGGAGTAATTCTACGGTTTCTTAGAAGACCAGTGGCCGCCAGGCGCCACGTAAGGGAGTACCGCCCCTGAGACGACCCACTGACCCCGCTTTTGATGTTCTTGGAATATTGTAATTAAAGTTATTTATGTTTTTAACATTATTGATAGGTTCATTTTTTGGTGTTGGTTTACTGACCGCCTCGCTGGTCTAGTGGTGGCAAGCGCTACTGTGAGCAGGAGGTCCTGGGTTCGATTGGTTGGTTTACTGACCGCCTCGCTGATCTAGTGGTGGCAAGCGCTACTGCTGAGCAGGAGGTCCTGGGGTCGGTTGGTTGGTTTACTGACCGCCTCGCTGATCTAGTGGTGGCAAGCGCTACTGCTGAGCAGGAGGTCCTGGGTCGATTGGTTGGTTTACTGACCGCCTCGCTGATCTAGTGGTGGCAAGCGCTATTGCTGAGCAGGAGGTCCTGGGTTCGATTGGTTGGTTTACTGACCGCCTCGCTGATCTAGTGGTGGCAAGCGCTACTGCTGAGCAGGAGGTCCTGGGTTCGATTGGTTGGTTTACTGACCGCCTCGCTGATCTAGTGGTGGCAAGCGCTACTGCTGAGCAGGAGGTCCTGGGTTCGATTGGTTGGTTTACTGACCGCCTCGCTGATCTAGTGGTGACAAGCGCTACTGCTGAGCAGGAGGTCCTGGGTATTTATTTTATTATATTCCAAACAAAAGACAATCGACAAAAAATAAATATATTTTTTTGTTTTCGTTTTCGGTATCGCTTTCGGTTTCCGGCTGAAAAACTAATCAGCACCCTCATTGCGTAACACTCGTTTAATCAGAATCTGAACCTTCTTGAAAGATAATGCTAATCCATCCCTTTGTACTTATACAAGTTCGAAAAATTCGTCTGTTCAACAACGTAAATAACGATATTCCATATGAACGTGGGGTGAACTAACTGTCAAAATGAAACCCATTGCGATCAGTTGTCATTTGATCTGTGTTGCGCAATCAACCCGCAGCTCGCAGCTCGCACGCCGAATGTCGTTGTTGTTAAAAAATCAAGTATTTCACAACTTGCACAATATCAGAGGAGGATTATCAACTTTCGTTTTAAATGCCAAAGTTTATTAAACAATAATTCCATACACACATATATGGAGCTTTATGACTATAAATAATGTTTTTATGAAATGATTAACTTTTTGAGATGTATGTCTTACGTAATGTTAAAAGCTCACGATTGAGTCTTGACCTAGTGGCACCCAGTGGCGCCCAGTGGCACCCAGTGGCACCCAGTGGAGGTTATGGTCATGGGTGGTAGAGGGCGCTCTTCTGCAGCTTTAGAAAGAGTCGGTCACACAAGTATGAGTGACAGAGAGGATACAAAAAAAATGCTGTGCCCGACACTCGACAAGGAACCATTTGATTCCATTGATTTATACTTACCACCTGTTTGTGTACATACATTATGGATGCAATAAAGATTGAATTGAATTGACTCTCTACAAACTCGAACTTTTCATAGAACCCATTACTTATAGTTATGATCATCATCATCATCATTGGCAACCTCACGTCACCCACTGCTGCGCGCAGGCGTCTCTGCGATGGTACCATGTCGTCCGCCCACCTGGCCGCCGGACAACCGATACTTCGTCTTCCAGTTCTTGGCCTACCACTCGGTCAGTCCCCCGACTCCTCCTGTCATCACTGCGCCTAGCCAGCACCCTAATTTTTCTTTTACAATCTGAAAGACTTTGAAGGATATTGCTAATCCATTGCTTTATATGTTCGAAAAATGTGTCTGCTCGAAAACGTAAATAACGCAATGAATGTTGTTGATCTGTCAAAATGAAAGCCATTGCAGTGTGTTACGCAATTACCCCGCGGGTGTCCTGCCGAACGCCATTTGAGTTCCATAACTCTTGTTGCGACCGAAAACCCTCGTACGCCCTCGGACGTCTACGGATCGAAACGTTTGGAACTCGCTCTAATCGCCTGACATTACGAAGTGACATTACGGTTGGGTTGTTTGTGCACTTGTTAAGCACAAGTAAACCACACGTCGCTTCGTGAGATAAAGATAAGTACTGTAACTAAGTAAGCTGCACTTACTGGTAAGTAGGTACTTAAGTTATTGAACACATTAAGTCACGCGAGACAGGGAAAACGTTGCACTTATACAAGTTGCTTCTAGAACTGATGATGATGCTGTGAAAAAGCTCCAACGTAGAGTTTCAATTATAACTGCGCTCGGGATTCCCCTCGACGAAAGATTTCTCTCGCACGATTTAATCTCGTGTGCGATCCAAGCTAGCTCTCTTCCGCCTTCGTAACTCTGTAACGAATCACTAATAATGACTGTACTAATAATAACGCTGAAGAGTTTTTTGTTTGAACGCGTTTACTCTCTGGAACTACCAGTCCGATTAGAAAAATTATTTGGGTATTTAACATCACTCTACGACCCTTACGAACCGCGCTAACAGATAGAAACAACGCTATGCGAAAACGAAGTAATATAATAGCGCGGACGGACGATGCGATGCGACGGGGTGGGTCGGAGGAACAAGGACGCGGACGAAGTCGCGGGCAGAAGCTAGTAAACAGTATAATCTTAAAATTAGGCTGGCAGGTTGCTTACAAGGGCGTACGCATACAATAAGAAATGATTTTACAAAACCATTTCGAAGGAAATAAAATTTGGTGTCTATTCTAAAACTGCTTTTATTATTTTATTTAGAACGCTTTTGAATCTGTTTTTTTTCTGTCTGGTAGTCGTACAGCACCCTAATTGCGTAACACACTATCAATCATCATAATCTGAATAATTTTGAATGAATGATATTTATTGCTTCATATGTTCGAAAAATGTGTCATCTTAACAACGTAAATAACGCAATGAATGCTGTGGAACTGTCAAAATGAAAGCCATTCCTACTGATTCTGTGTTACGCAATTGCCCCGCAGGAGTCATATTTTTTCTCACATAGGTAAAGGGGCATAAAAAATTTAATAATGTACCCAGGAGTTTGAAATAATAACTTGTTTTAAAAGAGTGTCCTTGGAGTTTTTTTGCCCGTTCTTCTCCATAGAGGGTTTTAGAATGGGCAACTAGCTTCATCTTTCTGACTGTTCGATCCGGTCATCTCAGTTGTCACCACCTTTCTAACCATATCATCTTACACACAGTCCATCCTTCTTTGGTCTTCCGTATCTATAGGGTCGTACGGAGGTCTGTTTGTGCCATTGCACCAACAATAACTAAACAGTACTACTTACGTTTACCGCTTTAAACTAATTTAAAACATGGCTTTGTTTCTGTCAATCGTTTGAAGGTGACAAGCACAGACAGAATGGTTTTTTAATACATATGTGTAGCGCTAAACGTGTTTAGTGATTTGTGGCGCAAGACCTTAGGCCGTATTATTATTAGATGCCCGTGTTGCCCCGCTGCGCGCTGCAGGGCAAAGGCCTACTTCCTGCCCTCTTAATGTCAATCCTTTAAGAAGTCCCGCCATCTCTTTCTAAGGCCGGCCGCAAACGTCCGGTTTCCTGCCCCCTTATTCACAAACACTCGATATGCTTCCGTATCGTATCGAACATTAATCATTGTTATCGTAGGAGTCTTCTCAATGCTGTTCACAAGTCCAAAACCCGCAAATTTTGTCAGTTTAAATCAAATACAGGATGAAATTGAACACATGCGACAAATCGAAATGGGAGATTATACTCATCATTATGAACAACTTTTACTATGGGACCAAACCTGAAATCACGAAAAAAAATCAGCTGTTCCCTACATTTTGGCGAGTTATGCGAACATAAATGTAGGGAACAGCTGATTTTTTTTTCGTGATTTCAGGTTTGGTCCCATAGTAAAAGTTGTTCATAATGACGAGTACAATCTCCCATTTCGATTTGTCGCATGTGTTCAATTTCACCCTGTATATGCCCGCTATTCTTCCAACAGCTATCTGCTGTTGAGGGGAAGTCAAATCGTATGGTTGTGAATCAGGGCTCAGATTCGGAATTCAGATTCGGAGACCCCGAATGCACGCATTTCATACAAAATGTTCTCTTTAGCGCACACGTGCTTATATTTTCCGTCAGCGTTTCCGAACGGAAAATATAAGAACGTGTGCGCGAAGAAAACATTTTGTATGAAATGCGTGCATTCGGGGTCTCCGAATTTGAATTCCGAATCAGGAAACCGGACGTTCGCGGCCGGCCTAAGCCTGCCGCGTAGTCGTTTCTTGCTATTTAGGATCCACCGAGTGGTGGTTTTTGCGTATTACTGCCCCGACATGCGACAGATGTGGCCCAGTTCCACTATGGTCCAGCAGCTGCGCGGCCGGCGTCCGCTGTTAGTGTTTTGGAACGAAGTACCTACAGAGTTCCTAATGCGGTCAGTTGACACCTAGTATATTTCGTTCCATAGCTCGTTGGCACACTCAAAATGCGGACTTTTACGCTTTGTTAGAGACCATGTTTGCGCTCCGTAGGTGAGGGTGGCAAGAATGCACATGTTCATGAGCTTTCGTTTTAACCTCATAGATTTTCTTGTTTCTAAAATCGATGACATGGTTCCTTAGAACATAATATTATTATTCCTCTACCTCGTAATAGTACTAAACTTTCCATGTTCAATGAATTACCTTGTCCAGGGACGTACCTACCTGTAATGTAAGTAAACTTTTCCTCAAAGGGAAACATTTATAAATATTTCCTGTAGTGTCCCAGTAGCTAGGTACTTCCCTTCCACTCGCCGGGGAAGCCCGACGCCAACGCGGAGTCATTCAGTCAAGGAGTACCCACGTACAGCTGACAAGCAGACCAGTCAACCTTCACCGCGCGCGTCTCCTCCGACGTTGACGCGCCATTTTGTATCGGCATGTACCTAATTAATCGAACCTCTGATAAATCCTATTTTGCTTTTCAAAGAAAATACATTGTTGAACACTAATAAAAAAAAAATAATGCATGAATCTCTGAAAATTCCTATTCAAGTCCAAAAAATACTTAACAGTCAACCGAGTAACTGCGCCCAACTTGGATGTAGGTGCTCTAGCTTAGTAACTGCGCCCAACTTGGATGTAGGTGCTCTAGCTTAGTAACTGCGCCCAACTTGGATGTAGGTGCTCTAGCTTAGTAACTGCGCCCAACTTGGATGTAGGTGCTCTAGCTTAGTAACTGCGCCCAACTTGGATGTAGGTGCTCTAGCTTAGTAACTGCGCCCAACTTGGATGTAGGTGCTCTAGCTTAGTAACTGCGCCCAACTTGGATGTAGGTGCTCTAGCTTAGTAACTGCGCCCAACTTGGATGTAGGTGCTCTAGCTTAGTAACTGCGCCCAACTTGGATGTAGGTGCTCTAGCTTAGTAACTGCGCCCAACTTGGATGTAGGTGCTCTAGCTTAGTAACTGCGCCCAACTTGGATGTAGGTGCTCTAGCTTAGTAACTGCGCCCAACTTGGATGTAGGTGCTCTAGCTTAGTAACTGCGACCAACTTGGATGTAGGTGCTCTAGCTTAGTAACTGCGCCCAACTTGGATGTAGGTGCTCTAGCTTAGTAACTGCGCCCAACTTGGATGTAGGTGCTCTAGCTTAGTAACTGCGACCAACTTGGATGTAGGTGCTCTAGCTTAGTAACTGCGCCCAACTTGGATGTAGGTGCTCTAGCTTAGTAACTGCGCCCAACTTGGATGTAGGTGCTCTAGCTTAGTAACTGCGCCCAACTTGGATGTAGGTGCTCTAGCTTAGTAACTGCGCCCAACTTGGATGTAGGTGCTCTAGCTTAGTAACTGCGCCCAACTTGGATGTAGGTGCTCTAGCTTAGTAACTGCGCCCAACTTGGATGTAGGTGCTCTAGCTTAGTAACTGCGCCCAACTTGGATGTAGGTGCTCTAGCTTAGTAACTGCGCCCAACTTGGATGTAGGTGCTCTAGCTTAGTAACTGCGCCCAACTTGGATGTAGGTGCTCTAGCTTAGTAACTGCGCCCAACTTGGATGTAGGTGCTCTAGCTTAGTAACTGCGCCCAACTTGGATGTAGGTGCTCTAGCTTAGTAACTGCGCCCAACTTGGATGTAGGTGCTCTAGCTTAGTAACTGCGACCAACTTGGATGTAGGTGCTCTAGCTTAGTAACTGCGCCCAACTTGGATGTAGGTGCTCTAGCTTAGTAACTGCGCCCAACTTGGATGTAGGTGCTCTAGCTTAGTAACTGCGACCAACTTGGATGTAGGTGCTCTAGCTTAGTAACTGCGCCCAACTTGGATGTAGGTGCTCTAGCTTAGTAACTGCGCCCAACTTGGATGTAGGTGCTCTAGCTTAGTAACTGCGCCCAACTTGGATGTAGGTGCTCTAGCTTAGTAACTGCGCCCAACTTGGATGTAGGTGCTCTAGCTTAGTAACTGCGCCCAACTTGGATGTAGGTGCTCTAGCTTAGTAACTGCGCCCAACTTGGATGTAGGTGCTCTAGCTTAGTAACTGCGCCCAACTTGGATGTAGGTGCTCTAGCTTAGTAACTGCGCCCAACTTGGATGTAGGTGCTCTAGCTTAGTAACTGCGCCCAACTTGGATGTAGGTGCTCTAGCTTAGTAACTGCGCCCAACTTGGATGTAGGTGCTCTAGCTTAGTAACTGCGCCCAACTTGGATGTAGGTGCTCTAGCTTAGTAACTGCGCCCAACTTGGATGTAGGTGCTCTAGCTTAGTAACTGCGACCAACAGTGAGGAAAGGCCAGAAACGCTCATTATTATTAAAAAAAGGGTATCATTTAAGCTATCACCAATTTAATTAGTTTTGTGTTTCTTAAATAATAGGGTTTGTCCTCCAAATAGTAGATCTGTCACCAAAATGTAGTCACCAAACAATGCAAGTGACCTAACCAAACCGAACCTCGGGGTGCCCTTCGCTCGTGGTAGGGGAGCCCAGAGGGTTTTTGAGCAAGCATATTCAGGGCGAGAAGTTGATAGCTGAGTAGGTCTGGCATGACGAGAGAACACCGAAAATATATTTAAAAAGTTTCTGATAGGAGACCCCTGGTCAGGAGACCACTTTCAGATTTCAAAAAAGGGCCGAAATTAAAGTGATCTTCAGAGGCGTTGGTTTTGGCATGATCGGGTCTGGCCTAACCCATAATGACTTAAATAGGCAAATCTGACGGAGAAATTGTGGGCTTTCCCCAAATCTGACGACTTTGAAAACTCAGATTTGGGCCATTTCTAAAAGGATATTCAGGGCGAATGAAAGTTATTCTATGCAATAGTGTTACATGTCCTGATAGTGAATATATAAATATCTGACGGGATGATGGAGCCTTTTGGCAAATATGAGGAAATTTCATCAATTCAGAAAATTACCCAAAAGTGGCCATAATTTTGCATTTATCCCTAAATCCAGGAACCTAGTAGCTTCGATTGCTGTTTGCATTGGAAGGTGACACGTTTGTGAAGATTTCTCCATATTCAGAAGTTTGAAAAAACTAAACACTTGAACGTAATGATTAAAAGTTAAGTAGGAAAATTAAAACATCGACGGAGTACACCATAAACAAAGTTGATTATTTCAATATTTTACTATGACAGTAAGAAAACCAATTATTTCAAAAACATCCTCATCTTATGGGCTATCCAACGAACTAGCAACGTTCTAAAAAATATTGAGAGATGCCCGTCAATTGTTTGTTAAAGCTGGCAAAAGTGGATAGCCATACTTACTAAAATTAACGAAAATATTAAAGTAACGACTTGTTTACGTCGTAATACTTTTCTATTCGAGGGTTTATTGTAACTACGAACCTCTGCGCTCGATACCGTTACTGATATCGCCTCCAATTCTCAGTGATAGTTCGTTATGAGAGTTTTGTTAAATAAGTCCTAACTCTTCTGCTTAGGCCGCCAGCTGCTAGTTAACTAGATTAAATGACAGATCAGGAGATACAAATTTATTTCTAACCGATTTCTAAAAGAGAGAGGTTATTAGTTCGTCTGTATATACAGGATGAATGTTTCAAGTCATCATGTGGATGACCAAATCCGAAACTATAGGTAATACCGAAAAATTCTTAAAGGAGTCACGGGATAGATTTTGACGAATACTAAAACTGCATCATTAAATTTTTGAAAAATCAATTGCTCTAGCCAGGAATCGAACTCGTAGATTTAGAAAAAAAAAACACTATCTGTTTTATTGCACCCTCCGACCGTGTCGTTAGTAAGGATCAAATTCTGGAAAGAAATGATACACGCCAAAGTAAAGGAAAGTGGACATTTTTAAGATTAACTAAAATCAGATAAACAAATTGATTAATTATAGTTTAAAAATGAATTCAAAATATAATTTATTATATTAAAAACATAAGTTAACGGCCAAATAACTACTGCTACAGTGCAAACGAACAAATCACTTACATTCTAGATACATAAAAACTGTTACTATCTTAAAATAATTGCTTTTTGTTAAAATGCGCCCTTTACTGTACTTTCTCGTATATCATTTCTTTCCAGAATTTGATCCTTATTAGCGACACCATCGGGGGGTATACGACAAAGTAAAGTAAAGGGCGCATTTTAACAAAAAGCAATTATTTTAAGATAGTAACAGTTTTTATGTATCTAGAATGTAAGTGATTTGTTCGTTTGCACTGTAGCAGTAGTTATTTGGCCGTTAACTTATGTTTTTAATATAATAAATTATATTTTGAATTCATTTTTAAACTATAATTAATCAATTTGTTTATCTGATTTTAGTTAATCTTAAAAATGTCCACTTTCCTTTACTTTGGCGTGTATCATTTCTTTCCAGAATTTGATCCTTACTAACGACACGGTCGGAGGGTGCAATAAAACAGATAGTGTTTTTTTTTTTCTAAATCTACGAGTTCGATTCCTGGCTAGAGCAATTGGTTTTTCAAAAATTTAATGATGCAGTTTTAGTATTCGTCAAAATCTACCCCGTGACTCCTTTAAGAATTTTTCGGCATTACCTATAGTTTCGGATTTGGTCATCCACATGATGACTTGAAACATTCATCCTGTATATACAGACGAACTAATAACCTCTCTCTTTTAGAAATCGGTTAGAAATAAATTTGTATCTCCTGATCTGTCATTTAATCTAGTTAACTAGCAGCTGGCGGCCTAAGCAGAAGAGTTAGGACTTATTTAACAAAACTCTCATAACGAACTATCACTGAGAATTGGAGGCGATATCAGTAACGGTATCGAGCGCAGAGGTTCGTAGTTACAATAAACCCTAGAATAGAAAAGTATTACGACGTAAACAAGTCGTTACTTTAATGTTTTCGTTAATTTTAGTAAGTATGACTTTCCACCTTTGCAAGTTTTAACAAACAATTGACGGGCATCTCTCAATATTTTTTAGAACGTTGCTAGTTCGTTAGATAGCCCATAAGATGAGGATGTTTTTGAAATAATTGGTTTTCTTACTGTCATAGTAAAATATTGAAATAATCAACTTTGTTTATGGTGTACTCCGTCGATGTTTTAATTTTCCTACTTAACTTTTAATCATTACGTTCAAGTGTTTAGTTTTTTCAAACTTCTGAATATGGAGAAATCTTCACAAACGTGTCACCTTCCAATGCAAACAGCAATCGAATCTACTAGGTTCCTGGATTTAGGGATAAATGCAAAATTATGGCCACTTTTGGGTAATTTTCTGAATTGATGAAATTTCCTCATATTTGCCAAAAGGCTCCATCATCCCGTCAGATATTTATATATTCACTATCAGGACATGTAACACTATTGCATAGAATAATATAGAATAACTTTCATTCGCCCTGAATATCCTTTTAGAAATGGCCCAAATCTGAGTTTTCAAAGTCGTCAGATTTGGGGAAAGCCCACAATTTCTCCGTCAGATTTGCCTATTTAAGTCATTATGGGTTAGGCCAGACCCGATCATGCCAAAACCAACGCCTCTGAAGATCACTTTAATTTCGGCCCTTTTTTGAAATCTGAAAGTGGTCTCCTGACCAGGGGTCTCCTATCAGAAACTTTTTAAATATATTTTCGGTGTTCTCTCGTCATGCCAGACCTACTCAGCTATCAACTTCTCGCCCTGAATATGCTTGCTCAAAAACCCTCTGGGCTCCCCTACCATCGCTCTTGCATCCTATGTCGACGGAGCCCCGCTTCGCGGGGCCCCTATTTCTGTGTAAAGGGTTTAAAGTAACCTAACCAAACCGAACCTCGGGGTGCCCTTCGCTCGTTCTTGCATCCTATGTCGACGGAGCCCCGCTATCTGAGAACGAAAATATTTCGTGGCGATAGATCTATTTATTAGGTGATACAAATATTTCGTGGCGATAGATCTATTTATTAGGTGATACAAATATTTCGTGGCGATAGATCTATTTATTAGGTGATACAACTTGATGACAAATATAAATTTTGGTGATAGAAAATATAGTTCCCTTAAAAAAACAACCGACTTCAAAAAAAAAACACTACTAAGAGAAAAATAACTAATTTCGCAAGTCGGTGTCGTTGGTTCCTCATTTTCGTTTTTTAACCGACTTTAAAAAAGGAGGTTCTGTATTCGACCCGTATGTATGTATGTATGTATGTATGTTTGTATGTCCGCGATTATCTCAAAAACTACTAAACCGATTTTGATAATTCATTCATGAGTGTGATCTACATACTTTCAGGAAGGTTTTAGTATATAATACATTAGGTAATTATTCTTATGTACGAAGTTATATGCATAAATGTAGTGCATCTCCGGCATTTTTATGTGAATTTTGATGATTCTTCGAGTCGTGTCTTCAATGCACTTGTGTTAATTGAATTTGTGTGGAGTAGGTACAACTAAAAAGTGAAAATAAAAACTTTTTTACAAAAAAAAACAACCGACTTCAAAAAAAACACTACAAAGTGAAAAATAACTTTCATTTCGGAAGTCGGTGTCATAAAACGAAAATGCGGAACCAACGACACCGACTTCCGAAATTAAAGTTATTTTTCACTTTGTAGTGTTTTTTTTGAAGTCGGTTGTTTTTTTTGTAAAAAAGTTTTTGACACCGACTTCCGAAATTAAAGTTATTTTTCACTTTGTAGTGTTTTTTTTGAAGTCGGTTGTTTTTTTTGTAAAAAAGTTTTTATTTTTCCCTTTTTAGTTGTAACCTACCTCACACAATTTCAATTAACACTAGTGCATTGAAGAATTGAAGACACGAGTCGAAGAATCATCAAAATTCCCATAGAAATGCCGGAGATGCGATACATTTATGCATATAACTTCGTACATAAGCACAATTACCTAATGTATTATATACTAAAACCTTCCTGAAAGTATGTAGATCACACTAATGAAAGAATTATCCCAATCGGTTCAGTAGTTTTTGAGATAATCGCGGACATACAAATATACATACATACATACATACATACGGGTCGAATACAGAACCTCCTTTTTTAAAGTCGGTTAAAAAAAACCTTTGCTTAACTAGAAGCCATACGTTTTCAGAGGCTCAGTTTTAATTATTTCTCTTTTGTATCTGTCTGGAGGAGACCCGTCGAAGGGTCCTTAGTTAATCTAATTAATATTACTAACTTTAATAAGACCTTTATTTTTTTTTGCTTTTATTTACTTATATTTTGAATCTGTGACTTGTTTGGCAGCCGTTAGTCCCAGCTGGCTGTCATTCGTAGATCTTTGACACTCGTTATACGGGTAGATAGAATAGAAGCCCCTGACAACCAGTCTTACAAAAAGCGTATCATGTTACCACAGAATACTTAAAGTACTACGTAATGTTACCCAGTAACTGGGCTCCATGAATAATATTGGTATTCAGCTGCGTCCGGTTAGACTAGAAGCCGATCACAACATGGTTGGGGAAAGGCAGGCAGATTGATCGACTCGTGTGACAGCAGCTGTCACATGAGTAACACAGCACTAGTGCAGGGAATATTTTAGTGTTAGTCATTTGTTTCCGTACCTATTTTATTAAATGTTTTCTCTGTTGTGGTCAGTTCTGCGAAGCCAAGTCGTTTGTCAGCGAGCGCCTGCCGTACCTACCTACTACCTATATCTCTTTGTGGCAAGTATCATGTGATTGTATTTCCTTGAAATCTGAGCTTCTGGGTTTATGGAATGTTTTTTTGTCTAGGGGACAGTACCTATACTGTGTAGGCAGTACGTTGTCAGAATGATAATCAACCACGATCAACTAGCCGGGACTTTTATTTTCGATTTATTTGCATTTTTTTTAAAGGAGCTCCTTATCGGCTGCTATACCTACTCTGTGAACTTGGTGAATGAGAGCGAAAGACTACTGTTGATTGTGGGTTCCTAACTACATTGAGCTTTTAAATTGTATACTAATTATTTATTTAGACATATTTACTTTACTTAATTTAAAAGCAACAGTCGTAAAATAATAATAATATCTAATATTACAAGTATATAAAAACGAGGGAAAATAATCAAAGAGCATAAAAAAATTCGTCCGCATCGCTGTCAATAGGAAAAGTGAGCTTTTGAAAGAGATAAACGTGTTGGTGACGGAGACACTGTAGGTACGTGTTGGTGACGGAGACACTGTAGGTATGTGTTGGTGACGGAGACACTGTAGGTACGTGTTGGTGACGGAGACACTGTAGGTATGTGTTGGTGACGGAGACACTTTAGGTACGTGTTGGTGACGGAGACACTGTAGGTATGTGTTGGTGACGGAGACACTGTAGGTATGTGTTGGTGACGGAGACACTGTAGGTATGTGTTGGTGACGGAGACACTGTAGGTATGTGTTGGTGACGGAGACACTGTAGGTATGTGTTGGTGACGGAGACACTGTAGGTATGTGTTGGTGACGGAGACACTGTAGGTATGTGTTGGTGACGGAGACACTGTAGGTACGTGTTGGTGACGGAGACACTGTAGGTATGTGTTGGTGACGGAGACACTGTAGGTATGTGTTGGTGACGGAGACACTGTAGGTATGTGTTGGTGACGGAGACACTGTAGGTATGTGTTGGTGACGGAGACACTGTAGGTATGTGTTGGTGACGGAGACACTGTAGGTACGTGTTGGTGACGGAGACACTGTAGGTACGTGTTGGTGACGGAGACACTGTAGGTACGTGTTGGTGACGGAGACACTGTAGGTACGTGTTGGTGACGGAGACACTGTAGGTACGTGTTGGTGACGGAGACACTGTAGGTATGTGTTGGTGACGGAGACACTGTAGGTATGTGTTGGTGACGGAGACACTGTAGGTATGTGTTGGTGACGGAGACACTGTAGGTATTGTAGCGAAATGTCTCTTATTAGTGATAGTTTGATTCAGGATCTTGGTATCCCATTGAAGTCAAATAATTCACATTTTCGTGTTATTCATTATTTGATTCGGGGTATGTATTTTTTATCTTTTTGGCCTTTCATAGCCTTTCGTCATGTTTCAATATATTAATCCCATCCGTTCTGTGCTAAAGGTTTCCCCACATCTTCGACGGAAGACTACCTACATTTCACGTTTTGATTAGAATCCTATTGTCTGGTATGTATAATTGTACGTTTTTTTGGGGCTTATTGAGATCTGCTTGCAACTCGGGATTCTTATGGTGATAATTTTTGCCCCAGATAGAAGTCCGAATTTTCTGCGAGCCGATTTATTCGGCTCCATCCACCCACCCAGACATCTTATATTTGGACTCCTGACCGGCTGGCTGCTTTCTGATCACCTGAGCCACAGGCCGCAGTCCGCAAGTATTCCAGGACCAAGAGCGATTTCCCAATTACCTTTTTTTTTTTACCTTGTTGTTATAGACCTAATATTTTTAAATCCTTTAACAATATAGCAGGTTGGTATCTTTTTGTGGACTTATTTTCAACCACGTTGGCGTGGATCGGTATTAATTGCAATCGATATTAGACTCGTCGCGTCGTATTGAAAATCTAAATTTTTTTTTTTTTTGATACTAAAACCTAGATGTAAAATGTAATACAATAGTTTCTTATTATTTAAAAACCATGTGACAAGTTTTCACATTTAGTTTTTCTTTTTTGTATTTTTATATTTTTTTCTATTTATGTTTTCGATTTTTTTTATTCAAAAATTAAACGTGTTTGTCGGTGAAGTGTCTTTCCATTACATTTCGCTACCAAATGTGGAAAGAAATTATTTCAAAATTATTATAAAAAATAAAGGTTTTTGATAGGGCCAGTACAAAAAAAGGTTGATTATAATGTTGAAGAAGGACGAATGGCGAAAATAATCAACATGCAGTAACTACTAATGCTGCAGTACCTCCTTTCCAAGAAAAATAAATATAGGTAAGGAAGAGCAGAGAAAAAATAAAAATATAATCGATGAGTAAGAACCCAATAAAAATTAACCTAACTTAGCCTAAACAATAAGTCCAAATGATAAGTAATCGAAATTAAACCTAAATGAACGACATCGAAGTGCAGCAGATACTGAATAAATACGACATCCGGACTTCAATCTAAACGTTATCAGTGCGAACTCCAAACGCGTCGACTAAAATCTAGGAAATAATAAGAAAACTAGAAACTAATAAAACTAACTTATTATCTAAGACTTAAGACCTAAGTAAAAAAGGAGGAACCTCAAATAAATATAATTAAAGAGCAAAAGTTAAATAAAGAACAAAGACGACGAAAGAGAAGACTTAAAATAATGAAAGAAACGACATAAAACAACCAAAGGACTTAAGCCACACAAAGACTTTTAGTCAAAGACAGAACTTTAAAAAATAATAAGAAACTTATGCATGTTTCCTATAAAAAGAAAAGAGTCATCGATAATTATAACGATTAACAGAAAGGAAAAAAAAAATTTTAAACCATATATTATTGTGATGTTATCGATAAAAATACGTCGACGGTGTCCCGACACTAAAGTATAACTATCGATAAGTGTTAATCGACCGTTTCCCAACACTAGAGCTATTATGTCAGACGTCACAACATGACATGTGCATGTAATGACACGCCAGACAAGTGACTTATGTCTCTAGGAAAAAATCTCATCTGACGTAAAAGAAATTATTTCAAAATTATTATAAAAAATAAAGGTTTTTGATAGGGCCAGTACAAAAAAAGGTTGATTATAATGTTGAAGAAGTACGAATGGCGAAAATAATCAACATGCAGTAACTACTAATGCTGCAGTATGTGTTGGTGACGGAGACACTGTAGGTACGTGTTGGTGACGGAGACACTGTAGGTATGTGTTGGTGACGGAGACACTGTAGGTACGTGTTGGTGACGGAGACACTGTAGGTATGTGTTGGTGACGGAGACACTGTAGGTATGCGTTGGTGACGGAGACACTGTAGGTATGTGTTGGTGACGGAGACACTGTAGGTATGTGTTGGTGACGGAGACACTGTAGGTATGTGTTGGTGACGGAGACACTGTAGGTATGTGTTGGTGACGGAGACACTGTAGGTACGTGTTGGTGACGGAGACACTGTAGGTATGTGTTGGTGACGGAGACACTGTAGGTATGCGTTGGTGACGGAGACAACTCCGTCATTCAAACAAGCGTCAGATGCTTAGCAGGAAACAAATTTATTTATTAGTTTTACCATTTTTGAACGTACAATGTTTTTTTTTTTAATAAAATTACCTATTCAAAATCTCCGTCACCTGTTTCATTTTTATTTTACCGAAAAAAAAAACCCTTGGACCAATATGATTTTACTAGCTGCACCCCGTGGTTGCACCCACATAAGTTTCGATCCCGTGGGAATATCGGGATAAAATGTATCCCATGTGTTAATCCTGGTTATAAACTATCTGTGTACCTACCAAATATATCATCCAAATCCGTTTACTTAGTAGTTTGTGCGTGAAGAAGTAACAAACATACAAACACACTCACAAAATTTCGCCTTTATAATATTAGTGTAGTGTAGTGTGATGAAACCATTATAAATTGATTGAAAAAGGGATTGAAAAATTGAGGTTGAAAAACATCAATATGGTGATTTAAAATTAGAATACCAGCGTTAAGTATTAAAATAATCAACGCAGTCAACTTGTGACGCTACAAATTGCCATCCACGGGAACGTTTAGGCCCGCCGCTGATTGCAATTTTTTGTCGACATGACTTTTTGTCACTTAGTCAAGTGCAATGAAAACTATATTGAGTGCGGTCATTATGGTGACGTGATAATAGGTACGGTGACAAATAGTTGCAGCGGCAGGCAACACCGGAGTGACGTGACTGTCACTCGCCCTGTAGATTACTATGGGAGTCCGCTCACTGGTGACTTTTTGTCACTCGGCCGGCGCCGCGCGTTCGGAGTAGACGTATGCTATTTAAGAGGCCTCTTACAAAAATGCGCGTAGATGCATGATTTCCTCGTTGAAATTGAATACTATTCTTCGGTTGGTATAAATAGCAATTAATTGGTGAAGATAGTTCGTTTTCTCTTCTACAATAATAATAATAAAGCGATTTTTTTATTATTTGTCTATTTATTTAGCAATAATCGTTCTCCTGATGCATGTTTAGGCAAAAACTCATGGAGAGCTGATTTAAGAGCTCTAATTTGCAGATTCTGTTGAATATGATCCATCAAAACAATTTTTTTCTTATCACAAAAATCATATACTTTGATAATAATAGAATACATTTTTGTTACATGCCTTATAAACAAAGAAAAAATTACTGGACCTAATTCAATTTTCTGCTGAAAACAAGTCTGAATATCTTCGAACTTCTACATCATTTTCACATAGTATTTATACTAAAATAGTGTTCAATAATAGCTTAAACAATATCAATTTAAAAAAAAAACAAATATTGATACATTGATTTCAAGAGCACAAATCACGGCAACCTCGTTGAAGTCCATTACAAAAATGAACGCGATTTGTTAGGCCCGCCGCTGATTGCAATTTTTTGTCACCGTGATTTATTATTACTGTCACCTGCCGTCACCCACGATGCGCTCACTGAATCTGTTCTTGGGTAACAAATCGCGTTCATTTTTGTAATGGACTTCAACTAGGTTGCCGTGATTTGTGCTCTTGAAATCAATGTATCAATATTTTTTTTTTTTTTTAATTGATATTGTTTAAGCTATTATTGAACACTATTTTAGTATAAATACTATGTGAAAATGATGTAGAAGTTCGAAGATATTCAGACTTGTTTTCAGCAGAAAATTGAATTAGGTCCAGTAATTTTTTCTTTGTTTATAAGGCATGTAACAAAAATGTATTCTATTATTATCAAAGTATATGATTTTTGTGATAAGAAAAAAATTGTTTTGATGGATCATATTCAACAGAATCTGCAAATTAGAGCTCTTAAATCAGCTCTCCATGAGTTTTTGCCTAAACATGCATCAGGAGAACGATTATTGCTAAATAAATAGACAAATAATAAAAAAATCGCTTTATTATTATTATTGTAGAAGAGAAAACGAACTATCTTCACCAATTAATTGCTATTTATACCAACCGAAGAATAGTATTCAATTTCAACGAGGAAATCATGCATCTACGCGCATTTTTGTAAGAGGCCTCTTAAATAGCATACGTCTACTCCGAACGCGCGGCGCCGGCCGAGTGACAAAAAGTCACCAGTGAGCGGACTCCCATAGTAATGTACAGGGCGAGTGACAGTCACGTCACTCCGGTGTTGCCTGCCGCTGCAACTATTTGTCACCGTACCTATTATCACGTCACCATAATGACCGCACTCAATATAGTTTTCATTGCACTTGACTAAGTGACAAAAAGTCATGTCGACAAAAAATTGCAATCAGCGGCGGGCCTTAGTATTCTGTGGTTAAGGCTGGGCGCAAACGTCCGGTTTCCTGATTCGGAATTCAGATTCGGAGACCCCGAATGCACGCATTTCATACAAAATGTTCTCACTAGCGCACACGTTCTTAAATTTTCCGTTCTGAAACCCGGACGGAAAATTTAAGTACGTGTGCGCTGGAGAGAACATTTTGTATGAAATGCGTGCATTCGGGGTCTCCGAATCTGAATTCCGAAACTGAATTCCGAATCAGGAAACCGGACGTTTGCGCCCAGCCTTAAATTTTCCGTCCGGGTTTCAGAACGGAAAATTTAAGTACGTGTGCGCTAGTGAGAACATTTTGTATGAAATGCTTGCATTCAGGTTTCCGAATCTGAATTCCGAAACTGAATTCCGAATCAGGAAACCGGACGTTTGCGCCCAGCCTTAGGTACTGATTCATGAGTTTGCATTTTCATCAGATACTTCTAGACCAGCGGGGTAACTGCGTAACGCACTAACAGTAGTAATGGCTTACATTTTAACAATTCAACAACATTCATCGTTGTGCAGACAAATTTTACGAACATTTGAAACAATGGATTAGCAATAGGTATCCTACAAAACGATTCTGATTGTGATTTAAAGTTTGTTACGCAATTAGGTGAAGGAAAACATCGTGAGGAAACCGGCATGTCCTTGAACCAAAAATTCGAAGACATGTGACATCTACCAACCCGCACTGGGCTCACTCCCTCTCGAAGAGAGGAGGCCTGTGTCCCGGTAGTGGGAACAATATAGGCTGATTATGTGACATCTACAACCCGCACTGGGCTCACTCCCTCTCGAAGAGAGGAGGCCTGTGTCCCGGCAGTGGGAACAATATAGGCTGATTATGTGACATCTACAACCCGCACTGGGCTCACTCCCTCTCGAAGAGAGGAGGCCTGTGTCCCGGTAGTGGGAACAATATAGGCTGATTATGTGACATCTACAACCCGCACTGGGCTCACTCCCTCTCGAAGAGAGGAGGCCTGTGTCCCGGCAGTGGGAACAATATAGGCTGATTATGTGACATCTACCAACCCGCACTGGGCTCACTCCCTCTCGAAGAGAGGAGGCCTGTGTCCCGGTAGTGGGAACAATATAGGCTGATTATGTGACATCTACAACCCGCACTGGGCTCACTCCCTCTCGAAGAGAGGAGGCCTGTGTCCCGGCAGTGGGAACAATATAGGCTGATTATGTGACATCTACCAACCCGCACTGGGCTCACTCCCTCTCGAAGAGAGGAGGCCTGTGTCCCGGCAGTGGGAACAATATAGGCTGATTATGTGACATCTACCAACCCGCACTGGGCTCACTCCCTCTCGAAGAGAGGAGGCCTGTGTCCCGGTAGTGGGAACAATATAGGCTGATTATGTGACATCTACAACCCGCACTGGGCTCACTCCCTCTCGAAGAGAGGAGGCCTGTGTCCCGGCAGTGGGAACAATATAGGCTGATTATGTGACATCTACAACCCGCACTGGGCTCACTCCCTCTCGAAGAGAGGAGGCCTGTGTCCCGGCAGTGGGAACAATATAGGCTGATTATGTGACATCTACCAACCCGCACTGGGCTCACTCCCTCTCGAAGAGAGGAGGCCTGTGTCCCGGTAGTGGGAACAATATAGGCTGATTATGTGACATCTACAACCCGCACTGGGCTCACTCCCTCTCGAAGAGAGGAGGCCTGTGTCCCGGCAGTGGGAACAATATAGGCTGATTATGTGACATCTACCAACCCGCACTGGGCTCACTCCCTCTCGAAGAGAGGAGGCCTGTGTCCCGGCAGTGGGAACAATATAGGCTGATTATGTGACATCTACCAACCCGCACTGGGCTCACTCCCTCTCGAAGAGAGGAGGCCTGTGTCCCGGTAGTGGGAACAATATAGGCTGATTATGTGACATCTACAACCCGCACTGGGCTCACTCCCTCTCGAAGAGAGGAGGCCTGTGTCCCGGCAGTGGGAACAATATAGGCTGATTATGTGACATCTACCAACCCGCACTGGGCTCACTCCCTCTCGAAGAGAGGAGGCCTGTGTCCCGGTAGTGGGAACAATATAGGCTGATTATGTGACATCTACCAACCCGCACTGGGCTCACTCCCTCTCGAAGAGAGGAGGCCTGTGTCCCGGTAGTGGGAACAATATAGGCTGATTATGTGACATCTACCAACCCGCACTGGGCTCACTCCCTCTCGAAGAGAGGAGGCCTGTGTCCCGGTAGTGGGAACAATATAGGCTGATTATGTGACATCTACAACCCGCACTGGGCTCACTCCCTCTCGAAGAGAGGAGGCCTGTGTCCCGGTAGTGGGAACAATATAGGCTGATTATGTGACATCTACAACCCGCACTGGGCTCACTCCCTCTCGAAGAGAGGAGGCCTGTGTCCCGGTAGTGGGAACAATATAGGCTGATTATGTGACATCTACAACCCGCACTGGGCTCACTCCCTCTCGAAGAGAGGAGGCCTGTGTCCCGGCAGTGGGAACAATATAGGCTGATTATGTGACATCTACCAACCCGCACTGGGCTCACTCCCTCTCGAAGAGAGGAGGCCTGTGTCCCGGTAGTGGGAACAATATAGGCTGATTATGTGACATCTACAACCCGCACTGGGCTCACTCCCTCTCGAAGAGAGGAGGCCTGTGTCCCGGTAGTGGGAACAATATAGGCTGATTATGTGACATCTACAACCCGCACTGGGCTCACTCCCTCTCGAAGAGAGGAGGCCTGTGTCCCGGTAGTGGGAACAATATAGGCTGATTATGTGACATCTACAACCCGCACTGGGCTCACTCCCTCTCGAAGAGAGGAGGCCTGTGTCCCGGCAGTGGGAACAATATAGGCTGATTATGTGACATCTACCAACCCGCACTGGGCTCACTCCCTCTCGAAGAGAGGAGGCCTGTGTCCCGGTAGTGGGAACAATATAGGCTGATTATGTGACATCTACAACCCGCACTGGGCTCACTCCCTCTCGAAGAGAGGAGGCCTGTGTCCCGGCAGTGGGAACAATATAGGCTGATTATGTGACATCTACCAACCCGCACTGGGCTCACTCCCTCTCGAAGAGAGGAGGCCTGTGTCCCGGCAGTGGGAACAATATAGGCTGATTATGTGACATCTACCAACCCGCACTGGGCTCACTCCCTCTCGAAGAGAGGAGGCCTGTGTCCCGGTAGTGGGAACAATATAGGCTGATTATGTGACATCTACAACCCGCACTGGGCTCACTCCCTCTCGAAGAGAGGAGGCCTGTGTCCCGGCAGTGGGAACAATATAGGCTGATTATGTGACATCTACAACCCGCACTGGGCTCACTCCCTCTCGAAGAGAGGAGGCCTGTGTCCCGGCAGTGGGAACAATATAGGCTGATTATGTGACATCTACCAACCCGCACTGGGCTCACTCCCTCTCGAAGAGAGGAGGCCTGTGTCCCGGTAGTGGGAACAATATAGGCTGATTATGTGACATCTACAACCCGCACTGGGCTCACTCCCTCTCGAAGAGAGGAGGCCTGTGTCCCGGCAGTGGGAACAATATAGGCTGATTATGTGACATCTACCAACCCGCACTGGGCTCACTCCCTCTCGAAGAGAGGAGGCCTGTGTCCCGGTAGTGGGAACAATATAGGCTGATTATGTGACATCTACCAACCCGCACTGGGCTCACTCCCTCTCGAAGAGAGGAGGCCTGTGTCCCGGTAGTGGGAACAATATAGGCTGATTATGTGACATCTACCAACCCGCACTGGGCTCACTCCCTCTCGAAGAGAGGAGGCCTGTGTCCCGGTAGTGGGAACAATATAGGCTGATTATGTGACATCTACAACCCGCACTGGGCTCACTCCCTCTCGAAGAGAGGAGGCCTGTGTCCCGGTAGTGGGAACAATATAGGCTGATTATGTGACATCTACAACCCGCACTGGGCTCACTCCCTCTCGAAGAGAGGAGGCCTGTGTCCCGGCAGTGGGAACAATATAGGCTGATTATGTGACATCTACCAACCCGCACTGGGCTCACTCCCTCTCGAAGAGAGGAGGCCTGTGTCTCGGTAGTGGGAACAATATAGGCTGATTATGATGAGGCAATTAGGGTGCAGACTCTTGTCTCTTGTGTTGAATGTGCTTGGATCACTGTAACCTACCCCAATATTCTTACAGGTTAAGTTTGAGGTCCTACATTAATTTATTATTATATCAGTCACCATTTTAAATAACCTAATGTTAGTTTGACGTTAAACGTCTCTTATCCCGTTAATAAACAGCCTAGCAATATTCCCTAAATGATAAATCTGCAATAAGTTTTCACGTGTGCAGCGCGGCGCCACTTCTTCGTAGTCGTATTAGTGTTGCTATTGCCCGCCAGATGGCGGGAAATGTTCGTATCGCCAGTCGACCCAACAAAAGTGTTAGGAATAACTTCGCGGCCTTGTGGATCATATATAACCTGTAAAATAAATGCGGAATATAAATATGTTTTTATTGATATAAAGAAACCAAACATAGTTATTGTGTAGTAAAAAGTTTTGAATCAAATTTCGCGCCATCTATGGTCGAATAGTTGAATCAGTGTGAATTATTTTAATTTCAGTATTAAAGCTTCACTACCATACAACCATAAAAACTGATTATAAAATATTTAATTAGGGAATAATATTAAAGATATTTATACTCGTAAAATAGTTACATACATGTGCATTCTTCTCTGAGCCTTCTCGATGTCCTGATCCTTTTCCCGCAGTAAGTACTTGCGAGCTCCCTTCACAAAGTCCACGCAGTGATCCTCCCAACTGCAATAAATGAATGAATTAATTAAAATCATTTTTTTTAAAGGAACTGAAGTAATACTTCCGTAATCGACGGTTTCTGTATGTACTAATGAAACTGATAGATTGTCAAACTAAAGATATAGGGGCAAGCAAGCCCAATGCAGTACCTCGAGTTTTCGAAAAAGTTCGCCTCACGTCTTCTCTGTCATTCATACCTGTGTGAGTGTAACTGTCTCTTTCTAAAGCTCGATGTATCATAATAACGGCCGGGTACTGTATAGCGCTACAAGTTATATTGACGCGTGCCCAAAATCGGAACTAACGCCGCCATTTTATTTTTTCACAAAACAATTGCACAATGATTAAATAACAGCGCCTCCTATCAACGTCACTAGGTCGCCAAAAGAACCTTGTTGCAGAGTACCTAACTTTTAAATAAATATTTAATGCCTTTAACAAGGAAGGAAAATGATTGAGGTTTGAGCTAAGTTCGTGAGTAAACGCAGATCAGATGGCGGTACTATATAGAAACCCCATCCATCGATGAATTTAAAAACATTCTTGCTATTGAAATGTTATTATATAGTATTGTTGATGTGACATGTGATTAATAAATGATTTTGAATTTGAATATTAATGACTTAGTAAAAGAAAAAGAAAGAAAATACCTACGTTTATTTTCGTTTGTTTACGTTTACGTTTGTTTAGTGCTTTATGTTAGGTATGTTTAAGATAAAATACCTACTAGTAGACTATAGCGGGTCTGATACCCAGCAGGTCACAGCGACTTACTCGATAGTAGTAGGGTCCAGGTTGTACACAGCGGCATCAGACGCCGACAATCTCTGCTTCAGGCGACGCACGTTGTCCGTGTTGAAGTACCACTCACGGGTCGCGAAGAACTTCAGCGCGCCGTTCATCGCGTGCAGGCGTTTGCTCACGGTGGACAGGCTCGGCCTGGAACACGAAACTCTCCATCATGTTCATGTTAGTTTTGTACTGAAGCATGCCTGCTTCTGGTTACGGAGATATTAAAGTTCGAAGTTACAACTGTATTCTGACTTTTTTTTTTTTTTAATTATTAAATGTCATAACTGAACTCCTCACGACCTCTGTACCATTTCGTGCACCAATTCCGACCACTATTACAATCAAGTTAGCACAATATTTTGCGTGCATTAGATTGAGTACTACCGTAAATAGTGATTTTTATCAACGTAAATAAAAGTTGTTTCCTAGCAATTATATTTGTGTAATGTTAAGTAACATTTTTAGGTACGAATTTTGTTTATCAAACTAAAAATGTTACTTAACATTGCACAAGTTTAACCCATTAAACTATAGAAATGTAAAAAAATCATATATCTATGGGTAAAACAAAAAATTAAAAAAATATATTTTTAACTCATATTTTTGTAATCTATTAAATTCATTCTACAAATTAATTACAGAGGTGCTATCTTACGACCATTCATCGGAGGGTCAGAAATGACATAGCCCATAATCATCTGCCTGCTTTGTCCCAAGTCCCAACTATGTTAGGGTCGGCTTCCAGTCTAACCAAATGCAGCCGGTAAATACCGGTAGTTATAATATAGCGACAAAACAAAAGTGAAACAAATGACTAACCTTGGCTTCATCCCGCACATTTTGGACGCGTAGTGGATGAGGTATAGTGGGATTGTTTGAAGTGTGGTCGCCACAATTTTCTGCATCACACTGCAATATAGAAACATGAAATTATTATTGTTACATTATAAGTCTGATACCTGGGAATCACTCCGGAATAACTCGGAGTAACAACACATCGTGCGTGAGTGACAATCTTTTTTTTATTTATTTATATTTATTTTAAGACAAAATTAAGGCAATATTTATTTCTAAAGCGGCCTCTGAATCTTTGTTAAAAGAAAAACAATGAGACCCTACTTAAGCCCTTACAAAGGGCGATACAAACCAAACACCTAGCGCATTACGTACGGAGGACCCTAAAGATCATGAAGATATCGAACGCGAGCGCAGGGCTCTTGCTGTGAGAAGCATTATGCTAGTTCTTGGTGGTATAAGGAGGTTAAAATTAGTCAGACCTACACAAGCACCTTGTGGGTTACATACACGCGGAAAACAATGGACTCACTGAAAGTCCAATACAATTACTGCTTCAGAATGCTTTTGGGGCAGCTGCGATTTTTTGTGACTCTGGTATGTTCGCTCAGGCGCACGTTCACAACTTCTACGCTATCGGCTATGGTGTGGAGAAAAACGGTGTCGCTATGCGAAAATGCGGTCTAGTTCGCTGCACTACAGTGCACCGACAGGACAGTAAGTCTCCCATCAATCTTATATTAAAAACTTAGTTCTTAAGTAAGGAATAGTATTGCTTGAATAGTAGTGCTGTAGGTACATACTGTGTCATCAATTCAGGAGTTTTCTCAAAAGCTTTCAAACGTGCAGTAATCCATACAGTGTACAAAGGCAAAGTTAAAGGCGACGTGTCCAATTATTGGCCAATTCCGTTGCTTAGCTCCATGTCTAAATTACTTGAACGAATCCTCAACACTAAGCTTACCAAATTCCTATAAAAAAATAAATTTATCACAGACGTAGTATCAATGTTTCCACTGCTGGGACACAGGTCTCCCCTCTTCGAGAGGGAGTGGGCTGTAATCCACCACGCGGGCCCAGTGCGGGTTGGTAGATGTCACATGTCTGCGAATTTTTAGTTCTAAGACATGTTCATGTTCCTCACAATGTTTTCCTTCACCGTCTTGAGAGCAGTAATGATGCAATAATTTACAAAAAGTAAAGTGCCTGCTTGGGTTCGAGCCCACGACCTAGAACTCATAAGTCTGGGCCACCACTGCTCCAACTATCGCAGAGAACCTGTTCGGATTTCGTATGGGTATCTCCATAGAAGATGCCGTCGTAGATTTCATCAACACCCTGATTGCCAAACTGTACAATCGCCTTAAATGTTATGGTTTCTTCTTAGGTTTACCGAAGGCCTTTGATACAGGTCCTGTCCCCAGACTTGTGGCCAAAATGGAGCATATCTATATATATATAATTCAAAGTCCTGACTGACTGACTGACTGATATATCAACGCACAGCCTAAACCGCTGGTCCTAGAGACATGAAATTTGGAGGGTGTGTTCTTTGTGAAGAATAGGTATCCACTAAGAAAGGGTTTTTCGAAATTCCACCCCTAAGAGGGTGATTGGGGGAGGGTGAAATTTCACGCGGACGAAGTCGCGGGGTGAAGCTAGTAGTCAATATTTACAAAGATGAGGGAGCGTAGCCAGTGTGTTAAAATTGACTCCATTAATAGTGACGAAGATTTTGTTAGCTACGGCATCTCAAGGAAGTGTATAATAATAATTGCAACGTCCCGATATCAATCATCAGGCAGTTGCCCTCCGACATCCGTCTGGTCGGAAGATCCTCTCTTTTCTATAGAGGATGAGTGAACTTTACACCAAGCCCTAATACCTATACACAGAATCACAGGCTTTTCTAACCATTTTTTATTATTTTGTATTTTTTAGTCTTTTTATTTGTTCATCCTTATGCATAGATTTTGAATAGTATTTCCTCCTGGGAGAGGGCACTGGCTCTTGTAACACAGGTTAACCACCTAGCACAAGTGTCAGGGACTTCACAAGTTCACACGATTTGTAACCACTTTCCTATGCAATAAAGATTACTATGTTAGTGACCAAAGTTAACTCGCCGATAATGAATCACTTCGTGCAGGTGTTTGTTAGGCAGGAGTGATTCATTTCATCCGGTGAATGTATGTAAATTTTGCTTTTCTGTTAGCTTAATACTCAATTATAATTTTAACACACTAACACAGCTTTTAAGTTTTTTGTAACTAACATAATATGGATCCAATGATCCATCCAAATCAAATTTATTTTACACTAGCTGCGCCCCGCGGTTTCACCCACGTAAATGTCGATCCCGTGGGAATGTCGGGATAAAAAGTAGCCTATATGTTAACCCAGGGTGTCAGCTACCCCCATACAACATTTTATCAAAATTGGTCCAGCCGTTTGAGCTTGAAGAAGTAACAAACATATGTATAAACACACACACACACACACACCCCCCCCACACACACACACTCAAAAACTTTCACCTTTATAATATTAGTGTGATGTGATATTGCTTAGACAACAATTAGTTAAAGTAATATGTCAAATTTTGATTTAATTTAAGCCTAATTTGTTGCAAATAAGGTTTAACGTCGAAAGGTTCCCTTCACCACGTCCTGGTGTTTGAGCTGCGAAAACGAAGTAGCGCAACAAATAGTCAATGTTCCTGAAACTTTGACTATTCGTTGCGTTACTTCGTTTGTTACTACTACAGACAGACGCGGACGCTTCGCAGGATGTACGGCGTCTGTCTGTATTTCAGGAACTTTGATGATTGGACTCATAAAGTAGTAGATGGTGTCGTACTCACGAGTTCTCGATGAGGAACCCGAAGGGGTACCACATGGCGTTGTCCAAGGGGTGAGCGCGGACCCCGCGTAGCATGTTGTTGCGGAAGTCGGCCCATGTGGTGGGGTGCAGGCATGAGCTGCAGTTGTACACGCGCGCCTCTCGCTTGCTGGGGGATCAAACTTTCATGTTATTTATAATAAGCCTTAGTACGTAGCACATAGATGACAATATAGTAGCATGAATACGTCATAAACACGTATGATACTTTGAATGCACATAATAAGTAGCATGTTGGTACAGAACTGATCCCTGTGGTGTGTGCAGGAGCTGCACTTGCGCGCGCGGGCTTCACGCTTGCTGAGGGACAGATAGATAGTACTGACCAAATTGAAGAAATAAGAAAAGCCGGAGAAACTCGACCTTTAGATTCCATTCCCAAGGAATGGACTCCACGACCTCATGCTCAGCAGTCGTGCTTGACCAACGACGCAATCAAGCGATCGCTCCCTATTACATGGGGCTTAAAATATATCTGGTGCAGGTAACTGTACAGCTGTGCCTATCTTTTTTAAAGAAAACAGATATGATGGTATGGTGACGTCATGACTAACTCTTCGAGGGCGGTCTCCCAGGCCACGGCGAGTAGCGTGTCGATGCACATGTCCACCGGCATCATGTCCGCGCGCCACGCGCCGCCGCAGTTGAGCACGTGCAGCACGCCCTTGCCGGCGCCCACCAGCACGCCGCTCGGACCGTTCAGGTTCTCGATCCAGCCGGGGAACGGGTCGCGGAGGGATGATGTCACTGTAAGTGTACCAAGCTATTCATGAATTTCAGAAAATGTTTTTATTTTGTAACTAGCTTCTGCACGTGACTTCGTCCGCATGAAATTCGTACTTTCCTCTAAAAATTTCGAAAATGTATGTTTATGATCTTTATCATTTATTTAGATAAATAAGTACCTATTCGAGCCAATTTTTAACTTGATAAATCAAAGGGATCAGATTTTTCAAAAAAACTGTATCCCCGCTTTTCACCCCCACAGAGGTGGAATTTTGAAAAATAGTTTAGGATGTGTTCATAACTTGGCTTAAAGACCCACACCCATATTCGACTCAATGGAAGCAAGCAGTACAATCCACCCCATAAACTTTATTACCCTTTTCCACCTTGGTAAGAGTCGAATTTTGAAAAACCCTAAAACATCATTATTCTTGTTTTAGTAGAGTTAATCTGACAACGGGTTACATATTTTTCTAACCTATCAACTTTGTTACCCCCTAAATCCTCTGTAAGGGATTTTTATTTAAACTAAAAGTGACAATCTTTATTATTTACTGAGCCAAATATTGCCAAGTTTCAAGTTTATTAACCAAATGACTAAGATTTTTCATATAAACTGTATCCCCTCTTTTTATCCCCGTAGGGTTCGAAATTTTGAAAAATCGAGTGGGATGTTTCTATAACTTGACTTAAAGATTATTTATATTTATGTACCAATTTTCCAGTTAATCAAGCCACGTAATAAAATGCTCCCCTGTGATATTGACTACCCCTCTTCACCCCGAAGATAGATTAGATAGATTTTCGAAAAACCCTGAACCACTTAATTATTTATACTGAGTTTCGATTTAAGTGGACGGCGCATTAAAATTCTTCGATACTAAATTTGACACCCTCAGACACCCTTTAGGGTGGGGTAGATTTTCGAAAAGCCCTGATACATGTTATTCTTTATTTTTGGTCTTAAGTATAAATGAGTTTCGAGTTAATCAGACTGCGTGTTAAAATTCCTCCATACAAACTTTGACACCTCCCAATCCTCCTCCAGGGGGTAGCATAAAAAAACAAAAAATGCCAAACTTCATAATTTACTTAGATAGGTACTTATTCGTGTCAAGTTTCAAGGTTATTAACTCAAGGAATAAGATTTTTATATAAACTTTCATCCCTTATTTAACTCCCTTAGGAGTTTAATTTCGAAAAATCCTTCCTTTTTCCTTGTCTATATTATAAAGGGAACCGCTGTGCAAAATTTCAGTTTTCTAGGTCTTAGTGTCTGGGCTGGGCGTTGATGAGTCAGTCAGTCTGTCAGAACATTTATATAGATTTTGCATTTTATTTGACAGTTCTTCGTCAGTCTTCAGTCGTGCGCCGTGATTGTTTTCAGGTTTCTCAATGGCATTTAGCGTTAAAGAAAAATTTAATTGGTTTCGCTACTCACCGCTAGATGGCAGTATTTTAAATTAGTGAAAAGGTCAATCACGTTTGCATTGCAGCACAGAACTCTGCTACCCATTCTTTAAATAAATAGACAGCATGTTCAATGTAAGGTTTGCCGTGCTGCTGTGCCCGACAGGGTCCATAATAGATTCTAATGTTTTATACTTACCACCTGTATGTGTACATTATGGATGCAATAAAGATTGAATTGGATTGAAGGTCCTCTAAATGTGGTCTAATTATTCTACCTATTAAAAAAACTGGTAACTGACCTATGGTTGGTCTGAAGATGGCGGTCGCGTACTTGGCCGCGACAGCTCGCTCGGCCACCGCGCTCTCCGCCATCGCTTTAGTGAACGTGTAGGTGTTCGGCTTCGGAGATATTAATCTGGAATCAAATAAAATGCTTATCATTTTATACCGATATTATTAAGTGGCAAGCGAGGCGCTGGACAAAGGTTGTGTGTTGTTTTTGTGTTCGCATCACGAACTTCATGCAACAGATTGCCAAGCGTAAGTATTTCTCCGGTGCTTCATACCAGAAAATTAATTTTTTCGTTATTTTCCTTTCATTTTTGATACCTTTCGTCTTAAATTCTTTGTTTTAAATAAGTTTTTATTGTTTGCTCTACAGGCCCTAACTTCACAAACTCAACACCTTAGTCAAAATATGTGGCTTGGCCGTTTCGCTACCATCACATGGGCGTAAGGTGAAAAATTTACTCACTGTTCATTACTTTTCTGTTATACAATATGTAGTTCTTGTAGTAACGAAACGGACAAGCCTCACATTTTGACTAAGGTGTAGAGTTTGTGAAGTTAGGGCTTGTAGAGTTAGGGCTTAGATATAGAGTTAGGGCGTGTATACTGTAGAGTTAGGAGCTTGGTTCTACATGATACTTATCTGATAAATTTTTGACCGGGCGAGCCATATGTGGTCTCGTCTTGGCAACATTTTACATGAAAATGTTTTTGTTGGGATACTTATTATTGAATAGTTGCGGTGGTCTTCATCATCTTCCATTTACCAAATATTGCTTTCCGAGAGCAAATGCACGAGTTACTATAAAAAATACCCAAATATTTGAAGAGTTCCTTCGATTTCTCCAGTACTTATCCCATCATCAGATCCTGACCTGAAGACAATGGATGGGGCCACCTGGAAAGTATACCCTTTCAAAAGAATAAATAATATTTGAAATCGGTCCAGCCGTCTTCGAGCAATCGGGGAACATACCTACACTAAAAATAAAAAAAAAATATTCCGACGAACTGAGAACCTCCTCCTTTTCTAGAAGTCGGTTAAAAAAGAACCGACTTCCAAAACAGACACTACAAAGTAAAAACTTATATACTCATTAAGTACACAATTTATATGATATACAGGGTGAATTTTCCAAGTGGGCGTGGATGGCCAAATTCTAAACTATGAGGAATAGCGAAAAGTACTGAAAGGAGTCGCGGGCTCGATTTTGATGAAAACTAAAACTGCATCATTGGATTTTTGAAAAATCAATATTTCTAGCCAGGAATCGAACCTGTTGATTTTGAAAGAAAAAACACATACTGTATTCACACACCATTCGATAGTGTCCCTAACAAGGATCAAATTCTGGGAAGTAATGACATACGGCAAACTTAATGAAAATGTTGAATTTTAATAAACTGCTTCTTATTTTAGAGTATCCATACATACATTACGTAAGTACCTTGTTCGAAATTATGCTCAATATTTTTATTAACACACCCGCAGCGCAGTCACCTTCACAACATTAGATTCTAAATTCAAATTTCTATTACGATCTTTGAAAATATTCTAATTGAATCAATAATATTGTAATGCTGAATGCAGTACAATCCTTGAGACGTCGAATCCAGCTATGTACTAAAAATAATGGTCATCATTTTGAACAATTAATCAGTTAAGGTTTAGTAGGTAGGTAACATAACCCGGGCCCGGATAAATAATAACAGCCACACAGGTCAATCCATCAGGTTAAGCTACGCTTGCCGCGGTTGGTCTGTGGATGGGTGACCATCTTTACATACCGAGGTATTCAGCTGCATCCGGTTAGAATGGAAGCCGACCCCAACATAGTTGGGAAAAGGCTAGGCAGATGATGATGAGGTAGGTAACATAAGAAAAAAAAAAGTATTTTGTTAAAAATGAGCTCTTTCCTTTAGTTTGCCGTATGTCATTACTTCCCAGAATTCGATCCTTATTAGCGACACTATCGAATGGTGTAATAATAGTGTGTTTTTTTTTTTCAAAATCAACAGGTTCGATTCCTGGCTAGAAATATTGATTTTTCAAAAATCCAATGATGCAGTTTTAGTTTTCATCAAAATCGAGCCCGCGACTCCTTTCAGTACTTTTCGCTAGTCCTCATAGTTTCGGATTTGGCCATCCACGCCCACTTGAAAAATTCACCCTGTATAAAAGCTTGTCGCGAGATTTAAGTAGGTACTCGCATTTATACTCAGTAGGTAGTTTGAAAAATTTAAAATCAATCAGATCAAATTATATAATTTACTTGTTTAATCTATACAGGTAAATTTCGCGACATGCGTTTAAATATCATATAAATTGTGTACTTAATGACGTTATAAGTTGATAGTAAAAGATTTAAAGGAAAAGTTTATTCTTTTTAGCGCATTTAACTAAAAGCTTGTTTTTTAAAAAGTTTTTTTACTTTTAATTTATTTTTTACTTTTCAGTTATTGATGGACAGGTTTTTTTGGAGTTTAACTTGCATTCGTATTCTCAGCAAGACGTTTCATTTTTGATACCCATATTGTAGGAAAGCATAGAAAACTTAGTCCGCCATCTTTAGAAGTCCGCTATATTGGATTTAGAGTGACGTCATTTTAATTTTCGAGTTATTCTCAGCAAGCCCTTTCATTTGATAATACCCATATTGAAGAAGTGCAATAAAAATAACTAGTCCGCCATCTTGGGTGTTCCGCCATGTTGGATTTAGAATGACGTCACACAGCTAACCATACATTGTCATCCAAACTAAACGTGTATACAAAATTTCAGCTCAACCGGTTGAAGATATCCAGTGACGGATTAACCCTTAATCAAATTAAGCAATTGCCTAGGGCATCACGTCTGGGGGGGCACCAGAAGAAGCACAAAACAAATCCGTCCTTAGGGCATCACGTCTCACTTCCACGTCACCAAAAACCACACCAAAAAAAGTTTCTAGGACTAATTTGAAAATTCGCGCGTTTTAAGTTGACATAGAGTCCGATCTAGTCATAATCCCGCTCCCGCTTGCCCACTTGCTGCCCGCTAGTGCATTCGGCAATTCGAATGTACCGGAATTGCGATCAGCCAATCACAAACCACCCCTTCCCGCGGGCCCCTCGCCTGGCGATTTATTTTCGTTGGATCCCGCTTTTGAATCCCAGTTTAATATTTTTGGCGTTGGATCCCGCAAAATATTATTATGTATTTCCGTTGGATCCCGAATTTAAAAAATGCAAGATGATTACGTTTTATTGTCGTTGAATCCCGAAAAGTATTTCCGTTGGATCCCGAATGCTTAAAAAAATCTGAATGCGGGTACTATCAACAACAAAATTGTTTATAATAAAATGAGGGGTTCACTAATGTTTCACCAAAACTCCGTTGACAAATTTTTAGTTTACAACCAACGTTTCGTATACTATTTATTTCACAAACAACTCATTTTCTATATAATCTAGTCGTTTCTGGCACTCGCCGGCCGCTGCCGCGGCACCGCTCGCTTCGCTCGCTCGGCTCGTGCGTAGGGGTCACAGTTTTAACCTAACCTAACATTTTTTTTTTTTTAATAATTATCCTAATCTAACTAGTTCGGTTCCGGGTAACCCACTAAAAATAATCTCTTTTTTTCTATTAGCGCAAGTCGATGAAAGAATGAGTTTCATTTTTAGGAAATTGCGTAATGATAAGTCAATATGTAAAACGTTTTTATTCCAAACGTTGTTTTATGAGATAAAATGACACGTTAAATAACACGTTATTAAACAAAAATTTATCAGTTTAGTTTATAAGTTTAAGTATATGTCGCTTGCTACCGTGTCACCAGTCCTAACTCTCTATTATAATTTGGCTGCTGAGACCAAAACTACAAACGTACAAGTGTACAGGGATGTTTTGTAAAATGCGGCTGTTACTTTACAATATTGTGGTGTCTTACGACTTCCACGCGAACGAAGTCGCGGGCAGAAGCTAGTGTTTGATAAAGGTAAATCACCTTTCTTCTGAAATGTACACATGTTGTTATAACATGGGATTCAACGGAAATAGCAAACGGGATCCATCGTTAATACCTAAAAAATGGGATTCAAAAGTGGGATCCAACGAAAATAAACGGTACATCTCATCATCTTATTTTACAAAAAGCTAATGTTTTTTAGGCGGTAAAGGTTTAAAGACCGATTCTAGTTGACATACGGATAGGGAGGCCCACAGGCGTGGATTGCTTAGGGCATCAAGTAGTCTTAATCCGTCACTGAAGATATCTGCTTCCGAATTGAGTTGCAAGAGTCCACCCGAATAAACATAGTTACATACATACATGCATGTAACATACATTGCAAGTTAAATAAAAGCCTGTAAAAAGCTTGTAATAAAATTAATTTTAATTTCGGAAGTCGGTGTCGTTGGGCTCGCATTTTCGTTGTTTGCCACGTCGAAAGAAAATCGACCCGTGCATGCGGCTGTGTGGAGTAAGGCGCTCACCTGGGCGTGATCTCAGCCAGCATGTCGGGCGGCAGCACGTCCACGAGGCCCAGCAGCTGCTGCAGCGGCGCCGGCGCGGCGTACACGCGCTCCTCCACGAGCGCCAGCTCCGCGTTGCTGTACGCCGTCGAGACGTGCACCAGCACCTGCCACAGACAGGTAACATGTGTCTCGTGAGGCTGTGCTCTGTCCCAAAACTCATCAACATTCTCTTGCCCTTGTCCCAGTTTATTAGCGGTCTTCTCTACTAGTCGACATCTCGGTAGCCATCCCCTTTCTAGCCGTATAATCTCTCACACGTGCCTGATGATAATGTAAACAAATGGTTCAGAAAACGCTGTGGATTTTATAAAATATGTTTTTCGTTTGACAATAAAAGTGCTTTTTTAGAACTTAAATTTTCGTCGTTGCTTTTTCAATTAGAATTCAATAATGTCATTCAAACAATACTTGTTGGGAAAAGGGGTGAGATATGTTACTTTGGGAAGCCAAAAACGCCACTTCACTAGATATATGATAGATGCTAGAACTACGACGTAGCTCAAGTTCAGCCACGTCGTGGCTACTAGGAACAATAACCAATACTGGACCAACCAATGCTGAATTAAGTCAGCTGCCATGAGCTTGATGACGTTACAACTGCCAGTGAGTGAGTACCTGCATGATGGGCAGCTGGTCGCAGATGTCCATGAGAGTGATGACGGGGCGCACCTCCTGCTCCACCGCGACCGACGCTACTAGCAACTAGGCTAGATCGTACCTGCATGTTGGACAGCTGGTCGCAGATGTCCATGAGAGTGATGACGGGGCGCACCTCCTGCTCCACCGCGACCGACGCTACTAGCAACTAGGCTAGATCGTACCTGCATGTTGGACAGCTGGTCGCAGATGTCCATGAGAGTGATGACGGGGCGCACCTCCTGCTCCACCGCGACCGACGCTACTAGCAACTAGGCTAGATCGTACCTGCATGTTGGACAGCTGGTCGCAGATGTCCATGAGAGTGATGACGGGGCGCACCTCCTGCTCCACCGCGACCGACGCTACTAGCAACTAGGCTAGATCGTACCTGCATGTTGGGCAGCTGGTCGCAGATGTCCATGAGAGTGATGACGGGGCGCACGTTCTGCTCCACCGCGACCGACAGCGGCTCGTCAAACTTCAGCGTCGCCGCCGAGTGGAACACCACCGACACCTGCGGGAGTAAGAGAGTGTGTCAAATATTTCGCCACTCGCCATACGAAAAAAAAAATGTGAATCCGTGTCGGGAATCGTTGGATCCCATAATAGTTAACTTTTTTATTTTTGTCAATAGCTTGTGAGATGTTTTCTGTTCCAACCAAACGCAGAAATAACTTTGATTATCATTGTTTTTTCAAGAATTAAATTAATACTATAAATACAAACTTATTTTTGCGTTGGTAAAATAAAATTCATGCGTAAATATTTATCCTAACTCCGGACCTTTCACTGTGCGCGGTCCGCCATACATTTCAGTGTCGGAATAGTTATAAAAATTTGCATTAATTTGGTCACGCAACTTTATTTATTTATTCATATAACAATTCGCATTGTGTTTGAATTTTGCAACGAAAAATAACAATTAAAATATTTGAACCTAGACTGCTACAGAGAACCTTTGGCGCCTGAATGATATTGACAGGGGCACTGTCGACAGCTTCACCGCAGTGACATCGATGCGAAGCAACACAAGGTGCGCCCAAGCGGAGACACGTAGCGAGCCGAAACGACGAGTCATCCATCATTGTGCCTATGGTGGATGACGGGAGCGCCTGAAGCCACAAGCCTGACTCCCATTCTCCCACAGCCAGCAGACGGGCACGCTCAACAGTATTACTACGTGACGTGTTTACAAGGGTATTCCGTATAATACTGCAGAGCGGCACGTCCCACCTTTATTGGTTTCGTTGCAAAATTAATATATTCCTTACCATCAGATACGACGTCAAACGACATCGTACTACTTGATTTGTTTTTTGTTATTTTTTTTTCGTTAAAATATTTCTTGGTTGTATGATTTGTGATGGAGGTTGTATACCTACATGACAGTGGTTTAATATATTCGAATAAGTAATTAGAATATGTCACTTCAAACTGTTCCGTCAAAGAGAAAAGTCGTTGTTTAATGTAGTAATTGTGGTGTAAATAAATGTGTTCGATCTAAGTAGCCTCTTTGATTCCAAAAGGTTATGGGCCCAGCCTCAGGCTCCAAAAACGCCTAGAAGCTAGAACACAATACATACGAGTATCTTAAAAAGTGTCAGTTGTAAAATTCTCGTCATGGCAGAAGAACATTCAGGTTCAATTTGTGGGATAAGAAAATTGAATGGTGCTGAAGACTTCGCTAATTGGAAATTCGTGGTGAGGAATTACTTGGAGTCCAAAAACTGGTTCAAGGTAATTGAAACTACAGAGATAACAGCTGAATTGAAGGATACTGATAGGAAGGCACGAACGACGTTATGTCTGCTACTTGAGCCTGCATGTTTCGCACATGTGTATAGTGCGAAGACAGCACGTGAAGTTTGGGTGAGTCTCAGCGAAGCTTACGAAGACAAAGGTTGGAGCAGACGAATCAAATTGCAACGAGAGTTATGGCAATGCCGACTAGAAAATTGCGAAACCATGGAAACATATATTTCAAAAATAATTTGTTTGGCGCAACAACTTGCAGACATTGATGCAAAAATCTCTGACGAGTGGATAATTTCCATATTATTAAGCGGTTTATCGTCAGATTACAACCCATTTATAATGGCGATAGACAATGGTGGAAAAGAAATTAAACTTGAGCAGTTAAAATCAAAGTTGATGCAAGAAGCAAGCAGACAGATTGAAAATGGTCAGAATAGAGAGCAAGCTCTAGTTTCAACGGCGGAAAATAAAAAGAAGTTTGAAAAGAAAAAGGCATTGATATTCAAGTGCTTCAAATGTCACAAAGAAGGTCATAAAGCATCTGAATGCAAAGTCACTAAGAGAGCGAATCCATGCTTGAGTATGGCGAACACGGTGAAAAAGGACCGATGGTACTTGGACAGTGGCTGCTCAAACCACATGACGAACGATGCCGGAAAATTGCTGAATTACAAAAGGCAACAGAATGACTTAAAGATAAAAGTTGCAAACGGGGAAGAAATGAAAGTTATAGGAAGAGGGAATGCCATCCCGAAAGTAAATAATACCACTGAACTCCTATTAACGAATGTTTATCATGTTCCCGGACTTTCTATGAATTTAATTTCAGTAAGCGATCTTGTAAAGAAGGAGTTCGCGGTAAAATTTGACAAAAAAGGTTGCTCTATTAAAAATAAAACAGACCAAATAGTAGCAACGTGCAAAGAGGTTGATGGAATTTTCGAGTTGAATGAAAAAGAAAATTGTGTTGTCAACTTGACTTTGTCAAATGAAATTATGTCAAATATTTGGCATAGAAGATTAGCACATTTGGGACGAAAGTATATGAATTCATTGAAAAATATGGTGACTGGATTGAATTTTAAATCAAGTGATAAAATTGAACCATGTGTTCCGTGCATAAATGGAAAAACTTGTAAGAGCTCTATCAAAAATCAAGGTACACTAGCGAAAGAAGTTTTGGAAATTGTACATAGTGATTTATGCGGACCAATGGAAGAACCATCATTCAGTGGATCTCGATATATGCTGTTGTTTATCGACGATTTTACGCGTAAGACGCATGTCTACTTCTTGAGAAATAAGAGTCAAACCCTCGATAAATTTCGAGAATATAAGGCGGAAGTGGAGAAGCAGACAGGAAAGTCGATAAAGTGTCTCAGATCTGACAATGGTAAGGAATTCTGTAACCAAGCCATCGATAAGATTTTAAGGTCAGCTGGTATAAAGCATCAGAAGACGGTTCCTTATACGCCTGAGCAAAATGGTGTAGCTGAGAGGGCAAACAGAACTATCATTGAAAAAGCAAGAACGCTGCTTTGTGAGGCCAAACTTAGTAAAAAGTATTGGGCTGAAGCGGTATGTACAGTGGTATATTTAAAAAATAGAAGCCCGACTAGGGCTGTTATGAACAAAGTACCGGAAGAACTTTGGTCAGATAAGAAATAGACTTGAGTCATTTGAAAATTTTCGGTTGTCAAGCATATGCATTGAAACCTAAACAGAAACGGCAAAAGCTTGATATGAAGAGTGAAGAAATGATTCTCATCGGCTATAGTGAAATTACTAAAGGTTATCGACTGATGAATCCAAAAACGGGTCAGATAACATTCTCAAGAAATGTCAAATTCTTGGAAAATGTTTTTCCTGGAGATAGTACTGACATGAAGAAGAACACAGTCGTTCCTATTAATATAGAGGAGGAACGGATAGAACCTGTGGTTGAAAGTGGTGCGTCTAATAATAATATACAAGATGAAGAAGATTTTCATGAAGCGGAGTGTATTGACACTGAGGTGGCTGCGACGCCTGATGAAACGGTTGCTACCACGAGCAGTACAGCGGAACCAGAACGAAGATACAATTTTCGTGAGCGCAAACCTGTTATTTATAATGCTATCGCGCAAATTGATGGCGATCCAATAACAATTGAAGAAGCATTGGCAAGGCCTGATTCTAATTTATGGCAAAATGCTATACATGATGAAATGAAATCATTAAACGAGAATCAGACGTGGTCACTGGTAGATTTACCACGGGATAAAAAGCCAATACATTGCAAGTGGATCTTCAAAATTAAACGAGACAGTGACGGTAAAGTGTCGAAATATAAGGCGAGGCTAGTAGCTAAAGGATTTACGCAGGTACGTGGAATAGACTACAATGAAACGTATTCTCCGGTCGTAAGAAGCTCAACCTTACGATTACTATTCTCATTAGCAGTAGAATATGATTGGCTCATTGACCAATGGGATGTTACAACTGCTTTCCTGTATGGCAAGCTAAAAGAGGACATCTACATGCTTCAGCCTAAGGGGGCGATTGTTAAAGGTCAAGAGACAAAGGTATGTAAATTGCAAAGATCGTTGTATGGACTCAAACAAGCGTCAAATGCTTGGTTCCATGAGCTAGATCAGGAGATGAACATTTTAGGTTTCGTACAATCAAAAATAGAACCTTGTCTTTATCAAAAGGTGTTTAGCGATGGAAATAAATAGTAGTAGTCATATACGTCGATGACATTTTTATATTTACCACAATTATTACATTAAACAACGACTTTTCTCTTTGACGGAACAGTTTGAAGTGACATATTCTAATTACTTATTCGAATATATTAAACCATTGTCATGTAGGTATACAACCTCCATCAGGCACCCTTAATCTGCAGCAGATGCATGCGCAAGATTACATTAAAGTACCTACCTAACATAATTACCTACATGTGTACGCACCCATAAACTACTCAGTGTGTACACACCCTAAGTACACAGTATATTCAGCTGGAGCTATCGTGCACTGATATACAATCTATATTTATTACCTAAGTCTGTTCATAACACAGCTCTACAACAAAAAATTACTAAACACAAACAAAATAAAATTATCTATTACAAATCATAACAACTCAAAATAAAATCACATCAAAAACAATATTAGCTAACATCATTACATCACACATCGCTCGCCCCCTTAATAGATAATGTTTTTAAAAATTGCTTTAGTTTAGGGCCTGGTAAAGACTTTGTTAACATATCTGCTACCATTTCTTGTGAAGGCATATATTTTACCTCAACCGCCTGATTGACTATAGCTTCGCGAACGAAATGAAACCTAATATCGATGTGTTTAGTCCTGTTATGGTTCATCTTGTTTGTAGCTATTTTATGTGCTGATTGGTTGTCATTGTAAATGACCACCGGTTTGACACAAGTCCCCTTTGTTAAACTTTTTAACAAATTTCTTAAATAAATAGCTTCTTTCGATGCTTGACTGAGGCCTATATATTCTGCCTCTGTGGAGGACAGCGCCACGCATTCTTGCTTTCGACTTTCCCAAGATACTATATTATCTCCTAGTCTAAAAATTAAACCTGTACAGGATTTTCTATCATATGACCCACCCCAATCCGCGTCTACGTAGCCATTTAATTCTAAATTTCCTGTTTTCTTAAAAATTAGTCCAAAGTTCGACGTCCCCTTTAAATATCTAAGCACCCGTTTAGCACATTTGAAATGTAACTCATCGTAACATGAATTAAATTGTGACAAAACACTAACAGCGTGCGCGATATCAGGTCTAGTACTTTGAGCTAAATAATTAAGACAACCTATGAGAGTCTGATATGGCAACTTACAACCGGAATCTGAAGCTTTCTCTAATTTGAGACCTACTTCCATTGGGTTAATGACTGATTTACAATCTGTCATATCAAAATCCTTCAAAACATTAAGAACGTACTGTTCTTGATCAAGTTAAATCGTACTTTTATCTCTCCTAAGTCTCATGCCTAACACGTGTCTAGCAGGACCTAAATCCTTAACTTTAAACCTTTTAAGCAAGCCATTTTTTAATTTCTGCTTCTCGGTTTCGTTATTTTTGGAATAAAATATAAAAATGTCATCGACGTATATGACTACTACTATTCTATTTCCATCGCTAAACACCTTTTGATAAAGACAAGGTTCTATTTTTGATTGTACGAAACCTAAAATGTTCATCTCCTGATCTAGCTCATGGAACCAAGCATTTGACGCTTGTTTGAGTCCATACAACGATCTTTGCAATTTACATACCTTTGTCTCTTGACCTTTAACAATCGCCCCCTTAGGCTGAAGCATGTAGATGTCCTCTTTTAGCTTGCCATACAGGAAAGCAGTTGTAACATCCCATTGGTCAATGAGCCAATCATATTCTACTGCTAATGAGAATAGTAATCGTAAGGTTGAGCTTCTTACGACCGGAGAATACGTTTCATTGTAGTCTATTCCACGTACCTGCGTAAATCCTTTAGCTACTAGCCTCGCCTTATATTTCGACACTTTACCGTCACTGTCTCGTTTAATTTTGAAGATCCACTTGCAATGTATTGGCTTTTTATCCCGTGGTAAATCTACCAGTGACCACGTCTGATTCTCGTTTAATGATTTCATTTCATCATGTATAGCATTTTGCCATAAATTAGAATCAGGCCTTGCCAATGCTTCTTCAATTGTTATTGGATCGCCATCAATTTGCGCGATAGCATTATAAATAACAGGTTTGCGCTCACGAAAATTGTATCTTCGTTCTGGTTCCGCTGTTCTGCTCGTGGTAGCAACCGTTTCATCAGGCGTCGCAGCCACCTCAGTGTCAATACACTCCGCTTCATGAAACTCTTCTTCATCTTGTATATTATTATTAGACGCACCACTTTCAATCACAGGTTCTATCCGTTCCTCCTCTATATTAATAGGAACGACTGTGTTCTTCTTCATGTCAGTACCATCTCCAGGAAAAACATTTTCCAAGAATTTGACATTTCTTGAGAATGTTATCTGACCCGTTTTTGGATTCATCAGTCGATAACCTTTAGTAATTTCACTATAGCCGATGAAAATCATTTCTTCAGTCTTCATATCAAGCTTTTGCCGTTTCTGTTTAGGTTTCAATGCATATGCTTGACAACCGAAAATTTTCAAATGACTCAAGTCTATTTTCTTATCTGACCAAAGTTCTTCCGGTACTTTGTTCATAACAGCCCTAGTCGGGCTTCTATTTTTTAAATATACCACTGTACATACCGCTTCAGCCCAATACTTTTTACTAAGTTTGGCCTCACAAAGCAGCGTTCTTGCTTTTTCAATGATAGTTCTGTTTGCCCTCTCAGCTACACCATTTTGCTCAGGCGTATAAGGAACCGTCTTCTGATGCTTTATACCAGCTGACCTTAAAATCTTATCGATGGCTTGGTTACAGAATTCCTTACCATTGTCAGATCTGAGACACTTTATCGACTTTCCTGTCTGCTTCTCCACTTCCGCCTTATATTCTCGAAATTTATCGAGGGTTTGACTCTTATTTCTCAAGAAGTAGACATGCGTCTTACGCGTAAAATCGTCGATAAACAACAGCATATATCGAGATCCACTGAATGATGGTTCTTCCATTGGTCCGCATAAATCACTATGTACAATTTCCAAAACTTCTTTCGCTAGTGTACCTTGATTTTTGATAGAGCTCTTACAAGTTTTTCCATTTATGCACGGAACACATGGTTCAATTTTATCACTTGATTTAAAATCCAATCCAGTCACCATATTTTTCAATGAATTCATATACTTTCGTCCCAAATGTGCTAATCTTCTATGCCAAATATTTGACATAATTTCATTTGACAAAGTCAAGTTGACAACACAATTTTCTTTTTCATTCAACTCGAAAATTCCATCAACCTCTTTGCACGTTGCTACTATTTGGTCTGTTTTATTTTTAATAGAGCAACCTTTTTTGTCAAATTTTACCGCGAACTCCTTCTTTACAAGATCGCTTACTGAAATTAAATTCATAGAAAGTCCGGGAACATGATAAACATTCGTTAATAGGAGTTCAGTGGTATTATTTACTTTCGGGATGGCATTCCCTTTTCCTATAACTTTCATTTCTTTCCCGTTTGCAACTTTCATGTTTAAGTCATTCTGTTGCCTTTTGTAATTCAGCAATTTTCCGGCATCGTTCGTCATGTGGTTTGAGCAGCCACTGTCCAAGTACCATCGGTCCTTTTTCACCGTGTTCGCCATACTCAAGCATGGATTCGCTCTCTTAGTGACTTTGCATTCAGATGCTTTATGACCTTCTTTGTGACATTTGAAGCACTTGAATATCAATGCCTTTTTCTTTTCAAACTTCTTTTTATTTTCCGCCGTTGAAACTAGAGCTTGCTCTCTATTCTGACCATTTTCAATCTGTCTGCTTGCTTCTTGCATCAACTTTGATTTTAACTGCTCAAGTTTAATTTCTTTTCCACCATTGTCTATCGCCATTATAAATGGGTTGTAATCTGACGGTAAACCGCTTAATAATATGGAAATTATCCACTCGTCAGAGATTTTTGCATCAATGTCTGCAAGTTGTTGCGCCAAACAAATTATTTTTGAAATATATGTTTCCATGGTTTCGCAATTTTCTAGTCGGCATTGCCATAACTCTCGTTGCAATTTGATTCGTCTGCTCCAACCTTTGTCTTCGTAAGCTTCGCTGAGACTCACCCAAACTTCACGTGCTGTCTTCGCACTATACACATGTGCGAAACATGCAGGCTCAAGTAGCAGACATAACGTCGTTCGTGCCTTCCTATCAGTATCCTTCAATTCAGCTGTTATCTCTGTAGTTTCAATTACCTTGAACCAGTTTTTGGACTCCAAGTAATTCCTCACCATGAATTTCCAATTAGCGAAGTCTTCAGCACCATTCAATTTTCTTATCCCACAAATTGAACCTGAATGTTCTTCTGCCATGACGAGAATTTTACAACTGACACTTTTTAAGATACTCGTATGTATTGTGTTCTAGCTTCTAGGCGTTTTTGGAGCCTGAGGCTGGGCCCATAACCTTTTGGAATCAAAGAGGCTACTTAGATCGAACACATTTATTTACACCACAATTACTATATTAAACAACGACTTTTCTCTTTGACGGAACAGTTTGAAGTGACATATTCTAATTACTTATTCGAATATATTAAACCATTGTCATGTAGGTATACAACCTCCATCATAATTTGGAAATGGTAGCAGATATGTTAACAAAATCTTTACCAGGCCCTAAACTAAAGCAATTTTTAAAACAATTATCTATTAAGGGGGCGAGCGATGTGTGATGTAATGATGTTAGCTAATATTGTTTTTGATGTGATTTTATTTTGAGTTGTTATGATTTGTAATAGATAATTTAATTTTGTTTGTGTTTAGTAATTTTTTGCTGTAGAGCTGTGTTATGAACAGACTTAGGTAATAAAGATAGATTGTATATCAGTGCACGATAGCTCCAGCTGAATATACTGTGTACTTAGGGTGTGTACACATTGAGTAGTTTATGGGTGCGTACACATGTAGGTAATTATGTTAGGTAGGTACTTTAATGTAATCTTGCGCATGCATCTGCTGTAGATTAAGGGTGCGTGATGGAGGTTGTATACCTACATGACAATGGTTTAATATATTCGAATAAGTAATTAGAATATGTCACTTCAAACTGTTCCGTCAAAGAGAAAAGTCGTTGTTTAATGTAGTAATTGTGGTGTAAATAAATGTGTTCGATCTAAGTAGCCTCTTTGATTCCAAAACTTTGGAATCGGGCAAAATTAACTTTATAGTCTAAACTAATATTATAATGAGAAAAGATATGATTATTTGTATGTTTTTTTGTTACGCTAAAACGGCTGAACGGATTTGGATGAAATTTCGCACATGGCTAGACCATGACCTGGATTCATCATCATCATCATCATCATCATTTCAGCCGAAAGACGTCCACTGCTGGACATAGGCCTCCCCCAAGCACCTCCACTTCGACCGGTTTTGTGCTTCTCGCATCCAACGAGTTCCTGCGGCCTTCACAAGGTCGTCGGTCCACCTTGTGGGAGGCCTTCCAACGCTACGCCTTCCGGTACGCGGTCGCCACTCCAGAACCTTTCGGCCCCATCGGCCATCTGTTCTGCGAGCAATGTGCCCTGCCCACTGCCACTTAAGTTTGGCAATTCTTCGGGCTATGTCGGTTACCTTGGTTCTCCTGCGGATCTCTTCATTTCTGATTCGATCCCGCAGGGAAACTCCAAGCATAGCCCTCTCCATTGCCCTTTGGGTGACTTTCAGCCTTCTAATAAGGCCCATTGTGAGCGACCACGTTTCAGTGCCATATGTCATCACTGGCAACACGCACTGGTCAAAGACTTTCGTCTTGAGACACTGCGGTATGTGGGACGAGAAGATATTGCGTAGCTTCCCGAACGCTGCCCAGCCGAGTCGGATTCGACGATTGACCTCTTTCTCGAAGTTGGACCTACCTAACTGGACAGTTTGTCCTAGGTAAATATACTCGTCCACGACTTCGAGTGTAGCGTCTCCGATCTTCATGAGAGTGGGTGTTACATGGGCATTTGACATGACCTTCGTTTTGTCCATGTTCATTTTCAGACCCACTCTTTCAGAGGCTCTACTGAGGTCATCGAGCATTGTACTGAGGTCCTCCATAGTCTCAGCCATGACTACTATATCGTCGGCAAACCGAAGGTGAGTTATGTACTCGCCATTGATGTTAATGCCAGCTCCTTTCCAGTCCAGAACCTTAAAGACATCCTCCAGAGCAGCGGTGAACAGTTTCGGAGAGATAACGTCTCCCTGTCTCACACCTCGCTGCAGAAGGATAGGTTTCGAGGTCTGGTCCTGGAGTCGAACTGACATAGTGGCGTTTTCGTACAGACACTTCAGCACCTCGATGTACCGATAGTCGATCTGGCACCGTTGAAGAGACTGCAGTACAGCCCATGTCTCGATCGAATCAAAGGCTTTCTCGTAGTCCACAAACGCTAAGCAGAGAGGCAGGTTATACTCTTCGGTCTTCTGTATAACCTGTCGCAGCGTATGTATGTGGTCTACGGTGCTAAAGCCTTTACGGAATCCGGCTTGTTCGGGAGGCTGGAAGTCGTCAAACCTGCGCGCGAGACGGTTCGTGATGACTCTCGAAAACAGCTTGTAGACATGGCTCAGAAGTGAGATGGGCCTATAATTCTTAAGAAGGGCATTGTCACCCTTCTTAAAGAAAAGTATCACCACACCTCTGTTCCATGCCTGTGGTGTTTTACCCTCGAGTATGACGGAATCAAACAGCCTCTGAAGGGCCTTAAGAACGGGTTTTCCGCCGGCCTTCAGGAGCTGACCTGGATTAGGACACAGATACCGATATTCCCACGGAATCGAGACTTAAGCGGGTGGAACCGCGGGGCGCTGCTAGTGTTAAATAAAGTGCTACTAGCTAGATCTACTATGAACAAACAATTAGGTGACTGAATAGTTTTGTGGAAATCGGTTGTCATGGTATGGGCATGTGATGCAGAGGAATGAGAAAAATGTCGTGAGGAAAGTTTTGAATATGAATGTGGATGGTTGTAAGAGTAGGAGTCTTTTCCTACTCTGGGAAGGAAGAAAGACGATGGATGCTCTCACTGTGGAAGGAAGAAAGACGATGGATGCTCTCACTGTGGAAGGAAGAAAGACGATGGTCGCACTCACTGTGGAAGGAAGAAAGACGATGGACGCACTCACTGTGGAAGAAAGAAAGACGATGGATGCTCTCACTGTGGAAGGAAGAAAGACGATGGATGCTCTCACTGTGGAAGGAAGAAAGACGATGGACGCACTCACTGTGGAAGAAAGAAAGACGATGGACGCACTCACTGTGGAAGGAAGAAAGACGATGGACGCACTCACTGTGGAAGGAAGAAAGACGATGGATGCTCTCACTGTAGAAGGAAGAAAGACGATGGACGCACTCACTGTGGAAGAAAGAAAGACGATGGACGCACTCACTGTGGAAGGAAGAAAGACGATGGACGCACTCACTGTGGAAGGAAGAAAGACGATGGATGCGCTCACTGTGGAAGGAAGAAAGACGATGGACGCACTCACTGTGGAAGGAAGAAAGACGATGGATGCTCTCACTGTGGAAGAAAGAAAGACGATGGACGCACTCACTGTGGAAGGAAGAAAGACGATGGACGCACTCACTGTGGAAGGAAGAAAGACGATGGATGCTCTCACTGTGGAAGGAAGAAAGACGATGGACGCACTCACTGTGGAAGGAAGAAAGACGATGGATGCTCTCACTGTGGAAGGAAGAAAGACGATGGACGCACTCACTGTGGAAGGAAGAAAGACGATGGATGCTCTCACTGTGGAAGAAAGAAAGACGATGGATGCTCTCACTGTGGAAGGAAGAAAGACGATGGATGCTCTCACTGTGGAAGGAAGAAAGACGATGGATGCTCTCACTGTGGAAGGAAGAAAGACGATGGTCGCACTCACTGTGGAAGAAAGAAAGACGATGGATGCTCTCACTGTGGAAGGAAGAAAGACGATGGATGCTCTCACTGTGGAAGGAAGAAAGACGATGGACGCACTCACTGTGACAAATGATAAGGGCCGGTTCATACTGAGATGACGACTGATAGAGAACTATGGAAGAAGAGGACATGTTAGTAAAGAGGCTTTAAGAACAATAGGAAATGGCGCGGACGCTTACGGCACGGCGATGGCTCTTAGGAATTCTCAAAGAAAATCATCATTTATTAACTAACACTAAACTTCTGAATGGTTGTAAATGCCTCTTATGGCGGTATTATTTTAAACCATACTGATGGGAGCTATATGTTCTAAAGAGCTCCATCTCTCTCCCAGACTGAAGTAAGATATAAATAATACTGCTACTAGAGGTGGTAGTATGTGAAACTCCTGGAGTTTCACTTCTTGAATGTACTCCCAAACAGACAGCTGTGCTGCTGGGCAGTTTGTTGCGCCCCTTCTTCTTCCCAGCTAAAGCACTAGGAAGTGGTGATGAGCGGGCGTTTTGCTGGACGGTCTTGTGTCTTTCAAAAAGTGGTCAATCTTAGCCTAGTTTTAATAAATGCGTTTTGATGTTCATTTCAACGCGCACTATGCGTTCACTATGCCGCAGTGATGTGGTAGCTGTATGTAGTCGTGTGGGCTGACCTGGTTGAGCTGGCTGATGGAGTGCTGGTCGAGACTGAACCTTGGCCTGGTGACGTCACCGGCCAGCATGCTGAGCTTGTCCAGCTGCTGCGGGCAGTGCCTTCGGATCACGTCGAACACCTTTCAAAAACATACTATTAGCGACCAAAAATGGTTACATTTTCACAATTAGTAAATTTTTTGTGCATAATATTGTATGCTTTGGTTAGAAAGGAGAGACGTTTAGAAGAAGACATGCTGCGCCTACCACTAACAGATGAATTGGAATGAGGGCAGGACGATGATTATGTCGACAAAGTAAGAAAATTTAAAAAAATCTATTTAATAAGTCTAAAAAAATAGTTATAACTTAATTAATAATATGAATTATTATTAAATACACCCTTTCAAAAAAAGTTTTTTAAAATACAGTACATACTCGTACACCTAATCCAATATCCTGTAAGTCTATAAACCTGAAGTTTTGAAGTTGTCAGACCTGGGATTGTTTGAGCTGCGCGAGTCTCTTCTCGGGGGCGGTGTCCTTCTTGTGGCGCATCAGCAGGTGCAGGCGGGACACGTCGCGGCATGTCCACAACAGGCGCTCCACCAGTACCTGTATCGGCATCATCATAATATACAATGTTATTAACGTAAGGTCCATCTAAAACTATGAATGACACTCTTATTAATGAATGTGCCTCTTTTTGTGAGCCTCAAATAATTCCCATTTTGTTGTCTTCAAAATATCTAAATAGCCATTAAGACCAACTTGGATTTAGCGGTTAGTCAGAGTTCTAACCCGAACTTACCCGTTAAAAAAAACGTACTTCATCATTATAAGACCAAAAAGTGTATAAAGGCAGTATTTAAAAAAGCGTAAGTACATTATTAGAAGCTCAATCAGAGGTTGTTAGAGCCAACTAGAAAGGAAACCTCTTTTTATATTTAATTGTAAATATTTTACATCTTCTTTTGTTTTTACGTTTCTCTAAGTGACGTCTCATGTATGCACAAAAACTAAATCAATATTTTATTTTAGCTTATCTCTAAGAGCGGTTCAATTAAATATTTCCATAACATTTAAGTGGTCCTGGGTTGGAGCCCCCCCCCCAGGGGTGGGGATAAGTTTTGTTGGTGTTTTCCACTATGGATATCTCTGTGATAGTCCGGAGTCTGGATTTGAGTCTGGTTGATTGCAAAATGTGGTTTGGTATTATGTTATGTTATTTTTACATTATGATTATGTCAGTAAATATTTTATCTTTTACTAAAATAAATGACTAACTTACAATACAAAAATATAAAAATAAAAAACAAAGGACACTTAGGCGTCGAAGTATTCATCCGCATCGCTGTCATCCGGAAACGTGCCCAGAAGACTGGCAGCATTGCCACGTTGAATGGCAATGCTAATTCTTTGGCCAAAGAACGACCCAGCCCTCTGGTCACGTGAAGTATCGACCAGCCGGCGAGAAATTTCCTTAAAAAGGAGACGCGCGCTCGGGCCCCATGACCCGAGCGTTTCGACCCCAACCGGCTCAAAGCT